>CM046388.1:44037500-45287500 GCA_025413875.1 Rhododendron molle
TAAGAGCTTAATTGATTAATCAAACTATTTTAAATTGATCAATATGATATAATTCGTAAAACTAACAACTAATAGTGGTGGTGATTGATAGGGATGATTGAAAATCAATATAATCCGTGAAGAAAAATCAACATATAATGTGCTAAAGTGAATTGATTAATCCGGTTAAGAGTTTAACGAAGGGATCCGACTATTAGAATTGATTAATATCATTAACAGATATGATAGTTAATAGTGATATTAATTGATAGCTTATGCTGAGATTGATACAATTGAGTAATGCATTACCACTATCTCAATCTATATTCCCCTTTATTTAATAGGTATTCCTTTCGACGAGCTATAAAAGGAATCGTTTGGGTCAGAGAATCTGTTATGGGACCCATCAATCTATATATATATGCGCATATGATAAAAAAAAAATTAGGTCATAGAGAGGGACTTATTTACCCTCCCTTTCACATATTATTTTTTGTCTAACATTTTATACATCATTTGAGGTGAATTAGAGCATCCGAAGTGGTAATAACCAAAATCAATAATTAAAATGTGTCACGTCAGCATTTAATTATCCATTTAGTTCATAATCAAATTTAACAATAGTAAATTAGAGACCGGTCCTGATTTTTAGGCTCGGTTTGATCCCAATTATGAGACTTGACAGTTCTCATAGCTAGTTCACATAGCCAATGGTATTTTTTTCTGAAATGATTCAGGAATTGATTCAAAAAATATAACTTTCATACTCAGTTCTCATAGCCATAGTTCATAGCCAATCGTATTTTTTTCTCGAAAAGTGGGACTCGGGGATCCAACAGCTCTTGTCGTACTGCAGGAACTATAGGGCGCCAAAACGACGTCGTTTTGGTGCCAAATGAGGATGCCACTAAAGCCATCAAATCAAAACTACGTCGTTTTGAGTTAAGGAAATAAACCAGCTGGATACCTCAATGCTGAGAAAAAATATTAAGAGTTTCAGATTTCAATCCGTTTGAATCGGTGGGATTTTTTTTTTTTTGATCATGTTATTCTAAATGGTCATAATTAAATTTAGACTATAGGGCTTTCGTTAATTAGCCCTAAGAAAGTTGTAAAACCAAATATCTCTTTCAGCTAACTAACGAGAGCCTTAGAGCCAAAAATTAATTATGACCCTTTAGAATAAAATGATCAGAAAAATAGGATCTTCATATCGGTTCAAACAGATTGAAAATTAGAGTACTTAATTTTTTATATATTAATTTTTCAACCTTTACCTCTTTAGACAGTTTATATATATATATATATTAAAAAATATGGTTAAAAAACTAATTTTCAATCTGTTTGAATCGGTGCGAAGATCTTATTTCTTTGATCATTTTATCCTAAAGGATTATAATTAATTTTTGGCTCTAGGGCTCTCATTAGTTAGCCTTAAAAGATATTTGGTTCTACGACTTTCTTAGGACTAATTAACGAGAGCCCTATAGTCAAAATTTAATTATGACCATTTAGAATAAAATGATCAAAAAAATAAAATCTTTCCACCGATTTAAATGGATTGAAATTTAGAACATTTAATTTTTTTTGCTCGGCACTGAGGTATCCAATTGGTTTGTTTCCTTATGTCAAAACGATGTAGTTTTGATGGCTTTAGTGGCATCCTTCATTTGGCACTAAAACGACGTCGTTTTGGCGCCCTATAGTTCTTGCAGTACAACAAGAGCTACTGGATCCCTGAGTCCCGAAAAGTGACCCTTTTGTGCAAAATTTCTAAATCCGCCACTTATGCAGCAATCGATGACAATTGATTATAATAATAAGTTAAGTAAGTGAAAAAAATTCAATGTGCAACTGACGGTTTTGGCTGACTGAATTGTGAAGATGAGTATAAATCCCGTATAATCAGCGGTGTTCTGTGCGGTTCCACCGCTCTCTTTCATCACTCTCTCAATTGATCTCACCGTCCATCTCGGTAATCAATGATCTGAATTTTAAAAAACTCTTCTAAAGGAGAGTTGAGAAAAGCTTAACTCTTTCCTAAAAAAGTTCCTTAAAATCCAAACTGTTCAAAACACTTTTGAAGAATGAGATGAGAGGGGTTGGAAGAGCGGTAAAAAAATGGGTGGTTGGCGTAGACGACTTTTCGAAGCCAAATAGCCGAGAGCAAACAACTCCAGTCTCTCTTCTCCTTTGTCTTTTGAAGTTAGTTCTTCATTTCTTTTGCAATTTACTTCTTATAATCTTGTGTAGGGAATCGTCTTTCTCCTTTTATTTTCTTTACGTGTAGTGTAAGAAACAGTGTACTCTTTAAGGATGTAGATCTAAATTTCTTGTTTCAATTCCATTTTAAATTCGTAAAGAGTAAAGATTGAGTTTCGGTTGTGAGTCCTTGCAAATTACTCGATCGACTATTTTTCACACCGAACTCAAATTTAAGATTAGTTCTACTTGTGGATTCCTTTGAGATTGAAGGTACGAGGGCTTTGGCCAGCTCTGTCGTATATATCTCCTCGGTCGATCTTTTGTAATCACCCAAATAATTAGTTATATTTATAGTTGTTTTTGGCCTTTCTCAAGTGAGTTCTTCATTAATGGAGGGGTAATCTTACAGGCTCGGCCTAGGGTAAATATCACTCTTGGCCTAAAGTAATTCAATATTTTTCACACTCGGATATCAAAACTTGTTTGTGTATATTGATCCGGGTTTGTAGCAAATCGATTATAAAACTCGAGGTTGTTATGTTATTTATTATGTGTCGACAATCACCTTGGCACACGTAATGTTTAAATCGATGTCACCTTGAGGATTTAACAAACTTTCAATTGAATCCGGATCACGCCAAACACCATTAGAGTTCAAATCAGTTGTATGTATTTGTGTGGTCGAAATTCTCCTTAAATCGATTCAAAACTCAAAAGTGTTAAGTCTCGATTATGCGTAGACAGTCAATTCTAGCAAGCATAATACTTGGGTCGATGTCTTTTTGGGGGTTCAACCAACTCCTTAGAAAAGTTTGATCGCACCAAGCATAATCTTTCCATATATTGGGTACACAATTTACCTGTGGGACTTGATTGTGTAAATTCGTGAGAATATTAAATTGCTTAGGCTATAAGTGGTACTAACCCTTGGCTCGAGCAAGCCTCCCATCTAAATACTTGCAATCTCTATTTTTATCTTAAAATAGAAAATCCAAGTCTCAAATTGAAAAAAAGAAAAAAAATCATCAAACTAAAGGGTTGGCTACCTATAGCCACAAACCACTCTATAGCCCAATAAAACCTTTCACTTCAAAAATCCCACTCCCTATGGATTGATCTCGGTCTTATCGAGTTATTATGCTACCGACTACTAAAGTCCTACACTTGGGGTTAGACAACCATAAATACGAGTTGTTCATTAAATTGAAAATATTTTTTTGAGTGCCTACAGGAAAAAAAATAAACTCAATGGGATAAGTTTATGTGTTCGATCCAATTTTCTAATTTTTCATTCAATTTTTTGGGACCTCAAAACTGAATAAAAAGTTAGAAAATTGAATCGAGTATTTACACTTATCCTACTGAGCTAATTTTTCACGAGACCACTTGAAAAAATATTTTAAATTTAATGAGCCACTCAGATTGTTTGTGTGAAGCCCGTATTGAATCTCACATCACCACATGTATTCTGTACACAAATTGTATGTCTGGATTTATACTGCACAGTGTCGAATAAGCAACTAGACTTTATCGTCTCATGAGTGGCCCACCTCACTGTAGCAGTCCGAAGATCAACTTTCTTACATGTTTCTTTGTCTTTAATCATACAGTAGTATGTTACTTTTCCAAATTCCAACAGACCCTGCTACATGCCTCTCTCAAACTTACTTTTTCACATCCTCCATTTGTGCGGGATGCCGAGGTGGGTGCTGATTGACGATTTGTGCACCATCGGAGCATTTTCAGTTATTGTCTTTTTAAGTGGAAAATTATACATGAAAGTTTTACTAAAGAAAAAAAATGGAGTGCATTTATCGAAGAAAAAAGGAATGAAAATAACTACCCTTAAGTTTCAAATAATTCTATGGGTACCCAACCCATTTGGCACAGATGGTGCACAGATTGGCTCCCAAGGCTCACCTCCGGGTCTCACGCAAATGACTCGAAATGTTCATTAACTTTAAAATATTTTTTATTGAGTGGCCCTATGAAAAATTAGCTCATTTTGATAACTACAAGTACTTGATCCAATTTTATCAACTTTTCATTCAGTATTCGAGATTCTGTATTTTAGATGAGAATTGGTATATTAGATTAAGTACTTGCAGTCATCCAATTGAGTTAATTTTTGGCAGGGTTTTCAGAAAAACGGTTTCAAATTAATGAATGATTTGTGTGGGACGCGAAGGTGGGCTCTAACAGCTGATATGTACACCATCGAGTCAAAGGGGTCGATACTCGTAGATTTTTTTTTTTTTTTTTTTTTTGAGAAGGTACTCGTAGATGAGTTCTTAACTTTCGATCCTTTTTTTCATAATGATGGTGTTTATCATTAGCCAGTTTGGAAAGCACATGGAAATAAAATGGTGCAAAAGCATTACAAAATTTGAGGAAAATGTAGGAGTAAAAAAAAATAGCTTGTCAGCTAGTAGAGGTGTCAAACGTGTGTGTCGTGCCATGCCGTGCCATTCAACTTCCGTGCCAACCGTGCTTCGTACCGTGCCGTGCTGTGCCCGTTTGCTTAAATCGTCTCGTGCCGTGTTGTGCCGTGCCCATTTACTTAAATCGTGTCGTGCCGTGCCATTTTTCAATCGTGTCGTGCCGGGCCGAGCCCATTTACTTAAATTGTGTCATGTCATGCCGGCCCATTTTTTAATCGTGTCTTGTCGTGCCATTTTTCAATCGTGTCATGCCGGGCCGGGCCCATTTACTTAAATTGTGTCGTGCCATGTTAGCCTGTTTTTTAATCGTGTCGTGTCGTGCCGGCCCGTTTACTTGATCGTGTCGTATCGTGCCATTTTCAATCGTGCCGTGCCCGTTTTGTATGGTACGCACAACAAAATTGCTTTGTTTTTGTTTTTGGTCTCTTATGGACGATATTCCTTTGAACACTTAAGAACCATAAAAGAATGATGTGATGTGCTGTGATGGAGTCATGTATTAAAAATAGAGAAGTACCCATTTGCTTCTTAGGATCTCCACACGAATCCGGGTGCCAAGCACCAGGTTACTATCACCAAATGAACAATTTTCATTCGTTTGAGTAGGCAAAACTTGGAAAACTTTTTATTGATTTTCTCATCAATCATGTGGTTTAAACTTGCACTCTAATTATCTTCATATAGATTTGGGTAGCAATATTTAACTAACACTCAAATAGAAATGAAGGAACAATCTCCAAGACTTGAAGTTGAAGCCCAATTCACCTCAAGTAACTTGTTTCGAAGTTGTTGGCCCAAACAATTTGATGTGTTGATGGATAAATTTATCAAACGTTAAATGACTTTGGGATCAATATAAGTGGAAAATCATTTTTGTTTGTTATGTTACTAGTGGCAATAATTTTCTTATCTGGTTTATGGTAATAAGCACATATTATAGTAGGTTGATAATAACCCCATAATTTCCGTTTGATCGAAAAAAAAGATAACAACCCCACTACTTGGGAAAAAATAAAGAAGCAAAAAAACAATAGAAACTCCTAGAAGTTCGGAAACTTAAATAAGACGTGCAATGGCCAGAAAACAACAGCTTCACCCATAACAAAAAATCTCCTATTAATGAATCTACGTCCCGATGGAAGGGCTTCCAAAACCCGATAGACCCGAAATTTTGCGAGAGTGATTAAAACACCAAGAACAACAAAATGAACGGTATAGATCGTCATAATTGTGTTGCAATTATGCGGCTAACGTACAAGAGACCCGTTTTTATAGAATAGAATTATATAATATATATTAGTAGTTCCAATTACAAGCACAACAAGATTGTTAGCCTTAGTGGTTTGAGATGTGTGTCAAGTCCTCAAAGATTTGAGTTCAAACCCTATAGAGATTATTTTTTTAAAACCAATTTTGTTTCTTATTTATAATTCACGCAAAAACATAACATGACTAATAGCCTTGACGGTTTGTAATGTGTGACAAGTTCCATAGGACTTGGGTTTGAATCACATGGAGATTTTTTTCTTTAAATTAGTTTTTTTTTCTTATTTTTTGTTAGTTGTTCCAATTTAAAAGATTATTTTTTTATAAATTACTCCCTCCGTTCCAAAATAATTGTCCCTTTTGGGACTGCGTGCCATTTTCAATGGCTTATATCTTTCAATTTATAGTAGTTTTTATGATTTTGAAAATTTTGTATAATAGAATTAATTAAGATCTATCAAACAAGATCCATAATGCATATTTTTTGAGGTTCACATCAAAAGATATAAGCCGTTGAAAATGACACGCAGTCCCAAATGGGACAATTATTTTGGAACGGAGGGAGTATGAAACTAAAATGCCTTGTTTTGTAATTAAAATTATTGTTAATTAATCACATTATATTTATGACTCACAAGTCAAATTATTTAATAACTTTTTTTCCCGTGCCTTGTGCCGTGCCCTTTCGTGCCTATCAACCCGTGTCGTGCCCTGCTGCCGTGTCCGTGCCGTGCCCGCTTAGAACCTTGCTGGGCCAGAACCGTCACTACAAGAAAATCGAGATCTCCCAACGGTTTAGCTAGCAACGGTTCAAAAAACCGTTGGTAGAGACGGTGTGTAGCAACGGTTTTTAAACCGTTACTAGAAACAGGACTATAGCAACGGTTTTCATGCAACCGTTACTAGATTATAAGACTATAGCAACGGTTTTCCATAACCGTTACTAAAAACCGACCTCTAGCAACGGTTTTCCATAACCGTTACTAAAACCCAACCTATAGCAACGGTTTCCCATAACCGTTACTAAAAACCGGCCTATAGCAACGGTTTTCCATAACCGTTACTAAAAAGCGGACTATAATCAAGACCATTGATTTTGTTTTCCTTGTTAGTTGATTAAATCATTCTCATAAAAATTTGGCTTGATCAAGTCTAGAAAACTTCTTTATTGAGACAAAATTTCATTAGTAAAATAAATTTTTCTGCCCGATCAAGTATGTAACGATACCCGATTAATTTCATTTTTCGTATGAAGGATGTACTCTTTACTATGTAAAAAATAGATGGTTCTAATCGGGGAAAAAAAAAAAGTAGGTGTTTGTATAGAATAAACTGAATTTAAAAACTTGGGTTAAGAATAAATCGATAAAACTCAAATGACATAAGCTAACCCAGCTGGTTTGCATAGTATAAATATTAGTAGTCCATTGATATTACACAAGTGTTGGGCTAGCCCAGTTGGTTTGCACTCGCGCGCGCATGCGGGAGGTCCTGGGTTCGATTCCCAGGAGGAGCAAAACATTGTTGTGTTGCCACGCGGGTGACATGTAGGCGCCATAGCGACAGGTGGAGGCCACGTCAGTGACACGTGGCGACAAAGGGGAGGCCACGTCAGCGCCATGTGGCTGCCATGTCATATTTTACCCCAGATTTTTATAAAAAAAAAAAACTTGCCTTTAGCAACGGTTACAAGCGTTGCTAAAGAAACCGTTGCTAAAAAAAAATCTGTACCAACGCTTGCCAAAACCGTTGCTATAACCCTACAGCAACGGATATCTCGCGACGGTTTAACCAACGGTTCTATAACCGTTGGTATAGCCTATATTGGTCTTTGGCAACACTTTTTGCATCTCTAGCAACACTTTTGACCGTTGCTATTGAACGATTTTCTTGTAGTGCGTGTCGTGTCGTGCCATGCCCGTTCAACTACCGTGTCATGCCCGTGCCTAGCTAAACCGTGTCGTGTCGTGCCGTGCCAGGCTAACTTTCGTGCCGTGCCGGTCCACTTTCGTGTCCCGTGCCAGTCCGCGTGCCCACTAAAACCATGCCGTGTCGTGCCGTGCCTGACCAAGACCGTGCCCGTGCCCGTCCACGTGCTCACTAAGATCGTGCTGTTTCGTGCGGTACCAGGGCACGACCGTGCCACATTTAACCGTGTCGTGTCGTGTCGGCACGGCCCGTTTGACACCCCTATCAGCTAGGCAGGTGCTATAGTATACTTACTATGTTTGGATTCTATTTTTTGTGGAGCAAAGTAAAGGAAAATAGAAAATTAAATAGGAGTACAAAAAAACAATCACCTGCGAGCACACGTACAACATGATGAGATCATACTATTACGAGCTAGAGCCTAGAGTCACTAATTAATTTTAGGCGATGAAAATGACTTCAATTCTATGGTCACCACAGATCGAAGTAGAGGGAGAGAAGGACGAGAAGAAATACTCCAACTTATGAAGCAAAAAATAGAGATTGGATTGACAAGAAAGCAACATAATAATAATAATAATAATAATGAAAAATGAATCGAAAAGAAAAATAAAAGGTTTTCACAAAAAGATCAATCAGGAGATTATAGACAACAAAAAGCACAAAATTAACAATTACTATAAGAAACGGGTTCAACATGAAAATAAAATCGATGGGAGGACCAAATTAAGAAACTATTTGTTAGATTCTTATTTGAGTAATTTGAGAACTTCTTTAAAAGTACTCTGGGATTAAGTTCCCAAAGATTAGTTTAGGTGTCCATAATAAAAAGAAAATACGTATGATCGATATAGAGAAAGGTCAATATTTGGTTATTTAAATTGAGAATTTGATTTCCTATTTACTTTTGAAAATTGCTAATCCATGAAAAATGTAATTTTATCGGGCAAAATCAACTTAATATTTGCAAAAAAGTATTTACATATAAAAATTCATAGAATAAGAATGTGAATCAAATTTGAAGAAATTAAGTTCTTATAAAGATAAGAATAATTTCAGTAGTCTCCTATGTTTTGCATTACTTTTATTCTTGGTGCATTCTTTAAGTTTGTGGTTTCTAAATTTTAATTTTTCTTTCCGAGATGAATAAATATTCCGGAAATTATTGAGTACAAAAATATGAGAAGATAAAATTTCAATGGAAATTAATCTAGTAGTATTAATGAATTCAGGCTAGTCCAACTATGTAACTTAAATTATTGAAAGGGTAAATTTCAGATACACCTCTTGTACTTTGACTGATTTTCAACTATACCCCCTCCACTTCATTTTGAAACACTCACACTCCTTGTACTTCAAACTAGTTTGGAACCGTTAGGAATTCCGTTAAAAGTAATAAAAAGCAGCTAATGGCCTATTGGCCGGAACTTTTCCACCTAAAATAAATTATATAAGACTAGTTTGCCCCTAAGAACTATTTACGTCCTATATATCATATTTTTCCAACTGGCAGGACTAAAAAACAGAGCACCAATGCTCATGCCGCAACCCTTACCCATCCTTTGCCATTCTCTCATCTTCTTCGTTAGCCAACGTTGTAATTTCAAAAATCACTACAGAGATCTCTATTATAGTCATAAACCACAGCTAATCTCCGTTTAATTATCCCTAAAGATGAAAAAGGGTATAAGGATGGGTGGGGGCAGAAACCAATTTTTTCTTATGAATTATGATACCGGAATTCTGTGCTTGATTTAATTTATGCTCATTTGTAAAACTAAAAAAATCCCTTAAACCCCTTCTCGATTCCATCCCTCTTTTCCGGTGCAACCTCGACACAGGAAGCAGGACATATGAGCACATTGTTCTTGTTCATTACAAAGACATTGGTGAGGTAAGTTTCTGGAATCTAATTGGAGATAAGGTGGATCTAAGGACAAAAATAAATGCTTGTACCTCATAACCTTCTTGCTATTACCTTTTCAACTTGCATTTCATTAGGCAAAATGCTAACTTTATTTTCTACCAACTCATTGTCCATGGCTAAGGTCACCTTATTAAAGTACTCCAAATCGGCAAAAAAAAGAAAAAAAGAAAAAAAGAAAAAGAAAAAAAGAAAAAGAAAAAAAGAAAATTGTAAGATGGAGGGCTTTTCACTCGATCGAAGATGTGTTTTCGCTCGAGTTTGTCATATTCAAGACTAGTGATTGGCACTGGAGTATTCTTTGATGGCCAATTTGTCGTAAAAAGAGATTATATTGAAATTTAGGATTTTTAAATGTAGGACTCATTCAGTTTAGGAATTTTGGGATTTTTGCGGGAAATTTTGCTTCTAATTGGGAATACTTGTTGCTATTCAAAAAAAAAATGGGAATACATGTTGCATGAGATTATTTTATGTTACTATGAATTACAGAGTTGAGCATTGAAATTGTTTTGTGCTAATATTGAATTAGTGTAATGTGAAGCATTTACTTGAATGATGGAACAACCAGCGTTAGTCTAAAATGAATTGTAAATCCATCTCCTTTATGTTAATTCCTCTATTAACTCTTGCTACTTCTTTTGGTTTTGAAAAAGAAACCCAGCAATTTTGGAACAAAGAAAGAGAAGAATGGGTAATTTTATTTTTTGTGCAACTGACAAGAGCTTTTTTCAAGACGGTGGAAAGAAAAAATACTGTAGAAAAGAAAGCGGGACCCAAAAGGAGTAAAATTGGACGCCACGTATGTTTCCTAGAGGTTTTCGTGGAAAGAGTTAGTTTGGATTGAAATACTAGTGGGTATTTGAGTATTTTCGTTACTTTTAACGGAATTTCTAATAGTTCCAAACTAGTCTGAAGTACAAGTGGTGTGAGTGTTTAAAAATGAAGTGGAAGGGGTGTAGTTGAAAATCGGTCAAAGTACAAGGGTGTATCTAAAATTTACCCTTATTGAAATGTAAAACACATTCACTTTGGGTCTCTAAAATCAACCTATTTCTCCACTCCCAGTCCCCAATGAGATTTCTCTCCAATAATTAGAACATCTAAGGTATCCTTTGTAAGGGTGTCTTACAGTTATGTCTCCGAATAGTTTAATGTTATGCCTTCGAGTAGTTATGTTATATCATTTTAGAGGAACACCACAATAATGGCATAACACTTTTTTACAAAACACCACAGTGTTATGCCATTTTTCAAAAGTACAGTATATGCCTCTGGATAATTGTATTATGCCATTTTGAAAAGTGTTATTGTGGGCTACCACAGCCCCGGGTGGATCGGGCCGGCCCCAAAAACACCGTTTTTTGAATCGAATTGAAAAATTTGAAGAGTCGCCACCCGGATTTAGGGTTTGCCACCCGAGAAACCGTTTTTGATTGAAAATGATTGATTTGAATTGAAAACCAGAGAATCGTTTGAGGGTTCGGAAGCCATGTTACGAGGGGGAAGGGTTTTACGGCACCCCCCTCGCCCGATTTGAAATTGGTCTCCACTAAACATTTGTGGGATTTATTAAAAATATTTTGTTTCATTCAACAAGTAGCAGATATCCAGAAGTATATCAAGTAAAAGGGGAGTATGCATGTGCATGTGTACAGGAGATGGTGGAAATGATAACGAAATACAAAATAACAGAAAGCTGAAATCCTGTCACTGGTTTCACTCTCGAGCGCTTGGGAATGGTTCCGAGCGCTCGAGACCTCTTTCTCCTGCAAAACAGAACTTAGCACTTTTTGATAGTAGGCAGAACATACAAACACATGTGAGATGGATTAAGATAACATTTATGCAGGTTTGCTCAGCATCAGACTCAAACAAACAAGAACAGGTCTTGAATGTCCAAGTATCACTTCCTTGCAAACAGAAAATAAACTCAACTGGGCTCTGGAGGGACCAGTGCACACCCAGTATTTATTAAGAACAGAAAATGCAGCATTGAATGTCAAAACAAGATTTTGGTGAGCAGCAGCACTCCTGAGCGCTCAGGAATGGTCCCGAGCGCTCGGAAGTGAACACAATGCCCAAAAAAAAGATTTGCTTCTTTGTGTTCCTCTTGCTCTTGTTGCTAAATTAAGATCAAATGAGCTCATGACCAGTATGAGGAACTGGTATGGGCCTTTGATCCCCCTTAGAAGTAGGAAAACAGTAGACTTTAAGTATAAAATGAGATTTTATGCCTATGCTTGACTTGGACTTAGCTTCTTAGACTGACTTTGGAGCTTGAAAATGGTTAGAAAACAATAAGAAAAAGATCCTTAGGTGTGTACAAAGACTAAAAATGTTTTTTGTGATTTTCTTAAGAAAATACTTGAGAAAACAAGAGACTTTTAGAAAATATTTGAAAGAGAGTTTTGACAGCAGAATGGAGAGAGATAGAGAGACTGATTTCGTGGTCCATGTGAGGTAGAGCAAGGGGGTTTATATGGGGAGGGGAGAAAATGTTTGAACTTTGAAAATAAAATGAAAAATAAAGATAAAATGGTTTTGGGAGGGAAAACAGGCATGATTATTCTTCTGCCCCATCTGAATACTCAGGCAGGACCAGGTTGAACGTTGAATGGACTGAAAAAGCCTGAAAAGCCATGGTCAAAGGCCAAGCTCAACATGCATTGGTCTGCCAGCACTCCCAAGCGCTCTAGAGTGGCACTCCCGAGCGCTCTAGAGTGGCAGCCCAACTTCAGAAGGGCGCCACGGACACTCCCGAACTCGGTTTTGGTTGTTTTTCGAAGCGTTGGAAAGCTCGTTGAGTCCTCTTTCTAACCCAATTGGTTTCATTCAAATATATTTTACATGCTAAAATGTGTACCAATTTTACCCTCAGGGTGTCGGAAAAAATGATGGTTTTGATTTTGAAAAAGTCCAAGAAGCATCGTCCAAGTTTTCCAAGGCCTGTTTTGATTCAATTTCATCATCGGGGAACCTCGAGGGCACAAATTAAGGATAATTAATAGGTCCAAATTGGGGTGTCTGCAGTTACCCCTCTTTGGATGGCCCTCGGCATCATGTCTGGATACGAGTGACATCCAAAGATTGAGACAGCCCAATTCGAGCCCTACTAAATCCTTAATTCAAAGTCAAATGCAAGTAAAAGTGCACAAGCATTTGAAATTATGAGGTCGTGCTCGTTCGAGCTGCCTACGTACCCCGTTTGTAGGGATCAGACCAGCGTAGTTTTTTGGGACAAATGCAAACATGCAAGCAAATGATTGACAAGATAGATTGATTGAGGAGCGCCCACCGATATATTACTCTATCTTAGTGGGAGTAATAATTAAACCAGCGTAACATAAAATACGCCGCGAGGGGTGCTATCCAACGGGACAAGTTAGTTTGTCTCAAAGGGATAAAAGACAAATACACCGCGAGGGGTGTCCTCCAATGAGACAAGTTAGTTTGTCTCGAAAGGATAAAAACCAAATCTATGGCGAAAGGTGATTGAATGATGTCACCAGGACAAAGCCAAATCTATGGCGGAATTTGATTGAAAGATGTCACTCAGGACGATGCCAAATCTATGGCAGAAAATGATTGAATGATGTTCAAGAGGACAATCCCCCTTAGGACGATGCCAAATCTATGGCAGCATGATAATTGAAAGGCGTCGCAAAGGACGATGCCAAATCTATGGCAGAAGATGATTGAAAGATGTCACTCCGGACGATGCCAAATCTATGTCGGAAGATGATTGAAAGGTGTCCCTCAGGACGGTGTCAAATCTATGCAGAAGATGATTGAAGAATGTCCCTCAGGACGGTGCCAAATCTATGGCGGAAGTTGATTGAAAGGTGTCCCTCAAGACGGTGCCAAATCTATGGCAGAAGATGATTGAAGGATGTCACTTAGGACGGTGCCAAATCTATGGCGGAAGTTGATTGAAAGGTGTTCTTCAGGACGGTGCCAAATCTATGGCAGAAGATGATTGAAGGATGTCACTTAGGACGGTGCCAAATCTATGGTGGAAGATGATTGAAAGATGTCCCATAAGACAGTGCCAAATCTATGGTAGAAAATGACCGAAAGATGTCCCTCAGGACAATGCCAAATGTATGGCGGAAGTCGAGAGAATGATGCCAAATCTATGGCGGGAGATGATTGGAAGATGTCTCATAAGACGGTGCCAAATCTATGGCAGCATGTCAAGCAGTCGTGTTGACAAATATGGCAGATGAATGTGACTATAAGAGGTTGAGGCTAGGAAGTGAGACCCTTGTTTCGACATCTGACAACAACAATGATTTTTTTATTTTTATTTTTGAAAACAACAAAGGACATGTTTGAGTATCCTTTCTGCTTTACTATTTTTGGCCAGCGGGCTGGTATTTTCAGGACCTTAGGATTTGGGATAGAGTTTGTCTTTGGATGGAAATTGGGTTTGAGCTAGATCCAGGGCATGAGCTGGAGTTGGTTTGAGTTTGACTTGATCAGGGCTTGAGTTTTGAGCATTCATGTCCCAATCTTGATATGCTTGCTATGATCGATGACATTGGCTTGATGTGCATGCCCCAGTGAGTGACAGACCTTAGTTCTGATTCTTTTCCTTGATTCCACTGATAGTTTCGGCAACCAGTATTATCATGAGTGCAAGCATGGGTTCTTCCATGTATTGGAGTTTCTCTCACGAGTTGGGACCTCAGGATCAGTATGACCTGACTAGACGGATGACCTTGTGTGAATTTGGACAAGGCTTAGATGAGTCAAAAGACAAGAAAGACCATTTACGAGAGGACTGACTCTCCATGATGATCTTGACTCAACGAGAAAGTTGATTATTTGAGGGTTCGAAAATTGGAAAGCATGCCCCACAATTGACGTTTGAAATTGTCATGATAAAATCAAGTTTTGGTGATTTTCCCATTCTAGGTTTTGAAATTATTTTAGCTCCATCGAGTGATGCTCATTCAGGATTTTCTTTGATCTTGTTTTGTCAAAACACGGACCATGCCCCAGGTTGCTGATGACAACCCATGGATTTTGAAAATGCCCCAGCTTGGATTTTGCGGGATTTACAAAATGCCTTGCCCCTCCTTCTCGTTTTCTCCTATTGTCTAGGATTTTTGTTATCAAGTTGCGTTTTCTAATCCGAAAGGACTTTATTCGGATTGTAACGTGGCCAAGGTTTGGCTCAACAAAGAAAGGATAATAGGCTTAAGAAATTTTCATTTTTTTTGGGTTTTGAGAGCTAGCAGCCATCTTGAATATTTTTGTGCCCTTTTGCTTTTGATGGGCGCCTTCTTTCACTTGATTTGCTTTGCACTTTGTCGTGCCGATGTGTTTGGCACTTTCGTTGATTTTGAGCTTTCTTTGTTTTTCTTCGAAGTTTTGCATCTCATTGTGCCCATGTATTTAGCACTTTCTTTGATTTCTGATTCGCCGATGATAACCACGTGTTTGGCACATTTGTCTTCCTTATTTCACCCCAGTGTGGGGGGACAGCTGCTTAGCTGGGTTCTTTCAAAGAAATTGATTTAGGCTCAAAGGGTGTATCAATGGATATATATCTTCAAGCGTTTGATAAAAGAAAAGAATGCCTTTCTTCATTTTGGATTGCACAACTTGATAACTTGATTCTAGATGCAAGCTTTTGCCAAGATCATATTTTGAAGTTTTGATCTAACGAGCTTTTTCTCGGGCCAAGGCGTTCCTCCTTCACGGTGCCAGGGAGTGGTCCCATGAAATTCTTCTTCTTGCAATGGCAAGTATGTCGTGTTTTGATTCCTCAATTGATGGTGAAAAACAATTCCAAGTTAAGGGATTATCACAAAACACGAGTTTATTATGACAAATTCGACACAAGAAGCTTGAGATTGATTTCAAAAGACAGAACGAACTGACGAAAGATTGACACGAAGGATCGTGACCGAATTTTGGGATTGAATTGAGTGAACATGACCGGGCCACAGGATGAGGCTGCCTACGTATCCTTCTTACGAAGGAATCAGGTCATAACGTAGTTCAGAACTACAAAACTGACTCTCTTTTTGGTTTTTCTCCTTCAACTACAAACAGAAATTTGAAAGCACACGAAAAAATGAAAGACTCGATGTACAAACTGACTTAAAATTGAAAGACGAAGACTCGACTTGGAACTGAGAAACTTCCCCAACTCGTGACAGATTCCATTCATGGATTGACTTTACTGCACTCAAAATCCTCCTTTAGACCTGAGGTTCGGCATTGGGATGCTTCCGTCATCAATTAGGTCTTGGATCTTGTGATGGAGACGGTGACAGTCATTGGTAGCGTGACCGGGCATTTGGTGGAAGGCGCAGAAGGCATTGGGGTTGTCAATATTTTCGAGGATGCCCAACTGAATAGCTTCTTCGACTGCCAGGCCTGTTTCGAAGAATGTCTTGAAGTCGGAAGAGGCTTGAGCTAGGATCATGTGCTTGGCAAGTGCGGGTTGGAGATTTCGGACAATCATCCTAATTTGATCTTTCTCAGAGGGTTTGTCCTTCATCTGAACAGCGTTTGCTCTCCATCTTCGGACAAAATCCATAAAAGACTCCTTCGGTTCCATCTTTGTTGATTCCAACTCTCGGGTGGTGACCTCAAGTTGGATGTTGTAGTCGAACTGGGCCACGAAAGCTTCACAGATGTCCTCCCAAGATCTCTTCTTCGTCGTTTCCAGGGCAGTGAACCAGTGCATGGTATGCCCAATTAGTGTTTGAGGGAACATTTGGGCCATGGCGTCTTTTTCCACTCCCCACATGGAAAGTGCCCCAATGTAGCTAGTCAAGTGTGCTTTTGGATCACCGGTTCCGTCGAACATAGCAAAGACAATTGGCTTGAATTTCTTGGGTAGTTTGGCATTTGGAAAGAGGTAGAGTTCGTCAATGTCAAAACCAATTGAGGTTATTCTTTCGCTTCTGGCTAAGGACCGCTCGAGTTGGGCCAATTTGGCTTTGATGGCGGCCATATCTGGGCTTTGGGAGTTTGGTTCAGGGGGTGGTTCATGGTTATTTTTGAGGGGTGTTTCTGTGTTTTGTGGAGGTGGAAGTCGTCTGGCAACCCCGGTTATCATGAGCATCAACCGGGTATTCTGGTTGTCTGTTCGCTCACCCATCTATCGGATGGAGGTTCGGATTTGATCCAACTCATTCAGACTCCCTGTTGGCGGTTCCCCGTTCGGATGTCTCCCATTCAAATTTCCCACCGGCTGTTCCATATCTTCCCACAAATTTTGAGTCTGTGAGGGTATGGTCTTGCTGTAGGATGGATGGCCCAATGCTGACAGTAAAGTAAGAAGCGAAACTCAGATTGTGCCCCTGTTGTGATTTATTGAAAAAAAATGTGTATGAATAAAAGAGTTGTTATTCACGTGTTGTCATCGTCGACTCAAGGGATCAAACTTTACGAATAGTTCCAACAGTCACGGGTAGATCGTTGTCAGGAAGGTTAAATTCCGCACGTTGGGAATCAGAGCCAATCTCCTTACCTAAGACCATCCGAGACAGAGCAATAAGACTGCTGGAAGATGCACTTAAGGCTAACTGAACTAGAGGGAGCCGTTTGGGCATGGCGAACACCAGATTTATCCCAAACTCCATGGATTTATGGTCTCCTAGACCTAAGAAATGACAACCTATGAAGGATTGCCTTAGTCCTCAGAGATTCTTTTGAATATGTATCATTTGATTAGGAATAACAAAACTTGGGAGATATCATAACAAATTATGTCTTTAACATTTTTCACTCAGAATTTCCGTTTTGATTTCAAAAACAGTTTGGTGTAAATGACATGATACCGTAACCGGGGTGGCGTAGGTGGCATGGCGCCATTAGCCTAAGTAGTGTAAGTGACTTCGCACTATAACTTTGAGTGGTGTAGGTATCACGGCATTGTAGACACCTCCCAGACGGGGCATCACCATACAGTTGTATCATCACTGTGTTTGCTCGATTGGTTGCTCGCTTCATAAACCAAGATCGTGGATACTTCCATGGCTAGAGGTATCACCACACGATAGCGGTTATCATCAAAACAGAGTCGCCACCTAGTTTGTTAAAGCTAGAAAAACAGATAGAGATTCTGGATACGGAAGCCAAAAGTACAGTAAGGGGAAGGTGTTAGGCACCCCTCTCTGCCTAGCCGTGAAGCTAGCCCATAATCATTCAACATAAGACATGTAGATGCTTTATCTAACTCATACACGTAGTCTGTTTTTATGCCTTAAACAGTTAATAAGGTGAGCCGAGACTAAAAGAAATCATGCATCAGAAAGCATAACAAAACAAAACATGTGCCCAGATCGATCACTCGGCCGGGGAATGGATGTCGCGACCGAGGATCCTGCTGATATCAATGTACCGGCCGAGGCATCGAAGCCCCGGCTGATGTTCTTCCTCACACCAGACAGAAAGTTTAACAGTCAATCAAAACACTACGATTAAGATTATAGACAGAAAATAAACCAAACCAGAGGTCGTTGGGCCTCACCACCTTGATCCCTCAGTTGCTTGATTGCTTTGGATTGATCAGGATTGATTGATTGATTGCTTTTTGAACGAAACCCTAGGGTTAGGGTTTGAACTCCGGGGTTGGATCGTCGGATTGATGGCCGCCTATGGAAGGTTGGGGCTTTTGTAGAGAGGGTTTTTGTGAGTATAGGGGCAGAGTATTGTGACTGATTTGAGGGTGTAGGTCTATCAATTTCTGTTGTTTATTTTCGGATCCGAGGGTCTCTTTATATAGGCAAAGGGGTGACTCACTCGGTCCAATCAAATCACGGGGATGCAATTGCAATTGCATTGCAACACAAACTCTTCATTGCAATCCCTGAATGTGGCCCGAACGCATCGGAGAGGCGGTGGGATTGGATCAGACGACAGACAGAAGGTTCGAGAGTCTGGAAAAAGGCCGATCTGGCGGCCGAGCAAAGGATGTCGCGGCCTGGAAATGGATATGGCGGCCGAGCCATTGATCTGGCGGTCGAAGTTTCGATCTCTCAGGGAGATTTTGCTACCAACAGGTTGCTCGGGTGAGGAATGGATGTTAAGGCCGTGATATCGATGTTACGGCCGATCGATGGATTTTCCTAACACACTATGTTTCTGTCTGAAAGGCTATTTGGCTCTGGATTGGGTCCCCTAAGTGGCTCAGAGTTCCTACCATAAGTCCATGGGTTTCATAAGAAAGCAATCAGCAATCATCAAATCCGTATCATCATCGGGATGGTCCCAAGGTGGGAGTTGAAATAATCGTTAGGCCAAATTGGGGTGTCTACAGATGCCCCTCTTTGACTGAGCTCAGACGGATCGCGGGACATGTTTGAGTAAAAGTCAAAGCTGTAAAAGCAGCTCAATTGGTCCAACCACTATTCCAAGGGTTTTTTTTCGGAAAAGGTTTTGTTATGGTTGGGCCGGGAGGCTGCCTACGTATTCCACAGGGGAAATTCAGACCAATCGTAGTTCGGAGAGCAATAATAAAAAAAAGAAAAAGTTTGGAGGGTTAGAGATAGAAGACGCACCTTCGGGCTTGAACAGCCGTAGTGCAACGTACGTGGGTAATGCCAGGGTTTGGCGGAAAATAGTTGAAGGAGCGCGGGGCTGCCGGGGAAGTTTTTGCGGAGAGTTACCTTTAGTATTTTGGGGTAGATCAGTACACGGCGGGTGTGTTTGCTTTTCTTGATCATCCTTACTTTGACTGAGGGGAGCTCGGTAGAGTAGCCTATCCTTGCGAATGAGCTGGAAGGAATTGATGTAGTTGGGGCGGAATCCAAGCCATCTGCGGGAATGAATCGGATGCCAGTTTTGAGATAAGGGGTGCGAGGCCAGTGACTGAAGCACAGAGCGTTGTGATGAGGGAACCGAGGCACGGAGCCGGTTGCAATCATGAGCCTGGGGTGACCGAAGCGTGGAGCTGGGGTTGATAGTTCAAAGAGCTTTGCCTTCCGGAGGTGAGAACTTGAAATGTCAGAGCTTCGAGCTTCGACGTGATTTGAACAGAGGCGTAGAGCCAGTTGTATTCTGATGGTCTGTGCACGGAGCTTTCTCATCATAAAATTTGGCTTCGAGCCAAAGGATCGAGGCGCCGGGCCGATTAATAAAACCGAGGCTTAGAGCCGGTTGATTTGCAGGATTGACCTGTTTCATGAATAAAAGATATGCAGAATATGTATATGATGATAGTGGTTAGATACGAGCAGATATGATGATGCAGACTCGATGATAACAATGGTGATGCAGTTGATGCTAATGTGCACGGGCCCGTGCGTGTGTGTTTGATTTAAGCATAAAGCTTCTTTCAAGTTCCGGACTTGAGCACTCGGAGCATAGAGCTCGAGCATTCGGACGGCAGAATTCGAGCATTCAAAGTACAGGCTTTGAGCGTCCAGTACGCAGTGGTTGGGCATCCAAACGTAGAGCTTGTGCGTTCAAGTACAGGCTTGAGCATTCAAAGTACAGGCTTTGAGAGTAGGTGATATGGCGTTGTTGAGTAGTGAGTTTGTAGAACTGTTGAGTTGTTGAATATTCCATCTTCCATCTTCCACGGGGTTTGATTTGTTCTTCTTGCTTGGAATGCTTCCAAGGCCAGTTCTGAGTATGCTCGGGACTCCCCCCAAGGCTAGTTCGAGTGTGCTCGGGACTCCCCCCCGAGGCTAGTTCTGAGTATGCTCGGGACTCCCCCCAAGGCTAGATCTTGACCCTATTCCACTTCAATTCTGTCGACTTGTTGACCCAAAATGCAATAAGGCTTGTGAAATGCTTTGGCTATTATGGCCTTCACAGATTTCCATCACTTTGACTGACGGGGTGATTCACACATACGCTCTAGGAGATTTCCATCGCCTCCTTTGGCAAATTCAACTTGTTTTGGGAGATTTCCATTGCCTCTATTAACGGGGTACCTTCCGGAGGTTGAATGCTTTCTGGAAGCTGGCTATACAAACGCCTTTTGGAGAGCTTTAGTAACACGGATGCCTTTTGAAGAGCTGAAGTGTGTACTAGGTGATTGTAAGCTTCATGCAGATGTATTTTCTTGTTGGTTGTTCACTCAATGTATTATGTGAAAGCCGTAGGATTGTATTGCTGGCCTGCTGAGCGCGAGGCTGTGCATATGGCTAGGCCTTGAAGCTGTTGGATATGGATAATGACAATGGAGCTTGCTGAGTGATTCGATGGTGAAAGAAGTATGGTGCTTGCAGAGATGGTATTTTCATGGGCATTTGAGCCGCTAAGTTGAGTACTAGAGAGTTGCTGAGTTATGGTGTTTTCTGAGATGGTGAGCAAGGAACACATGGTGTAGCTAGGTGAGCCTGACTTTTGGAGTGATGAGCTTGAGGCCGCTAGGTGAGTGAGGCCGTTTAAATGATTGTGGACATAGAACCGCTGAGTTGGTTGATGTAGAGCTGCTGGATTTGCTTGATGATAGCACGAAGCAAGAAGCTATGGTGCCAATTGCAGAGTTTGCACAGGACTAGTTACGAGGCTATTTTTCAGCCTCTTTGACTGGGCTTTGTCGGTTATAGATACCAAGCTTGGTATGGTCGATTCAAGGACCGAAATCCAGGAGAATCCTGCAATCCACATTTGAATAGTTTAGAAAACAGCAATGGATAGGACAATATGCAACAGGCTTGGAGTCGACCAAGGGCCGAAGTCCTTTTATGCTGACTGCTAGGGGCAGGACCACCACACTTAAATAACCCTAATTCAAGAGCTTGAACAATTGCGGGTGACATGGTTTGCAACATGACATATATGCATATTAATTTGAGTATTTAGACAGAAATGCAAGCCCCCTGTTTAGGCCATGAATGCTTGACTTCTAGCTAAATCGTGCATGATGACAATGATCTAATTGCCCCTAGCATAGAAACATGCGATGCAAATAATAACGAAAGTGAGTGCAATGTTTCTGTTCGGCGGAGATCTTGGCGCGCCCTTGACAGTGCTATGTGACAGCATTCCACAAAAGAGTTGAGGTGTTCCCCTGGATATGATGCTTCTCAGGCTGAGCTTTCTTCAAGTGTGTTGGCAGGGAGGTAGACTTTATAGTGCATCCCTTTGTTGCCCTTTATTCCTTGTATAGATATGATGGCCGTGATGCCTTGATGAACCTGCCTTGTTTGAGCATAAGAACACCTCATACTTGGGATTAGCTTATGCAACCAAGACAACTACTTTTGCTAAGCAAACATAAAGCAAACATAAAGATGTACACGTGGAATACTAGGGTCAAAAAGGTCTATGCAAAAGATAAGGTGAAAATGATATGCAAACAAATCCACAATGTGTTCTGGACATCTCAACTTTCGCGTGTTTAAGCTAATGCTCCTCTTTGATTTAGGGAGACCAAAAATGACTTTAAACTAGTTTAGTGATTATGACAAGACAGACTACAATACTCTAGCGACACTGCTGAAAATATTGTTCGGCCCAAGGCCCATCTAGTTACACTCCTCATGAAATGGGAAACTCATTTTATCTCCTCAAAAGTTTGTAAAAGCAATTGTGCTTGTATTGCTGTGTCAAAAATGTTTAGGATAAAATCAACTTTGAAAGCTTTTCCTTGAAGATTTCAAGGTCATATCATTCTATCCATGCTCCACACTCACATCATTCAATCATCAAAGAACATAGAATTATTTTGCAAACCTATGCCCCTAGTCAATTAGATGAGTTTGTTGCTTCGAGCTTGATTTGGTTGACTTGAGTTGGATTGATAAGCGCCTACTGAGACCCACATAAGAGGTTGGATACTTTTGAGAGAAATGCATAAAGGGGATCATAGCCATGCCCCTTGTCTCATGTAACTCTCCATGTTTGTGTGATTTGCCAAGATGATGCAAACCCCGGGATTCTTGCCCTTCGTGTTAAGTTCCACATTGGTGATGCCCCTAGTGTCTAGGACCTTGCTACTAAGTCGTGTTCCCCAATCTGAGAGGACTTTGTTATGGACCATATTGTAGGTTAGGGTGTCGGCTTAAGAAAGGAAGGGATGTAAAGGCTCAAACCTAATTTCTACTCATGCTTGGGTTTTAAAAGCTAGCAGCCATATTCAACATTTTTTATCAACTCTTGTCGTCTCTTGTCTCACTTTGTGTGAAAGAGTTGTTTTCTTCAAAAATGTCCTTTGTATATATTGGAAGAAATGTTTCTTTCAAAATGCCCCTTGCTTGACGGGGCGCTCATTCTTTCATTTGATTTTTCTTTCATCTCTCCTTGCATTTTTTTTTTGTGTATGCCCTAGTGTAGGGAATGACTGTCTAGCAGGCTTTTCAAAAGAATTATCCAGAGGCTCAACGTGGCTAGCAAATGATAAGTGTTTGGGATAGAGAAATGAATGCCTTTCTTCATCTTGAAATACACGACAAAGTGTCAAGGATCCTTACCAAGAAATTAAGGGTTTCGATATTTAACCAAGCGAATTTTAATCCTTTGAGACACATAGTAGATGCATGGGAATATGGCTAATTTCTCACTTTGTTCGTGCTCTAACTTTTGCCTAGACTGCCCTTACGGGTTTTCAATCTAGCGAGCTCATCATTTTTCTTCTCTTTATTTTTTTCCTTTTCTTCTTTCTCCTCTTTTCTACTCTTCATATTCAAAAGCATGCCTTGCTTACAGGTGATCTCTGTGAGGGTTCAGAGATGTGTCAACTCCTTCTTAGCTCCACAGAAATGACGTGGGTCATAGCTTTGAAAAACTCATTCCGTGCTTTTGACAATTCAAGTGATTATGATGTGTTTCAAAAGATGTTATAAGATTACTTTGAAACTCTTGCGGATTGTTTTCAATGTTTGATGTTATCATGAGTATTCTATAGCAGCAACTCAGCACATGGGAAAATAGTTTGAAGATTGTGGCCGACCATAAGGTGCCTACGTATCTCAAAAAAAGAGAATCAGGCCATTCGTAGTTCAAGTTCGAGGAGACTCTTATTCACATTTCATGCTAGGTGCAACAAGCGGACTTACGACCAAAATAAACTCAAGACATAGACCTTTAAAAAGGAAGCAGATATAGACCAAAATAGTAGCTAGGACTAGCTAGATAAGACTCCTCAAAAAAATTGACTCTTAGCCTAAGACGTGACAGGCATGGATGCTGCTGCTGCCCAGTGATCAAACTCAGCTGGATCAATCTTCTCTTGATCGATGAGGTCTTGGATCGCATTCTTGAAAGCCCCACATTCTCTGATAGAGTGGCCATTTACTTGGTGGTACTTGCAATACCTTCCGCCTTTTTGTATAAAATTTGGAAATTTTGGCTGTAACGGCTTCAATACCCTTTTTGCTTCCAAGATACAAAACACCTCTTCCAAGTTCATTTTAGGAGGAACAAAGTGTCTCTTTTGCCTGCAGTCGAGATGGGATCCCACCATTTTAATATTACTGTTGCTTATGTTCATCTTACAGTTGTTTTTCTCTTTGAGAGATTCCTGGTTTAGATCAATGGTATTGAGAAGAAGTTGCTTTTCATGTTGCTGCTGCAGATCATTCACCACCATTTCAATTTGGTTGTCCTCAATGGAATAAGTTTCTCTCTGAGCTGTCCTTTTCAGCCATCTAGTAGGGGGAGGTGGAGCTTGAGCTTGTGGAAGACTTGTTTGCAAACTGTGAACAACAGTGGCTAGGGCAGCCACTGATTCAACCAATACGTTAACTTTAGCAGCCAGAGCTTCAATCTTCTTGTCAGCCATTGCTGTCACGTCTAAGACCAAACCCAAAATTTAGAAAAAGCAAGAACTTAGCTACGCTCAGGTTGAGATGTCCAAAATCAAGTGTCTATGCAACGCGTACATCAAACACACTTATTGCCCTTAAAATGCAAATCTAGCATGCTGGGGGGCTTAACCAAGTGATAATTGATGTTGACATATGATCATGCAATATGCTATAAGAAGAAATGAGGGTAATTGACCCCTCTTTTGGTTTAGTCCCCTGTATGGTTAGAGAAAGGCAAACAAAATGATATACATAGCACCATAGCTACTTTCACGGATTATGGATGAGACATGAATTGCAATTCGTCTGTACGCATGAGTTTATCGGAACTATAGATAGCCAGCCATTTTTGATATGGATGATTCTTAAGACTTGTTGCTACCACTTAAGATCCCACTTCCAAGCCAATCCATATTATGAAACAAACCGAAAAGGTTGAGCATATGACTACAACAGAAAGTAGACTCGGAGTCCATTGTTGTGCTAACGGCTATTTGAGTGTTTCAGAAAAACTTGACATTTGAGGATTAGACTAGGCATTGCAAAAAGTTTTGAAAGTTCTTTCAATTCTTGGTTAGGGAAGACTCTTTCTCAAAACATGATTGAGGTAATTGAAATTCGCTTGATTATTTGCTAGCACATTGGTAACCTCCTAAGTTTTACCAACTTGTTGAAGTAAGCATGCTCAAAATTTTGAATTTTTGAAAGATGGGTTCCTAGGCCGCTTTGAAAATAGGAACCAAAGTCCTACACTTGTCATGCTAAATCATCCATGGAGTATTGCAAGTTTTATCCATAGTATCCTTGACTTTGCATACAATTATCCATAACCTGCTCTACTACCTTGTACTCCCTCTTTCCTTTAGCCTCGCAAGGCAAAGATTGCTAAGGCAATCCCTAGTTCAATTGCCGACGAGGCGGCCAGTTGTTCGATTTCGTTCTAGAAATCCATGCTTTGCGGTGCTTTAAGTAAAGCGGGAGTGTTAAGTAAGCAATGATGCTTTCAACTTACCGAAAACATATCTTGCAGGTAATGGCATGCCTCAGTGCTTAGCTATAAAGACTTAGAGTTAGGGCTCTTAGTTCATGCCCCAACCCTTCTGCACAGAAAGCGGTATTAAAACAACATATACAGGGTGTGAGGAAGAACTTCTAAAACAAGATGCAAGTAGATTCCTAACCTGCAGGATCCTGTCTTATTTTGATAAGTTCTATGGCTCTCTAGCACATGTAAGGTTTAGGTAGTCTCAGGGTGCTCCATTGTCAAAGGGTACCAATCCTTTCACCAGCCCATCATAGGTGGCGATTGGGTGATTCCCTTTTTGATATACCACTAGGTGCAAGTGACTGTGGAGTTTGCTGGAACCCCTAACATAGCCCGTGTCATGCCGGGATATTAGGTGAACTCAACGAGGCTTGCCTGCTCGATGCATATGATAAAGGAATTAAATAAGGCATGTATTAGTCTTATGTTGAACTTTCTGGTTACGGCTCTCACGTCCCCAGCAGAGTCGCCAAAAAACTGTAGACACCTCCCAGACGGGGCATCACCATACAGTTGTATCATCACTGTGTTTGCTCGATTGGTTGCTCGTTTCATAAACCAAGATCGTGGATACTTCCATGGCTAAAGGTATCACCACACGATAGCGGTTATCATCAAAATAGAGTCGCCACCTAGTTTGTTAAAGCTAGGAAAACAGATAGAGATTCTGGATACGGAAGCCAAAAGTACAGTAAGGGGAAGGTGTTAGGCACCCCTCTCTGCCTAGCCGTGACGCTAGCCGATAATCATTCAACATAAGACATGTAGATGCTTTATCTAACTCATACACGTAGTCTATTTTTATGCCTTAAACAGTTAATAAGTGAGCCAGGACTGAAAAGAAATCATGCATCAGAAAGCAGAACAAAACAAAACATGTGCCAGCAGATCGATCACTCGGCCGGCGAATGGATGTCGCGGCCGAGGGATCACGCTGGGATCAATGTACCGGCCGAGGCATCGAAGCCCCGGCTGATGTTCTTCCTCACACCAGACAGAAAGTTTAACAGTCAATCAAAATACTACGATTAAGATTATAGACAGAAATAAACCAAACCAGAGGCCGTTGGGCCTCACCACCTTGATCCCTCAGTTGCTTGATTGCTTCGGATTGATCAGGATTGATTGATTGATTGCTTCTTGAACGAAACCCTAGGGTTAGGGTTTGAACTCCGGGGTTGGATCGTCAAATTGATGGCCGCCTATGGAAGGTTGGGGCTTTTGTAGAGAGGGTTTTTGTGAGTATAGGGGCAGAGTATCGTGACTGATTTGAGGGTGTAGGTCTATCAATTTCTGTTGTTTATTTTCGGATCCGAGGGTCTCTTTATATAGGCAAAGGGGTGACTCACTCGGTCCAATCAAATCACGGGGATGCAATTGCATTGCAACACAAACTCTTCGTTGCAATCCCTGAATGTGGCCCGAACGCATCGGAGAGGCGGTGGGATTGGATCAGACGACCGACAGAAGGTTCGAGAGTCTGGAAAAAGGCCGATCTGGCGGCCGAGCAAAGGATGTCGCGGCCTGGAAATGGATATGGCGGCCGAGCCATTGATCTGGCGGCCGAAGTTTCGATCTCTCAGGGAGATTTTGCTAGCAACAGGTTACTCGGGTGAGGAATGGATGTTAAGGCCATGATATCGATGTTGCGGCCGATCGATGGATTTTTCTAACACACTATGTTTCTGTCTGAAAGGCTATTTGGCTCTGGATTGGGTCCCCTAAGTGGCTCAGAGTTCATACCATAAGTCCATGGGTTTCACAAGAAAGCAATCAACAATCATCAAATCCGTATCATCATCGGAATGGTCCCAAGGTGGGAGTTGAAATAATCGTTAGGCTAAATTGGGGTGTCTACAGGCATTGTAGCCTAATTGTTTCGTTGATTTTCATTGAATTCATGATTGAAAACTTAATGAATTTTGATATCTCTAAAACCTCATCGTTCCAAGGACTAATTAATTTCAACAACGTGCTTTTTAAAAGCACGACTCTTCATCGGTCCAAGCAATCCTAAACAAGCCGCACAAGCGAGTCTAAGAGTTCTACCCAAAAGCAAATAGACAGCATAAGATGCAAGGTGAGATGTGCAAGCGGGATAAGATTACGGTCTTTCGAAGGCTGCCTCATTCCTCATAATTTCTTTTAAGGCGTATCCTTTGTTTAGAACGACAAGTTCTAAGAGATGTCAAAATGAACTAAGTATTCAACTAGTTCTCATTCAAAATTTCAATTTTGAAGTTGGAATAGCTTAGTATAGATGACGTGATACCATAACCAAAGTGGCGTCAGTGGCATGGCGACATTAGTCGAAATGGTGTAAGTGACGTGGCGTCACGGCATCGTTTCCTTGCTATTCCTTATTCTCCGTTCAATCTTCAATTAGCCGTTAATCAAGGACTTAGTATGTTTTGATTTCCCAAAGTCTCATTGTTCTAAGGACTCATGTAGTTTAGACAACGTACACTGGGGTGCACAACTCTTTATCGGGTCTCGACAACCTTCTACAAACCGCGCAAGCAAGTCTTAAGAGCACCGGACTTGAAATTGAACAGACAGCATGATGGCATGGTATGGATGAGATGCACGGTGAGATGCCGAAAGTAACATGTAGGCAAGATATAGCACATAGTCCTACTTTGCAGGTTCCTGTCCTAGTTTGGAAGGTTCTATTGCTTTCTACAAATGTATAAAGGCCGGTTTTGGTTTAAAGAGGGTTCCCCGGACTAGAGTCAATGTATGCCTCCCATCGCTGAGCGTACACCCAACAATGGTACAAACGGCAGATATGATTCATCATAGTCGAGGGTTGCCGAGCATTCTGGGATTCCTTGTCACCGGGAAGCCGGGCAAGATTGCCAGAACACAACAGCGAGGCTGAACAAAATATATATACAAAAGATAGAAAACGAAACAAAATATTTTGACAATCCCACAAATATTTTTCAAGCTTGGCTCTCTTGATTAATTAATACTTAAGGAAAGCGGGCCGTTTTGTCAACATACTAACTTTTTCTCAAGTATCAATTAAACACAATCCCCAGCGGAGTCGCCACTGTGGGCTACTACAGCCTCGGGTGAATCGGGGCGGCCCGAAAAACAAGGTTTTTTGAATCGAATTGAAAAATTTGAAGAGTCGCCACCCGGATTTATGGTTTACCACCCGAGAAACCGTATTTGATTGAAAATGATTGATTTGAATTGAAAACCAGAGATTCGTTTGAGGGTCGGAAGCCATGTTACGAGGGGGGAAGGATTTTACGGTACCCCCTTGCCCGATTTGAAATCGGTCTCTACTAAACATTTGTAGGATTTATTAAAAATATTTTGTTTCATTCAACAAGTAGCAGATATCCAGAAGTATATCAAGTAAAAGGGATGTATGCATGTGCATGTGTACAAGAGATGGTGGAAATGATAACGAAATACAAAATAACAGAAAGCTGAAATCTTGTCACTGGTTTCACTCTCGAGCACTTGGGAATGGTTTCGAGCGCTCGGGACCTCTTTCTCCTGCAAAACAGAACTTAGCACTTTTTGATAGTTGGCAAAACATACAAACACATGTGAGATGGATTAAGATAACATTTATGCAGGTTTGCTCAGCATCAGACTCAAAGAAATAAGAATAGGTCTCGAATGTCCAAGTATCACTTCCTTATAAATAGAAATAAACTCAACTGGGCTCTGGAGGGACCAGTGCACACCCAGTATTTATTAAGAACAAAAAATGCAGCATTGAATGTCAAAACAAGATTTTGGTGAGCAGCAGCACTCCTAAGCGCTCAGGAATGGTCCCGAGCGCTCGGGAGTGAACACAATGCCCAAAAAAAAAAGATTTGCTTCTTTGTGTTCCTCTTGCTCTTGTTGCTAAATCAAGATCAAATGAGCTCATGACCAGTATGAGGAACTGGTATGGGCCTTTGATCCCCCTCAGAAGTAGAAAAACAGTAGACTTTAAGTATAAAATGAGATTTTATACCTATGCTTGACTTGGACTTAGCTTCTTGGACTGACTTTGGAGTTTGAAAATGGTTAGAAAACAGTAAGAAAAAGATCCTTATGTGTGTACAAAGACTAGAAATGTTTTTTTTGTGGTTTTCTTAAGAAAATACTTGAGAAAACAATAGACTTTTAGAAAATATTTGAGAGAGAGTTTTGACAGCAGAATGGGGAGAGAGAGAGAGAGAGAGAGAGAGAGAGACTGATTTCGTGGTCCATGTGAGGTAGAACAAGGGGGTTTATATAGGGGAGGGGAGAAAATGTTTGAACTTTGAAAATAAAATGAAAAATGGAGATAAAATGGTTTTGGGAGGGAAAACAGGCATGATTATTCTTCTGCTCCATCTGAATACTCAGGCAGGACCAGGTTGAACGTTGAATGAACTGAAAAAGCCTGAAAAACCATTGTCAAAGGTCAAGCTCAACATGCATTGATCTGTCAGCACTTCCAAGCGCTCTAGAGTGGTACTCCCGAGCGCTTTAGAGTGTTCCCGAGCGCTTTAAAGTGGCAGCCCAACTTCAGAAGGGCGCCACTGACACTCTTGAACTCGATTTTGGGTGTTTTTTGAAGCGTTGAAAAACTCGTTGAGTCCTCTTTCTAACCCAATTGGTTTCATTCAAATATATTTTACATGCTAAAATGTGTATCAATTTTACCCTCAGGGTGTCGGAAAAAATGATGGTTTTGGTTTTGAAAAAGTCCAAGAAGCATCGTCCAAGTTTTCCAAGGCCTGTTTTGATTCAATTTCATCATCGGGGAACCTCGAGGGCACAAATTAAGGATAATTAATAGGTCCAAATTGCGGTGTCTACAGTTATATCTAATATAATAATATACACAATGTTATGTCATTTAAAAAAAAAATGTTATGCCTTCGAGTGGTTTAATACGGTATCACGCAGACAAAGGCCTTGTTCAGTTGTCAGGAAAGTACAGGAAATGATGACAAAATCAATTTTTCCAGTTCAGTTGGCAGGAAAGTAGTGGGAAACATGTTTTTAAGTTTTCCTGCAAGATTTACTTTCTTGCAAAAGTGATCCGCCTAAAAGCATAGTATTTTGCGTCACGGAAAAAGTTTTATCTATTGTGGGACCAAAATAATTAGCGGGTAAAAAAAAAATGTGAATGACTCCAATACCAAAAAAATACAAATTAGGTTCTTAGAAAGACACTTTGAGATTTACGTGAGTAACAACAATTTCGACTAATATGGTGCTTTTTGAGATAATTATTGTGGAAAAAGATTGGTAGTTTATTTCTTTTGGAAGTATTTATTTATCTTGTCATTAGTCTTCAATTTTGTTTTCTACTAACTAAATTTTAGTGGGTTTTTGCATCGGCAACCAATCAAGCATGGTTGTTTAATATTTATTTATTTAGTTATCATCTACTTATTTTTTAACCTTAATTTGTACGGTTGATAATCAGAAAATGTCAATTTAAATGGGGGATTTGCATGACCATTCAAAATACAGCAAATTGAATAGGGAATTGCGAGTCGATTTTTTCATTTCATGTTGAGGCTTTGCATTAGATAAAATATATTTTTCGTATGTGTTAATTTTTGAAATATGATAGCCTATTATTTAGCTCTCAAAGTTATTTTTATTTAAAATTAGCAATGAGAATAAAAATAAAGAAATTTATTATAATAGTCTTTTCTCAGCAAATGAACCACTAAATTTTAGTTTTCCTGTAAAAAAAAATTGTCAAATGAACACTCATAAGAAAATAGATTTCTTTTTCCTTTTTATTTTACTTTACTTAACTTTTTTTGAAAATAACTTTCTAGTATAACATTCCTGACAACTGAACGAAACCAAAAAGACCTAGCATATCCTTATTTGTATCTGTCTATCTATCTCGGTACTCCGAAAACCTCTCTCAAATTTCAAACAAAACAAAGCACGATATCCGGTGGGCCCCGGATCCAAATCCGAAGAGCCAAAGCCCCTTCTTTTTCTCTCACGTGAACCTTCTTTTTCTCTCGTGTGAACCAGAAAAAGAACGCGGCAGAGACTGGTCTCTCTCTCTCTCCCCCCCTACTTTTTTTTTTTTTTTTGATAATCCCCTACTTATCTTTTTCCTTCTGTTTCTTTATTTCCTCTGCAACACGGAAAAATCTAGGTGCGCTTCAATAACTATAGATTTCCTCTCTTTTTTTTTTTGGTACGTAAAAGATTTCCTCTCTGTCTCTCTCTCTCTCTCCCGAACCCACGACGCCAAATCACTCTCCGCTTTCTAACAATTCGCACACACTTCATTCTTCAAGCTCCAGCTTCAGTTCCATCAAACCCTCTCCGTCCTTGGCAACATCTCAATTGATCAATTCCCTCAAAGTAGATTACGTTTCTTTGTTATACACCTATAGGTATCCATATACGCATAGGTCTACGGTGTCTTGAGATGATAGTTCTATAGTAGTACAAGTAGTTTTTACTACATTTTTTTGGGGGAAAAATGTCAAAACCCGCAGAAATTCGTGTAGTTCGTTGCCCCAAATGCGAAAACCTTCTTCCAGAGCTCAAGGATTACGCCGTTTTTCGGTGTGGTGGTTGCGGTGCTCTTCTTCGAGGTTTGATTTCCTTCAATGTTCTCTCTTTGATTATCTGTTTGTTTCCCGAGGGAAAAACTTGACAGATAGGTAATACGGAATACCATACCAAAAAGTCTTAGCGATAGATTCACAACTTGCTTGCTTCATCGCTTGTGTTTTACCGTTTGGCTTGGGTTTGTTGTTACGTTGACTTGCTTATTGGGTCCTAAATGATGAATATGTTCAAAATTCATGTCTCTTTGGTTCCATCTGGACTTCTTTCTCTCATTTTCTGTTTGGGTTCCCGGGAAAAATCAAGGATTGCAAAATTGTATAAATATGCGCTCATGTTGATAAATCATTTCTCATGTTTTTATGCTTGAGTTTGTCTTGTTGTTGCGTTGACGTGCTTATTGGGTCCTAGTGTAGTAAAATGTTAACGATTTCCCCTTTGGATAGTGAGAAAGGATAAGAAAGGGGATTCCTTTCTCACCAAATCTCACCATTTTGGTGAGAAAATGGTGAGATTGGGTGAGAAAGGGAAAGGGTCAATAAAATAATTTCTTTTTTGTACTTTTCTCATAATTTCCCACCAAAATACTGAATCCAAATGAGTGATTTGGCAAGAAACTATAACCCTTTCTTTTCTTTTCTCATGAAATCCCTCCATCCAAAGGGGCTGTTAATTCCTTTCTTTTCTTGCTGTTGTGCTATCTCAGTAACCGAACACTTGTTTGTTTCTCTGTTTTCAAAACTTTTCCGGCAAATAGTCCAATATTTTTTTGGGGAAAATAGTCCAATATTTTTAAAAAAAAAAATAGTAAGACCATACTTTCGTATTGATGATCATTATCTCCGCTTCAAATGAAGAACGCATGAAAAGCATAAAGTACTCACCATGGGTTTAGAAACAGTTTCTTATAGGTGTTCACGAATCTAATTCTTAAAACAATTACTACCTCTGTGGTCTATACATACTTCTGATTGTTTTTCCCCTTTATATTGCATTGTTTATTACAGGTAAAACTGCAATTTTAGAGGTTGATACTTTGTCACATGAGTCTGATGAAGAAAGGGTTAAAGGGGGTTCTGATAAATTTCCCGAGAAATTAAAAAATTACAGTTTTCCCGAGGGAATGGATCAGAGTGATGGTTCTGAGAATTATATTAAATCCAATAGTAGTCATTCTGGAACATCCGATAAAAGGTTGCATTTTGGTAGTACGGCAGACAACCATAGGAATGGTTCTTCCACCAAAATTTATGAACCGGGTGTTGGGGGGGTTGATAATCTTGAGGAAGACTTGAATTTATATGAATCAAATCGTGTAGAAATGGGAAAACAGTTTGAGGAGTTGAAACCCCCATATGGGATTTCAAATGGATCTCGAAATTCAGCTGGTGTGGCTGAGTGGAGGAGTGCGGAGGGAGGTGAGATTGAGGGGTTTCGGAGAAACCCAACAAGGGATTTCCATGGTGTGAGATGTTCAACTCCCATGTATTCAGAAGATGGTCCATCAAATTATAATTTGAGGTCTAGTTATGGCAACGGAGAAGCAATGAAGAATAATCAGAACAAATCAGATGAGTTTCGTAAGGTTGGGTATCTTGATCAAGACAGAGCTGAGCTTTTGAGGAAGTTAGATGAGCTAAAAGATCAACTTAATCGGTCTTGTAATGTGAAGGATAAACCTAAAGAAAAGTTTCCCCTTGATCGGAGATGGGTTCATAATGAAGAACCTTATGGTGGTTTTGAGTCTCAACTTCCTGATGGCTCATGGGGGTCAAATGGAAGACTGCAATATGGAAGGCATTATCCCGAGCCATCGCCATATATGAATAGACAAGAAATGGAAATGCATAACCTTCATCCTTCAATGCATACTCCAATTCAAGTCCAAAGATTTGGGGGTCCTTTAAGGTTCCAAGGTCATAGAAGAGGTCCACAACAAGCACCCGGTGCCCTCCAACAACCATCATCTCATCGCTACTTTCCTGGACAGTATACAGATACAGATGTGGATCCATTTGAACCATACCCACCAATTACGAACTTTCACCATCCCTCTTGCTCTTGTTTTCATTGCTATAGCCAACAAGAAGTTCCAGCTCCAGTCGCACCTGCTGCTTTCCACAATAGGATTTTTCCCAATGCCCAAAACAATCTTATGTTCTACCATCATGAAACCCCAAATGCATTTGGTCCTCGGGATTGTAATCATAAGATTGGACATCCTCCTCCATTGAACTCCAATAACCTCCAATCCCTCGCAAGATGGCCTAGCGATCATAATTTGGAAGCTGCTGGTTTTGTTCATCGCCACCCTCCTAGGGTGGTGCTAGCCACCCATGGACGGCGTTGCCGCCCCATAGCTGGTGGAGCTCCGTTTGTTACATGCTACAATTGTCTTGAATTGCTTCAACTGCCTAAAATTTTTTTGCTAATGGATATAAATCAAAAGAAAGTGCGATGTGGTGGATGCTCTACAGTTATCCTTTTCGCAATTATCGACAAGAAACTTGTTTCCGTTTGTACAGAGTCAGAAAGAACTCCCAAGTTAGTTTATGATAGTCCTAAAGCTACAGTAATTGGTGGTACTTCGCATTCTCGTGTTCATGCAAACCAGGCTAGAACAACATTTTCCTCTGATGATTATGATGACTCTGGTTATGATTTTGAGGCGATGGATAGAGAAGTCATTTCTTCCTCAATGGGGAAGCGTTTGTCATCAAACAAGTCTGGAGAGATGGGACGCGTTCACTCCACATCTCCCTATTCTTCTGAGGATGAAGGTAAAATTGACACTATGTCTGCCAAAGTAGAGGAGTCCAACTGTGTTGAGCCGGTAGCAGAATCCAATCTCTCCCCACCGGCTGCTGGTTCACCCCTTAAATATCATCTTGACTATTCTGATAGATTTCGTTTGGTGAAACGATTTGGAAAGGGAAGCCAAAGTGGGCGTTCAGAGAGGGAGAAGGTGGAGGATCCAAAGAAGGTTACCTCGCTGCAAAATTCAATGGAAGAAATATCGTTGGCAACTGAGATGGACGTTTCATTGAATGAGTACTCAAATACTGGGACATCTCAAGAATCAGGGGACATAAGCAAAGAAGATCAACTGAGAGCAAATAAAGGGAATCAGTCATTCTTTGAAGGCATTAGTAAGGAGAGCTTTGAAGACTCTTCTCAATCCAATCTAACCATTGAGCAGAGCTCAACACATGTCACAATCAATGGGAAACTTATGTCAGATCGTTTGTTAAAGAAGGCTGTAAAGCTTTCTGGACCAATCCATCCTGGACATTACTGGTAAGTACATGCACTCTCTGATTCCATGTGCGATAACTTTGGTACCTACTGTTTGTGTTTTTTATCTTGTCTGATTAGGTTATCTCGGCATTCATTGTGAGAAGGATGTGGATAAATTCAATCCTGTTAACAATCTGCAACATATTTTATTGTGTTTGGCTGTCCATCTAACAAGTCTGATTTGTTTAGACTTGGTTTTGGTCTAAATAAGTCTTTTCTCTATTGAACAAGCATAGATTTGAGAAAATAAGTCTGAAAGCTTAGAGATCTCAAAAACCAGAAAAATAAAGTGAAAAAGATTACCAGACCCCTCCTTGGATGGAAGCTTCGTTTTTGTTTCTTCAAAGACTTGGTGTATATGCGGTAACTTTTGAGCTCTTTTATGTCACATTTTTATGGGATTTTTTGAATTAAAATCAACACGCAAAATGCTGTCTGAATAGCCATATTTAGGTACGATCTTATTTTGTAATTTAATAATGAGCTTATTAGTTGGTAACTTCGTAATTTGGTATGATCATCGAGAAAAAGGAAGTTTTCCTTGATAGTTGTGCTATTATTATTTCCCGCTTTCTGGCTGCTGTGCTGCACAGAATTGGTTGTTCAGTTTATCATGCCTGAAGGTACTATGATTTTTACTGTCTCTATTTTCCTTCCCTAGGTATGATTCCCGAGCTGGTTTCTGGGGTGTGATGGGTGGGCCCTGCCTTGGCATAATTCCTGTGAGATCAATAAATTCTTCTACAATAATACTTGTCCACCGATATTTGGTGATAGCTTGTAATCCCTACTGTTAACTAGCTGGTTTCATTTTCTTGCAGCCATTTATTGAAGAATTTGATTATCCAATGCCAGAGAATTGTGCTGGTGGAAATACTGGGGTGTTTGTAAATGGAAGAGAGCTTCATCAGAAAGATTTAAACCTGCTTAGCACGAGAGGGCTCCCAATTACTAGAGATAGATCTTACATTGTCGAGATTTCTGGAAGAGTGTTGGATGGGGATTCTGGTGAAGAGCTGGATAGACTTGGCAAACTTGCTCCGACGTAAGCCTCACTTTGCTCGTTTGAAGTATTGAATTTGGTTTTATCAACTGCTTAGAGGAAGGAAAAATGTATGTTCTTACCAAGCTTGACCGATAAGTAACAACCACGTAATTCATGCGGCTTAATATTACAGTATTACTGGACAGTTTTACTGCAGTGTTTGGATCATGGAGTTGGAGTTGGATATATGGAGTGAAGGAAAATGATAGGAAAACCACAAAGAACAAATTAGCTTCATAACTTTTCTATCTTCTTATCTTCTCTCATTTACTTTTTCGTTCCCTTCATAACCCCATCCACAATCCATGATCCAAAACACATGCTCAACTTTGAATACGTGGAAGCTCCTCCGTTTAGATAGTATACATGTGTGTTCTGGGATTTTCATCGATCGTTACTAGAAGATATAATAGGATAAGATATGGGGATCAACGTTAATCGGGACCAGGGTTAAAACGGCTGTTACGTAACATAACGGCCATTACGTTACGGGTTTTTGAAGGCCTGATACAGTTACGGGACCTCCATGTGATCCTATTGTGTATTCTTTGTAACTTTTTGAGATGCCTTCACGTTCTAAAACAATATTTTGAGAACCAATCTCTCGTTGGAATGCCAAAAAAAAAAAAACTTCAATTTCGTTCTTACAATGCAAATTTGATGAAATCTATCTTAAAACTACTTGTAATAGTTTAATATTGCTTCAAAACATTCAATTTAGTCATAAATAAGGTTTCAGCATGTGTATCAATGAAATTTTCAGCATTTGCTAGTGCTTGAAAAAAATTCACTAGTGCGGTGTCCGATTCCCGTTACACACATTTGACCGATACTCCTGATATCCGTTACTCATGACAGTTACGCCGACCAATACCGTGATTTAAAACCATGAATGGGATAGACAGGAAGTGGACTATAGTTTGGGATTTAGAGTAGACCAGAGGTCTGATGAAATGAAACTCTGTAAAGGCTAGCACTGCTTTAGCTTTGAATTGGGAACTTGATGCCTCAGTATGTCTTATGATTTGGGCGACAGAACGATGGGATGAGAATATGGTTGTTTGATGGAATACGAGCAATTAACGTGATTGTCTTCCTTCGAAGTCATTAATTATTTGTGACCTTGGACTGTGGAGGGATGGAGTTGACCGTGAATGGAGTGGACATTGAAAAGACTATGAACAATTTGAATGTTGTGTTAGTCTTGCAATGAGAAGACTAGTATCTCCCTTTTGGGTTTCTTACCAATTATTTGACTTCTTCCCCAGCATTGCATCCTGATGATGAGCAAATTCCACATGAGAAAATTGTGCATCTCAACGTTATAGTGACAATGTTTATGCTTTGACGCTTTTCTAAACATGACTATTTTTATTGAACAGAATTGAGAAGGTAAAGCATGGATTTGGCATGAAAGTTCCCAGAGTAGCTGCATAAGCAGACTGTTCGCTACACTCCCCACAGTTGCTTCTGGAATGTGAATAGTCTTGAAGGTTTGCTATCTCAGAGTCGCAAAAAATATCCTCAGTACAGTTTACGTCGCATTGTTAGAAATGAATGGGAACAGGATGATTGGCTATGTCACAGATGTCTCGATTATTGGTTTGTCGAAATGCCCCTTTTAAGCGTTCTGCGCCGGATTGTGGATTTGTATGTCTATAACATGAAATTTTCCTAATTGTGATATATGTTTTGCTGAATGCTACATGGATTCCTCTCAGGAAAGAAAGTTTTCTTTTGGCATCCCATTTCTGATGCTTATAAAAGGGTAATGGGCCATTTGTGATGGAAGAACATGTGCATTGTAGACTAATTAAGTGAGGAGTGATTATCTCTTGGGGGCATCCGGGTCTGCATGCCTTTCCATATTTTTGCAGGCTTGACAGTTCGAATAATCAATCAGGTTTGGAGAATCTGGTTTAGTAAATGTTGCATTCATCCCTTCATCAATCCTCAATGGGTTTCAGTTTTTGCAATGAAATTCCGGTTTCTCAAATCAATATTCTCAATGGAAAAGCTATTTACTGTACCTGGAGTCAAGAACTGAAATTGTGAGATACGGCCGATCGTGCACTGTGGTCATTGAGAAAAAGCTATTTGGGTTACTATTTGACAATCCAATGCAGCACTTAAAATTTACTAATAATGTACTAAGTGATAAATCAATGTGATAACTATATCTCATTATACATATTTTAAGTGCCTCTTAAAATGTAGGTTCTAAAAAAAGTTACAAAAATTAATTAGCCAAGTGTACCTACTTAATTCTAACTGAATTTGCAAGGACGTGTGCACCACCTCAACTATAACATTGCTCGAAACTGTCATCACTTGCACTGCCATCCACCACCGTTGTCTCTCCACCACCACCGCCGTCGCCATCCTTCCACCACCACCAGAACTGTTGTCATCCTTCCACCACCTTCCACCTTTGCTACAAACCACCATCACCACACTACCAACTACCACTAACACCACCATTACCATCATGTCTTCACCACCACACCACATGTACTCACCTCCACCGCCACCACAACCACAAACATGTGACATCAAATAATAAAAATGAAAAGAGAACAATCAAAAAATAATTTAACCAAAAAGTATTAATCTCTGTATCAGTTGTTTTAGTTCAGCTATTGATAACTTAAAAAGTTCCGCCTCCATATTTCAGCTTTTCAATTTTAGTTTTAACAAACACCACCATATGTGTTTTCCAGAATCTATTCTTTGAAACAGTCTTGATTCTATTCAAGCAATAGGAGCCCTATCCAGGTGGATGGCAAGTGGTATAACAAAGACAACATCGAATTTCCGATTGACCAGAAAAAAAACATCAGCACCCCAAAAAAGATGAGAGAAATTACACCCACCAGCAACCAACTTCAACACTCATTGCCAACAACCCAAACATATCTTATTCAATTCTCATGAAAATTTACGTCCCAAACAACTTCTCAAAACATAGAACTTGCAAATGTCATACCCAGAGAACGTAGATCCCACAAACAAATCTAGAGTATTCAAGGAACATAATTGCTCTTCTATTTTCTTATTTGGTTGAAGGATCTCCATCTTGCTTCCTAGGGTACGGTTTCAGGAACGGATCCTGCATATTCAAGTATGAACACAATATGTCAGATTCAGCACAATGCTCCTTATGAAATTACAGCAACCCGACAAACATGGTTTGTATGTTCCAACCCTTTCTTCCTCACAATGAATGAGAGCACAACACCTGAGGCTTAATCTAAACATAATTTTTAGCTTTCTATCATTGTCTCAAGCCAGCTAATGTAGTTAACAAGAAACTTATTTTGACGCACAATAAGCGCAACAAAAAGAATGAGTCACACACATGGGATGCTATGTTTCTGAACAACCCTATCAAACTAGAATACCCACCTCTGAAAATTGGAAAAGCTTGAGCCTTGAGTTAATTGTCTTACTCGAATATATAATTCAAAGATTGATTAAGAAGTTTTAGTTGGAGATGTGAGATTGCAAGTGTTTCTGGATTGAATGGCATTCCAGCTGCTTATGAAAATAGAGAAATTCGCCAAAAGCAACGAAGCACCAACAGACTTAACTGGTCACCCTACCCGCATCGGATACGTGGCCGCCGAGGACATGCAAGGTATACACTAGGTGGCGTGTCCTATTAGTAAGGGACACACTAGGAAACCGTTAGGGATGCACGTCTCAAGTTCGACGCTGGTGGTACATGGCAGAGGTTAACATATAATTTGGAAACATATTTCAGATGTTGAATTATGATATTTAAGAAAAATAAGGTAAAATTTACAAATAAACAATTTCAACCCGTTAAAACCCTTGTTTCACATAGTAAAAGGTAAGAACTGCACATAACAAAATTAGCTTTGGTTGTTTCTTGGTACGATATCCACATGAATGCCAACTGAATCTATATACCTATTTTTCCGTACTTTTCATCATGTCCGTGTTGCTATTTTATTTTTATAATTGTTGAGTCCCGTGTCTGTATATTAGTGCTTCTCAATCAACCACCAGTTGCCAAGACAAAGTATGAATAACAAGAATTGCCAAAGCAAAAAAGAATCAATCGACCCTATTCATGGCCATGTTTCTACAACAACTTATTGTGGAAAACTACAAATACACTTGTCATGAATTCTTAAGGAGGTTACCAAAAGCCTCGCAAATCGATCTCAACTACTGACATCAACATTTCTATTAACTCTTTCAAGGAGCATAAAAGTCGATGATACAAATTTTCAAGGACAAAAATTCAACAAAAAAGAGAGAATCATCTGAACTTTTTTTAAACTGCTACATTTCTCATGATCTATTGTGGAAAACTAAGAAACACCTATTCCAATTGTGAACAATCTCATGTAGTCCCGTTTTCTTTTCCCCTACAATCAATAGCTCTTAAGATAATCTTTACCGGAGCTTTAATAACTTTTAACTTCAAAATGTACATTGCTACCTCGTGTTACAATTTGAAGGATAATTATTTTGGAACACTCCAAGAGACCCTTCAAACATGACTCTCTTATTAAAACAATTTGTTGTCAATAGAAAATAACTATAATTATGAAAGACCAAAATTTTGGAACAAAAAAGAGAAAAAGGTAAAAATGTAAAATTATAAAGTAAATTGTATGTTGGCATTTGAACCAATTATTCTTCAAATTGGAAGGGTGTTTGGAGTGCCAGCTCGAGTATACCAAAAGTACCAACCTCTTCAAACTTTTTGAGATTTGGTGTTTGTAGAGTGAAATTTGGAGTTTGGAGCATCTCCAGCAGATTCTTCATAAGTTAACATCAAATGTCTACGTTGCTAACTTACTTTGTATTTTCAAGAGCAAGATATCACAGTGCACTCCAGCATAAAACATCATGGTGATGCTACTTCTTTGGTTTTCGCTAACTTAGTTGTGTACTCCAAACTCTTTAAATACCAAAAATGCTTTTCAAAGTAATGAAAACTTCAAAGTGGGTGAAAGCAAAGACTATGAGCCATTATGAAAACTATGAGCCATAAACTTGGCTGCAGACTCATATAGGTATTTGACGGATCCTACCATAAGATAAAATTTAAAGATAATAAATTGAAGGACGCTTAGTGTTTGAAAAGTCTGTTCGAGCCCCTAAAAATGCACAAATCCTTTCAAATCTTTGACATTCGAAGCATCTGATGCTCTAGGAGGGTTACCAAAAAATCCAGTTTGTTTAACTTAAATATTTCTGTTGAGAGGAATTAAATATATTAACACAACACTTGAACCACTATAAATACTAATGATAATAACTCTACAGGTATACTTGATCTAATAATATTTCAGCTGGAACTACAGTTGAGGGGATTGTTGACCTAGAACTTTCATCCTTTTCCTCCAAGAAAGCAAATTAGGAAACCCTAAAACGAAAACAGACAGCACTAGTAGTTGACCACAATAGGTGGTTTCACATCACAATTGCAAGTGGTTTGAGATTACGAAACCCCTAATTCATCGATCTGAGCAATTTTAACTTGAAAGAACATTTATAATTCTACGAGATGCATGTGAACACGAATTCAACCACTCAATTGTTGATTCGGTCCCCAAAATTCAGTGAAAATATGGAGAAAACCTACGGGAGAGAGAGAGAGAGAGAGAGAGAGAGAGAGAGAGCATACGTTTTTGACGAAGAGGAAATTGGCGACAACCACAGTGGCCACGATTCCTCCCAATATAGCTGCTGGCCCCGTAAGCAGACTCCATTTCCTGTGTATCATCTTCTCTCTCTCTCTCTCTCTCTCTCTCTCTCTCAAATTTCGACGACTTGCAAAGTTGCAGTCTAATTTGTGTTGGGTGTGGCGTTTCTCGATCTTCCAGCACAGCAGCGGCGGATCAAAAAATGAAAAAAAAAGCACAGCAGCGATTACGGGGCTGTAGCAATACTTTTGGGCCTGGCTTGTAATGATTATCATGGGCCTAGTATGAGCGCTTTACCCTATGGCCCATTTGCTTGACAGAGCTAATAGTGGATGTATATACAAACCCATATAGTATTATCTTTTTGGGAAAATTTCAAAATGACACCTGAACTTTGCACCAAATGTCACAGAGACACCTGAACTTAAGTTTATTTCAATTAAACACCTGTACTAACAAAATTTCCAAATTTAGACACCTGAACTTAAGTTTATTTCAATTAAACACCTGTACTGACAAAATCCCAAAATTTAGACCCCCGCCGTTATTCTTCGTCCAAAAAATTGCTAACATGGCTTCTCCAAACAGTTTAAGTTGCCCTATTGCACATATTTCCGACAAAGGACGATGCACTCAAGCGAAACCCATAGGCAAACGTCAGGTCTAGGGTTGAAGTGAAGGAGATGGTGGAACCATAAGTAGACTTCTGGAGAGAGAAATAGAAGGAAATCAATTAGGTTAAGGTCATTTTCCCTCCAAACCATGTTTTTTTGCCCAAACCCAGTACTTCTTTCTGCTCGGCAGACTTCTAATGATGGGTTTCGTTTGGATGCATTGTCCTCTGTTGGAAACATGTGCAATGGGGCAACTTAAACAGGTTGGAGATGCCATGTCAACAATTTTTGGGACAGAGTATAACAGCGGCGGTCTAAATTTGGGAATTTTGTTAGTACAGGTGTTTAATTGAAATAAACTTAAGTTCAGGTGTCTAAATTTGGGAATTTTGTTAGTACAGGTGTTTAATTGAAATAAATTTAAGTTCAGGTGTCTCTGTGACATTTGGTGCAAAGTTCAGGTGCCATTTTGAAATTTTACCTATCTTTTTTATCAGCAAAAACGGAATTTACTAATCATTGGAAGAAGAGTTATAACGATTAAAAGGGACATAAGCATAAACGACATCACAATGAGAAAAATATGACATCCTTGCGAGGTTGACACCCCAGATCCCGACAATCGCGCGCCTCTCGAGCCCCTGAGATATTGGTTGGCAAGATACCCGCCCAATTACAAAAAGATCAAAACCTAATTACAAAAGATACCAACCCATCAGTTATTGCACCGGGATGATTAGATAAATTGTATCAAAACCCCGATGATATTTTGCATATTTCACATTTCGTGAGACTATATGTCCAAGACATGTTTTAATCTTGATCATACATAGTTTAACCAAACGAATTAAGGATATTTGATAATCTTAGATATACTATAATCTAATCCAATGCTACCTGACTCTAAAGGCCTAAAAGCTCATGAACAGTTGGCCGGTAAGCGTGAAGATTTTGTTTAATTATATCAACTAATCCGCCTGACGTTCACGAATCAAGCCATACATCTTCCCTCGAGGGATCAAGTCTTGTTATTTGGAATTTTGAACCATATACTTTCAACTTCTGCCGTTATTTAGTTATCGTTATCTGTCAATGTCTTGGAACATTGAGGAAAAAGCAAATGAAACTATGACATTTAATTACCCAAAAAAAAAAAAAAACTATGACATTTAATTTGTTGTTCAAATATGCTGAGATTTTTACATTTAATGTTTTTTGTGATACCCCCAAAATTGACTCCACTCGCCCAACTTCTTCCCTTTCAGTTTCTCTTTTCACAGGTTGATTTTGCTCAAAAATCTTGCTCTATATGCGTACGCATTGGCAGGGAACGAAACTAGGATTGTTAAGCACTTAGATCTAAGTACCTAGGTGATGCTTGAAAAGATGATAGATGTAGCAATTGTAGTGAGTTCCTAGGGACAATTTATTAGTTATCAATAGGATTAAATATGCAGAAAGAATTAAAAATCTATACTCATATTGGCTAGAGAAATTTTGCAACTTAAGTGGCCATAATGGCTCTGCCTTTGCGTATTAGGTTGGTTGGATCAACAATGTCTCGTTTCATGTAACTTGAGATATAGGAGTAAGTAGCTTTTTTGGTTTTCGATTAATATTTTATTGCTGGTGTGCTCTTTCAATCGTTTTTAGTACTAAAATTTGTTTCGCTGTAGGGATGGAGACAATGAGGGATCAGTAAGGGTGGTCTCCCCTACAAAGGAAAAAAAAAAACTCTATTATTATATTTAAAAAACAATAATATTTATGAAAGTATATAGGTTTGCCCCCTCTAGTATTTTAGAAAAAAAATTCGAATCGTACTAACCTTTGAAATACAAGGATACCAACATTAAAATCTAAAGTTCAAACATTAAAATCCAAAGGCTATGGTAATAAAAATAAAAATATAACATAACATAAAATTTGAGGGTTAACATTGTGAATTTGTGAGTATCCCATTAATAAACTCCAAGTTTTTCTCCCACAAAAATACAAAAATCCCCAATCGTTAAGAGGGTTTCATATGTTTTCTTCTCTCTGACATAAAATCTCCATGGCAAACCGGACAAACCCCCACCCCCCTCTCTTTCTCTCGGCATAAAAATCCCACATCGTCGGGACTTTGAAGGCAGTTTCGAGGAAATTAGGAACACCAAGTAATCTTTGGTGAAATCTAAGTTGGAGCTATGAAATGTGTGAAGACTAGACTCCACAATGAACTTTTAGCAAGTTTTTAGAACATTTACATAGAGAAGGATATTGCGTAGGGGTTTGATGTTAATTCTATTATCGATGTTTTTAATGACATGAGAGAGCGTCAAGTGCAATTAATTGAAGATGACTTATTTTACTAAATAGAATGAAGTAAGTCGTTACTGCTTTTGCAATCCGTTAAATGATGAAAGGTACAACTAATTATGGAGTGTTGTTCTTTTGTGCTTTTTTGAGTTCTAATGTATTTACATTGATATGCATATTTATTTTTATTATTTGTCTAGTGAAATTCTTGGCTCCGTCTTCGGTAACTTCAATAGTCTGTTTTACTAGTATTGTATAAGCATGCTGTATATATCTCTGTGGAGCTGTTTGACCAAATTCCTCAAAATCAAAATGGTAGGCCACATAAACTTCTTTCATGTCATTAGTGTGGGGATGGTACTTTGTGTTTAAGTTGTCTTTGAATAACTTTTCAATACTGACGTATGCGTGATTTCTAAATCATCGAAGATTAATTTCAAGGGAGAATTAAATATCCATTCTCAGTAGAAACAACGTGTAAGTTTTCATCCTCGGAATTTTGAATGATTATATTTTCATCCCAAAAATCAAAGAAACCCAAATTTGTCCATGACAGATTTTTAGGACCAATTCATAAACGAGCAAGCACCTCTACATGAGTACAAATACGGTAAAATGGAAACAACGTTTGGGTTCTGGAAATCAGGAGGGGTGATTGTGTAACGCCCCGATTTTTTGAAGACGCTAAGAATGCATTTTTCAAAATGATCTCATTTATTTAGTAGTAATAACGAGAATCAAATTTTAGGTTTAGTTATTACAACCATAGAAAGAAAATAAGTTCACAATTATTACAATCCTCGAATACCTCTGAGTTCTCAAAATAGAGTTTAATTAAATTAAACAGAGCAACTAAGGATAAGGCAACCAAGGCTCGTTGACTTCTTCCTCTGCAATATTAACATCAGCTTGATCGATCGGTAATTGTAGAGACCCAAATAATTTTAATTATTGAAATGTTAATTAAATGCCTAATTGAGAAAATATGAATTAATTGGTGGATAATTGGATTGAGGACTAGAGTGAAGGAATAGAGAATTAAGGGAGTGTGGTGTAATAAAAAGATATATGGGTATATAAGGTGTGTGTGAGTGTGGTGTAATAAAAAGATATATGGGTATATAAGGTGTGTGTGTGTGTGTGGTGTAGAGAATCATTGTATCTCCCAACTCTCTCTCTCTCATCCGGCCTCCTCCACTCTCCACCGTCCCTTTCTCTCTCTCTCCTCTCCTCTCACTCAAAACACCACCTCACCTTCCAAAATCTTCAAGAATTAATCTCCTTCTAGTCTTCCATCTGCGTTCTTGAGCTCAAAGATCATATCACAAGCTTATCGATACCACAAGCTTATCGATATGGATTTTGTGGCGTATCGATACCACAAGCTTATCTTTTTGGACAGCTTATATTGTGTCGATACAGATTTTGCACATATCGATACCAGGAGCTTAACTCCAGTTTTGCTCCTACTGCTCTTCCGTCGATTGTTTTGACCCCTAATTACTTCTAAATTCTGTTGGACACCTCCTAACCTATCTTAAGCTTGTCTAATTGACTTCCTTTGACCACTCGATGCTATCCTCATTCCGTTGGTCTTCCGTTAGTAAGAATCGAATAAGGAATTACTTAGTTAAGACATCATTAACGTGCATTCTATAGATTGTTGGAATTTGTGATTGTTTATGCTGCATTGGTGATGACGTTAGCTTTATGTATGAGGTTTTACTTGCGAATGGGGTCATGGGGGAGTCTTAGTTTGTGCATGATGTGAGAAAATGGTTGTTTGGGGTCGGAAGTTGGTTTAGGAAGACTCGTAACGCAAGGGGTGGTAATACGGAGACTTAGAAGGGTTTCGTAATGCACGGGTGGTAATACGATAACCCGGATCGTTAGGGATCACCGTGACGCATAGGGTGGTAACACGGTAATCCTCGTGGCATTGTATGGTAACGCAATGGGTGGAAATACCAATGGTGGGAGTTTGGGTTAGCGAGTCGAGTTGGGATTGTTGGAGTCATCGTATCATATGACTTATGCATTTAATCTAGATAAAGGTTCATTTACAAGTCTATTGATTATTATATATCGAGCTGTGTTTCCTTATCCTCTTTCGTTTGCACTTATCAACATGTTTGCATATAGCATTGGTAAAGATGTTTCTACTGGGCTAGTGTAGCTTAACAAAATCCTTCTTTTCAGGTTCTAATGCCGGACAATAGATTGCATGCAATGGTGTGCTTGGACATGAAGATATTTTTGGAAGCTAACATCTTTTAGTTACTTACTCATCTTGTAATAGACTTACTTTTGATCAAAGATGGCTTTGTAACTAATTTCCTTTTGACTAGAAAGTTTGTAACATTTTGAACATGCTGTATTTATATTTAAGTTAATTCGGGCCGTGGTGCCAATGTTATATTTCTTAAGAATGGGGACTGGTTTGTAACTTAAACAGACAGGAAACTCTTTTGGGTAATATGTATGGTAAGCGAAGTTCTTTTATTAAAATGTATTATTTATTTATGTTAAAAATCGAGGACGTGACAGTAATCCTATTTTTCCTTCGATACCTGGCATTTGAATACCGGAATACGTAGTATCGTGAGCATAAAACGCTCAGTAGATAAATCCTACTACTTAACCCACACGTATCTAGCACATAAACATGGATAATAAACAAGTTAAAGGCAACAACAACATTCATTTCATAATCGTCCTTTAGCTTAGGTGAAATTCTAAGATCCCTTCCTTCGGAATCTCTCCTACCCTGCAACCTCCAGTGTACGGCCATTGGCGTGATTCGGCTCCTCCTTGTTGATTAAGGTCCAGATGAGAGTAACTAAGTTATCTACTCGGTTCTCCAATCCACGACCACACAAGGAATAAACAAAAGCTTCACCGGGTTGTGACACAAGCACAATTCCACCCTTATAACCCAACCGTTCTCGGAGCCAATCACCACCACGCCTTACCCAGGGTTCGTACCTCAATAATCATCTCCAATCCGAACTCATTCCCGTCATTCTCAACACCGACCCATACAATCCTCCATTTACTTATTAACAATTCACATATTTCTTTTTCTATTAACTTCCAATCATCGTATCTACAGTGAATTCCTCACAATTTGTAACCACCCAATGATCCAATTGTTCAATCTAGGTTCTCATACACAGCATCAATAATACATCACACATTAAAATAATCAGGCCGGCCCACAGTTCTACATTGACAACAAAAACAAGTAACATTATTTATTAGTCACGACATCAATTTACTTACATTTGCATAGGATAATAAGTCGATCAGTAATTTCAAATAATTGTATCAAGGAAACAATATGTTAAGTTCATAAGTAACTTGTAACTTTGTGTTTACACCCGTTTTTGGCACCCAGTACTGGGCAAGCGTTGGACGGCCATTTAATTGAAATTTAATTAAATGGGCCACGGATTGAAGATCTATTGGACCAAAATAATTGGGCCAAATCCATGTTACTTGGGCCCAATTTGTTTTAGTTCGAGTTTTAGAGCTTTGGGCCTATTTTGCAAAAAGAATTCAGTAGGCCCACGATTGATTTGGGTTGGCTAAGTGTTGATGTGGACTTAAATGGTCCATAACCCATGTGATCCGTGAGAAGTGAAAGGGGGTTAACTGGTTGTTATTCGTCAAAGAGCCATTTGACCGGGTCAAATGGCTGGTAGAATTCAATTGTCCACAAAATGAGGGATGAGGTGGACCACTTTCTACACCAACTGCCCATGATACAAAGCAACATGTGGGGTAATTGTTTTTTCACCCCAGTAATCTCCCATGTTGGATAAAAAACATGTGGGCAATGTACATGTAACCTTCCTCAACCACCCATGATCCCATGAATGGAAGTTACATGGACACGTGGCGCAAGGAGAAGCAAGGCTGGAGGATCATGCATGCAAAAAACTGTGGATGCTATGGCCTATAAATACTAGAATCAAAGAAGAAAAAAGGGTTCCCACACCAATCAAGCTCAACGCTTACAAACCAAAGCCTTCACTGCGAAGCAAATTATCTCTACTTCCTCACTTATACTCGATTATTTCACCAAATAACTCGAGCTTCTATCTCTCTTGTACTCCGACTTTATTATTACGCAATATAATAAAATTATTCCTATCTCTCTCTCCCCTCCTACTTTATTATTCCGACATAGTAAAGTAATTCTACGTTGCTACTTCTTTTCCTAAACGGTTAGGAAAATTATTAAGTCCACTTCGTTGTGGCAAACCACGAACCAAACTGCAATCTAGCCCTTAGGTTTGCAGCACTATCGCCCGCACAGATCTAGAAGTCAGAAAAGGGACGCCCAGTCCTTTACGTTGGTACGCGACAAGTCCTGGCACGCCCGCTCAGCCCTTGAGCCATTTCTGAGCCAAACATCTTTTTTGGCACGCCCGGTGGGACCCTAATCGTCTAAGGGTTTTATCATGGTCAAGAAGGCGCAACAGCAACCGCAACAGCAACAATCGGATCCACCCATCCCGGATCCACCTCAGAGTCCTGAGGGAGTGGCAGTCGACGTGCCATTACTCCAGGAGGCTGACCTTCCGGTCAGCGCTCGAGAGCTTTACGACGCTACCGACAGCGTAAAAAAGTATATGTTTATGGCAGGACGCGAGATCTCCCGTGACATCAACCAGTCCATCTCCCAGTCGTTCTCTCAGTCCTTGGAACCTCTGACCATAGCAGTCCACAAAATGACTGCAGCGCTCACAGAGAGGCTACCGCTCGCTCCTCAGCAGCAGGGCTTTCCACAGTTTGGAGTCTTTGGCAACGGTCAAGATCAAACTGGCCTACTAGGGGGACCACCCCCTCCTCAAACGCTCTACCATGCAACCTCTTCCAACAGCCCTGCACTCGGGGGGCATAAGGAAAAGGGAATCATCATTGGAGGAGCTTCGTCGCCTCCAGTGAACAACGAACAAAGGTTTGTTCTGGCCGACGACCAGCCCAAACCTGACAAGGCAGACAAGAGGCCTCCACAGGGAGGCCAAAGCTCTGGGAAGGACAAGGGAGTTGCTCACACCCCTCAAAGCTCTGATACTCGGGGGGCAAATCCTGCCCAGAGCCAGCCAGCACAAGAGGCGCCCCAACCGCCGCCTCCTGTGCCCAACATGCTGATGGGACGAGACCAAGTCCTGAACTTGCTCCAGGAGCAGTTAGGACCTGGCTTCAGACCTTTGGGAAGGCCAATGTACAGGAAGCCCCATACGGAATAGGTGGAAAACACGCCTTTCCCGAAGGGCTATAGGGTTCCAGAATTCCAGACCTTCAACGGAGAAAGTGTTCAGTCCACGGTGGAGCACATCGCTAGGTTTCAAGTGCAATGTGGCGAGGCTGGAACGATAGACGCTCTGAAGTTGAGGCTTTTTCCCAACTCTCTTACTGGGACGGCCTTTACTTGGTACATCAACCTTCCACCAAACTCTGTGCAGATCTGGGCTCAGTTGGAAGAGATGTTCCATCAGCAGTTCTACAGGGTGGAACCAGAGGTGACGCTGGCAGATCTGTCGTGCTATATTCAGACCCATCTGGAGTTCGTGGAGTCCTACCTGCTACGATTCAAGACGGCCCGGTTCAAGTGCAAGATCGCCCTTCCAGAGGCCGAGTATGTGCGCATAGCACTTAACGGCCTGAGCTTTGAAATGAAGAAAAAGTTCTATGGAACGGAGTTCAGAGATATGTTCGAATTATCTGCAAAGGCCTCCCACTATGAAAGGCTCTTGGCAGAGGAGCAGGACAGGAAAACGGCCTCCAAAGGGACGTACTACCGCGACCCCAACTACGAGGTGGCCGCAGTGGAAGCAGAGGCGGATCCAGACGTGGCCGTAGCGGAGATCATCAATAAGAAGCCTTACGTTTGCAAGGCCTTTGTCAAGATGGAGCCAACAAAGCAGCCTATCCAGAATACTCCTAATAGGCCAACCAAGGCCTATACCTTCGACGTTGGTAGGGCTGAGGCCATCTTTGATCAGCTCCTCGCCGACAAGCTGCTCAAACTGCCCTTCGGTCACAAGATTCCAACCGCGGAAGAGCTGAGGGGCAAAGAGTACTGTAAGTATCACAACTCCTGGAGTCATTCAACGAATAACTGCATTGTATTTAGAAATGATATCCAGGACAAGATTGAACGAGGAGAGTTCAGATTCCCGAAGAAAGAGAAGCAGCCCATGGGGGTAGATGGCAATCCATTTCCCTCAGGGCTGAGCACGAACATGGTTTCTGTCAACATGAAGGGCATGCCTAGGACTGCTCCTAGGCAAAAGATCAGTTTGGGCGCCTCTTCCGGAGAAGTCTGCAAGCACAGCCCTGACAGGTACTGGGACCCATATTACAACAAGAGGGGTTTCAGGACTGAACGGGTAAAGAGATTTGAAAGGCATAACTCCTGGTGGTCCAGACCTACAGGGGTGAAGAAGCCGGAAAGGCCAGCGTGCTCGTTGGTGTGTGCAGAATGTGGGCATCATGCAAGTCCTAGCAAATCGACCTTGAAGAGTGTCATCGTGGGAAGGACTGAGTCAAGGACTGAGGAGCTTCACAGACCTAAGGGAAGGAGGATGGCCCGTGAATCAATATTCAACCGGATCCAGCCAGGTTTGGTTGAGGTGGAAGACGAGCTCAATAACTTGAAGATAACTGCTCCTTCTGAAGGGAAACGCAGGGCTGTTAGACCTCCTGTCACTCCTCCAAATGAGTGGCACAGGGTCGAGCACCCCAAGTTTCCTTCTCCACCTCCACCTTTGTCCAGATCTCAGAAGAGGCGCCGCTAACGGTTGAGGCAGGCGGCCAGGAGGGCTGCAGAGGAGATAGATGTGTTGGATGACCCAATGGTGGAAGGTGACGAGGGTGTCGAGGTGCAGGTAAAGGCTGGGGTCCTGGCGGAAGAGCCCAGGATTGAACAACCTGAAGCGAAGAGAGTTTACAAACCTTTGGAAAGGACTTTAGAAGAGGCTGTTATTGAGCCTCCCCCAAGGGCTGGACTAAGGAAGCAAGCCCCTGCGGGGAAGACGTACAAGGAGGCAGTTGCCAAGACGCTTCCAAAGCAAGTTTCCGAACCCAAGAGACAACCTCTCTTGGAGAGGACGTTAGAGGAGGCTAGGATTGAGCCTTCCCCGAGACAAGTGACTTTGCTCACGAAAAAGGCCCCTGGACCAGGTGCTTCAGGCTCGGGGGGCAAATCAAAGTTAAACCCACAGGCCAAGGAGTTTAGGCCTGGACGGGGTTCTGGCATGCAATGTAACATGGTGGTGATCTTGCCCGCAGATCTGCAGGCTGAAGATGGTACTCCAACGGCCCTAGAAGGAGATTTTGTGGAAATGGGGCCGACGGCGGAAATCTTGAACGAGTCCTTCTCCGAAGGGATGAATGGGCCATCAGTGATTGTGTTGAAAGACGAGACTGAAGGAAAGACCGAGGACCGGGCTGCAAGCGTGATCTTTGAGAAGCCCAGCCCTGCCATGAACAAGCACATTAAGCCCTTGTACGTTGCTGGCTGTCTTGATGGGATGCCAGTAAACCGTATCCTTGTGGATAATGGGTCTGCTACAAATCTTATGCCCAGGTTCATGATGCAGAAGCTGGGAAAGACGGATCAAGATCTGGTCTCGTGTACATCGACCTTGACGGACTTCACGGGGAAGGAGACAGCCTGTCAAGGTATTCTCATCATGAACTTGACCGTGGGATCAAAGACCTTGACAACACCTTTCTTTGTTGTTAACTCTCACTCTTCCTTTAACATTCTGTTGGGAAGAGATTGGATCCACTCCTGCCTGGCGGTCCCCTCCACCCTTCACCAGTGCCTCATCTTTTGGAATAAAGATGACGTGGAGGTGGTATGGGCCGATCGTAGACCTTTCCAAGCCTCTACCAATCACGCTGAGGCTCATTTATACGACGAAGGGGTTGGTCCCTTAAAAGTGGCGGGCTTGGATAAGTATGGCCGCCACAAGGTTGCCCCCGTATGTGGCAACAAGTCAGTCGAAGAAGTGAAGGCACTTTTTCAGGAACTAATCGGTCCCATAATCACAGAGTCCAGCAGGCCGGTTACGACTACATTCAAACGCCCTTCTCAATGGTAGTACACCCTTCAGAAAAGGAGAAAAGTGTGGCCCTCCAGGCCACGCTATCAAAATTCGAGGCCTACTTGCTAGAAAGGAGGCTAATGGGAGATCAAGAACTAGAAGATGGTCATTCGGCCTGTGCGGCTGAAGTGATCAATGAAGACGACGACCTGGTTGAAGATCTGGACGAAATCCGGCTGGAGGACCTTGGGGCAGCTCCGGCCAAATTGGATGACCTAAGGGCTGATGTTCAGGACCCTCTGGAGGAAGTTAATTTGGGAGATGCCGAGAACCCTAAACCTGTGTATTTCAGCCAACTACTGCCAGAAGACGTCAAAGAAAAGTTCATCCAGCTCTTGCACGAGTTCAAGTCCTGTTTTGCTTGAACTTACGACGAGCTTCCAGGACTGTCCAGAGACCTGGTCGAGCACAAGCTGCCCATTCAACCAGGTTTTAGGCCTTGTAAGCAGCCGCCAAGGAGGATGTCCAATGAGGTCTATCTACAGGTTAAGGACGAGATTGAACGCCTTTTCAACGCCGGGTTCATACGTACAGCTAGGTATGTCACTTGGCTCTCTAACATTGTTCCAGTCCTTAAGAAGAATGGCAAGGTTAGAGTATGCGTGGACTTTCGGAACTTAAACTTGGCATCTCCGAAGGACGAATATCCAATGCCAATTGCGGATCAATTGGTGGACGGAGCTTCTGGCCATAAGGTCCTGTCCTTCTTGGACGGACATTCTGGGTACAATCAGATCTTCATCGACGAGGCCGATACGGCTAAGACCGCTTTTAGGTGTCCTGGAGCTCTAGGAACCTTTGAGTGGGTCGTGATGCCCTTCGGCTTGAAGAACGCTGGTGCTACCTTCCAGCGGGCTATGAATGCCATTTTCCATGATTTTATTGGCCGTTTTATGGAAATCTACATCGACGACATCGTGGTCAAGTCTCAGTCCTACGACGAACATCTGGAACACTTGAGGAGGTCATTTTTGAGGATGCAACAGTTTGATTTGAAAGTGAACCCCTTGAAGTGTGCCTTTGGAGTATCCGCCGGCAAATTCCTTGGGTTTCTGGTCCATAACCGAGGGATTGAGATTGACAAGAACAAGGCCAAGGCAATCATGGAAGCAAAGCCTCCTACCACCAAGAAGGAGTTGCAGAAGCTCTTGGGTTCATTCAACTTCTTAAGAAGGTTCATCTCAAACCTAGCGGGGAAGGTCCAGATCTTTTCCCAACTCTTGAAGCTGAAGGACCAAGATACTTTCGTGTGGGAGGCGAATCATCAGAAGGCCTTTGACGAGATCAAAGGCTATTTGGCCCAGGCTCCAGTCCTTATGCCTCCCATCAAGAACAAGCCTTTGAAGCTGTACATCTCAGCTGCTGAGGACTCTATTGGAGCCCTTTTAGCTCAAGACAACGCTCAAGGAAAGGAACAGGCAGTATACTATTTAAGTAGGTTGCTGACTCCATGTGAACGGAGATACAGTCCTATTGAAAAGATTTGTCTTGCCTTGTACTTTTCAGCAATAAAGTTGAGGCACTATATGCTTCCTGTTTTGGTTTACATCATGAGTAAAACAGACCTAGTTAAGTACTTGCTTTCTCGGCCCGTCATGAGAGGCCGAATTGGCAAATGGTCTTTGGCGCTAATGGAATTCAGTTTCCAATACATCCCCCAGAAAGCTGTGAAGGGTCAGGCCTTGGCAGATTTTCTTGTTGATCATCCATGCTTGGACATTGGCGATGAGTCTGACTTAGGACTGAGCGCCCTCGAAATATCACTCACTCCTTGGACATTACTCTTTGATGGGTCAAGGACTCAGGAGGTCTCAGGTTGTGGGATAATTATTATTTCCCCTCAAGGCCTGAGGACTGAGCTGTCATTTCAATTCGATTTCCCATGCACCAATAATCAAGATGAGTACGAGTCTTTGGTCATAGGCCTTGAAATCCTTAGAGATCTAGAGGCCAGGGACGTGAGAGTCATTGGGGACTCAAACCTTGTCATTAACCATTTGGCAGGAACGTTCAAATGCTATAGCGAGGACTTAGCACCTTATTATATGGCAGCCATGCAATTATTGCAAGATTTTGACGATGTCACTGTCAAGCACGTCCCAAGGAGCATGAACGCTGAAGCCAATAGCCTGGCTAAGGCCTCGACAGGCCTGAGGCTGGCTCCAGAAACAATTCACAAGATTATCACAGTTCAGAAGAGGTTGTTACCTTCTGTCAGGAGAAGAGGTCTTGGGCTGGAGGTGTTTACTTCAGACTTCACAGGGGAGGAGTCAGACGACGAGCCCGAGAATGATTGGCGTACACCTATCATCTCTTTCCTCAAGAGGCCCCGTGTTAGAGCCTCTAGAAAGGTGAGGAGGAGGGCCATCAATTACCTCCTTGTTGGCGACGAGTTATACAAGAAAAGTCCTGAAGACGACTTGCTTTTGAGGTGCTTAGGACGCCCTGAGGCCATGAGGGTCATGAGTGAAGTCCACGAAGGGGTCTGTGGAGCCCACCAATCAGGAATAAAGATGAGATGGCTAATCAGAAGACATGGTTACTATTGGCCAACCATCTTAGAGGACTGTATTCGTTTCTCCAAGGGATGCCAGCCCTGTCAAGCCCATGGCCCAATTCAACGTGTTCCTGCGGCTAACTATCACGCCGTAGTCAAACCTTGGCCATTTAGGGGCTGGGCTCTAGACGTAATCGGTAAGATCTATCCTCCTTCCTCGGAGAATCATGCCTACATCTTGGTAGCTACGGACTACTTCACCAAATGGGCAGAGGCAGTGCCATTGAAGTCGGTGGATCAACAAGAGATAATCAAGGTGATCAAGGAGAGGATCATCCATAGGTTTGGGTTGCCAGAGCACCTAGTTGCGGATAGGGGTACGATCTTCATGGGGGAACAAGTGGTCAACTTTGCTGCACAGCAAGGCATCATTGTTTCCAACTCTACTCCTTATTATGCACAAGGAAATGGCCAAGCCGAGTCAACTAATAGGACCTTGGTCAACAGTATTGAGAAGATGGTGGAGGACAACCCAAGGGCTTGGCACGAGTTACTTTCTGAGGCCTTATGGGCCTACAGAACCTCAAAGAAGGAGGCCACCAACATAACTCCTTATATGCTGGTGTATGGACATGATCCAGTCCTACCAATGGAGGTGGCAGTAAAATCGGCAAGGACTGCATACCAACATGGTCTCACTCCAGCGGATTACACTCAGGCCATGTTGATGGAGTTGGAGGACTTAGATGAAGTCAGGCTCACAGCCCTTGATCACATACTGGTCCAGAAGAGAAGAGTGGCCAGGTCCTATGACAAGCGTGTAAGGAAAAAGAGTTTTTCTGAAGGTGACTTAGTCTGGAAAGCTGTCTTTCCCTTAGGGGACAAGAATGCAAGATATGGAAAATGGTCTCCCGCCTGGGAAGGGCCGTACCAGATTGCCAAAGTCCTTAGAGGTAACGTCTATCATCTTATGGACTTAAATGGTGGTTTGTTTCAACATTTAACAAATGGTAAGTACCTAAATCATCATTATCCTACGATGTGGGAAATGGGAGGCTTTGGGGAAAACCAAGTAAACAAATCATAAAGATGCATGTCAGCAAGGCCTGAACGGAGGCCAAGGTACACTATTCAAAAATCATAAAAGGCCTCAGGTTCAAGCCACCACAAAACAATATCCAAACCATACCATTGCCTTTGGCCATTTAGAAGAAAGTTCCAGGCCAGGCAAGACAAAACTTATTACAAGCCAAGAGGGGAAAGTTCAGAAGTTAGAGTTTTGGAGGACAAGACCTATAGAAGGCCTTCGAGACTTGTCTTCAGATTCTCCCATGCAGTATCAAGGCTTGCGAGCTGGGCTTCGAGTGTCTCCCGCCTTCTTCGGAGGTCTGGAACTTCATCGATCAGGAGGTTGAGCTTCATCTTCTGACTTTTGGAGTCAGTCTTCAGATCTTCATGTTGCTTGGCCAAGATCTTGGACTCCTTTCGAAGTCCTTCCAGTCTACCTTCGGCCTGGGCTAGCTTGTCCTTGAGCTCCTGAATTTCTTCAGAAGTAGCAGTATGTTGGCTCCATTAATCTTGATGTCCTCCTTCGGCTGGTTCCACTCAGTGCTAAATCTGGTGATCTCCATGTCAACTGCCTCCAGCTCTGAGAGCTTGGCATGCACCTTGCCCAGATCTTGGGTGGAGGCGTCATGGGTTTTAACCATGTTAGGGAACTCCTTCTGGAAGTATTGGAGGGAGGTATCATCTGGCCCCAGGGCTTGGGATCTCACCAGCACGTCCATGGCCTTTCTGACATTGGAGGACCTAGCTGGATGGACAATGGCTTGGAAGTTTTGGAGAAGAGCCATCCTAAGGGCTGTTTTGGCTTCATTGACTTCCTCTGGGGTGAACTGGGAGTGAGAGCTAGAGCCAAATCCGCTGCCTGAAGTGCCAGAAGTGGCCGCCTTCATCAGGTCCTGGGCAGACTTGAACAGGGAATCCAGATCTTCATCCTCGTCTTCTTCTGGAACGGGTATGAACTCTGGATCAGCAGGCGGATTAGGGGTCGGAGAAGAATGTATGACGGGGGATCCATGTTTCTCTGGAGTCTGGGATGACGCCTCATGTTCCGGCTCCGTTTCAATTTGGTCTAACCCTTTCTCTTGGATTTCAACTTCGTCCTCGATGATCTCCTCTTCCAGGTATGAGTCAAGTTCCTGAGGATTGAAAACAAGGGGATGTTGATAATAGTATGGAGCCATAAATGCGGCGAAGTGTGCGTCACAATACATCCTTACGATTGGGTTGTGTTCGGTTGCGGAATCGGTTTTCTCAGAATCAGTTGGGGTAGAGGCCTTCTTTTTCAGTCGTCTCTTCTTGGACGGGACAGATTCAGCTTGCTCTTCAGTTTTTCCTCCTTGAATCTTGGAGGTGGCCTGCAAGAGTGAGGATGTTAGATCATTCGATGAGGCTCGAGGAGATGAAGAGGAATAACGAAGATAGCCCAAACCTTCTCTGTAGGGTCAGTCTCAGGCGAGCTGGTCTTGGCACTGCTTCTGGTCCTACCAGCTACCGCCGTCTCAGATGCCTGTAGAGAAGAACAGGAACATTACTACCTCAGCGGGAAGGACCGAACAAGGGGCTATAGGGTTTATACCTTTGGCCGTTGCCTTTAGGCAGTCGTCTTCACCCTTTTTGATCGTTGAGGAGCAGAAGGGGCTGGAGGAGCATACTTGAGCACGTCACTCAAACCTGCCAGTACGGGAGGAAAGTCAGTACAAACTTCAGAGGCTCAAAGAGGAAAACAGAAACGATAAAAGAAGGCCTTTAAGTTACCTTTTCTCTTTGTACTCTGCGAAGGGGAAGGACTGATCTGTTGCAGAGGCATGTGAATGCCAGGTTCAGGGGCTCCAGCAGGATTGGGCAGAATTGCCGTCAGAACGTCCAGATAGGGCTTGGAGAAGCGCATCTTGGCATAGCCCCCCCACCAGCTGTCGAACTTGGCACCCTTCTCGGTACGTTCAACGAACGGGTGAAGGGCAAAATCTTTCCTACGTTCAGGTAAAACGTTTCTGACCCTTTCTAGGTCTCTGGGTTGGATCACGGGCCTGTCAGTAAAGTTCTCATTCAAAGATTGGTATGGAGGGACGGGAGTGAGTTGACACAGGCCAAATTACCTGGCAAACTGGGCTGCATTGTAATACTCAACTCCGCACTTGTAGTTTGTTGGGGTATAGGCCATGCCATACATCAGGTCCCTTGAGATCAGGAAGCTTGTCCAGATCTCCATGTGCTCGTCATAGTCTTCCCCAGGGTTTGACGCGCTCTGCTTCAGCCACCATGGCACTGTGTCTCGAGTGAAGGGCATCCAGTTCTTGCCCATGTTCGTGAGCTCATGATAGAAAAACTTGAAATAGATACCAAAGGCGTACCTAGAGCCACGGGTGCCCGCATAATGAAGACCGTAGCAGGTGTTTTCGGGGTTTTTGTTCATGGGTGGAGCCAGTTTGGGGAAGTACGACCACAACCACAGGGGCATAATCCACAAAGGACCTGGGGCGAACACAAACTTGTTGCTGATAAGCTCCTTCATCCCGCGATAGAGATGAGCCAGGACCAGAGGGCCTAATGCCAGCTTCTGCCCTGAAGCTAGGGCACAGGCCATGTCCATGAAATCCTTTGTCACCCTATTGGCTGAGACGCAGAAGATGAATTTGTTTAGCCAATAGAGGAGAAAAGCAACGTGCTCGCTATCCTCTACTGGACCCTTCTGGGCGTAGTGGTTTATGAAGGGGGTGAAGGACAGGGGTTCTTTATACTCAAAGTAAGGAGTCTTTTGGGACAGAAAGTAATTGGCCTCGATCCCGTGGGGACGGAGGCCTGTCAGGAAGGCAAGATCTTGAAGAGTAGGACCCACGAGACCTACCTTGAAGTGGAAAGAATTGGTAGTCACTGACCAGAACTGGGAAGCGGCAAGGAAGAGGTTCTTGTCCATATCGATGAGGGAGCGACTGAGTAGGATGGCGTCCCTGATTCCAATCTGTCGCCACAGATCTCCTTTGGCCTCCATCATACGATCGAGCCACTCCACGTATTTGGCATCTGGTCTGTGCCAGAGGCGATTGGGGATGTCGGTGGAGAATTTGTGCCAGTCGAGGCATGGAGACTCAAAGGGGAGTGCCTCCTCTGCTAATGGATACATGGGAGCGAGCTGGGAAGGGAACCCTAGTTGGAAGGCGGGCCCCAGGCCAACTCGATCGGAATTGGCAACCACCAGGATGTTGTGGGTGATTGCTACATGTTCTTCGTCCAGGATCTTTTTGATTTGAACGGCTAGGCTGTTAGGGTTCGGAGGAGGAGCGTGGGCTCTATGGGTGGCCATCTCTTCTGGAATTCAAGAGGTTCGGCGGTAGGACACTGGCAGATTAGGGTTTTTTCTGGGTTCCGTTCGTGCAAGAGGAGAGGAGGCGAAGAAGACGTAGAGAGAGCAAAGGCTCAGGATTAGGGCTTTAATGAGGAACGGTACGAGATTTATGGATGCCGTTGGGTTTCTCTCTCTTCCTCTCTCTCTGTCTTGGATCGAATTTGAAAGAGGTAACCCAGGAGTTGGACTCTTGATTGACTTAGGGAAGCGATGACGGCTTGGAAAAGCTGCATGGCAGCCAATGCATGGCCTGGGGTAGTGACACGTGTCCCCTAGGCTTAAAGGAGTGATGATTGTTGCCGTTGAAAGGACTCTTCGGTGGGATTTTTTCTTTTATCCCTAAACTGTTGGGATTTGGCTCAGTTCAAAGGTGAAGTGTCCAAATCTGATTAAAAGATGTACATTGCGATTTAAAAAGTGGTTAGGCTCGGTTTTAAGCCTGATTAACTTTTTAAATTTAAATGTGGGAGGATTTTAGGGGATTTTAGGCTAAACATTGGCCTGATTATCTCTTTTGGTTCTAAACCCTATGATAACGACTCGTTTGGTTTGCCAAAAACTGCGCTCTGTCCTAATCTACACGCCTAGATCTTGAACAAGATCAAGGCATGGGGGGGCATTGTTTACACCCGTTTTTGGCACCCAGTCCTGGGCAAGCGTTGGACGGCCATTTAATTGAAATTTAATTAAATGGGCCACGGATTGAAGATCTATTGGACCAAAATAATTGGGCCAAATCCATGTTACTTGGGCCCAATTTGTTTTAGTTCGAGTTTTAGAGCTTTGGGCCTATTTTACAAAAAGAATTCAGTAGGCCCACGATTGATTTGGGTTGGCTAAGTGTTGATGTGGGCTTAAATGGTCCATAACCCATGTGATCCGTGAGAAGTGAAAGGGGGTTAACTGGTTGTTATTCGTCAAAGAGCCATTTGACCGGGTCAAATGGCTGGTAGAATTCAATTGTCCACAAAATGAGGGATGAGGTGGACCACTTTCTACACCAACTGCCCATGATACAAAGCAACATGTGGGGTAATTGTTTTTTCACCCCAGTAATCTCCCATGTTGGATAAAAAACATGTGGGCAATGTATATGTAACCTTCCTCAACCACCCATGATCCCATGAATGGAAGTTACATGGACACGTGGTGCAAGGAGAAGCAAGGCTGGAGGATCATGCATGCAAAAAACCGTGGATGCTATGGCCTATAAATAGAAGAACTCAAGAAGAAAAAGGGGTTCCCACACCAATCAAGCTCAACGCTTACAAACCAAAGCCTTCACTGCGAAGCAAATTATCTCTACTTCCTCACTTATACTCGATTATTTCACCAAATAACTCGAGCTTCTATCTCTCTTGTACTCCGACTTTATTATTACGCAATATAATAAAATTATTCCTATCTCTCTCTCCCCTCCTACTTTATTATTCCGACATAGTAAAGTAATTCTACGTTGCTACTTCTTTTCCTAAACGGTTAGGAAAATTATTAAGTCCACTTCGTTGTGGCAAACCACGAACCAAACTGCAATCTAGCCCTTAGGTTTGCAGCACTATCGCCCGCACAGATCTAGAAGTCAGAAAAGGGACGCCCAGTCCTTTACGTTGGTACGCGACAAGTCCTGGCACGCCCGCTCAGCCCTTGAGCCATTTCCGAGCCAAACACTTTGTAAGTTCATTACTTTAAATTATTGTTGGATCAACCGACCACATCTTAGACTATGATACCATCAAATATTACTTTTTAATCAAGATCAAGACGTAATTAGGAGCCTTGGTACGTTTATTCAGTATAAAAATTTCCATGGACTCGTCATTATATTACCTTACTTCTTGAAACAGATCAGTAGAAAGAGTTTACATGTGTCAAAAACTTCCAACAGTTTTAACAAGTGACCAAGGCCTTGTTGGCTGTTTGCTAAAAACAAACTATTTTCAACGTTTTGCATTTAGTACAGTCAATAGGACTACTTAGGTGTCATCTCTACCAAGATCAAGAATTTTAGTGTTGGTCAACAGGAGAGTAGACTAGTCATCAGAAACAGGGGTGGCCGACGAGTGCCGTTCCAATTCAACAAAAAACTCCTTCTTCGTTCGTTTAAGCTTCTGGGTATCATAAACTGCTAGATTAATCATGAGATTAAGCATATGAAAGGGTTCGGTAGTACAAACCTACATTAATTCCTGCAGATTAAGCTACGATCGGAGGGACTCGGGTGGGTTACGGTGGCGTCGAGCGGCGGCTGGACTCCTTCTCCTCTGCAACTTCTCTTCTAAAATGCTCTCTCTCTCTCTCTTCTAAAATTCAACAAAAAACTCCTTCTGTGTAGTGTGAAGGAGGGGATAGAAGTACTTGTAAGAGGTTAGGAGTCATTTGTGCTTCGGGAAGAATAATTGGAGGCAGAGGTAAGTAATTAGAGAATGGGTGCGACAAAGATGCAGGGTAAGGTTTGGGTCATGCTATCCTGACTCAGGCTTAAATATGAGTAAGTAATAATTTATCTTTGCGTGCATATATATATATATATATATATATATATATAGACAACTACATACATACATACATATACTCGTTTATCGTACACGAACACTTTCTCGTGCGCGCGCATACTTGTGCACAGCCAAAATTTTATAGAATGAAATCCACACTAAATGAAACGATAATTATTTGAATTACAACATTTATTTATTGAAAGAAATGTTCTAAAATTTCAAATCGTTACAACCTATCCCCCTTAAACAAACTTCGTCCTCGAAATTATGGTGTAACTTCATTTTCAAACAACTGTGGATGGTTTGCTCGGATGGTGTCTTCTCTCTCCCATGTGGACTCCTCTATTCCTCAGTGTCACCATAAAACTTTGACCAAGCAAATGGTTGTGGGCTCCCGCGTCCTTTTTGGTTCGAAGAGTCGCCACTCGGATTTTTGAGATGGATGATCCGAGAAACCGAGAACTCGTTTGTAAAAGGCTTTTGGTCTAGCGAAAATATTGAGATTTTGGGTTCGGGAGCCACATTACGAATGGGGAAGGTTTTTCTTTATAAAGCACCCCACTCGCCCGGTAAAACCGGTCTCAACTTATGTTTTCAAAAGGGGGGATCTCAAATATCATTTGGAATATCAAGCTCTCTTTAATAAAACCAAATAGCAGGAAAGGGACATGGGAAATATATCACATTAACGTGCATGTGGTGCTGTTTGTACAGTAGTGATAAAATGATGTGAGCAGATGGAGTAAAAAGCATTCAGCAAACTGTCTGGACCTTGATCATACTGTACACGGCATGCCGGGCTGCCGCGCGCGGCATCTCAACATGCCGTGCGGGGCGTATACTCTGTTGTCAGGCTGTTACAGACTGTCAAAACATCATCTGGCTCATTATTTTCTCTGTAGATCTTTTGAAAAGCTCATCAGAAACCTCATGACAGTCAAATCATCCCAAAGATGTCGTTATTTTCTCAAAACATTGGCCCAAAGCAACTTTTAACACTCTTGATCATTTGGGATGATCTAGAAAGCCTTTTTAAAGAGCCGAAACATGGCTTGTAGATATGGTCTCATTTTCAAAGAAGGAAGAACAGTAATTAGCAGATGCAGACAGCCACAATAGATGACAACTCAGATCCAGACAGCCCGCCTACGATAATATCAACGTATATTCTGCCGTGCGCTGAGGGTCAAGGTGCCGCGCGCGTGGTCAACCAGCCACGCAGTTCCCCAACCTTGGCACAGTGCTGGTTTTATTTTAGAAAAATGAGTTTTAAGTCAGGATCTAACCAAAAGGGATTAGATCTAACTGCAGAAAAGTCCCCCTCAGGACCAGAACTGAGTCTAGTCCAAGGAAATTTGTTTTTACCTTTAGTGTTGAGCTTGATCAAGGATGGTTGCTGTGAAAATGAGGATGGATCGCGACGGACGTGGATGGAGGAGGTTGGATGGGACAAAGAAAGTATGGGTGTGAGAGAAGGTTAGGTATTTTGGGGGATGAGACTTTGAAGTTAATGAGAGATCAACTATAATGATGAGAAGGGAGTGAGTGAAAGTGCTTAAAGAATGTCTTTTGGGAATGACATTCTTTAAAACTTGGAAATGGAAATGGAAATGGGAAAGTAGGTATAAAAACTAGAGAGAGAAAGCCTATGCCCAAAAGCAAAGAAGAGAGCCAAAAGTTCGTTTCCTTTATTTCATCATCGGGGTGGACAAAGGCTCCCCGAGGTCCGGATTGGGGTGTCTACAGTAGTCCCTCTTTAACGTAACTCGGATACCATTGGTTGGTATGAGTGACGCTTAAAGAATAGGCATCTCAATCCGTTGCCCTAAAGCCTTTGAACAGAGACAAAATGAAAACGTGAGTAAATAACAATGGTGGTCGCGCTCGGAGAGCTACCTACGTACCCCGTTGTAGGGATCAGACCAGCGTAGTTCAATTGGGATAGCAAAATGCGAGAAAATGAGTCCCGGAGGACAAAAATCGTGCAAACAAAAGAGTGCTTGCGGTGCCATGTGTCGGGCAAAATATCATGAAAATTCCGTGACAAGCCCTCGAGAGTCGAAAATCTGAGACGAGCCCTCAGGAGGCGAAAATTTGAAATTGAGACGAGCCTACGGAGAGGCAAATTTTGAAGTTGAGACGACCCTACGGAGAGGCGAATTTGAAATTGGGATGAGCCTACGGAAAGATGATTTTGAAATCGAAACGAGCCTACAGAGAGGCAATTTTTTGAAATTGAGACGAGCCTACGGAGAGGCGATTTTGAAATTGAGACGAGCCTATGGAGACGCAAAATTTGAAATTGAGACGAGCCTACGGAGAGGCGAATTGAGACGGGCCTACGGAGAGGCAAAATTTGAAATTGAGACGGATTGAGACAAATTTGAAAGTGAGACGAGCCTACGGAGAGGCAAATTGAGACAGGCCTATGGAGAGGCAAAATTTGAAATTGAGACAGATTGAGACAAATTTGAAATTGAGACGAGCCCTTGGGAGGCCGAACGAGGATGGTGAATTGAGTTGAGCCCCGGAGGGTGGGTTTTTGTGAAATACGGCAGATTTTTGGGGTACGCGAAATCCCACGGGTCCCGGGGGATAAGAATCAAATGGTGCAACATTCTAAGAGATTATGGCTACAAAACGGCTGGAACATTGGATTTCCAAGAGGATTTTGCTGGCTGAGTGGATCAATTTTCGGGAAAAAGCATTTAATCTTCTGAATCAACATGCCGCGCGGGTGCTGGAGGTGTCGCACGGTACCTCCTTTTTCCCAGGCACCCCTTCGATTTCCGAGAACAGTTGATAGGTTTAAGGGTGCCATTAATTCGGGCACGCCCCTTCGATGGCTGGAACGACTTTATAACCATGGTAGTGGCTCATTCTATGCACCACCAACAAATCTCTCAAGTCTTCCTACATTCCTCTCCCTTTTCTCAAGAAAAACAAGTCACTTTCAAAACTTCGGGATGGACAACAATCGCCTGGCAGCCCGCGTGGAGCCTCTGGAGGCCGAAATGGCCTATTACCGAGGAGAGATCGAAGAATTGAATACACAAATCGCGCGGCTCATCACAACGATCCGCTCCCTCCGTCGTGCGGTGTCCAACCTCCAAGACTTCTGCTTCAATCAGTTGGACGACAAGGATGACCTGGAGCACGCGTCAAGGGATGACTCGGAGGAAACGACGGAGAACTCCGAGGGCAACCCAAATGGGTCGGACGACCGCTCGGACGGGGCAAATGACGCCTCGGACGGTGGGAGCGATTGAGGAGGAAGTGGTGAACAAGAAGAAGAAGAAGGAGTAGGAGAAGAAGAAGAAAGGGCAGTAGGCCCGTTTTCTGTGGTTTTTTTTTGTTCTCTCCTTTTTTTTTTTTTTGAAAAATGTAATGAACGATCCCGGGGGAAACCCCGGGCTTTTATTAATGAAAAGTCCCTTTCTTCTTCCACTTGCTTGCATCCACTCGTACGAATTTGAACGAATCGAGTACAATCTCTCCAAACGTCACGAACTGCTTTCTAGAATCAGAACTGTCGAAACAAACCAACTTGTCGTGCGTAGTTAATGGGAGACGCACGGTATCGCAAACTGAAAGTACTACATGTTCGTTCAAGGTGCTACGCGCCTGCTGTAAGATGCCGTGTGGCTTCGTTGGCTGTGGACCCGGTCCAGAGTTGATTCCCAGGTGAACCGGTTCGGGGGATTTATATATATATGCGAGGTGTACACAGTACACCCTCACCCGTTCGAATTTCCCTCTCTCCTATCTCTCTCGATCATCTCTCTCTCACGGCTATCTATCTATCTATCTCTCTCTCGTTACTCTCTCTCCCTCGATGTTCTCTCTCTCTCGCTGCTCACTTCCTCTCTCGTCTCTCTCTCTCCTGACTGCTCTCTCTCTCTCTCTTTCCCATACATTACAATCATGGAGCGGAGTGACATACCCGGTGATGATACATCACTCCTGGTTGAGGTTATACCATCTCCCATTCTTCCGGGAGACGACACGACGGTCGGGGGCGTACCAAAGACCACAGAGATCTCGGTTCAAACGACATTGGCCGAGAGGACCGTGGCCGTGGCTGCTGTGGTGGACGACAGTGGTGGTGGCGACGGTGACAGTGCGGTGTTGGCCGGGTACGACCAGGAGACGGAGACTCCGGGTGCAATGGAGTCGAGGGGCGATGCCGAGGCCTTGGGCCAATCGGAAACGGCGGTTGGTGTGGAGGAGAGGACCACGGAGGGTCCCAGTGGTGGTGGTTTGGACCGGGCAATAGAGGAGACACATGCCTCTCCAGTGAGAGAGCCCCAGGCTGACTTGGGGAAGGCCCCCATCGTCGAGGACGAGCTGGTGGTGGAGGACACACCGCCCATGTTCGTGGGCAGCGGCGCAGGTGCGGGGTCGTCACGCCACATAGGCATGGGCGACTACTTGGCGACGGCGTCCATGGAGGACTTGCTTGAGGTTGTGCGGGGGTTTCCTTGGCTGGCGGAGGCTTTGCTTGCATCTCGCGAAGTGGAGCTACAGGCCGAGCTCGGGACCGGAGGCGCTCGGGAGTCGGAGGCTGCGGAGGAGCGAGTGGACGAGGAGGCCGGAGAGGTGATGGCCCCTCGTAGTAGTGTGGTTGACGAGGTGATGCTAGCCTTACAGAGGCGAGGAGCCTATGACGAGGCGACCTACGTGCCCCTTCAGCACGTGGTGGTGCCTTCACTCTTAGACCCTTACACACTGAGGAGGCCTACGTACGATGAGGTTTTAGTTCTGAGGGACCCTCAGCAGCACCTTTCCTTGCGCCGAGACGAGGTATACTTTAAATATCTGTATTTTAAATTCCAATGCATTGTATTTCCATTTCCTTGTATCTACGTATACCATTTGTATTGCATGTTATGCCTGTGTATTAAACTTTGCTGATTTATTGCAACAGGCGATCTCGCTCTCGTGCTATGGTGGTTCAGCGGACGTGCCGACATATTGGGAAAGGTTGCCCGGGGAAGTGCAGAAGATAGTGAGGCTGGCGGGTTTTGGAGAGTTTGTTGGGGTGTTGACGAGGGGTGTGTGCAATGACCGCCCAGTGGTGAGGGCTTTGGCTAAGAGGTGATGGGACACGACGAATACCCTCCACTTCTCCTTTGGCGAGCTGACCGTGAAGTCGTTGGACTTTGCGGCGATCACTGGTCTCAGGGTCGGAGGTGACCCTATCCCCTTTAACGCTGCTACGGGGAGGCAGGCGGTGTTCCAGCAGGAGATGCTGGGGTATGAGCTAAGGGCAGAGGCTGACGACGCCAAGTATGCCCAGCTCCTTGGGTTCTGGATAGAGAGGCTCCCGACTGACAGGGTGGAGGAGGAGCAGATGGCGAGGTGCTTTCTACTATACTTGCTTGGTGCGTCCCTGTTTCCCAACAGGCGCAATCGAGTACACCTCTCGCTTCTCCCGGCCTTGAGGGACGTCGGGGAGATTGCTCGTTTCGACTGGGGAGGTGCAGCACTAGGGACGTGTTATGCCTTCATGGGGTCTCTTTCTTGCGGGGCAGGAGTGAGCCTCGGAGGCTACTGGAGGGTCTGGGAGGTATACCTTACTTCCTTTCTTTTGAATAGTTAGCTTTCCATTTGTATTCATTCGATGTATATCTTGTGCTAACTTTCAATGTCTTGAATTGCAGCTTTGGACGTATGAGGTGATGGGGATGTACCCTCCCGAGACCACGTGTCCCGACGACACGATACTCCCTCGGGCCTCGCGTTGGTCGAAGGAGTACATGGGAGTGAAGAAAGGAAGGGGCAAACTGGATGCCTTCCGCCTTTACCTAGACGAGCTGCGACCCGACCAGGTACTCATGCACTTCCATATTCGTTTAACAGCTTTCCCGCTTATTTCCATTCGATTAGCATAATGGTATTGCTCATTCTTGATGACAGGTCCGCTGGCAAGTCTGGGACCGCTTCGAGATCCCCTACGTCGTGGAGAGTAGGGAGGTTGCTAGGGGGAAGGTGCTTCTTGAGTCCCCTTATGGCTGGCAATGGTACTTGGGTGACCGAATGTCACGTCAGTCGCTGAGGCTGTACGCTTTTCGAGTCCTTGGGCCGCTTCCTGCTCTGGTGTAGAGAACGGGCCAGTACACGCGAAGGGAGGTCGAGCAGTTCACACAGCCGGATCTCGAGTTGGAGTCGTTCTTCCGGGCGGGCTCCAGTCTCGCTACTGACTACGCAGAGTACTGTGCTCGGTACTTGATGCCGAGTCTAGGGATACGCGCTGCTTGGGAAGTGGCACAGGCGGTGCGAGGCGGTGTTGGAGGAAGAAGGGGGAGGAAGCGAGGTGGAGTAGGTGGAGGCCGCGGCGAGGGTGCAGGCCCGAGTGGGACTACCTTCCCTGCCCTCTCTTGGATAGTGGACGTGACGACCGCTCAGGGAGTTCCGGGCCTGGTTGTAGTGCCACGCCCTTCAGCTGAGGCTCCAGAATTCCTTGCTCAGGTATAACGTGCTTTTATCCCTTCGTAAATGCGCCCTTTTGCATGTTTTGACCAACTTCTTCGTTGCAGGCACCTCCAGAGTACGTGAAGGAGATACAATGGAATGGAAATCAAAGAAAGTAATTAGATAAGATTGATCATGCGTACAAGAATTTACACAAACACTTTCACAACCAACTTCGGACACAACTACAATAATGACCTCTAATTCCTGACACGAGACTTGGAAACTTGATTCTTCGTTTGAAAGAGCCTCAAAAAGTAAGAAAACGTTGACTTCAACATGCGACTTTCTCGAGTTTTGACTTTGGACACGAACCGGAACTTGGACTAAGTTGCTTTTGACCATTATGACCTGTGGGACTCGGAAAAACAGCTTGGAATGACTCGAGACGAATTTTGACACCTTGACATAGCTGAAGAAACGGACTTTTATCGAGTTTTCATGTCACGACAACGAATCCTGAGAATTGTCTCGAAACGAAACATCCCTGAAGTCCCAAATACCTGTTAGAGTGTGTTTTGGTGGTTGCTGGTGCTTCGTAATGCCCCGATTCCATTTTGATGTTCATCTGCCAAAAACTGCAGAAATGCAGATTCAAGGTGCCGCGCGGATACCTCAAGTTGCCGCGCGGGGCTAGATGCGGCATACGGTACGTTAATCAAGGTGCCGTGGGATTTCTCTGACTTCAACATGCCGTGCGTGGCGCTTTTCCTGACAGATTCCAGTTTTGCTGTTTCCCAAGGCATTTTGCTCGGGGGTTGAGGTTTGACCCATGCAATGGCATTTCCGAACCTGTGCATGTCTGTATTGAACCTTTTAAGGCTTGACCAAGCTCTTCCCCATGTAGGGCTCATGGAAAACATGCACTTTTGGAAGCCCAAGGCTTTTTGAAAGTTGAAGTTGTCTTCTCCACCCCTCCTATAAATTCAAGCTCCCTTATGCCACATTCTCTTCACCTCATTCAACTCTTGTCTTCTTTCCTTACTCCTTGAAATGGCTCTTTCTCTCACCGGCTCGCTCCGTCCATGGTTGGCTTCCATGGAAGGTATTGATTGGCTCAACTTTCGAGCCCACGGTCTCTATTCCATGCGGTACCTCCCCAACATTCGTTTTCGTCCCGAGCTTTTGAGGGCAGTTGTGAGCTTCTGGGATCCGGAAGTCCATGTGTTCCGTTTTGGCGATCAGGAGCTTTGTCCTACTGTCGAGGAGTTTCGTGCGTACCTCAGGGGTTTTCGTTCAGGGGAGGTCATCATTCCTCCCGTGCGCGAGAGCGCTTACAGAGTCTTGGCCGCGGCCCTCGGATTAGGAGACGGCGCTGCCCGCTACTTGGTTAGGAATGGCCATCTCAATGCTATGCGCCTTATCGAGCTGTTTTCTCTCCCTGGCGAGCTCGCGGATATGGCTTATCAGACTCGGCATATGACTGCCTTCTGCATGTGTTTGCTTGCTGCCTACCTCTTGGTCCCTTCCGCCGGTCATGTTAGCTCAGCATTGGTTAACATCGCCGTTCAGGTTGAGGCCCGAAAGGACGTGATCCCGATGGTTTTGGCTAAGGCGCTGATAGGTTTGGACAAGGTTTGTTTTGGAGAGACTGAGACTTTTGGGGGTAGTCCTCTCCTCCTAAAGGTTGGCTTCTCACTCAGCTCTCCTTTTTCGGGTTTTTCTCACGTTTCTCATTTTACCTCAACACTCGGCTTGGTTTTCTATGGTTTCTTACTTGTTTTCTCTCTTCCCACAGATTTGGCTCTTCGACAAGGTTGTGGGCAGCAAGCCCTGGAATTTCCGGATTCCAAGATGCAAACCTTCGGGAATTTCGTTCCCCGAAGCAAAGGGCCCCTAATCGAGGGAGCGCGAGCGGAGAAGCAAGCGCTCGCAAAAATACAGAGTCGCCACCTGGGTTTGAAGGTCTGACACCCAAGGAACCGTATTTCGAAGCACCTGCCGCGCTATTTGATTTGAAAAAGTGAAGGAACCAGTCCGTCATAACCATATCTGGGTTCGGGAGCCAGGTTACGAGAGGGGAAGGGTTTTAAGGCACCCCTCTCGCCCAATCCGGAGATCGGTCTCTACTTAGGCATTTTGTGAAAGTTTTTGTGATTCTTCTTCTTTTTAACCAATTTTAGCCAATTAGGGCGGGGGAACAGTTAATCGGGGATTAAAACTGTAACACGATTTGCAAGATGTGTTTGTATTTGAGCATGGATGAATGGAATACAATGAAAAATGGGATAAAACTCAACCCTCTGATCAGAACATCAAGAATACTGCACAAGGTTTAGGCATGCCAACGCCATGGCCACCTTTGCATGCATGGATCTACGTACATGCAAAGAACCATCGCGTGTCAATTCTAAACACTCGCGCGAGTGTTTGTTCCACCACAAGTTGGATTTTAATCCCCTTCTGGGCTCTGGAAGGACCAGTGCTCACCCAGGGGCCAAACCAAGCAGTTGATATGTACTGGAGAGTAAATAATTATTACAATTTGAGATAAAAGAAACCAAATGAATTGAAAGGCAACCCTAAACAGTGGGGGTGAATAAACAAAGGCTTGAGCCTTAGTTGCCAAGCAAGGGCAGTTACTGGAAGATGAAGAACCATCGCGCGAGGATGGAGAACCCTCACGCGAGTGTTCCTGACTGGACGTCCAGGAATTGCTTTGCATGCTTGGGGCTCTGAAACATACTCAGAAGCTTCCCAAAGGCATTCCAAACTAAATGATACTGCAAAATAAGCTAACTATGGCTTTTTCATGCAACACAGTGATCTAACAGCCCTAATATACTTAAAAACAATAATAACAGTATGAAGGACTCAAAAACCAGGATACCCCTCCCCACGATGTTCATCATCACACAGACAAGAACGGTCGCGTGAGAGTAAAGAACAGTCGCGCGAGGGTTCGTAGTTGTAAGCCTCTTGTAACTTTGCTGACTTTAGGGCTAGAACTGGTATTGATTACCAGCCTTGGCCCTGACAGCCCCCCTCAGGGATCAGAACAGAAAGCAGGTAAATGTTTATACCTTTTGCTTGAGTTGGATTGGTTTGAACAAGGTGGTGTAGCTTTGAAAATGAGTGTATGTAGAACACAAGAGTGAGAGAAAAAACTGGAGTGGTTGAGGTTTTGTGAGCTTTGTGCTTGAATTAGTGCAATTTTTGTAACTCTTTAGCTATTGGAAGCATGGGGGGTATTTATAGGGAAATGCATGAGAGGTAAACATGGCCCAAAAATCAGCCAACAAGGCTGGTCAATCAGACTTGGTGGAGAAGGCCTCCAACAAGGTGCAAGGAGTGGTTGTGTTGGGAAGAGCCAACCATGCAGTCTACAACAGCTGTGCTGGTGGAAAACGGGGTTCCTCAGGCTTAATAGACCTCTAATCATCATAAAATCCAACTGGAAATTAAGGATGGGGACAGGAGATAACACTCGCGTGAGGGTTCCAAACACTCGCGCGCGAGTTCTACAGATCACGCGAGGGTCAACGGTCAACAATTTGACTTTGACCCACACCTGGCAGAGAACACTCGCGTGAGGGTTCCAAACCCACGCGCGAGGGTCAACTCTGGTCTGGGATTTTGACTAAAAGGTTCAAGAAGGGCTCCACACACACAAAGCTCAAACCATTCCAAACTCAAGTCTGTTCTAAATCCAATTTCATCATCGGGAAATCAGAAACCATAAGTAAACTAATCTGGAAGCCCAGATTGGGGTGTCTACAGTAGCCCCACTTTGAGGGCACTTGGAGCACCATTGACTTGGTACAAGTAACATCAAATATTTCTAGACACCCTTCAAGGCAATCCAGAACAAAGCATACTAGCAAAGTAGACTTGTAACTTAAGGAACCTGATTGGTTGAATGGACGGGTGGACCGTCGCTAGGGATGGAAGTAGAAGTGGGCGATTGCATCGCCGCTTGTTGATCAAATTTGGACGTAACAGGCGATCAGAGATCTGGACGGGACAGGCCGTCGTTGTTGGGGATCAAGCTATCCTCGGCACAAAGTATTCCAACAAACACGGGTAGGTCGTTTCAGGCAGGTTGAATTCCATTAGTTGGGAATCAGAGCCAATCTCCTTATCAAAGACCATCCGAGACAGAGCAATAAGCCTGCTGGAAGATGCACTTGTGGCTAGACTGAGGGTGATTGTCGTTCGGGACAGGCCAAGACGGACTCTCCTGGGGAACAAACAATTGCGGATGAATCGACCATTGGACGATAATCTGATCGTCGTTGTGGCTGAATGGACGATGTGCTGATCACTGTTGAAGGATTAATCGCTGTTGAGGATTAATCGGACAACATGGCTGATTGGTGTTGATGGATTTGACAGGACTGGCTGTCGTGAATGCGGACGGGGAGATCAATGTGCTGAATGATCAAACCGTTGAGGACCTTTGACAGGACCGGCTGTCGTTGATTTTGACTTGCCAATGTCACAACACTGACGGTTGAACGCCACAACATGCTTTGAATTGCCAATGCCTCAACACTAACGGAAGAACGTCACAACGTGCTTTGATTTGCCAGTGCCTCAACACTGATAGAAGAACGCCACAACGTGCTTTGATTTGCCAGTGCCTCAACACTGATAGAAGAACGCCACAACGTGCTTTGATTTGCCAGTGCCTCAACACTGATGGGAGAACGCCACAACATGCTTTGATTTGCCAGTGCCTCAACACTGATAGAAGAACGCCACAACGTGCTTTGATTTGCCAGTGCCTCAACACTGATGGGAGAACGCCATAATGTGCTCTGATTTGATTTGATGCACATTCCTGCTTTTGACATGACATACAATATGCAATGATAATGTATGATATACTGAAAAATGCAGATACAAGCTAAGGGCGGCTCCTAGGAGGACAACGACGCCTAAGGACTATCACTGAGCCCATTATTTTACCGTCTTTTGCTTCTGAGATGTGCACCTAGATAGAAAGACATTGAGCGGGCCAGCGTGCCCCAGTTGATGTTTCGCAATGAGATTGGGCCTGCATGCCCCTTTCTTCGATGCTTGGGTAGATGAGCCAGACAGATATGCTTTGCTTGGCCTTGGGCTGACGTGCCCTTGCTGCTTATGAGATTTCCACAGCTTGTAGATTACAGGAGCTAGGGTAGCAAATGTAAAAATTGCACTTTCTAGCCACTAATATCTAATTTGCATTGACAAGTGACCTGAATTGACACACAGACATGCACACATGTACAGACTCGCCTAGCTCAAATGAAAAGGGAGAAAGAGTCCCAGGGTATAATGCGAACCCTTTGACACACAGAACATAAAGAAATTTTGGGCATTAAGCGACCAAAACTCACAACATTCCTTAGACAGTGAAACTGACACTTATAAAAGTGCAAAAGGTACAAAGACCTGTACAAACAAAATTGAGAAAAGCATCTCGACATGACAATTGATTGAAAAACTGGAAAAATGTCGCAAAGATGGACATAAGACGCATATGATGACTCATATAGGCCCGGACTGAAACCGACACCCCCGTGCAGTCACATTAACTCCATATGACATGCATGGTATGACAAGACTTGGCAAAAGCCCCTGGAACGACATTCGAGGGCAAAAGCAGACTACCGCTGGGATTGAAAGAGCACGCACAAGACCGATACCAACGTGAATTATTTTGAACAAATGCGCCGCGGTTGCTTACACCAGACTTCGCTGAACTTAGAATAAACTGTGAGCCATTAGGCTTCTAGCATTTCGTTCTGTTTTTGATGCTTCAAATATTTTTAAGACTTATGCTCAGCCCGTAAATAGAAATAGCAGTTTTGCAATACAATTGAAAGACAAAGGTTTTCCCCCTTCTGGTTCCTCTAATGCAGCTTGATCTTCGATCCTCTTTGACCTTTGATGTGTACCAAAATGTCAACCCTGGATCCAATTGATAGATTTGTGACCGAGTCTCAAAGAGAGACTGCCTACGTATCCCAAGCTAGGGAATCAGGTCAAAACGTAGTTCAGGCTAAGGTTCACTCGTGTGTTTACCTCTCCTTTTGCGCTCTAACTTTTGCCTAGTACCGCCCATTCGGGTTTTCGGTCTAGCGAGCTTTCAAATATTGCCTATGCATTTTTGCCTAGACCGCCTTCATAGGTTTTCGATCTAGCAGGCTGCTCTAACTTTTGCTTGGAACTACTCACCCTTGGGGTTTTCAGCCCAACGAGCTTCTCTCAGGGAAAAGTAACTTTTGAATTGATCCAGGTTGACCAAGGTTTTGAAATTGTTGCTGTCGAGGTCGACGATCTTTGGCCGTAGCCCCAGATAACATGGCTTTGATGACGCAGGGTCAAAAGTACTTTGATTGGAATACCCTACTCTGGGCCATTTTGTACACTATCTCATTTGTACTTGGCTGAACGCCAATGTTATTGCTTTTGAACATGGTAAGAGGCCCAAAATCCTTCTGCTTCTGTTTTCTGGATTGGCACCCGATAACAGGGGATCTGATGCTTCTTTATCTCAGAATCAATGCGAGGCGTGACTTGATGAGACCACGCCACGATGTCGATGAATTCTTTGAGCCTGTCTGACCGGGCGCAATGCTCCTTTGGGGCGGTGTTTGGACCAATTTTGAACCTTTTGGGAGGTTATACTTGTCTTTCAAGTTTATTGAAAATTACTTCTTCTTTTAATAGGTTAAGCATGCCTTTTATCTTCCCTTTCGGCGAGGGAACACATTTCCTTGGGGATGATCCCATCGAAATCTATCCCTTCGTCGTCAGGGTCGACACAGTTTATTCAAAAGCCAAGATAATGCATATCATAAAAACCCACGGGGTTTGCCAAGTACAGTAGACTCAAAACTTGAAACGAAAGCTACGATGTGGAGGGCCAAGAGGCTCGAACTCTGACTCAGAGCTAGACTAGACAAACGCAAAAGACCGTGTTAGACTCAGACAAGACGCCAATGCAAACTAGACGCGGTTTTGAAAACGCAACTATTAAAAAGCTACCCATAACTTCCACAAAAAGAGGTTGGATCCAGCAGGTGTCAGGCCCAAGCAACAGCACTTTGGCTTCCACAGCTTCTTTGACCAAACCTACTCGATGCTCCTTTGATCAATGGACCGCAACCAGTCAGTCTTCCCCTTTGCAAGCCCCTCATCACTGTCAAACCAGATGTTGACAGCGGAAACTTCGATTGCCCAACCTACAGCCATCATGTTAACCTCCAGTTCGAAAGGGATGGATACAATGGGTTTGGGTTGATGTGCTGGGACAATATAGTGGCTAGGGTTGAATATGGCAGAGCTCGGGTTGATTTGAGTGGTGGTGATAGATATCTGACCAACCAGAGGGTCAGACCCGTGTTGAGGCAAGGAGTTGGTAATGATGTTGGGCTTTGGTGGAACTTGAACCGTGCCATCATCAATAAGATCTTGAATCTCGTGTCGGAGACGCAAGCAGTTATCAGTAAGGTGGCCAGGCATTTGGTGGAAGGCACAGAAAAGGTTAGGATTATAACCAGCAGATAAGACTTTGGGAGGGGAAGTTGGGGTCAAAGGCTTGAGATGCCCAGACTTAACAAGTTGCTCCAACACTGCAGACAGAGATGCCGTGAAGGCAAAGAAACTCCGAGGTTGAGTTCGGGATCGGAGGCTTTGAGCGCATCGAATTTGGCCAACATCGGCAGCGCGACTGGAATTGACAGTTGGAGCATTGCTCCCACTTGTAGACTTATTGGAGTAGTTGCTGTTACCAAACAACACACTACTATCCCCTGAATAAGCCCTCGGCTTAGCTTTTTGAGCGGAAGAAGAAGAGGACTCCCCTCTTGGCAGAACTCCACTTTGCAGCGCATCCTCGATGGCTAGGCCAGATTCGAAGAAGGTCTCGAAATTGGCAGATGCTTGAACAAGAACCAGATGCCTGGCATAGTCTGGCTGGAGATTACGGGAGATGATGCGGAGTTGGTCTCTCTCGCTAGGGCGCTCAGTCATTAGAGCGGCTTTGGCTCTCCACCGCTTGACAAAGTCCGCAAAGGACTCCTTAGCTTCCATCTTGGTGGATTCGAGCTCCGTGTAGTCATCTTGAGCTGAGAGTTGTAGCTATACTCAAAATAAACGCAGCCCCAATGTCCTCCCAAGTTCCTCTTTTGGAGATGTCGGCGACAAAAACCAATGGAAGGCAGCCCAGAGAGAGTTTGAGGGAAGAGTTGAGACATGGCCTGACTTTCTACTTTGAGTAGCTTCATAGCAGATGATAGCCGTAGAGATGAGTCTTGGGATCACCGCTACCGTCGAACTTAACCAAGTCGGGCATTTTGAACTTGTCAGGCAGCTTAGCATTAGGATACAGGCAGAGACGATCCAAGTCTATTCCGCATGTGCTGATCTTTTCAGATTTTGTGACGGATTCTTCTAGCTTTGCCATCTTGGCCACAAGAGCAGCTATGTCAGGGTTTTGAACAAGTTCCCTACCCGCAAGATTCAGGTTTGCAGCAGGCGCATGAGCCTTCCTAGGGTTGGGCTGAACAATGAGACGCCCCTCGTGATTCGGATCTGGGACCATGATAGGTTGCTCCTGGTCGTCCTCATCCTCCTCACCTTCCTCTTTAAGCGGTGGTGGAAGACGAGTGTTGATAAGGTCATTGAGACGAGTGATGTTAGCATCGGTCTGGATGGCTCTCTGCTGCATAGTGGTAATGTTGTTCTGAAGAATCATGAGCATGGTCTCTAGACTGAGCGGTTGATCTGCCATGGTAGGTGATTCAGAAGTGCTCGATGCAGAAGATGGGGATGCTGGTTGCCCTTCCTGTATAACCGGTGGTGACCCCGATCAGAGCAGCCCAACAAAGAGCGGAGAGCCTTCCGCTGTGGACTGATTGGGATTGTAACGACCAACCTTTGACTCGGATTCTGAAGACGTTTCCAAGTAGGTTTGGCTCTTCCTTTCGGTACTCTCTTGCTCGGTGCAATGGCTCAAAACTAGACAGTAAAATACGTGAAAGCTCAGTGGCACTCCTACAGCAATTGGAATGCAACGTACACGTCGTTGTCGATGTCAACCATAGACTCTAGAACTAGAGACAAATCTGTCTCATGATGTTCGGACACTGCCAAAATCCTCAGATTTCTTTTCGAGGGTGTATCCTTTGAATAGATCAAACTGATCCTAAGGGATGTCAAAACAGACTAAGTCTTCGACTAGTCCCTTTTAAAGATTCGACTTTGAACTTGGAACAACTCGGTATTGATGGCATGACACCTTTACCGGGGTGGCTTCAGCGACAACGCGCGTTAGCCGGAGGGGTGTACGTGCTGCGCACGATAACCAAAATGACATCAATATCACGACATCAATACTTTGTGGTTCCTTATCTTTGGTTGAATCTTCAACCGGGCATGAGCCAAGGATTTAATAAGGTTTGATTTCTCGAAGTCTCGCTAACCTAAGGACTTTAAGAATTGACAACGTGCACCATCGAGATGCACGACTCTTCATCGGGTCTAGCAGCGTCCAAATTAGCATAAGACAGACTCGAAAGCGAGAGACAACCTAGAAGCCGCCCTAAACATGCTCCTATGCAAAACGACATGTATGTATTAACAGTTCCAGAGACGAGTTTGCCTCACGAATTTCAGACGTTGCCAGAATCCTCAGAATTCTTTTCGGCGATGTGTCCCCATGTAGATCGACAGATCCTAAGAGATGTCAAAATAAACTAAATTTTCATCTAGTCCCTTTTGAAGATTTAACTTTGAATTAGAAACAACTCGGCATTGATGACATGGCACCTTAACCTTGAACAACGTGGTGTATAGTGACAACGCACTTCAACCTGGGTGGCGCCAGTGACACAGCATCAATACTTTGTTATTCCTAATTGTCGGTTGAATCCTCAATCAGGCATGAACCGAGGATTTAGCAAATTTTGATTTCTCAAAGTCTCATTGAACTAAGGACTTTACAATTGATAACGAACATTCGACAGAATGAACGACTCCTCATCGGGTCCAACAACGTCTCAGACAGCGTAAGACAAACTTGAAAGAAAGAACTGCCCTAAGCATGCTCCTATGCAAAATGACATGTATGTACAGTGCATGCGATAGGGAAAGCAATAACATGTAGACAGTATATGGGGTTAGATGCAGATAGATCCTACCTTGCAGGTACCTGTCTTACTTTGGAGAGTTCTAATGCTTTGTATATGCAAAGGCCGGTTTTGGTTTGTAACAGGTTCCTCGGACTAGGGCCACAGATATACCTCCCATTGCCCGCGATTCGCAGAGCAATAGTCAAACGGTAGCATGACCCATCATCGTCGAAGGTTGTTAGTCATTCGGGGTCCCCGGGCTCCGGTAAACCGTGCCGGATTGCCAAAACGATCCAACGAGGCTTATCCCACATCGATGCAAATGAAATGCTAGAAATTGATTAAGAAGAAAAAGAATCACAATTTTGCAAAATGCCTTTTCAAATTTGGCTCACTTTATTTAGTCCATCTTTAGAGGAAACTGCGCAAGTGAACAATCGAAAAAGTCCCAGATTAGATTGGCCGGACACGAGGTCCTGTTAAATCACCATTCCAACCTTCGGCAGCGCGAAACTCACCGTTTTGACAGACTTTTTACGGATTGTTCACAAACGTATTAAACTCTAAGTATGGATTAATATTGGTTCGATTTTCCCCAGCAGATTCGCCACTGTGGGCAGCATGCCCTGGAATTTCCGGATTCCAAGATGCAAGCCTTCGGGAATTTCGCTCCCGAGCTAAAGGGCCCGTGTCGAGGAGCGCGAGTGGAGACACAAACGCTCGCAAAACACAGAGTCGCCACCTGGGTTTGAAGGTCCGACACCCAATGAATCGTATTTTGAAGCACCTGTCGCGCTATTTGATTTGAAAAAGTGAAGGAACCAGTCCGTCATAACCATATCTGGGTTCGGGAGCCAGGTTACGAGAGGGGAAGGGTTTTAAGGCACCCTTTTCGCCCAATCCGAACATCGGTCTCTACTTAGGCATTTTGTGAAAATGTTTGTGATTCTTCTTCTTTAACCAATTTTAGCCAATTAGGGCGGGGGAACAGTTAATCGGGGATTAAAACTGTAACACGATTTGCAAGATGTGTTTGTATTTGAGCATGGATGAATGGAATACTATGAAAAATGGGATAAAACTCAACCCTCTGATCAGAACATCAAGAATACTGCACAAGGTTTAGGCATGCCAACGCCATGGCCACCTTTGCATGCATGGATCTACGTACATGCAAAGAACCATCGCGTGTCAATTCTAAACACTCGCGCGAGTGTTTGTTCCACCACAAGTTGGATTTTAATCCCCTTCTGGGCTCTGGAAGGACCAGTGCTCACCAGGCAAACCAAGCAGTTGATATGTACTGGAGAGTAAATAATTATTACAATTTGAGATAAACAGAAACCAAATGAAATGAAAGGCAACCCTAAACAGTGGGGGTGAATAAACAAAGGCTTGAGCCTTAGTTGCCAAGCAAGGGCAGTTACTGGAAGATGAAGAACCATCGCGCGAGGATGGAGAACCCTCACGCGAGTGTTCCTGACTGGACGTCCAGGAATTGCTTTGCATGCTTGGGGCTCTGAAACATACTCAGAAGCTTCCCAAAGGCATTCCAAACTAAATGATACTGCAAAATAAGCTAACTATGGCTTTTTCATGCAACACAGTGATCTAACAGCCCTAATATACTTAAAAACAGTAATAACAGTATGAAGGACTCAAAAACCAGGATACCCCTCCCCACGATGTTCATCATCACACAGACAAGAACGGTCGCGTCAGAGTAAAGAACAGTCGCGCGAGGGTACGTAGTTGTAAGCCTCTTGTAACTTTTCTGACTTTAGGGCCAGAACTGGTATTGATTACCAGCCTTGGCCCTGACAGCCCCCCTCAGGGATCAGAACAGAAAGCAGGTAAATGTTTATACCTTTTGCTTGAGTTGGATTGGTTTGAACAAGGTGGTGTAGCTTTGAAAATGAGTGTATGTAGAACACAAGAGTGAGAGAAAAAACTGGAGTGGTTGAGGTTTTGTGAGCTTTGTGCTTGAATTAGTGCAATTTTTGTAACCCTTTAGCTATTGGAAGCATGGGGGGTATTTATAGGGAAATGCATGAGAGGTAGACATGGCCCAAAAATCAGCCAACAAGGCTGGTCAATCAGACTTGGTGGAGAAGGCCTCCAACAAGGTGCAAGGAGTGGTTGTGTTGGGAAGAGCCAACCATGCAGTCTACAACACCTGTGCCAGTGGAAAACGGGGTTCCTCAGGCTTAATAGACCTCTAATCATCATAAAATCCAGCTGGAAATTAAGGATGGGGACAGGAGATAACACTCGCGTGAGGGTTCCAAACACTCGCGCGCGAGTTCTACAGATCACGCGAGGGTCAACGGTCAACAATTTGACTTTGACCCACACCTGGCAGAGAACACTCGCGTGAGGGTTCCAAACCCACGCGCGAGGGTCAACTCTGGTCTGGGATTTTGACTAAAAGGTTCAAGAAGGGCTCCACACACACAAAGCTCAAACCATTCCAAACTCAAGTCTGTTCTAAATCCAATTTCATCATCGGGGAATCAAAAACCGTAAATAAGCTAATCTGAAAGCCAGATTGGGGTGTCTACAAAGGTGAATGTGCTGACCATTCCTCCTGGCAACTGGTCATGTGAGGCGAGATTACTTTCTCAGCGATGTTTCGAGTTTCCTGACAGGAGCAGGGTCAAGTGGGCTGACTTTTTCAAGCGCCAACGAGCGGAGACTATTTCTTGGAGGTGTCGATGGCTGGATTTTCCACCTATGACAGTGCACTACATGGGTCCTCAGTGGGTCGTTCTTGCTGGCTTGGGAGCCTTCACCTTCTACATCCCTTACCGTATCCAGCGTCAGCTAGGTTTGAGGCAGGAGGCCCTTGCAAAGGTTCTCGTGGACGTGGCTCTGCCTCTGTTTAGCCATTCAGTTCTTTGTCACTACCAACGCTTCTAAAGGACACGCGAGGTGATCGATGCACATCCCTACCCTTCTGTGGCGGTACGCGGGAGTTATCGAAAGTGGCTCAGGAGGGACCTTACCGCAAGGGCTGGAGCTCAAGGAAACTGACTCGATCTTACCACCCTGACCGTTGAATAAATTGTGGACCCATTCTCATTATGTCGTACTTCTTTTCATTTTTGAAAACTTTGCTCAACCTTATGTAGTAGAAGTAATCGTATTAATAAAAACGAGTTTTGGAGGGTTTCCCCTTCCTTGACTTTACTCTTCAAACCTTCTCAACCTGGATTCTTATCTTGATAGATCGTGACCGGGCCTCGATGTGATGCTGCCTACGTATCCTCCTGGCGAAGGAATCAGGTCATGACGTAGTTCAGGGTAGGGTTCGCTCTGGTTTTGACACTCTCCTTTTGCGCTCTAACTTTTGCCTAGAACCGTCCTTTCGAGTTTTCGGTCTAGCGAGCTCATTTATTGTATGCCTTAATTTTTGCCTAGGATGCCCTGACGGGTTTTCATCCTAGTAGGCTTTTGCTCTAATTTTTGAATGGAATTGCTCGCCCTTGCGGTTTTCAGCCCAGCGAGCTTCTCTCAGGGGTAATAACGCTTGAGTTGATCCAAGTTAATCAAGGTTGAGAATTCGTTTCCGTCCAAGTCGATGAGTTGCGTGGCTCCTCCGGATAGGATGGTTTTGATGATGTATGATCCAGACCACTTTGGTCGAAACTTTCCTCGCGGGTCGTAGACCGAGGCTCGAATTTCCTTCAAAACCATGTCATCTTCCGCCAAGTCCCTGGGTTTCACTTTCTTGTTGAATGCCCGTGCAATCCTTCGTTGATACCCTTGAACATGGTAAAGAGCCCTCAACCGACGCTCATCAAACAGCATAAGTTCTTCGAATCGATTACTCAACCATTCCGCCTCTTGGACTACGCATTCAATCATAGTCCGAAGAGATGGGACTTCCAGCTCGATGGGGAGCACTGCTTCCATTCTGTAAACCAGAGAATAAGGTGTTGCTCCTGTTGGTGTTCTCACAAATGTGTGATACCCCCACAAAGCTAGGGGTAATTGTTCATGCCAGTTCTTTGCAGATTGAATAGTTTTCTCCAAAATGGCTTGATCGTCTTGTTAGCTGCTTCCACAGCACCATTGGTCTACGGCCGGTAAGTTGTTGACTTGTGTATCTGGATTTGGAACTCATCCAATATTTCTCTAGCTCGCCCTTTGAAATGAATCCTCTAGCCCGCAGGATGCAATGATGCATGAATGATGTGTGTGTATAGGAATAAAATGCACGTAAACAGAATATAACACATAAGTCCTCGCCATGGGTTCCTGTCCTAGTTGGGAATGTTCTATGGCTATGTACAAGTGCAGAGGCCGGTTTTGGTCTCAGAAGGGTTCCTCGGACTAGAGTCAAGATGTACTACCCCCATGTCAAGTGTATTGCAAGACAATGGTAGAACAACACAATGACTCATCATAGTCGAGGGTTGCTAAGCATTCCGGCAGAGCTTGTCACCGGTAAACCGGGCAAGATAGCCGAAACACACTAGCGAGGCTTGTGCGGTGCAAAGTGTACAAGATAAAAGAGCTTAGTCTTCCGAAAAATATTTGAAAATTCCCCCTTTTGAAAACACCTTTCAAGCTTGACCCTCTTGATCATCCAATACTTTTGTACATTTAAAAAAAAAAGTATTGAATAAAGTTGAAGTCCCCAGCAGAGTCGCCACTGTGGGCTCCCGCGCCTTTCTTGGTTCGAAAAGTCACCACCCGGATTTTTGAGATGGATGATCCGAGAAATCGAGAACTCGTTTGCAAAAGGCTTTTGGTCTAGCGAAAACGTTGAGATTTTGGGTTCGGGAGCCACATTACGAATGGGGAAGGTTTTTCTTTAAAAAATATCCCACTCGCCCGGTAAAACCGGTCTCTACTTATGTTTTCAAAAGGGGGGATCTAAAATATCATTTGGAATATCAAGCTCTTCAATAAAAGCAAATAGCGGGGAAGGGACATGGAAAATATATCACATTAACGTGCATGTGGTGCTGTTTGTACAGTAGTGACAAAATGATGTGAGCAGATGGAGTAAAAAGCATTTAGCAAACTGTTTGGACCTTGATCATACTGTACACGGCATGCCGGGTTGCCGCGCGCGGCACCTCAACATGCCGTGTGGGGCGTATACTCCGCTGTCAGGCTGTTGCAGACTGTCAAAACATCATCTGGCTCATTATTTTCTCTGTAGATCTTTTAAAAAGCTCATCAGAAACCTCATGACAATCAGATCATCACAAAGATGTCGTTATTTTCTCAAAACATTGGCCCAAAGCAACTTTTAACACTCTTGATCATTTGGGATGATCTAGAAAGCCTTTTTAAAGAGCCGAAACATGGCTTGTAGATATGGTCTCGTTTTCAAAGAAGGAAAAACAGTAAACAGCAGATGCAGACAGCCACAATAGATGACAACTCAGATCTAGACAGCCCGCCTACGATAATATCAACGTATATTCTGCTGTGCGCTGAGGGTCAAGGTGCCGCGCGCGTGGTCAACCAGCCGCGCGGTTCCCCAACCTTGGCACAGTGCTGGTTTTATTTTAGAAAAATGAGTTTTAAGTCAGGATCTAACCAAAAGGGATTAGATCTAACTGCAGAAAAGTCCCCCTCAGGACCAAAACTGAGTCTAGTCGAAGGAAACATGTTTTTACCTTTAGTGTTGAGCTTGATCAAGGATGGTTGCTGCGAAAATGAGAATGGATCGCGACGGACGTGGATGGAGGAGGTTGGATGGGACAAAGAAAGTATGGGTGTGAGAGAAGGTTAGGTATTTTGTGGGAGGGGGGCTTTGAAGTTAATGAGAGATCAACTATAATGATGAGAAGGGACTGATTGAAAGTGCTTAAAGAATGTCTTTTGGGAATGACATTCTTTAAGACTTAGAAATAGAAATGGAAATGGGAAAGTAGGTATAAAAACTAGAGAGAGAAAGCTTATGCCCAAAAGCAAAGAAGAGAGCCAAAAGGAGAGCTAAAAGAAAGGCCCCTTTTCCCTTGAGTGGAGGGGTTAATTTATAGGCAAATGGCCAAGGATTTTGAATTTCAAATAGTGGAGGTATTTTCTGGGCGGGCCAGAAGTGCACTTTCGGCTGATCCATTCATCAGCTGTGGCTCAAACTAGCGTGGCCGACAGCTTTCTGAGCCAGTCAGAACTTTTCTCAAGGTGCCGTGCGGTACAGGTTGGTCGCACACGACCACTTGAATTTCAACTTGTCGTGCACTCCAGAGCCATTCCGCACGGTGCCTCCTTTTTCGGTCCAAGGGCTTTTGGGCTTTGTCTGGGCTTATCTGGGCTTTTGGATTTTTTTGGTTGGTTTGGCTTTCATGGGCTTAGAGGAAATCCTTTTTCAAGCTCACAAATGTATCGTTTCCTTTATTTCATCATCGGGGCGGACAAAGGCTCCCCGAGGTCCGGATTGGGGTGTCTATAATTGTCTTTCCATGTATGCACTTTTCTTCGTGATCTAAGATCTCCATTGGTAGTTCTTTGAACGTGGTGTCTTCCTCAAGGGTGATGTCCTCCCAGTTAATGACGTGAGTTGGGTGAGCCATGTATTTCCGCAACATAGATATGTGAAATACATTATGAACTCGATTAATCTGTGGTGGTAGCACCAATCTGTAGGCCACCTCTCCAACTCTCTGTAAAATCTCAAAGGGTCCAATGTAGCGTGGCGATAGCTTCCATTTCCTCCCAAAACATATGATATTCCGCCATGGCTTGATCTTTAAGAAAACGTGATCTCCCACGTTGAAGGTAAATGGTCTGGTCCTCTTGTCGGCATAACTCTTCTGTCTACTTTGGGTAGTCAAAAGTCGTTGTCGTATCACTTTGACCTTCTCAGTTGTCTTTTGAACTAGCTCGGGGCCTAATGAACTTGTCTCTTTGACTTCTGTTCAGCAAATGGGTGATCGACACGGCCGTCCATACAATGCTTTGTATGGGGCCATCTCAATGCTTGCTTGATTTGTAGGCAAATTCAACCAACGGTAGGTGTCTTTCCCAGTTCCCCTTGAAATCCAGCACGCAGGCTCGGAGCATGTCTTCCAGGGTTTGAATTGTTCTTTCAGACTGTCCATCGGTCTGAGGGTGAAATGTTGTACTTAAACGAATATCTGTTCCAAGCGCCTTCTGTGGACTCTTGCCAGAACTTTGATGTGAATCGAGGGTCGCGATATGAGATGATTAATAAGGGTACTCCGTGTAATAGTACTATTTCCTTGATGTACAGTCGACTGAAAGATTCCATGGTGTCTGACATACGCACAGGCAAAAAGTGTGCTGACTTGGTCAAGCAATCAATAATTACCCAAATGGCGTCGTGAGACTTAGGTGACCTAGGCAATCCTGTCACGAAATCCATTGTAATATGCTCCCATTTCCATCCCTGAATAGGTAGAGGTTGGAGGGTCCCTCCTGGTTTCTGGTGTTCTATCTTCACTTGTTGACAAGTCAAGCATGTGGACACATACTTGGACACATCGTTCTTCATTCCACCCCACCAATACTGACGGCGAAGGTTTTGATATATTTTGTTACCTCCAGGATGAACGACAAAGTTTGAGTGGTGGATTCCTTCAGTACTACTTCCCGAAGAGTGCCAATGTCAGGTACAAAAATTCGTTCTTGAAAACGGAGACTCTTGTCAGAGTGAATCGCCCATCCTGCAGATGCTTTTTCGATTGATAGCTGGTATCTAATGAAGTCGCACTCTTCGTCGAAGGTTTGTGCTTGAAGAATTTCTCGATGTAAGGCAGGGGTGACAACTAAGGCAAAGAGGCAGGCTCCTTGTGTTTTTGTGGAGGGTTGGAGTCTGAATTCATTTATGACTTCCATCAGTTTCCATTCTTGGATAGCCAGGCTGGCCACCTGTCCTCTGGTCTTTCGACTAAGTGCTTCAGCCACAACGTTAGCTTTTCCCGGGTGATAAGACAAGGTGAAGTTGTAATCCTCAAGATACTCCATCCATCTCTTTTGTCTCATATTCAGCTCCTTCTGCGTGAATAGGTACTTGAGACTTTTATGATCGGTGAAGACCTCAAACTGTTCCCCATATAAATAATAGCACCAAGACTTAAGAGCGTAGACAACGGCAGCGAGCTCTAAGTCATGAGTGGGGTAGTTTCTTTCATGTGGTTTTAGTTGTCGTGATCCGTAAGCAATGACCTTCCCATTTTGCATTAGCACGCAACCCAATCCTTCTTTCAAAGCATCGCAATAGACTGCATACCCCGCATTCCTCTCTGGAATGATCAAGATAGGTGCACTGGTCAATCTGATCTTGAGTTCCTTGAGTGACTTCTCACATGCTTCGTTCCAAACAAACTTAACTCCTTTCTGTGTCAATCGAGTCATTGGCTTAGCTAGAGCTGAAAAGTCTTGAATGAATCTTCGATAGTATCCAGCTAGTCTTAAGAAGCTTCTGATTTCAAACACCGTTGTTGGTCGCTTCCAATTCGTCATGACTTCCACCTTACTATTATCAACCGCGATCCCTTTTTCTGACACATGTCAAAGAAACTTGACTTCTTTCATCCAAAATTCACACTTACTGGCTTTCGCATACAATTTATTTTCCCTAAGGGCTTTACAGTACAATCCTCAGATGTTGTTCGTGATCTTGTGCTGTCGGTGAGTACATTAGAATGTCGTCAATGACTACCACAACAAATTTGTCTAAAAATGGCGCGAATATCTTGTTCATCAGGCACATGAAGACGGCGGGGCATTGGTCAAACCAAAAGGCATCACTACAAACTCATAGTGACCATATCGAGTACGGAATGCGGTCTTAGGTATATCACCATCTTTGACACGCAATTGGTGGTATCCGGACCGTAAATCAATCTTGGAGAAACAAGTTGATCCTCTCAATTGGTCAAACAAATCATCTATTCTCGGAAGAGGATAACGATTCTTGATTGTGACTCTGTTGAGTTGGCAGTAATCGATGCAGAGTCATAGAGTTTCTTCTTTCTTCTGGACAAATAAGGCTGGAGCTCCCCATGGCGAGGTGCTTGGTCGGATGAATCCCTTGCCCAATAGTTCTTGTAGTTGGGCTTTCAGTTCCTTCAATTCTACCGGTGCCATTCGAAAGGGTGCCATGGATATAGGTGCTGTTCCTGGTTGAAGTTCAATCGTGAAGTCCAATTCCCTATTCGGAGGTAGTCTGGGTAGTTCATTAGGAAATACATCTTCATACTCACACACAATACGAGGTAATCCTAATTCCATTCGATTGGTCTCTTCAAGCTTTAAACTTGCTAGCCATCCGGACAGTTTGTTATGCCACCTCGATCGTTGTGTCGTTGCATCTGAGGGGTCCTCCCTATCCCCCTTAAATTTGAAGTAAGTTCCATCTGGGGAGTAAGCCGTCACAATCTTCTAATGGCAATCTATGACAGCGCGGTTGGCGGACAGCCAATCCATTCCCAAAATGACGTCAAAGTCAGCCATTTCTATGACTCGAAGGTCACAAGTTAATCGTAGATTAGAGACCTCTAGTTCACACGCCTTGGAAACTAGGCCTACGATGATTTTTCCCCCTAATGGTGAAGTTACATGCATTCTCGTGCCTAGGGGTTCTGTCTCTAGTCCAAGTGATTTAACACATGATGCAGATATGAAGGAATGTGAAGCCCCCAGAGTCAAATAAGGTCTGAACACAAGTGCTGAACAATATAAGTGTACCTTGTATCACCGTTAGGTCATACTCTTCTTCTTCTGACTGAAGTACAAACACGTTGCCTTTAGTAGTTTGGTTCTGCCCAATGAGTCCCTTTCCAACCCCACCACTCTGAAATTGACGGGGTTGCTGCTGCTGATTCCAGCCGATCTTTTGTTGATTTTGATTACCCTAAGACTGACTCCCAAATCCAATCGGTTTCGCCGGTGGCTGATGTTGTCCTCCATACCTTGAGCTTCTAGATCCCATCATTTTAGGGCATATGCATTTGATGTGGCCCTCGTGGCCACAATTGTAGCATTTAGGCGGTCCCTCGTTTCGATTTTGATTTTGAGTCTGGTACTGATGCTGGCTCTGAGGTCGGAATTGATTTAAGTTCCCCCATGGTCGATTGGTTTACTATGGCCGAGGGTTGTTCTAGGTATAGGGTTTAGGTGTAGCAAATCCTCGGTTGAGGTGGTCATTTCGAATTGGTCCTCCTCGCTGTTGTGGAATTTTCTTCTGATTCAAAATTTTGGGAGAGTCTATCAATTCTCTATCATTGATCAGAGTGGCACTCACTACTTGAGCGAAAGTCGGAAGTTGCATTCCGACAACCTTTTCTCGCAATTCGTTCTCCAGTCCCCACTCGAACCTTCGTGCCTTGGTGGTGTCATCAGGAATGTAGGATAGTGCATGTCGGGACAACTCTTCAAATCGTGACATATACTGTGTTACCGTCATCGTTCCTTGCTTTAGCGCCAAAAATTCTTGCTCCATCTCCTGCTTGATCGGAGTGGGGAATCATTTATCCAAGAATATCTTCTCAAATCGTGCCCAAGTTATCGTCTCAAAGTTCACTGTTGTCTTGGTGGCTTCCCACCAGTAGTCAGCTTCTCGCTCCAATTGATATGTGGCCAAGGCCACCTTGTCAGCATCCAATCGGACTCCCATGGTGTCCAACATTTTCTTTACTTGGCAAATCCATCCATTGGCGATGTGAGGGTTTGGTTCTCCTTGGAAGACTGGGGGTCTTTGTTTTCTGAACTTGGAGAACAAGTGGGTGCGGCTTGGTTGTCCACGTGGTTGAGATCCAGGTGGATTGGCAGCGAGGTTGCGAAAGATTTGGGCAACATCGTTCAGTGCAGTGGTCACATCGGGTCCATGGGTGTTATTGTTTTGACAGTTGAGGCCGCCATTGTTTCCGTTCCCGTTGGTGTACGTCCCATTGGATGTGTCCACCATCTACAGTGTTTAAGGTTAGAGTTAGTAAGGGGTTTCTACTTGACATGTTTTGCAATCCCCTTTTTTTTTCTTTTTTTTTTTTCAGTACATGAATTAGCTAGTACATATATAGCCAGGAAAGTTACATTTTGTCGATACTAGAAAGAGTATGTTTAGCAGTTGGGTTGTAGTAACATCCTCACTAAAAATACATGTTAAACTTTACTACTCTATGGTTTGTCGAATTGTATAAGGCTTATTAAGTACAAAGAGTGCAGACACTTAACGGAAAATGGAATTTTAATATTGATCATAAAAAGAGTACAAAGAGTTTACATCCGTCTAACATGCCACTAGAAGGAAGAGAAAAAAAATAGAATTCGCAATCTGCATAGGCAGATAGGCTCATGCTCGCACTTATTAGGTCAAGGTACGTGAATGCGGCGTGCGTGCTACAAAAGTCAAGTGACTTTCCTTTAGTAAGACTGCTAAATAGGTGTGTGTTGACAAGTGCAAGTATTGCTCTAGCTCGAGTCGCTCATCGGTGGTGGCTCCTCTGGATCCTCCTCCTCCGAGTCTGAGGATATGTCGATGTAGATCGGAGTGCCTAGTGGTAGTGCTAGTGCAGATGGCCCGGAGTAGTAGGAGCCTACACTCTCAGGGGAGCAGGAACGATATGAGACGTATGGGCAAGCTGGAGCCTGTGCTCTTAAATGGTCGTAATCAGCCTTCCTTCTCTCGATCCGAAGTGCTTGCTGGCACTCCTCGAGGCGGTTCAACAGGCGGTGATGCACCAATTCTCGTTGTTTTTCTTCAGGGCAGTTTCCAGAATCTTCATTCACCTTTTTGATGTCTCTCTTAAGGATTTCCTCGGCTCGGTAGTTGAGTCGAGCCTTAAATTGGCAGTTGTCTCAAGGTATGATTCGACATAGTCGGCGGCGGTAAAATCCGTATGTATCAAAACTCATGTCGAGTGATTCTGACGAAGATGACATCCTATGTTTAAAATATATCTTAAATTCATACCTGATACTCCCTCCGTTCCTTTTTAAATGTCCTGTTTCGTAACTCCAACTTATTAAAAAGACATCATCATTATACCTTTCACATCAACTTTTTCCTCCACTTTCCCTACTTACCCATCATCATTACACTTTTATTCACTAACTTTTCAAAAAGGAATATACTTTTAGGGACAAAATAGACAATGTACCAACTTTTACTCACTAACTTTACAAAGTGAACACTTATTAAGGGACAGCCCAAAATAGAATACTGGACTTCTAATAAGGGACGGAGGGAGTAACTAAAATGCGGACCTTCCTATTCTCTTATTTTTCGATCGAATTTCGATGATCTGAGCCGGTCAATGTGTTCAGAACATGATTTTAAGGATACTTGCGAGAAATCAACAAAAAAAAAAAGACCAGGAAGGGTTTCATCTGAGCAGTTTTTATTTGAACCGTTCGATAAAAAATAAACAAAAACTGCTCGGATGAAACTCTTCCCGGTCTTTTTTTTTGCTAATTTCCGCGAGTACCCTTAAAATCACATTCTGAATACATTGAGCGGTTCAGATCATCGAAATTTGATTGGGAATGGGAGGTCCGCATTTTATTAAAATGAGGTGGTCCTTACGAGAGACTGACTGTATGTGTATATATATATATTATATCCCTTCTTATAAGGACCTCATAGATCTCAAGCCGTTCAAGATCAGAACGTGATTTTAAGGGTTCCCGCAAGAAATCGTTAAAAAAAATGATCGGGAAGGGTTTCATCCGAACATTTCCAAACAATTTTTTATTAAACGGTTCAGAAAAAAACTGCTCAAATCAAGTCCTTTCCGGACATTTTTTTTGACGATTTCTCTCGGGTGCCTTTAAAATCACATTCTGATCATATTGAGCGGCTCGAATCATCGAAATCCGATCGAGAAAAGCGAGAAATGGAAAGGTCCGCATATATGGTCCTTACCTGAAAATTTCTCTCTCTCTCTCTCTCTCTCTCTCTCTCTCTCTCTCTCTCTCTCTATATATATATATATATATATATATATATCTATAATACTTAGGCCCCGTTCCGGAAACGAAAATAAATACTTATTTTTTAAAAAGGCAATTTCAAGTTCAAAAATCATGCGCTTATGCAAATAATTTTCCTACCACTATGGATCTTGTTTGATAGATCTTATCGAGATCTTTAATACGGTGCAAAAAAATAAAAAAATAATTTTTCATTTGCATTATTTTTGAGTTTGAAAATGTGAAATAAGCTGCTTATTTTTTAAGAAAGTTTCTGGAACGGAGCTTTAGTAAAGAAAAATTACTAACCGGTTCAGTGGCAGAAAACATAAGTGGAATGCCCAACTATCAAAGTTATTCCTATGCATGCACAAGGCATAGTGCTACCCATAATTCACGTCCGAAAGGTTATTCCTAAGCTTTGATACCAAGTTGTAATGCCCCGATTTTTTGAAGATGCTAAGAATGCATTTTCCAAAATGATCTCATTTATTTAGTAGTAAAATAACGAGAATCAAATTTTAGGTTTAGTTATTACAACCATGGAGAGAAAATAAGTTCACAATTATTACAATCCTCGAATGCCGCTGAATTCTCAAAATAGAGTTTAATTAAATTAAATAGAGCAACTTCGGATAAGGCAACCAAGGCTCGTTGACTTCTTCCTCAGCAATATTAACGTCAGCTTGATCGATCGGTAATCTTGTTTCTCCTTCGATACCTAGCGTTTGAATACCGGGATATATAGTACCGTGAGCATAAAACGCTCAGTAGATAAATCTTACTCCTACTTAACCCACACGTATCTCGCACATAAACATGGATAATAAACAAGTTAAAGGCAACAACAACATTCATTTCATAATCGTCCTTTAGCTTAGGTGAAATTCTAAGATCCCTTCCTCAGGAATCTCTCCTACCCTGCAACCTCCAGTGTATGGCCATTGGCATGATTCGGCTCCTCCTTGTTGATTAAGGTCCATATGAGAGTAACTAAGTTATCTACTTGGTTCTTCGATCCGCGACCACACAAGGAATAAACAAAAGCTTCACCGGGTTGTGACACAAGCACGCTGCCCCGGGTTGTGACACAAGCACAATTTCACCCTTATAACCCAATCGTTCTCGGAGCCAATCACCACCACGCCTTACCCAGGGTTCGTACCTCAATAATTATCTCCAATCCGAATTCATTCCCGCCATTCTCAACACCGACCCATACAATCCTCCATTTATATATACTCATTAACAATTCACATATTTCTTTTTCTACCAACTTCCAATCATCGTATCTATGGTGAATTCCTCACAATTCGTAACCACCCAATGATCCTAAGCATATTTCATAGTGTATTTTAAGCGTATTTCATGGTGTATTCAATCAACTATATTTCATAGTGTATTTTAACAAGCGTATTTCATGGTGTATTTTATCAAGCCGATTTCATGGTGTATTTCGTCGTTCATGATGTATTTACCATGAAACCCATTTCAACTTGAAATCTCACCTGGATGATCTATGAATTTACCAATCATAAATGGTAAAGGAGGAACTTATATCGGTGAGATTTTGTTATTACTATTTTTTAAATTTTAAAATCATCTCTTGTAATTATCTCTCATAATTATAGTGATTGAATCCCTCTAAATTTGAAAATTGTTGAATTTCAGTAAATTAGAAAATTGTTGAAGATAAGGAAATTAGCAAATCCCATTATTTTAGGTAACTGTGTTTATTTAAAATCCTAATCAAATCACCCTTAATTAGAGAACTATATTTACATATATCAATACGTATCAGTAAAAAGGGTACACATGATATTTCGCAAGCCCAAAGGATGAAAACATAACCGTTCAAAATGAGAAGGATGAAAACTTACATCATGCCCCTTCTAAGGATGGATATTTAATTTCTCCTATTTTTCGATGGTTAAGATTAAAACACTGTGTGAGCCACTTATTTGACACTTAATTTGACATCCAATCTGAGTCATTAATTTCAATGGCTAAGATTAAAACACTCTCTTTACTCCCTCTCCCCTCAACCCACCCCCACTTTCCCACAACCCACCCCAGCCGACACCTCAGTTTCGGTCCAGTTTTGAAGCGAGTAATTGTTAGATTTCGCCTTGATGATCAAAACATTCATTTCCAATGATTTTCAAATACTAGAGTACTACATACGGAGTATACTGGATGAAGGAACGTACTGCACCTAATTAATTTTTGCTTTATCCATTGATTTGTGGGGGTGCGTGCATGGGACCCCTTTTCAAATATTGAACTACTTGTAGCTCTATCTTAACCTGCATGCATGTCAGTGTTCAGTACACCATCATCACTTCCGTCATATCTGCTTTAATTTCATTTTTAATTATTGTAGTGAAACTCCTTTGTACGTAATATAATGTGTTCAACTTATGAGATAAAATTATAAACGGAGGGTCCGTATAACCCTTATGAAGGGAAAACCAACCAAAAGTTGCCACCTAATCCCATACCACTACTACAATAATCGTAAAAGATGACGCCTGAAAAAGTAAAAAAATGTCGCTTTTTGAAAAAACTGTAATTAAAAAGATTACAATAAGTAAATAATGTCACTCATCCAAAAAACAGTGATCTAATATATTTATGATGTCACTTTTTAAAAAACTGACATAACTATTATTTCTTTTTAATGTCAATTTCTCCTAAAGTGTGATCTAATATATTTATAATGTCACTTTTTAAAAATTGACATAACTATTATTTCTTTTTAATGTCAGTTTCTCCTAAAGTGTGATCTAATATATTTATGATGTCACTTTTTGTAAAACTGTAATCGAAAATATGATGGTAGACTTTTAATGACACTCCATCTTACAAATTGTCATCTTTGCGATATAAGATGACGGTTTAGAATAAAAGTGACATTATTATCTTTTTCTTTAATGTCAATTTTTGCTTAAAATTGACATTAAAACATGGCGCTTCCGGAAGCCCATATATATGGGAAACTTTTTAATGACAGTTTTCCTTAAAAGCGACATTGAAACTAAACCCTTTTAATGACAGTTTTAATTAGAACTGACATTGCAGTTGATCATAATAGATGACAGTCAAAAAGCGTCATAAAAACATATAAGATGATAGTTTAAAACTGTCATCTCATACTTTAAAACTGTCATCTCATACTTTCAATGTCTACGATGACAGTTTCATCCAAAACTGACATTAAAAGTGCTCATCTTAAAATTTTTGAAAATATAGTATACATATTTTTGTTTGTCTTTTGTTAACAATAAGCGCGCCAGCTCAGTTGGTAACATGCGTGCGAGAAACTTAAGTGCTTGAGTTCAAGTCCTAGGGCAAGCAAATATTTGCTGGCCACACAAGTGCTAAGTAGGCGACACACAAGTGCCACTAGGCAGCCATGCGAGAGGCATGTGGGTGCCTCGTGGGTGGCCATGCATTCGAAATAGAATTGGTTTTTTTTTTTTCCTTGAATGGAGAACAAATAAGATGACAGTTTAAATCTGTCATCTTTGCGATTAAAAATGACAGATTAAAACTATCATCTTTTATCACAAAGATGACAGGTTTAAACTGTCATCTTATATGTTTAATGATAGTTTTTTTATTGTCATAACAAATCTAGACTTTTAATGATAGCTCCATAGATGACAGTTTCAAAACTGTCATCTTTCACGTTTAATGACACTTTTAAACTGTTATCTTTTACGATTATTGTAGTAGTGTACCAAATCTCAATCACTCAACCCTCTGCAACCTCCACACCTGATCCCCTCCCATCATCTTTCCTCTTTTCACCTCCCCTTCATGGCGGCTGGCTTTCCCCTTTTCCCAACCACCACCGTCGATTCCTCGTACCCTCCTGCCATATCATGGCTCACCAGAATCCTTGGCCAATTAGCCAAACAACTCCACCGAAGCACCACCTATCTATTGAAGGGGAAGTGGAATGAGTCGAAGTACGACCTCGACTTGAGCTCGTCTAGGGTTTTGATCGGGTACGAAACTGGTGCGGCCGGTCGACAACGACGGGTCGAACGACAAAGGATCAATGGTGGAGGAGGACTGGTTGGAGTCGGCGTCGGCGTCAGCGGGGTTAATTGCGGGGAATAGAGAGTGGAGGAGGTTTCGGACGGAGATTAAGGTTGGACGATTTAGGTAGGACAAATGGAATGAGCCTATGGCGATATGGGGCGGTAGTTGAGAGGTTGAGAAGCAGAGTATGGGACGAAGGTCGACGACAATGACTTTGGAGTTTGGGATATTTTTAAAGTGGGATTTAGTCAGGTGATCGGTGGTCGTCGGCGAGGAATCGACGGTGGTCGTTGGGAGGCAGGACAGGGAGGTGAAAAGAGGGCAGATGATGAGAGGTGATCAGGTGTGGAGGTTGCAGAGGGTTGAGTGATTGAGATTTGGTGTGGGATTAGGTGGCAACTTTTGGTTGGTTTTCCGTTCATAAAGGTTATACGGACCCTCCGATTATAATTTTATCTCTCAACGTATATACTCATTTGGTGTATCTAATGATCAATGGAAATTTTGGACCTAGCAGGTCTTCTAGTAACGCAACAGTTGTTTGTTTCCACTAAATATCGCAGCCCCGGCAAAACAGTAAAATAGTTTTAGGGCAATTTACCTCTAGGTCCAGAAAATAAAAAGTAATTCCCACCAAGTCTCCTCTAATTAACAAAACCCGAAAACCCTATAAAAGTGCCTAAAATCCTAAATACTAAAAGTGCCTAACCCTTAGGGCACCCTATAAAAGTGCCTAAACTTCAGGGTACCCTATAAAAATGCCTAAACCCCTAGGGCACCCTATGAAAGTGCCTAAACCGCTAAAACCCTATAATAGGAAAGTGCACCCTAAAACTCCTATGAAAGTGCCTAAATCTAAACCCTAGCGCTCTATGAAAGTGACTAAACCTAAACCCTAAGGTACCTTAAACCCTAGGGTATTTTAAAACCTAAAATCTTAAGGTACCCTAAAACCCTAGGGTACCTTAAAATCCTAAAATCCTAGGGTACCTTAAGATTTTAGGGTACCCAAGGGTACTAGGGTACCCATTAGGGTACCATAAAACCCTAACATGCCCTAAAACCCCAGGGTGACACTTCCATTAATGGTAAATGTATTTTTGTAAAAGTGGACTTAGTGGTAATTAAGTATTTCATCTATCCTTAATGGGAATTAAATGTCACTTTTCTGTACTTAGAGGTAATTTTCTCATAGTTTTAATATTGCAATTTGCTAATCACTGAATAATATCACGAAAACAGCCTCTTTCCTTTTGGAAGAAAGTAAAACTATGTTATGTCATAATATACGTACATTCAATTCTTTTTAAAACCCTACGTACGTACAACAGCAAGAGTACTCTCACTCGCTGAATAGTTATTTAATAGTGGCTTCAGGCCTTTAATTTCAAATAAAAAAATAGTGGCTTCTGGTTTGGATATATATATATAGCATAACTAGGCTTACATTTGTAATGACATAATGATGGCAAAATGTTAATCAAAACCCAAATTGGAGTTTTCTCCTATCCAGAAACCACATGTCCCCTTAATTCCAAAGTTAATTCCACCGTTACGTTACTTTACATTACATCCAACCACTGTGATACACATATACTTGCACCTATAAATACACACAAACACAACCTAGCTAGCTTCAAAATCAAACACCAAAAAGCCAGCCTAGCGCGCTAAACCTCAATTGTTATTCCAGAAAACTACTTATCCAAAATCAAACCAAACCCCTGTACAAAACCATTACATGTATCTATCATATCCCTTCTCAGTACGTAAATCCACCTCTTGACCGCATAACCAATGGAACAAACACCTCATCTAGCAATCCTCCCAGCTCAAGGGATGGGTCACCTCATCCCACTCGCCGAGTTCGCCAAGCGACTCCTCCTCACCCACAACTTCTCAGCCACCTTCATCACTCCAACCGACCCCGGCCCTCTGCCCGCCGCCCAAAAATCCTTCCTCCATTCCCTTCCCACCGGGATAAATTACCTCCTTCTCCCTCCTGTTAACTTGGACGACTTGCCTGACGACATCAGGACCGAGACTAGGATCTCCCTCACCGTGGTCCGCTCTCACCCCTCTCTCTGAGACGCTTTGAAGTCGTTGGTTTCCAGCTTCCGGGTTGTTGCTCTGGTCGTTGATCTTTTCGGCAGCGACGCGTTTGACGTAGCGGCTGAGTTCAACGTCTCTCCTTATATGTTCTACCCGTCCACTGCCATGGTTTTGTCGTTGTTCCTTTATTTGCCAAAGCTTGATGAATCCGTGTCTTGCGAGTATAGAGATTTACCCGAACCGGTTCGCATCCCAGGTTGCATACCGGTTCACGGTAAGGATTTGTTAGATCCGGTTCAAGACAGGAAGAATGATGCATACAAATGGGTCCTTCACCACGCAAAACGATATGGATTGGCCGAGGTTATTATGGTCAATAGCTTTAAGGAATTGGAAGGTGGAGCCACAAAGTCTTTGCAAGAGGAAGAACCTGTAGGGATGGCAATCTGAACCGAACCGATGGGTACCCGAACCGTAACCGAAGTTTTTCCCCGAACCATAACCGAAATTTTTCTCGTGGGTACGGGTATGGTTGAGGCCTTAAATAACCGAACGGGTATCGGTTCGTTTATGGTTTAACTGTTACCCGAACCGATACCCGAACCGAATCGAACCAAAAACATATAATTACCAAAATACCCCTTCATATATATACATATTTGTACCACTCTTAGGGTTCAGTTTCTCCCCAGACTGAGAGACGCCTCCTCAACCTCCACTGTGACGCGATTTTCTCTCTCTCTCTCTCTCTCTCACACACATCCTACCACAACCACAACCCCTTGTCATCGGCACTTTGATCGTACACATCTCGCCGTCGATCATCCTCTCCCCTCTCGTCGAGTCACCGTTGATCTTCATCACTCCTCTTGCGGTCGTTGGCGATCAAAGAGATCGAAGAGCTGCTGTTGGTAGCTGCGATGGAAGAGCTTTTGTTGGTGGCTGCTATTGTTCTTTGTTGCGGTTGTGGTGATGAAGAACCATCTCGAGTTGTTTCTGTACATGGTTGTATGATCTGTTCGAAATAATTACTCGATATTCTCGATCTAAATTGAATTTGAGGCTATTGTTTCTTTACATGGTTGTATGATCTGTTCTTAGCTATTGTTCTTCACCAAATCTAAATAATTACTTAAATTTCCCAGATTTCTAATACTTAAAATGCTTAATTGCGTACATGACTTGATGGTTTTCATGTAATCTGAAATTAATGGGTTCTTGATGGTCTCTCTCTCCCTTTTTCTCTGTGTTTGGTTCGGGTACCCAATCGGTTCGGGGATTACCCGAACCCCGTTCGGTTCGGTTATGGTTTATTTCTCTTCTCCCCGTTCGGGTATCGGGGCGAATATGGGCAGCCTTTCGGTTTCAGGGATCGGGTACGGAATTCCCCATATCCGCCCCGAATGCCATCCCTAAGAACCTGGTAAGCCACTCGTTTACCCGATCGGGCCGCTCGTACGGATTGGCGGGGCTGATGACGGGTCGGAGAGTCTGAGATGGTTGGATGACCAGCCACGTGGCTCCGTCCTGTTCGTCTCCTTCGGCAGTGGTAGGACCCTCTGGTCCCTCTCATATGATCAGCTTAATGAGTTAGCCTTGGGTTTGGAAATGAGTGATGAGAGATTCTTGTGGGTTACTCCTATTAGGAGTCCAAATGATAAGGCAGCCAATGCCTCATACTTCAGTGTCAATAGCCAAAATGACCCTTTTGCCGTCTTACCAAATGGGTTTTTGGATAGGACCAAGGGGTTTGGTCTAGTGGTGCCATCATGGGCACTATAGGATCAAATTCTTAGTCGCAGCTCGACCGGTGGGTTTCTCACTCACTGTGGTTGGAACTCAACACTCGAGAGTGTGGTCAATGGCGTTCCTTTAATTGCTTGGCCTCTTCACGCAGAGCAACAGATGAACGCCGTGATGTTAACTGAGGATCTAAAAGTGGCATGGAGGCCAAAGGCAGATGAAAATGGAATAATTGGACGAGCTGAGATTGCCAAAGCCATGAAGGGTTTGATTAAAGGCGAAGGGAAGCAAATTCGCAATCGAATGAGAGGCCTAAAGGATGCTGCTGCAAAGGTGCTAGGCGAAGATGGGGATTCGACGAAGTCTCTCGCTGAGTTGGCTCAGAAATGGAAGAATAAGATTATTAATTAGTTTAGTGTTCCTCTACCATGGTCACCCACCGCCCCCCTCTTTTTCCTTCCCTATGCCATTTTATATTCTTTTGTCAGTATTGTTAGAAGTTGATGGTGTACAACAATCACATCCGATCCCTTAGGCCGGCCCCTTTTTATTTCTTTCCTACTCAATCTATACTAGAGTGCTGTTACGTACATGTCGGAGTTCGAATTAACGGGAACAGATCTAAGGCTCAGGTTGGTTCCTCATCCTGCTGCTGCTCCGCGCTTCCGCCACTGAGACCTGCACCAAGTCACTAGGGGTTGGACACCCCAGTGACCCTCTGACGATCAAGTTAGATCTCAGGAAGGGAGTGTAGGTCTAGGGTTAGGGTAAAATGGCGTACCTCTTTAGGTTAGAGTCCCTTTGTATTTATAGACCTAGGGTTGCTTGGACTCCAAGCTAGTGCATGGAGTAAATGCTCTGGTAACCGCCTCCGGTGACGTCACAGATGACGGAAGGGACGAAGCGGTTACGGAGCACATGGTAGAGGGGAATCTCAATGATTACATTCGTTGCATGATCTTTGTGGGGACCGCATGGCGCAACAACATTCTGTTGATTGCCTCAGGAATATCCTCAGGAGAGGCGGGACAGCTGTCATCAATGCAGCATGCGGGAAACTGACCCCGAGGGAAGCATCGAGGAACAAACCGAAGTGTGGAACCCCTACGATGCTTCGGCTTAAGGCTCCTTGAGTGCCGGAGTCACCTCATATGGCTCGGTTACCGAGCTTGTAACCGAGGCCACCACAATAGCCCCTCAACTCCTCAGAGCTCAACACTTGCTCAGGCTCTGGGGAGTTGATTCTTCGCGTGAACCGGCCGAACCCGGACCTCCGATATCCTAGGCGCTGTGGAGTGAACTGAATGACGGTAATCGAGGATAGCCAGCCCCAGCCCTAGGAGCCACATGTCAACATCTGCCGAAGCACTAGAATCCAAAAAGCTGTCTCGGCACGTGAAACGTCAGATGATTTGTACGAACCGTCCTATCAAGGACACGTGTCGAGGTATAAAAGGTCTGGGAAACGGCGCGTCTGTCTCGGTTCAGAGCCCTGAACGCCGACCGTCCGATGGGGACGCGTGTCAGAGATCCAATGGCCCGAAGCACGATGCTTCGTTTCCCGCACGTCCCTTCGTCCGCTCCATTATAAAAAGAGGAGAAGGAGGAGAGAGAGGGTTCATCGTTCTTCAGAGCACGTCGAACCACCGCCGCCGTGAACTACAAACCTTTGATCAAGCTTTTGCAGCCGTTTGGGAGCAGATTCTTGCACAAAAACCAGGTATATTGATCTTTAAGTCACAATCTTCAAGTCTTGGTGCTTTTTGCGAGCTTTTTGCGATGATTTTGTCACCCATTGGGGCGGAGACACCGTTCGCCGCCGCCTGGTTCGCGGTGTCGATGGCGTTCTTCGCCTTGGCTCCTGAAACCGGGGCCCAATGTTCTTCCCGAGGCCTCAGTTCTTCCCGAGGCCTTCCCTTATACTTGGACCCATAGGAATTAGTGCGAGACCTGAGGGGGCTCCTCTCGAGGAGGGATTTCCCTGAGACGACCGAGACTAATCCCCACCGAAGAGTGATGACCATTCCGTCCCGAGCGTCAGGACCTTTTGCCTTCCCCGAAGCACATAGCTGATCGGTTTTTTGCACGTTCTTGTCTTTGTTTAGGTCGGGGCGGATGGTCGTTGATATCTCTTCGGACAGCTCAAGTAGTTCGGACTCTTCCACGCTCGAGGGCATCTTTCAACAAGCTTGGAATTAAAGACTATACCGAATCCCAATCGACATCATCGAACCGACTGACCCTGACCGAGCTCATCGTGAAGTGACGTCTTTTGACCCAAATATGACAGAACCCGAGAGCACGTCAAACGAAGCCCTGGGGCCATATGCGGGTGCTCCCGAGGAAGTTCGGGGTTGGAGGAGGCCTATGAGACCGTGCCCCTTCCTGGGGCAATACTTTAGCGGCACGCCCGCAGCATACGCTGACTTCAAGAGGGTCTTCGGCATACCTCCGGATGTCGAGGTTTGGCTGCTTCGAGACGCCGACCCCTTGAATCTACCATATAGCCAGGCGGAGTTGATCTTTCCCCTAATGGCGATCATCGAGGGAGGGATCAGATTCCCCCTCCACCAGTTTGTCCGATGGGTGCTCCGGGCCCTCACTCTTACCTCTTCTCAACTCACGGTGAACTCATACCGTATCGTTACCAGCATCATTGAGTTGAGGAGGCAGTACAACCTGACCTTCGGTCTTGAAGAACTCTTCGGAGTGTATTCGCTTGGCATCGACCGAGAGTGCGGCCGACACTATTTGTCGTGCAGAGTGGATTACGACACTTTTCTTATTGACCGCCTACCGGATTCCGAGGAGTGGGCGGGAATATGTCGCGGTCTCCGGGAACTTCATGTTTGGTCCCGGGGAGATAGCCGACACAACCACCTCGGTTCAATTCGAAGCCGGGAAGCCTGGTCGGTAATTTAGGCTTCGGTATTAGCGCTGCATACTTCAATTCTTTCTTGAATACTCACTAACTTCTTCTCCCTTTTGGAATTTTATTGCAGCCGAGGGAGTCGTAGCTGGTCTTCGGGGGAAAGCCCTAAAAGCTCGGATTGACGCTGCCTATGCCATCCCAATCACCAACCGATACGCTCCGGAACTGCTCGGGTATAAGCCGACATACACGAGTTATTTGAAGAAGAAACCGAGGATACAGGGAGCACCGAGAGCAGGCAGAGGCGGAGGCAGAGGCAGAGGCAGAGGCGGAAGCAGAGGCCGAGGAAAAAGAACCATAGGGCGAGGGCGGAGCACTATCGAGGCCGAAGGAAGCAACTCCGAGCCTCAGGGTATAATCCGAGAGGAGATTGACCGAGAAACTCCGAAAAGAACCAGGCTAAGCGAAGAGATGGCTGGCCCTGAAACTCGGGAGGTGCAGAACCTTCGGCGCTAGAGGCCCAGGAATCGGGGGACGGAGGCTGCCACTACCGGAGCCCCAGGCGCCGGTACCTCGGGAGTGGCTCCTATCTCCCCGCAGGAGCCTCCGCAGAAAATGGCCCGCCCCGAGGAAGGGGATGGTGGCAAAGGGAAGCAGCCGGAGGCGATCCTGATCGAGGAAGATCGGGGGGAGCAGATGCGAGAGGGGACCACCGATGGGAAGGATGGCACCTGGGTCAACCTGAAGGAGCTCCCATGGGCTCCGGAATTCTGTCATTACGCCGGTCACCAGATCCATCACGCTGACAACATTGCGAACCTCGGGGTGGCGTACGGTATGCTTCGGGGTACTGTCCTTCCGAGGGACTCAAGGGCGATCCAGGGATTGACCGAGGACTTGACCGGAGAGGTAGCACAGGCACTGCTTGCTGTAAGTTGTGGTCGCTCGTCGTTTTTCTTTTCCTTTTGGTTAATCCGCTTATACTTGTAATGCATAATTCTATCCTTGTGTTGTCAGGCTGGCGCTCGGGCATTGGTGATCAATGACCGATTCAGGGCGCAGGATGAGGGGATCGAAGAGCTGAAGAAAGCCCTGGCTCAGAAGGAAGATGATCTAAAGGTGGCTCGGGAAACCTGCGAGCTTTATCTTGCAGACTTCCAAAGGTGCGACAGAGAGAGGCTGCTGGCCGAGGGTCGAGCTGCTCAGGCCAAGGAGGATGTCAAGACTCTGAGGGCATCCCGAGCTCTTGAAGTGGATGGTGCGCTGAAGAAGGGATATGACGATGGTTGGGATGCAGCTGAGGCGTCGTACAAGCAACAGGTGAGGGAGATTGAGAATGAGCTGTTCCGGGACCGTTTTCTGGACAGCCTGCGCTTCGGACATGAAGCCCTTTTGCAGAAGCTCGATCTCCCAGAGGACTCACCTCTTCGCGCACTGCCCGAGGCTCTGCCCGAAGAGCTTGTCATGCCCGAGGAGGAAGTTGAGCAGGCCCAGAATCCGGAGGCAGAGGTTTATCCCGAGGTCCTGGCTGCTTCACAGACTGCCGCTCCTGTCAATGTCGCGACCGAAGACCCCTCCCCTCAAAATACTTAGAGTTTTCCCTCTTTTGCTTTGCTGTTTTTCTTGACTAGACGGCTCCGAACATTTTGGAGTTTGCCGTTCCAGGAATCGCTTTGGTGGCAGGCGCCGAACATATGGCCAAAGCCTGATCACATGTAATAGCTTAAGTAGGATTTGAACTTGCAGTTTTTATCGTTTGCTTGAATGAATGCTCTTCTGTTTGAATGAATGCTTCTGTTTTCCGAACTCTTATTTTATCGTTTGAGATGTATGGGTTCATAATTACCACCGAAGGGAGCCTTTGCCCCTGCTTCAGTTAGATATTTAGAAGAAGCCAAGTTGCAACGGAAGCAAGGACCGAGGTGATCGCAAAGACATATAGAGTTGGTATAGAAAACGTAGCATTGGTTAGCCCATGCGTGCGGTAAGTTTGCATGGTAGGCAGGGAAAGAACCGAAGAGAATATAATAAGCACCGAAGCTCCCGTGTGTGAAGTAGACCGAGAGACTTGACCCGAAGCAAAGAGGATTCAAACGTTGAATTGTGCGTGCCCGTGCTTCGAGTAAGGTGCCTCGGGCGGTTGTGGATTGGGTAGCCTGAGTGATAGCTCTTTAGGGGGAAATTCTGCTAAGGGATTAAGGCGAGAGTTCCGAAGGGAAATGGCATCGGCCATTGCTTCGGAATCCTGCGAATCCTAAGCAGTGGATGACGGCCGAGAAGGGCAGCATAAGGGGCTCGGGAAGAGGCCGAGTATCCTTAAGACGAACAACCGGGAGTCCGAACGACCGAGAAGGTTGTGGTGACTTTGTGGGGATTTCCGTCCGAGGGGGATACCCATGGGAGGACGAAGCCCCGAAGTCAAGGTAAAACGAGTCAAACAATGCTGAACCGAGTAATAAAAAGTAGATAATGAGAGTAATAACATAGTGATGTCAGGAAAATTCTCATTGAACTGAAGTAGGACAAACCAGTACATAGGTACGCATAAGCGTTTCTTGGGAAAACAAAAACTAGGGAAAAAGGGATAGGTCCTCGGAGGCCGAAGCCTGGCTAGCCATAGAACTTCTTGAGTTTGTTGGCATTCCAGGTGTTGGCTATTGGGGAACCGTCCAGCTTCCCCAGCTTGTAATTGCCCGAACCTAGGTGCTTTAGGACTCGGAAGGGGCCCTCCCAGTTGGGCATCAACTTCCTCTTCTTTGATTTCTCTATCGCTTTTTTCCAGATGAGGTCGTTTGGTTTGAAAGACCGGAGACGGACGCTTCGGTTATACCCTTTGGCAACCTCCTGCTGGTACGAGGCTAGCTTGATCCGGGCATTTTCACGCTCTTCTTCAGCTAGGTCGAGGTCCGCAGCAATGTTTTCAATGTTGACTTCGTAGTCGAAGTTCTCGGTACGGATCGTGGGAAGACCGACTTGGAGAGGGATAACAGCCTCCATCCCGAAGGCCAGTGAGAATGGGGTACGGCCAGTGGAGCGCCTTGGAGTGGTTCGGTAGCCCTAGAGGACTCTTGGCAGTTATTCAGCCCACTTGCCCCGGCGGGATTCGAGTCGGCGTTTGAGACCGGAGGAGATGGCCTTGTTGGCGGCCTCGGCCTGTCCGTTGCCCTATGGATAGCCCGATGTGGAAGTGTCCCATTTAATGCCGTATTCATCCAGGAGAGCTCGGTACCGCTGTCCGGTAAACTGTTTCCCGTTGTCGGTGATAATGGCGAAGGGTACACCGAAGTGAGAAATTATGTTGCGCCAGACGAAGCGAATGACATCTGCCTCCTCGATGGTGACCAGGGGCTTGGCCTCAACCCATTTGGAGAAGTAATCGGTGGCGTTGAGAAGGAACTTGAAGCCTCCGGGTGCGACGGGGAGCTTCCCAACTATGTCCATGCCCCATTGAGAGAAGGGCCAGGGGCTGGTGAGTGGGCTGAGATCCCGAGCCGGCTGGTGGATGATAAGTGCAAACATCTGGCACTTGCGACAACGCTTGACATAGTCTTCGGAGTCTTTCTTCATGGTGGGCCACCAGTACCCCTGGGTAATGGCTCGGTGAGCAAGTGAGCGCCCACCAGAATGGCAACTGCTGTCGCCGGAGTGAAGCTCTTTAATGATGCCGGGGACCTGGTGGGGGTGGGCGACCAACAAGTAGGGACCGGTAAAGGACCGTCGGTAAAGCTTTCCATTGGGGTTGAGCCAAAACAGAGCAGCCCTGTTGCGGAGTCGGTGCGCTTCCTTCTTATCGGCAGGGAGGGTATCATCCTTTAGGTAACCGACGATCTCATCCATCCAGCTCGGACCGAGCTCGATGTTAAGAACCTCGTGGCTTAGTACTTCAAGTTCGAAGCTGGGTTTGTCAATGGAGCTAAAGGAGATGGAACGGTGCTCCGAGGCTGCGCAAGCCGAAGCGAGCCCGGCAAGGGCATCGGCGTGAGCGTTCTGCTCCCGAGGGGTATGTTCGACGCGAATGGCCTTAAAGCCTTTGAGGAGCCGGATGGCGGAGCTGAGATAGGTGCGCATGCGGTCGTCCCGAGCTTCATACTCTTCGGAGAGCTGGTTGACCACCAACTGAGAATCACTGTAGATGACGAGCTCCTCGATTCCTAGGGCGTCGGCGGTTTTGAGTCCGGAGATGAGTGCTTCGTATTCGGCCTCGTTGTTGGAGGCTGGGAAGTTGATGGATAGGGAGCTTTCATGCAGGACGCCTGAAGGGGATAGGAGCACGATCCTAGCCCCAGCGCCTCGGCTGTTGGACGCGCCGTCAATGTACATTTTCCATACATCACCGTGAAAAAGCTTCCAGGCAGTGCTCGGATTGGCTTGGAGGACGGCTTCGGTACGGGAGGGCGGGGTTGAAGCCAAGACGTCGGCCGGAGTGAGCTCGGCGATGAAGTCGGCAAGAACCTGGGCTTTGATTGCTGTCCGAGGCTGGAAATGGATTTCATAATTTGCCAGCTCGACGGCCCATTGGGAGATTCGGTTGGAAAGGTCCGCTTTTCGGAGGAGTGATTTGAGCGGGTACTCGGTAAGAACAATGATGCAGTGGGAATGGAAATATGGGGCAAGCTTCCGAGATGCCGAGACGAGGGCGAGAACGAGCTTTTCCAAGGGAAGATAGCGTGTCTCGGCGGGGGTCATCATCTTGCTGGAGTAGTAAATGGGTTGGTGTTCCCGTCCTTCCTGTTGTACGAGAACCGAACTGATTGCATGTAAGGAGACGGCAAGATACAGGAACAAGTCCTCCTGGTTCCGAGGCGTGACGAGAAGCGGTGCTTCGGAGAGGTAAGTCTTCAACTGCTGTAGGGCTCGGTCACAGTCCTCGGTCCACTGGAAGCTCCGTCGGCTGCCCTTCAGGAGGGCAAAGAAGGGTTGGCACTTGTCAGAAGAACAGCTGATGAATCGGTTCAAGGCAGCAGCTATGCCCGTCAAGCGTTGTACGTCCCTCTTGTTGTGGGGAGCCGAGAGCTTCTCGATGGCCAGTAATTGAGCAGGGTCGGCTTCAATCTCGCGCCGGGACACGAGGTGTCTTAAGAATTTGCCGGAGCTGACACCGAAGGCACATTTCTCTGCGTTGAGGCGAAGTTTGTGCTGTTTAAGGATTTTGAAGGTTTCGGCGAGATGGGTGAGGTGATCACCAGCAAGCATGCTTTTGACCACCATATCGTCAATGTAAGCCATCATTGTGTCACCTAGGAGACGTTCGAACATCTTGGTTATCATCCTCTGAAAAGTTGCCCTGGCGTTCTTGAGTCCGAAGGGCATGACGAGATATCCGAAGATTCCATGATGGGTGATGAAGGCTGTGTTCTCGACGTTGCCTTCACTCATGGCAATCTGATGGTAGCCTCGGCAGGCGTCCATAAAACTGAGTCGGTCGTGGCCTGCCGTAACGTCAACAAGTTGGTCGATCCTCGGGAGGGGGAAGAAATCCTTCGGGCAGGCGTCGTTGAGGTTGGAATAATCAACGCAGACGCGCCACTTGCCATTCTTCTTCTTGACAACCACGGTGTTGGCCAACCACTTAGGGTATTGGACTTCTCGGATGGCATTGGCATTGAGGAGGCGGTTAACTTCCTCAATGATAGCTTCAGAATGAACCGGAGAGGAGCGCCGGGCCTTCTGGATGACAGGGCTCTTGGTCTTGTCGATGTTGAGTTCGTGACAGATGAAAGAGGGATCGACTCCGGGCATCTCGTAAGGAGTCCATGCGAATACTTCGATGTTCTTTTTGAGAAATTCCACCATGTCATTCCGCTCGGTGTCACCGAGTGACGAACCGACAAGGAAAAAACGCGATCCGTCTTCGGTAATGGGTACGGTGACAAGCTCTTCAACTTCTTTCTCGTCGGCGGGTCTACCGACATCTTCCAGGACGGGAGCATCGGGGATCTCAATGAGGTTGACCCGGGAAGTCTTCCTGTTGCTTCGGACTGCGTTAACATAGCACCTCTTTGCTGCTGTTTGGTCACCGTACAGGTTCTCTTGTCGTCCGTTAGCGCCTATGAAGTGGACTACCTGGTGATAAGTGGAGGCGATAGCCTTCAACTTATGGAGCCAGGTGCACCCGACGATTGCATTGTAAGGGCTAGGGACGTCAACGACCACGAACTCCATATCAAGGACCACCAAGCCTGCGCGGACGGGGAGAGTGATCAACCCGAGAGGCCATACCGGGGCCCCATTGAAGCCTATCAAGGGGACTTCGGAAGGACGGAGGTCGGAGTCCGAGAGTTTCAGGTCCTGGAACAGGGAGTAGTACATGACCTCGGCTGAGCTGCCTTGGTCAACGAGGACGCAGCGGATGTTGAAAGTTCCGATGCGGAGTGTGACGACGAGGGCGTCATTATGTGGCAGCTGGACACGGTCGAGGTCCTTCTCGGTAAACGTGATTGTCCATTTTGAACCATCATCGGTGCGGGTGCGCTTGGTGTCGGGACCGACTAGCATAACTTGTTAGGAAGAGGATGCGTCGTTCAACTCAGCGCGGATGATGCGAGCGGTCTCGGGGTGTAGAGGGCCGTGGATAATGTGGATAGTCTGGATTTCTTCCTCGGTCCTATGCTCGGCGCGCTCTGCCCGAGCCTTCATTTTCTCCTGATCAATGAGGTGATTGAGGTGGCCACCGGCGACAAGCTGCTCCAAGTAGGCCTTGAAGGGCTTGCAGGCGGTGGTGAAGTGGCCTTGCTCGTTATGATAGCTGCATCAGACGATTGGATTTTTGATCTTCTCGTTCTCAGTGCCGAGCTTCTGATTCGGGAAGGAGAAAAAGGGCTGGTCCTTCACCTGATCAATGATCCGGTAAATAGGGATGGTGAATACAGTTTTCTTAGCGTTGAAATCACTTGGTGTAGACACCCCAATTTGAACACTTCGAATGTCCTTAATTTGTGGCCCGGAGGCTCCCCGATGATGAATTTGGATCAAAACAAGCCTTAGACCAGTCGGGACTTTGCTTCTTGAAGACTTTAAAAGGGAAAATGAAATGTCAGAACCAGTTTCAAGCGCTCAGGATCAATCCCAAGCGCTCCAAACCACTTTCAAAACCTGGGATTTGATAAACTCTCGAGCGCTCGAGAGTAAAGTCCCAAGCGCTCGAGAGTGCTCCCGAGCGCTCGAGACTTTTGTATTGGCCAATGAATGCTTGAGCTTCCCCACTACCCATGCATGCTATCATTACAGCCGTTCTGGCCGGTTCAAACCTCAGGCAACACTCCACCTCAGTCAGAGGTGAGTTAGGCCTGATGGATTTTCAAGGATTCCATATTGTATTTTCTAAAATGAAACTATATGCTATTTTGCCTATAAAAAGGGCTTTTCCAGCACAGAGCAGGCACGAGATTCTCTCTCTAAAAAACCCCCTTTAGATGTTCAAGCAGAAATACTCCTCACTTCTTCCAAAAACTTTACTTTCAAGAGCAAAAGAACAAAAATACAAGGCATTCAAGACATACAAGGAGTTCAGAGTACTCTAAAGCTTTGATCTCCCTGGTTTCTCTTTTCCTTTCATCATTCAAAGTCTTCCAAGGAGTAAAATCCCCAACCAAAGGTAGAAGTTTCTACCTTATTGTCAAAAACCAACAAAACAGGGGTGTTTCTCCTTTCTGAGGGAGGTTCTTCAGCCCCCTCAGTCTTTCATACTGAGTGTGGGTTGAGAGACCTTCGTGTGATAACAAGAGCAAAGGGGTAGAAGTGTTTCCTTTTTCTATGTGAAGCTTATTGGAGAAACTCCCGAGCGCTCGAGACTACTCCCAAGCGCTTGAGAGTGAATCCAGCATTGTTTTCTTTCCTTTTGAGTGTTTAAATGGACATGCATGGGCTGAATGTGTTTCAAAACTCTTTTCAACTCTTTTGAAGTAAGTTGGTACCAAAAACTTGTTGTTTTCTTTGAAAAAAAAATGTAATAAATGACTTGCATTTGAGGCATGCAAAGGAATCTTGGTCTGGATCTTAGAAGGAAAACCTCTTTTCCATGCTTTAAGATGTAAGATCTAGTGTATCAACATACTTCATTGAGAGTCTTAATTGGTTGAAGTCAGTCCTGAGATGTGAATCACTCCCGAGCGCTCGAGAATACTTCCAAGCGCTCGAGAGTACTTGCATGTAAACTCAGCCTATTCTTCTTTTAGTTCTTATCCTAACACCGTCTTTGCATGTCTATGCATGTATCCCTTTTTGCTTGCTAGACCTGTTGAACCATTTTCCAAAAGAACAGAGATGCAGGGTTTGGAAGAATGGGGTTTGATCCCAGTCTATTGGACTCATCCCATTCTGCTAAGCTCTATGTTGAGCCTGTGACACGATTAATAATATTCTGGCTTACATTTTCAGCACCATATTCTGTTATATTCTGTGAGACTAACATATTTGGCAGGTTGGACATGCAACACTCCCAAGCGCTCGGGAGTACTTCCGAGCGCTCGAGAGCGGATCAGTGACAAAAGTTTTCCAGCCTCTAGCATTTTACACTTTGTCATCACTTCCCATTCATTCGCAGTACACATGCACATGCATGCACCTTCCTGTACTGAATACATCTGTAAATACGTGCTAACTGTTTGATGAAATAAAATCCCTTTGAAAAATCCCACAAATGTTTAGTAGAGACCGATTTCGAATCGGGCGAGGGGGGTGCCGTAAAACCCTTCCCCCCTCGTAACATGGCTTCCGAACTCTCAAACGAATCTCTGGTTTTCAATTCAAATCAAGCATTTTCAAATCAAAACGGTTTCTCGGGTGGCGAACCACAAATCCGGGTGGCGACTCTTCAAAAATTTTTCGAATCAATTTTCTAAAAAAGGCGAGGCGCTTCTTTTTCGGGCCGCCCCGATATCCACCCGGGGCTGTGGTAGCCCACAGTGGCGACTCTGCTGGGGATGAAATTTAATTAATACTTAAAAGAAAATTGGCACGTTTCCAAAACAGTCTGTTTTCTTTGAATATTAATTAAATTAGTGAGCCAAACTTGAAAAACATTCGTGGGATTTTCAAAGGATTTTATTTCACTCTTTATTTCTTGTATATTTATCCTTTGCAGCCCCGCTGTTGTGTTTCGGCAATCTTGCCCGGCTTGCCGGTGACAAGGAATCCCGGAATGCTCAGTAACCCTCGACCGTGATGAGTCATCTCTACCGTTTGTACCATTATTGGGTGTACGCTCAATAACGGGAGGTATACTTTGACTCTGGTCCGGGGGACCCATTTCAAGCCAAAACCCGGCCTTTGTACATGTGTAGCAAACCATAGAACCTTTCAAACTAGGACAGGAGCCTGCAGGGTAGGGCTATGTGCTATAATCTGTTAAATGCTGCATTGCATCTTGCATCATCATCATGCTGTCAGCCACGATTCTCGAGGCTCGCTCGCGCAGTCTTCGGAAGGTTGCCAAGACCCGATGAAGAGTCACGCACCCTAATGCGTATTGATAAATCTCACTAGTCCTCGAACCCGAACCTAGAAGAAACTAAGATTCTGCTAAGTCCTTGACTAAGCATTTGATCGGGAGTCAACCAAAAGAAAGGAATGATAGGGGAGCAGAACATTGTGATGCCAACACCATCCAGGCTAAAAGCAAGTGTACCGCTTACGCCACATCGTTCACCTCAGGTCATTCCGAATCAATGGTCGAATTGCCGATGGAATATCAGCCAAATATTTAGCTTATTTTTAGCATCTTTTGGGCATCGACTGTTCCTAAATGAGGATACACCCTAAAAATCCGAGGATTGAGGCAACCTCCCGCATGTCAATTATTTTTTTAAATAAAAAAAGAGAGAAAGAAATCAGAGTCGATGACGTGACGATGAGACACTCATTTTCTAAAAATCATGCACAAATTTCATAAAAATGCAAGGAGGAACCACGTCTGAGTTTAAGTTTTTGGCTTTGCTGTCAGTTCTGAGCAATCGGGCCAAGAAAGAAGAACATCATACCCTCTTGGACCAGACCCTTGGGACAGAGATTGGAACGGCTCCAACTACAAGCAGACTCCGTCAGTGCGTCAAATTCGAGGGCAGAAATGGATCTATTGATTGGAGGCTTGAACCCGAGCGCAGGCAACCCAAACCCGAACCCAAGCGGAGGCAACCCAAATCCAAATCCAAGCATTAACCCAAACGGAGGCAACCCTAACCTGAATCCAAGCGGAGGCGAGCCAAATCCGAACCCAAATCCTGTTCTTAATCCCCGTCCAAACCCTAACCCAAACCCGGGAAATCTGAACGGAGAAATGGCTCAGATCAGGGAAGATATTCAACGCCTGGGCGAACGCACTGATAACCAAATTGCCCAACTCATGATGATGATCACTGGAGTTGCACGACGCCTTCCACCACAAACCCAGAATCCGGTACCTAACCCAATTCCTATCCCTAACCCAATTCCTATCCCTAACCCAATTCCTATCCCAAACCCAATTCCTATCCCAAATCCAAATCCCAACCTAAACTTCAACCCTAACCCTAACCCAAATCCAAACCAAGAGCAACTGGTCTTTGATTTGGAAACCCCGCAGAATCCCGAGATGGCAGCAGTATTAGCGAAGCTCACCCAGCTAGAGGAGTCTGTTGCAAGAAATGAGAAGATAGCGTCGACTGGCTTTGACATCAATAAGCTTTGCCTGTTTCCTAATGCAAAGCTTCCAGAAAAGTTCAGGCCAATTGATTTTGCTAAGTTTGACGGAACAGGAGACCCAAAGGCACACCTGACGGGATTCATTGGAGCACTTTCCATGTGGGGAGTCGAAAAGGATGCTATGGCACAGATGTTCTCACAGACTTTGGTGGGTCATGCTCTGCATTGGTTTACTTCACTGGATGAAAGAAAGAAGCGTTCTTGGGAGGATATATGCACAGCTTTTGTGGGGCAGTACGATTACAACATTCAGTTGGAGGTGACCACCCGTGAATTGGAGTCAACAAAGATGGAAGCAAAAGAGGCCTTTGCCGACTTCGTGAAAAGATGGAGGGCTAAGGCAGCACAGATGAAGGATAGACCGAGTAACAGGGACCAAATCCGGATGATTGTCCGTAACCTTCAACCCACTCTGGCAAGACATATGGTGATGGCCCAAGCATGCTCAGACTTTAAAACATTCTTCGACACAGGCTTAGCCGTCGAAGAAGCAGTTCAATTGGGGATCCTTGACAAACCCGAACCCGCTCCTAAGCCCAAGAAGGTATACTCCGGAAACAGCAGCAACCTATTCGGCAACGCCAACTACACCAACCTTCCCAATGCCTCCACAAATACAACCCAAGCCGAGCCGGTGAACCAGATAGCCACACAAACCAGTCAACCGCGTACCCAGCCCCGCACTTTTGCTCAGTTCTCAGCACCACTCTCCGCCGTGCTCGAGAAATTGGTCGAAAGCGGCACCCTCAAGCCACTTACCCCTACTCCCTTACCTCAAAAACTACCCGCATCCCACAATCCTAACGCATACTGTGCCTATCACCAGAATGTGGGCCACCTAACCGACAACTGCTTTCGTCTCCGCCATGCAATCCAAGACCTAGTTGATAACAAAACCCTCCCCATGCCTCCGCAGAAACCCAACACTGTCTCTAACCCGCTCCCAAAGCATTCAAACCCCCGTACCAATTACATCTCCCTAAACCACCCCTTTAACCCTAGCCTTTACATCATTCCCGACACCCAACCCAAACCAACCATCGAACTACCGGTCGAGGATGCCATCTGTGCACTGGAAACTGTGGAGTGGGACTTTCAAAGGAGATGGGAGGATCTAGTCAACGACTTCTTCGCGGTAGAACACCGAGCTCTTGTCAATGGAGTATGGCCTGTCGCACTTGACGCTTATCAGGTAGAAGAACTGGAGCATGGTAATTGGAGACAAGACTGGGAGGAAATGATGGCCGACCCCTTGGATGGTTACTCCTTGTTTGCTCTGTTCCTGGGACCTGAACCAGTCATAGAAGAGGATGAATGGGAATGGGAGCCTAAACCCAATGGATGGCACTGGATAGATGACTCTGACCCCCTAGATGAAACATCTCTGGTATACCTTTTTCACGAAGAAGAAGAGGTGGAACAAGGCCTGGACCTGATGAACCGTCGTATGCTCTCAGGACTCTCAGCCAGGACCATTGTCAACCTCACCCGAGACTCCGAAGCCCTCAGCTATGTGATGGACCATGCCTTCTGTCCGCAAGACCACATCATTGACTAGTTCTTACCCCAGCCGGTAGTGGAGATTCCTGATGAGCCCAGTGCCTGTGTCCTAGATCCTGAAGACCTCTGGGGAAAAGCTGAATTGGTAAACATATGGATGGACGGTGAAGAGTTAACAGTTAACAAGGCCATGATAGAGGAAGGGTCGATTCAGCATGGTAACAACGACCGCAGCAGCAATGACAATTTCTGGAATTCTCTGGAGGAGGACAGCATCTAGCATGCTTTGGAAATGGAAACTCTCAACGAGACTTTGGAGAAGACAGCAATTGACAAGGGGAAGCGTAAGGCGGATGATTACGACCTGAACTTCTCTAATTTCTGGGAAGGTACTTGGTGGGAGCCAATCCCCAAAACAGTTAGTAACCTTACTGAAGTGGAAGGGTCTACCACCCACCAACCTCCGAGGTAGCTCATCCCGAGCCCTCCACCGCAGCACCCCTGCCAACCCCACAAGCCTGAACATCCCCACCCCTCAAGCTCCACAAAACAACCCTACTAGCTCCACTAAAACTAACCCACCTACCCAAACCCAAATTGTCCATTGACCTCAACTCGCTTCCTGAACCTGATCAGGAAGCCTCCACTGATCCTATTATCCGTCAACTCCAGAAACTCCCGCCCGCATGTCTATGTGGGGAGTGTTAACTGCCTCTCGTACCGCCGCAGGGTGGTCAACACCCTTTCCAGGCTCGAGGTTCCCTCTGACCCCTAGAAGCTCTTATTGCCCTTATAACCCCGAACCTCGCCCAGCATACATTGTCCTTCACCGAGAAAGATTTACCGCCTGAAGGAGCTGACCATAACAAACCCCTTCACATCACCATGAAGTGCCTGGGAAAATGGATCCCAGCAATCCTGGTTGATAATGGCTCCGCCATTAACGTGTGTCCACTCTGCACTGCTTATTGCTTGGGCCTTAAAAACAAGGACTTCACGCCATCGAACTTGGGCGTTCGTGCTTATGACAATACTTGTCGAGATGTTTTGGGGACAATCAACTTGGAGTTGGCAACTGGCAAGTTCAAAACCACCGTCGAATTCTGTGTGCTGCAAATACCCGCATCTTTCAATCTTCTGTTGGGAAGGCCTTGGCTACATCGACCGGATGTTATGGGTGTGCCCTCAACACTGCATCAAAAACTCATCCTGGGTTTGGAATCCGGAACTCTTATCATCTATGGAGACTCAGGTATCCGTCCGCACGCCGAGGACAATTCCCCGCTGCTTGAGATTATGCATGGAGAGGAAGACGTTGCCATGGGAGGTTTTGCCGTTATGACTTCGAAGGTGTGTACCATCCGCGCTGAGGACGGTTTCTTGGTGAGTTCTGCAGCATTGGAAATTATGAAACGGATGAAGTATCTGCCGGGCATGGGCTTGGGACTTTACGCTCAAGGTGTCCCCGAATTCCCTGACTTTCCTGGAAATAACGAGCGTTTCGGTCTCGGATATGAGGCCAAGAAGGGTGATTCAGCAAAGAAATGGCGCAATCGTGCCCGGGCCCGTACAACGGAAATGAAATCAAAGGAGAAGGAGCCGCTATACCAAGGAGAACCTGAACCCTTCGTGGATCTCGAGACAAAGATGAAGTATCCTGGCTTCGAGATCTTTGCCAATGATACCTGGGAAAGTGATGAAGAGGTTGCAAAGGTGGAAGAGGTTTCTGAGGCACTCGACTGGTTGGAAGCTTTTGGTTTGGGCAGTCTCCAACTCTTGTTTGAGGGCGAGGAATCAGGGGGTATGACGCAAGATCCTGCTGTGCTTGCGCTTGGAGATGAAGAAGAAATTGAAGACCCTTCCAAACTCATTGTGGAGGCAGTAGGCGTTTATGATAATTGCACTTTCATTCCACATGTAACTTGCACTCACAGCACTTGCACTGAGTTTGAGTCTGAGTCCGACACTGACTCGTCGTCTAGCACAGAGTCGGAGTTTGTGCCCATCGGCCCTCCACTTCGTAGCTTTTATTTTGAATTCGAGTCAATCGCTGTATTCCCCCCGTCTGCTGACTTGGTTAATGAAATGAATGACGTTTCCGCTTACTTGCCGATTTTTGAAATAAATTGTTTGGATCCCGACGATGAAGGAATAGATCTCGATGGGGACATTCCCAAGGAGATCCGTTCCCTCATCGATCGCGAAAATGAAAGGCATGCTCAGCCTTTAAAAGAAGAAATAATCTCAATAAACTTGGGTGATGAGGAGAACTCTTAATTGGTTCAGGTAGGTTCCGGGCTGTCTCCCGCTGAGCTCCAAGAGCTCACTGATTTACTAAAAGAATTCAAAGAAGTTTTCGCTTGGTCCCACGCAGACATGCCCGGAATTGACCCGGCGATAGTCGAGCACAGAATCCCTCTCTACCCTGATGCAAAACCCGTTAAGCAAAAACTGAGAAAAATGCGGCCTGATTGGGTATTAAAGATAAAAGAAGAACTCACGAAACAAATCGACGCTGGTTTTCTAATCGTAACAGAGTACCCCACTTGGGTAGCCAACATCGTTCCTGTCCCCAAAAAGGACGGAAAAATCAGAGTGTGTGTCGATTTCAGGGATTTGAACAAAGCAAGCCCTAAGGACGATTTTCCATTGCCACATATAGATGTACTCGTGGATAATACTACAGGGCACGCTCTACTTTCTTTCATGGATGGCTTTTTCGGGGTACAATCAGATTCTTCTAGCTCCGGAAGACAGGGAAAAGACCACATTCATCACCGAGTGGGGGACATATTGTTATCGGGTTATGCCATTTGGATTGAAAAACGCCGGTCCAACGTATCAGAGGGGTGCCACCACATTGTTGCACGACATGATTCACAAGGAGGTCGAGGTTTACGTTGATGACATGATAGTGAAGGGAAAGGAAAGGAAAGACCATCTCCCGGCGTTGAGAAAGTTCTTTGAGAGGATTCGAAAATACAGAATGCGACTCAATCCGCAGAAGTGCACTTTCGGAGTCACTACCGAAAGATGCTCGGATTCATGATCACGACCAGAGGGATCGAGGTGGATCCTTCTAAGATTAAAGCTATTCTCGAGATGAAGCCGCCTCAATCCGAGAAGGAAGTCCGGTGTTTCTTGGGAAAAATTCAGTTTATCAGCCGGTTCATCGCCAAGTTGACTTTGACCTGTGAGCCGTAGTTTCGTTTACTCAAGAAGGATGTGAAATTCGAGTGGAACGACAAGTGCCAAAAGGCTTTCGAAGCAGTGCAAACTTACCTCCAGAATCCGCCCATCTTGATGCCACCCATCCCGGGAAAACCTTTGATCCTATACTTGTCCGTCACGCCCTCATCCATGGGGTGCATGTTGGCACAAGAAGGAGATGATGGGGTGGAAAGAGCGATCTACTACCTGAGCAAGAAGATGGTGGGAAGCGAAGAGCGATACACTTCATTGGAGAAGACATGTTGGGCGCTCGTTTGGGCCACAAAGAAATTGAGACACTACATGCTGTCTTATTCGGTGATACTGATTTCTCGGATGGACCCCCTCAAATATCTATTCGAGAAGCCAGCACTTACCGGTAAGCTAGCACGTTGGTTGCTCTTATTGGCTGAGTTCGAGATCAAGTATGTCACCCGCAAGTCAGTGAAGGGAAGAGCAGTAGCAGAGTTTTTGGCGGATCGCCCAATCGAGGGGGCCAGAACACACTGAGTTCCAATTTCCCGATGAAGACGTAATGACCGCTATCAACGAAACATGGACATTGTACTTCGACGGAGCTGCCAATCAGAAAGGTTTCGGGATCGGCATACTACTGGTCTCGCCCGAAGGGTCACATATTCCCTTAGCTTTCAAGTTGAACTTCGAAGTCACGAATAATGAGGCAGAATACGAAGCATGTATTGTAGGAATGGAAGCTGCATTGGAAATTGGAGTCAAGGTCCTGGAAGTTGTGGGGGATTCCAACTTAGTTGTGTCACAAGCCAACGGGGAATGGAGGGTCAAAGACGAGAAGATGAAGCCGTATCATCAACAGCTCGACGAGCTTATTCCGAATTTTCAAAAAGTGACCTTTACACACGTCCCGAGGATGAAGAATCGCTTCGCCGACGCGCTCGCTACCTTGGCGTCTATGCTGGAACTTCCGATCGGGGTAAAGCTAAGGCCTGTCATGATTGAGCAGAGAGGCAAGCACGTGTACGACTACGTTATGAACATCGATGAGCCTGATGATGGACTCCCTTGGTTTCACGATATTTGGAATTTCGTCGAGAAAGGAGAGTTCCCTGCGGATTCTACCAGGAAGGATCGAATCGCATTACAACGATTGGCATCTCAATACATTATCTGTGGCGGAAAATTATACCGGCGATCTCCGTGCGGAGTCCACAAGTTTTGTATTCACGGTGATGACACAAGAGCAGTGATGGAAGAAGTACATGAGGGAGTTTGTGGACCCCACATGAATGGAATGATGTTAGCGAAGAAAGTTCTGAGGTTGGGTTACTATTGGTCGACTATGGAGACAGATTGCATCGAGTATGTGCGCCGATGTCACAAGTGCCAAACTCATGCTAATCTTATTCATGTACCTCCCTCGGAGTTGCACCCAATGGTGACACCATGGCCATTCTCCACCTGGGGCATTGACGTCATTGGAAGGATCACGCCAGCGGCTTCTAACGGGCACAGGTTCATTTTGGTAGCAGTCGACTATTTCACTAAGTGGGTTGAGGCAGCCTCGTACAAGACCCTGACGGCGGTTCAAGTAGCTCACTTTATCAGGCAAAACATCATCTATCGATATGGAGTCCCTCAAGCCTTCGTATCTGATAATGGTGTTCACTTCAAGGGGAAGGTTCTAGAGCTTTTTGACGAATTCAAGATTCAAGTGCATCACTCAACCACTTATCGGCCACAAACGAATGGGGCAGTTGAAGCAGCTAATAAGACCATCAAGTCAATCCTCGAAAGGACTGTCGAATCATCTAGGGATTGGCACGAACAGCTACCGCTAGCTTTGTGGGGATACCGGACGTCTATCCGCACACCGACGGGGGCAACACCCTATTCTTTTGTGTACGGTATGGAAGCCGTTCTCCCCATCGAGCTAGAAGTTCCATCGCTCAGAGTCATGGCTGAACAAGGAATAGATGAGGCCGAATGGATCAGCGGAAGGTTCGAGAATTCATGTTGTTTGTGAAAGGAGGCTGCGAGCATTGTACCACATCCAGGGTTATCACGAGGATCGGCCGAGCATTCAACAAGAGGGTGAAATCGAGGGACTGCAAGAGGGGACATGGTAGTCAAGGAAATCCGTGCACCGATCTTTGATCTTCGAGGAAATTCCGACCAAAGTGGGCGGGCCGTACATCATCAAGACTATCCTTTCCGAGGAGCAGCATCAACGATCTTGACGGCAACGAATTCTCAAATCTCGTCAATTTGGATCAACTCAAGCGGTATTACCCCTGAGAGAGCTCATTGGACCGAAAACCGCAAAGGCGGGCGGTACCAGGCAAAAATTAGAGCAAGCATGCTAGGTCAAAACCGAAAAGGCGGCCTAGGCAAAAGTTAAGGCAAAAGTCAAAAGAGCTCGCTAGGCCGAAAACCCGAAAGGGCGGTTCTAGGCAAAATTTAGAGCATAAAAAGGAGAGTGTTAATACCCGAGCGAACCCTAGCCCGAACTACGTATGGGCCTGATTCCCTTTCTTAAGCGATACGTAGGCAATCTCACTCTGAGGTTCGGTCCTAAATTTCAAAAATCCAAATCCAAATTGACAAGTCAAGATGTTTTTCTTTCAAGGTGCATGTGATTAATGAACCGAAAGGGGGAAACCCTTAATCAGTCAATTTTATTCAGATTACTTCTTTATTACAAGCTGAGCACGAAAAAGAAAAACACGCAACGGAACCCAACTTTTATTTCAAAAAACGGCAAAGTAAGCAATCAACCCATTCTCGCTTCCACATCCCTCCTTAGCCACTTGCGATACCTTCCGGTCGAAGCAATTGAGAAGAGTGGGTCATTCAGCTCAGTCCTACGAGCCTCCCATGTTCGGACATAACTCCGAAGGCCCGGAATGGTAAAGGAAGGCCGCCAGGAGGCAAATACAGCAAGCTGTCATTCGGCGACCTTGGTACTCAAAGTCTGTTAAGTCTCCAGGGGGACTGAATCTCTCGTACAGCTGCACAATGTTGATAGCATTACCCCGGGTCAAGAACTCAGCAACGTTCCCGCTGATACCCAGTTTGGCTTTTGCGATATTCTTCATGCTCTCTCTAAGCATTGGAACAATCGGCTCAGTGGAGTCGTGGCTCCCTAGGTAGGCGTGGAATTCCTCGACAGTGGGGCATAGCTCTTGAGAACCAAAGCGAAAGACATGCACTTCGGGATCCCAAAAGCGTGTAGCCGCGTGCAGCAGGACAAGACGGGTGGCGATCTCGCGGAGGTACTTCAAAGCATGGAGGCGGTGCCCTCGGAAGTTCAGCCAATCAATGCCGTCAAGGCTGTCCAACCAAGGGCGGAGCAAGGCTTGGTTCAACAAGGCCATGAGAAATGAAGTTTTGGAAGAAAAATGATGGTTTGAAGTGTGAATGATTTACCAAAGATGGGTTCAGTATTTATAGAGGACTGGGAGGGGGCCATTCTTCACACACCAGTCTTGAAACTCAGCAAACTTGTATTTTCCAAAACTAATTGCTTGCATTTTCAAGATTTCAAACCTTGGAAACTTGGAAAAGCATTGGAAATACACTAGTCTTGCTTTGGGAAGCCACTGACTCCTGGGAAACAGCCCATGCACGATTACAAGGCGTCTGGAAAGTGTGCATACAGAAGAAAGCAGCCTGGTAGAGCTAGAAACTGACCTTGGGAAACTGCAGGAGTTTGCAGATCACAGCAGTCCCGAGCGCTCGGGAGTGAAGTCCCAAGCGCTCGACAATACTCTCGAGCGCTCGAGAGTTCTGCAATTTCCAGCAAGTCTGGTTTTCTGGTTTTCTAGCTTCAAACCAACCCTATGATCTTGAAGTACCCAGTTCACCAGCTTACAATGTGTACTTGTGAGAATACAGCGTGTCCAGTTATCCGTATGTCTGAGTATTCATACATATTCCTCGAAAAACCTTTAAATCCTAATGGTTTCCTTCCCGTCAACGTGTCGAAATTTGTGTCGAGAGTATTTGTTCGAATTTAATGGCATGCGCAAGTCTTAACACGTGCTAGTGACTGTGTGGAGCGATCAAGCGCGCATAAAGGCTCACGGAATCAATTTTCACTCTCAAACACCCCTATTTCATCATTTATAATGGCATCAAGGGCGCATACCTTGTTCAAAGACTCTCGTATCCTATTCTTGTGTCTAATCCCGGTCGAATTTAGCCTCTACTTTCCTTTGTGCTCGCAAAATTCCACATTAAGGGCGTTTCTGTCATTTCAAATCAAATTCCATCGATTGTGTCAAGTTTTATTCTGTTCTAAGAGCATCGGTTGAAATTCGCGTGCTCTTTGCTTTCTTTCAAAGCTAGATGGATATATTTCATAAAATACAATTCTTAAAAGAAGTGCGAACGAATGCAAAATGAAGAAAAGTGCAAATTTTCATAAATAAAATGCGGTATTTACAATGAGTAAGGAAGGAAGTACAAAAGGTGAGACAAACATATGCCCAACCCTATCTACTAGGGCACGCAGGTCCGAACAAAACCAAGGCACGCAGGCCTGAAAGCTACGACTGTGCTGGCACACGGGCCCATGCAAAAGAAAGACTAATAAAGCAAGAAAAGCTAAAGCTCAGCCTAGGCGAATCCTCTTCTGCTGGTGTCCCTCGGACTCAGAGCTCTCAGCGTCGTCTCCGTCGTCATCATCGTCGGTAGGGCCTGAGGCAGACTCGAGTCCGTAGACCCTAAAGCTCGTGACTCGGCGACTCCTCTGTGTCCTCCTCGGACTCCTCGCGAACAGGTCTCCCCGCTGTAACGCTGCACTAGGAACGACCTCGAACTGGCCCCTACTCTCTGCCTACCCCGCCTCGTGTCGGGCCGGCGTGCTCGTGGCGCCCCGTGGTGGTAATCGCTGAAGGCGTCGTGGTCGCACTGCATGTCATAAATATTCATTCATTTTATACATGTTTTAAATTTGATAAAATGCACATACATGCATTTGCCTACCTGTGCAGCAACAGGTAAGGCAGGCTCAGGAACAGGTCTGGTCTGAAGGGTCCTCCCCTTGGCACAATTCTTCAACAGCTGCCGCATCCCTACCATCAGCATAATGGCCTGCTCAGCCCATTCTCGCGGCACCTGCAATGGTTCAAAGGTCAAAACAACATGTGCATGAATAAGGAGCATTTAAAGTAGGGAAAGAAGCAAAGTCACATTATACCTGTGCTGGAAGTCGCATCGGTAGGTGCGGAAGGCGTGGAATGTCCAACAACGCACGCGCTCCAGAAGGGTCTCTTACCCCTATCGTCCCAGTTGTCGGTAGTCTTGGCCGGGTAGAAGTCTCGCTGCCCGCGAAACTTCAGACTACCTCGCCTCGCCCTGAAGCGCGCCTTCTCCCAAAGAGGAGACCTAACGCCGCCCCTACCATGTGAAGAGCGACCGCCACGGCCCCGCCCTCTCGGCTCGCACTGCCTCCAATCTCACCGCCACCACCTCGCCCTCCTAGCCTCACCGCTATGCCTTCGTCTCTCTCGGCGCTTACACCCAAACCGGTGGCCAAGTACCTGTCTCTGTGCGGCGTAGTCCAGCGTCCTCCGCAGATACCGCTCCAAGTCGTTGTCTGCACTGGAATCGCTTCCACCACCGTGTAAGTCTCGATCCACAGACTGTGGGCGTGGCTCGACACGAACCGGAGAACCGAGGATCGTCGTCACACACGATCCCCAGGTACCATCGCCAACCTGTGGACACTCCAAAGAAGACCCTACTCTCGCCACCTCCCGGCCTCGGAAGGAAGTCAGCCTCCACTCTGGCCCATCGGTCCAACCTGCAGTCAGTCGTTATACATTAATGATCAAGTTTCATGAAGGAAAGCACAAGCAAGAAAGGAAAAGAAGGTCGATGTTTGTACCGTAACCCCAGTAATACTATCCAGCCAGCGCCGAAAAGTCATCACCTGTCCCCGTCGCTCCTTGGCTCTCCTGTACTTTGTACTCCATGCAAGCGCAGGTGAGGATTTGTGCAAGTATTCTCGGGCGGGAACATGCCCAAGACCTCGTAAGCCCAAAGCTGCATATTTTGGAAGTCGAGTCAATTCAAAACAGATACATATTCAGTTCAATCAAAGCATCAATCAAGCAATTCTAAGCGGTAATGTCGAAGCATACCTCAATCACTCTCCAGGTAATCGCCTATGGTGTCTCCCACCCAGCGTGAGGCGCCTCCAAGGAAGCAGAGCGTGCACAGAGCAAAGACCGCCTTGGCCGAACCGTCCGGCCTGCTCAGATCCACCAAGCTCGCTAAGTAACTTTCAGGTGAACCGGGATCGCTGGCGGGAATAGAAGCCCGACAGTATAACAAGTAAGCCACAGCCATCTGCGCCGCCTCGGCGTCGTCTGCGGCTCATGGTCCCCAATACGCTATGAATCGCCCACTGTGACGCGGGACCCGTCCAAGGAACCACCTCAGCGCTGCGTCGTCCAAGTCTATGCTTGGGTCGAATGGAATTGGCTCGCCTCCAACTCGGAGCCCCGTGATCGCTGCAAAGTCAAGAGGCGTCACTGTCATCTCCCCGAAGCGGAGGTGGAAAGTGTTGGTGGTGTCCCACCACCGCTCCGCCAGCACCATCATCACCGCTCGGTCGACCCTCACCGCCGTCAGCAACTGGATGAACGGCTCGAAACCTGCATCCTCCACCAACTCCCGCACCCTCCGGGGCAACTCCCTGAAGTACTTCAATGAGTGACCTGAGCCCCCGTGACCGTAGATATCCTTGGTACGCTGTTTCAACAGAGCAAGGAAATAGCATCAGTAAGTAACAATTGATTCAGGAAAGCAAGCCTAATGCAGGGAAGTAAAGCATTAAAGTCATACCGTGGTCCAACCGGAAGAGATGTGAGTGGCACGATCTCGGAGAAGCAGGTCCTCTGGATAATCCGTCCGAGCAGGAGTATAGCCAGTCATCCCCGTCGGCTCGAAGAGGTGAAGCCGTGGAGCATAGGTCCCCGACTCAAACCCAGGGCGCGCGCTGGCTAGATAGGCCTTCGCCTCGTCGGCCGCTGTAACTCGCTCCTCAATCACCACCTCTGCCTTCGGCTCCTCCCCCAACTCTGTACCCTCCGCCTCTGACGCCGCTCCGAGTCCTCCCGCACCTGATGCCCCCGCGCCACTCAGCAAAGCCCCTAATAGCAGCGCTGAAGTCTGATCCTCAGGGGTCCTCGCACCCCTCAACACCTCCCTCACCCCAGCATCGAGACCAAGGGCGTCCAGAATGTCCCGCGGTCTCGCTGAGTCTAAAAAGTCCCCTTCCACGAATGGGACTGGCTGCGAAGCCCCGATCCCACTGTCGCCTACCCTCGGCTCAGTAGCCGTCGCCCTCAGAACCGGTGTCGCAACGACGCGCCCACCTACCACCACCTCGTCGCTGGCCTGCTTCGCGACCACAAATAAATCCTCTACCGTGGGAGTATCGGGAGCGCCCGTGGCACCTCCCCTCCTGCTCATACCATCTCCCTCACTGCTCAATGGGCCCCCGCTACCCAGGGTCGGCTCATAGTCACCTCCTCGTACCACCTCACTGTCCCCGAGATCCCCCACTGTCGCCACATCTCCGCTGGTACCCTTTGGTGTCTCTGCACCCTTGCCAGCTTCAATTACTGCCCTCAGATCATCATCAACCACCTCCTCCTGAGCTGGAGCAGCAGCACCACTGCTGTCTACCTCCATCGCCGCTGTGGTCGTTGCGGCCGCCGCCTCTTCGCGGCTGGGCGTCTCCCTGTCACCACCGCCAGTCGTCGTCGGTTCCTCCATTCCCCAAGCTTTCTCCTTCCTTTTGATCCTTACCTCCTAACACACAATGGCCCACCCTAGGATCGAAGAGATCTCGAGATCTCCGATTCGATCCGTGACTGTGAGGAGAAGTTTGGTTCGACTGGAGTTTTGTTCGGGAAAGAGTGGAGAGAGGCCGATCGAGTGAGAGAGAGAGATATCACCTGAGAGAGAGTGCGCGAACGAATTTCAGAAATGTACGGCTGCTCTGGTTCTCAAGCGCTCGAGAATGAGGGTTTAAACCCCAGATCAGCCGAAGAAGATGAAAAGGACAGTGGCCCCCATCGCGATCTCGAGCGCTCAGACCACTCCCGAGCACTTGGGAGTGGTTCTGAGCGCTGAAGCCTGTTCCCAGCTGCCGTGCCAGCCCCCGTCGTCCCGTGCCTTTTCTTGTTGTCGAGGCTTGCTTAGTTTCTCCTCCCTTTTTATAAAATCAATCTCAGTCCTGATTTTAACCGCGTTGAATGAGACAGTAGGAAGCAGACCCTAGTCGATGTTATGATTTTGAGCTCACGCTCCTCAACTTAGCATATTACTTGGTAGTCGATTAAAATTTTGTCTATTTATGCTAATTTCAACATGTTGACAGGTATTTCTACCCTGCAGATGCTACTTTATCATCGTTCTTTCCGCCAAACAGAGCAACAGGCGGATCATTTACATGTTTATCTTATTAAACTCGTGTCGATCATTTCTCGTGCATGCACCGCACGTACTTCTATCCGCCGAACAGAGCAACAGGTGGACTATTTGCATGTTTATCTTGTCGAACTCGTGTCAATTGTCTCTCGTGCAGGTACTGCATGTGCTTGCATTTGCTGTCCGCTAAACAAAGCAACAAGTGGACTCTTCATGCATTTACCTCATCACACTCGTGTCGATCATTTCTCGCGCATGCACCACACATGCTTGCACCTTTCTAGTCACCAAACAGAGCAACAGGTGGATCTCTTTGCGTATTTATCTTATTTAAGAATTATCGATCGTTTCTCGTGCATGCATCACACGTGCTTGCATTTGCCCCAAAGAACTACGCTGGTCTGATCCCTGCAGAAAAGGGTACGTAGGCAGTCCGAAAGGACGCGACCTCATGCATTGAATGTGCTGTTTTGCATTTGTTTGTGGAATTGAGGATTTTGATTTGGCTCGAATTGGGCTGTCTCAATCTTTGGACGTCACTCGTATCCAGACATGATACCGAGCGCCGTCCAAAGAGGGGCAACTGTAGACACCCCAATTTGAACACTTCAATTTCCTTAATGGTCCGGAGGCTCCCGATGATGAATTTGGATCAAAACAAGTCTTAGACCAGTCAGAACTGCTTCTTGAAGACTTTAAAAGGGAAAATGAAATGTCAGAACCAGTAAGCGCTCTAGATCAATCCCAAGCGCTCCAAACCACTTTCAAAACCTGGGATTTGATAAACTCTCGAGCGCTCGAAAGTAAAGTCCCAAGCGCTCGAGAGTGCTCCCGAGCGCTCGAGACTTTTGTATTGGCCAATGAATGCTTGAGCTTCCCCACTACCCATGCATGCCATCATTACAGCCGTTCTGGCCGGTTCAAACCTCAGGCAACACTCCACCTCAGTCAGAGGTGAGTCAGGCCTGATGGATTTTCAAGGATTCCATATTGTATTTTCTAAAATGAAACCATATGCTATTTTGCCTATAAAAAGGGCTTTTCCAGCACAGAGCAGGCACGAACTTCTCTCTCTAAAAAACCCCCCTTTAGCTGTTCAAGCAGAAATACTCCTCACTTCTTCCAAAAACTTCACTTTCAAGAGCAAAAGAACAAAAATACAAGGCATTCAAGACATACAAGGAGTTCAGAGTACTCTAAAGCTTTGATCTCCCTGGTTTCTCTTTTCCTTTCATCATTCAAAGTCTTCCAAGGAGTAAAATCCCCAACCAAAGGTAGAAGTTTCTACCTTATTGTCAAAAACCAACAAAACAGGGGTGTTTCTCCTTTCTGAGGGAGGTTCTTCAGCCCCCTCAGTCTTTCATACTGAGTGTGGGTTGAGAGACCTTCGTGTGATAACAAGAGCAAAGGGGTACAAGTGTTTCCTTTTTCTGTGTGAAGCTTATTGGAGAAACTCCCGAGCGCTCGGGACTACTCCCAAGCGCTTGAGAGTGAATCCAGCATTGCTTTCTTTCCTTTTGAGTGTTTAAATGGACATGCATGGGCTGAATGTGTTTCAAAACTCTTTTCAACTCTTTTGAAGTAAGTTGGTACCAAAAACTTGCTGTTTTCTTTGAAAAAAAAATGTAATAAATGACTTGCATTTGAGGCATGCAAAGGAATCTTGGTCTGGATCTAAGAAGGAAAACCTCTTTTCCATGCTTTAAGATGTAAGATCTAGTGTATCAACATACTTCATTGAGAGTCTTAATTGGTTGAAGTCAGTCCTGAGATGTGAATCACTCCCGAGCGCTCGAGAATACTTCCAAGCGCTCGAGAGTACTTGCATGTAAACTCAGCCTATTCTTCTTTCAGTTCTTATCCTAACACCGTCTTTGCATGTCTATGCATGTATCCCTTTTTGCTTGTTAGACCTGTTGAACCATTTTCCAAAAGAACAGAGATGCAGGGTTTGGAAGAATGGGGTTTGATCCCAGTCTATTGGACTCATCCCATTTTGCTAAGCTCTATGTTGAGCCTGTGCCACAAAACTTTCTAGTTCATTCCAGTTTGTATTTCAGTATTGTGTTCTGTTGGACTAACATGATTGGCAAGTTGGACATGCAACACTCCCAAGCGCTCGGGAGTACTTCCGAGCGCTCGAGAGCGGATCAGTGACAAAAGTTTTCCAGCCTCTAGCATTTTACACTTTGTCATCACTTCCCATTCATTCGCAGTACACATGCACATGCATGCACCTTCCTGTACTGAATACATCTGTAAATACGTGCTAACTGTTTGATGAAATAAAATCCCTTTGAAAAATCCCACAAATGTTTAGTAGAGACCAATTTCGAATCGGGCGAGGGGGGTGCCGTAAAACCCTTCCCCCCTCGTAACATGGCTTCCGAACCCTAAAACGAATCTCTGGTTTTCAATTCAAATCAAGCATTTTCAAATCAAAACGGTTTCTCGGGTGGCGAACCACAAATCCGGGTGGCGACTCTTCAAAAATTTTTCGAATCAATTTTCTAAAAAAGGCGAGGCGCTTCTTTTTCGGGCCGCCCCGATATCCACCCGGGGCTGTGGTAGCCCACACTTGGCTTTGGTCCCTTCTTCGGTGATTGCTTGATGTTGTTGACCTGCTTCTTAGGTGTTGAGACACGTGCGGGAACCGAGGAGTTCGCCGAGACAGAATGGATTTTGCAACTCGTGGACTTCCCGATGCCCCTTTCAGCTTTGGACTCGATGAGCTGGCACCAGCCTTCAATGCGGGTCATGAGGTCTTTCATGGAGTCCGGCTTGTTGCGGGCGAGGTCGTCGTAGACTTGCTCGTCCTGGGTGGTGAGACCGAGCTTGAATCCGCGGGCCGAGATGACACCATCGCAGCCTTCGATTTCGTTGAATAGCTCCCAGTAACGACTGGCGTACTGGCGGAGCGTTTCGTCGGGGCGTTTCCGGAGAGAGAGGAGGGAATTGATCTCATTCTCGTGCTTGTTGCTCGTGACGAACCGAGCCATGAAGGCATCGCACAGGGAGTCAAACGATGAGATTGATCTGGCAGGCAGCTGGTTAAACCATGTAAGGCCTAGGTTCCCGAGGCTTGCAGGGAAGACCTTACAGAGGAAGGCATCGTCCGAGGGCTCATTTCTGAGGAAGAGGGACATGACGAGCTTGTATTGTACCAGGTGGGTGTACGCCTCGGTTTTGCCGTCGTATTTGGCAAATTTGGGCTGGGTGAATCCTTTTGGGGGGGTGACCGAGTCGATTTCCCTTGTGAAGGGAGAGGTCGTGAGTCTCCTGAGTCGGGCGTCGCGATGAGGTCGGATCGAACGATCAAGACCGTCTGGACGCTCTGTCGCGGGACGCTTTTTTGGGACCGACTCGTCCAGCCTTTCGTACTCCTTCCTCTTCGGTGGGGTGCCTCCTAATCTCTGATGAGATTGCTCCTGTTGGCCCTTCTTGTAGCTATCTCGGGCATAGGGCCCGAGGCGCTCCGTGACGTGGCTTCCGCCACCTTTCTCTCCTGGGTGCGAGATGAATAGGCTTTTGGTTCGAGCATTCTTGAGGCGCTCGCGATACCCCTATGTTTGGAACTCCAGGAGGCCCTCTTCGTCGTTGGCAATTTTGGTGAAGCTTGGGGTGGGCTCACGAGTCCCCTTCCCTCTTCTGACCGGGTGTGTGGAGGAAGCGGAGTCACTGCCAACGCCGAGCCTCTCAAAGGCGGATCGCTTCCGTCGTGGATCCTTGGGGTCAGGGGAACGGGAGCGTTCCCTACGCCCAACGCCACCTTCACTTCGACCACCCTTTGCAACATGAGGCTCGAGGCGGTCTTTGACAGAAGGTCGAGACTGGTGTTCGATCAAACGGCCCCCCTCGCGACTGCGAGAAGGGCTTTGGTGGCTTCTTCTCCCGCCACGGCTTCCTGCGGAGTGGGATGTGGAGATCTGAAGGAGATGTTTGATCTCAGCGAGCTCGTCGCGGACGTGCTTGTCTCATTCCACGGCTGTTGACAAGTCGTCAATCTTCCGCTCTAGGTGACGAATGTAGGTGTGGAGTTCGGTGCCGGCTCCCATGTCCTGGGTTGAAGTTCCAGCTCCGACTCCAATTGACATATGAGCCTTCCCTGGGGCACCGGCCCCGCTAGGAACCAGGAGTGGTTCTCCGAACGGTCCGAGGCCGAGGGTTGTTTCACTGGGATGTGGATCTTCGACTTCCACCATTGCTGCGACGAGGGGTCTTGACGGAGCTCTTTGGGTGGAGGGAGATGAACGGAGGTAGGAGTGGCTGATCCCCAGCAGAGTCGCCAATTGTCGGAGTTCGAATTAACAGGAACAGATCCAAGGCTCAGGTTGGTTCCTCCTCCTGCTGCTGCTCCGCGCTTCTGCCGCTGAGACTTGCACCAAGTCACTAGGGGTTGGACACCCCAGTGACCCTCCGACGATCAAGTTAGATCTCAGGAAGGGAGTGTAGGTCTAGGGTTAGGGTAGAATGGCGTACCTCTTTAGGTTAGAGTCCCTTTGTATTTATAGACCTAGGGTTGCTTGGACTCCAAGCTAGCGCGTGGAGTAAACGCTCTGGTAACCGCCTCGGGTGACGTCATAGATGACGGAAGGGACGAAGCGGCTACGGAGCACATGGTAGAGGGGAATCCCAATGATTACATTCGTTGCATGATCTTTGTGGGGACCGCATGGCGCAACAACATTCTGTTGATTGCCTCAGGAATATCCTCAGGAGAGGCGGGACAGCTGTCATCAATGCAGCATGCGGGAAACTGACCCCAAGGGAAGCACCGAGGAACAACCGAAGTGTGGAACCCTTACGATGCTTCGGCTTAGGGCTCCTTGAGTGCCAGAGTCACCTCATATGGCCCGGTTACCGTACTTGTAACCGAGGCCACCACAGTACATGTGTACTGTTTATTGCATTGCAAAAAGGAAAATATGTATCATTGGACTTTACTATTTCGATCAACCAAGCAGGAAACGATCACGGTCATGCAACTAGATGGAGTAATGCATAAAAAGGTTATGAAATTATATTGTTACATAGTAGCTAGTACTACTACATAGGATTCGATTTTATCATATCAGGAGTAGGTGGGATTTGTGTCTGTATCCATAAATAGGGAAATGGGCGCGGAGCCAATCAAGTTAATTACCCAACATCACTAATTTTGTTTTTTTTTCTCATCTCTCATACTCCCTCCGTCCCTTATTTAGAGTCCAGTATTCCATTTTGGGCTGTCCCTTAATAAGTGTCCATTTTGTAAAGTTAGTGGGTAAAAGTTGGTGCATTGTCTATTTTATCCCTAAAAGTAGATTTTATTTTGAAAAGTTAGTGAGTAAAAGTGTAATGATGATGGGTAAGTAGAGAAAGTGGAGGAAAAAGTTGATGTGAAAGGTATAATGATGATGTCTTTTTAATAAGTTGGAATTACGAAGCAAGACACTTAAAAAGGGACGGAGGGAGTAATAAAAAGGTCGAGGTTTGTCACTTGTCAGTTGTCACTAAGCATATGAGGGGTATAGGTGGCTGGATTGAAGCAACTACAATATATAGTTCATTTATAATATTATTAAATACTCCCGAATCTTTTCTTAGTCCTACATATTGGAGTGGATTTCGTCACAAAAATTATGACTCGTACCAATATTTGATGGAGAGTTGTGGAGTATCATGTGATGGTGCTACAGGTGCATTGAATAATTAATTTTTTTACATTTGACAAATTAATTTACACAATACTCATATACTCACACTTATTTCACACTGAATGTGTAGTGTGTGTGAGTCCCAAAACATGAGAGTGAGTGTGTGTGAAACTAGGTGTGCTTGTAGAATTTTTGCTGAATAATAGTATGGTCATTTACACCATGCGAGATAACGAGATGGCTGGTGGCGGCAGTGATGGTGTGGACGGTGCTAGAGCTCTTGTAGAATTTCTCCAGATCGTTTATGGGGGTCGGATTAGCGGTTCATCGGCAATCATTGTTGGTAGGTCCAGACGGTGACGAGGTCCTTCGGTAATTTCTTGGTCACTCCATCTCTCTCCTCCACTCTCTGACTCTCTGTGTTTTCTGAGCCATTTCCCTAGTGTACTGTACCAATTCTTCTTCGTGCCTTCTGTAGGTGCGGTCAAGATTATTAATCCTTGACCAGGGAAGACCAGTTGACCCTCCAATTACAAGCGGAACACCTTGTAGTAAGTGCCACACAGAGGTAGACTCCCGGCCAAGTCTCTGCCTGGAGAAGAAAAGTTGACCGCCCAATGAGAAAAGAGTACGTGTACTGCGTAAAGAATGACGTCCGCGGAAGGGGTAACCGTCGCACGACCTTCGCCGGCCCGCGGAAGGACTAAAGATATACCAAGAATGGGCACAGCGGTAGAGAGCCGTAGGAAGACCCCGGGATTCCACCTGGACCTAGAGGCAGGGTCCGGAGGGGGTCCTGCGGGAGATGCACGATCGCCGCGGGTCACGTCCTTGCTCTAACGGGAATGGGAAAAGTTCTTGTGGTTTAGTGGCTTGGGATGGAGGTAACGTTGCGGACGTTCGAGCTCTCCCGCGGAGGAGACCTCCGCGGGACGACGCGCTCACCCGCGACCTGAGGTACGGGAGGGACACGTGTTGGGGGTCCTATAGGAGCGTCATCTTGGGTCTGTCTTAGGCCCAGGTGCCCTATAAATACCCCTGACATTCCCAATGATAAGAGAGAGACTTTTCTGGGGGAAGAGCAGGTGAGAGCACTGATTCTGAGGAATGAGAACATTCTTCCCTGGAGAGAAGGTGACCGCACCCGTTCGAACCCGGAGAAAGTCATCATCACCCCGCGGAAACTACAAGGGACACGCTGCCTTTGTGTCTCTTGTACCTCTTGCTCCTTCCCTCACCCCGCAAGATTTCTTCTCCTTTTCCCTCTATTAACCATCGACCAATCACACCCCTCCAGCTCACACTTGTACACGTAAGCACAGTCAACAGACCCCACCCCCACATTCAGGCGACTCTGCTAGGGAGGTGTCTTTTGGTTTATGGTTAGCACGATCTCCAAGGAGTACGTTAAGCCACCAAGAAGAGGAACAATGACGGCGCCAGACAACGGCGCGCCCATCATCGAGGAAGTCGAAGAGACCAATAGCGCAGGCGCAGCCGCGCAAACGCTGCGAGCCTTGTAAGATGGCCAGCGACAATTCCTTGAGACGCAGAAGCAGCTGCTCGCGGCCCTCACCGGCCTCACCGAGCTCATCTCAGCGGCGCTCCTTAAGGCCGCAGTCGGCCAGAACGACGAACCTCCGCAGACCCATGCTGGAGGCAGCAACAGTCAAACGGCGCCGCCCCTCAACCCTTTATCTGTTCCTCCTCACCTACGACCTGTGCTCGTGGGGGGAATTGCTGGGAACCCCATTGGGGCCCGTGGAAAAGAAGCCGCCATCGAGGGAACCAGCACGCCATCCACAGGGCCATATATCACCATGGCGGAGGTCCAGGCTCTGCTGGCCCAACAGAAAGCAAGTGAGGCAAGCAGAAAGGAGCCAGTCACTGCTGAGGCTGCCACCCCGTTCGCGGGACAGTTCATCACTTTGGCAGATGTGCAGACTCTCCTTACTAAAGAGAAGGCCAAGGCAGTGCTACCCTCCCTACCAAGCCCGGACATCCATCCTCCTTACCCGCTGTCGATATTGTCCTCGCCATACCCGGATGGGTACACCCCACCCAAGTTTGTAAAGTTCGATGGCAAAGAGGGCAGCGCGCAGGAGCATGTGGTCCATTTCATCGAATCCCTTGGGGCCCACGCGTCAGACTCCAACTTGCGTCTCCGCGAGTGTTCGAAATCCCTCACCTCCGGCGCGTAACACTACAACAAATCTGCCTTTTGGCGACAAGGATTGACGACATAACAACAAATGCGTCGCCGTTGGATATATATTGGTGACACACTTTGATGTCGCCAATAGTTTTCACATTCGGTGACAAGGATTGGTGACACAACAAAAAGTGCGTCACCGTTGGGTATGTATCGGCGACAAACTTTGATGTCGGCAAAAGTCTTTACATTCGGCGACGCAAGTCGGTCGCTGAAGGGAAAATTCGGCGACACATTTTGATGTCGGCAAAAGTCTTCATATTTGGCGACGCAACTTACGTCGTCGAAAGGTAAATTTTTTGGCCGAAATGTTCAGTGACAACATTACTGCGTCGCCAAAAGTCTTCACAATATCTAATTTTATTATATGTCATACATTTTTTAATAATCTTTGATACAATTATTTAGCGGATCTCAATAAGACAAAACTACTTTAACAATCGAGACTGTTGATTTTGTTGTGCTTATTGATTAAATCATTATCGTAAAAATTTGACTCAATCGGGTTTAGAAGGCTCCTTGCATTGGTACGCAATTTATTTTTTGGAAGATAGTTATCGTCCGATCAAATGTGTAGCGATACTCGATCAACTTCATTCTTGGTAAGATTGATGAATTCCATAATATGTAAAACATAGACAATTCAGATCGCAAAATAAAGACTCTGGTATGGGTCAGGTCTTGCAATTTAATACTTTAATATCTCGGGATGCATGAAATGTTGTTTGATCAGGCAGTTGCTGATATCCGATGATCTTGAATTTTGGTGACAATGATGAAATCAGTGAGATGTGAAATACTAACGGTTCAGATCGATCGCTGTAAACATTGAGTTGATCATGACCTTTAAATTCTATACATTCAATGTAATTGTTAACATACTAAGTCTTGTATTGTTCTTGAATATACAGTAGTCATTCGATCGCGACATAATTGCGACGATCCAGACCGTTGATTTTGTTTTTCTTGTTGTTTATATCATTCTCACAAAAATTTGTCTCAATCGGATTTGAAAAGCTGCTTTATCGAGACACAAGTTGATTAACATAATGAGTTTTTTGTCTGATCAAAGTGTGTAGTATTACCCAATTAATTTCGTTGTTTGTACGAATGATATACTCCATATAATATGTAAAAGATGGACGGTTCGATAAAAAAAAAAAAAGAGACTCATGTAGAGGTCGAGTATTGCAATCTAGTAGTCAAATGCTTCGGGATGCACCAAATGTTGTCCGATCAGGCAGTCACTGATATTCGATGATCCTCGATTTTGGTGATAATGATAAAATCAATTAGACGTGAAATTCTAATGGTTCAGATAAACAATTATTAAAATGTAATTGGCTGATTAAGCTTAGAATTTGTTCGTACTGTGCGTTACGAGAGTGCTTTATTATTTTGGTGCGTCCATTTTACCTGACTTCTTTATTGCCCGTTGTACTCATCTTCTCCTCAGTACACCTCTCTGGCCTCGCTCTCTCTCCTCTCTCTGTTCACTCCCTCTCTGCGACTCCGGTCCACCGCCTCTGCGCCAGGGCACCACACCGCCAACAACCTGACCTCCTCGCCGCCGCCCCCCATCTCACCCCCGACGACGCCCGCTCCCTCCTCTCCTCCTTCACCCACGACCAGCTCCTCTCCATCGTCCAATCCGCCGCCCTCCGCCACCCCAACGTCCTCTCCACCGTCCGCACGAATGGCCATCCGAGACAAGATCGCGTCTCTTCTCTGCTCTCTCTCTATTTTTGCTTTGTTAGACTCACTCACGATTTTGTTCTCTTCTCATTCTCTACTGATCGAATCGAAGAGCTCAACGATGTTCAGATTGAATCGAAGAATTCAACGATCTGTGTCTTGACTCGAGATTCTGATGATTGTTGATTTTGCCGATTTCTCTTCCATTCAGCGATGTTCGGCTTTCAAATAAATCAATTTTTAGGGCTTATTTTTTGGTAAGATTTCTTAGGGATTTTGTTAGGGCTTTTTGTTTTGGTATGATTTTGTATCTAGATCAGCTGATTTGGATAAGGAATTTTCTTTGCTTAACGATCTACTGATCTCTTAGGTAGGTAAAGAATGTCGATCTATTGATTTCCGCTTCTGCTCCTCTACTCTGAAATCGCAACCGGTAAGTTCTCAAGTTAGTTGTATATTTCGCTAGAAATATAAGTTCATTTTGTTATACTCAAAAGCTTCCTTTCTTTTGTTTTGTTATGGATTAGACAATGATGAAGAAAGTGAAGAGAGTGATTTCTACTAATTTTGGTTCCAGCTCACCGATTCTGAAATCTCACTGTACTTAAAGCTTATGGTAAGTTTTCTTGTTAGAAACTGCACTTGAAGGTTGTATTTTCTTAATCTTTTGGGATATGAAATTATAAGAGATCAGTGGTTTAAAAGAATGATGATGTTAATTTTGTTTTACCAAATGCAGATATACAGATAGTGGATTCTTCTCTTCGACTTAGAAACTGATGCTTTGGTGAGTTCTCAAATAAACTTTGCGCAGCTTCCTCTTTTGATTATTAGGACAAAGAAACCCCAAACTTGAGATATTTCTTAATTTCTTGTGAAACTTTGATGGTCGTTTGGATGCATGAATCAGTAGGTTACTTGGCTTTACTGTTTATTCTGCTGATTGCATGGTTAATCCTGATTACATGAATAACCAAGAGTTTTAGGCTAGAAGAAATGGATTAGTGTAGCTTTTATTTGATGAGCATAGGTTCTACTTCAATCCAATGCACACAAAGGCAAATAAGAGGCCCCACAAGGATGTATGGTGATTGGAACCCTGATGGTGGCATTTCACGTTTGGGTGTACCTCTTCTTGTCCATGAATGTGTATCCGCACTTGTATATTTTCTAGTCTTTGGCTACATTCTGTTTCATGTGCCTCCTTTTGTCCATGAATATCTGCTTTTGTTTCTAATTGCTTTCTTTCCTTCTTTCTTTCTTTCTTTCTTCTTCTTTTTCTTGCTCTCTCTTATTCATGTTTATGTTTAGGTTAAAGATTGATCTGTTTTTTTTTTTATTAAAGCACAATTATTTCCTCAAATGGAATCTCTGTAGAGGACATTTCATGCAGCTTATGTTATGTGCAGCTAAATTTGATGAATGGGGTCATTTATCTGGATAGTTGGCTTTTGTTGTGTTGTGTTAGATTGAGAAAGTGTTGAGAGGTGTGAAGGTTGAAGTTAAACACCGTGGGAATATTCGTGGGAAATACTGGATATCTAGGTTAGCCTCACAACCAACTTTCAAGCTAACTTGACTTTCAATGTTTAGTTGGTGATATTTAAGAGTAATGGTTACGGAAGTTGAGGATTTTTTTTTTGAACTGTGCATCTGCTTTTTGGCCCACGGGAAAATATTTGATGATCTTTTGAGACATTGAATTAAGTTATTTTGTTTATTACTAGCATTTGTATTGCAATATGACTTGTTTTAGTGTATCTTACTTTTGAATATCGTAAAAATGGTGTTGCTGTGTGTAAATTCACAAAAGGAGTATTAATTGTCAAGTGCATACTTTTGTGGTGTCAGTGTTCCTTTCTTATGGTTTTCCCTTGTTGGGATTAAGTTTTCTAAGCATCTATATCCAGAGTACAACTTTTTGTACTCCCGTTGTCTTGTTATTTAAATTGTTCTCGCCTGCTCTCTTCTTGGTCTTATAGAATATAGAGCACATCCTTCATGGGTCCAGAAGTACTGCCTCTTTCATGAACACGATGGGACTCCTCGGTGCTGTAGCTGTGATCGCATGGAGGTTAGTTTAACTTGATTACAATTGATCTAGCGATTTCTTTGGGTGTGCAAAGGGGCATCTCAATCCCATTCCCAGTGATTCCCTTTTTACGTTCTTGCTAAATTTTAATTTCTAGTGTGTGTACCTTATTTTTATCAGAAAGAGAAAGGGATTTTATTCCCTTCCCGTCAAATTAAAGATGGAAGTCAGTTTGAGTGGCCATACGGATTGAGATTACTTAGGAAAAAACTACTCAATAATGAACTATTCAAGAGCAACATTAGAACTTGATGAAGATGATCAATGTGTCAATAAATTATCTGAAAGGAAATACTAGAATGTCTCTCCTTATTACAGACATCTGTATAAGCATAGTACTAAACTAAAGTATGTGTTTGATAACAAATTTACCAAAAATGGGTACATAATGTGCATTCAATCCATAGGCAAAGTGACACTACTATCAGAAAGTTTTTATAGTTACTGAGAATTTGAGTGTTTCTTCTCTATATTTGACTGAATGAGCGACTGGAATAACAACGAACTCTCCATTACAAGAGCTATTGTGAGGATGTCCGAACATGTGAGTTGGTATAGTTATTTGATACTTCCCCAGTATTTTTTTTATGCCATATTGGGTTTGTATGCCAACTCGTGGATCTGCATTCTGGACAACCACACACCCCCCTTCATGCTGTCCAAGAAAAGCCTATTCAATCATGTATTTTCAGAATAAACGTTGATTTTGCTCTTCGTATGCAGCCAAGGGAAACAAAATATGTTGCACTGGAGGACAGTCGAAAGCTCTGTCTTGAGTGTCTGGACTCTGCAATCATGGACACTAATCAGTGCCAACCCCTCTATCTTGATATACAAGAATTTTATGAAAGATTGAATATGAAAGTGGAGCAGCAGGTTCCCCTACTCTTGGTGGAGAGGCAAGCATTGAATGAAGCCATGGATGGTGAAAAGAGTGTAAGGCAAATTATAGTCGAATGACCAATGATAGTTCGTTGGATTTCTTGTTTCTCTTGGGTGAATTAATCTCTTGCAGTGCCAAAAAGCTTACAGTGGTTCTTTCTCTTGGCCAGGGCCATCATCACATGCCTAAGACCAGAGGACTCTGCCTTTTCGAGGAGCAAACTGTTAGCACTGTAAGGATGTTTGCCAGTTTGTTTCATTTATGTTTCTTCCTTTCCATATAACCAGTGAGTTTGTCACGATCAATAGCCCATTTTCTTGTATATTATCGTTACATGAGCAGATTTTGAGGCACCCAAAAATTGGGGCAGGAAACAGGGCCATGAATATGATAACTGAGCCTTATAAACTCATCCATCGTTGTGAGGTGACTGCAATCCTGATTTTATTTGGCCTTCCTAGGTACTCTCTCTCTCTCTCTCTCTCTCTCTCTTTAATGACCAAGATGACCAAGCTCTCTCTCCTGATTTTATTTCTGCTTAATTTCTTGTGGGCTTGGTCCAGTCACAATCTACCATGGATGCATAAATTAGTAGAAAGATGTGGAAGCAACAGAGCATGTAAGATCCAATTGGCTTGTTCTTTGGTTGGGAAGTACTCAACATGTCTCCTACTTATAAGTGTGTATTCTGTCCCTTGGGGCAGAATTGGCAGGTAATCTTCAAGTGCAAGAGCCACCAGTTTGGAGAGGCTCACTTCTTGGCTGCTAGTACCTCTTTATACAAGGTAAATATCTTAATCTCAAGATACTTTTGCTCTTTGGAGCTGTTGAGTGTTCCAGTATATGTAGAAACTGTGAGAAGTGTGTTTGAGCCTCTTTCTTCTTGAGAGTTGAGGTAATAATTAGTGGGAGACTCTTTGTGAGAGAGAGTGGAGGGAGTTGGGTCCCTATAGACTATTGGGGGCTAGGCTTCGAGGGAGTAGTAGTGTGAGCAATAAAGCACTAGGCTATCCTAATTTTGCGAAGATCTCCCTTGGTCTTCTCCCTTTCTGTTCAGTCCAGACCTGTTGGTCTTTCTCCTTGGCTGTAATTGGCTTTGTTGTTGATACCTGCAGAACCTAGTCTCTGCCATGTTAATAGGATTGCTGGTATTTAATTCATGAACTTGTGAATGCTGGTATTTTGTGTGGACTGATATTGTGTGAGTGCTGGCTGTATCCCTAGATGCTAATATTTTGTTTGGCCTACTTGGGAACTTGATCTTGCTGTTCTATTCTGGATAGTGATGTCCCCATCTATGGTGGCAGTTTCTGGAAGCTTAGTTGCATAACACTGCTTTTGTTATTCTGCTGTTACGGGATATGTGATCCATTTGATCTGTTGTGCAACATACCACTGCTTTTGTTTTCTCAGTTGGTAATGGATTTGTGGTGGTCAGCTGGGTAATTTGTGGTGGACAGCCTTGTGGCAGCCTTGTTCATTATCATGTTTTCTAGTTGGACAGCCTTGTATTTATCAGTTGGTACTCTAGTAATGTTATTCATTTAGTTTTGGTCTATCCTTGGGGGGTTGCCCCTTGGAATGTTTATGCTTTTCTAGGGGGCTGTCCCTGGCGGACTGTTGCCTTACAGTCTTTTGCTGTTGTATATCTGTTGTGGTTGCCGTTTACCTGTTGTGATGTTATGACCAGCAGTTGAGCTCATGCGCAGTCCAGCAGTTTAACTGTTCTGCTGCTATTAATTGCTGAAGCTGTTTTGGTTGCTGCTGTTTGTTTTGCTGCTGTTTAGTGAGTCATAAAATTCAGTTTCTAGTCTACCAGGAAACCCAAAATTGCAGCTTGTCATGTAAGGAGTGCTGTAGCCAAGTTTTGGTGGACTGTACTAGTAGTGTGCCTGTCACAATCTGTTGTTTTGCTGCTGCACATTGACGTTCCCAGAGCTGGTTGGTATAGGTTGGTCTCGACCAGTGAGCTGGGGTACAACTTCTTGCTTACGTGTATGGCCTAGTATACTTGTTGGACCATGTCTGCTTGTTTTAAGCCTGCTAGTACTGCTTTGAGCAACTTCTGAAGGTGAAAGTTCTGAAGTTGCTTGGATAAAGTTCTCAATTAGTGTGGCTATTAGTTGCTAATGCGTGATATATCTCTGGCCTGCAATTAGCCCTTTTGTTGTGTGTCTTTTCCTTTATCTAGGGGGGATTGAAACATTCGTTTGCTAGATTTCTAGCACTTTGTAGCCATTTGGCCTAGGCGTAGTCAATTTTATTTTGTTTTGTTTTCCTCATGGGGTATGCTCCTTGTAGGCTGTATATTCGGTTAGGGTTTTTTCTATTTTAAGCTGATTTACACACAAAAAACATGTCTGTTTTATGTTTTTTCGCAGAAGAAGTCTACGAGAGGGAAAAATGCACGGAAATGGTTGAAATATAATCATACTAGTGGTTCCCAATCATTTGTAGCACGAGCATTCAAATTTGTAAGTATGACTTTGTAGTTTTCTTTTTTTTTTTTAAATTAGAAACTTGCTTATTCTTATGTTAAGAAGAAATGCAAATTAAATTATAGATGAAAGAAAAGAAAGAAAGCAGTCTCTTCCGGGGAGGTTCAAGGACACACACATACGTCATCGACTGGGAGAGGCAGTATGGATAAACGACAAGGCTAAGTAACATCATGTACGTATGAAATTGCTAAATTCTACTACATTTGCTATGTTTATTGTGTTCCCTTGCTATGTGCTTTTGTTGCTGCATTTCCTATTTGTTTTTGGTGTTTTTCCTATGTTTTGAGGTCTATAAAGTGTTGCTCGATGCTGTTTTTCCTACGGTTCGGCCTGCTCCATCTTTATTTCCCTTTAGTGTGTCATTTTTTGCCCTCCATGAATGCTGAATGATTTGGAGGAATGTGAGTTCTTATAAGATTGAAATCCTGGTTTGGCAAGCTAACTAAGATTTTAATGGATTACTCCATAAATGCTGCCAGTTGCTCGGGTTGTTGTATAACTAGTCTATGATCAGTGATCTTTTTTCTGCTGCTCCTGCTTGTAGACTCTTCTATTGCTAGTGGAGTTTTGAAGAATTCTGTTCGCTGCCACTACTTTCTAGTTGTGCTTATGCCTATACATTTGCCTGTTGTATAGCATCAGAAATGATGGATGAACTGCATTGATGAATAATTTTTTTTTTCAGTAAATGATTTGATTGTTGGATACCTATACAAAATTCGGCAAAAGATGGTTTGACTTTTGGTTGTTCTTGACTAATATCTTTTTGCAATTATAAGTCACATGCCCCATAGTAATGGAGCCAATTGGACAGTATGAAATGCTGAGCTTTCTTTAATTCTAATATCTCCTTTCCTTTTTCAGTAAATGACTATGAAAATGCTGAGCCAATTGTACCTTGTTTTGCTTTTTGCTTTTTGCTTTATCAAATCCTCTTTCCTTGTATCCTTTTCTCCATTTATAATATATATTCTCTTTGTCGATCAGCAAAATATTGATAGATAGATTGCCAAGTGTCAATTTGTACATATTCATGTCACATGCTAACTAATTCCAATTGATGTAGGATGAGATTGTTGAAAAGATAGCCAAGCAGTCGCAACCCAATGTCACTAATCCTCGATTTGAGGTACAAATTTTCATTGATATGCTTGGGAAGCGATCGGGCTACTTGGAGGGATATGGAATTCGCATGAGCGCATATGCTACATAGTCTCAAGCAGTCCCAAATTCAGAGGTAGTTGCTCTTAAACAAGTCTGAGCTGATCAAGGAAAACTCATAACTGATTATGGTAAAAAATTCAAAAACATGATGCTCTTCATGGCTACGAAGTTTGGAATTGATCCAGCCATGCACCATTCCTGGGTTGATTTCAAGTAGTGAAAATGGAGAAGACACTTTGATTGCACAACAAGATGGGACTTCTACTTAAAATGAAGAATGAACATGTTGAGTTTAGATGTTTTGAATGGGTTTCTGAATATTACTTTCGATGTAACTATGGTTTGGTGATTACTTTTGAAAATGTTAGGATGCATAGACATGTAGATTAGTTTTTTGATACATGGAGTAATCTTTTGTCTAGTATTATGGATGTTTGGATAAGTTGGGGATTAATTGGTTATGGATTGATATATATATTTAAGGTATTAGAATGAACTTTTGAATGAGTTTGGATTGGATGATTGTATTTGCAAGTTAATGGCAGCTATAGATGGACAAATGCGTGTTATCAGGTTGGGAAAATAGATTTCTAATAAAAATTATATAGCATTTTATTTTAATTTCTTTTGCCGGCACACAAAGTTTGTCGCCGAAAGATATTAGAAAATGCATGTTCCTTTTGCCGACGCAAACCGTGTTGCCAAAGATATTACATATTTCCACATTAAACATACTTTCACCGATGCAAAGTGTGTCGCCGAATCTAGTGCTTTTTGCCGACAGAGGTGTTCACGTCGGCAAATACAATTGCCGACATAGCAACGCCGACAGCGTGCCGACGCAAGGACTTGAGTCGGCAAAACTCTTCGTAGACGCAAATACGCCTTTGCCGACGTACTATTGTGCATCGCCAGAACCAAAATTTGTTGTAGCGTATACTTGGTACGTCAATTTGGAGCCTTACTCAATTGCCACCTGGGAGGAGATGGTGAACAGTTTCTATGCTAAGTTCTTTCAAGTCTGTGAGAAAGTGACCGTGACCAGTCTGACAAAGGAGACACAGACCAGCGGAGATGATGTGGTAGACTACATCCGGCGATTTCAAGATCGCGCAATGGACTGCACTGAGTCCGTCAAGGAAGTTCAGCTCGTAGAGATCTGCATTGGCGGGATGATGGACGAGTTTAAGATGCTGTTGATCAACCTGAAGTTGGGGACGTTTTCCGCCCTACTGGGATCCACGTACAATATCCGCCACGTCGTGACCAGCCAGGAAGGATAGTTGGAAGAGTAAAACTGCAAACGTGACTGTAGCTGTCGCGGATGCCCCACGCGCCCAACAGCCTGCCGGCGGAAGGAAGCGAAGAGAGCATGAGTCTGGCCCCGCACCAGACTACCCTTGCAGTATGGATGAAGTTCGAGCCTTGGTGACCACTTGGATTGCGGACGGAGAACTGGAACTCCCACCAGTAGAGTATGAACCGACTCGGGAAGACCGCGAGCATCCGCGGTACTGTATGTATCACAGGCACACCAAACACCCGACAAGTGATTGTTGGTCTCTGAAGAGATTGTTCAAGAGGAAGCAAAATGCCAATGAGCTGAGGATAGGGCGTCGCGACATCCGCGTGGACCCTTACCCTTCTCACGGCCACAACAACGGGGAAGTCAACATGGCGGAGTGTTACCCGTTCATGTGCGAAGACGAGAGTGATGGTGATAACCGCTACCATCTTGAAGACGACATAGAGAACGGATGGGCTTATATGGTGTCTTGCCACGAGATCATCGAGGAATTTGGAGAAGGGCCAACCCCCACGGTCGCGCCCGACCCAAACAGTTCGGTTAAGACGTTATAGAAAAGTGTGAAGTTCTGCACATTCTTCGACGGTTTCGGCTTCAAACCGGCCGCACGTTTGGAATTAACCAAGCGATCATCAGTATCGCGGAGGTTCATCAGAAGTCGTGCATGTCCGCAGAAGGGTCCGTGCCGCGGACGATCTGCGATGAATCCAACTCCGTCACTTTCTCAGACGCAGATCGAAGGGTGCCATACCCCCACAATCGCCCGCTGTATGTTACGTCCCGCGTCAACGGAATGGAGCTTAGGCGGACTTTCCTCGATGGTGGGGCCTCCATAAATCTCATGCCCTTGTCAACGTTCAAGCGACTCGGGATCCAAGACAATCGGATAGTGGAGTCACCCATCACCATCACGGGCTTTGGGGGCGACCACAAGTAGTTTCTGGGATATGTTGTCATGGATTTGGAAGTGGGGGCAATCCGCTCTGCTACCAAATTCCATCTCATTAACGTAGACCCAAATTACCACATTATCCTTGGACGTAGTTGGATGCACAAGTACGCGGTTGTACCGTCAAGCTATCATTAATACCTGAAAGGGCTTTGGGTAGGAAAGAAGGTTACTATCCGCGCGTCGGAGAACCCGTTTGATACAAGTGAGGCGCACCTCTCGGACGCGGTCTACTTCTCGGAGTTAGGAGAAGTGTCTCAGGCAGTCACCGCGAAGCCGCGCGGCGTGAAGATCCCGAAGTGGGAAGACATTAAGAATGAAAGGCAGGAGACCCGAGAAAGAGACCCACCCGCGGCGGAGGTCGCAGCCCCTAGGAAGATCACTAAGACAAAAGAAGGGGCAAGACGGTGTACTATTTATGACGGTCCACCGGGGCAGCAGTTGACCATGAAACCGCTGGCCCCGGCGGAACATGTGCCACAGTAGATGAAGAGCTAATCCAGAAGCCGGAGCCCGCTTTGGAATGCATGCAGGATCAACCCAAGCTGCAGCAGGAGGCGCTAGAGGAAGTCGATTTGAATAGTAGGGTCGGTCTGCGGAGGCTGGTCTTCATCAATAAGGAATTAGACGGGGAGTTCCGCGAAAAGTTAATCACGCTGCTAAGAGATAACTCAGATGTCTTTGCATGGCATTATGAGGAAATGCCTGGTTTAGACCCGGAGCTGGTCACACACCACTTGGACGTTTTTCCCAACTCGAAGCCAGCTAAGCAGTCCCAGCGGAAGTACCACCCCGATTTAGAGGGGCAAATCAAAGAAGAAGTCGAAAAGTTACGGAAGGCGGGCTTTATTCGCCCAATCAGTACCCTGAGTGGTTAGCAAACATTGTGCCGGTGAAGAAGAAAAACGGACAGATCAGAGTATGTGTCGACTTTCGCGACCTCAACTGGCATGCCCGAAGGATGAGTTTCCACTCCCGCACATTGATACATTGGTGGATGCAACTTTGGGCCACCAGATGTTTTCTTTCATGGATGGATTCAGCGGATACAACCAGATTAAGATGGCCCCGGAGGACGCGGAGAAGACGGCCTTCCGAACTCCCCTGGGAAACTTCTATTACGTTGTGATGCCCTTCGGCCTCAAGAACGCGGGGGTAACTTACCAGCGGGTTATGACCGCGATCTTCCATGATCTAATGCATAAGATAATAGAAGATTATGTGGACGACTTAATGGTCAAATCCAGGGAGCGGACGGACCACCTAGCAGACCTCGATATCGCATTCGGTAGATGCAGAAAATTCAACCTTAAGATGAATCCGCTGAAGTGCACGTTTGGAGTTACCGCAGGAAAATTCCTGGGCTTCCTTGTTCACCGTCACGGGATCGACGCGGATGGAGCCAAAATCAAGTCCATCACGGAAATGCCCCCGCCCCACTCTCAGAAGACGCTCAAGCAGTTTTTGGGTAAAGTTTCTTATCTGCGGCGTTTCATCCCAGCATTTGCGGAAATTGCAGCCCCTTTTGCAGACTTATTAAAGGGAAATGCAAAATTCGAATGGCGGCAAGAGCACCAAGAAGCCTTCGAGCGGATTAAGACGGTTTTGACCTCCCCGTAGACGACGGTAGCCCCAGTCACGGGTAAGCTGCTGATACTCTATTTGACCTCCACCCTGAGATCCATTGGGGCCCTGCTAGTACAAGAAGTGGATGGGACGGAGCGCCCAGTCTACTACATCAGCCGGAAGGTTCAAGGAGCGGAAGAAAGATACACGCCAATCGAGCGGCACTGTCTAGCCCTCGTCTTCACCGCGCAAAAGCTCAGGCACTACTTCCTGTCCTTCCTAATTTAGATCATTACCAACTGCGACCCAGTACGGTACCTTCTGTCTCACCCCGCACTCACCGGCTGGGTTGCCCGCTGGTTGTTAGCACTCACCAAGTTCGAGATTTCATGCGCCGTACCAAAAGCGATCAAATGTCAAGCCCTCGCGGACCTTTTGGCCCAGTTTCTAAGCGGCCAGTGTGAACCACTTGAAGAATCACTACCCGGAGATGGTTTCAAAGTTCTCACGGACAGCACAAATGACTCGCACTGGACGCTCGGCTTCGATGGGGCCACGAGTAGTGGATCAGGGGACGCGGGGGTAGTATTGCAAAGCGGGGAAGGAGAAAAATTCCATCTGGCTTACAAGTTGAACTTCCCATGCTCCAATAACGAAGCAGAGTACGAGGCATTGATCTTGGGGCTAGTAGCAGCAAAAGAAAGAGGGATTAGACACTTGAAGATAGTGGGAGATTCAAAACTGGTGATCCTACAAACAGAAGGGGTTTACGCGCTGAAGGAGCCCTCGTTGGCACCATACCGGACGACAGTCCAAAAGTTGGTGAATTTTTTCAAAAGTGTTAGCTTCGTCCACAGACCCAGGTCGAAAAATCGTTTCCCGGATGCTCTCTCGACGCTGGGGGCAAGAACAGAATTTGAAGAAGATAAGGCTTGTATTGAAATTGAGAAGATGTTTGAGCCGTCTGCACTGGAGGACTTTTCCGAACCAACGGAGGATTGGCGCAGAGCCATCAAGATACAATTGAGTACTGGCATAGGGCACTTATCCACCGCGGAGCTGTCATGCTTCGTGATCTTACGCGAAGAGCTGTATCACCGCGCTCCGCAGGGGTGGCTCGCGCGGTGTGTCGATCTAAAGGAAGTAGAGAAGGCTCTGAATCAGATCCACGACAACAACTGCGCGGACAACGAGATAGCCTTATATAGAAGAATTCAGAGGCAGGGGTATTATTGGCCCAGCATGAAGAAGGACGTAGACCTGATCGCGAAAAACTGCACGTGGTGCTCTTTGTACGCGGCCAGGCCAGAATGCCTGATGGTGGACGCTGGTAACGAAGAAGCGGATTGGAGGCAGGTCTACATTGACTATTTACGGGAGGGGTCCTACCTATGGAGCGGACCGAGTTCGCGAAAGTCGTCCGCGGCACGCAGCGATTCTTCCTCGAGGGGGGGTGGCTGCTCTTCAGGAGAACCCTTGACGGGACACCCCTGAGATGCATAAACAAAGAGGAAGCGGAGGAGGTTCTGAGTAAGACCCACGGAACTGAGCATCAAGGATGGGGAAAGCTCCAAGAACAGTTAATCCATCTAGGGTATTTCTGGCCCACCGTGGAGAACGACTCCAAGCAGCATGTACGAAGGTGTCAAGCGTGCCAGAAATTCGGGAATGTGGTTCATGCCCCCTCCGTAGAACTGCACTCTATTCACGCTCCATACCCCTTCCACACGTGGGCCATGGACTTGGTTGGACCGATCAGACCGGCCTCGCGGAAGAACATGTGGATTTTGGCGGCTACGGAAGTTTACACCAAGTGGGTTGAAGTAGTCCAGCTGAGGAAGGCTACTGGTGACGCGGTAGCAGCATTCATTAAGGAAAATATCATCTGGAGGTTCGGAATACCTAAGATGGTCCTATCTGACAATGGGACCCCGTTTATCAACCATCACGTAGAAAGCTTGCTCGATGAGTACATGGTGGAGCACCGCACTTCTAGCGCCTACTACCCGCAGGGAAATGGGCAAATGGAAGCGACAAACAAGACTTTGATAAGGATCTTGAGTAAATTGTTGGACGAACGTGGAGGGACGTGGGCAGATCACCTGCCAGTAGCCCTTTGGGCTTACAGGACTTCAAAGAGGAAATCCACCCGCGCTAGCCCCTTCAATCTGGTGTATGGAGCGGATACTGTGTTGCCCGCGGAACTAAGTGTACCGTCCCCGCGCATGATACTCACGATGGAAAACTCCGCGGAGGGAAGAAGAGCAGATCTGGAAGCTTTGGAAGAAAGAAGGGTCGCTGCAGCCCTCGCTCACGAAAAATATTGGGAGTCCATGACACGCTACTATAACAAAGGCGTGGTGCCGCGGGCGTTCAAAGTCAGAGATTTGGTCTGGAAAGCAACCACAGCGGTGATGAGGGACTTAAAGACCCCGAAGTTCATGCCCAGATGAGAAGGCCCCTATGAAGTGATCAGTGCTTCCACAAGCGGATATTACCTCTTGGCCCGCGTGGAAGACGGATTCGAGACGGGAGCAATAAATTCCAAGTACATCAAGAAGTTTTACCCATGAGAGGGCAATAGAGTTCCTGATTTTCTGTTGCTATATTCTTGGTTCTTTTCTTTTAATTATGTCATCGAAATTCAATGGAAGGGGATGTATTTCCGTGAAGCAAATCTGTGTGAATGAATTACCGGACTGATTGTCAAAAGCTTTAATGAAATATTGCAATTATTCCTCCATTATTATACTTGATCTATACCCTATGTTGTGACAAAGTGGGAGTGGTTGCGCGGGGAGAACATTTTCGCAAACTCCCCCCTACCTTACACTCATCGCGTGCTTCTAAAGACTTAACAATTATCAAAAGAGGTCAGGTTAAGTCCCCGCGGCTAGAACATGAACCGCGAGACTTAAAGATTACCAAATAGAGATAATGTTAAGTTCTGAAGGGTCAGAACATGACCCGCGTGCTTCTAATACTTAACGATTATCAAAAGAGGTAAGGTTAAGTCCTCGCGGCCAGAATATGGCCCGCGAGACTTAAGGATTACCAAATAGAGATAATGTTAAGTTCTGAAGGGTCAGAACATGACCCGCGTGCTTCTAAGACTTAACGATTATCAAAAGAGGTAAGGTTAAGTCCCCACGGCCAGAACATGGCCCGCGAGACTTAAGGATTACCAAATAGAGATAATGTTAAGTTCTGAAGGGTCAGAACATGACCCGCATGCTTTTAAAACTTAACGATTATCAAAAGAGGTAATGTTAAGTCTCCGCGGCCAGAACATGGCCCGCGAGACTTGAGGGTTACCAAATAGAGATAATGTTAAGTTCTGAAGGGTCAGAACATGATCCGCGTACTTTAACAAACTTAACGATTATCGATAGAGATGATGTTAAGTTCTGAATGGCCAGAACATGGCCCGCGGGACTTAAGGATTGCCAAATAGAGATGATGTTAAGGTTTGCAAGGTCAAAACATGACCCGCGCGTCTTCAGAACTCGATGAATATCGAAGAAAGTAATGTTAAGTTTCCGTGACCAGAACATGGCCTGCGAGACCTGAGGGCTAGCAAACAAGACGACGTTAAGTAGTGGAGGGTCAGAGCATGACCCGCAAAGCTTTGAACACAGTAATCTCCAAGCAGAAGTAATGCTAAGGCAGGAGTATTCAAAACGATAACTTTATTCCATTTATTAAAAAAAAAAAAATGGTACATGTGTTACGAAAAAAAAAAAGAAAGAAAAAAGGGGGAAAAGAAAAGGAGGCTTAATCTAGCCAGTCCGCAAAGACCAGCTCCTATGGGTTAGCGTCTTCGAGATTCAGCGCCGCTGCAGCCAGACATACGCTGACACTTGAGCAAACCTGGCCTCCAGACTTGCCAGATGCTGCCTCGCTTACTCCAGCTGTGAGGAAAGACTCTGTAGCTCGGGCCTCAGATTCGCCCTCTCCCCCGCAGCCTGCAACGCGGTGCTTCTCACACTCAGCCAACCGAGGTCGAAGCCCATGACCTCCGCATCTTGCGCTACCCCTTGCAGGGCAGCTTCTGTTTCAGCGGAATAGTGGCCAAAGCGAAGCTGCGTCTAAGGGGTAAGCATGTCATGAAGATTCCGAAGGAAGAATGACCCGAGCTGAGTCGACCGCGGGTTGAAGTGGGCGAACGTCTTCGGATGAGCCCGACTTATGGCGTTGAGGAGCGGATGGTAAGCCCCGTCCACGGAGAACCCTGCGGGAAAGAAGAGGACAGGTGCCTCCATTTTAACAGTCATGTGCCCCTTCCCACTGTCCGCGGCAAGGCTCCGCCTGGGTGAGGGCTGCTCCCAGGACTCCACTTCGTTTCCCTGCTACTCCCCCATCTCCAAGTTTAGATCAGCACCGAAATCTCTAAGAACTTGGCTTCCCTGTCCCCCCAAAACATCGTCAGTTGGCACAAAGGGCAAATCTTTAAATAAAGAATTCAGATCTGAGTTAGTAATGAAGGTGGGGCTCCCAATAAGCTCTTCATTTACCTCCAGTTGTCGGTCCTCAACAGCGACCGGAGAGTGAGCTGGCGAAGTAGGGGTGTGCCTGGCGGAAAGAGTCTATGAGGTTGAGTGAGCAGGAGAGTGAGGACTGGTCGCTTCTATGGCCGCGTTCCTTCCCGCGAAAGGGCCAAAACCCCTCAAGCAAGAGGAATAAGAAACGCCCGGAGAGTCAACAGTGACCCTGCCCAAAAAACTCTCGTTGGAATAGACCCGGGCACTGTTGGACTGTTGACGAGGGCCCGAAGGAGTGGAGGAGGAGGCGACCCCTTGTTGACCCGCGGCGGTGTCTCTCGCGGAAGGGAAGGGGAGGTCCCCGAGGCTTTCACTTCCTCCCCTGAGTAATTATGTTGCTGCCGCAGAGATTGGCTCCGCAGCGGCGTCCGCTTGCCCAACAGACTCGTGCGAATCTACTGGCTGAGGAGGCTCACGGGCTTTAGAAGTGGCTGCACGAGAAGGAGAAGGGACTTGATCAGTGAAGTAACTGATGAAGTGTTCAGACGCCCCGGAGGAAGAAAGTGACTCAGTGGAAACTGAGTTAGGGTCCCCTCCAAGGTCTATAATTGAAGGTTTGTCGGGAAGCATACCTCCCCTGACCACGGAGGACTCTGGCTCGGGTTGCGGATAGGGGACTGGCTCTGGTCGCGATTGGACGAGCCCCGTGCCCCTCCTCTCCTCCGAGGAGTCCAGAATGTCCACGACCGCGGCGTCTCGAATGACTACTCCCCTTGCGGGCATGGAGGATGGGGCCTGCTTGGAACCCAGAAGAGTGCTGATGGGCATGTTGTCGTTCCCTTCAGCATCAGACTCCGCTACAACTGTTCATTTGATGTGGGCAAGCAAGAGTTAGAAACAAGGAAAAAGGGAGACGACGGAAATAGTGTTGCAACGAATTTGCTTACTGTCGAGACGGCGCCGTTTGGCTTGTCCAGCTGCTACGTCTTCCGCCGTGCCCACACCCGCGATACCCTCTGTTGCGGCTTCCTCCGCGACCTGTGCCTCAGCCTCTGCTGCCGCTGCTGGCTCGAAGGCCACAAAGGTATCAACATCCAACTCCCGCTGCTGTTCCAAAGTAAGAATGGACATTCATTTGGAAGTTGAAGAGATCAGAAGCATTGAAAACAAAGAATAACAGAATCAATCATTGAACAAAGAGAAAGAAGCATACTGTGCGATGTCGCCTGTGTCGACGGCCCTCCCCCCCGTGGGGGCGGTTGAGAAGACGGCTGCGACAGATCCGTCGGAGGTGGAGGGTGCATTCTTCCTCGACCTCCCCACGTACGACCGCGGTTTGCAGCACCCGCGGCAGCAGGCGCCACGGGAGGGAGCGCCAGTGGGAAAGCTACGTTCAAGGGGGCAATATCTGCTGGCACCCACATGCTGAGATTTCCGCGCCAGTCGGCCGCTCTAGCCCCTGCAGCCCTCAGAGACGTATCTCGCGTATGGACCTCGGGCACCCCCGAGACCTCTACCTCCACCCTGACGAAGAGGATGAAAGAGTCCAAGTTTCTCTACCAGAATTGGCGGAATTCCACAGTAGACTGCCCAACGTCGTCCCGACTCAGAATGGGATGATCCCCAAGTGTGGCCAAGATATTGGGGCTGTGCGATAGCGTGAAGCGGAGTTGGGCCACCACGAAGTTGCTCACCTCAGGAATGCCCCCTGGAACCCCTTGATCAAAGCATAACTGCCGTACAAACCTGTCCGGGCGGTAGGAAGACACTTCGTTAGCTTCATTGTTGAGGAAGGGGATCCACCCCGGGAGGGCAATAAGAGCAAAATTGATGACCGCTCGGGCCATCGGGTTATTCTTGCTCGCGGCTGAAAGAGAGGAGCGGGCAGGGAGAATGCATTGGCCAAGGCCAACTATCCTAGGAGTAGTGGAGCCAAAGGGGCACGGAACAAAATGCTCCGCAATGTCGCACGCCTCGTACCAGAGGGCGTCGCTACTTGTACCAAGCCATCGCTCTGACCTAGACCGGCTGGAGGAGGCCGCGAACTCCCGCGGGACTGGAGCAATGATAGGAAAGTGCTCAAAGAAGTAGGCGAGGAGGAAGCTGGTGTGAGCCATGGAAAGGTGGTCACACCTTCTAAGCGACCGCGCCAGGTCGTCATGGAGCAAGTCCAACTGACAATGAAGAGACCCTAAGAATAGAGGGGCCAATGCGACGCACTCATCGCGGGCCATGTGCACGGCAAGCGGGAAGACCGCTGGAGATGGGTTGTCCGCCGAGTAGTCTGGAAAGACAAAGTGTGAAAGGAAGAAGCAAAGAACCCCGCCATGTGAAACTGCCCCTCGTAATGGGGGCCCGGAACGAAGTCCCTCGCCATCCCCTGGGGCACCGTCCTCGCGGGCTGAAGATCCTTGAAAAAGTACCGAATCCAGCTGGCAAAGGAAGTCTTCTTGGCGTTCGCCGCAACGTCCTTGTGCACGCCCTGAGCAGTGAAGATGGGCCCAAACTGAGCCCGCTGGCCCAGTTTCCATAGCTCTTCAGCGACCAGTTGATCTGCGGGGGAAAGCCCGCTGGGGTTGAGGAGAGAGGTTCCGTGGAGAGGCAGGCAGGTGAGAATAACCACGTCTTCCAGGGAGAGGCCGCTCTAGCTCCATGCCCACACGAAGGAATGCGTGTCGATGCTCCAGCGCGAGACGGCATGGTTCAGATTCTTGTTGGCTGCCCCCGCCCGCGGGATGCTTAGACGCCGTGACAGCGTTATGGCATCGAGAGTGCCACTGGTCATGACGATCTATTTGAGGGGAGCATTGCTAAGGACTTCATCCACCCACTCAGCCCAATCAGTGGGCGGCGCGGCCTGGGCCCCAAAGTGGCACTCTGAGTAGGGGAAGTCACTGCGCTCCAAACGTAGGCGTAAGATAGAAGAAGGGGTGACCAGCTCCGTGTCCTCTAAGCTGGCAGCGGCAGTAAATGATGTGGGGTCGGAAGTGGAGGGCCCTTCAGCGGTGTAGACCTCTGCCAAGGCCCAGAACAGGTCCCTCTCGGAACGGAAATATGGAGCCCTCCTCCACTGATCCGCGGTAGGGACGGACTCTTCAATGATTGTACCCCGCGCAGCCATGTCAATAAACTTTTGGAGAATAGAAAAAGGAAAGAAGAGTGGAGACCAAGAGATTCTGGATTGAAAGCGACAGCACTTCGTCTGAGGATTGAATGGTAGGTGAAAAAGGAATGAAAGGGGAAGACCTTATATAGTAGATCCCTTAATGAACATTTATGGTGACCGTACGACACCAAGAGTCACGACAGTTCGCAAAGGGACCGTATGACACCAAGAGTCACGACGGTTCACAAAGGGACCGTACAACACCAAGGATCACGTTGGTTCACGAAGAGACGCCACCAACGGTCAGAAACCCTTAGCCTCGCGGAACGGTTCGATTACTCCCGCGGAGTTCTACAACATGAAATGATAAGGTACGCACGTGGGCGACTTGCACCCGCCGTACGCGCGCGAGGGGCATATGTAGGTGCGGTCAAGATTATTAATCCTTGACCAGGGAAGACCAGTTGACCCTCCAATTACAAGCGGACATCTGGCAGTAAGTGCCACGCGGAGGTAGACTCCCGGCCAAGTCTCTGCCTAGAGAAGAAAAGTTGACCGCCCAATGAGAAAAGAGTACGTTACTGCGTAAAGAATGACGTCCGCGGAAGGGGTAACTGTCGCGGGACCTTCGCCGTCCCCGCGGAAGGACTAAAGCTATACCAAGAATGGGCACAGCGGCAGAGAGCCGTAGGAAGACCCCGGGATTCCACCTGGACCTAGAGGCAGGGTCCAGAGGGGGTCCCGCGGGAGATGCACGATTGCCGCGGGTCGCGTCCTCGCTCCAACGGGAATGGGGAAAGTTCTTGTGGTTTGGTGGCTTGGGATGGAGGTAATGTTGCGGACGTTCGAGCTCTCCCGCGGAGGAGACCTCCGCGGGACGACGCGCTCACCCGCGACCTGAGGTACGGGAGGGACACGTGTTGGGAGTCCTATAAGAGTGCCGTCCTGGGTCTATCTTAGGCCCAGGTGCCCTATAAATACTCCTGACATTCCCAATGATAAGAGAGAGACTTTTCTGGGGGAAGAGCAGGTGAGAGCACTGATTCTGAGGAAGGAGAACATTCTTCCCTGGAGAGAAGGTGACCTCACCCGTTCGAACTCGGAGAAAGTCATCATCACCCCGCGGAAACTACAAGGGACACACTGCCTTTGTTTCTCTTGTACCTCTTGCTCCTTCCCTCACCCCGTAAGATTTCTTCTCCTTTTCCCTCTATTAACCATCGACCAATCGCACCTCTCCAGGTCACACTTGTATACGTAAGCAAAGTCAACGGAACCCACCCCCACACCTTCATTTGGTTTTGCGCCCTCCACGACCTTTCTTATTCGTCTTTGTTTCGATCTTCCGGCCGATGTGTTCTTGGGTCACAGGTGTTCTGCCTAATGGCATGGATGATCTGGTGACAGCTTGAAGTTTGGCGGCGCGGCCTCCGAGCTTACTGCTGGGTGAATCGGTTTCGCTTAACGGCTAGGTTGAGTGCTCGCGGCAGATCTATGTTGTGTTTCATCGACTGTTTTCTCTGGTGATATTGGCAGGTGGCGCCTGGTTGTTTCTGGGGATGGTAGTCAGTGGTGGTCTGATTGTTTTTTTTTCTTTTCTTTTTTTGCTCAGCATGGTGATCTGATTGTTGTGGGCAGCAGCGGTTGGTTGGCAAGTTATTTGAAAATGTATTATATATTAGGTTTAGGTTTTGGGCTTTCTTGGGCTAAACCTAGCCTACTTTGTCGAGTTAGGCTTTTTGTGCTTTATTGTTTGATTTGGCCATTCTAAACCAACAGGGTTTCGAACTTTGTCCCTTAGGGCCCGTTTGGATGCGGGAAAAGAATTGGGGGTATTAGTTAATAAGGGGGGATAAGATAGTAGGTGGTATTAGTTAATCAGGAATCGCCCACATTGATGTGATATTTATGGAGGGGGGATTAAATAATATGTTGTTTGGATGAGGTATGAGAGAAGGGTGGTGGATGTTGTAAAAAGCTGTCAAATGACCCTTTTGTCCTTGTGCGGTTCCTAAATTAATTATGTGTTACATTTTATATTTAGTTGCAAATTTAATTATTCTTTCACAATTAAAGCTGTAATATTATTTATGCTAACAAATTAACGAATTTAGTATTATTATTTAATAATTTTATTTAAAAAAAATTGGTTTTTAAACAAAAATAAGTGTTTCAAAATACCATTACTATTATTAAATCAACTGCCGTGGATTGAAACGACGCCGTCTTGCTTTTTTTTAAAAATTCTATCATTCAATTTGCAATCCTAAAGAGCAGAAACGTAATTATGAGAGCCCTAGAAATAAAATTTGATCATGTCTCTTTAGAATAATATGATCAAAATAATAAGATCTTCACATCCGTTCAAACGGATTAAAAATTGGAACACTTAATTTTTTAACCATATTTTTTAATATATAAATGGTCTCAAAAAATTAAGTGGTCCAATTTTTAATCCGTTTGAACAGGTGTGAAGATCTTATTATTTTGATCATATTATTCTAAAGAGACATGATCAAATTTTGTCTTTAGGGCTCTCATAATTACGTTTCTGCTCTTTAGGATTGCAAATTGAATGGTGGATTTTTTTTAAAAAAAGCAGACGGCGTCGTTTGAATGGTCCTGGGGCAGCAGAGCCGGGATAAGGAGGGGTATTTTCGTCCACAAATCCCCCTCTACTCCCGGATTATTTTTGGGGAGCCCAAAATTTATACCGGACAATCCCCACAATTGGAGAAAACAAAGATCGGGTAAAAAATAAAAGGGGAGGAAATTGGTGGGTTTGCCAAACGGGGGTAAAGAGGTGGGTCCCTCCCCATCTACCCCTTCTAATTTCCCCCCCCCCCCCCCCTCTCTTCCCTTCATCCAAACAGGGCCTTAGGTGAGTATAGGTTTCGGTCCAATTTGGTTACTTTTTGTGGCCTAAAATGAGAGCAGATTGTTTTCAACTCCTATCATTTGGTTGATTGATTGCGAAAGCTTGAAAAACATATTTGTGTACAAGTTCATGAAAAGCCTATTATATTACAGGAATTCGTCAATCTTGACGGCTTCGTACACAATTAAAGAACGGGACCATTTTGAATTTTGATCAAAATTTAGTCTATGTTTCTAGGACCCAACGACTTATTTTGAGCCAATAAAATATGAGTACGTGGTAGTAATATGTTGAGCCATGTTGGTGGGACGATAAGTTATTGGGCCACTGAAGTGAAAAGTGAATCGCTAATAATTTTTTGTTATTTAATACTAATTGACAGTAAACTTATAACTTAATATATTATAATTTTACGAAATGATGCAATCGCAGGGGAGTGTAGAGAAAGAGGGATCGATCGGAGACACAAGCCGGGGATACCAACACTCTTGTATTCCCTCCGGTTTGTTTTAAATTTTTCGGTCATTTTTCGATCACATTTGGATGATCGATTCCATTTATTTTGTAGAGTTCGACGAGAACCATAATCATACCAAAAATCATGTTCATCGGACTTTACTAGATACATGATCGGCATAAGTGAAAATTGCAGAAAAATTCAGTGTGGTTTTGGATCAAGTTTTGGTTTTTTTCAATTTTCATGTTTGCTGATCATGTACTTATTAAAGTCCGATGAACATGATTTTTGGTATGATTATGACTCTCGCTGAACTCTACAAAATGAACGGAGTCAATCATCCAAGTGTGATCGAAAAATGGTTGAAAAATTAGAAAACGGACCAGAGGGGATACCAAGGTTGTTGGTATACCTGGTATACAAAAAAGTTTTCTGATAAAAAAAAACGAGAGGATCGGAGACACATGAGGAAGAAGTTGAGAATAGAAGGGGAGAAGAGGGACGATGCGAAGGGGAGAGAGAGGGGAACGAGTCTCTCCACTCATTGTTAATTAGTTCTGAGATAGATATAGAGTTTTCACAACGGGCAAAAATAGATATCCGGACCAGCTCACGCACTGCACGTCGTGCATCTTGGCTAATCTTGGGATATCATCCCACCGTCCACTAGCGGGTCACTCCAAACACGTTGACAGCATTTGTGAGGTTTTGAACCTAAAATTTTACGAATGAGTAAACCCTTAAATCTTTTGTCTTGACCACTAGGCCAACCCTGGAGTACTTCTATATATAGATCCACTTGTTGGCGGTTCTTTAATAAATTAAGCTTGAATTTAAAATAAATTAACTTATGCATTTTAATACGTGACTTCTGTTATTGAATTATTTTTGACTTTCCCAATTCTTCTTGATATGAGAAATTAGAAAAATAGAAATATACTCTGAATGATGAAAAGTTTACAAGACAAAAAAGAAGCTAAAAATGTATTTATTTTGACTTATCCACGGTGGAATAATTAAAAGTTGTCACATCATTTTTTGATTATCTATTAACGAAGTTGTTATGGTTAGCAATATACAGGTCTATAATGGTACAATCAAAATTAAATAAACAAAACTTGTCATATCACCTTTTAAACTTACAAAAATCTAGAAATTAAAATAATTTTCAAACTAATATTAAAAAATAGGTTATTAGAAAAAGAGAAAATAGTTTTTTAAAACTTTGATTTAAAAAAAATAGTTTTCAGAAAAAAGTTGTAAAAAATCCATTTTTGAATAAAAAAAAGTTTTTTTTTCAAATAAACTGTTTTAATAAAAAAACTGTTCTTGCAAAAAAAAAAAATTAAAAACTCTTTTTAAAAGTATTTTTCTTAGAAACATCTTGAAAATGAAAGATGGGGATTTTTTTGTGGAATGATTGTATACTTGATTGAAGAAATATGAGGACAACTAAATTTGATTATTGGCAAAAGTTTGCTAATTTTGATTATGCAAGAGTCAAAATTTGATGAGTTGCTAAGAGGTTACTAAGTTTGATTATTCCAATGTGAGCTCTTTTTTGAGCAAATGTTGCTAACCTTAGCAACCTTTTGGTTTTGATTATACTACTGTGGATGCCCTTATTTTTCTCTTAAGAAATCTAATATGGTATCAGAGTTAGGTCTTAAGAGGCCTCACTTCACATGGTTGAGGCTGTGTTCCAGAACTGCCTTAAGTTCTTATTTTTTGTTGAATAAGAATGCTTGTTCCACAAAAAAAGCTGCTTTACTACTTATTTTGTCGGTAAAGAAATGGTACCGATAGCCCCCGGAGGGAAATCGTACTGGAGGCTGCGCCGGACCGTCTCCGGCTATCTAACGGTCGATCCGAGCCGTCCAAAAATTTTAAAAAAAAAAACCGAGGGGGCCAACGCGGGAATCAACGGCATCCGAGGTGTGTAGCGTGCATGATTCGAGCACCCCTTTTCCGTGTAGATGGACCGGCGCGGCCGCCGGTACCCCTCTGCCGGCGCCCATTATCATAGCCACAGTCTTATTTTTTGTATAAGGCAACTTCAAGCTCAAAAATCATATGTTTACTCAAATGATTTTCCTATCACTATGGATCTTGTTTGATAGATATCATTGAGATCTTTAATACGGTGCACAAAAAATTGATTTTTTTTTTTCATTTACATTATTTTTGAGTTTGAAAATGTGAAAGAAACTTTTTATTTGGGTTTTGTGGAATGACCCTTCTTATTTTTGAATGAGAAGTGGCAAAATAAGTACTTATTTTTTAAGAAGGTTTCCAGAACGGAACCTAAAATAAGTACTTATTTTTTAGAAACGTAGTCTGAGTCTTCGGCGCCCAAGCAAATCTCTTAGTCTCCTCAATTCGTACCTTCACGTGCATTCAGACTGCACGTGAGAGGGAGTGTTAGAATTTATCCCACATTACTCATTTAAGCCACCCAAGATTGGTTAATTAATAAAATTTAGGAGCTATTCCATTTACTGCCAATTAATTTTAAGTTGGAACCCTCTAAGAAATCTAACATTTAATAAACTTATCTGATTTTTGGTTTGCAATTTTTTTTTTCCCAATTCTCTCTTCAAGTTGAATCAAAAAATCAAAAGTTGAACTTTGAATAAACAAAGAGAGCTACTAATGGTACAACAGAACTGTACAACAACCATGTATAGATGGTTTTTACGCTCGTCTTGGGTCCCACAAAGATGATCGGAGCAGCTCATTTTATTCAAACCATATTGTTTACAGTCCCTGTAAAAAATTATCACAATCCGATATCGGTAAAGACGTTTACGAATCATCCAACTTTACTTCAGAATTGTTTTGAATAAAATGAGCGGCTTCGATCATTATTACGGGACCCGAAACGGACGTAAAAACCATCTGTACATGGCTGCTGTACGGCTTTTGTTGTACCTCTATCTTTTTTACTGATAAACAAAAAGGTATTAAAACAAGACAAAACAAAAATATTCAAATGTCTTCTATTTTATTGAGACAAAAATGTCCGATGCATAGGAAAATGTTAGAATACATAAAAGTGTTTTATGGAACACTCTCATTTGCCGTATCAATCCCCTCAACAAATCTCCCAATTATTAGTAGTACTGTTAAGTACGAGGTGTAGGAATGTTTAATAAAAAATTAGTGTATGATCCACTATAGAGAACTTGTAACTCAATTAGTTCACCTTTAATGTTTGTAACCTATCTAGTCTACTAATATAGTTTAATAAGGCATTAAGTCCACTTCTTTTAAAAAAAAAAAATTAAACCAAGTCAAAAATACCCTTCTATATAAACTGTCATATAGAAAGAAATCCTAGACAAAAATAAATCTAGAGAACAGCCTCCTCTTTCTCCCTCCCCCCTCCCGTTTCTCACTTTTGCACGCTGGTCTTTTACCAAAACCCCACTAAATTCTCCCGATCAAATAAAGAACATCTCTATATAATTTCTCTTTTTTGCCTCTCTAAAAATGGAAGTTATGCCCTTCAGAGAACTTATGCAACTGAGATCTCTTCCGATAGGATACCGATTCCAGCCGACCGACGAAGAACTCATCAATCACTACCTATGATCCAAGATCAACGGCAACGAGGAGGCCATCAGTTTCATCCGTGACAATTCCTTTTCCTGTTTTTTCTTTTTAAATTTGTGGGTTTCTATTACATATTCATAATATTGTACTAGACATGCGTATCTCAAATTTCTTTTTGTGATGTGTATTGGAGATGAAAGATCGGATCTTTTTTGGTGCTGGATCGTTTTTGGAGCTTGAAATAAAAAATAGAGTCCAAATGTTCTTTTCTTTTTAACATTCGGATATTCAAATCTCCGATCGGATCTCCATTCTCCGTTTGGGGCGAGGATGGAGGACGGAAAAAATATCCGATCGGGATTCGGGGCGGATTTAGGGGACGGGTATAGGGTTCGGATTCGAATATGTCAATATCCGCTTCCGATCCACGCCATTGCCATCACTACAACTATGTACAGTCATGGTGAGTATCTAAGGTTCCGTTTGCATGATAGTGGAATTGACGATTGGATTGCAGTAATGAATGAGGGGATGGAAATCGTACTGATATACACACACGGATTATGTAAAGTTACTTGTATTTTGTTTATCATTACTCTTTTCCATTTGCAATGAGAAATAGGACGAATTTTTCAGTGCCGAGCGGGTATTGCCTACGTGGCACCCGCTCGGCGAATCCGAGTCGTCTGATACACTTTTGGACGGCTCGGATTAAAACACTCTCTCTCCTCTCCCCTAAACACTTTCTCTCTCCTTTTCTCTCTCTAAATCTGAGCCGTTCAAAAAGAATGGACGGCTCGGATGGCACGTGGTACCTGCTCCGCACTAAATTTTTTTTTCGAGAAATAGAGAAAGCTAGGTGTAGGGTCGTGTTTTGCGCAAGGTAGCTGACGTGTAAATCTACGTGAGCTGGAGAGGTGTGATTGGTTATTGGCTAAGAGAAATGGGGGAAGGGGAAATGATCTGGTGAGGTGGAGGAAGAGGACACGGAAACAGAAAGGACAAAGGCAGCGTGTCACTAACAATTTTTCCTAGATGGATCGAGTGGTATTGGCCCGAGAAGAATGTTCTTCTTTCTCAGTCCAATATCCTACAGTCTTTTCTCTAGGAATAGTCTATTCTTGTCTCTATCCGTACGTGTCTGTGTATACAGAAGGAAATGTCGGTGCGTATTTATAGGCCTCTGGGCCTGAGGGGGGATCCCCCGAACGGCCCAGCCTAGTTTTGACATGTGTCCCTTCTGCTCCCGAGGTCGCGAGGCGACATCATCGCGCGCACATAGCGCACGGGTGGCGCGCGACACTCCGCGACGGACCCTCCCCTTCCTTAGCCACCAAACCACTAAATCTTCCTCAATTACCGCTGGAGCAAGGTTGCGACCTACGACGATCGTATCCCCTCTGGGGCCCATTGGTTCCGCCTTTCACCAGGGCGCGCTCTATCATCTAAGCAATCTGTGGGTATCTCGGTCCTCCTCGCACTCTAGGACCCCCTAAGGCCCGCGCGGACCAGTTCACTCTTGCGATGTCTCTCGCTGTTCGTCTGCCTCTATGAGCTCGTATTCATGACAATCCGATGCCTTTCTTTAGAGGGCATGTTTGCGCGCTTGTGCCTACGCGCGGTATGCGCGTGCGCGCCCCTCCCATCGCAGCAACAATTACCAACATGCTGCTCCTTTGTTACTTTCACGTGTCGCACCATACGGGGTTGGTCAAAGTCTTGTAATTAGTCGACTTTTGACTTATTTTGACCACTCCTACACTTGCCCCCCCGCGCGTGTGCAATAGGAATACCATTGTGCGCGCGCGACATCAGGCTGACACGTGGCATCTGGTGACAGTTTTGCGCGATAGGTCGCGACCGTTGACGGTTCTCGCGAGGGGTCGCGCCTGATGACGATTCGCGCGAAGGGTCATGACATTTTGGATATGCCATGCCCGTTCATCATTACCGTTGCAACAGTTACGAGAACGGTTGGGTGCCCTGGTGACTCTTCATGCACCAGAGTGACTGTTGGGGGGTGACAGGCTATAATGGAGGGGTTTTCCATTTCCTATAAAAGGCACCCTTGTCCTTTTTCACCTTCTCCCTCCATCTTCTTTCTTCTCCCCAGACGGTGCTTCCTCTACCAAACCTTGCCACTATTTTTTCCGACCATTACTACCCTTCTCTCCCTCTACCGTCGACAGCACCCACTATTCCCTCCATGGCGCGCGACGACGTTGACGATGGCAGTGGTCACGCTATGGACGGCGATTCCGTTCCACCGCCTGACCAATGGCTTCGGGCTCCGTATCTCAGGTCTGTCAACGACCCCTTCTGGACCGCCGTGGGTGAGTACCAACCCACCGACGCTGCACTGAGCGATCCTGTCCTCATCGCGACGGAGGCGCCCATCGAGAGCGCAGATCTAGTGCCTCCCTCCTCTGTTCTCAGACTTCGGGTGGAGCGAGGAGATTTTCCTCACTCGGAGACTCGCTTTAACATGGGATGTAGTCCTCCCACCGACTGGCCCAAGTGGGTGGACGACGTCCTATCAGTTCCTACGTATCGCGACATACTGCAGAGGTCGCTTGTTTTGGATACCGTGCTCATCTCCCGTGACCTAACTCTCCCTCGCAACAATCGCAGTAATGAGAATCTCGAGATGACGGTCTCGCGTTGGAGCGTGGATACCCATACTTTCATATGGGCATGGGGGGAATCTGCCCCTTCTCTGGACGACATCTTCGCGCTTATGCGCTGTAGACACCCCAATTTGGCCGAACGATTATTTCAGGTCCCACCTTGGGGACCATCCCGATGATGAGATGGATACGATGATTGTTGAGTTCTTGAGAACCTTAGGACTTTCGGTAAGAACTTTGAGCCACTTAGAGGACCCAATTCAGAGCCAAACAGCCTTTCAGATGGAAATACAGAATCCTAGGAGAATCTATCTGCCGGCCGTAACATTGATCTCACGGCCATAACATCTTTTCCTCACCCGAGCAACCTGTTGCACAAAAATCTCCTTGAGAGATCTATCCCACGGCCGCAAGATCAATATCTCGGCCGCTCAATCCATTACTCGGCTGCCAGATCAATGGCTCGGCCTCCAGATTGTCTATTTTCTAGACTCTGGAACGTTCTGTCGATTGTTTGATCCGACTACACTACCTCTCTGATGCATTTGGGCCACGTTCAGGGATCACAACGAAGAGTTGGAGTTGAATTGCAATTGCAATTGTAATCGTGCGTTTTGATTGGACGGAGTGTGTCATCCCTTTGCCTATATAAACACACCTCATACACACGAAATTAATCAGATTCATACCCTCTCAAGCCATAATACTCTGCATAAATATACTCTCAAACCCTCTCTACAAAAGCCCTAAACTCCCGAAAGCAGCCATCCACCCGACGATCAAACCCCGAAGTTCAAACCCTAACCCTACCCTAGGGTTTCATTCAAGAAGCAATCAATCAGTTAATCCCCTATCAATCCGAAGCAATCAAGCTACTGAGGGATCAAGGTGGTGAGGCCCAGGGGCCTCTGGTTTGGCTTATTCATTGTTTTTATGTTTAATCGTAGTTTTTAATCATTTGCTAACTTTTCTGTTTGGTGTGAGGAAGAACATCGACCGGGGCTTTGCTCTCTCGGCCGGTACATCAATCCAGGAGGATCCCTCGGCTGTGACATCTATTCGCTGGCCGCGAGATCCATCCCCTGGGATAGCTTTGTTGTGTTTTTGCTTTTTGATGCGTGTTTTACTTATCGTCTCGGCTCACCTTATTTACTGTTTAAAGGCATAAAAACAGACTACTTGTTTAGGATTAAATGAAGTATCTATATGTCTTATGTTAAATGATTATGGGCTAGCCTCACGGCTAGGCAGAGAGGGGTGCCTAACACCTTCCCCTTACTGTACCTTTGGCTTCCGTATCCAGAATCTTTATCTATTTTCCTAGTTTTAATAAACTGGGTGGCAACTCTGTTTTGATGATAACCGCTATCATGTGGCAATGTTCCTAGCCATGGGAGCATCCATGATCTTGGTTTATGAAGCAAGAAACCAACGAGCAAAACAAACGATATCAAACTGTATGGCGATGCCCCGTCCGGGAGGTGTCTACATGCGCCTGCACCCGCGTGGACGGAGGATTCTGGATCTTGACAATCTGTCCCCGGAGGAGGCCGCGAACATACAGGGGCTTCACGTGGCCTTTATTGAAGCAAAGAAGGCCGGGGTCTCGATTCAAACCAGATGGGACGCGAAGAGACCCACCCAACCCGCGCAAGGCTTCATGGAGAAACTGGCTACGGATTTTTTTCAAAGACTTTCAGCCCCCAAAGTCTAACCCTGTGGGTCGCGACCTAGAGTTCATCATTGGGACGCATTATCGTCGGCCCCTATACTTGGCTGATTTTCTCGTATACTTTCTTTCCAATTTCATCCTCCCGGACTTCCCTTCGAAGAGTGTCAGTCCGTTCATCTTTCCCCTTGCTGCCTATCTTGCGCTGGGCGAGGCCGTGGCGCTGGGGCCCTTCTTTCTTGGTTGCCTGTTCAATCACCTGGACCGGGTGCACGCAGACATGGAGCGATTGCTGGGTCGCTATGACATGATTTCAATGATCCATTCCAGCTTTCTTCTGGCCTTCTTCTTTGAACACTTCCTCGCCATCGCGCTCGTGCCATCAGCTCTAGCGTAGGGCAGGTGCCGTTTTTGGATTGAAAGGTGGTCTGGCGCCTCTTCACTCGCACTTTTCAGTAATTACTGTGATCACAGTGGGTACTTCATTCCGCGCCCATACTCGACCCAACTCGAGGGGACAACGGATAACAACAAGTTCCTCCTTCCCATGACAATGGCGCTGTCCACTGCGGGGCTCGCGGATGATCTCGCGCGAGCAGTGATCAATCCCTATTACATTTCCCTCCCGGGTTGGCTCCCCGTCCTTTCAGCAGAGGGGTCGCGGTCAGTTGTATACCACGCAGATAGGGTAGCCAAACAGTTTGGCTATGATCAAGCATCCACTAGCACAACACCCCCATTCCAAGACTTCATCAAAAGCCAGCGTTGCTTCCTCCTGGCCAACCTCGGGGGTCTGGTTGCTAGCCACGAGAACGTCCTCTTGCCTGACTACGACCGCTCCGGTGCCTTCACCACCGGCTTCTATCTATCCTGGCAGAGGAACTTGGATTCCTTCCTTCAGTTTGTTCAGAGGACTACACTTACGCCCAGCCACCCGTTGTACAAGCACAGGATACTTCATTGCGTTCTCCCAGAGCCAGGAATCAAGATTGGCGGGGTGCTCACAGCCAATGGCCCGTCACCTTTGTGAACCCCATATCGCGCATGCCCATGGGGCCCGAGGCTTCGACTGCTGCTAGACCTTCAGTGGCCCAAACCTAAGAAGCCGGTCGTACTCGGGGAGCGCAGGCAGCAGCACGAAGGGCCGCGGAAGCAGGGCCGCCGAGGCAAGACGTTCGCGAAAGCGCCTCCGCACGGTATGTCTGACAACATCTCTTAAACACTGCCCTATGCATTCTATTTCTTCAATATGGTGATCTCCTTTCCTCTCTCCTTTTGTTATTTTCTTTTTTTGTTTAGGCTGGAGACACTGCGCGCGAGCAGGAACAACAATTTCGCAATCCAGAGGCAAAGGCAGTGGTAGCCCTTCCAGCTCGCACAACTCGCCGGGTTGTCGCAAGTAAGGTTTAATTTATCTGAGCCTTTGCACGCATTCTATTTCTTTTATTCCCATTTTTGTGCTCGAAGTGTTTTCTCTGTGCATATTCTAAATAGTCGGCGTTGATGAGTCCGAGGAAGAAGAGGATTCTGACAAAGATACGCTTGCCGTGGGGCTTGAAAGATCGAGAGGCATTACTGCCGCGTAGACTGTTACCTCTCCCGCGCAAGGACCAATCAAGGTGATAGACATTGAAGATTCCCCAGCCATGGAGTGCGCGGGGCAGGAGACGGGCATAATACAGCCTCCTCGTGGACCCCGCACGCACGTCCCCGCCATCGAGGAATCTTCTGCTGTGGTGGGAGGTATGCTCGAACTCTCTCCCGTTTTTTAGGACATTCATGGAGGACCAAGCAAAGTGTCTTCTTCGTCTCCCAGCCACGCGGATTCTCAGCATTCTGACTCTACTTCCTCTGATGATCCAGATTGATCTCCTTCCTAATCAGCCCCATCAGAGGAACGCGATGAGACCCCCAGCGTAGACACTCATGAGTCCGTGGGGGGAATCGATGTGGACATGAGGACAACGTCCAACACCTCAGAGATGCAGAAGAGGATGATCTCGCAGACCTGGCCAGGCCACCTCGTGATCATAACGGAGTGGAGACATCTACCACCGAGCGTCCTCAGGCCAATCCCATCGCACAAAGGGGGCAAACTAACCCATCCGCGCAGGTCAGCATCCTAGCGCGAGATCCCAGCTGTGGGCAGCATGCCCTGGAATTTTCGGATTCCAAAATGCAAGCCTTCGGGAATTTCGTTCCCCGAAGCAAGGGCCCATAATCGAGGGAGCGCGAGCGGAGATGCAAGCGCTCGGAATACAGAGTCGCCACTCGGGTTTGAAGGTCCGACACCCAAGGAAACGTATTTCGAAGCACCTGCCGCGCTATTTGATTTGAAAAAGTGAAGGAAACTAGTCCGTCATAACCATATCTGGGTTCGGGAGCCAGGTTACGAGAGGGGAAGGGTTTTAAGGCACCCCTCTCGCCCAATCCAGAGATCGGTCTTTACTTTGGCATTTTGTGAAAACTTTTGTGATTCTTCTTGTTCTTAACCAATTTTAGCCAATTAGGGCGGGGGAACAGTTAATCAGGGATTTAAAACTGTAACACGATTTGCAAGATGTGTTTGTATTTGAGCATGGATGAATGGAATATTATGAAAAATGGGATAAAACTCAACCCTCTGATTAGAACATCAAGAACACTGTACAAGGTTTAGGCATGCCAACACCATGGCCACCTTTGCATGCATGGATCTACGTGGATGCAAAGAACCATCGCGCAACAATTCCAAACCCTCGCGCGCGTGTTTGTTCCTACCACAGGTTGGATTTTGATCCCCTTCTGGGCTCTGGAAGGACCAGTGCTCACCCAGGGGGCAAACAAAGCAGTTGTATATGTACTGGAATTTGACTAATTGTTACAAATTAACTCAAACAGAAGCCAAATGAATAGAAAGACAAGCTCTAAACAGTGGGGGTAAAAAAATAGAGGCTTTAAGCCTTAGTTGCCATGCAAAGGCCATCACTGGAAAACGGAGAACCATCGCGCGAGTGTTCTGACTGGACTTCCAGGAATTGCTTTGCATGTTTAGGGCTCTGAAACATACTCAGAAGCATCCCAAAGGCATTCCAAACTAGATAATACTGTAAAAATAAGCTAACTATGGCTTTTTCATGCAACACAGTGATCTAAAAGCCTAAAACATACTTCAAAACAGTAAGAACTAAGTCTGAAACACAAAAATCAGGATATCCTTCCCTACAAGGTTGCATCTCACAAAGACACAAAGTGTCGCGTGAGTGTTCTAAACCCTCGCGCGAGGATTCCTGTGCCATTGCTTCTTGTAAATTTGCTGACTTTAGGGCCAGAACTGGTATTGATTACCAGCCTTGGCCCTGCTAGCCCCCCTCAGGGATCAGAACAGAAAGCAGGTAAATGTTTATACCTTTGCTTGAGTTGTTTTGAATTGGTTTGAACAAGGTGGTGTAGCTTGGAAAATGAGTGTATGTAGAGCACAAGAGTGAGTGAATTGCAAGTGAGGTTAGGGTTTGTAAGCCTTTTTTTGCTTGATATTGTGTGTCCTTAGCTTTGGAAGCAATGGGGGTATATATAGGGAAATGCATGGGTGGTAGACATGGCCCAATAATCAGCCAACAAGGCTGGTCAATCAGACTTGGTGGAAAAGGCCTCCAACAAGGTGAAGGGAGTGGTTATGTTGGGAAGAGCCAACCCTGCAGTCTACAACAGCTGTGCTGGTGGAAAACGGGGTTCCACAGGCTTACTAGATCTCTAATCATCACAAAATTCAGCTGGAAATTAAGGATGGGGACAGGAGAGAACCATTGCGCGAGCGTTCTAAACACGCGCGCGAGGATTCTAAAGGTCACGCGAGGGTCAACGGTCAACAGATTGACTTTGACCCACACCTGGCACAGAACACTCGCGTGAGGGTTCCAAACCCACGCGCGATGGTCAACCCCATCTTTAGGGTTTTGACTTAGGGTTTCTGAGGGTAAAAAGGTTCAAGGAGGGCTCCACACACACGACACTCAAACCATTCCAAACTCAAGTCTGTTCTTAATCCGATTTCATCATCGGAGAAACAAAAACCGAAAGTAAACTAATTTGGAAGTGATTGGGGTGTCTACAGTAGTCCCCCTTTGACGGCACGCGGAGCACCATTGACTGGTACGGGTAACGTCAAAGGTTTCTAGACACCCACCAAATCCGCCCAAAAGTCGATTAAAAGAGAGCGCGCAAGTATGTAAAAATACCGTGCACCGAAAGAATGATCGGACGGATAGATCGTCACTGGTTGACAATTGGACGGATGGATCGTCACTGAATTGAAATTGGACGGATGGATCATCGCTGAATTGAAATTGGACGGATGGATCGTCGCTGATTTGAATTTGGACGGATGGATCGTTGCTGAATTGAAATTGGACGGATGGATCGTCGCTGATTTTGAAATTGGACGGATGGATCGTTGCTGATTTTGAAATTGGACGAATGGATCATCGCTGAATTGAAATTGGACGGATGGATCGTCGCTGATTTGAATTGGACAGATGGATCGTCGCTGATTTGAATTGGACGGACGCTGATTTGAATTGGACGGATGGATCGTCGCTGATTTGAATTGGACGGATGGATCGTCGCTGATTTGAATTTGGACGGATGGATCGTCGCTGATTTTGAAATTTTTGCTCAGGTGTGCGCGGGCGGACCGCTGCTGGGGATAGAAAATAACTCGAATTTCGATGGGCTTAATTCCAAATAACTTCCAAATATGACCCAAAAGCATAACAACACATCATGAGCCACAACAGTAGGGTCATGCATGATTGGGCTTGCACTGCGGGGGAAATGGGCCTGAGGCCCAAAAAGAATCATCGCGCGAGTATCCAGAACCGTCGCGCGAGGGTTCGTGTCTCAGGACTTGGATCAGAAACAGCCCAGACCCGGCCCACGCCTGTTTTAGTTGTTATATCGACGGAATCGTTTCAGAAACCGCTCACCATTGTTTCGAACAGTTCCAAACACCCCTCTCTCTCATTCAAAACTTACTTAAACTCCCTCAAAACCCTAGGTTTCTTCCTCAAACTCAGCGCTCTACACTCACCCATACACTCATGGCAGATCACGGTAATGGTGAAGGTGGAGGAGAAGTGGTTGATCATGTACGAGATGAGGAGGGAAGCATGGAACCCGTAATCGAGAATCAACCAACGGCAGGGGTGACTGCGAGCGTTAGTGCAATAGCCGCAGGCGGCGGCAATGGTGGAGAAGATCGCGAGTAAGAGGCTGATCGTCTGGAGAATCCTCGCGTGACCGAGGAGAACCCTCGCGCGACGGTTCTGAGTGGGGCCGTGGGATCCATTCTTGCAGCAGAAGGCTCAGGCATGGTGGCGGAGGGCCCGCCCATGGTCAGTGGCAGTTTTGGTGGTTCTGGCAGCGGTGGAGCAGTGGATGATGTTTCCGGGCCGAATGGGTCTCCGCCGAGGGACCCGGCGAAAGGCAAGAGCACTGTTATTGCAGAGGAGGAAAAGCCCATTGAGGAAGAGCAAACCTACGAGGAACCCCCTGTTGAAATCCGTGAATAAGATATTGCATTCAGGCCTCCGATGACGGCGGCCACATCGTCGCGTCACATGCCAATCACGTACGATGACATCGCCGAGCACACACCCGACGCGATACTAGCGCGACTTTTGGAGGAGCGTCCCGATATTGGTGAGCTTGTTTTGAAAGCAAATGAGAATCGGGCGCAGGCCATTGAGGCTGCCGAGGCCGCAGAGAGGGCCGAGAGAGAGAGAAAGGATAGAAAAACCCTTGAGAGACATGGAGGTCGAGGAGAGGGCTGCAGAGGAGGCACTGGGACCCAGGGTGACAGCCGTAGCAGAGGCGGCAACAGTGAGACGGCCTGACTACGCAGCAGAGCCATTCACACCTCCCACACCACATTTGTTTGTACCATCAGGTTTTTCAGCATACACGCCGCAGCGGTCAGAGTATGATGACGAGACAGTGCTGAGAGACCCTCTGATTCACATTGCGAACACCTGGGCCGAGGTAATCTCTGAAAACCCCCTTTGTACTTCAACTTCTAATTTCTTTGCATGTTTAAGTAAATTGTAGAGATGAGCATGAAATAACTCTGAAACCAATCATGAAATAGCTCGGCCACGGTATTGGAACCACTGAATTGCACGCCATATAGAATGCATGCCATGTAGAATAATAACTTGAACCAACCATCTAAATACTGCCTGCACCTAAGCCAGAATCACGATGATATAACCCTAATAAACCATGCATGCAACAGAGGACCCCTATTTGCCACCATTGTTATACCGCTGCATTGATTACCTAGAACTTGAAAATGAAAGCCATGCAAGCTAACATTTGCCCTGTTGCTTGACGACATGACCTTGACAAGCCACGCATGCAATAACATGAATCAAAGAGCCGTTGTTATACCGCTGCATTGATTACCTATAACTTGAAAATGAAAGCCATGCAAGCTGACATTTGCCCTGTTGCTTGACTGTGTACTTGAAACAGGAGGGAGCAGCTCAGAGGGATATTCGAGGATTTGGGGGTGCATGCAAATCCCTAGTACTGTACGAGGCTTTACCCCAAGCGGTGAGAGATTTAGTGGATGCTGCAGGCTTTGGGGAGTTCATACGGACTCTCACCCGGAGCAGGATTGATCATGCCGTGCTGGTAGCGCTTGCAGAGAGATGGAGGGACACTACCAATACCTTCCACCTTCCCCCCTGGAGAGATGACAATGACACCGGTAGATTTGCGATCACAGGGCTGAGAGTTGGAGGAGAGCCCATCCCTTTTGACTCGGACATTCAGAATGACCGAGTTGCACTGGAGTGGTTTCTGGGTGATGCACCCAAGATTGAGGAGGGGATGGCGAAGTACGAGCAGTTCAAGAAGTACCTGAAGAAGAAGGTGACTACAGAGCGGGGGGCGGAGCAAATGGCCAGGGCATACCTGCTGTATCTCTTTGGTGCTACCCTTTATCCTAACAGGCGTAGCAGAGTACACTTGTCTTATCTGCCAGCCCTGAGAGACCTGAGGACAGCTTCACGCTTTGACTGGGGTGGAGCAGCACTGGTTACTGCTTACACCTTCTTGAGCAACTCTTCAAGGACAGGGAAGAGCACTGCTGGCTATTGGCGAGTCTGGGAGGTAAAGTAACACAACACAACCTCTATTATACTTGCATTGTTTATTTATCTGTTTCCATAGCCGGTTTGAATACATATCTGCATAATATCCTGTGACTGACACATAAACATGCTTGCATTTGAACAGCTTTGGGCTTATGAGGTCCTGCGGATGTATCCGCCTCAATGCAAGCATCCCGACTTGAGCACCCTCCCTCGTGCGCTGATATGGAGTAAGAAATACATGGGGCCAAAGGAAGGTAGAGGCGACCTGAACGCCTATAGACTACACCTAGACGAGCTCAGAGCCTCGCAGGTATACCATAAAACCCTCAAAATTCAAAATATGCATGTGCTTCAATTGCTTTAATGCTGTCACTGACCAATTGCCTTTATTGTCTGTTAATCTATGTGTAGGTCAATTGGAACCCGTGGAGAGTGGTAGGAGCAGAGCCTACGTACCTGGCCAGGAGCAGGGCCATTACCGCCAGTAGGGTACTGCTTGAGTCGGCCTTTGGCTGGCAGTGGTATCTTGGAGACCGAGTGACACGTCAGTCACTCGGCTATACCGCGTTCCAAGTGCCGGAGCCACTTCCTCCTCGAGCCTCACACACGAGTACTTACACCCGGGCTGAGCTGGAGAGATTCACGCAGCCAGACACAGAGCTAAGACGCTTCCTGCGCCCGGAGATGGACTATGCAGAGTACCAGAGAGACCGCTTAGCGAGGCCACTGGGTATACGGGCTTTCAGAGACGTGCGGAGTCAGGCACGCGGGGCTACTGAAGAGAGGAGAGCTGCTGGTGAGAGAGTGAGAGGCAGCGAAGGCCGTGTCAGGCTGCATGCGGGCGTACCTGTGAGAGGCAGACCCCCAGAGATGTCATGGGTAGTTCCAGTTACGGATGCACAAGGAAATCTAGCTGAGATACACTTAGTGCCTGCCAGAGTCGAGCCACCGCCTGTGACTGTTCCGGTATGAATCTTGTTTACACTTTAATACATGCACCATTATTGAATATGCTTGATGATACTAAAATGCCTTTGCAGGTGCCCGCTGAGTGGGTGAATGAAGCTGTTCGCCGTATGCTGGCCTTGGAGAACTTAGTTAGGCGAGCAGCAGGTGGCTTTCAATTGGAATTGCGCTATCCAGTACCTACTGCTCCACAGGCTCAGCAAGCTGCTGCCAAGAAGCTTCAGGTATATAGCAATACATTCCTGCTTTTGATACTTGATGATGTACTTCTGCTTTCGATACATATGCTTTGATTGCTTTTAACAAAATGCACCTGACATTCAAACATTCGATATGTACAATATACAATATGAATAATGTATACTGATGCTTTACATGATATGACAATGCAGGTACAAGGACAGGCGACTACTAGGAGCAAGAGGACACGGTCGCCTCCGCAGAAGAAGCTAGCAGCTAGGACATCCGCGCCACCGGCCATATCGCAGCGACAGACTAGGAGCTCACAGACAGCTGCTGTAGGGAAAGAGCCAGCTAGACAGGCCACGGCACGTGCTGAGGAGCAATTCAGGATTGCAGTGCGCAAGAGGCCATCATCGGAGGAGCAACGAGCCCAAAAGGGACTTAAGCTGGTATTGCTTCCAACCTCTGAGGATGAAGAGGAAGATGATGAAGACGAGGAGGAGGGAGAAGAAGAGGAGGAGCACTCATCTGTCTGCAGCGATTCCGACGACTCAATTGATGATCCAGCATATAAAGAGGATCCCAAGGATGGAGCTGATGACAATGATGATGGTAGTGACGATGATGGTGGCCGTACTAGCCTGGAGGACTGGTTCAGAGGCGAGGATTGAGGTTCAGAGCGGGACTTTTTTATTTTCTGCATTTATCTTTACTTTTGGGGGCCTGCGTGCCCAAGTAGGTAGATGGAGGGCAGGTGTGCCCTAGCACTGATACTTTGACATGGATTTGGGAGGCCTGCGTGCCTCTCTGATGGATGGGCGAATGTGCCCGCACTACTTTTGATGCCTTTTGCTTGGCAGATGTGCCACAGATACAGTAGTTTTCCTTTGTTTTGGATGCTTTGATTCAGACAGTATTTGCTTCAGACAGCATGTAGCTAGTTATAAAAGTTGCATTTTCGTGGTTTATTCAGCTTTTCTTATGCATAAAATAGCATGAATGCCAACTGCTAATACCAAACTTGCATTGAAAACACTCCGAGACTGTACACAGATTCACACATATGCACAAGAGTGACCAGTTTGAAAGAAAACGGGAAATACCCCCAGGACGCAGCCAGGACATGAGGATACGGGAAATATAATGAATTTTCAGGCGTTACTAGGCCAAAATTCAAAATACCTCCACACCGAACCAAAAGACACTTCTGCCAGGTCAAACACGCATAACGTGACTTGCAAAAGTCAATGGAATGAAGAAAAACTCTCCGAAATGAGATTTAGACCGAAAAGTGCCCAATAGACACAAAAGGGACACGCGACATAGAAACATGACTCAAATATGTTCCGGACCGAAACCGACACCCCCATACAGTCACACAAGGCTTACATGACCTGTATGGCATGAAAGATCTTGACGAGAATACCAAGAACGAGTTTTGACCTCCCAAAACCTTGATCTCCACTTGAAACGGGCCGCCGAGGGTCCGAAATCTTCGTTGAGCGCAAGATTTCGAATCCAATGCTTGCATACAGTCATACATACCCATCATGACTTGCTGGAACCAACAAAAGTGCCAAAGACCCTCTGGAACCAAAAACGACCAAAAATGGACAATAGCTGGCAAAATCTGTCAAAATTGCAGGAGAACCATCGCGTGACGGTTCAGAATAGTCGCGCAAGTGTTTTGTATCGCGCGAGGGTTCTTGAATACTCGCGCGAGGGTTTGTCCCTGTCAGGCCACCCTCTTTTGACCAAACCAACTTTTGAAGGCACCAGAGGCCCTGTCATCATTCACAAACGTCCCGCAGACCATTCTGCAGTTTGCAGAGTTGGGTGTCCTTGCATGGCAAGGTGTCCCAACTTTTCATGAAGCTTTAACCCTTGGTATGAAAGCCGAGGATGATATTTTTAGAGACTTTGCATATAAAAGCATGGTATGCACAGCAATGCCAAAAGCATCCATTCCCCTGAAGCCCAGGAATACCCATTTTACTTAAAATGGAAAATCCGCTAGCCGCCATACTCGATCCGTGGCTGACGCGGCCCGAAACCATCGACTGGGAAAGCCCTCGTTCCCAATGCCTATCTTCCATCCGCGACCTCCGATTCATGGAGGCACGACCTGAATTTCTTGAAGCTGCGTTGGTGTATTGGGATCCTGTCATACACGTTTTCCGCTTTTACGATGACGAAATGTGCCCGACAGTGGAGGAGTTCCAAGCCTACCTTCGAGGATTCACTGACTGTGAAGTTCTCGCCATCCCTCCGTTCCAGGAGGATATGAGCCAACTATTAGAGGCAAAGCTCAACATTCCCGAAGAACTGTCAGCAAGCATAATCCCAAACGGCAATCTCAACATTGTCCGTCTTATCGAGCTGTACGGTCCTGAAGGTGCCCTAAGAGATTACGTTGGACAAGCCCACAGACGCTTAGTGCTCTCGGTTTGCGCGCTGGCTGCCTACATGCTGATCCCTGTTAACGGAGAAGTTAGCCCAAGCATAGTGAGCATGGCGCTGCAAATGGATGCTCGAAAGAATATCATGCCCACCGTTCTAGCGGAAACCCTCATAGGCATGGATTTAGCGAAAAGCGGCCAGGCAAGTTTGTTCAGCGGATGTCCTCTCCTGCTCCAGGTAGGTTCTCACTCAACTCACCTTTTCTTTATGCACATACTTTCTCGTTTTACCTCACACTCAGGCTAGGAAAGCTCGACAAACCTTACTTGTCTTTTAGCTCTGGCTACATCTAACTTCTCACTTGTTTTTACACTCAGCTTTGGCTTTCAGACAAAGTGGGTGTACTTGAAGCTCCGGAGGCCGGCTTCGAAGATTTCCCGAGGCAACTGGTCGAGAGACCGATGGTGTACCCTGAGCTGACGGTTGATATATGGTATGCCTTTCTGAATGACATGCAATCTGAAGACATAGTCTGGAGATGCCCATGGCTGAACCTGCCGGCGATGACCGTAAAATCTGCGGGGTTCAAACGAGTGATCCTTGCTGGGCTGACGAGCTTCACTTTCTATATCCCAGGACGGACGCTTCGACAGCTGGGCAGAAACCAAGAGAGTAGGTGCTTTGGGAGGGAGCGTTTCAGGCTTCCCACATTTGACAGCCACAACTTGCAAGCCTACGAGTACAGCTGGACCAACAGAGAACTGGAGGAGGCTCTCCCTGATCCCCTGACATGGCTGGAGAGCCGTTACGTGAAATGGCTTCGCAGAGAAGTCTATGCCAGATTAAGGGAATACTTCTGAAGTCCCCCAAAACCGAGTTTGTACCAGAAATAAGCTCCAAGTGGTTGGACTATTTGAGCCACGTTCCATCCTTTCGTATGCTTATTATGTGAGTTGTATGGCCTTTAAGCCTGGCTTGTTTAAAGAAATAAGAACTTGTACGCTGACCAAGAACCGACACCATTTCTCTGAGCCTGAAACCCATCATTAAAAACATAATTTGGGCAATTAAGACTTCCATAACACCACAAATATCCATAATGGCCCATTGGAAACATTCAACGTCCGAAAACTGACTCGGGTCGAAATGCGAAGAACCACCCTCCAAAAGTCAGTAGGCTACTTATTCCTGGCCAAAAGAGGCCGAACCATCGCGCGAGTATTCAGAATAGTCGCGCGAGCGTTCACTTCAGTCTTGATTGCCAGCTTTGATTCATTCAAAAAGCAAAGGGATGTAGGCCCTAACAGCACTTTGGTCGTCCTGGAGATTCAGAGATGCTCCAATAAGTGTGACCTTTGAGTGAAAAGGTATGCCACCTTGCCTAATACTCTGCATGGGCACAGGGATATTTTCCCTTCATTTGGTTATAAAAGAGGACTCCTCGGAGGTATACAAAGCACCTCTCCCACAGAAAACCTTGCAAATCACAAACAAATGGCAAATCATCTTCCAGCACTAATTGATCTATGGCTAGAAGCCTTTGTTGCAACCGATTGGCTATCCTTCCGAACTCATGGGCTAGCCGCCGTCCGTTTCCTCCAAAACATACAACTGCAACCCGCAATTTTGCAGTCAGCTGTACGGTTTTGGGACCCGGATGTCCATGTGTTCAGATTTGGAGATGACGAGCTGTGTCCGACTGTGGAGGAACTCCAAGGATACCTCCAAGGTTTTGTATCTCATCTGATTGTCATACCACCATACCGAAAAAGCATGTCCAAACTTCTAAAAACCAGTCTGGATATCACCACGGGTGCGGCTGAAAGCCTGCTGAGCGGCGGGCAGATAAACATCATGCGCCTGATGGAGTGGTATGGGCCCGAAGGCGATACCGGAGACATGGCCTAGCAAGCTCGCCGTCATTTTGCACTGGTGATCAGTGTGCTGGCCGTGTACTTGTTGGTATCTCCGACTGGACAGGTCAACCCCTCTTTGGTGAGCGTGGCCACTCAACCGGGCGGTCGGAGGAACGTGGTGCCAATGGTTCTCGCTGAGACACTCATAGGGCTAGATTTAGTAGCAAGCGGGCAAACGATGATATTCGGCGGCAGTCCGCTGCTATTGCAGGTAAACTCTCACTCAACTCACCTTTTTCCGGTTTTCAGACATTCTGTTTTTACCTCAACACTCGGCTAAGGCTATATCAGAGCTCCTTACTTGTTTTTTTTCCGCTCAAATTTTATGTGGCTCCTTACTTGTTTTGCTACTCATGCAGTTGTGGCTATCAGACAAGCTCGAGTTGATTGCAGCCCCAGAAGCGAACTGGCCCCGCTTACCCGGGCGAATGCACCAGAGAGAGATGTTGTACCCAGAGGTGCCCACAGCTGAGTGAGTTAGATTCCTGAACGAGCTACCATCAGAAGAAATCACCTGGAGGCACGAAAAGTTGGATATCCCAGATATGGCCGTAAAATCTGCAGGTTATGAGAGAGTGGTGATTGCTGGTCTGTCTAGTTTCACATTCTACATTCCTGGCCGTATCCTTCGGCAGCTCGGGATAAGCCAAATTTCACAGAGCCGGAGCGGAGATCTTTCATGTTCCTGCCTTCACTGCACAAAACCTGCTTGGGTATGAACGCAACTGGGGCTCGAGGGAGCTCGGCGGACCAGATCCAGGTTTCAACACAGAGCTAACAAATCGTTATAAAGCATGGTTAAGAAGAGAAATTATCAGAAGACAAAATGCAGACTGACTCCTGACACAACCCTGATGATCTAGAATAAACTGTGAGCCCGTGAGAGCCGCTAACATTTCATTCTGTTTTCATGCTTTAACTGTTCTGAAAACCTGCTCAGCTTGTATAATAGAAGTATTAGTTTGAATAAAATCGAAAGACTAAGGACTTTCCCCTTTGGGTCCAAGCATTGAACGCCGCGCTGCATGTTAAGAACACCTTTCGGAACAAGGAACCCTGGATCAAGTTGATTGATTATGACCGAATCTCACGGAGAGATTGCCTACGTATCCTTTTTAAGGAATCAGGTCAAAACGTAGTTCAGGCTAAGGTTCGCTCGTGTATTTTAACTTTCCTTTTACGCTCTAATTTTTGCCTAGGACCACCCATTCGGGTTTTCGGCCTAGCGAGCTTTGATTTTGGCCTATTTATTTTTGCCTAGACCATCTCCTTAGGTTTTCGGTCTAGCAGGCATGCTCTAATTTTTGCCTGGAACCGCCCACCCTTGTGGTCTTCGGCCCAGCGAGCCTCTCTCAGGGATAGTAACGCTTGAGTTGATCCAGGTTGACCAGAGTGCTGAACTCGTTGCCGTCCAAATCCATGAGTTGAACTACTCCCCTAGAGAGGATAGTCTTGATGAGGTAAGGCCCTGAGCGCTTCGGATGGAACTTACCGCGGAGATCAAAGATGGGAGCCCGGATTTCCTTTGTAACCATGTCTCCTTCGACTAAGGTGCGAGACTTTACCTTTTTGTTGAAAGCCCGAGCAATTTGACGCTGATATCCCTGAACATGATACAAGGCACGGAGCCTCCTCTCGTCAAAGAGCTTGAGTTCAACAAACCTCCCGCTAAGCCATTCGGATTCGGTGAGTTCTGATTCTACCATGACCCTCAAAGATGGTACCTCAAGCTCAATTGGGAGTACCGCTTCCATCCCATAAACTAGAGAGTAGGGAGTTGCCCCTGTTGATGTTCGAATTGATGTTCGATACCCCCAAAGAGCTAGAGGTAGCTGTTCGTACCAGTCCCTGGCGGACTCTGCAGACTTCTTGATGATCGTTTCGATGTTTTTGTTGGCGGCCTCAACTGCCTCGTTAGCCTGTGGGCGATAGACCGTTGAATGGTGTATTTGGATCTTGAACTCATCGAAGAGCTCCAAAACCCTGCCCTTGAAGTGAACTCCATTATCTGACACAAATGCCTGCGGAACACCGTATCGACAGATAATGTTCTTCTTGATGAATTGAGCCACCTGAACAGCAGTCAGGGTTTTGTAAGATTCGGCCTCCACCCAGTGAAATAGTCTATCGCGACCAAGATGAAGCGGTGATCGTTTGAAGCAGATGGCCTAATCATGCCGATGACATCAATACCCCATACAGCAAAAGGCCAAGGTGACGTCATGCCAAACAGCTTAGAAGGTGGAACATGCATAAGATTGGCATGGATCTGGCACCTGTGACAGCGGCGAACATAATCCACACATTGTGATTCCACAGTAGACCAAAAGTAACCCTGCCGTAAGATCTTCCTAGCAAGCATGACACCACTCATGTGAGGACCGCAGACTCCTTCATGAATGTCCTCCATTATTTTGGTGGCTTTGGCACCACTGACACACAGCTTATGCATCCCACAATGGGACCTCCTGTAAAGCTTCCCTCCGCAAATGATGTATTGGGCTGCTAGCCTTCGTAATGCAAGCTGATCCTTCTTGGATGCCCCAGCTGGATATTCACCCCTTTCAACGAAGTTCCATATATCATGGCACTAGGGTAGGCCGTCATTGATATCGTCGATAGTGCTAACATACTGATAAGCGGGGCAGTCCCGCTGTTCAATCAGGACGGGACGAAGCTTAACACCCAATGGAAGTTCAACCATGGAGGCCAAAGTCGCCAAGGCATCGGCAAACTGATTTTTCAAGCGGGGAATGTGAGTAAAAGTCACCTTGTTAAAACGAGGAATAAGATCTTCCAAGTCCTGATGATAAGGCTTCAATCTCTCCTCACGAACTTTCCAGTCCCCGTTGGCCTGAGATACAACAAGATTAGAATCGCCAATGACCTCGAGCTTTTCAACACCGAGTGTTAAAGCGCCTCCATGCCGACAATACAGGCCTCATATTCGGCTTGGTTATTTGTGACGTCGAAGTTGAGTTTGAACGCAAGCGGGATATGAGAACCGTCGGGCGTTATTAGCAAGACCCCAATCCCATATCCTTACTGGTTGGCTGCCCCATCAAAGTAGAGAGTCCACACGTCGTCCACTATTGTTAGGACCTCTTCATCTGGAAACACAAAGTCTGTATCTTCTGGCCCATCGACAGGATGATCAGCTAGGAATTCTGCCACCGCACGGCCCTTGACGGACTTCCTAGTGACATACTCGAGATCGAACTCCGCCAGCAAGAGCAACCATCGTGCTAACTTACCAGTAAGTGCTGGTTTCTCAAATAGATACTTGAGAGGATCCATCCGAGAAATCAACTTCACTGGGTAAGCCAGCATGTAGTGTCTCAACTTTTTAGAAGCCCAGACAAGAGCCCAACACGTCTTCTCCAAAGCTGTGTAGCGTTCCTCACAGCCTACCATCTTCTTACTCAGGTAGTAAATGGCCTTTTTGACACCTTTATCCCCTTCCTGAGCTAGCAAGCATCCCATAGATGTAGGATTCACAGACAGATAAAGTATCAAGGGCCTCCCTGGCATGGGCGGCATTAGAACCGGAGGATTCTGCAGGTAGTTCTGAATAGATTCGAAAGCTGCTTGACACCTGTCGGACCATACAAACGGCGTGTTCTTCTTGAGTAGACGAAACATCAGCTCGCAAGTTACGGTCAACTTGGCGATGAATCTACTGATGAATTGTACTTTTCCCAGAAAGCTTTGCACTCCTTTTTCGGATACTGGGGGCTTCATCTCTAGTACTGCCTTGATCTTTGATGGATCAACTTCGATGCCTCGAGTAGTAATCATGAAACCGAGCATCTTACCAGCTGTGACCCCAAAAGTGCATTTCTGTGGCTTAAGCCGCATACGAAACTTACGAAGCCTCTCGAAGAACTTCCTAAGAACAGGGATGTGTCCCTCTCGAGTTTTAGATTTGGCAATCATGTCATCGACATAGACCTCCACTTCCTTATGCATCATGTCATGCAGGATGGTCGTAGCAGCCCGTTGATAGGTAGGTCCAGCATTCTTCAACCTAAACGGCATGACCAAGTAACAGTAAGTCCCCCACTCAGTGATGAACGTTATCTTCTCACGGTCCTCGGGTGCCATATAAATTTGGTTATAGCCTGAAAATCCATCCATGAACGAGAGCAAGGCATGCCCCGCCGTATTATCCACAAGCACATTGATATGTGGCAAGGGAAAATCATCTTTGGGGCTTGCTTTATTCAAGTCCTTAAAATCAACACAGACCCGTATCTGCCCATTCTTTTTAGGAACAGGAACAATGTTGGCAACCCAAGTAGGATACTGAGAAACCATGAGAAAACTGGCGTCAATCTGCTTGGTAACCTCCTCTTTGATCTTCTGTACCCAATCCGGCCTCATCCGCCTGAGCTTCTGTTTGACAGGTTTAGCATTTGGCAACAGGGGGATACGATGCTCCACTATCTCGGGATCGATACCTGGCATGTCCTGATGAGACCATGCGAAGACATCAATGTATTCAGTGAGCAAGGCTTTGAAGTCACGATGCTCCTCTGATGAAAGCGTTGAGCCTACTTGAACCATTCGGGGATCATTTTCATCTTTCAAGTTTATAGAAACTACTTCTTCTTTTAATGGCTGAGCATGCCTTTTGTCTTCCCTGTCGATGAGGGCACGAATTTCCTTGGGAATATCCCCATCGAAATCTTTCCCTTCATCGTCGGGGTCAACACAGTTTATATAGAGATCATGCAAGTAGTTAGAAGACGAGTCATTCATTTCACAAAACCCCTCAGGGTTGCCCAGTAAAAACAAATCAAACTCGAAATAAAAGCTATGATGTGGAGGGCCCAGCGGCACAAACTCCGACTCAAAGCTAAACTTAGACGACTCACTGGACTCAGACTCAGACTCAGACACAGACTCAGACTCAGAAGTGTCATCAATGCAAGTTAAGCGTGGTTTGAAAATGCAATTTTTAAGACTGCCCTTGGCTTCCACAATGAGCGATGTCGGATCCTCCAAAACATCTGACCTGAGCACGAACACTTCAGCTTCCTCAGCTTTCTCAGTTAAACCCGCTTGGGAGAATTCCTGGAATAATAGTTCCAAGCTCCCTTGATCAAAAGTCCCCAGCCAGTCAGTCTTCAACTTTGGTTGAGCAAGCTTCCTCTTGAATTCCATCTTCTCTGGCTCCTCATCAGTAGATGACCAGGTGTCATCAGCAAAAACCTCGAAACCCGGAAGCAGTTCTCCAGTCTCAGGATTAATAAACGGCTCTACCTGCCCAGTATAAGCTGCTTTCCCGACTTCGCGCACAAAATAGCTATCAGGATCGCCATAGAGAGTACGAGGTTTTCCCGTATGTTTCCTACTTTTGGCATTATTAGCAGAGGCAGTGTACCCCAAACCGAAACGCCCCTCACAAGAAGGAAAGATAGGGAACTCCAGGACTCCCTGGTGGCGAATCCCTAAACCCAGACCAGGAAAATAAGACATCCTTAGCATGATGTCCATTGCAACAGAGCTGATAAGAAAGTCCCCATCCACATTGATAGCTAAAACAGACCCAGAAGTGTCGAACGAGAAACCCCCAAGGTCAATGTCTTCCTCACCATGCATGATACCCAAAACATGAGTTCCATCTTCTTTAAGCGGGCGGATTCCAGAATCCCCGCAAATGGTCAGCGTACCAGTAGGTAGTCCCAGCATGACTTTCTGGTGGAGAGTTGATGGCATAGCCATGATGTCTGACCGATGAAGCCATGGCCTGCCCAGTAGCAAGTTGAAAGTGGCAGGAATGTCAACCACATGGAACTCAACGTCCATTTCAAAGCCCTCTGCGTCAAGCTTGAGCATTAAAGTCCCCTCGACCATGCGACGGGTGCCGTCATAGGCCTTGACGGCCAGGTTAGAAGGTGAAAAGTTTTTTTTGGCGAAACCCAAACGATAGGCCACCCTCATTGGACAAACGTTGATGGTTGAGCCATTGTCAATAAGGACAGTGGGGACCCAGAGTCCGCGGGTTTTAACCGTAATATGGAGGGGGCGGTTGTGATCAACCCCTTCGACGGGTAGATCCTTGTCAGTAAAGACCACGGTGTGCTTGGAAGTAGGAGGAAGAATGAGAGATATCATCACCTCAGGAGTGATGTCCGCTTGAATCTCGAGACGGGCGAGAGCTTGGCACAACATCTGACGGTGCTCTCGGGAGGAACAGATCCGTCCCCAGATGGATATAGCAGCAGGAATCCGCTCTAGTTGCTTCCGGATAAGATCCGTGCTTGGTAACTCGAGTGGCGCAGTCCCAGGAAGGGGTTCATTCTTTGAGTTAGAAGGGTTGGAGGAAGTCCCAACTTGTAGGTTTGCAGGTTGGAAAATTCGCCCACTCCTCGTAACATTATGCACGTTTCCTGAAGAAGGCACAACTTGAGGATCTTCATTCACATCCCAGAGATCAGCAGGGACTTCCCCCAGCTTACGTTTCCCTTTATCAGCGGCCGTTACAGATTTCGGTACCTCCATGTCCAGCCCTAGGTCTTCTGCCAGGTCCTTCATCAAGAGCCAGTCCTAGAAACTCACATCAACGACCGTTACTACTTCGGTAACGGGCTCTGGACTGGCCATAAACGGGACGTCCCACAGTCCACCCTCTGCCAAGGAGCGGTTAACTGCCCAAACTTCATTCCCCACTTGGATATCGACAACCTCGTTGACGTCACATAAATTAGTAGGAGGAATAAGATCGGTCACCATGATACTGCAGTCTCTATTGCTGGGATAAGAAACCATAGGACGGGGAAGCCTCTCATCGGTGATGTAAGAGCAAGGATCGTGATCAACATCACAGATCGAGTCGAAGACCAAATTGAAAGTAGAAATATGATCACCTAAGACGCGAGGCTCCTCCTGAACAAGGTCGTCTTCCACGTAATGCTTCAGATAATCAGGTACAGCGTAACCTTGCTGAGGGTTAGGATTCAAAACCATAGGATCCTGCCAGATCGGTTCGGGGTCCCAATTGTACTCTTCTTCAGGGATGACAGGTTCAGCCTGATGGAACAACAGGTAAAGAGAGAACTCATCCAAAGGATCGATCATAGCAGCTTCATGACCAGCCATCCACCCATCATACTAGGCTTGATCAAACGGGAGATATTCAGGCTGCTGCCGGAACCCCTTTAGCTCGAGTGCTGTCCACTCATTGATTATTAGAGCGGCATAATCCATGTCGTCGGCGATGGCCCAACTTATAGCTTGCATGTCAGCTTCCGGGGGAGGTGCACTGAATGGCATCCGGTTCGTCAAACTGAGAGATGGGTTAGGATCCGTTGCAGTGAAATATGGACTGTCAAGGGAAGAGGTAGAACTGAGCTGCACGGCATGGATTGGCTGGTGAGAAAGATCACTAACAGATGCGCCAAGGACAAATACCCGATTCTGCAAGCATTCCAGAGGTACATCAGAGTCAAAAATCTGGCCTTCCTCTACTCGTATGTACGAGACTTCGGCCAAGGATTCAGGTGGAGAAGATACAACCGGCCTGGGCTGATCTGTGGAGACTATATGGCTTGTAGGGTCAAATGAGGTAGAGTTGGGATTGATTTGAGCAGAGTGGAGAGATATTTGGTTGATATGGGGGACAGCTTTGTGGTTAGGCAAGGAATTGGAGAGAATGTTTGGCTTTTGAGAGGGTGGAGGTGGAGCCTGGAGAGTCCCGTCATCTATGAGATCCTGAATCGCATGTCGGAGGCGAAAACAGGAATCTGTGAGATGACCAGCTCCCTGATGGTAGGCACAGTACAGGTTGGCCTTGAAGGTTGGCGGAGGGTTCTTGGGTAAAGGAATTGGATCCAGGGGTTTGAGATGCCCTGACTTGACTAACTTCTCCAAAACTGAGGACAGAGGCGCCTCAATTGCAGAGAAGCTGTGGGGCTGACCGTGGGGCCGGCTGTTTTGTGGTGTTTGCACCTGATTGACATCGGAGATGTGGTTGGCGGTGTTAAAGGAAGTGGCATTTGTGCCGCTGGTTGCTGTATTTGAGTAAGTCCCACTCCCAAACAGAGCATTGGTGTTGCCAAAGTAAGCGCGGGGCTTGGCTTTCGGAGGGTTAGAAGACTCCCCTCTTGATAGTATCCCACTCTGCAGTGCATCTTCAATGGTGAGGCCAGAATCAAAGAAGGTTTCGAAGTTTGCAGATGCTTGAGCAAGGACCAAATGCTTAGCATAGTCTGGCTGGAGGTTCTGAGAGATGATACGAAGTTGGTCTTTCTCGCTGGGGCGATCAGTCATCAATGCGGCCTTGGCTCTCCATCTTTTGACAAAGTCAGCAAAGGTCTCCTTTGCTTCCATCTTTGTAGATTCCAACTCCCGTGTGGTCATTTTCGGCTGAGAGTTGTAGCTATACTACGAAATAAACGCAGCCCCAATATCTTCCCAGGTCCTCCTTTTGGCTATGTCGAGTGACAAGAACCAATGAAAAGCAGGGCCTGAAAGGGTTTGGGGAAAGAGCTGTGACATGGCTTTGGGCTCAACTGACAGGAGCTTCATAGTAGCATGGTAACTATAGAGGTGGGTCCGTGGATCACCACTTCCATCAAACTTTGCCAGGTCGGGCATTTTGAATTTCTCAGGGAGTTTGGCATTAGGATACAAGCAGAGACGATCCAGGTCAATCCCTCCAGCTTTGACCTTTTCTGCTTTGGCAATGGATTCCTCAAGAAAAGCCATCTTAGCCGTAAGAGCAGCTATGTCCGGATTCAGGGCATTGCCTGCAGGATTTTCATTGACAGCAGGTACACGAGCTACCCTAGGTTTGGGTTGAACAATGAGACGCCCCTCATGATTCGGATCTGGGACCATGACGGGCTGCTCTTGGTTATCCTCATCGTCCTCGTCTTCGGTCTCGAGCGGAGGCAGAAGACGAGTGTTGATAAGGTTATTCAGGTGGGTGATATTGGCATCGGTCTGAGCTGATCTCTGCTGCATCGTAGTGATACTATTCTGGAGATTCATGAGCATGTCTTCAACGGTGAGCGGTTGATGGGGCGGTGTTCCAGCCATGTTGGGATTTTTGGGAGTATTTGCAGCTGAAGAAGGGGTTGGAGTCACTGGTTCCTCGAAGATTGATGTTGAGCTTGCCTGTAAAGCAGCCAATGAAGAGAGCGGGGAGTCCTCCGTTGCGACTGACTGAGATTGCAACCTAACAAGCCTCTGACTCGGATTCCGTTGCAGACGTTCCCAAGCGGGTTTACGGTCTTGCCTCGATACTTTCCTTGGAGGTGCAATGGCTCAGAACTTTGCTTGCAAAGAAAGAGAATACCAAGATAAGGGTCCTGCTGCTACTTTAATCTAAATAAAAGACTAAAGCGTAGATGCGGCTTGCGTCGTCCGTGTCCCCTAGACTCTAGAACTAAAAGACGAGTCCGTCTCAAATTATCCGAATACTGTCAGAACCCTCAGAATTCTTTTCAGGTATGTATCCTTGTTTGAGGCAAATAGGACTAAAAGATGCCAAAAGAATCCTATACCCCCGGCAATTCCACCGCTTAAGGTTTCAACTTTTGAAGCTGGAACAACGTATGAGTGTCATGATACCATAACCATAATGGCAGGAGCGGCAGGCAGGGCGCTGTTAGCCAGGCGGTGTAAGTGACGAGACACTTGTTACCCCCCTTTTTGGTGTAAGCATCATGGCATTCTTTCTATTGTTCCTTGTTCTCTATTTGAAACCCTAAGCAGGTGTAAAGACGAAGGTGTAGAAATTTCCGATTTCCCAAAGTCCCTCCTCCCCAAGGATTTGGAATGAACACGTGCATCAATGAGATGCACGACTCTTCATCGGGTCATAGCAGTGTCCCGGTAATTTTAAGACAGACTTGTCTCTAAACGGGAACCTAGAAGTTGCCCTAAAACATGCTCCTACACAGGATGGTATGAATGAGCAGAGCATGCGATAAGAAAAGCAGTAACACACAGGCAGTTTATGGGGTTAGATGCAAATAGATCTTACCCTGTAGGTACCTGCCTTAGTTTGGAAAGTTCTAATGCTTTGTATATATGCAAAGGCCGGTTTTGGTTTGTAACGGGTTCCTCGGACTAGGGCCACAGATATACCTCCCATTGCCCGCGATTCGCAGAGCAACGGTCAAATGGTAGCATGACCCATCATCGTCGAAGGTTGTTAGTCATTCAGGGTCCTCGGGCTCCGGTAAACCGTGCCGGATTGCCAAAACGATCCAACGAGGCTTATCCCACATCGATGCAAATGAGATGCTAAAAATTGATTTAAGAAGAAGAAGAATCACAAAATCACAAAATGCCTTTTCAAGCTCGGCTCACTTTATTTAGTCCATCTTTAGAGGAAACTACGCAAGTGAACAACCGAAAAAGTCCAAGATCAGATTGGCCGGACACGAGGTCCTGTTAAATCACCATTCCAACCTTCGGCAGCGCGAAACTCACCGTTTTGACAGACTTTTTAGGAATTGTTCACAAGTGTATTAAACTCTAAGTATGAATTAATATTAGTTCGATTATCCCCAGCAGAGTCGCCACTGTGGGCAGCATGCCCTGGAATTTCCGGATTCCAAAATGCAGGCCTTCGGGAATTTCGTTCCCCGAAGCAAGGGCCTATAATCGAGGGAGCGCGAGCGGAGATGCAAGCGCTCGGAATACAGAGTCGCCACTCGGGTTTGAAGGTCCGACACCCAAGGAACCGTATTTCGAAGCACCTGCCGCGCTATTTGATTTGAAAAAGTGAAGGAAACTAGTTCGTCATAACCATATCTGGGTTCGGGAGCCAGGTTACGAGAGGGGAAGGGTTTTAAGGCACCCCTCTCGCCCAATCCGGAGATCGGTCTTTACTTTGGCATTTTGTGAAAACTTTTGTGATTATTCTTCTTCTTAACCAATTTTAGACAATTAGGGCGGGGGAACAGTTAATCGGGGATTTAAAACTGTAACACGATTTGCAAGATGTGTTTGTATTTGAGCATGGATGAATGGAATATTATGAAAAATGGGATAAAACTCAACCCTCTGATCAGAACATCAAGAACACTGTACAAGGTTTAGGCATGCCAACACCATGGCCACCTTTGCATGCATGGATCTACGTGCATGCAAAGAACCATCGCGCAACAATTCCAAACCCTCGCGCGCGTGTTTGTTCCTACCACAGGTTGGATTTTGATCCCCTTCTGGGCTCTGGAAGGACCAGTGCTCACCCAGGGGGCAAACCAAGCAGTTGTATATGTACTGGAATTTGACTAATTATTACAAATTAACTCAAACAGAAGCCAAATGAATAGAAAGACAACCCTAAACAGTGGGGGTAAAAAAACAAAGGCTTTAAGCCTTAGTTGCCATGCAAAGGCCAACACTGGAAAACGGAGAACCATCGCGCGAGTGTTCTGACTGGACTTCCAGGAATTGCTTTGCATGTTTGGGGCTCTGAAACATACTCAGAAGCTTCCCAAAGGCATTCCAAACTAGATAATACTGTAAAAATAAGCTAACTATGGCTTTTTCATGCAACACAGTGATCTAAAAGCCTAAAACATACTTCAAAACAGTAATAACTAAGTGTGAAACACAAAAATCAGGATATCCTTCCCCATAAGGTTGCATCTCACAAAGACACAAAGTGTCGCGTGAGTGTTCTAAACCCTCGCGCGAGGATTCTTGTGCCATTGCTTCTTGTAACTTTGCTGACTTTAGGGCCAGAACTGGTATTGATTACCAGCCTTGGCCCTGCCAGCCCCCTTCAGGGATCAGAACAGAAAGCAGGTAAATGTTTATACCTTTGCTTGAGTTGTTTTGAATTGGTTTGAACAAGGTGGTGTAGCTTGGAAAATGAGTGTATGTAGAGCACAAGAGTGAGTGAATTGCAAGTGAGGTTAGGGTTTGTAAGCCTTTTTTTGCTTGATATTGTGTATCTTTTGTAACCCTTTAGCTTTTGGAAGCATGGGTGGTAGACATGGCCCAATAATCAGCCAACAAGGCTGGTCAATCAGACTTGGTGGAGAAGGCCTCCAACAAGGTGAAGGGAGTGGTTGTGTTGGGAAGAGCCAACCCTGCAGTCTACAACAGCTGTGCTGGTGGGAAACGGGGTTCCACAAGCTTACTAGACCTCTAATCATCACAAAATCCAGCTGGAAATTAAGGATGGGGACAGGAGAGAACCATCACGCGAGTGTTCTAAACATGCGCGTGAGGATTCTAAAGGTCATGCGAGGGTCAACGGTCAACAGATTGACTTTGACCCACACCTGGCACAGAACACTCGCGTGAGGGTTCCAAACCCACGCGCGATGGTCAACCCCATCTTTAGGGTTTTGACTTAGGGTTTCTGAGGGTAAAAAGGTTCAAGGAGGGCTCCAAACACACGACGCTCAAACCATTCCAAACTCAAGTCTGTTCTTAATCCGATTTCATCATCGGAGAAACAAGAAACCATAAAACGATCGGGAGATTCAGATTGGGGTGTCTACACCAGCGCGGAAGGGTTTGGCCAAAAGGGCTCCGAGGATCAATCGAACGCCTCGACATTTCCAGCTGCCCATCGATCCATCAATCCTGATCTTGTCGCGGATGCGACCAGCCCCTCTGTGCGCTCTGGCCCACCAACTTGCCACTCTATCGCGGGTTCTTTTAGACCGCCAGCTGTCATTTCTTCTCATGTGCCACACGCCCAACTTGAAGAAGGTGAGCCCCAGACAGTGGAATTCACAGAATCAGAGCTATCTTTTATGATAAAAGCAACAGGTTTTGTGCCAAGTGAGGATCTGTTAGGTGGGCGAGGCAGCGAAATCCTGGGCAATTTTGGCCACGATTTATCTACAGGTGCCATGGCCAGGGAAGCAGAAGATAGGGAGATCAGCACAGGGACTCATACTGGGAATATCCAGGCAGCAGAGACCCAGGTAGATCAGATGCAGGAGGATGTCCCCCCCGTGGCGCAGATCGACGCTGGAAGGCAGCCCGAGGGTATGGACATCACATAAGAGGCAGGGCGGAACGCTGCAAAGGCGGCAGTGGAGGAGGAAAGGGTACCGACTCCTCGTGAGGCGATCCGCCATTTTCCCGCAGGCCACGTGGACGAGGTGTGCTTTCCTCTTCTGAATTCCATTGCACTGGTCCATCCCGAAACCTTCGCCAATTTCCGGTGCCGCTCCTTGGCTGCTGCTGGGTCTTTCCTCACGGTGCTCCATGATACTGTCCGTGGCTGGAATTAGACCCCCATTCGGGCTTTCACTCCGGTGTTGTAGCAGGAGCTCCAAGCCCTGAGCCTTGACTTTATGCCATTGGGCTTCGATCTTAGCTGGATGATTCAGTGGGGGGATCAGGTGCTGGCCGTCGCCAGGAGGCGAGAGGTCCAAGAGAGAATCCGCGCGCTAACAGACAGGCTAGAATCTGTCGCTGATATCGTGGGGGAGCTCGCTGAGGCCTAGTTGGACGATTTGGAATTGGCCGCTGGAGCACCCGATGAGTTTGATCAGGATGCTTCTGTGTTCGGGGGGTTGTTGCCCCCATTGCTGTTTGTCTTTTATTTTGTTTGCTTTATTCATTCGTACTTCTGTAAGGTGTTAAGACTTTATTATTTCTCTTTTTTATGCAACTCTATTTTTTTTTTGTCATATTCTTGTCATTCTTTCGTTCTGCTAACATCTTAAAATAAGCAAAAAAGGGACGACCTCTATCCATTGAATGTGTAATCCGAGCAATACATCTCGTTCGCAACTTTAAAGCATCCAACAAACCCAATCTATGTAAAAGAAAAAACAACATCTAGCGCCTCTACTAGCGCGCAGCTGTGCCCATCGCACACATCTTCGCTCTGTATACGAAAAGGTTATTCTGACATAAAGGTCATTAAGACAACAGTAACCCTCTCAAGAAAGATAATACGATAATTGTTTCCAAACAAAAGAAGAGGGAAGACTGGTACAAAAGGTGATAAGCGGGTAGCAAAACAACCTTCTAGAATTTTTTAGGGGTAGTATTTCTTGATAAACTTGGAATTAACTGCCCCAGTCTTGTGCCCGTCACTGATGCGTGCAAAATGGTAATACCCATTTTTGGAAGACATAATAACTTCATAGGGGCCCTCCCATCTAGGAGTGAACTTGGGTGTTTCCAAATTTCTCATCACTGCCATGGTTAACTTCCAAACCAGGTTGCCTGTCGCAAAGGTGCGTGCGACCACTCCCTTGTTGTAATACTTCGCCACTGACTTCCAGTACCTCTTGTGCTCCTGCGCGGCCCTATCCCTCCTTTCCTCCAGCGCTTCTAAGTCTGCTCTCCTCGTTCCTTCAGTGTTTTCAACTGCAAGGATCATTCGCGCGAAAGGAACACTGAACTCTGCGGGCAAAACTGTGTCCACGCCATACACCAAGCTAAAAGGGCTCGCGCGGGTTGATTTTCTCTTTGAAGTTCTGTATGCCCAAAGGGCGATGGGCAAATGATTAGCCCATGTCCCCCCACGCTCGTCCAGTAGCTTACTGAGGATCCTTATCAAAGTCTTGTTTGTGGCCTCCGCTTGCCCATTACCTTGTGGGTAATACGCACTAGATTTATGATGCTCCACGGAGTATTCTTCTAACAACCCTCCCACGTACTTGTTGAGGAACGGAGTACCATTGTCTGATAAGACAACCTTGGGAATGCCGAACCTGCAAATAATATTTTCCTTTATGAATCGCGATACTGCTGCTCCCGTTGCCTTCCCAATGGTACAGCTTCAACCCACTTAGTACAGATTTCAGTTGCGGCCAGGATCCACCTGTGAGTGCGCAAGGCAGGCGTAATTGCTCCTACTAGAGCCATGGCCTATGTGTGAAAAGGGTAGGGTGCGCGAATGGCATAGAGCTCGGCAGACGTAGCGTGAATCAAGTTCCCAAATTTTTGGCAGGCTTGACAGCTCAGGACGTGGCTCCTCACATCTTTTTCCATGGTGGGCCAATCATAGCCTGAATGAATCATTTGCTCATGCAATTTCCTCCACCCTTGGTGTTCGCTTTCATGCATTTTCCGCAGTACTTTCCCTGCTTCTTCCATCGTTAAACATTTCAAAGGTAATCCGTCAATCGTCCTTCGGAAGAGTAGGTTATTTTCGAGAAAGAACCTCCGAGCTGCGTGAACCATTCGCGCGGACTCTCTCCATCCTGTGGGAAAAGACCCTTCTCGCAGGAAGTCAATGTAAGGTTGCCTCCAATCTTCCTCTTGTCCACCAAGATAAGCGGCGAAATGCTCCGGCTCGACGGCATAGAGCGAGCATCGTGCGCAAGCATTGGTCACAGCAGCTGCGTCCTCCTTCATGTCCGGCCAATAATAAGCCCGCCTTTGAATTCGCCTATATTGCGCCACCTCGTTATCTCCGCAGCTGGCTTCATGGGTCTAATCCAACCTTTCCTTAGCTTTCCTGAGGCTAACACACCGCACGAGCCACCCTTGGGGTGCGCAATGATACAGTTCTCCGCGCAGAACGATAAACTGCGACAGGTCTGCGAGTGCCATGCTACCCCTCTCCCCTGCCAGTTGTGATCTTACAACGCTTCGCCAATCCTCGAGAGCTTCTTCTTCGTCCTCTTCCTCGATTATGGATGGTTCAAACAATTTCACAATTTCTATGGATGCCTTCTCTTCTTTGAACTGCGTTTTTGCGCCCAACGTAGCGTGGGCATCGGGGAATCTATTCTCTGATCTTGGCTTGTGAACAATACTTATTTCAAGAAAATGCTTCATCAAGCACTGGACTGTCGTCCTATACAGTGCGAGCGCAGGTTCCTTGAGCGAATATATCCCCTCCGTTTGTAAGGTCACTAACTTTGAATCCCCCACGATTTCCAAATGATTGATTTTCCTTTCCTTCGCAGCCAGCAGCCCTAGCACCAAAGCTTCGTACTCCGCCTCGTTGTTTGAGCAGGGAAAATTCAGCTTGTATGCGAGGTAGAGCTTTTCTCCTTGGTCACTCGTGAGCATGATCCTGGCACCACCGAGGCGTCCACCAACTGCCCCGTCGAAGCTTAGGGACCAACGTGGCTCATCAGCGCAGGTCACTAGGGCTTTGAAACCATTACTCGGCAAAGAATCCGTGAGAGGCTCGCACTGTCCACTGGGAAACTAGGCTAGCAGGTCAGCCAAGGCCTGGTTCTTAATAGCGCGGGGGGTAACACATGTGATATCGAACTCTGCAAGTGCCAATAGCCACCGCGCAATCCGTCCTGTCAGGGCTGGCCTGGACAACAGATACCTGACAGGATCGCACTTTGTAACGATCTGTACGGGAAAAGACAGAAAATAATGGCGCAACTTCTGCGCTGTAAAGACAAGGGCTAGACAATGGCGCTCTATGGGCGTGTATCTTTCTTCCGCCCCGTGCACTTTTCTGTTTATATAATAGACTAGGCGCTCCAGCCCATCTATTTCTTCTACCAACAGGGCCCCGATGGATCTTGGGGTAGAAGTTAAATATAATATCAGCGGCTTCCCGGCCTGCGGCGCAACCATAGTCTGGGGGGACGCTAGAACCGTCTTGATTCTTTCGAAGGCTTCTTGGTGGACAGTCATCCACTGGAATAAAGCTGCGCTTTTGAGTAGGTCCCCAAATAGTGCCGCGATCTCTGCCAGCACAGGAATGAACCTTCGCAGATAAGAAATCCGGCCTAGGAAACGCTTTAGGGACTTTTGAGAATGCGGCGGAGGCATGTCCCGAATGGCTTGAATTTTTGCTCCATCAGCGTCGATCCCGTGCCGATGGATGAGGAACCCAAGGAATCGTCCAGCCGTTACCCCGAAAGAACACATTAAAGGGTTCATTTTGAGCTGGAATTTCCTGCATCGCTTGAACACTGCTTCTAAGTCGGCCAAATGGTCCCGCTGTTGTTTGGATTTTACCACCAAGTCATCAACATAAACTTTCACAATTCGATGGATCAAATCATGGAAAATAGCCGTCATCGCGCGCTGGTAAGTCGCACCTACGTTCTTCAATCCAAATGGCATGACAAGATAATAAAAATTGCCCAGTGGGGTCCGGAACGCCGTTTTCCTTTCATCTTCGGGCGCCATTTTAATCTGGTTGTAACCGCTAAACCCATCCATGAAAGAGAGCATTTTGTGGTGGGATGTGGCATCTACCAGCGTGTCGATGTGGGGTAATGGAAATTCATCTTTAGGACAAGCCTTGTTAAGGTCACGAAAATCCACGCAGACCCTGACTTGGCCGTTTTTCTTCTTAACAGGTACAATGTTGGCGAGCCAATCTGGGTATTGGGTCACGCGGATGAACCCTGCTTTGCCCAACTTTTCTACCTCTTCTTGGATTTTGCCCTCCAGGTCAGGGTGGTACTTCCTTTGGGACTGCTTGACTACCTTAGAATTTGGAAAAACATCCAAACGATGAGTAACCATCGTGGTGTCCAATCCCGGCATCTCCTCATAATGCCATGCAAATACGTCAGCATTTGCGCGCAGAAGCGCAATCAATTTGGTCTTGAATTCTTCACCCATCGTTTTACTGAAAAAAACGGGCCTTTTGGGTCTAACTCCATTACTCAAATCAATTTCTTCCAAGGGCTCTTGTGGTGGTTTCGATTCATCCTACATGCATTCTATGGCGGGTTCTGGCTCGAGAACAATCTCTTCGTCGGCCGTGCGGAATGCTTCGCTGGGGCCAGCGGTTTCGTGGCTGGCCGCTGCTCCGGTGCACCGTCATAACAGTACACTACTTTCCCCCCTTCTTTCACTTTCGTGATTTTCCTGGGAGTAGCAGTATCTGTCACGGTAGGCCCACCCTTCCGCGCATCTGACTCGTGCTTGATATCCTCCCACCGTAGAAGTTTTACACCCCTAGGCTTGGCAATGATTGCCTGGGAGGTTTCACCCAACTCGGTGAAGTATACTGCGTCAGCGAGGTGCGCCTCGTGAGTATCAAAGGGTTTCTCCGAGGCACGCACGGTGATTCTCTTGCCAGCCCAGATCCCCCTCAAGCACTGATGGTAGCTAGAAGGGACAATGGCATATCTGTGCATCCAGCTGCGCCCCAGGATGATGTGGTAGATGGGGTCGGCATCAATGACATGAAACTTAGTGGCCGCACGAATGGGCCCCACCGTGAGGTCCACGACTACGTACCCCGGGGATTCTTTTTTATCTCTTCCAAAACCTGTGATGGTGATGGGATTCTTGACTATGCGATTCTCAAGAATTCCGACCGCCCCAAAAGTTGTTAGAGGCATGAGGTTGATAGAGGTGCCACCATCGAGGAAGGCGCGCCGTAGTTCCACTCGGTTAACACTTTCGGTGACATATAGAGGCCGGTTATGGGGGTAAGGGATGCGCCTGTCAGCTTCCGTGAAGGTAATGGCACTAGAATCGTCTCTGATAGTGCATGAAACTGATCCTTCAGCTGACATGCACGCCTCTTGGTGAACTGCCACGATGTCGATAACAGCTTTTGTCATTTCGAGGCGCGCGGCTGGTGTAAAACCAAAACTGTCGAAGAAGGCCTTAAACTTCGTACTGCCCAGCAACAACCGAACAGAAGAGTTTGAATCTGCATTGACCATAGGGGCGGGGTAGCTCGCAAAATCCTCCGTGATCTCATGGCAGGAAGCCATGCAGATCCAATCATCCTGACTTTCATCATCGCTGTACATGAAAGGGTAACACTCAGCTCTGTTTACCTCGTGGTTATGATTCGGGAAGGGCTCTTCGTGCACATCGCGCTGGCCAATGCGCATCTCATTAGCCTGCTGCTTCCGTCTAAAAATCCTCTTCAAAGTCCAGCAATCACTGGTGGGATGCTTTGTGTGGCGGTGAAAAATACAAAAATCTGGGCTCTCGCGATCGCGATGCGAGGGCTCGTGCTCTATGTCCGGCAATTTGATCTCACCGTCAATGACCCACGCGGTGACCAAGGCTTTTATTTCCTCTAAATTGCAGGGGTAATCAGGCGCGGTCCCGTAGGCATCTCTTTCTTTCTGCTTTCCATTGCCCCCTGCTGCTTCCGTGCGGTAGTCGCGGTGGAAGCAGCGGCAGTGATTTTGCCTTTCCAGCTATCCTTCTTACCAGGTTTGATCGCAGAGCGCAAATTGTATGCGGATTCCAACAAGGCTGAAAAGGTAGCGAGATTTACGTTGATAAGATGGACCTGAAAGTCATTAATCAAGCCGCTAATGCAAATTTCAACCAGCTGACTCTCGCTGATGGATTCAGTACAATCAACAGCACGATCCTAGAATCGTTTGATGTAGGCGATAATGTCCTCACTATTTGTCTGAGCTTTTTTGGTGAGGGTAATGGAAGTCACCTTTTCGCGCATCTGGAAAAACTTAGCATAGAACTTGTTGACCATCTCCTCCCAAGTGGCAACAAAGTATCGTTCAAGGTTAACGTACCAGGTGTACGCGCGTGAAGTGAGGGACTTAGAAAATTCGCGAAGGCGCAAGTTGGTATCAACAACGTGCGCGCCAAGGGATTTGATGAAGCGACAACATGCTCCTGTGCGCTGCCCTCTTTGCTATCGAACTTTACAAATTTGGGTGGGGTATAACCCTCTGGATAAGGCAAGGACAGGATAGCCAGTGAGTAAGGTGGCTGGATATCCGGTGGAGGGAGAGATGGTAAGACAGCTTTGGCTTTCTCTTTTTGGAGGAGCACCTGAACATCAGCCAAAGTGAGGAATGGTCCTGCGGGTGGAGTGACAACAGCGGTGGTTGGGCTGCTGTGTTCGCCGGCCGGTTGCCTGCGACCACTAGAGGCCGAACCCCCAACGACGCCGCCAACTAAAACTCCCTGCAAGGGATGAGGCTGCATGATGAGTGGCGGGGCCGCGCCGAGGCCTACAGGTTGTGTGGACGGACTGCCCTGTGATGCGAGAACTTGGTGTGAACCGCTGTCCCCACCCTGGATTGGCTGGGGAACCTCGCCATCGTGCGCGGGCCTGGGCTGGGCACAAGTAATGGCCTGCGTGAGCCCGTGCAGGGCCGCGAGTAATTGCTTCTGGGTATCATGAATTTGCTGCTGGCTGGCCTGGACAAGCTTAAGGGCTTGGGCAGCTGCGTCAGTGCTAGCAGTCTCGGCCGTCTCGTTAGAGACGAAATCATCGTGCTGAGAAGCCCCTTTTCCGCTCATGACGACTTTTCAGCGGAATGCAAGCACAAAAGACCAAAAACACCTCCCCAGCAGAGTCGCCTGTTGTAGGGTCGTGTTTTGCGCAAGGTAGCTGATGTGTAAACCTACGTGAGGTGGAGATGTGTGATTGGTTATTGGCTAAGAGAAATGGGGAAAAGGGGAAATGATCTGGTGAGGTGGAGGAAGAGGACACGGGAACAGAAAGGACAAAGGCAGCGTGTCACTGACAATTCTTTCTAGATGGATCGAGTGGTATCGGTCCGAGAAGAATGTTCTTCTTTCTCAGTCCAATATTCTACAGTCTTTTCTCTAGGAATAGTCTATTCTTGTCTCTATCCGTACGTGACTGTGTATACAGAAGAAAATGTCGGTGCGTATTTATAGGCCTTTGGGCCTGAGGGGGGGTCCCCCGGACGGCCCAGCCTAGTTTTGACACGTGTCCCTTCTGCTCCCGAGGTCGCGAGGTGACGTCATCGCGCGCACCCAGCGTGCGGGTGGCGCGCGACACTCCACGACGGACCCTCCCCTTCCCGCTGGAGCAAGATCGCGACCTGCGACAATCGTATCCCTTTTAGGGCCCATTGGTTCTGCCTTTCACCAAGGCGCGCTCTACCATCTAAGCAATCTGTGGGTATCTCAGTCCTCCTCGCACTCTAGGACCCCCTAAGGCCCGCGCGGACCAGTTCACTATTGCGATGTCTCTCGTTGTTCGTCTGCCTCTATGAGCTCGTATTCATGACAATCCGATGCCCTTCTTTAGAGGGTATGTTCGCGCGCTTGTGCCTACGCGCGGTATGCATGTGGGCGTTACGCCTGCGCGCGGGGTCCGTCTCGTGCCCCTCCCATCGCAGCAACAATTACCCACATGCTGCTCATTTGTTACTTCCACATGTCACACCATAAGGGGTTGGTCAAAGTCTTGTAATTAGTCGACCGTTGACTTATTTTGACCACTCCTACACTAGGTATTCAATTTTTTTTTTGCTCCATAGGCAATTTTATAAGTCTCAAATCTATCTTTGTTTTTGATAACATACAAAGAACAGATTGAGACATATAAGATTATATGGACAACTTTATATGTCTCAGATCTATCTTTGTTTTTGATAACATACAGAGAACAGATTGAGACATATAAGATTATATGTGCACTTTTGTTAATGTATTACCAAACATAAGGCAAGAATACAGATTGTGACATATAAGTTTATATGTGCACTTGCTCAACATGCAGAGAACATATTTGGCATGATACAAAGTTTAGATATACAAATATAATATTATATGTGCTTGTATTGGCAAAAAAATAGTTCCAAATATCAATAGATAACCTTATCTGTCTCAGATATCTTCATTTTTTGATAACGTACAAAGAATAGATTGAGACATATAAGATTATATGTGCACTTTTGTTGATATAGTACCAAACATAAGACAAGAACGCAGATTGTGACAGATAACGTTATATGTTAAGGTGTGACGGGTTCAACAAGGGAAGCGCTCAAAACAGGTTAAAAAAAAAATTTGTCACACATATAATGCTCTATGTTAAGGGATTGTAGGTTCAAGAAGTGAATGACTCAAAACAGGAATAAAAAAAAAAAGAAAATAGAAATTTTTGTGAAACGTAACGTTATATGTTGGTGTGGTGGTGATGGAGGTGGAGTGGTGGCGGCGGCGGCGGCGGCGGTGGTGGGAAAAAAAAAAAAGAGAAATTTTTGTCACACATATAACGTTTAATGTGGTGGTGGTGGTGGGTGTGGTGGTTACGTGGTTGCTACAAGATCGAAAAAAATGAAAAAATATATTTTTTGTGTTAGCCGAACAAGCTGGCCTTTGTTTCTTTTACATAGGGTAATTTTGTCATTGGAACTATTAGTGAACTAGAGGGGTTAAAAACTATAGAAGTAGACTAGTGAGGTTAGAAACATGTTATAGTGGACCTCCCAAAAATTCTCCCAATATTTAATATACTCCGGAGAAATTCAAATACGAATTTTGCCTCTAAAAAATGAAAATAAACTAAAGTTTTAGTACTGAAATCAATCATTTTACCTCATTTATCTTTAACTAATATATATTTTGTAGTTTATTTAAAGTATATCTCAATATTATATTATTCCCTCCGTCCATTTTTAAGTGTCCTGTTTCGTAATTTCAACTTATTAAAAAAACATCATCATTATACCTTTCAAATCAATTTTTACCTCCATTTCCCCTCTTACCCTTTATGAAAATATCATAATTATATTTTTACTCACTAACTTTTCAAAATGGAATATATTTTTAGGAGCAAAATGAAAATTTTACCAATTTTTACCCACTAATTTTACAAAATGGACACTTATTAAAGAACAGTCCAAAATAAAATACTGAACTCTACAAAAGAAACGAAAGAAATATTTGCATTTACTAAAAAAACGAAAGATTAAAGATAATGATACATGGACAATGAATGAGGATGCATTTTGTCGATGGGCGCGCTGGTCTTCGGTGTGGTAATTCTATATTGGAGGTTTGGGTTGTATGTGTGTGTTTATAAGATACACTCATACTTCACCTAGACAACAATTGCTTATGTGTTTGGGTGAGTGGACTTATCCTTATGTCCCTCATCAAAAAAAAGAAAAGAAAAAAGAATGAGGATGCATTTTTGTCCATAAAGAAAATGTCTTTTTCAAATCGACCCCTTCTAACATCACCAACCCATCTCCAAAATTGAGAATGGATGTGACACATTGAGAAATTTTTTTGTAATTTATCTAATATTTTCTTCACTTTTTATAACTTTTTGGGAGAATCTTGGAGGGACCCATAATCGTTTTTAAAGATTTGTGCCTTGTTTGGATTAAAACTTGGGAACAAATTTCTAATGAAAAAACACTCATTACTAAGGGTGTACACGATCCGGATTGGTCCGGTTCTTTAGAAAATCAATAACCGGATCATTTTCAACGGTTCTAGGAAATTGAAAATCAGAACCTAATCAATATATGAGTGGAACCTAACCAGAACTAAATCGCAAAACCGGTCTGATTTTGGTTCCATTTCGATTTTATCCAATTAGCATTCAAACAGTTATTCACAAAAAACTCATAAAATTAAAAATTTAAAGCATCAAATAACTCATAAAATAATAATAGACATTTTATTAAGAATCAAAACCCAATATGGTTCATGAAATACTTTACGCACGACCAAAAAATATTGACGAAATTCACCAATAAAGTAGGCAAAACCACTTATGGAATAATTAAATCCAGCGATAGAAAAATGTTAATGACTCATTATATTTAGAACTAAAATTAAACCTATATCATAAACTATAAAATATAGCAGCACGTCTTGAAATATAGAGCAGCAGCTCCAATATCCAAAATATCACTTAAAACAGCAGCACTAACTTCTTCCATGTTCTAAAAGTAGACCAACCTCTACACATATATTTATTTTTATATAATTATATATATTAGTTTTAAATGGTTTGGTCCGGTTCTAACCATGGTTCTTTAATTGAGAACTAATAACCAAACCAAAATTAACGGTTTTTATTTTTTTTGGAATCATAACCTGACCACAGAATCGCAAAACTGGACCAAGTAGGACGGTCTGGTCCGGATCAGACCGATTTTATGGTTCGAACAGTTTTCTTGAACACTCCTACTCATTACCCCTATTTTCAATTATTACTCTAATTCTCTCTTCACTCATTATCGCTATCTTCAATCATTACTTTCATTTTTCTCTCTATCTCTCTCCACTTATTACCTATAAGAACAAGACATTGGAGGGACCCATACTCAAATTTGAATCCAAACAAGGCATTGGTCTCCAAAATAAAAGTGTGGTATTCATATTTGGAGGAGGTCACCATTTTTCGAAGACCCAAAGAACGATGGGTCCCTCCAAAATTCTCCTAAAAAGTACAAAATGTGAAGAAAATAGAGAATAAATTACAAAATCTTCCATCAATATGTCACAACCATTCTCCATTTTGAAATTTTAGAAATGAGTTGGAGATGCTCTTCCTCATCGTATACTCTCTCCGTCTCTTTTTAAGTGTTCTAATTCGTAATTCTAACTTATTAAGAAAAGGGGAATTTGCACTTACACTCCCTGTACTTACACGGTTTGGCAGATACACCCCTCGTACTTTAAATTTAGGCACTTACACCCCTTGTACTGTGCAGTACCGTTAAATTGGATGGAAAAGAGAGTGGCGGGAGTTTTCCCTCCAAAATGACTGAAAAAATGCCTAAAATACCCCTAGAAGCCATTGTGAGCAAGGCGGAGTCGGGATTCGGAGGCGGGGGTGGCACCGTTCAATGAAAATCTAATTACATGTTATGCGAAAAAATATGAAAAACAAATTAATTGTGAAGTCGTATAATTAGGTTATGTCGTGGACTTTTTTACAGTATTTGTATAAAGTATTAACTTTTTTTGTGGGAAAAAATTTAAATTAATTGTGAAGTCGTATAATTAGGTTGTGTCGTGGACTTTTTTACAGTATTTGTATAAAGTATTAACTTTTTTTGTGTGAAAAAATTTAATTTCCAAATGGGTTACGTTCGTTTCCAATTTGTGGGAAAAAAATTACAAATCTTCTTAATAAAAACTTGTGCCACAAGAGAGAGAGTGTGTGTGTGTCTGTTTTTGAAAAAAGAAAGCACATCGGGTGCCAGGGGTTTTGATTCTTACGAACCGTGGCGCAAGGCACCAGGCAACAGAACACTTTGCCACTTTACCACGATACTTCTTCTAACCGGTTAAAAAATGGGTTATATCTTTGAATCGGTAATAAATTTTTCATATCGAATATGAATCTTGTTTGATAGATCTCGATTACTTCTATAATACAATGTTTTCAAAATCACGTAAAACATTATAAATTGAAAGATATAATCGATTGAAAAATAGCACGTACTCCAAAAAAATTATTAAATCCGGACAGAGGGAGTACTATTCATGTACAATTCTTCAAAATTTTTTTATTTAACCTTATTATGTGTTTTTTTTTTTTTTTGATATTTTTGAAACCGAAGGTGGCACGTGCCACCTCCCCCACATACTAGCTCCGCCCCAAAATGGATAATCCGAGCCCCACACGGATAATCCGAGCCGTTCAATAATTTTAAAAAAATAACCGAGTGGGACTCGTGAGAAATCACCCCAAAGCAGTACTTACACGTACCGGACGGGGGTCATTTTGGAGGGAAAACTCCCGCCACTCACTTTTCCATCCAATTTAACGGTACTGCACAGTACAAGGGGTGTAAGTGCCTAAATTTAAAGTACGAGGGGTGTATCTGCCAAACCGTATAAGTACAGGGGGTGTAAGTGCAAATTCCCCTCAAGAAAATACGATCATTACATATTTCACATCAATTTTTACCTTTATTTTTCCTACTTATCCTTTATGAAAATATCATCATTATACTTTTACTCACTAACTTTTTAAAATGGAATCTATGTAACAACTCGAATTTTTACTGAATAAAAATTTCGTTGTTATATTGGCAATCCTTTAGTTAATCTTGTTGTCATAATAATTCTCTTTAAATTTTAATAATCCGTCATAATTAGGTTTATGACTTAGGAGATTGGGATTCATCGCCGACGCAGCCTTTACAGCTCTGCCCTTAGCCTTGTTTGGCCAGTCGCTTATCGCAGCATGCTACCGGCCGCTTGACCACTTTGTTTACCAGTCGCTTTGGCCACCGCTACCAGCCTTGTTTGTACCAGTCGCTTTGGCCGCTGGCCACTTGTCGCCACCGAGTGCCATGACCACCTGTTTGGCCACCAGGATGCTTTGGCCACCGCTGGTCCGTTTAGCCACAGGTTTGGCGCCGCAGCCATCAAGCAGCTCTGGTGCCTTTGGCCATCGCTTTGGCTACCAGTTGCCGCTCGCTTGTTTGCCAGTCGCTGTCGCGCGCATCGCTGCCACCGAGCCGCATGACCATGACCTTGTTTACCAGTCGCTGGCCCGCCACTGCTTGGCCACCGGGCTGCCATGACCACTGTTTGGCCACCAGGCTGCTTTGGCCGCCGCTTGGCCACTGTTTGGCCACCGGGCTGCTTTGGTCATTGTTTGGCCACCGGGCTGCTTTGGACACCGCTTGGCCACCGTTTTGCCACCAGGCTGCCTTGGCCACGCTCACGCGTTGCCTTGGAGTTTGGCACCGTCGGACTTCAATATTCTGTTATTAGGCAATTTCCTACTAAATAAAACCAAAATACCACTCGAGTAATGAAAGCCTAGATTAAGTATCGTTGGTCTTTAATCAATTAGTTAGAATAGTCTAATGCCCATTTAGCCTAATCACTTCTCCCTAACCCTAGATGGACCATTTTACCATTTTTGTCTTTATACATTGGACGATAAAAGTTAGAGTAATATTTAGCCATTGGACAATAGCGTTAGAGTTTCCTTTACCCATTGGTCAATAGGTAAACCTTGGTTAATCTTCCTTAGTACGAGATTAGATTAGTTTAGTACTTAATTGCAAAGTATTATATTTTTTGGTATTAACCGTTGGATAATAACCATTAGGAGATTCTTTACCCATTGGGCGATAGACTAGAATCCTAGCCATCATTACCCATTGGCTATTGACCGCTAGGGAAATCATTATCCAATGGATAATAGTTAGTCTTGACAATCATGTACTTGTTTGATTTAAATATTAGATTTGGCCATGTGTTAAAATCCATTAAATTAAGATTAGTCCATTAGTATATTAGGTTAGTACATGGTACTTTGGATGAAGTAGAATACTTAATTAGATATTAGATTTGGTCAATATCTAGCCTAGATTGTAAGTACATGCTTATATATATATATATATATATATATATATATATATGTGTGTGTGTGTGTGTATGTGTGTGTGTACTTGTATGTATATATGTATATAATATTGTATACAACATGTGTATATATAGATTATTATATTTAGAAAATCTAATTTACTTGAAAACTTAGATTTTATTAAAGACCCATAGTACATATATATGTATTAGTATATATGTAGTCTTTCATAGTACATACAAGTGGGAGAGAGAGAGAGAGGGAGAGAGGAGAGAGATTGCCGAGAGAGAGAGAGGAGAGAGATCCGAGAGAGAGAGAGAGAGAAAGAGAAGGAAAAGAGAGGGAGAGATGTGATGTATTGCTTGATTTTTGTCTACCAAATCCTAGATATATGTATGTGTTAGTACTTGTACTAGGTGAAAGAAGTAGAAAGGAGAAGATAGGAGAGAGATTTGAGGTACAAATCTCTTACAAAGTTAAACCCTTACTCTTCCTTTGTCATCCACCAATCTTGTCTTTATATATATATATATATGGTTATATATATATATATATATATATATATATGTACATAGTACAATGTACTAAGAGGAGAGAGAGAGAGAGGAGGAGAGAGAGGCCGAGAGAGAGAGAGAGATTCGGATGGAGAGAGAGAGAGGGAGAGAGTGATATGTGTGCAAGTGATTGACATGCTTTGGTCATCCTTGTCCTAGTGTATGTATACTTTCAAGTGAAAGCATAACCAATGCCATCCAATCTTATCCTTCTTTGTACAAACCCTAATTTTATACTTGAAACAAATCCACTTGCTTGGCCAATCTTCCAAAATCCCATCCAAAGGACACATCCTAGCCTTGCATGCCTAGTTTGTAGGTTATTTCTTGCAAGGAAGCAAGATTTGCTTGAATTAAAAATTGAGAGAAAGAGAGAGAGAGGGCCGGCCATAGGAGGAGAGAGAGGGAGGCCTTTGCCTATAAATACTCACCTCATTCTTCATTTGAACTCACAACTCTTCATTCTCCAAGTTTTCTCCTTGAAAGCATAAAAGTTCTTAGTGTTCTTGAGTAGTTCTAGCTTGTTCTTGAGTTTTCTTTCCATCTCCGCCACTAAACCACCATACGACCACCACCTCGATCCTAAAGTAGTAGTAGTATAGGTTACGATCTAGTTTCGAGAGAAACCTTTCTCTTTCGAAGCTATCGGAAGCTTATCATAGGACGTTACTCCGTTCGAGTGCCGACTTTCTTTCCGTCGATCTTTCGTAGTCTTCCTACCGCCAAGAAGAAAGGTAGATTTTTCCTATACTTCCTAAACTTAAGTATATGTAGATTTTCCCGATGTACTCTTCCTAAAATATAGATAAGATGTGAGTTGAGCTTTTCGAACTATTTTCGCTAAAGGAAATAAAGTTAGTTGTATGAATTAGCTTGTAGAACTTTCTTACTAAAAGTACGTAGTTTACTTTGATCTTGAGAATAATTGAATGCATGGTTTAAAGAATCTTCCCAACTTGATTAACTCGTCAATAAACATATGTTGTTACGGTAAAGTGTTGTTTCAAAACAAAGTATTCATATTTTGACATTTTCAAGGATTGTGAACTTGATCGCATGATTGCTTACTTTACTTGTGGTTGTAAACAAGCATGTTTAAATAGAGTTGGATGATCTTGCTAGATTACTTTAAAGTGATTCGTCCCGCCGCTGAGTCTATGCATGATTACGAGGCACGAGAACCGAAAAGTAGAAACATGACACTTAGGGAGTGGTTGATATGGATAAAAAGGATTTTTTTTTTAAAACTACATAATGGCCGGACTTGGTAGCCTTATGTGAGTTGTGAAAACCCGCAAGGTGGCCAGACTTGGTAGCCCTTTGTGTGGACTTGCGAAAACCGCAATGAGGCCGGACTTGGTAGCCCATTGTGTAGATTACTAACGGAGCCGGACGTGGTAGCTTCATTGGTAATTGGGCTTGGTTATCCGCGGAGAGGAGCCAATGCAAGATTTGATAACGTGGCCGGACTTGGTAGCCCATTGTGTAGATTGTTAATAGAGCCGGACGTGAAATGGTGACACAGTTTACGATGAGTCGCGTAAGAGAAACACACGGAAACATGACACCAACGTAAGCCAGATAATGAATGCGGATGTGTCATTGTTAATTATGTTATTGAATGAGTATGTGTAATTATTTATATAACTCTTTGTTGTAAGTTAAGGGTTAGTGGGTTTTGGATTATTCTATTGAGCTTTTGTAGCTCACGGTGTTACCTTTTTGGTGACCCTGACATATTATATTAGAGCGGCGGTATAATGTGTCGATTTTATAGATGGCGGCGAGGCAGTCTTGAAGGCGCCGGGCCGAGGCTTGCAAGGATGGAGGAAGAGGCGGAGCAGTAGTTAACCATAGATTACCCCCTCTTTTGTTGAATAAAAGTACTCTTGTGAGACTTATGTTGTAATAATGAGTTAGACTCTCCTTAATTTATTCAATAAAAATGTTTATTTAACGTACCCAAAATTCGGGGCGTTACAATCTACTTTTAGGAGTAAAATAAAAAATATACCAATTTTTACCTACTAACTTTACAAAATAGACACTAATTAAAAAATCGTCTAAAATAAAATATTGAATTTTAAAAGGAGACAGTACTATAACCTAACCAAGCAGCTGATCCACGGGCGCAGCAACGGTCTAGACACCAATGGAACAAACACTCAACGTAGCAATTTTTCCAATTCCAGGAATGGGTCACCTCATCCCACTCGGCGAGTTCGCCAAGCGACTCGTCCTCACCCACAAATTCTCAGTCACCTTCATCGTCCCAACCCTCGGCCCTCTCTCCGCCGGCCCGAAATCGTTCCTCGACTCCCTTCCCACCCGCATAAACCACGTCCTTCTCCCTCCCGTTAACTTGGACGATTTGTCCAGCGACGTCCGCGCCGAGACGGCCATCGCCCTCACCGTGTCCCGCTCTCTCCCCTCTCTCCACGACGTTTTGAAATCATTGGTTTCCAGTTCTCGGGTTGTTGCTCTTGTGGTTGATCTTTTTGCCACCGATGCGTTCGACGTCGCAGCCGAATTCGGCATCTCTCCTTATATTTTCTTCGCGTCCACGGCCATGACTTTATCACTGTTCCTTTATTTGCCAAAGCTCCATGAATCCGTGTCTTGCGAGTATAGAGATTTAGCCGAACCGGTTCAAATCCCGGGTTGCACACCGGTTCACGGGAAGGATTTGTTGGACCCAGTACAAGACAGGAAGAATGATGCATACGAACGGCTTCTTCACATTGCAAAACAATACAGTTTGGCCGAGGGTATTATTGTCAATAGCTTTAGGGCATTGGAAGGTGGGGCCATCAAGGCTTTGCAAGAGGAAGAATCCGGTAAGCCGCCTGTTTATCCGATCGGACCGCTCGTACGGATGGATGGGGCTGATGACGGGTCGGAGTGTTTAAGATGGTTGGATGACCAGCCACGTGGCTCCGTCTTGTTCGTCGCCTTTGGTAGTCTTGGAACCCTCTCATTTGATCAACTCACTGAGTTAGCCTTTGGTTTGGAAATGACTGAACAGAGATTCCTATGGGTCGTTAGGAGTCCAAATGATAAGGTTGCACTTTCTGGTGTTAATGACCAGAATGACCCAATGGACTTCTTACCAAATGAGTTTTTAGATAGAACAAAAGGGTTTGGTCTAGTGGTGCCATCTTGGGCACCACAAGTTCAAATTCTTAGCCACGGTTCGACTGGTGGATTTCTAACCCATTGTGGTTGGAACTCTACACTCGAGAGTGTAGTCAACGGTGTTCCATTGATTGCTTGGCCTCTTTATGCAGAACAAAATATGAATGTTGTGATATTAACTGAGGATTTAAAAGTAGCAGTGAGGCCGAAAGTCGGAGAAAATGGAATAATTGGACGAGCTGAGATTGTGAAAGTTGTGAAGGGTCTAACGGAAGGAGAAGAAGGAAATACGATTCATAGCCGAATGAAAGGCCTAAAAGACGCCGCTGGAATGGTGCTAAGTGAAGATGGAGATTCGACAAAATCACTTACCAAGTTGGCTCAGAAATGGAAGAATAAGATTTTGAATTAGGTTGGTGCTCATCTACCATGGTTTCCCCGGCCTTTTGCTTTCTTTTTTTTTCTTTCTATTGGTGTGTCATACCCAAAGGTTTTACAGTACTTGTTTGCTTGTATACTCTTCTGCTGCTGAAGTTCCAATTCGTTTTGTTTTGAGCCCTTTTACCTTTGATGTTTCAGTTATAATAGAGTCCTGTTATATGGTACAATCAATTTTCGTATTCCCCGTTTTATTACATATCATCACTAATATTACGAAAACATGTAACTTTTCCTTGCAGTTTTTGTTAGGAAAAAAAATCCCAAAACCCAGAATTCACACACACCTCAAACAAACACAGAGAGACAATATTAACGTGGTTTGGCAGATGCCTACTCCACAAACAGCGGATTTCACTATAATGGAAGAGATTACAAATCCCTCACCCAAACCCAAAGTGTATACCCAAACCCCTCTTAATTGCTACTCTCTGATACAAGATTAAGGCTGCGGATGTAGCTATATATTGGCAGAAATCAGTCCCTATTTCTTGTCCACGCTTGAATCAAGTTGGGTGTGAATGGGGGCTTCAAAAGTCCACAAACATGGTTCCATTAAATTGGAGCCAATCTTGAAGATTTGTAGCTCATGGAGAATGAGGGATGCTGCTTATCCGATATTCATCGAACAATTTTTATCTCTAAGTTTAAGAGCAGGAACCAATTACGATCAATTAAACATTAATTAAAATAGTTATGAAACTTTCAGGGGTACATTTTTTTTAGACGAAACTTTGGGTACAATTTTTGGGGGCTGATTTAACATCCTACAGAACCCTTTCTCCTTGTCGTTGACCCGTGGAAGAGCGATGCTGGACTTCGTGTACCTGCAAACCGGAAGGGGATATTTCTCCGAGAAGAAGTTCCGACGAACAAGTTAGAATATGGAGGAAAAAGTTTGGTAGGAAATATGTTAGGAGAGAGAAGAATATGTAATTGCGAAAGTTTTTCTGACCCTTGCCCTAAGAAGGGTACTCTTCTATTTATAGGCAAAGGTTTGGACTAATGAACAAGGTGGAAGTGCACCGCACGCGCGTCACTATGCTCGGATGACGTCGTGTGTCAGAAGCATTGAATGAACGCAGCCCTGCAGCCCTTCGAGGTTTGCAGGCCCATGTGGGTCAATGTCTGAGATGTCACATCCGGCAGAGATGTCCCATCGGTTATCAGAGAAGCGAATGTGCTTATCATCGAGCTTACCAACGAGAGCTTCCAAAGCGTTCCACAACAACCAAATCCGAAGAACTTCCCGAGTGAACAAAAATACCGAGGATTATCATCCTCAGCCGATCAACGATGAGTCCAAGGGGCGGAGACGTCTTACTGAGAGACTGAGAATCTTACCGAGTAAAATGAGTTCTCCTTCACTCGGATGAACAACTGAAGCTCGGTGGGACATCCCGGGGCCATTTATCGTTCGAGAAAGGAATGGCACGACGTGTCAAGAAACTTTTCTAATCACAAATGAAACTTAGATAATTGAACGATGGGTCCAAAAGATCACCCCAATGAACCCTCTGATCTGTCGGATATTTTGGCCCACTACACAATTGTTTTTGATAAATAGGCAATTGCATATTTCATTCAAGCTCGAATGTGAAGATTACATCACAATAATAGGAGTGAACCAAAACTACCAACATCTAAGACACAAGAAGAACTGTTGAAAGCGCTATAGGCTACAGACGATGGATAGCCGAACCAGTCAAGGTGCTGGCATAGGGTCCATATTTGACTTGGTAGTAGAGTATCCAGCAAAAAACCTAGCTCAAACCATTGGCACAAAACACTGATGTAATCTTTAGTAACCCCCATGAAATTGCTCTCTAAACACGTCGCCCACCGGCTCATATCATCGACTAAATTAGTGAGCCCTCGCTGCCATGAGCAAAGGGCGCCACTCCGGAGCAAGGCTGTCATGGCAAGCTCCGGCCACGGGGACACATATGCCGGCAAAGTCGGATCCACGAGACCACGGCAGAGACCGAAAGCAAAATCCAGGTTACAGTAACACGAACCAAAAGCACACCCTAATAGAAAACAAGCTAAATCCAAAACCGAAACAGAAATAAGGAAATTGGGTTCAACATAACATTGAGTAGATAATATTGGCAGATCTACAAATAGGGAATACTGGTTCGAACATCAGATTAGTCGAGGTATGAGTAAATTTGCTCGAAAATCTGAGTTATCAAAAATAAATTGGGAATATTGGCATCGAAGCAATGAAGCTAGAGGCTAAAGAAATAATTACAACTTAGACCCTGTGCACAGGAAATGTAACGACCCCTGATTTTCACCCTTTTATTTTATTATTTTTTATAGTCTTACTATTTATTTATTCGAGTCATTTGGAGTGCGTGCGAATGCATGTTCAAGTGTGTGTACGCGTACATACAATCGTATATCCATATTAACACGACCTAAAGCCATCCTACATGTTTCGGCCATGCCCATGAGTACTTGAGGCTATTATTTCCCCAAGTTTACTTGACAATTCACCTACTCTATCTATCTTACCTATGCCTTAAATTAAGGAGTGTAGGTTACCTCTTGGAATAAAGTATCATTATATATATTAACCTATACATAGTCAAAACCCAACACAACCTTTTCTGCACTTGTTTCATTTCCGCCAAGAAAAAGAAAACATGAATCGGGGGAATTGGGGGTCTCAAAACCCAACACAACCTTCTTTGCACTTCTTTCTTGTTTGTTAGGGGTCACAAAATTACTGTGCACGATTTTTAATCAATTTTCTCCATCCATCTCTCTGCTTATAACTCTTAAAAATCTCTCTCAAAACTCAAATCGAACAAAAATTGTGTTGTGCACTTAGAGAATTAGAGAGAGAAAGTGAATAGGGGGGATGCCTATAAATAGCAAATTCATTCCACACTTTCCTTCACACCTCATTTCCCTATTCTCACACATTAGAGAGGGAGAAAATTAAGATTTAGAGAGTTTGGAGGCCGATTAAGTTGTGCCACCTTTGCACCACCTTGTCTTAGCCACTATCTATTTAAATTATTCCAATTTAAGATTAATGCAAAAAGTATAAATATTTGAACGAGAGATAAAAAAGAAAGAAAGTATGCCAATAAAGTTTGATTAACCAAATAAATTTAAGTCTCAATATTGAACTCTTGACCTTATGGGTAAGGAGTAGATGTCTTTCCACTAGGCCAGAAAGCCATATAATTATACTAATGTTGTTAAATTTTATATTGGCAAAAGTACATAAACACCTCTTCAATTATCACTTTTTTTTATCGAGACCTCCTTATATTTAAAAGCGCCCATACAGACCCACAACTGCTGAAAATGAAAAAAATGCTAATTCCGTTAATGGAATGGAAGAAATGACTAAGATACCTTTTTTTTTTATACGGCAAAAGTACATAAAACCTCCCTCAACTCTCACTTTGTTCCACGGAGACCCCTTAACATTTATATTATACTCTTATTCTATCGGTCGTTGTTCTAATAGTTTTTTTTTTTTTTTTTATACAATTTCTTTTTTCCTTATATTAATCATTTTAAAGAGAACCTTATGTATATAATCATAAAAAAATAACGCGAAAACTGTGGCGTGACGGCAGTAGGAGCTGCGGTAGTTCTTTTGCTGATAAGAAATGAGAAGGGAAGAAGATGAGGGAAAGGAGAGAGGTGTGAGAGAAGAGAAGTCGAGGAGAATGGTGGTGGCAGTTGACAACAACTGCTGTGTTGCTTTTCCTATCTCTATTTTTTTAACTTTTCTTTAGAGAGAGTGTGTATGTATTGGAGGAGAGAGAAAAAAAAGGTCGCCAGAACCAGTGGTTAGTTGGTTAGGGTATAGAGAGAGAATAGTTTAGATGGAGAGGGAGAGATTACTTATGATTGAGAGGGGGAGAATACAGTCCTTTTAAGTTTTAATCCAACTATTGATTTTAATGGTTGAGTATATATATATATATATATATATATATATATATATATATATATATATATATATATATATATATATATATATATATATATATATATATATATATATATATATATATATATATATATATATATATTGCTTTCAGATCTGTTTGTTGATTTTAAATTTTGATTGGAGGCTATTTATAAAGGGAATAAAGAGAAGGGTTAGAGAGGGTGTATGTATGTAATGCAACAAAGGTATTTTTGTCCGATTTATGGATGAGGGAGTTCATCACAAACGGTTTAGAGATGAAATGGTGTCACTTGGGTAACGGAGATTAGTTAAGGGGGTCTGTACCGACGCTTTTAAATGTGAGGGAAGTCTTTGTGAAAAAAAGTGATAGTTGAGGGGATGTTTATGTACTTTCGCCTTTTATATTTATTATAAAACTGTATTTCGAATTTCTCCTTTTATGGTTGATACAATTCTGGGCCGCTCATATTTTTCAATTTCATAGCCCACTAGATCATTTTTCTATAGAGTGCAATTCCTAATAGATCCTGTGGAGTCTATTTTACATTTTTACCCCCGTTTAAAAATGAATGAACTCATACAACCTCCTACACCACCACTATCACCACCACCACTACTCCACCACAACCAGCACCACCAGCATCACCAGCATCACCATCATCACGCCGCCGCCGCCGCCACCACAACGCTGCCACCACCATCACTGCCACCACAATAGCCACCACCATCATCGCCACCACAATGACCACCACCACCACTCCACCATCACTACCACCACCACCACCGTCACCACCACAATAATTAACAGTGTTAATTTCTATTTAAATTAATAGTGTTAATTTTCATTAAAATTCATACCATAGTTAATAGTGTTAATTTCTGTCTACATTAATAGTGCTAATTTTTGAATAAATTAATAATGCTAATTTTTGTCTAAATTAACAGTGTTAAAATTAACACTGTTAATTATGCTATGAATTTTGATAAAAATTAACAATGTTAATTGTTGTGGTGGTGGCGGCGGCGTGGTGCGTGGTGGTGGTCATTGTGGTGGCGGTGGCGGCATTGTGGTGGTGATGGTGTTAGTGATGGTGGAGTGGTGATTGTGGTGGTAGCGACGGTGGTGGTGGTGATATTTTTGTCTCTCTCCAATCGCCTTTTTTTTTTTTGCGAGGGATATTTTTGTCAACAAAATAATGAAGAGGACCTAATGAGCTATGGACTTTCTGGGCAGGATAACCCAAGCCCACAGGCCACAGGCTTTTCGGGCCAGCCCACGTGGCATTCTTAGCCGTCACATTCCTATCCTTAATTTTGGCCTGTCCCAGCCGGGGGATTGCCCAAGCCCGTGTGCTTGCAGGGCTTACCGGGCCTGCCCACGTGGCATTCTTAGCATTCTTAGCCGGCTGCCACATTTCTGTCATTAATTTTGGCCTCTCTTAGCTCTTTCTTTTCGTTGTTTCAAGTTAGGGCCGCACTGTCGATTACAGTTTTTTTGTTGGATAGCAATTTTTTAAGTTGAAGTTGATAAAAACTTTTTTTCGTACTACCATGTAACAAAAGAGATTAAATGGCATGGGTTGACTATAATCTCAATTGAAAATGAATTCTTGAAAAAGTTAAAGTACGATAACACAATTGAAATTGTGAATTTTTTTTTTACGTAAATCAAGTTAAAGCATAACAATGTAACCTTAATTTTTTTCTTTTCCTTATATGTCTTTATTTTCTATAATTTAATATTAAGCAAGCAAGCAAGCTAATGGTCGAGTTTAGGCAACTCAAGCATGAAGGCCGGACCTGGACGCATGCATGCATAATATATGTATGAGGTTAAGAGAAAACATGCCAGCAAAATATCTCTTCCTTGTACCATCTGCCCACTACTTCTCAATAAAACATAAGCAGACAAATGTTAAATAATAGATGTGCATGCATGTAGGACCTCATAAGTCCACAACCACTCAATGTTTATATATCTTCAATAATTTAGCTGCTTCATCTCTTTGTTTTTTCTGTATATCATTAGCTTTAAGATTTGGATGCATGTGTCTCTGTAATCGGGTGGGAATCTGTAAATGCCGTATAACCTAATTTATATTTCGGTGATCATCTGTAGATGCCGTATGACTTTTTAAAATGAGTATGCTTCTTCTATTGAGGAAAAAAAAAATTTAGCTGCTAATAATAATCTTATTTTTTTAATATTAAAATACTTAACACCGACACTTACTTACCAATGCCGCCGTATTTCCACTAAATATGTAGCAAAAATATTCTATTTGTGTATTCCTTTTTTTCCTCTTAAATTTAATTTGTCCCCTTGTTTTATAATCGTAGACCTAGGAGTGGCCTTGCATTGAGAAATTATGCCACAAACTAATTGATGTAAAGCCGGCACAACATCGTGAGAAGTTATAAAATTTTATAAATGTAACACAAAATGAGATCCACTTAAATTGAAATATTTCTCTTATCTCAAAACCATATAAAATTTTATATATGTGACGCAAAATGATATCCACTTAAAATTTTTTTTAAAAAAACCATTATCTTAGAAGCACTGGTGTCCATTCGGCACTTCCCCCATTATTTTACAAATTATTCCTGGGTAAGCAGAATTCCTTATAACATAACCAATGAATGAAGCAGTCCAGGTGCAGCCAGCTAGCTATACACCAAATGGAACAAACACCCCGCATAGCAATTTTTCCACATCTAGCAATGGGTCACCTCATCCCACTCTGCGAGTTCGCCAAGCGACTCGTCCTCACCCACAACTTCTCAGTCACCTTCATCGTCCTGAACGACGGCCCTCTCTCCGCCGGCCCAAAATCGTTCTTCAATTCCCTTCCCGTCGGCATAAACTACGTCCTACTCCCACCAGTGAACTTCGACGACTTGTCTAATGACGTCACTCAAGAAAATCGTTCAATAGCAACGGTCAAAAGTGTTGCTAGAGATGCAAAAAAGCGTTGCTAAAGACCAATATAGGCTATACCAACGGTTATAGAACCGTTGGTTAAACCGTCGCGAGATATCCGTTGCTGTAGGGTTATAGCAACGGTTTTGGCAAGTGTTGGTACAGATTTTTTTTTAGCAACGGTTTCTTTAGCAACGCTTGTAACCGTTGCTAAAGGCAAGTTTTTTTTTCCCTAAAAATCTGGGGTAAAATATGACATGGCAGCCACGTGGCGCGACTTGGCCTCCCCTTGTCGCCACGTATCGCTGACGTGTCACCCGCGTGGCAACACAATAATTTTTTGCTCCTCCTGGGAATCGAACCCAGGACATCCCGCATGCGCGCGCGAGTGCAAACCAACTGGGCTAGCCCAACACTTGTGTAATATCAATGGACTACTAATATTTATACTATGCAAACTAGCTGGGTAAGCTTATGTCATTTGAGTTTCATCGATTTATTCTTAACCCAAGTTTTTAAATTCAGTTTATTCTATACAAACACCTACTTTTTTTTTTCCCCGATTAGAACCATCTATTTTTTACATAGTAAAGAGTACATCCTTCATACGAAAAATGAAATTAATCGGGTATCGTTACATACTTGATCGGGCAGAAAAATTTATTTTACTAATGAAATTTTGTCTCAATAAAGAAGTTTTCTAGACTTGATCAAGCCAAATTTTTATGAGAATGATTTAATCAACAAACAAGGAAAACAAAATCAATGGTCTCGATTATAGTCCGGTTTTTAGTAACGGTTATGGAAAACCGTTGCTATAGGCCGGTTTTTAGTAACGGTTATGGAAAACCGTTGCTATAGGTCAGGTTTTAGTAACGGTTATGGAAAACCGTTGCTAGAGGCCGGTTTTTAGTAACGGTTATGGAAAACCGTTGCTATAGTCTTATAATCTAGTAACGGTTGCATGAAAACCGTTGCTATAGTCCTGTTTCTAGTAACGGTTTAAAAACTGTTGCTACACACCATCTATACCAACTGTCACGCCCTCGATTTTTAACATAAATAACAATACTATTTTAAATACAAATCCTCACAATAGTACATACGGTACCCCAAATTACAATACAGTTTTTGAACCTCACAAATCTGTCAGTTGATACAGTATTCCAAAATAAAGAAAATAGTACAGTGCAGTTGATTTATGAAAAAAGACAAATACTTCAAAAAAATATCTTTAGCTTGATATCTGCATGCATGCACTTCACACCCTCCCAGACTGTGTCCTTGTAGTGTACCTGAAAAATGATAGGTTGAGCTACACTAGCCCAGTAGAGAAATCTATACTCAAGCTATATGAAAATGCGATGAAATATGCACAGAGAGTGAAAGAATTCGACAAGTGAACATGAGAAACACAAGTTTGTCACAACGAAAGGCAGACTACGGCCAAAGAGTTCCAAACGGCTTGTAAGTACTCCTAACCGTTCACATGTCATGTAGAAATGTTATTAAATCACATCAATCAAACGTACTCACAATAGGTTCGCAACCATTTTGACACTTCTCATAATCTCAACCACTCTGCATTTCCACCCCTTGCGTTGCAATCTGCATTTCCACCCCTTGCGTTGCAGTCAACATCACCCATTATTTGGGTCTCTGCATTACCACCCCTTGCGTTGCAGTCTGCATTTCCACCCCTTGCGTTGCAGTCACTTCCTCATTCCAATTCTCAATTACAACCATTCAAATCCCAAGAATCATACAACTCATTCAACAAACACTTCTCTAATCTCATGGCACAATAAGGCACGTCAATCAAACTGATTTATAGGTCAAACACGGATCGACAGTCACATTTCAAAGTATTCCAAACGATCAATCATAACAGAACATCGACTGACAAATTAGTACACGCCTTTCTCTCTTAGTACAGCACAATATCGTACCGACTCCATATCGACTCCACAACATACTACTCGCTAATATTGATTACTTAGATATCGTGGAACGAGCACGGAAAGAGTTTGAAGGATAAGTGAATCATGCGGACACGCATTACTATGTTACCACTCGGATCACTAGAAAAAACTTACATCTACCAACTATACTTCCCACAATGTCTCACTTAGCCTTCGGTACTCCTAAACAACCTTATATCACATATTCCATTTACAACGACACTAACATTACGCTTAGTGGGTATCGAAGGAATTTGAATGATCATTAAGACATAAGAACTCGAGTAATCAAGTTTAGGGATGGTTTAACGATGTTTAAAAGGTGTTAGAAGTGATTGGGAGTCAAAACAGACGAACGAGGATCAACGGACCAAAACTGTCCCAGAGAGCAGTCGGTGTTCGACGATCCATTAAAAATTGCATACCCAATATTTTTCAATGATTCCAACGCCAAAACGTCACCAACTTACCAATCTTTCAAACCCATAAGGACCCATAATCAATAGGGTTGTTTAGCCACAACAAACAATGAAAAATGCAGCGCTGTTTGCTGCCCGGATTTCCAGATTACAGCTCAATCTTCTATAAATCACTATAAATCGAGTTCTTAATACTTTTGAACGATTCTAGTCCCAAAAGTTGCACGATTGAACGAAGCTTAAAAGGTATGAAGGAACCCTAGTCAAATCTGCACTCTAAGGATGGTTAAACAGGCATTTACTGAAGCAACACAATCAACGTGACAGATTGACACACCTCCACTCAAATGATCATAACTTTCGGTGTACCAAGAGTTTTAAGGCGATTCCATTGTCAATATAAAGCTGACTTCAAGGCCTTCGAATCGATATCAAATTTTCATGAAACGGACATCGGACGAGAAAGTTATGTCCGTTCGAAGTGGGCTGAAACCAGAACACGAGACAGATTGCAGACCAGTTTTCTAAAAATCACCATAAATTCAATTCTCAACGGTTTCGGGTGATTCTTGCGGCATTAAAACAAGCTCTAAGTCTATTCTATTTCATACGAAGGAACCAAAATTCAAATCTGAGCTTAAGAGGGCGTAAAACCCCAAAAACGCAGGCCCTGTTCTGCTGATTTTCAGAAACGGAAGAAACGACTTCAAGCAACGAAATAAGGCACGATCTAAGTACATAAACACCGTATAAACGCATAACGAGAGTAAAAAATCCCTACCTCATGGGTTTTGAGCAAAACCCGAGCCTTTGACCAAGTCAACCGAGCTCCAACGAGGTCCGATCATAAATTTTCTTGGATATTCGGAAAGCCCGTGCTCTGTATAGCAACTTTAATTCTCGGGTCTTGTCCGAACTCGTACTCCATGGAGGTGAAAATGAGGAGAGAATGTGAGGGGGAGATGAGAGGCGAGAGAGAGCAGAGAGAGTTAGAGAGAGAGAGGGTTCGGTGGGTGTGTGTGTCTGGCGTGGAAAAAAGAAAACATATGGGAGGGGAAAAATTATTCCCTAGTCCCCATCCACACACACATATCTATGTACCCCAATGCATTTAACACTTGCACCCCTCTACCAACGAATCTATCTCGTTAACCCCAAATTAAATAACCACGTCATTTCATTTTTTTTTTGTGTTCCACTATTTTCGCCTTTACCAGTTATAATATTATTATTTTTTTTAAAAAAATACGGGTCTCTACACCAACGGTTTTTTGAACCGTTGCTAGCTAAACCGTTGGGAGATCTCGATTTTCTTGTAGTGCGTGATCAGGGCCCAGACGCGGGTCGCCCTCACAGTGTCCCGCTCTCTCCCCTCTCTCCGCGAGGTTTTGAAATCATTGCAGAGACGGAGCTAGCTTGAGGCGTACGGGGCCACGGCCCCTGCGTTGTTTCGGGTTTTTTTTTAAATATCAATATTAATATTAGTAGTTTTTTTGTTTGTCAAGAACATCAAGATATTGTATTTTATGTTGGGTGTTAACAATCCTCTAAAAATGTGCTCATTTTGGGTCCCAAAACCCAATTTCTCTCTTTGTGCTACGATTTCTCATAAGTTTTTCCTTCAATTATTAATCTCATTCCTCTTTTATCTCTCTCCACTTACTACCCGAAAAACCTCAACCAAACAAACTATTAGATTTCTAGACCTTGAAACTTCAAAATCTTCTTGTTCATCATTCGGCCCCCGTGTTTGCGAAATTCTGGTTCCGTCGCTGAATCATTGGTTTCAAGTTCTCGGCCGGTTGTCGCTCTTGTGGTTGATCTTGTTGCCACTGAAGCATTTGACGTCGCGGCCGAACTCAACATCTCTTCTTATATTTTCTTTGCATCCACAGCCAAGACTTTGTCATTATTGCTTTATTTGCCTAAGCTCGATGAATCCGTATCTTGCAAGTATAGCGATTTAGCAGAACCGGTTCAAATCCCGGGTTGCACAGCGGTTCACGGGAAGGATTTGTTAGACCAAGTTCAAGACAGGAAGAGTGGTGCATACAAATTGCTTCTAGACTTCGCAAAACGGTACAGTTTGGCCGAGGGTATTATGGTCAATAGTTTTAGGGCATTGGAAGGTGGGGCCATAAACGCTTTGCAAGAGGAAGAACCCGATAAGCCGCCCATTTACCTGATGGGACCGCTCGTACAGATGGGTGAGGCTGATGATGGGTCGGAGTGTTTGAGATGGTTGGACGACCAGCCACGTGGCTCCGTCTTGTTCGTCGCATTTGGTAGTCTTGGGACACTCTTATGTGATCAGCTCACTGAGTTAGCCTTTGGTTTGAAAATGAGTGAACAGAGATTCCTATGGGTCGTTAGGAGTCCAAATGATAAGGTTTCCCCTTCTGGGATTAATGACCCATTGGACTTTGTGGGTGCGATCAAAGTCATTGGTTTTTGACTAAGTAAGACTATTTGATCACCCAATGGCCCGCAGACACGTGGCAGCCGGGCCCGCACGGAAGGGAGCACTTGGTCAAAACTCCATCTAAAGAAGAACGGTTGACTACCCAATGGGAAGGCGACGCATGTGAAGAACCAGAGGATCACTCCCGTGGAAGAGTAAACTGTCACGGAACGCCGCAGGTCCCCCGGAAAGATCGAAATAAACCTAGTGATGGAAGGTTGCACTAAGACCCCACGAGTCGTAGGAGCATCAATATCTGTAAACAAAAAGATACGCCCGCGGACATGCCCCCCGGAAGAGGACAGCTACCGTAGAACTCCGCTGGTCTTGCGGGAAAGTCGGATGCGTGTTGAAATCGCCTCGACAGCAGGGGACCATAAGAGAATCCTGTGGACTGCTGAATATCAATGAATCTAACGAACTCATTCAGAAGAAAGGCTTTCCGGGGTTCCATTCGAGCCTGAAGGCAGGGTCCGGAAGGGACTCCGCAGAGAACGCACGATCGCCGCGGGCGCGACCTTGTTCCGGTGGGAATTGAGAAATTTCTTGTGGGTTGGTGGATTGGAATAGAGGTACCACCGCTGAAATTCGAACCCTCCCGCAGAAAAGCTTCCGCAAGAGGGCAAGTGTATCCAAGGCCTTGAGGTACAAAAGGGACACGTGTTGGGGTCCTATAGGAGCGCCATCCTGGGCCTGACCTAGGCCCACGTGCCCTATAAATACCCCTGATATTTCCAATGATTGAGAGCTGACCTTTTTCATGGAAAGAGAGGGCGTGAGCACTAATTCTGAGGAAGGAGAACATTCTTCCCCGAAGAGAAGGCGACCTCATCGATTCGAATCCGGAAAAGGCAGACACCCCCGCGGAGAACGAAAGGGACACGATGCCTTTGTCTCTTCTGTACTTCTCGCTCTTTTCCTCGCCCCACGAGATTCTTTTCCTTTCTCCTTCGCTAATTATCGACCAATCGCACCTCTCCAACTCACGGGTATTCACACGTAAGCACTCCACACGGAACCCCATCACCCACATTTAGGCGACTCTGCTGGGGAGGTGTCTTTTGGTTTATGGTTAGCACTTGTTCCAAGGAATACATCGAACCACCGCGTCGTATGATAATGACGGTGCCAGACGGCAACATACCAGTCCTCGAGGAAGTCAGAGAAACCAACAGCGCGGGTGCGGCTGCACAAACGCTGCGGGCTCTCCAGGATGGGCAGCGAGAATTCCTAGAAACGCAGCAACAGCTCCTCGCAGCCTTCACGGGCCTAACTAAGATCATCTCCGCTGGGCTCCCGAAAGCCGCGACCGGCCGGAACAACGACCCTCAGCAGACCCATGCCGGGGGCAACAATGGTCAAACAACACCATCGCAGATCCCCTTGTTCGCTCCTCACCACTTGCGCCCAATGCTTGTGGGGGGAATCGCTGAAAACCCCATTGGGGCCCATGGAAAAGAAGGTGCAGGAGAGGGTACTAGCACACCATCCACGGTGCCGCATCGTGGGGTAATTGAGGGGACTAAGATCCTAAAGGCTCTATCGGGTCCACATATCAAGCCTATAAGGCATCTGTTCCTTTATTTTTTTCATTGGGGGCTAACCGAGTCAAATTTAAAGATATTCTGTATGCTCGGATTGGGGCGCGAGGTTTTGTTAAAATCAGTTCTTTTGACGAATCCAAATTATGCTATGTCCTATTTTCGATTGCCTAAAACTCTTTTACAGCAAATTTCATCAGAAATTCCAAGATTCTGGTGGGGTTCTAAGGAAGGGGAACGGAAAATTCACTGGACTAAGTGGGAAAAATTGAGTAGGTGCAAAGGCGATGGTGGATTGGGGCTGCGTGATTTGGAGACTTTTAATCAAGCTTTGTTAGCTAAACAAGGCTAGAAACTAATTTCTGGTACATCTTCTCTTTTTAGACAGATTTTCAAGGGAAGGTATTTCCCCCGTACATCATTCTGGCATGCCAACACTAGTAGCCAATCCTCATGGGCTTGGAAGAGCATAGTTTGGGCCCGAGAACTGATCGATAAGGGATGGATATGGCAAGTCCGATTCGGGAAAGATATACGTGTTTAGGAAGACCCTTGGTTATCCAAGAATACAGATTTCAGAATTAATGGAACCACATCCAGAAGAGAGGACATAAAGAAAGTTGCTGATCTTATTGATTCTGATACGAAGTCCTGGAAGATTTCTCTTATCCGTGAGACCTTCAATCAAGAAGATGCAGATGTGATTCTTTCCATTCCTATCAGTTATACCAGTCAACAAGATCATAAAATTTGGCACCCATCCCCGAATGGGGCCTTCTCAGTCAAGTCAGCTTACCGTCTAGCGAAGGAAAGTTCAAGTTCTCATAGCAACCTCCAGGAAGGCCAAACAAGCTCCTCAAGCGTATTATCAACAGTTTGGAAGAAGCTATGGGGACTTTCAATCCATCCGAAGGTGAATATATTTATCTGGAAATGTTTTAATAATGCGGTGGCAACAAATTCAGCATTGGTATCACGCAAAGTCAGAGCTGACCCGGTTTGTACTCGATGTGGTAAAGCAGAAGAATCAATCGCGCATGTTCTTTTTCAGTGTGAGGCTGCAATAAAAGTCTGGATCCACTCTCCATTTCGGCTAAGACCTGAGGACTACTTGATTGTAGGCACTTGGTTGATTGGTGGGAATGCATCTACGATCGTATAACACAATGTCCCTTGCCCTCTCCCTTCCTAGGTATGGCTTTAATTTATTGTTGGTGGATATGGCGAACTGGGAATGACTTTATTTTCAATGGAATTGTGTGGGCAATGGATGCTGTTAGTAGGAAAGCGCAAAGTGATTTTTATGAGTTTCAGGACGCTAACACTAAGGTTCCCCCCCCCTTGAGTTCCTCTTCAACGGGGACCTTGGTGTGGCAACGACCTGAGATGAATGTACTGAAGATAAACGTCGATGCGGCGGTTTGCAGGAGCTCAAATACTACTGGCACAGGGGCAGTGGCTCGAAGGGATAATGGTCAGGTTATAGGTTTTTTTTTGGCTATTCATAATGGGATCAACTCGTCCAGAATTGCTGAAGCCTTGTCCATTCGTAATGGATTAAAACTGGGGACTGCTCTGAAGTGTCCTAAGGTGCATATTGAATCGGACGCTGAGGCGATTGTGAGGAGATGCACTGATGATCAAGACCCTCCGTCTGATATAGCAGTAGTTATTCATGATTGTTTAGTCTTGAAGAAATCCTTTACTTCCTGTGGTTTTGGTTTTGTTAAACGTGAATGTAATAGGCCTGCGCACTGTTGTGCTCAAAAAACTCTTTCCAATGGCATGTCCGGCCTATGGACATCCATTTTACCCCCATGGGGTTCTCATCTCTCTGATGTTTAGGCTTTACCTAACAGATGAATAACAATTTTCTTACCTTTTGCCAAAAAAAAAAAAACATAGATGTACAACTGTGTAATCCAATAGCAAAAATAAGTACATTCTTTTTTTTTTTTTTTTTTTGAAGAGTAATAAGTACATTCTCAATGCTATCATAATCACATAATGACAACATCGACAAATTAAGTTAATTAGCCAAATCATTGTTTTAAGCCATCCACTGTGGATGCTTGGAGGAATCCAGATCTCATTCCCTACAACATCCATGGAACATATATAGCTGCGTATATGACGGAAAACCCCCACTAGTTTACTCGATCTATTTTTTTAATTGTTGAATGGAGGAATGGTTGGCACCAAACAACCGTTTTTTTTCAAACAAAAAAGTCTTTTAATAGATCATACTTTAATAAATAGATCATACTTTTGGTACATATGATTAAATAATATTTTACTTTATTAATAAGACAGTAAGTTCAATAATTACCTGACAACAGATCTGATCATTTTTTTCATCTTTTCTATGGCCGATTCTATGATCGATTTCTATCCTAAACTTATGAGAAAAACTTGTTTATGGGACGTTCCGTAAAAAAGATTTACGGCGCTAAATCGCACGCATACCTTTGGACGGTCTGGATTGAAAAGTAATTTTAATTTTTACCGGTCAAAATTGAAAAACACATTTTAGCCACTGATTGCGCCATCAATAAACACATCTGAATCATTTGAACAACCATTTGTTTCAAGTCTAAACAAATCAAGATGAGGAAAAACTAGAAACCGAATAGAAAAGTGAAATTTTCTCTATTTAATGAAGGGGAATAATAATTAACTAAGCTTTGAATTTACGAAAAGTAATCTTGTTTAATAACTCCTCTTTTCGTCTGCTGGCAAATCCTTCACTATGTCTCATTAACCAAAACCGTTCAATTTCTTCAGCTTTCCGGCCCGGGATTCGACCTGCTATCAGTGCCCACCTGAGACATATATATCCAATGCATTATGATCACGGGTTAGAATTAGGTCACACAAGCAGACTAACAAAATGTCTCTTTAGGCTCTATTTGTTTCGATGTAAAATGTTTTTTTAGAAAAAACAAACTTCAAACAGTGAGAATTGCAGTAGAAAGCAACGGGTATATTTCGAAAAATAACTTAACGGATGATTTAAAGGTAAGTCATTTTCATCCAATTAATAGAAATTGTTTTACATGTAAAATATTTTGCTCAATTTTTTATACAACCAAACACCGGAAAACATTTTACTGGAAAACACTTTATGTCCAAACAAACGGAGCCTAAGTTAATTAAAGTCTATTTTTGTGTTTTGATTTTAAAGAAAATGTTGTGAGGTGTTTTGTATGCTCTACTATGAGAGTTCGTATTTTGGGTGAATTTATCATGGCAGAAGACTAATGGCGCGGACAGTAGGATATGAGAAAGCAACTAAAGTGGTTGACCCCTAATTAAGAGGTCTCTAGTTTGAATCCGATGAAGGCCAAGCACTCCAAATCTTGAGGTCACTGGAGGTTTGTCTGGTCGTTAACTTTATGTTTCCGGTATTAGTCAAGATACCCACAAGCTACCTGAACATCCTGTTATCTATAAAAAGGGAAAAAAGAGGTTGAGCATTGTACTCGTATTATTTATTGCCCAGTGAATTGTTTTAGACGTAACATGACAGCTTTGGGAAGAAGAAAAATCGTGATCAATTACCAATTTAAAGATCTTATTGAGAAGAAGAAAAATGGTGTAATTTTTTTATTAAAAAGTAACTCCAATACATTATTTTTTGAATGCGTTTTGCTCAATTTCTCAAGAAAGACAGCGCAATTTGGAAGGAATGGAGTATTAATCTTTGGGGGGATAGAGATGACAAGTATGACTGGGATCCAACTTCCAAGTGGTTGGTGGCTACCTTATCTTTTTTGGCAATATATATATTCTCGTACATGTTGAAAAAATCTTTAATGCAATGGCTATTTGCAACGCTCTCTCAAATGATGTGGATTTCATATATATATATATATATATATATATATATATATATATGTGTGTGTGTGTGTGTGTGTTTGTGTGTGTATATGTATATAAATATAGATACGTTGCATTTAAAATTTCTCAGAAAAAATCTTCAATGCAGCGGTTATTTGTAATGCCCACACATTATGTTATCTTTCATTACTCCCCAGCCTACAAATTGGTTGATATTCTTAGTTAGTTAGTATACGAAGTAGGTGGAACCATGCGACCCTTTCCCAACCCATTACTTTCATTAGTATGCAACATTAATTTAAATAACCGATCACCCAACCAATTATTCATTAATTGTTTCTTATCATATCATATAAGACACGAAAATATAAAAATTCACACCCCACTTAATTTCTTATAAACATATTTCAAGATTTGTCTTGCAGTGTGTTTTAAGATTTATATTGTGTGTCATTAAGTAATAAAACATAAATTTTCAAAATACATTTGGAAATTGATTTTCGGAACTCTAAAATTTACCATCTGTTGGAGTGCACAAAGAAAATTTTGAAGTGAGAAATCACAGTCAAATACATTTTTATCATTTAAGGCAACTAGGGGTGCAAAATAATTTTTTTTACATTGTACGGTAAATCCTTAAATATATTGTTTACCTGTCTCCGACAAGGTTGTACATTCTGTATACCAGATCTTCTTCTTGTTCGGTCATGTTTATGAATTCCCACTCAATGCTGCTCACCTCTAGAGAGAGAAAGAAGAGACAGAGACAAAGACCCATCAGAGAATCAACCCTAAGGAAAAAGCTAGCCCATAAAGGAGAATCAGGAAGAAAAAAAAAACCTCACCTTCAGAGAAACTACAGTGGTGGTTGTGGGTGGTCTTGAGTTGTTTCCGGCGGCGTTTATCCATTGGTTAGTTAGGAAGTGAGAGATAAAAACAAGTGAGAGAGAACAAGAAGAAGGAAGGAAAAGGGAGTAGGGAGTTTCTGTGGGGGTGAGAAGGGTAAGAAAGACAGATTGCCATGTTAATTAACACTCTTTTAAAGGATTGAGATTCTAGGAGAGGGGAGGAAAAGATATATATATATATATATATATATATATATATATATATATATATATATATATATATATATATATATATATTTATGGGCCAATAAAACAAAAATATATTTATAGGTATTCTTTTAGGCTCCGTTCCAATAAGCTTTTTATTTTTTAAGTGCTGATTTTTCACTTTACAAGAGAGCTCATTTTTTTACAATACGTCACCTTATTTAAAAAATAAGTGTACTTGAAAATTTTACTTATTTTCAAATAATTATTTATTTTTATTGACGGAATGGAGCCTATAAATGTGTGCCACGTACATAGATAGCTAGAATTGAAGTGCTTGAAAGCCATGGAAACAAGAAACGATGGGAACTAACGGCTGGTCCTACCAAACACTACAAAATACAGGAATGGATGGGGTTGACTTGTAGTTGTTGTCTCTACTTTGTTTGATTTTGGATATGATTATAATATGGCCAAAAAAAGCAAACAATAAAACGATGGCCACAAACAGCCTGTGCACTGACGCGGGTTTGTAGTCATACGATTCAAATTGTTCATAAATTTTAAAATAATTTTTGAAGTTTTTTTTGAAAAGAAAATCAGCTTAGTTAGATAATATCTATTTTCTATTTTAATGTATAAAGGGAGAGCACCCCTTTCGTGTCTCCTTTCTGTCATGTATTTTTTTTTTCCAAAAATGTGTTCTAAAAAAATCAACACAATACAAAACAGTTAATTGTGAAGATGTATTAGACATTCAAATAAAAAAAAAAACCCTTCCAAAAACAGTTACCGCCCACCACATATCCCCTACTTCACAAACTACACACCTTTCCCTGAAACTCCTTCATCACTGATTCACGAAAACAATAGCCAGTGTTCGTTTTTTGGCTCGGTAAGAGTAGTAGTCATTAAATGTTCACTGAATTGCACCTTTAGTCTTTGTTTGCAATTGTTATTGCCTTTTATTATGTTACATTAATGCTTTCCCATCCAATTAGTAATTTTTGTCCTTTTTCGTTAAAATAAAAAATAAAAATGCTCATCATTCTTGCTGTTACATACATAGACAATCTCTTTGAATAACTATTTTTGCTTCGCCGGCCACAGAAGGAGTAAAATTGGCAAAACAAAATGTGTTTTTTTATTTTTTACTGCTTCTGCTTTATCTATTTTAATATATAATCGAAGAGTACCACTTTGGTGTTTCCTTCTCCCTTTCTTTTTTTTTTTTTTTCCACCTTTTCCCATTTAAAAATATATATATAATAAGTATTGGATTAGGCAGAATATGTGATACTTTGGAGTGCAAATTTTGATTATTAGGTTGTTTGTTACAAATTTAAAAAGAAAAAGAGACCAAGAGGACGGAGGTTTACATAGTTGTCGTGAAAATTGGTGAAGAGGTGAGGCAAGATAAAGTAGGCCAACTTGCACACGTTTATCATGCTAATTTACTATATGCATGTTAACTTCATATGGGTTTGTACGAGTTGGGTTCCTTCTGTGGGTACCAAATACACTTAATTTACTTTCTAAATATTTCTTTATTTTTTTTGGAAGGACATAACATACTAGAGGCCGGGCACACGCGATGTGTGTGCAAGTTGAATTTTGTCAAAATATGCACAATACCTTCCCGTTTATTGGTTGATCGAATTTTCACAAATTTTATCAAAATTCAATTTTGCACACGCTGTAGACACCTCCCAGACTGGGCATCGCCATACAGTTGTATCATCACTGTGTTTGCTCGATTGGTTGCTCGCTTCATAAACCAAGATCGTGGATACTTCCATGGCTAGAGGTATCACCACACGATAGCGGTTATCATCAAAACAGAGTCACCACCTAGTTTGTTAAAGCTAGGAAAACAGATAGAGATTCTGGATACGGAAGTCAAAAGTACAGTAAGGAGAAGGTGTTAGGCACCCCTCTCTGCCTAGCCGCGAGGCTAGCCCATAATCATTCAACATAAGACATGTAGATGCTTCATTCAATTCAAACACGTAATCTGTTTTTATGCCTTAAACAGTTAATAAGGTGAGCCAAGACTGTAAATAAATCATGCGTCAGAAAGCAGTAAGCAAATCAAAGCTGTGCCAGCAAATCGATCACTCGGCCAGCGAATGGATGTCACGGCCGAGGGATCACACTAAATCAATGTACCGGCCGAGGCATCGAAGCCCCGGCTGGTGTTCTTCCTCACACCAGGCAAAAAGTTAACAACGATCAGAAAGCTACGATTAATGACATAAAACATTAAATAAACCAAACCAGAGGCCGTTGGGCCTCACCACCTTGATCCCTCGCTGCTTGATTGCTTCGGATCGATCGGGATTGGCTGATTGATTGCTTCTTGAACGAAACCCTAGGGTTATGGTTTGAAATCCGGGGTTGGATCGTAGGATTGATGGCCGCCTATGGAAGCTTTGGGCTTTTGTAGAGAGGGTTTTTGTTAGTATAGGAGCAGAGTAACGTGACTGATTTGAGGGTGTAGGTCTATTTATTTATGTGTTTATTTCGGATCCGAAGGTCTCTTTATATAGGCAAAGGGTGACTCACTCGGTCCAATCAAATCACGGATGCAATTGCAATTGCATTGCAACACAAACTCTTCGTTGCAATCCTGAACGTAGCCCGAACGCATCGGAGAGGCGGTGGATCGATCAACCGACAGAAGGTTCGAGAGTTTGGAAAAAGGCCGATCTGGCGGCCGAGCAAAGGATGTTGCGGCAGAAGAATGGATGTGGCGGCCGAGCCATTGATCTGGCGGCCGAGGTTTCGATCTCTCAGGAAGATTTTGCTAGCAACAGGTTGCTCGGGTGAGGAATGGATGTTAAGGCCGTGGAATCAATGTTGCGGCCGATCGATGGATTTTCCTAACACACTATGTTTCTGCTCTCTGAAAGGCTATTTGGCTCGGGATTGGGTCCTAGTGGCTCATAGTTCGTACCATAAGTCCATGGGTTTCACAAGAAAGCAATCAGCAATCATCAAATCCGCATCATCATCGGGATGGTCCCAAGGTGGGAGTTGAAATAATCGTTAGGCCAAATTGGGGTGTCTACAGATGCCCCTCTTTGGCGAGCTCAGACGGATCGCGAGACATGTTTGAGTAAAAGTCAAAGCCTGTAAAAGTAGCTCAATTTGGTCCAACCACTATACCAAGGGTTTTTTCGGAAAAGGTTTTGTTATGGTCGGGTCAGGAGGCTGCCTACGTTTCCACAGAGAAATTCACCAATCGTAGTTCGGAAGGGCAATAAAAGAAAAAGTTTGGAGGGTTAGAGACGTAAGACGTACCTTCGGGCTTTAAAAGCCGTAGTGCGACGTACCTTGATGGTGCCAGGATTTTGGCGGAGAGTAGTTGAAGGAGCGCGGTGCTGCCGGGTTGCAGAGAGCGCCCTTAGTATTTGGGGTAGATCAATACACAGCAAGTGCGTTGGCTCTTCTTGATCATCCTTACTTTGACCGAGGGGAGCTCGGTAGAGTTCATCCTTTCGAATTAACTTGATGGAAGTAATTGGGTGGAGTTCAAACCATCTGCGAGGATGAATTGGATGCGGCGGAGAGGTTCTTTTAGTATTTTGGGGTAGATCAATACATGGCAAAGTGCGTTTGCTTTTCTTGATCATCCTTACTTTGACTAAGGAGCTCGGTAGAATAGCCTATCCGTACGAATGAGCTTGATGGAACTGAAGAGCTGGTAAGGTGAGAGCCTGAGGAGTCGGCACTTAGAGCTTGACGTGATTTGAACCAAGGTGTAGAACCGGTTGCATTCTGATGGTCTGGAGCTTTCTCGTCATAAATTTTGTCTTCGAGCCAAAGGATCGAGGCACCGGGCTGATCAATAAAACCGAGGCTTAGAGCCGGTTGATTTGCAGGATTGACCTGTTTCATGAATAAAAGATATGCAGAATATGTATATGATGATAGTGGTTAGATATGAGCAGATATGATGATGCAGACTCGATGATAACAATGGTGATGCAATATGTGCACGGGCCCGTGCGTGTGTGTTTGATTTAAGCATAAAGCTTCTTTCAAGTTCCGGACTTGAGCACTCGAAGCTTAGAGCTCGAGCATTCGGACGGCAGAATCCGAGCATTCAAAATACAGGCTTTGAGCGTCCAGTACGCAGTGGTTGGGCATCCAAACGTAGAGCTTGTGCATTCAAGGTATAAATCTTAAGCATTCGAACGTCGAGTTCGAGCGTCCAGTACACAGTGGTTGGCATCCAAACGTAGAGCTTGTGCGTTCAAGTACAGGCTTGAGCATTCAAAGAACAGGCTTTGAGAGCAGGTGATATGGTGTTGTTGAGTAGTGAGTTTGTAGAACTGTTGAGTTGTTGAATATTCCATCTTCCATCTTCCACGGGGTTTGATTTGTTCTTCTTACTTGGAATGCTTCCAAGGCCAGTTCTGAGTATGCTTGGGACTCCCCCCAAGGCTAGTTTTGAGTGTGCTCGGGACTCCCCCCCAAGGCTAGTTCTGAGTATGCTCGGAACTCCCCCCAAGGCTAGTTCTTAGTATGCTCGGGACTAGTTCTTAGTATGCTCGGGACTCCCCCCAAGGCTAGTTCTTAGTATGCTCGGGACTCCCCCCAAGGCTAGATCTTGACCCTATTCCACTTCGATTCTGTTGACTTGTTGACCCAAAATGCCATAAGGTTTGTGAAATGCTTCGGCTATTATGGTCTTCACAGATTTTCATCACCTTGACTTTGGCAAATTCAACTTGTTTTGAGAGATTTCCATCGCCTCCTTTGGCAAATTCAACTTGTTTTGAGAGATTTCCATCGCCTCCATTAATGGGGTACCTTCCGGAGGTTGAATGCTTTCTGGAAGCTGGCTACACAAATGCCTTCTGGAGAGCTTTAGTAACACGAATGCCTTTTGAAGAGCTGAAGTGTGTACTAGGTTATTGTAAGCTTCATGCAGGTGCTTTTTCTTGTTGGCTGTTGGCTTAGAACTGCTGAGCGCGAGGCTGTCTGAGTGTAGAGTTGCTGATAGGGAGATGAAAGCATGAAGCAAGGAGCTTTGGAGATGCAAAGTGCGAAGCCACTTTAATGTTGCTGATATGGTGCCAATTGTAGAGTTGGCTCAGGACTAGTTATGAGGCTATCTTCCAGCTTCTTTGACTTGGCTTTGTCAATCATAGACACACAGCTTGATGTGTTGATCCTGATCGCTTCAAGGACAAAAATCCAAGAGAATCCTGCAATCCACATTTGAATAGTTTAGAAAATAGCAATGGATAGGAAAATATCATGCAACAGGCTTGGAGTCGACCACGGGCCGAAGTCCTTTTATGCTGACTGCTAGGGGCAGGACCACTACACTTGAAGAACCCTAGTTCAAAAGCTTGAACGATTTTGGGTGACATAGATTGCAATGCAACACATAGGCATGTTAATTTGGAGTATTTAAAAAGAAACGCAAGCCCCCTGTTTAGGCCATGAATGCTTGACCCTAGCTCAGTCGTGCATGATGACAATGATCTTATTGCCCCTAGCATGCGGTGTAAATAACAATGAATGTGAGTGAAATGTTTCTGTTTGGCGGAGATCTTGGCATTCCCTTGACAGTGCTGTGCGACAGCATTCCACAAAAGAGTTGAGGTGTTCCCCCAGGATATGACGCTTCTCAAGCTGAGCTTTCTTTAAGTGTGTTGGCAGGGAGGTAGACTTTATAGTGCATCCCTTGGTTGCCCTTTATTTCTTGTATAGAGATGATGGCCATGATGCCTTGATGAACCTGCCTTGCTTGAGCATAAGAACAACTCACACTTGGGGTTAGCTCGTGCAACCAAGACAACTACTTCCATTAAGCAGCCATAATGACATACGCATGAAATACTAGGATGCAAAGGACAGGGTGATAATGATATGCAAACAATTCCACAATGTATTTTGGACATCTCAACTTTCGAGCATTTAAGCTAATTCTTCTCTTTGATTTAAGGAGACCAAGAATGACTTTAAACTAGTTAAGTGATTACGACAAGATAGACTACAATACTCTGGCGACACTGCTGAAAATATTGTTTGACCAAGGGCCCATATAGCTACACTCATCATGAAATGAGAAACTCATTTTATCTCCTTGAAAATTTGTAAAAGCAATTGTACTTGTATTGCTGTGTCAAGAATGTTTAGGATAAAATTAACTTTGAAAGCTTTTCCTCGAGGACTTCAAGGTCATATCATTCCATCCATGCTCTACACTTACGTCATTCAATCATCAAAAGATATAGAACTATTTTGCAAACCTATGCCCCTAGTCAATTAGGTGAGTTTGTTGCTTTGAACTTTGATTTGGTTGACTTGAGTTGGATTGATAAGCGCCCATTGAGACCCATATAAGAGGTTGGATACTTTTGAGAGAAGTGCTTAAAGGGAAACATATGCATACCCCCTTGTCTCACGTAACTCTCCATGTTGTTTGATTTGCCAAGATGATGCAAATTTCAGGATTCTTGCCCTTCGTGCTAAGTTCCACATTGGTGATGCCCCCTAGTGTCTGAGACCTTGCTACTAAGTCATATTTCTCAATCTGAAAGGACTTTGTTATGGACCATAATGTAGGCTTGGGTTTTGGCTTGAGAAAGAAGCGGATGTAAAGGCTCAAACCTAATTTCTACTTATGCTTGGGTTTTAAGAGCTAGCAGCCATCTTCAACATTTTTATCAACTCTTGCTGTCTCTTGCCATCACTTTGTGTGAAAGAGTTAATTTCTTCAAAAATGGCCTTTGCATGGATTGGAAGAGATGTTTCCTTAAAAATGCCCCTTGTATGACGGGGTGCTCATTCTTTCATTTGATTTTTCTTTCATCTCTCCTTGTATTTTTTTTTTTTTTTGTATTTGCCCCAGTGTAGGGGATGGCTACCTAGCAGGTTTTTCAAAGAGATTATCTAGAGGCTCGACGTGGTTAGCAAGGGATAAGTGTTTGGGATAGAGAAATGAATGCCTTTCTTCATCTTGAAACATACGACAAAGTGACAGGAATCCTAGCCAAGAGATTAAGAGCTTCGATGTTTAACCAAGCGAATCCTTTGAGACACATAGCAGATGTATGGAAACACGGCGAATTTCTCACTTTGTTCGTGCTCTAACTTTTGCCTAGACCGCCCTTGCGGGTTTTCAATCTAGCGAGCTCACTCCTTTTCTTTTTCTTTGTTTTTCATTCTTCCTCTTCTTCCTCCTTTTTACTACTCTTCATACAGCATGATTTGCTTGCAAATGAATTCCGCGAGGGTGCAAAAACGTTTTGATTCCTCCTTAGCCCAACAAAAATGACATGGATCATAGATTTCAAAACTCGTTCTTAGTATTTGACAACTTGAGTGATTTATAATATGTTTCGAAAAGATATCATGAGATCACTTTGAAATCCCTAAGGATCGTTTTTCAACTTCTGACGTTATCATGAATATTCTATAGCAGCAACTCAGCACATGGGAAAATAGTTTGGAAATTGTGGCCAACCATAAGGTGCCTACGTATCCCAAAAAGAGAATCAGGCCATTCGTAGTTCACGTCTAAGGAGATTTCTCATTTTGGAAGAGATTCACATTTCATATCGAGTGCAAAAAGCTAGTCAAAAACCATGATGAACAAAATGACTTTAATTTTAAGAGAAAATAAACTCAAGACTCAAACTCCTAAAAGAAAATAAACCCAAGACTCAGATTGTGCTAAAACATTGACTCAACATTCAGATTAACATTCAGATTAAGACGTGACAGACTTGGCTGTTGCCGCTCTCAAACATTCAATTTGGCTGGAACACCCACTGATCAATGAGTTCTTGGATATCATGTTGCAATTGGATGCAATGATCAGTTTCATGCACAGAAATCTGATGGTAGGCACAGTGCTTGGTAGGATCATAGTTTGGGCCAAATGGTGGGTGAGGTGATTGAGTTTTTAAAGGTTCAAGGAGTCCTTGTTCGACCAGAGTAGCCAGAGCTTGAGATGGGGATGAGTTAAGATTTTGGCGGTGGTGGAGTGCACGACGTTTAGGATTTCTGGAAGTGGGGTTCTGGTGAGTAGGGGTGTTTTGGGATGAATTTAGTGGAAACATAGCACTGTTGGCATTGGTGACAATGGTATGGTTGGGACGGTTTCTTTTGGATTTGGTGATTTCTCCCTCGACTTGTTCCATATGTTGAGCCTGCAGGTTCATCATTGTTCTTCCTTGTCTTTTCTTGGCAAAATGAATTTCCTTTTGAACTGTTTTCTCGGTCCATCTAGCAGGGGGAGATGGAGGTGGAGCTTGTGGAGAGCTTCCTTACAAACTGTGAACAATGGTGGTCAGGGCAGCCATTGATTCAACCAATACATTAACCTTAGCAGCCAGAGCTTCAATCTTCTCGTCAGCCATTGTTGTCACGTCTTAGACAAAACCCAAAATTTAAGAAAAGCAAGAACTTAGTTACGTTCAGGTTGAGATGTCTAAAATCAAGTGTCTATGCAGTGCACACATTAAACACACTTATTGCCCTTAAAATGCAAATCTAGCATGATGGGGTGGTTTAACCAAATGATACTCGATGTTAGCATAGGGTCATGCAATGTGCTATGAGAAGAAATAAGAGTGATGAACTCCTCTTTTGGTTTCGTCCCCTGCATGGTTAGAGAAAGACAAACAAAATGATATATATAGCACCATAGCTACTTTCACAGATTATGGATGAGCATTTTGTTTCTATGCATGAGTTTATTGGATACCATAGATAGCCAGCAATTTTTGATATGGATGATTCTTAAGACTCGCTGTTTACAAATACTACATGTCACTTAAGAAGATCCTACTATAAGACAGACCGAAAAAGTTGAGCAGATGCCCACAACAGAAAGTAGACTTAGAGTTTTATCGCAGTGCTGACGGCTATTTGAATGTTCCACAATTCTTGTCATTTGAGGATTAGATCAGGTTTTGCAAAAAAATTTGAAAGTTCTTTCAATTCTTGGTTAGGGAAGATTCTTTCTCAAAACGTGATTGAGGTAATTGAAATCCACTTGATTATTTGCTACCACATTGACAAATTCCTAAATCTTACCGGCTCGTTGTGGTAAGCATGCTCAAAATTTTGAACTTTGAAAGATGGGTTGCTAGGCTAATTTGAAAGTAGGACTTAAAGTCCTACACTTGTCATGCTGAATCATTCATGGAGAAATAAGTATTGCAAGTTCTATCCATAATATCCTTAACTGTGCATATAATCATCCATAATCTGCTCTACTACTTTACACCCCCTCTTTCCTTTAGCCTCGCAAGGCAAAGATTGCTAGAGCAACCCCTAGTTCAATTGTCGGCGGGGCAGCCAGTGTTTGATTTCGTTCTAGAAATCCATGCTTCGCGGTGCTTTAAGTAAAGCGGGAATGTTAAGTAAGCAATGATGCTTTCAACATGCCAAAAACATACCTTGCAGGCAATGGCATGCCTTAGTGCTTAGTTATAAAGACTTAAGAGTTAGGGCTCTTAGTTCATGCCCCAACCCTTCTGCACAGAAAGAGCTATTAAAACAACATATACAAGGTGTAAGGAAGAACTTGGAAGCAAAATGCAGGTAGGTTCCTATCCTGTAGGTTCCTGTCTTAGTTTGATAAGTTCTATGGCTTTTTAACACATGAAAGGTTTTAGGTAGTCTCAGGGTGCTCCGTTGTCAAAGGGCACCAATCCTTTCACCAGCCCATCATAGGCGGTAATTGGGTGATTCCCTTTTTGATATACCAAAAGGTACAAGTGACTGTGGAGTTTGCTGGAACCCCTAACATAGCCCGTGTCATGCCGGGATATTAGGTGAACTCATCGAGGCTTGCCAGCTCGATGCATATGATAAATGAATTAAATAAGGCATGTATTAGTCTTATGTTGAACTTTCTAGTTATGGCTCTCATATCCCCAGCAGAGTCGCCAGAAAACTGTAGACACCTCCCAGACGGGGCATCGCCATATAGTTGTATCATCACTATGTTTGCTCGATTGGTTGCTCACTTCATAAACCAAGATCGTGGATACTTCCATGGCTAGAGGTATCACCACACGATAGCGGTTATCATCAAAACAGAGTTGCCACCTAGTTTGTTAAAGCTAGGAAAACAGATAGAGATTCTGAATACAGAAGTCAAAAGTACAGTAAGGGGAAGGTGTTAGGCACCCCTCTCTGCCTAGCCGCGAGGCTAGCCCATAATCATTCAACATAAGACATGTAGATGCTTCATTCAATTCAAACATGTAATCTGTTTTTATGCCTTAAACAATTAATAAGGTGAGCCAAGACTGTAAATAAATCATGCGTCAGAAAGCAGTAAGCAAATCAAAGTCAGTGCCGACAAATCGATCACTCGGCGGCGAATGGATGTCGCGGCCGAGGGATCACATGAATCAATGTACCGGCCGAGGCATCGAAGCCCCGGCTAGTGTTCTTCCTCACACCAGACAGAAAGTTTACAGACGATCAGAAAAGCTACGATTACGATTACAAGCAAAAATTAAACCAAACCAGAGGCCGTTGGGCCTCACCACCTTGATCCCTCAGTTGCTTGATTGCTTCGGATCGATCGGGATTGACTGATTGATTGCTTTTTGGACGAAACCCTAGCGTTAGGGTTTGAACTCCGGGGTTGGATCGTCGGATTGATGGCCGCCTATGGAAGGTTGGGGCTTTTGTAGAGAGGGTTTTTGTGAGTATAGGAGCAGAGTATCGTGACTGATTTGAGGGTGTAGGTCTATTGATTTCTTTTGTTTATTTTCGGATCCGAGGGTCTCTTTATATAGGCAAAGGGGTGACTCACTCGGTCCAATCAAATCACGGGGATGCAATTGCAATTGCATTGCAACACAAACTCTTCGTTGCAATTCCTGAACGTGACCCGAACGCATCGGAGAGGCGGTGGGATTGGATCAGACGACCGACAGAAGGCTCGAGAGTCTGGAAAAAGGCCGATCTGGCGGCCGAACAAAGGATGTGGCGGCCGAAGAATGGATGTGGCGGCCGAGCCATTGATCTGGCGGCCGAGGTTTCGATCTCTCAGGGAGATTTTGCTAGCAACAGGTTGCTCGGGTGAGGAATGGATGTTAAGGCCGTGATATCGATGTTGCGGCCGATCGATGGATTTTCCTAACACACTATGTTTCTGTCTGAAAGGCTATTTGGCTCTGGATTGGGTCCCCTAAGTGGCTCAGTGTTCGTACCATAAGTCCATGGGTTTCACAAGAAAACAATCAGCAATCATCAAATCCGTATCATCATCGGATGGTCCCAAGATGGGAGTTGAAATAATCGTTAGGCCAAATTGAGGAAGATGACAATTGTGTTACTTGATGGGAAGATGTAGTGGATGAGTAGCGGTGCCTAAGAAGGTGCAAAATAGTCTTTTTGGAGGTAGGAATTTATTGGGAGACCCAATTGTGTTTTTATAGTAAAAATAAACACAATTTAAACTTGCTGCAAATCTGTCTTGAACTATGGAGATTAATCTTGATGCTATCAATCTGGCTTATTGGTTGATATATATTGGAAGGCTAAGAGCATCTGAGATTGCAGGATCAAGAATTGTTTTGTCTATTAAACTGTATTTGTGATGTCACGACTGCTGTGAATGCTGTGATAAAGTTCTGAACCAATTTCAATACTGAAGACGGATTCGGTTACTGCTACATTTGGTTCTTCTGCTGGTTATGCTACTCTGATACTATGAAGCTAATTTTGATCTCAAGAGTATCATGACTTTGGTTCTGTTGTTGGGCCATGGACATTGCTGGTCATGGATTAAAGAATCAGATGATTGTTGGTATCCAGTGATCGTGATTATGTGGTTTTGATGTCAGGTGGATGTCACTCTTCTATTTGTGGCTTCATCCAATTTTATTGGATGTTTTTTTCTTTTCTTATTTCTTTCCCTTTGGCCTTCTCTTTTGTTTCAAGGTTCTTCTTGTATCTTGAGTTTCGGCCTCCTCAATGTACCTTTTGCCGAGTTCTAATAAAATTTTGTTGCTTATATAAAAAAAAGTAAAAATAAATTTATTATTGTTTAATACTTTTTGTATTTAGGGTATTTTTCTGCATTTTTAAAGAATTTTTTTTTTTAGAATTAATCGTTTTGAGTATGAGAAAACTTGACTTTGACTAAGAACTCGCTGTAAGTAACTACACCCCATTTCGTCCCGAAGATAGAAACAAAAAAATGTATAGAAATATGGGTTGAAGTTGAAAAAAAAAAATCCAAAACAATGATAAAAATAGTGAAATTGCCTTTTCGACCTTTAGTTGATTTTTTTTTTTTATAATAGTTTTTTAGAGTTCAATTTCCGCTCATTATGATGAAGATGGTAGTTGTGCTAAATTAATTAGCTCAATTTTTAGCAAAATGATTAGGTGCATGCGTGCCAGAACAGAATAGAAATTATCCTTTTCAGATTAACTCAAAAATAGCTAACTTAATCAGACAGTTGTGATTATCCGTTCAATTACGTCAACGAAGAGTATTTTTCTATAAGGTATCAACCGAACTGAATCGACACTCTTCAAACAGAGAAATCAGAAAAGATAACAGAATATAAGCAAGCTTGAATTTAATCAAAAGCAAGCTTATATACGACTACTCTTAAGATCTCAGCAAGAACAAAATAGAAATATAAGCACGCTTGAATCTAATCAAAAGCAAGCTTATACGCGATTGCTCTTTAGCAAGAATAATATAGAATAATGTAAGATAATTTGAATTTAATCAAAAGTAGAGTTATATTCAAATAAGTCTTCAAACTTGCAAAATATTAAGCTACAACTACATTGACAACTTCGAACTAATTCCTAAGTTCTAAACTACTTTAGATCTCTGAACAACTATTTTTGTATGGGATGTTAGATGATGATTTGTTGGGGATCTTCTTCATTTTCTTCTTTTATTTATAGACAAAGGGTCTGTCCATAATTCTTCTTTCTCCACATTTTCCTTGAATGTTTGAGTCTTCATTCAAATTTGATTTGAAACGTCATAATTTCCTCTAAGAATAGTTGTAACTGCCTTCGAACTACTGTTGACTTGGTCTCTTTAGAAAACTCTTCTGTTTTCCACGTTTGCTGTTGTAGATCGTGGCTAAACATGTTGATAATGGCTCCCTATTCCTATACAACATGGGTTAGTGCTTCGAAATGGGTTACTTAGATGAATATGATTAAACATAACTGATTCTCCTTATAAAACGAGTCGGCATCGTTCGATGGCTTAAAGAGTTAAACAACGGTTAAGCTTAATAATCCTCTTGACATCTGTCACTTTGCAATCAAACGTCGTTTTCAATCTAAACGATAGCATATAGTACTAAAATAACATTGTAATTAAGCCCATCGATCTCATGTATCTCAGGTGTAATTATAACATGTTTTGATTGGTCTGTACACTATTTGGTACCACGTGTAAATTTCTCAATGGGTGGTATATTTTTGGATGTAAACACCCCAATCCAGGCTTTCAGATTATCTTTAAGTTTGGCTCGGTTGGCTCCCCGATGATGAAATAAGGAAAAACATACCTTCAAGGCTTGGATCGCTACTCCTTCACTAACCTCCAGAAAACCCTTTTCTAAACATGTAGGGTGGCCCCCGGTTCAATTGTTAAAGAGAAAGATGCGTTTGCTTTGTCAAAAATTACTTTTTTCATGACACACTAGGGTAAAATGGGCACACATTTCAATGTATAAAACATCATTGAGTGAAACCAATTTGGTCAGAAAAGACTCAACAAGCTTTCCAGCACTTCGAACTGCGTTCAAATCTGTGTTCGGAAGTGTCTGGGGCGCCCCGCGAAGTTCAATTTGTCGTCCTATCAAAAAATACTGCGCGGCATTTTAGAGCACTATAAGGCACTGTAGATGTCACGCCCTGGGTTTTTAACATAATAATAATAGCATTTCCAAAAAAAGTCTAATGATACATCATAATACCCCAAAATGCTTCCCATAATTCGTCCAATAGAACAATAAAATTTAAAAGTTTACAATAATGGCACTCCAGCCCCAAATTCTTAGACAATGAATCAAAGAGTGTAAGTCAAAGCGACATAATTGAAATTATGGTTACATCTGCACAAGGGTTTTACAAAAGATGCCATGGTAATTCTTTAGTGTTAGCTTTCAAAATCGTGGTTAAATGCACAACAAGCACTCTATATCAATGCCCTTGAGATGTACCTGAAAAATAATAATAGGTTGAGGTACACTAGCCCAATGGAGATATCTTTGCTCAAACTATATGCATATGAGATAGATAAAGCACTGAGATGAAATCTTAAGAAATAAAGTCTCGGGAAACAGGGAAGAATACAATCGAACGCCAATATCATACCAGGAATTTAAGACTCAAGAAACACTTCACGGCCATTACCTATATCCATTAATCATTCTATTCATACTTTTCTATTCATGATTCTCTTTCACATACTTCCATATTAAGGGACTCACCGATTGGTGGACCGAGAGACGTTCCGGGCGTTCAGACCTCGTATACCCACTATGCATTCTGGATGATCATGACCGCGTACATCCATTTCACATTCTAGGTCTCAAACCCCGTATATCCGCTTCACGTTCTGGGTCTCGGACCCTGAATATCCACACAACATTCCGGGTATCTAAGACCCCGTATGTCCATTCCAAGCCATTTATCTCGCATTTAGTCATACATGTTGTAACGACCCGAATTTCGGGCCGTTTTTTCTTAAATAAAAATATGGACTTTCGTCTCAAAATTTATTTACTTTTTAAAATCAACGTTTAATACATCGTAACCGTAACGAGAATAAGATTAGGATTTGAAACGTTTAAAATTTAATAATTTTGAATCTTTTAAAACTATTATTATTATTATTATTATTATTATTATTATTATTATTATTATTATTATTATTATTATTATATATATACACTTTTAGATAATTACTTATATATATATATATACACACACACACACACCTCACCCTCTCACCATCACCAACCCCACCACCTCACCCACTCCCTCCTTCTCTGTCGACTCTCTCGTCTCTCTTTCTCTCCCGAATTATCTCTCTCTCTCTCTCTCTCTCTCCACCACCTCACCGTCCCAATTATATAAACCCAAGCCCCCCTCCCTTGACTTTGAACACCACCTAACAACCCTCTCTCTCTCAATCTCTCTCTTTCTCTGCCGAAATATCTCTCTCTCTCCTCCATTCATGTTTCTTAACCTCCAAGCCATGACCACCACCCCATCCAACCACCTGCCCCTACCTCCTGCCACCCCCCTGCACCCCTACCACGACTTTTACTCCCTCCCTAGCTGCCTCTCCCTCTCTCCCACAGTCTCTCTCATCTCTCCCGTATCTCTCTCTCTCTCCTCCTTGCTTGGGCACCACCCAACCCTCCACCCTGTAAATAACCCCCCTCTCTGCCTCTCAAAACACACCTAGCATCACCACCATCCCAGAAAACAGTGGAAAAGAGAGAGAGAGAGAGAGAGAAAACTCAAGGTTTCGGCTATGAAGGTTTAGAGAGAGAAACAAAGTGGGTTTCAATCCAAACAACATGCTACACCTCAATTTGAGGTTTCAAACTTCAACACCATCCTCAAGCATCCCAAACCCATCAACCAATCACAAGGAAGCAGCCCCGAAGTCCCCCGTTCCAGTCGTCTTCCTCGTTTTACCGAAAACGCTCCGTTTACGTTTCGAGCTCGTACAACCGAAACTAAGGTAGATAAACCCTTACACTACCATCTCCTAAGTATATTTAAGTGTTTTGAACATTACCCGTGGTCCCTAGAAGGCCCCATGCATCAAAACGATGCGATAGAAAAATCTGCCACGAACCAGTCACGAGTTCGCGGCAGCAACGTCTAACGTTGTGGGCCGCTACCTTGGACCCGTTTGACCTTGCGGTCAGGAGCCCAGCCGCAACCTCAGTTCGATTTTGCTTAAAATTAGTTCGAATCGATTTTGCGACCTTCCGAACAACATTTTTGACACCTGGACTATTTTTCCTAGACTCCTCACATCTCAAATATTATGTCTTGTTAATATTGTTTTTTTATTTAATTATCTATTTATGAATTATTTATTAGTTATCTTTTAAAGTTTACAAACAAAATATGTTTGCGACCTCATAAGCCATATTAATAACGCCCGAGTAATTTTTATTAGACTCTTTACATTCCCAAGGCGAAACCTTGTTAATCCAAATATATTTTATTTAGTAGATTATTTATTACCTAATTATTTTACTTTCAACAATTTTTCTATAATATCTTTTATTAAAATAATCTTGTGACTCCTCGGACCCAACGTTTGACACCCAAACCCATTGCATAGGACCGTAGGATTCTTTTAAGGTCATGCGACTTATTTTAATATTAGTATCTATTATTGTATTTATTATGGTTATTAATCAATCTAAATTTGTAAATAAAAGGATTAAATTAATAATTTCACTATATTATCTTTAGTTTGATTAATAACTAAACCAATCTTTTTAGAGTTAATAAAAATACTTGTTCATTAAAAGAAATTTAAGGACATTGGTCCAATCATAAAATATTAATTGTTTTACTTACCTGCATTTTATTAATTGATATACTTGCTACAGCATGTGATAAGTTAATGTTATTATTGATAAATGACGTCGGATATGCTTTCTAGCTTACTATGTTGTGAGTTGAATTGAGACTTGAACACCATTGTATGATTGAGTTACTGCTTTACATGCATTGTATTTACTTTAAAGTTTCGGTGATGCTGAGTTTGATAACATCGGACTTAGATCACTGGGTTGGTATGCGTTATGGATCATCTATACGACATTAGGTAAATGATGAATTGGGAAGTTTTGAGTTAAGTTTTGGAGATGGGTGCGAACAGGGGCCCAGTCTCGTGTTAAGATGGGTGCTAACAGGGGCCCAGTCTTGTTTTAAGGTGGGTGCGAACAGGGGCCCAGCCTGTATTAAGATGGGTGCTAATAGGGGCCCAGTCTTGTTTTAAGGTGGGTGCGAACAGGGGCCCAGCCTTGTATTAAGATGGGTGCGAACAGGGGCCCAGTCTTGTAAGAGGATGGATGCGAACAGGGGTCCAGTCCTGTGTTAATAAATGTTTACGGGGACCGAATTATCTCAATAGTTATGGCAATCTTAACTGATGATACGCCATGGGCAGTTCCAAAGGGTAATCGTGCCCTTGCTATGGCCTTAAATGGAACATATCCATTTAGGACCCCACGTGCAGGACAGGCAAGGGGGGATTGTCCCATAACACGGTCATAGTTACAGATTGGGGAGGATTGATCTTGTGGAGAAGATCATAGATTTCACATAAGGTAATGGATAGTAAGAAAAGGACTATGTGATATATTCTTCGAATCTTGTATTTCAATTCTTGAATTATCTGCTAACTGTAAAGTAAGGGGTTAGTAGGGTAAGGGTTTATCTTCTGAGTTTCGACTCACGGCGTTTAAAAACGCTAGGTACCAAGAAGGAGCAATACGACCAACTGGAGAAGCCGTGTGTCACCGAAGATCTCTTGGACCAGGAAGGGGAGTTTGTCAAGTTATGAAGAAACCGGTAGAAGTTGTTCTAATTTACCTTTAATACCGTACTTTCAATTCAAAGAGTTGTAATCGTTAAACTCCGTACTATTTGTAAAACTCATATTATGTTATCTTTCGCTGCTAAAACTCTATTTTCAAGATTAAAATTCTTTATAATGTTTTTTTGGAATTATTAAATCAATTGAAAATGATTTAATTAACATGTCCGAAAATCGGGGCATTACACATGTTTCTAAGCGCCTATTGCAAGAATATAGATAAGGGAAATTGGTTTTTAATGCAACTCATACTTCTATTCTTGTTCTTGAATTCAATATCTAAACACATCTCTTATACCATAAGTCGTCATGTGTCAATTTATCACTTTTGTTCAGGATTCATCCACCATTTTATTCAACAATCAACCTTATCATAACTTTGGCTAATAATTAAGTACTCACTTTTCTCACGTATATTACAATATCCTAAGGAACTTATCAACCCATAATAACTCTACGACATACTACCCGCCAGTATCGATACTTAGGACTCATGCAACAAGCTCCGAAGGGATTCAATAGGATCAATGAGATGAACCAAGAGAATATGAGTTACTACTTTGTCCTTCAGATCACTAGACCAACTCACACCTACCAAATATACCCATCACAATGTCTCACATAGCCTATGGTGCTTCTAACAACCATACGTTATATCACTTGTCGACAACGATACCCAAAATTACGTTTTATGAGTGTCTTGGGAACAGAAACATCAATGTGTCAAAAGAGGTCGAACAATCGAGTTTAGAGATGGTCCAAAGATGTTTAAGAGGTACTAGAAGTGATCGGGGCCAAAAAGATGAAGTACGGAACAAATGTTGAAAAGCTGTCCATAAGCTCATAGTATTGATACAGCCAAAATGGCCATATGAATACAACATTCAAATTAGAACTTCTGAAGCTACAATTTTCTTATGGTATCGATACGGCAAAAAGCCCCTATCGATACAGTGGAGTTACTAGCAGATTTTCTGCAGATTTTTAAGGATCCACCCAACAACCAAACACAGCAATCTAAGGCATGAATAGAGCACAAAATCAACTCATAAGCATGTAGATAGAGTAAAAAATCCCTACCTTGATTACCAAAGCCGAACCCAAAGAGATCGATCAAGCCCTAACTTCCAAACTCCGAACCAAGTGAAATACGAACCACCGAGCTCCAATACAAGTAAAGGCGAAGGATTGGAGGTCGAATAGTGTGGGTTTTGAGTTGGTTGGGTGAGATTTGAGTGGGAGTGAGAGAGAGGAGAGAGTGCTGAGAGAGAGAGAGAGAGAGTAGGAGTAAAAATACTCCTCTACATACACACTCATTCATATATATACACATATAAACACAAATTGCACTTGCACCCTCCCACAAATAACCTCATCACGTTAACCCCAACTCATTTAAACTCAACAAATTACATGTTTTCCTCAATCTCTAACATTTATAAAACTTTTAAATAATATCTGAAAAATACAATCCTTACGCCCTTCCCTCCTTAAAGAAATTTCGTTCTCGAAATTTGCTAAACCAAGCCCAACCAAACATGCAACACATAGATACACCTCAACCGTAACACTATTCATTAAGCAACAATTCGATAACCATAAAAATCTACGTCAAACTCTCTTCGACCAAATCGAAACAAATGCGGATATTTCTTTCTAACTTTGTCCTCCATTTCTTACGAAGACTTGCACTAACGGGGTCGTCTTACCCCTAAAAATGTGACCACGCAAATATAGGATACGTTTCGGTTTTCCCACCATAGGACACACCGGTTTCTACCTCAAGTTCGAACCGTTCTATCACATGTAATGGATTTGTTTCGTACTTCTTCTATATGTATGCATAAAACACATTATGAATACCTGAAAGTTTTGGCGGTAATGTTTAACGGTACGCAATTTTTATGCTTCCCTTTATCGCAAAATTCCTATATACGGTTACCTATCCAAGCATAAAGATATTGACTCTAAATGTAACCCGATAGTCCAATTGACTTCCCGAGACTTCCATCTAGAAGGTGCGGTAATCAATCGCCTCTTCCAACTAGATTTCATCGGTCGTCGCCTGGGCATCCAAAAGACACGCACCATATTCAGTACATAACCTATCTTTCTAGCGACATAACCTCCCCTTTTTTTTGGCCCCAAACAAGACAAACCTCAATGCGGCGATACTTTTCAAAATACTTGAATTCTCTCAGTTTGAGTGACAATGGGTGACGACAATAGTAAATACAATCCTTTGGTCATCTCAACGAAACAAGAAGGCTTCGAAACTCAAACAACGCCAATCGAGAACTCAAGGAACGGACGAGGTATCCAGAATTTAAAGAACACATGAGGTTTTCAAAGTGGTTACGAACGTAATGCACCAACTCATAACAAACCCAAGAATCTAGGAAAGGTTAACTTTAATTTCCCTACTACTCCACAAGTTTAGGAAACAAGTGCATACATTTTGGCAAAATGTATTCTAATATAGATGACAAGTACAATGCAAAAGACAGGACCAAAACTGACAAACAGATACACCACGTTCAAACTTAGACTAATACGAGAAGGTGCAAGACTTTTAATGAGCTAGAAGAAAACAATATAGAACAAACTATGTACCTCCAAGGCTGACGACTACATCAGAATTTTTTTTTTAACCCGAAAGAGGCCACAATCGCAACAAGATTTGAATTTGACAGCACAAAAGGGTATGATGTCATTCAAGATGCCACTACCAACTTGGCTTTAATAGATAGAAGCCACAACAACAATGATCAAGTCAATAGCAACTGTTAACCAAGAATTTTGTAACCATAGCAACGGAATCCCAAATTGACTAGTAAGATTTTATGCCATGAATCATAATGTAAGGAGTAGAACAAGAGTGTGAGACAAGAAATATTCATTGATTTCAATAGCGAGTATGTCAAATTTAATAATAGATACTATAGACACCCCAATCCGAACCTCAGAGATTCTTTAAACGCCCTGACGATGAAATAAAGGAAACAATACCTTTGAGAGCTTGAATGAAGGACTCCCTCAGCCCAGAAAACTCAAAAGGCCCAAAAGCCCTAGACTGGACCTATAATACCGCGCAGAACACTTCAGCAATGTGTACACCGTGAGACATCATGAGGACAACCGCACGACATTTTAGGTAAAGTTCTGATTGGCTCAGAAAGCTGTCAGCCAAGCCCACTTGAGTCACAACTACATAATGGCTCAGCTGAAAAGGCACTTATGGCCCGCCCAAAAAATACCTCCACCATTTGAATTCAAAATCCTTGGCTCTTTGCCTATAAATACACCCCTCCACTCAAGAAAAAGGGGTCCTTGGTCCCTAAGCTTTCTCTCTCTTCTTCTTGCCTTTACATCCATTCTCTACTTTCAAGCCTTGAGAGTGTTGTTCCCAAAAGACATTCTCTCGACACTTTGCTCCATTTTTCTTCTTACCATCAAAGTTAGTCTCCTACTAACTTTGAGGCACAATCACACTCATCTTCCCCCACCCTATCTTATTCATCCTCATCCATCCTCATTCAAGCTCAAGATCAAAGGTAAAAATCATGGGCTAGGCCCTGTCCTGGCCTTGAGGGGACTTTTCTGTAGTCAGGTGTAGCGCCTTTTGGTTGAAGACTGACTTAAAAAACCATTCTCGAAATCTACAACAGCCACTGTACTGAGCATACTAGGCCGCGCGGCGCTCTGATGCATCGCACGGCATAGTATGTTTAAACGCACGGCCTTTTATAGCTTATGTTTTCTTGCTTAAACTGTCTGGATCATGGCTATCATTTATCAGGCCTGTTTTTGTTGCTGAGATATTTGTTATCAGTGCTTTCAGAATAAGATCATATCTACAAGCCATGTTTTATTTAATAAATGAGATTTTCTTGATCATTTTGAATGATCAAGTTCACCAAAAGTTGTTTACATTCATGGCTTGGAGAGATGGTACTGTTCCTAGACAAATCAGCATTTGTATATCTTCTGTGATCTTTGAAGAATGACGCACGTGTTATGCAATATACCGGGCATCATTATGAGTATTGATGATGGACTAATAACAAGACAGGTACCACACACGGCGTACCATAAGGCCGTGCACAGCATTACGATAGGCCGTGTGGGAGATGGTCGTGATCCAAACAGCTTGTCGAGTAGTTTTTTATTTCACAGCATCACACTGTTATCATTCATGTACAATGTGCACCACATGCACGCCAACGTGATATATCTACCCATGTCCCTTCCCCCCTTACTTGCTTTTTAAAGAGTTTTGTTCTCCAAAAGATATTCGAAATCCTCCCCTTTTGAAAATGCTTAGTAGAGACCAGTTTTTGCCAGGCGAATGGGGTGCTTTTCAATAAAACCTTCCCTAGACGTAACGTGGCTCCCGGACCCAAAGTCTCGACGTTTTCGCTAAGACCAAAAGCCTTTTTCAAACGAGTTCTCGGTTTCTCGGATCTCCATCTCAAAAATTCGGGTGGCGACTCTTTGAAGGCGCGCCGGGCGCTTGGGGAGGACACAGTGGCGACTCTATTGGGGATTTTTATTCGAAACTTTGGAACTTGCTTTTTCTTTTCAAAGAATCGAATAATGGCGAGAGCCAAGCTTGAAAGGTATTTTCAAAAGGGAATTTTCAATATCTTTTGGAAAATGAAGCTCATTTATCATGTACACTCTGCACCGCACAAGCCTCGCTAGTGTGTTCTGGCAATCTTGCCCAGTTTACCCATGACAAATTCTTCTGGGATGCCTAGCAACCCTCAACCGTGATGAGCCATCGTACTGTTCAACCACTATTTTACATTACACTTGACAGGAGGAGAACATCTTGGCTCTAGTCCGGAGAACCTTTTTGAGACTAAAACTGGCCTTTGCACTAGTACATAACCGTAGAACCTTCCCAACTAGGATAGGAACCTAGGGTTAGGACTTATGTGATATATCCTGCTTACGTGTATTTCTTTTCTATGCATGCATATCATTCATACATCATTGCATTCTACAAGCTAGAGGATAGGACTCCCTTAAAATTCTTTAGCTTTCTCCGATCGGTCTAAGAGACATTAAATCCTTAGAGTTTGTGATACCTCCGGTGTTTGCCATGCCCGAACGGCTCCCTTGATCCAGGTCTAACCTTAAGTGCATGCATATATGGATTCCAATAGTCATATTGCTCTGCCTCGGCTGGTCAAGGTAAAGAGATTGGCTTTGGTTCTGAAGCGTTCAGAATTTAACTTGCCTGACAGCACCTACCCAGACTATCGGAAATCTTCTATACAAGCGCCTTAAGTGACACTTGGACCACAATAGGTCTTAGGCTTGGTTTCTAGACGACACGTAGGAAGATGGGCGAGCATCCATGATCGGTTCTGAGTTGCTCATTTTTGGTTTATTGCCAGATCCAAAACATTAGTCGCTTGCGAGAGGAAAAGGCTGTACCCAATTGGTTTCGTCCACTCCGAAGACTAGTTTGCATAGACACCCTAAAAGAGACCCAACTGTTTGAGGTACAGATAGAACAGAAAGGGCAAGTCTTACCCGAGCCGGTGATAGAAGCACCCATAGTGGAAGAGCCCTTAGCGAAAGTACCACCTGAGAATCCTTTGCCAATGGATGACCAAGGAAATGGGGTAGAAGAGCTTAGGCAGAACATGGCTGCCTTGGATTCTCAACTCAAGCAGTCCATTGCCAATGTCAATGCGCAACTTAAGGCTTCCGTGGTGTCCATCAAGAATGACATGAACATGATGATGGAGACCATGCAAGAAATTTGCGATAAGTTCCAGGCCAAGCCTTCTCCACAGTCTAACCGTCCTAAAGAAGAAACACTGGCAGCGGATCCTAATCTAGCCGCTCTCATTGCCAAGATCGGCAAGTTGGAGGAATCTATTCAAAAAACCAAACGGCTTGGTAAAGGAGAAATTGACATGAACAAGTTATGCTTGTTTTCAAATGCCAAACTGCCAGAAAAATTCAAACGCGTGGACTTCGCGAAGTTTGACAACACCGGTGATCCGAAAGCGCACCTCCAAGGGTATGTTGGTTCTCTTACAATGCGGGGAATCGAAAAGGAAGCCATGGCCCAATTCTTCCATGAGTATTTGTCCGGACCAGCGCTGCAATGGTTCCTCACTCTCGAACCATCCAAGAAAACAACGTGGGAAGATATTGGGACAGCCTTTGTGGCTCAATATGATTTCAATGTCGACTAGAAAATGACCACGAGGGAATTAGAAAGTACCAAAATGGGTGAGAAAGAGAGTTTCGCTTATTTCGTGTAGCGTTGGAGAGCCAAGGCCGCTCAGATGCAGAACAAACCAGATCTTAAGGAACAAATACGAATCATAACAAAGAACTTGCCGAGCTCATTTGCCCCATACATGGTTCTTTCCCAAGCTGCCCCAGATTTTGAAACCTTCTATGACTCTAGGCTGGCCGTAGAAGAAGCTTACATGGATGGTATCTTAGAGAAAAAGGAAATGGGATCTAAGTCCAAAAGAGCATACTCTGGCAACAACGTCCTTTTCGGGAATACTAATAAGGCCGAAACTTCATCTGCTAAGCCCGCGGAAGTTAACTAAATTTTCGAGAAGCCAAAATCTCAAAGTCGAGCTTTCACCCAATTCAGCACCCCTAGATCTACCCTGCTTAAGAAACTTATGGAAATCGGGGTGTTGAAACCTCTCCCGCCGCCGCAAACCATTCCACCAAACCTAAACCAAAGTGTTTACTGTGAGTTTCACCAAATGCCTGGCCATACCACTGACAATTGCATCCGCCTTCGTCATGAAATCCAAAACCTCATTGATAACAAGGTCATTGATACCCCTCCTTTAGATAAGCCAAACACCATCTCAAACCCTTTACCACAACATAACACCCCTTTCCGTATTAACCAAATCACCCTAGCCAATAACCAAATCACCCAAGACTTCAACCCAATCCTTTTCATTGTCCTTGATACTGAACCAAAGCCTGTTGTGGGAATTTCCAAAGAGACTGCCCTTTGCTTTTTGTGGGACTGGGAAAAAACATGGGGTGATCTCATTACTGATTAGGAAGAATTTGAAGCAGCCAACTTTCAAAGGGATGGTGAGCCACCATTTTAGCCTGGATGGGAGGTTGATTGACAAAACATTCAAGCTGACCCTCTTGACGGACTTTCTTTGTACATGATGTTTGACGGCCAGAATGAGAACTATTAGATCCCTCAAGAAGCTCCTGATTGGGAATGGGACCCAACCCCAAATGAGTACCAACTCTTGGCCAGAGATGACCCATTGGATACATTCTTTTTACCTGCAATGTTTGTTAAAGAATACCAACCTGAAGCATTGGCTTACGACTGGCCGGAACTTGCTCCCCTTCGTCTGGATTTCTCCTATCTCAATGACGTTGTCCTTGATAATCTATGCAGCAATGTGGGCCTTACCCCGTGGTACTTCGGACCCCCAAAGCCTGAGGAGGAGGTGGCCAGTAGTGAGTTTAACCCAATGGACTACATTGTGGATGGAGTCGAGTCAGAACCGTCAGTTACTTCTCCTGAGGATGCTGATGTTGCTATGATGAGTCCATGGGCAAACTCCGAAATTGTTAGTATAAAAGTGGAAAATGGGAAATGGACTGTGAACAAAGCGGTGATGGAAGCTGAAAAGTGGAAGCCTGAAGGCCTTTGGGACAATTTGGTTATCGCTAACTTGACCGCCAGTCTCTGGGATACCACCATTGGGAGAAAACACAAGGCCCTCATTGACTTATGGAGTGAGGAATCGAAGTACCGTCAGATTGATTACTTGACTAGAAGTGGCCGCATTTACCAACCCCCTAATCTCCAAGCTGGAGAATCTTCCAACCCTACAGCTCTACTAGCCAAAGAGCCCTCTGGCCCTTTCACTATTCCAACCAAAAACACTTTTCCACCATTTGCTCCATCAGCCAAAGAGCCTTCCCGACCAGAGAAAAACCCTGAAGGGATGATCAAGCACCAACTTAAGCAGACTCAAGCTAAGATGTCTGTTTGGGATATGCTACTTCATTCCACTCACCATCGTGAAGAACTCATCCAAGCTCTCTTTCACTTGAAAAATCCTTCCACTATAACCCCCGATGAGCTTGTGGCACTCATCAAAACCATTCCCATCAAATATGCCATAACCTTCACCGACCGAGACCTGCTCGTTGAAGGGACAGATCATAATAAGCCACTGCATGTCACCCTGAAGTGCCATGGTAAATGGGTTCCCGTAATCCTGATCAACAATGGTTCTGCAATCAATATCTGCCCACTCCGTGTTGTCTATTGCTTGGTGTACAAAAATAAGGACTTCTCTCCGTCAGAAGTCAAAGTCCGAGCATATGACAACACTCGTCGGGACGTAGTTGGAACTCTCATGCTTCCTATGACTTTCGGACCCTATCAGACTGAGCTGAAATTTCATGTGGTGAACATCCCTGCTTCCTTCAACCTGTTGTTAGGATGGCCCTAGCTACATCAGCCGGACATCATGGTTATACCTTCCACCCTCCATCAGAAAATTTATTTGGGACTTGAACCTGGAATGCTTACTATTCATGGAGACTCTGGAATCCGTGCGCCCGTTGAAGATAATGCCCCGCTCTTAGAGATTCAGCACGGGGAGGAAGACATTGCCCTGGGAGGGTTTTCTCTTGATACTTCAAACTCTGTCTTCTCAATCAAGATCGATAATGATTTTGTCATTAGCAATGTCACCATAAAGATAATGAAGAAGATGTCCTACATGCCAGGCCTAGGACTGGGAAAGAATCTACAGAGGCCCGCAAAGTTTGAAGTTAGGGGACACTGATGCGCATAACCGGTCTTGGTTATCAGCCCTTAGGCAGCAGTAAGGTTAAGAAGGGAGATAGGTTGGAGGACTATTTTGTTAAAGAGAAAGCAAAGCAAGTCTACCAAGGTCAGCCAGAACCATTCTGGGATAAGGAAACCAACACTCTGCTGCCGAGATTCGAGATATTCACCAATGATGTTTGGCTGGAAAGTGAGGAAAAGTTTGAAGCTATGGAAGAACAAAAGAAGCCGGCCAATTGGATTGAGGTCTTTACCATGGGAAGTCTGGAGATCTTGTTTGAGGAGAATGAACCAATGGGTACAGCCATGGAAGTTGGAGTGATGATGTTAGGGCAGGAGACCCCCGAAGATCCAACTTTGCTCATCATGGATACCGCTGGAGATTACAAGAATTGGACTTTCATACCGAGTGCAACTTGTCATGGGTCTGATTCTGAGTCTGAGTATGAGTTTGAATCATCTGAGTCCTCTGAGTCTTCTGAGTCTGTCGAGTCTGAGTCGGTGCCTCTTGGCCCGACTCCTCATGGTTTGTACTTTGAATTTGAGTCTACCCGTGTGTATGGTGCTCCCGAAGCCTTTGATGATGATGAAATAAATGGATCTGGTTCCACTTACTCCCCTGATTTTGAAAATAAATTGTGTCAACCCCGATGACGAAAAGATTGATTTTGATGGGGACATCCCTAAAGAAATCCGATCCCTAGTCGAAAGGGAAGACGAAAGGCATGCTCAACCTGTAAAAGAAGAAGTTGTTTCAATAAATTTGAGAGATAAATGGAATACCCGGATGATTCAAATTGGTTCCGCACTATCTGCAGAAGAGCGTCAAGCTCTCATAAATTTGCTAAAAGAATTCGAGGATGTTTTCGCGTGGTCACATGCTGATATGCCCGGAATCGATCCTGAAATCGTGGAACATCGAATCCTCCTTTATTTTGACGAGAAACCTGTAAAGCAAAAATTGAGGTGCATGAGACCTAATTGGGTGCTTAAGATAAAAGAAGAGGTCACTAAACAAATCAATGCAGGATTCTTAATAGTAACTGAATACCCTCAATGGATTGCAAACATTGTCCCCGTGCTTAAAAAGGATGGTAGAATTAGGGTCTGTGTTGATTTCAGGGACCTAAACAAAGCCAGTCCGAAGGATGACTTTCCATTGCCGCACATTGACACAGTGATCGACAACACCACTAGGCACGCTTTGCTTTCTTTCATGGATGGCTTTTCAGGCTACAACCAGATTCTCATGGCCCTAGAAGATTGGGAGAAAATCACGTTCGTTACTGAATGGGGGACTTACTGCTACTAAGTCATGTCTTTCAGATTGAAGAACACTGGGTCTACTTATCAGCGGGCCGCTACGACCTTGTTACACGACATGATCCACAATGAAGTAAAAGTTTACATTGATGACATGATCGTCAAGGCAAAGGAGTGAGAGGGATACTTACCTGTACTCAGGAAGTTCTTCAAGAGAACCAGAAAATACAGGATGTGCCTTAATCCTGCCAAATGTACATTCGGGGTCACTACGGGGAAAATGCTTGGGTTCATGATTACCACCCGTGGCATCAAGGTCGACCCATCAAAGATCAAAGCCATTTTGGAAATGGAACCACCACGGTCCAAAAAGGATGTAAGGAGCTTTCTTGGCAAGGTGCAGTTTATCAGTCGATTCATCGCTAAATTGACTTCGACAAGCGAACTGATATTTCGCTTGCTTAAGAAACGAGTACCATTTGCGTGAAACAACAAATGCCAAAAAGCTTTCGAAACAATCAAGGCCTATCTACAAAATTCGCCAGTGTTGACACCGCCCGTAACAAGAAAACCTTTGATCATATACCTGTCGGTCACCCCATACTCGATGGAATGTATGTTGGCACAGGAAGGAGATGATGGGGTTGAAAAGGCTTATTACTACCTTAGTAAAAAGATGGTCGGATCTGAAGAGCGTTATACTCCACTGGAAAAGACATGTCAGGCACTTGTTTAGGCTTCCAAGAAATTAACGCATTACATGCTAGCCTACTCGGTAAGGCTTATTTCTCGGATGGATCCCCTTAAATACCTATTTGAGAAACTAGCTCTTACGGGAAGAATGGCACGATGGCTGCTAATGCTAGCTGAGTTCGAGTTAAAATATGTTACCAGGAAGTCTGTAAAAAGAAGGGTCGTTGCTGAGTTTTTTGCCGATTGCCCAGTTGAAGGAGGAGAAGACGCTAAGTTTAAGTTTCCTGTCGAAGATATAATGACCATAGATGAGGACGCCTGGCAGTTGTACTTCGACGGAGCCGCTAATCAAAAGGGTTTGGAATCGGTGTGCTGTTAATTTCACCTGATGGATCGCATATCCCGCTTGCATTCAAGCTCAACTTCGAAGTCACCAACAACCAGGCGGAATACGAGGCCTGTATCATAGGCATGGAAGCTGCCATTGAGATAGGAATAGAAAAGCTGGAAGTCGTGGGAGATTCAAACCTAGTTGTATCACAAGCTAACGACGATTGAAGTCGTATCACCAAGACCTCGAAGATCTTATCCCTCACTTCAACAAGGTGACATTTACTCATGTCCCAAGACTCAGAAATCAGTTTGCAGATGCCCTAGCAATGCTGGCGTCCATGGTTGAAATTCCTGTCGGTGCATGTGAAGTTAAGGCTGATCGTGGTCGAACAAAGGGATACACCGGTATACCAACATGTCATGGTCGTTGTCGAGCCCGACGATGGTCACCCTTGGTACTATGACATTTAGAGATTCGTGGAAAGAGGGGAATACCCTGCCGAATCAAGGAAGGAAGACAGGATCGTCCTACAAGGATGGCAGCTTAGTACATCATTTGCGAAGGAAATCTGTATTGAAGGTCACACTGTGGTATGCACAAGTTATGCATCCACGGTGCAGAGGCAAGAAGGGTAATGGAGGATATCCACGAAGGTATATGTGGTCCTCACATGAACGACATGATGCTCACCAAGAAGATCCTCAGACAGGGGTACTTCTGGTCTACCATGGAAATGGAATGTGTGGAGTACGTACGGCGGTGTCGCAAATGCCAGATTCATGCCAACACCACGCATGTCCCACCGTCTGAACTGCATCAAAAAATAGATATGTATTTTGATGAAGCAGCCTCAGCGCACTTGGCGAGTTTGTAATTTAAACTTTGTTGTCCTAAGAAAACATGCTTTGTTCTGAGATACTTCAGATTTGTATGAAATGGCTAAAAACAGGTATTTGCTATTTTTAATGAGCAAATTAGTCTTTTGATAGATTAGTTGAAACATTGGCCGAAGAATGGATTGCTCGGCCGAGGATTTCATTCTTCGGCCGCTACTTCTATTCCTTTAAAGAAGCTGGACTTTTTTTCTTTAACCAAGTGGCGTTCCTTCCTTCTTATGCTTGAATCTGATTCATGCCTTTTATTTGCTTTTGCCATTTCTATAGTTTCTTTGCCATGTTTTGGGATTTTTGGGATAACTTGCCCCTTATGTTGGTGACTTTTGAGTTGGAGCGGACGAGCAATGATTCTCGTGTCCTTTTGTTTTAGTCAATTCTCTGAAAAATGACTAACTCATTTTTTACGAGCTCAATATGCAGGGTTAGCTATGCCCATCATTGAGTACAAACTACTTTGATATCTTCTCTCCACATGTTTGGGCCGCATCTCGAAGCGAGATTGCCTACATATCCCAATCAGGGAATCAGGCCTTTTTACATAGCTCCAAAATTACCACCTTCGAAGTTGGGTTTTCACTCTTAGTTTTTCTTCTCACGTGCTCTTTGATTTTGCCAAGGTTACCTAATAGAGGCTGAGTTCCTAGCGAGCTTTTCCTTTTAATGCCTTAATTTTTGCCTCGCAGCATTTTCGCATTTTCTTGCCCTAGCAGGCTTTGCTCTTACTTTTGCTTGGGTTGCTTGGTTTCCCCAACGAGCGTTTCTCACAAGAGAGCTTCTGTGTTTCGGAGAGGAATTTGATGGAGATATTTTTTTATGAATCTACTTTGGTGTTTGTACTTTCACAATGGGTAAGCTAACCCCTAAGTGTTCTCATGGAGATAGCGTTTTTTCTCCAAGTTTTGACGAAAACCTTAGTTCTAAGTAATCAGGGCTCGTCCCTTCTTTCCCTTTTGTTAGCAACATAAGGAATTCGATGTCCCGGAAGCGGGGCATCGCCTTACAGATTGATCATTGCCGTTTGATTGGTTATTTGCTTCATAAATCAAAATCATGGACATTCCCACGGCTAGGAACATTGCCACACGATAGTGGTTATCATCAAAATAGAGTCGCCACCTAGTTTAAGAAAACTAGGAAAAACAGATAGAGATTCTGGGCACGGGAGCCAAAGGTATAATGAGGGGAAGGTGTTAGACACCCCTCTCTGCCTAGTCATGAGACTGGCCCATAATTGTTCGACGTATGATTAACTCATGTGTTTGTTTAATTCTAAGCACATAAACTGATTAATTAGCCTTTAAACAGTTAATGGTGAGCCGAGACTGTAATTGAAAGTAAGCTTCAAAAAGCAGAAAACAAGATAAACTGTCCCAGGGAGATGGATCTAGCGGCCAGTGAATGGATGTCATGGCCGGGAGATCCTCCTAGTTTGATGTATCGGCCGCTGGATCGAAGATCCGACCGATGTTCTTCCTCACACCAGACTATACGACTAACAGATAATCAGAAGGGCAAATTTTCGTAGTCGTCCCTTTAGTTTTACGGTTGTCTCACTTTCGTCCCTCTAGTTTCAATTGTCTCAATTTTGTCCCTGTAGTTTGTTTTACGTTCCAAATTGGTAAAATCGTTAACACCGTTAATGAAACTTACGGAAAAATATGGTTAAAAAATTAAGTGCTCCAATTTTCAATCCAGTTGAACCGGTACGAAGATCTTATTTTTTTGATCATTTTATCCTAGATGGTTGTAATGAATTTTTGGCTCTAACGCCTTTCAACAAGCACCTGAAGACTCTTTATTTAGTTTCAAGGCTCTCTTAGGGTGCTCATTGAAAGGGCTTAGAGCCAAAAATTCATTATGAGAATTTAAGATAAAATAATCAGAAAATAAGATATTCGCACTAGTTCAAACGGATTGAAAATTAGAACACTTATTTTTTTTACACTGTTTATATATTTAAAAATTAAGTTTTCTAATTTTTAATCTGTTTGAATGGGTGCGAAGATTTTATTTCTCTGTTCATTTTATCTTAAATGGTCATAATAGATTTTTGGCTCTAAGGCCTTTCAATGAGCACCCTAAGAGAGCCCTGAAACTAAATAAAGAGTCTTTGAGTGCTCGTTGAAAAGCCTTAGAGCCAAAAATTCATTACGACCATCTAGGATAAAATGATCAAAAAAATAAGATCTTCTCACCGATTCAACTGGATTGAAAATTGGAGCACTTAATTTTTTAATCATATTTTTCTGTTAGTTTCATTAACAGTGTTAATGATTTTACCAATTTGAAACGTAAAACAAACTACAAGGACGAAATTGAGACAATTAAAACTAGAGGGACGAAAGTGAGACAACCGTAAAACTACAGAGAAGACTACAAAAATTTGCCATTAATTAAATGATGTAATATTTTATCTTTAGATGTTAGGATGGATGAATATAACTTAATTCTAAGTAATGTTGGTTTAGACTTGTTTGAATTTGTGGCGGACTTGATTGGACTTGAAGTTTTGGGGCATTATTTTTCAATTTTTAGGTGTATATAAAAAAATTAATTGCATACTCAGATCCACCGAAACCGTCCAAACCGATCCGCACAAACCGCATCCAAACCGAACCAACCAAATAAACTCACAGATGATTGGCGGATGGAGAGAACGACAATCCGCCGCGAGCAGATCGGATTGAGAACCGGATCGATCCGCATCAAACCAGTTTGTAGGCAGCCCTACGTATTACGATTTTATTTTCCTGGTATTTGGGACCCCATGCACCCCATTTCCTTTCCGGCATCTCACCAATTGATGGATCCATTTCATTTCGAGTGTTTGGGACCCTGTGCACCCCATTTCTGACTCTCACCTTATGGTGGATCCGTGCCATTCATTATGCTATTCAATCGTTCTTAAATATGTTTTCCATTTCACCAACCTCTATACCATAGTGCGCAAAAAATAACAAGTTCGTATAACTGGTAAAGACGTGTCACAATTCTCCATATAAGCAACCAAATGCATAAGTAACGTACAAGTGCAGTATTCACCTAAGTCAACACTTTACACCCTTACAACGAGAGTCCAAAGAGGGCATGAATGATCAATGAATCATTGGAGGACGAGCAATCAAGTTTAGAGATGATTTGAAAACGTTTAGAAGGTTTTAGGAGTGATTGTGGGTCAAAACAATTGAGAAAGGGTCAAAAGGGTTCAAATCAGTCCAGAGAGCATGGATATCAATACCCCTTATCATGGGTATCGATACCCTAATGACAAGATTCCAGATTACAAAGGTATCAATAACTCTGATCATGAGTATCAATACCTAAGGACTTTGAGCAGCAATTTCTGCAGATTTTCATGAATGAACCCCCAACAACAAACAACAATCTGAGGCACGATCAAGGCATGAAATCAACTCAAAAACACATAGAACAAGCAAGAAAACCCTACCTTGAATTTGGAGAGCGAGACCTAAAAAATTGATCAAGCCCTAGCTTTCCAAACTTCAAAATCCACCTAGGGAAACGTCAAGCCCAACCCCACACGATCCAAGGCTCAAATCATGCGTAGAAGACGGATTGGAGGTCGAACAGTATGGGTGTGGAGGTTATTAGGTGAGATTTGAGCTCAAGGAGTGAGAGAGAGAGAAACGTGGAGAGAGAGTGAGAGGTGTGAGATTGAGAGAGATGAGATGGGTTTTGTTAATCATCTACATACACGTACACACCCTTTATATACTAGCACACACACAAAAAGCACACTTGCACTCCCTCAAGTAACAATCTTATCACGTTGACCCCAAATCATATAAACTCATCAAATTTCACATTTTCCTCAATTCCTCTCATTTATATAACCTTTAAGTAATTTTTGAAAATCTGAGTCTGTACACTAGTGATTTGGGGGCTAAAAAAAGAAGAAGATCTCTGTGAATATAAGAGGACATGTTCACCTAAACAATCGCAGGACCATCGCTATGGTAACGTCACCTCAGCAATCAGGGGGTACGAAAGGGACACGTGTCAAACACGCTATCGCGCCACTTTGCTCGAGTGGTCTATAAATATGAGAAGTCCCTTCACAAAATCCCCGAGAGTTTTCAGTGACCATTTCTTAGAGAGAGAAAGTTGGTAAGCACTGATTTCAAAGAGAGAATATCCCTCTGTCAATGCTCTATTGTCTTTCCTCCTAAGAACCCCAAATTAAGGATTTCACTACCTTATCCCCTTAGGGCTCGTTTGGATGCCGGAGAAGGAAGGGGTATAAGTTATCACCCTTCAATTAGACCTAGGCCCATCTCTAAGCCCTAGTTTGGGAAGCCAAAACCTAGGGGTATTCATTTATCCCCTTTTTTAGGTAAGATCGGAGAAGAGGGGATTCGACAGTCTTATTTTCGGCTAGGGTTTGAGGTATCCATAATTTATCTCCCCTAACCCCCCTCGAAATTTGATGATTCCACCCCTCCTTATCACCCTTCCCCCAACCCTAGTCTCCCATCACACACATGCACAGATCGGGAAAAATGGAAAATAGAGAGAGAGACAGAGAAGGGGAGGCATACTGTGACCACGGCGAGGATCCAACGACAATCGTGAAGCGTTGTTCGTGAACTGGGTTTCTTCTTCTTCTTTTTCTTCTTCTTCTCGGTCCTCTCTCTCTCTCTCTCTCTCTCTCTCTCTCTCTCTCTCTCTCTCTCATCGCAAGAACAAGGAGAATAAAAACAACTAAGGAAATTTGTTATGTGCATGTGTGCCCATGTGTGCCATACAACCCTACCAAATACCAATTCACACTTACAAAAATACGAAATTATAAAAAAAAATTAAATGAATTTTAATTTTTCATAATTATTAAATTTATTAATTTATTAATAAATTAAATTATTATTGCTTAATTATGAAAAAGTAATTGATTTTATTAACTTTTTGAAATTTAATATTTAACTTAATGAATAATCTAATTTAATACTAATGAGCACCCAATATTGTAGATATTTGGTGCGACTAGTCCCGTTTTATATTATTTTAACTTGCGTTTATTTAGTTTTTATAGCGATATTGCACGGAAAGTGTGTTTTTAGTATTTTCAAGTAAAACGTGTAAATAAAGCGTGTTTTGACGCCATGGATGACCCAAGTGCTTCCAAATACCAGAAGACCCTGTCGACCCCTTAAAATCTGTTTAAGTATAAAAAAATGACTTTCTTGAAAAGTATCGATTTTTGAGATTAAAAATGGCAGTAATTGATCCTTGAATTTTTCTAAGAGTAACTACAAAGTTGCAAGGTTTTATTCGAAAAGCAAGGTCATGTTTTGAGTTATTTCCTCTAGAGAAAAATGTTCAGTTTTTCATTTTACACTAAAAGTTGGGGGTTGACATTTTGATATAATTGGAATCTTGAAATTCTGGTAATATCATTGTTTCCAAATGGGAGGTACTTTCTTATTTTCATTAATTAAATTAAAGTAAAGAAAAGGTAAAAGAAAATGAAAATAAGATGCTGAGAAGTTAGAAGTTGCTGGGAGCTATTTGTTGAAGTTGAAGCCTGAACCTAGAAATCTGCAAATTTCAGAGATGTTATCGATAACATCAACAAGGGTATCGATACCATTTGTCCTATTTTGGTCCAGAAGTTGTCCAGACGCAAGGGTATCGATACCTTTTGCTCAATGGTATCAATACCAGTCAGCTATGGGGAAACTCAATATGAGGTTATCGATACCTTTCTTGATAGGTATCGATAACAATTGTCTCCGGCATATATTTTTTGTTACTTTTTGAACTTTCCATTTATGGAATACTTACTACTTGTAGTATGTTTGTAGGATATTTGTTGGGAGAGAAGTTGAGTTGTATAAATACCCTTCTCTCCCACTTTATCTCATCTATCTACTTTATGCTCTAGGTTAGTTTTCTTCTAGTTTTTCTCCATAGCTTTTCTCAACCTTTCTTAATTTAATTGTTCAAGAACTCCTTAAGGTAATTGTTGCACATTAATTTCCCGTTTGTTCATGTTGTAGCTACGCTTTGGATCTTTCTTAATATCAAGTTTATTATCGTTTTCATCAATTAAATATGTTTACCATTTCTAGCATGATTTCTAGTCTTTTGAGTATGTGTGATTAGTCGATAAGGCTGGGCTATGGGGCGAGTATCGCCTCGTGACTTATGTTTATCTTGCATTTCTCAACTCATGGCTTGAAGTTTGGTATGAAAAAATAAGAAAGGCTCACCTTTTATGTAACAAAACTTGCCGATGTTAATCTCCAGTGATCATGTGCTCGCTCACATGGTTCCGAAGCGATGTCTCAGTTCGTGTTTGCCAAAAGAACGAAAGAGCTCACTTGTTTTCCATACTTCATTTCTAGTCTTTAATGGTTTCATAGCTAAATATTCAGGTTGATAGCCTATGCCGTGCGATTCAACTGTGTTATCATTGAGAATGGTTCGATGGCCTAAGTTACGGGTGTTAAGAACTCCAACGCCTTGCTGCTTGTTTAATCTAGTTAAAACTCATTTTCTAGTCCTTTTCATAAGAGTTTTACTCACCTTTCAAAGCAAAACCAAAAGTTGGCCATCTTAAACGCCGCAAACCCTTACATCTAAAAATCCTAACAAGCTATAGAGATTATCGATCCCGAACTTTTCGGATATTATGCTGACAACGACCTAGGCCTACGCTCGGGGTTTTCAACCTATTTCAACGGTGAGGTTGTGGCGAAGCAAATACTGCACAAAGACAAAAGAGTCATTAAACAGCTTTTTACATCATTCACCCTCCCTTATCACCCCCCACACACACACACACACACACATACACACTCTTTAATACCTTATCCAAACCAAATACTAATTAAACTCTCATCCATAAAAGTCACATCACTACGGATTCATCCTTCTTAAATAATACCCCCTACTATCTTATCACCCCTTCATAAATAATATCTTTAATACGTATCCCGCATCCAGTTGGGCCCTTATGTTCATCTCTACTCTCTTCTTCACCCTTTTGTATCACTGTTCTCATCCCCTTTCTATTTATTATTCTAACCTCTCCAGCACATCTATTCTATAACTACTAAGCCTTTTTTTTGGGCAAAGTCCACTTTGACCCCTTTGGTTATCGTCATGTGTGGATACCTTCCTCAGTTCAAAAGTGAGCACATAACCTACTTATGTTTTCTAAAAGGGGGTCGAGTGCATACGCCGTTAACGAAAATGATGAAATGTCTAATATGCCCTTTATATATATGAATGTACATACTGATGAGGAAGACCAAAAAAAAGGAAGGGCGGGGCACACCTCAACCACCATACTTCAGCGGGTATGCTGTGCTGGCTTCGGCATGGGGGGGGGGGGGGGGTACGCCGTCACCAACTCGTCAGAATTCTTTGACTTCGTTGGCGGCACATACCCCGACGCTGGCATGGCCACCTTGTCTCCAAATTTGCAGGAAAATTTCAGGGTGCCCTTGGGCTTACCCGACGGGGTGCAGACCTGGTACTCCACGACGCGCTCGGAGCCTCCGTCGCGCGGTCAAGGAGTTCTTTCATGGGCACGGCGACCTTGCCGATGTCCTTGTTGCCCTAGGGCCGCTTGGACTGGAGGCAAAAGACTAGGGGGAGGTTGGGGTCCAAAGACGGACGGGCAGAAGGGCACGTGGGGCACGTGCCCCCAATCAATTTTTTTTTTTTAAATTTCTTTTTACAGATAGCAAACAAAAAGTGAAAAGCAAGCAAAAACTGGGTACGTTTTTCTCTGTTTGTTCGAGAAAGAAAAGCAGCGCCTCGACCGGCCACCTGATCCAACCCAACACTGTCACCGATCACCGTCGTCCGTCACCGACCCAACCCACCAAGCAACAAAAGCCACCACAGAGGTCTCTCCTAGTTTATTAAGGAAATCTTGCATAGTACCTAGGTGTATCTATATTTATATGTTCATAGATGTGTGTGTGTGTGTGTGTGTGTGTGTGTATATATATATATATATATATATATATATATAATATACATATCATATGGTGATGTCGTGAATATCAGAATATGTACTACAAGTCTATGATTGACGTAGATGTGAATTTGTCATACATATATGATATATTATAGTATATACGCACATCCTCTGGCCCATTTACATAGGAATTTTTAATTCGGATGTTTATATACATTGAATATAGGGCTTTTGTTTCTAGTTTTCAAACTTTCTAATTAGGGCTTTTTGCTCCAGTTTTCAAGCTTTCCAATTAGGGCTTTTTCTAATATATGTGTGATTTTAATTAGGGTTTTTTTATACTGATTTTAGGGATTTTCAATAATGGTTTTTTTATACTGATTTTCAGATACCTTTGTTGATACGTATGTTCTATTTATCTTTGTAACAGTATATACTATGGAGAAATACTTCAAACGAAAATCACCCATGGAGGTTTCTCATTCTGTAAAAGGATCAAATAGCTCCCAACCATCAAAACAAAGTCAAGTGGGAATTAACGAGATAGACCTCCCTACAAACTCTAGTTTTATGGAAATTAATGTGATATGCCTGTCTTCAAATCCTAGTCATGTGGAAATCAACTTGGCCGATCTTCCTTCAGATCCTGGTTTAAGACCTGGCATTATGGATTACAACCCTATGACCGAGATCAAATATGCAGAGCATATTTGCAAAAAGGTCCTTGTCGGCCTCGTGACCACAATTTTTCCTAAACTCAATTCGGAAAACAATGAAGAAAATTCGTTGGGACTTGGTTCACTAAATTTCCAACATGGTTGGAGTATAGCATAGTAAAAGAGGCAGCATATTGCTTATATTGTTATCTTTTCAAGCCAGATATTGGTCATCAATCGGGTGGTGAGTCTACTGTTGGTGAGGGCTTCTCAAATTGGAAGAAGTGTGATAGAATTCGAACTCATGTGGGAGGACCCAATAGTGCTCATAATCAAGCTTTGGGCAAATGTGAAGTCTTGTTGAATCAAAGGCAACATATTCAAGACAACCAATCAAACAAAGATCGAACCATGTACCGGATCCGCTTGAATGCCACGGTTAATTGCATACAGTTTCTATTAAAACAAGGGCTTCCATTTCGTGGTAATGATGAGTCTGAAGATTCAAGTAACCAAGGAAATTTCCTTGAACTTCTAAAGTTTCTCTCCAACCACAATGAAGAAGTGAGAGGTGTTACATTTGACAATGCTCCGCAAAATCTTAAATTGGTAGCTCCCACTATCCAAAAGGAAATTGTAAGTGCAGCAGCATGTGAAACTATTAAAGTGATTGTGATAGAACTTGATGATGCACAATTTTCTGTGTTAGCTGATGAAGCTCACACTTAGCATTGGAGAGCTTTCATGTGGGCAAGGCTTAAACCAAGAAACCAATCTCCAACGTCCTGGTGATACACGTTGGGGATCTCATTATAGAACTTTAGTTAGATTGATGGGTATGTTTGATTCAGTGATTGATGTTCTTGAAATTATTTCAGAGGAAGGTTCCAACACAGACCAAAAAGCAGAGTCGAATGTATTATTGGACAATTTGCAATCTTTTGAGTTTGTACTCAATCTTCATTTGATGAGAGCAGTTTTGGCTATTACATCGGAGTTATCACTAGCTCTACAAAAAAAAAAGATCAAGAAATTGTGAATGCTGTGACTTTGGTTCAAATGTCCAAGATAAGGCTCCAAATGATGAGGGACAGTGGGTGGGATTCTTTGTTTGAGGATGTTGTATCTCTTTGTGCGAAAAAGAAAATTAATATCCCCAATACGGATGACAAGTTTGTACCTCGAGGGCGAGGAAGACGCAATGCTCCGGAAATGACAAACTTGCATCATTATCAATTTGAGATAGTATACATTGTTATTGACTTGCAACTTCAAGAATTGAATGATCGTTTTACTGAGGCTAACAGTGAGTTGCTACTTTGTGTGGCATGTTTGGATCCACGCAACTACTTTTCTAGTTTTGACAAGAAAAAGTTGCTTCGTCTTGCCGAATTTTATCCGAAAGAATTTTCTCCGGTTGACCGTATGGTACTTTATGATCAACTAGATACGTACATTTTTTATATGCGCAATAGTGATGAGTTCTCGAGGTTGAATGGACTCACCGATCTTTCTGAAAAAATGGTGGAGACGGGAAGAGAGAAACTGTATCCTTTAGTTTACTTGCTCTTGACTTTGGCATTAATTTTACCAGTTGCAACTGCTTCAGTCGAACGAGTATTTTCAGCCATGAACATTGTGAAGAATCGGTTGTGAAACAAGATGAGTGATCAATGGTTGAATGATAGCTTGGTCTACATAGAGAGATGTTTTTGATGGAATTCCTAATGAAACAATCATGCAACACTTTCAAGATATGAAAACTCGGCGGGGACAAATGCAAATGGAAAAATGGAACTACTTACGGATGAATATGTTAGTTTTTATCCTTATATATGTTTACGAACTTTTGGAAGCATTGTGCTTTTATGTTTAGGAACTTTTGAAAGCATTGTGCTATGTCTGCGAACTTTTGGAAGCGTGCAAATATTATAGAACATGTTGCGAAATCTGGTTTAATATTATTGTGGTTGACGATAAATTTTTATTTATAGTAGTACGAAAGCTTGTCTATGACAAGCGGAATGATATCATCAAATCTATTCCTGACGTCTGGCTAACTACTGTTAGTGATACATCCTTACCTGTTTTTTTCTTGAAATCTAAAGCTTATGCGCTGTTGTGATTTCTTAGATGTTTTGTTGACTCATGTGGTTTAATGATAATCCTTTATTCCGGACAGTTCTTTAGCCATCCTGCTCTTTATGATCTTTTGACTGAAGAAGACCAAAAGGTTTGGATTTTGATAAATTTAGTGCATCCAGTTTTTTTCCTTTTCTGTGCCGAGTTTTTACCTAAAGTTTGGCTTCTGCTACTTCAACTAAGCCTAATAAGATGATTCTTGGGAAGTGTTAGCTCTACTCTCTGACTCACTTCGGTTACGGAAATTGAATCCTTTAAAATTGGTGCCTCCACTATTGGGATTTCCTGAATCTGTCCCTGGTGGCGGCATCGACGGCAAAGTTAAGGCTGTCGTTCCACTTGGGGCTCTTCTTGCCATCCTTGACCACGCGGGTCCTGCATTTTGTGGTGGGGTCATCGGCGATCGAGATCACGACGTACAAGTCCATCTTGGAGATGAGGTTCACGACTTTCAGGTTCTTGGCCGAGATCACCGTTATGTCCCCCCGCTTGGTTTGAGAAGAAATTGAAAAAGAAAAAGAAATCGAAGAAGAAGATGGGCCTCCACCTCGTTGGCAACCCATTCCAACGAGTCCGGCGTGGTAAGTTGAGGATCTTGGGACTGGGTGGCGGTGGCAAGGGAGGGCACTGCCGGTTTCAATGGAGGAGGAGGGCGACAGGGTGAAAGAAATGAGGAAGAGAAATGGAGAGAGAGAGAGAGAGAGAGAGAGAGAGAGAGAGGGGCGGGGCGGGTTAACGCCAAAATCGTCCTAAATCTATGTAAGACGTGTGTATAACACTTGACGTTAAAATGGATGGAAAATGGTCTATCTACTCATTTTTAGAAATCACAGGTAGGTTTTTTTTTTTTTTTGAAAGGCGAAATCACAGGTAGGTTATGCGCTCACTTTTGAACCATAAGCGAAGTATCCACACATGACGATAACCACAATGTGTCAAAGTGGACTTTGCCCTCTTTTTTTTTTTTTTTTTTTGTGGGGAGGCAATATTCACACCTCTTATTTTATGGAAGGCTCCAACTTTGGGACGTTCAGTGAATTATAAATCCCAAATGTAGAAATCTATTCTACTTTACTGATCTGATACTCAAAACATTCGCCGCAGCCAAGTACTTTTAGTATGACTGACAAGTTCTAGCAAAACTACAGAAGCATTCAGCCAACTGCATATGTCACGTGGGTCCACATGGGCGTAAGACATCCGCAATGGCAGAGTTAGAAATTTGGCCAAAATCCAAAAAGTAAACTTTTTTTTGGACTTTTTGTTAGATATTTTTAAAAATAAGTATTTGTGTAAAAGTCATATATGCTCCATGAGTAGGGATGTAAATGAACCGAGCAGCTTGTGATCTCGACTCAACTTGGCTCGTTAAAGCTCGACTCGGCTCGGCTCATTTAGTAAACGAGCTGAGCTTGAGCTCGAACTCGAGTTTTCAGCTAATTTAGTAAACTAGCCGAGCTCGGTTCGGCTCGTTTACAAAAGCTCGGCTCAATTAAAGAAGTTCGTTTAATAAATAACTTAGCTCAGCTCGAGCTCGAATTTTGGGCTCGTTTAGTAAACGAGCTGAGCTTGAGCTTGACAAAGCTCGGCTCAGCTCGTTTACGGCCCTATCTATGAGTTACTCGTATTAGAGCATCTCCATTAGCCACACCATACCTCTGATTTCGGCAAATAAGTGAGAACGGCTACCAAAAGAAGTATCCAGCAGCCTCAAGATGGAGTCGCCATTTACTCCGCCGACTTTTTTAGTTTGCCTTGCTTTGCTTCACTTCTCTCTCTCTCTCTCTCTCTCTCTCTCTCTCTCTCTCTCTCTCTCTCTGTGTTCGGTTTTCATTGTCAACGGCTTCTCATCATCAACGACAACGGCAACTGCAAAATCGATCGCCGCTATAGCTCTACAACTCGACGATGGCGACGGCAGCAAAATTGTTTGGGTTCTCCGATTTGGTGTCAGCGTTTGGGTGTTCCAATCAGAGCAGAACAGCACTATCTATTTTGGTTTTTCGATTGAGTTTTCTGATTGTCTGTTTGGGTTATCCGATTGAGTTTTCTGATTGTAGTTTTGTTGGGTTTTTCGATTGATTTTTCTGATTGTCTGTCTGATTTCCGATTGGGTTTTGTTGGGTAGTTTCTGATTAGGTTTTTTGTGATTTAAATAGCCATTTGGTTAGGTTGTTGGGTGGTGAAATTATTTGGTGGCAAGCCATAGAGAAAATTTGCACTTTTTCTGGCCAATTTACTTAGAATCCTGTTGAGTCTCCAGGAGATGCTCTCAGAGAGGGTGCGTACCTGCAGAGAGTGTACGGTAGCCTATGCCCCACCAGTACGAGATATACATATTGCAAAGCGATTAGGTTCGGTTTGGCCTTACTTACCTGTCATTGAAGCATATGTCTAGTCAAACTATCTTATCTTACCTTCTCCAGGATCAGTCATTTTGTTTTGGGAACTAGGTACATTGCAATGTGCAAGGCACGTTCGTCATGCCTGTTGACGAGACCAATTTCAAATATTTGTTGAATTGTACAAGTAGTTGAGTCTAGTAAATGTAAGTTTCATAAGTTTGATTAACTGCATTAGTTTGATTACAGAATGAGAAAATGTAATTTGCAATTGAAAAAAAATCTCACAACAAATCATGACAACTTGAGGAGATAATCCATCATCACTTGATGATTCAGTGTCCAAGTCCTCAAGAGGGATGATGTTGTTCATATCTCTCTTGCCCAATGTAGATACACTTCTCTCATCAAACAGCTGCACCCTTAGCGCTTTCATAATTGTGTATTGGAGAATAGTGAAAAAGTCAATGCAAGTCCTCTCTTTTTTTTATTATATGAAATCCACACTTTGACGCCTAAGATTCCGTAACGAGTAGATAGTAGATACTTCCGCAGACTTGTGATTGGGAATTGTGAAAATGGATGGAGGAAGAGAACTAACCATCTTAGAAGTTCTCTTTCCCTGATAGCTATCCAGAAGTTCGGCCATTGAATTTGCGGTTGTGCTATTGTCAACAACTTGTGATCCTTGTAGCAACGGGAGAAACTTGGACAACGTGTTAACCTCAGGATTGCTATTAACTGGCAAAGGAATACCTTCCTTGAGAGACAGAAAATGAAACAAAAACTTAGATTTGGATTTGCCTCGGCCACTTGAAGCAATTTATTTTCAGGCTGAGGAACCTAACAAATTTCTAGAAGACAAACCATGGAGTCGCAGTTAAAGAGGTGCCTTTATAGAAATGCAATGAAGCTTTTAATTGGCTACCAACAAAGCATAACAGCCTCCCAAACAGTCAAGCAACTAATAGAACTTACCCAGCTATATCAAACCAATAAGATATTATAACTTTCTTGTACTAAATATATACGAACTTTGGGTTATCTGCATGATATGCTAACTTCTGCCTTTCGCAAAATCAGAATTTTATTCACAAACTTTAAAAGAATGATGAATTACAAGCCCCAGAGCATGAATTCAATGATCACATTCTGTATCAGCTATACTTCAATGTTTCAAGGAAGACATGCATTCAAATTTATCTTCTGTACCAACTATACTTCAATGCTTCTTTTTTGTTATAACTGGTTACTTCAGAAAGAAGCTCTTAATAAAGGGTGGACATTGACTCATAAAAGTTGCAGATTACTCACGTTGATGACTTTCAAGTATCTTAAAGTGAGGGTTAATACATTTAACGTGCCTACAAAATTCACAGAATCCTTATTCAAACTTGATAGGAATCAACATATGGTTAGAGCTACAAGACCTACTCGGAATTATTTTCGTTTCTTGTTTTCTATTTTTGTTTTAAGAAAATCAACAAATTGGAAACAAATACAGTCTTTTAATTCAGCTGCTGTTCTTCCAGCATGAAACAATAGAATATTATTGTCAAAAAAATAGAAAAAGATAAAGGACAAAGAAACCTTCTAGATCCACAATGCTACTGAACATCTAAGTAGAGAAGCAAAGGCCTCAGAATCCATGGATTCCTTCAAGTCCACCATGACTCCTCCATAGGTATAAACCAAAGCCAATGAATCAGAACACACTTTCTAATCTACAATCGGCATAATTGAAATACAAGAAATCACGAAACCCCCACACCCTACGAACCTAGCTTCGCCATCGCGACAGCGGCAAAAGCCAACGTGCAACACAAATGACAGAGGCTAAAAACATCAAAAACTAAAAACAATATCCCTGAACTATGTAACAACCACGAATCCAACACAAAAAGTAAACCGCCTTGACCAACAACCCATAAAGCACAATACCGAATGAACAAAAAACTGAATATAACGAAAGTTGCTATGGCTTGGAAAGACCAAGTGTATATAATTTGCTTTCACACAACAGAACTTTGAACATAAATAGAATAATATTCTCCGCTTAGTATGCTTGGTTGGTTTGGTGAATGCACTATCAGAAAGTGAAGAGTAAGAAAATTTGTATTCTGGTTCGTTTCTATGTCCAACTATTATTAATATGACTTCTAATTTAATAAGTATATGTGCAAGTTTGTAACCACAACCGCCATGGTAAGAAAACGTGTTATTTATCACTTTGGGCAACTATAATACCTCGTTAAAAACATGCACACTTCACCCTACGAGACTTGTATTTTCACCTTGAGGAACAACCTCAAAAAGCATTCACCAAATGAAGGATGAGCCGAATCGTTCATCAACTACCCAAAGAGTAATTTCCTAATCAGATTTGAGGCTGCACCATTTGATTTCCTACATAACAGCGAATAAGAATGCTTTAAAAATTTATGACAAGTAGCTCTATAGTTAACAACTACAACCATGAGACTTAAGACTCCCAAGACTACAAAATTCAAGGGCTAATTCCCGTAAAATGCAATACATGAAAAGTGACTACAAATATACCTCATAGATCAATGATGCCCCTCTCTGGGTACCGTCTCCTCCAATAATGTAAACCTAATATATATATATATATATAAAGAATCATACATTCATATATGCAACAGTGTAGTTGCTTAAGTAATAGAAAAGTGCATTAACAAACATGTTGACCAATAAATAAGACACTTGAACCTGGAAAGAGCATGTTGATATCTTCTTGCTTGATTTATACCCCGGTCCTGAATATTATCAACTAATAATTACATTTTTTGAGCCCCAACACATGGGGGTTGGAGTTTTCCAATCTTTGTCCATAAGTATGATCCTCATTTCAACATAAGCCTGCAATAACCAAAATGAGAAAAGAAGTCAAATTAGAAATTAGCCGCATAGTCATTTTACTACATTGGGCACTGAGCTTTCAGCATGCACATTTGATATCAAACAGTAGTCAAGTCTATAAAAATGTATAGATTAAAATGTCACTACCAAAATCTCGACACAGTTAAGGAGTCAGGTCAATGATTGAACAAGAAGCTTCTATATTTATGAACTAATCAAGCTTGTAGCAAATTTTCAACAAAGGTTGACAGGACATAGATAAGGAGTAATCTATATGAAGAATCCTTACAGTTTTCGTACCTGGGAAAAAAATTTCACCCAACAAAAAGTTGCTGAATATGGACAATGTTGATAGAAGGTCGTTAGGAACACATATAGCTTTTGATTTGATAAATATTTCAATTTCTCCTACAGTGACTGACTTGACATGCAGAGGGTCCTTTGAAGACAGCAAATGAAAGGACACTTGTCCTTAATTACTCAAGAGTCAAGACTCGATGTACAGTTTATTTTTCCGGGAGAGACACTGAGAAATACTTTACTATTAACTTGCTATTAAGCTTATGATCCCTCAAAAGTCAACTACTTTATTAGTGTTTTGCTCATCAAATGCTTTCTATTGAAGTGGTACCCAGCTATTTGGCTTGTTCTACTGTAGCTACGCTACGCCATTTGGTTTAACATGAAAACTGAAAATGATATTAATGGAAGATCTGATTTTGCTTTGAGTGTGATAAAGGGAATACCAAACCGTATCCCATCACCAACAACTGTCGTCAAATCATTAATTTCCTTATTCTTCTTCTCTCTTCCCCTCCCAAATCCAGTATCACAAACCCTAACCCATCTTTCATCTTCAACAGGGACAGATGAATGCATGGAAGGAAATACATACAACATGCCTAGAAACCCCCAATCAGCAAGTAACAAACCCCAAAGAAACACCTCTATACCTACACCTTTGGCGAGTGGCAATTTTGAGTCCCAATTACTTTACCTTTGTGGAGAGAGAGAGAGAGAGAGAGATTGACCTGCGGAAGAGGTTTGTGAAGAAAATTGCACCGATGTCGACGGATCCTCATACGTATGTATATGCATACATCTACTTCGACGCCCCACTGGATTACCTCGTCGAATCCGCCTCAACACTCGCACCTCTCCCTCCATCTATGTGCGTGTGTGTTATGAGAGGGAGAAAGGGAGAGAAGTGGACGGAGAGATCGAAGTTTTTTTTTTCAGTAATGCTACACTTACAACATATTTTTACAACATTGTCCACGTCATCAGTGGACCCACTATTCCACCCAACACCAAAAAAAAAAAAAAAAGAGGACGAAGAACAAGGTACGAAATCCCCAATTTTCAAAACTCCTTCTGGTCTCATGCGAGTTCGAAGAGAGAGAGTGCGGAGGAGGACAGAGCCATCCCCGCAACTACCACCGCCGACCCCATTACCACCTCCGGCGACCACCTCCCATCAGCGAGAGACCACCACCGCATTGACAGAGTTGAAAACCACGCAGAGAGAGGACGACGAACTTCGACAAAGGTCTCTCTCCGTCGTCGACAAAGGTCTCTCTCTATCTCTCTCTCTCTCTCTCTCTCTGTATTTCTGTGGTATTCTATGTTTAAGCCCTAAACTTAGATTTCTGAGTTATAAAAAGAAAGAACCCTAATTCGAAAATTACCCTGTAATTTGCACGAGCTTACATCCAAATTGTATGATTTTGAAGCCCTAATTTTGGGTATGGATCTATAATTTCGAAGCCCTAATTTTGGGGATTCGCTGGTATGGATGTGCAAAAAAAAATTTGGTTTTTTTTTGTTTCCCTAATTTCGTAAAATTAGGATTTTCTTTTTCATGGAAAGGGGTGCAATGCCGGCTGTACCCACAGTATACATGTCTAAGTTCAGGAAAAAAAAAATCATATTTTGCATTTTGATAATGTGTTGGTATTCATAGTTTTAGATGGAGCATTGCCTCTCTTACAAACCAAAGAAGACAGCCCATAGAAGAAAATGTAAAGAGGAATCACTCTGGTGAAAAGGAAACTGGGCCAAAAATTTATGAAAACTTAGTTTATGTATGTGTTAATTTCAAGTCAGTTAATAAGACGAGAAATACAATAATTATACAAACGGAAACATTGCAGGCACATAAACAAGTTTTCAAAAGGGAATGATTGTGCCAATTAATGTGGTATGGAATCACAATCATTCCCCTTAAACGCCACTAGCATTTCAAGAGTTTCGAAACCATCTGATACTCAAACAAAGTCAAAGATATACTTGATGAACAAATAAGCAGAATTTCTACGAAACCGTACACAAATCAAATATGAACTTTAGTGTTCCTTAAGAAATAACGAACTTGAGATGAGGTCAATTTTCTTCTAAAAAAGTTTCTTATTTTCCGTTTATCTTCAAACAAAGCTTGTTTAGTGCTAGTGATTCACTGAGAACTTGCGGAACCAATTTGAGCCTCAGTTCTTATCAGAGTTCTGAAGGTTACATAATCCATTTCATGTTTTGAGATTGTGCAACATCGCCCACTATGTTTTGTGTAGCAACTGACTCACTATGGACTGTGGAGGATAATGAGTAGGAATAGTGCATAATGAAAGCATCAACTATAAGCTTTTTGGTGATGACTACATTGAATAGTGCTCAGTTTTTTTCTCCCTCATGTTTCAGTATTCAAGTAATCAACTCTGGCTGTTCATTTGTTTGTATGACTAGCTGAAATTCAAAATGAATTCATTGATTCAGGTATCAAGCTCAGCTTCAGCAGAACTTAACCTACTTAGCGGCAATTGTTGATGCCCAACCCCAAATGTACTTGTTAGACACATCCAACAACCTCAGCCAGAAACGGCTCAGCAACAATCAAGCGTATACAGTAGATTTTGTAAAATCTACCTGGAGCAAACACTATAATGCATGAAGCCATGCAACTTAGAATTGGAAATTCAGGATTTTTGGGAGGCGCGCAAAATGGAAGCAGGCAAGACCTCCTTGAGACTAGTTCTGGTGGAAGTCAAGGAAAGAACTCTACCTCTGGACATCTCATTGGGGAAAGGGGTTCTCATCTCTAAGATGTATACAGTAGATTTTGGAAACTCTCCAGCATTAGTTTAGAAAACCAAGTTGTATGTATTTTTGGAATATGAATGTATGGCTTAATGACGATGCTCAACTTTGTACCATTTTTGTAAATGAAAATTGGGATGAGAACGGCTGTGTGGGCTTATGGATTATATGTAAATTTGGATTGTGATATATGACATGGTGTTGCAATTCATTTCGTCATCTATACCTGTAACGCCCTAACTTTTCGGGTGCAAAATAAAATAATTTCTTAAGAAAATATTGCTAAATAAATATAATTTTCCAAAATAAAGATTTTGCTAATACAATCTCAAGATAGATTTACGGAATCAAAATACACCAACTTCAGAGCTGACTCTAATCTTGATACGAATCCTAAGCATCCTCGATCCTCGTTACTGATATTCGTTCCGTGTCGAACTACATCATCGTTGAATCTCCTCTATTGAATCCTGCGCCCTCTAGCAAATTGATCGCCGAAGCAATCGATTTGCCAGGATACAGACGTATCCGTGAGTGATAAATCACCCAATAGAATAATCCAACCCAACTACTCCTCTTACAATACAGCTAGCAAGCAAACAAGATAATAATGATACGAATAAGTAAAACAGAAATTTTTCACATAAACCAGTTCATTACTATCCATTAACCTAACGTGTAATCCAACATCTCCCTACGAGATCTTTCATCCCCCAATCGCTAGCCATGCTCGGTCCCATGAGATCACTTCCATTTGCTGTCGTAGATAACCTAAGTTACAATACTACAACAAGGGGCCAGCTTATCATGCCTGAATCACAACTAGGGTTCGCCTATCTTATATACCACATCACAATCATCACTGGACACACGCCAGTACATCAATTTGTTCCACTGGACACATGCCAGGACATCAATTTATTCCACTGGACACACGCCAGGACATCAATTTATTCCACTGGACACACGCCAGGACATCAATTTTTTCCACTGGACACACGCCATGACATCAATTTTTTCCACTGGAATCTCGCCATGACATCAATTTTTTCCACTTGACCCACGCCAGGACATCAATTTGTTCCACCGACCCACGCCAGGACATCAATTTGTTCCGCTGGACAAGCAGACACCATCACAAAACATCACCGACACACGCCAGGTTTTATCAACAAACATCACCGGGCTTACTTTGCCAGGTTTTATCGTCACAAAACATCACTAGGCCATCCACCAGGTTTTATCGTCAACAAAACATCGCTGGACCTCTTGCCAGGTTTTAACATCACAAAATATCGCTGGGCCACCGCCAGGTTTTAACATCACAAAATATCGATGGGCCACCGCCAGGTTTTATCAACAGAAAACATCTCTGGACTATCGCCAGGTTTTATCAACATAAAACGTCACTGGACCACTGCCAGGTTTTATCAAAACATCACTGGACTATCCGCCAGGTTTTATATCATCTCCGGGCTTACTCTGCCGGTTTTTAAATCATCACATACATCACTGGGCTTACTCTGCCAGTCTTAAATCATCTCCGGGCTTACTCTGCCGGTTTTAAATCACATCACAAATCTCATCAGATCTCAAATCACGCCTGCAGGCAACCTCTAAACAGAAAGAAACTTCACAATTTATCCGTTATTTAGCATCGTCTACGTGATTTCTATTTCGCATACCACCCCATGTCTCTAGGGTCCAATCTAACATTCAAATCCAGTATCAACACAATATCATTCTCAATAATAATTAAAACGAATAACAAACAGATCAAAACAAACATTAGGTAATGCAATCACATGACTTTTTATGACTGGGTCGTTGCCCTTAATCTTGTATGGCCAAAATATCAATAACAATGTAGGAAATTTTATATAAGACTTTAAAAATAATTTTCTAGGCTTTTATTAATTAATTATAGGTAATTAAGTTAATTAAACACTAATTAAATACATTAATTAGGTAAAAATTTTAGAATAATAATCGCAACCTTAATAAAGGTCCTAACAGTCCTCTATAATAAGTTCGAGTGCTAAAAGTTGGGTTTGGATGCTCACGGAATTATTTTAAATAAAAAGATTAAATTAATAGACAAAAAAAGAATAAATAGACAATAAATAATTAAATAATTAAAAATATATTTTTATTTACAGAATATCCTCTTAGGACTGTAAGAAGTCTAAATAAAATTATTCGGAATTTTTAACATCTTTTATAATATTTTAAAGTATTTCTATTTAGGAACAATACGTAATTTATAATAATTAGTTAATGAAATAATTAAATTATTATTTTAATAACATATCATCTTTGGGATGTCAGAAGTCTAAAAAAAATAGTTTAGATGTTAAAATCATTAATTATAAGGTCGCAACTATTTTTCGTTTGTATCTTTAATTAAAAATAAAATAAATAGCTAATAATATCAAAAGTTTATGAAATCAGTAATTCATGATCCTTGACATGTTAGAAAACTAGGAAAAATAGTTTGGGGATTTATGGAATAGTTTACAAGGTCGCAATGAATTTTAGTTTGTAAATTGTTACAAGATAACGAATAAAAATTTAATAAATATCAGATTAAATAAAAAAAATATGAAACTAACAAGGTATGATCTTTAGAGTGTGGGTAACCTAGGAAAATTAATTCGGGGGTCAAAAACATTTTTCGGGACGTCGAAAAGTTACTTCGAACAAAAACAATAAAAAATCGCACGGCTGGGCGGTAAGGAGTTCGCGGCCGCGAACTCCGTTTGACTGGTTCTCGCGGCTGGGCCGCCCGAAGGTCGCGGCCGCAAGGTCGGCGACAATTTTTGTTTTTTTTTTGATTTTTTGCACGGTTTTTCGATGCATGGGACTACGGGGCCTATTGGGTTATGTCTATAAACATTAAATATACTTAGAGGAGGATTCGGATCGAATTATAATACCTCGAATTGCGTTGAATTGGTTTTCGATCGAAACTTGATAATTTGGAACGAAAGCTTCGGGTTTCTTGATCGGGGAACCTCGGGGCCGAATTGGTTGATGTTCATGGATGCTTGAGCTTGCAGAAGGAGATTGGAACGATCAATTTGGATTTTGGTTAAGCCTAGGTACGAAACCCACTTTTCTCTCTCTTTCTTTCTCTCTCTAAAACTCCATGCATTGGAGCTTTGCTTTCCTTCGGTTTTTCTCTCTCTTCTGGATAGTTGGGGCGTGGAAAATAATGTGTGTGCCTTAGGGTCGGAGTAATGATGTATTTATAAGAGAATTGGGATGAGTTTCGATTAAAATTGAATCCTAATGGAATTGGGTTTTGAAACGGACGAATTGAACTCGGTTTTAGGGTTACGGAAGAGGTAGAGATTGACTAGGAGTAGGAGAGGGAGAGATATAAGAGTTGCATGCATACATGCAATAATAAAAATAATTAAAAGAATTAATGAGATAGATTAACTATATTTTTTTTTTGAAATTATCTACTACTTATTTAATAAGGAAAGTATTATTTTTAGAATTAATTAATACCTTTCAATATTTTTATTTAAAAAAAATTGGGTCAAAAATTCGGGTCGTTACAACCTACCCCCCTTAAAATAATTTCGTCCTCGAAATTTGGGTGTACTAGATTTGGGTAATCGGTGCGCATAGTATTGGTTCGCTCTTAAATTTATTTCTCAATGTCGCCATGGAATTCGGACGAGGTTAATGGTTTTTGTCTTGGATTCCATCCTCACTATGATCCTGGTCGGAATCAATGTTGATTTCGTAAAACCTCGGAGCTTGAGTCGTAGCAGGTAAATAAATATTTACATGATATACTTAGGTAAGATATCTAGTGGTTTAGGGAAGTAATAGGTACCGTAAAGGTTTAGCTATTCGGATTTAGGCTCTTAGAATGTGATCTACCCAATCTACCCAAGGCCGAGGGTTGAACCTATGCTCTGATACCATTTGTAACGCCCTGACTTTTCGGGTGCAAAATAAAATAATTTCTTAAGAAAATATTGCTAAATAAATATAATTTCCAAAATAAAGATTTTGCTAATACAATCTCAAGATAGATTTACGGAATCAAAATACACCAACTTCAGAGTTGACTCTAATCTTGATACGAATCCTAAGCATCCTCGATCCTCGTTACTGATATTCGTTCCGTGTCGAACTGCATCATCGTTGAATCTCCTCTATTGAATCCTGCGCCCTCTAGCAAATTGATCGCCGAAGCAATCGATTTGCCAGGATACAGACGTATCCGTGAGTGATAAATCACCCAATAGAATAATCCAACCCAACTACCCCTCTTACAATACAGCTAGCAAGCAAACAAGATAATAATGATACGAATAAGTAAAACAGAGATTTTTCACATAAACCAGTTCATTACTATCCTTTAACCTAACGTGTAATCCAACATCTCCCTACGAGATCTTTCCTCCCCCAACCGCTAGCCATGCTCGGTCCCATGAGATCACTTCCATTTGCTGTCGTAGATAACCTAAGTTACAATACTACAACAAGGGGCCAGCTTATCATGCCTGAATCACAACTAGGGTTCGCCTATCTTATATACCACATCACAATCATCACTGGACACACGCCAGTACATCAATTTGTTCCACTGGACACATGCCAGGACATCAATTTATTCCACTGGACACACGCCAGGACATCAATTTATTCCACGGGACACACGCCAGACATCAATTTGTTCCATGGACCCACGCCAGGACATCAATTTATTCCACTCGACTCTCGCCAGGACATCAATTTGTTCCACCGACCCACGCCAGGACATCAATTTGTTCCACCGACCCACGCTAGGACATCAATTTGTTCCACTCGACCAAGCAGACACCATCACAAAACATCACCGACACACGCCAGGTTTTATCAACAAACATCATGGGGCTTACTTTGCCAGGTTTTATCGTCACAAAACATCACGGCCATCCGCCAGGTTTTATCGTCAACAAAACATCGCTGGACCTCGCCAGGTTTTAACATCACAAAATATCATTTGGGCCACCGCCAGGTTTAACATCACAAAATATCGATGGGCCACCGCCAGATTTTATCAACAGAAAACATCTCCGGACTATCGCCAGGTTTTATCAACATAAAACGCCACCGACCACCGCCAGGTTTTATCAAAACATCACCGACTATCTGCCAGGTTTTATATCATCTCCGGGCTTACTCCGCCGGTTTTAAATCATCACATACATCACTGGGCTTACTCGCCAGAGTCTTAAATCATCTCCGGCTTACTCTGCCGGTTTTAAATCACATCACAAATCTCATCGGATCTCAAATCACGTGCAGGCAACCTCTAAAAACAAAGAAACTTCACAATTTATCCGTTATTTAGCATCGTCTCGTGATTTCTATTTCGCATACCACCCCATGTCTCTAGGGTCCAATCTAACATTCAAATCCAGTATCAACACAATATCATTCTCAATAATAATTAAAACGAATAACAAACAGATCAAAACAAACATTAGGTAATGCAATCACATGACTTTTTATGACTGGGCCGTTGCCCTTAATCTTGTATGGCCAAAATATCAATAACAATGTAGGAAATTTTATATAAGACTTTAAAAATAATTTTCTAGGCTTTTATTAATTAATTATAGGTAATTAAGTTAATTAAACACTAATTAAATACATTAATTAGGTAAAAATTTTAGAATAATAATCGCAACCTTAATAAAGGTCCTAACAGTCCTCTATAATAAGTTCGAGTGCTAAAAGTTGGGTTTGGATGCTCACGGAATTATTTTAAATAAAAAGATTAAATTAATAGGCAAAACAAGAATAAATAGACAATAAATAATTAAATAATTAAAAATATATTTTTATTTACAGAATATCCTCTTAGGACTGTAAGAAGTCTAAATAAAATTATTCGGAATTTTTAACATCTTTTATAATATTTTAAAGTATTTCTATTTAGGAACAATACGTAATTTATAATAATTAGTTAATGAAATAATTAAATTATTATTTTAATAACATATCATCTTTGGGATGTCAGAAGTCTAAAAAAAATAGTTTAGATGTTAAAATCATTAATTATAAGGTCGCAACTATTTTTCGTTTGTATCTTTAATTAAAAATAAAATAAATAGCTAATAATATCAAAAGTTTATGAAATCAGTAATTCATGATCCTTGACATGTTATAAAACTAGGAAAAATAGTTTGGGGATTTATGGAATAGTTTACAAGGTCGCAATGAATTTTAGTTTGTAAATTGTTACAAGATAACGAATAAAAATTTAATAAATATCAGATTAAATAAAAAAATATGAAACTAACAAAGTATGATCTTTAGAGTGTGGGTAACCTAGGAAAATAATTCGGGGGTCAAAATCCACGTTCGGGACGTCAAAAGGTCGAATCGAACCAAAACATCGGCTGCCGCAAGGTCTGCCCGCGAACTCCGTTTGACTGGTTCTCGCGGCTGGGCCGCCCGAAGGTCGCGGCCGCAAGGTCGGCGACAGTTTTCGTTTTTTTGATTTTTGCACGGTTTTTCGATGCATGGGACTACGGGGCCTATTGGGTTATGTCTATAAACATTAAATATACTTAGAGGAGGATTCGGATCGAATTATAATACCTCGAATTGCGTTGAATTGGTTTTCGATCGAAACTTGATAATTTGGAACGAAAGCTTCGGGTTTCTTGATCGGGGAACCTCGGGGCCGAATTGGTTGATGTTCATGGATGCTTGGGCTTGCAGAAGGAGATTGGAACGATCAATTTGGATTTTGGTTAAGACTAGGTACGAAACCCACTTTTCTCTCTCTTTCTTTCTCTCTCTAAAACTCCATGCATTGGAGCTTTGCTTTCCTTCGGTTTTTCTCTCTCTTCTGGATAGTTGGGGCGTGGAAAATAATGTGTGTGCCTTAGGGTCGGAGTAATGATGTATTTATAAGAGAATTGAGATGAGTTTCGATTAAAATTGAATCCTAATGGAATTGGGTTTTGAAACGGACGAATTGAACTCGGTTTTAGAGTTACGGAGGAGGTAGAAATTGACTAGGAGTAGGAGAGGGAGAGATATAAGAGTTGCATGCATACATGCAATAATAAAAATAATTAAAAGAATTGATGAGATAGATTAACTATATATTTTTTTTGTAATTATCTACTACTTATTTAATAAGGAAAGTATTATTTTTAGAATTAATTAATACCTTTCAATATTTTTATTTAAAAAAAATTGGGTCAAAAATTCGGGTCGTTACAATACCAGCTCAGAATTTTTGAGATAGCATTTCGTTCTGTGGTTTTGATTATGAAGGGTAATTTAGAATGAGAAATGCCTAGCGTGGGCTTTTGCGTAACTTGATGTTATTGTTGTACTGACTGAGACGCGAGACGTCGAGCTAGGCCCAAAAACAGGGGAGACTCTGCCAAATTTTTTTCAGAACCATCATTCATGTGCATCTTCTATGAACATAACTGGAATCAATTTTCTTACATGAATTTTCTTCTACTATTTTGTACAAATTCAGTTTTTGGTATTCTTCAACAAAGTGGTCATGTTGCTTTCTTCAGCAACTTCCAAAAAAATCATATAAGAATCTGCCCAATTGTAGAACCATTCGTCAATGCCACTCAAGTTGCAAATTTTCATTCAAACCTTTAACATAGACAACCAGATGTTATAACATGATAAGGACACGACACAATACAAACACGACATGACATCAACAAATACTCAAAACAACTTTTTCTTACACGCCAATACCAAGTCTTGAAAAAAAAAGAGTTTGAGACCCCATTGGGCACTAATTATTAAATGGGCACAAAACACCGCAGATACGACACGATACAAATACTAAAACACCCATAATCAAGTGAACTAAACTACTCTTCAACATTATCCGATGCATTCAGCATTTCCATAAAGCTTGGCGGTGGCCCTCCAACACATTGCCCTTGAGTCTCCAAAAAATTTGATTGCCCTCCACCCCAAACTTGCCTACTTTTATATTTGATTGCCCTCTCCATTCATGATTACTGAATAAGGTTGGCATGTTTGTTTGTGAACTTGGTGGTGGTCCTCCAACACATTGACCTTGAGTCTCCAAAAAATTTGATTGTCCTCCTCCCCAAACTTGTGTACTTGTAATATTTGAGTGCCCTCTCCAATCATGGCTATTGAATAAGGTTGACATGTTTGTTTGTGAACTTGGAAACGCATACATAAATTGGTTGAAGTCTGTTCCGGTTGGGCATGAACTTGGAGAAAATTAGAAGATGCTTCTGCCTTGTGCCATATTCGGTCGCATATTATGGGGCATCATGTTTGGCCACATTGATTGCCCCATGTAGCTTAGCTGACTCTGGCCAACAACAAAAATGAGAATTAACAATAACTTTAACATGATTCATGAAATTGTGCAATAAAACTAAAGTTTCTTACATTGACATTGACAACACTCTCTTGTGTCCCAAACACATGGTCGATCACAATCTCCTTAACCTCGTGAAATTAGCAAACAAAATAATTACTAAGTATTCATCAAATATTACTATATGTCCATATTAACAAATCATAAAGAACTTATACCTTAGATTTTCCCTTGGGCAATGTCTTCTTTTTCTTTTCTATTTTCTTCTTAACAACTTTTTCCGCAACACCTTGCATCCTTTTACACGGCGGTCTCCCTTTTCGACGAAGACCTTCCGGGTCAAGTATGATCGTGCTCTGTTTGGTTTTAATAACCTCATCTCCAAGTGAAAATGAATCATTAGGAGTTTTGAAACCCACATTACTTTCACAATGAACCGAAACTTCTATCAACTCTCGTTTTAGTTCGCGTACCCGTGTCATCACCATATCATACTTCTCTTGCGATTCTTCTGCTAAATCAGCAACCTCATTAAAGAGATTGCACATGTTATCATGCCGACGAGCTTCAATTGACGTTGACAACTTATCGTAACATATCCGAACTTTTGTGTGTACCCTTTCACATTTTTGCACCATCTTCTCAACACATACTTGTCAGGCACTTTTTGAATTCCCCTTTGAAACCACACCATCAATTGATGTTTGCACACCATTCCTCTGAACTCAAACAATCGACAATTACAATGTGTTTCATTGGTTTCAGAATTAAAATCGACAATAAATGATACTTGTTTCCTCTTTTTCTCTTCTTCTTCTCCAAATGTAATCCACTCTTGTACCTCATATTCGGACACAATAACACATTCTTTTGTCTTCGAACACAAACAGTCAAGTGATGAGCACCCAATATTGTAGATATTTGGTGCGACTAGTCCCGTCTTATGCTGCTTTTACTTATGTTTATTTAGCTTTTATTGCGATATTGCACGTAAGGTAGGTTTTTGTGTATTTCAGGTAATCCGTGCAAATAAGAGGGTTTTGAATGCCAATGAATGCTCCGGGTGCAACCAAGTACTCAAGGCCACATGCCACCCCGTTGTGGTGCCCGAAGAGTCATGAGGAGGTGGATTGGAGGTTGCTCGGGTTGCCCAAGGTTGAAGGGAATTGAAGGAGAAGTGAGGATTTTACCAAAGCTACTCATCTTCCGACTTGCTGAGGGTAGAATTGTCATAACTTTTGATGTACAAATGATATTGGATCCAAATCACTTGGGTTAGAAATTAGACTCGACGAGCTTTCCAACGGTCCAAAGAACACCCAAATCCGAGTTCGGGAGTGTCCGGAGCGAGCCCGCAAAGTTTGCCTAAAAATCTGTCTGTCGAACATGAACCGGTACGGGGTTTTGGCTATACCGGTTCATGTGGTCCAGAACACTATTTTTTGCAGCTTTTCAAGGTTATGAACCGGTTCGGGTTTTTGCTTCTACCGGTTCATTCTGCAGAAAATGTGCACGTTTTTGCTACTTTTTCAACCTTCCATTTATGGAAAATTTCCACTTGTGGAATGTTTTTGGGATATTTTAAGGACCTTTTGGTCTTTTGTAAGGGATATTTTACAAGCCCTATATATATGGGTGTATGCCTTTTATAGAGATATAGGCCATTTAGTTAGATTTAGGCCTAAGTCTTTCTTGCTTTCTAAGAAATCTCCATTGATGTTCTTCAAGCTTTTCTAGTCATTTCTCCAAGAACTCCTTAAGGTATTTGTCGTTTGTTAATTTCTCGTTTATTAAAATTGCTTGTACGGACTAGATTCTTACTAATATCAAGTTTATTTCCGTGTTTATCGATTAATCATGTTTTCATTTCCTAGCATAATTTCTAGTCTTTTTAAGTATGTGTGAGTAATTGTTTGGCTAAGTCTCGGGCTAATCTTTCCCGAGGACTTAGGCGGTTACTTGGTTCTCAAGCCATTGGGCTTTGAAACTTGATTTTCGGTATAGGGCTTAACTTGCATATTTGGTCTAAACAAGGGGTGTTAACTCCTTGGCATGGTGTTTAGTCAAGCGGTCTTGGCAAGTAGCATGCCTAGGGCTCGTGGCCTCTTATGTGTTCGATAAATGTTAAAAACAAGTTAGTTCGCCTCCGTTTAATCACATCTTTCAATTATTGTAGTCATTAAAGCTAAATTCTCCGGGCGTGAGCACGCGGTCGTGACTCTCGCCTGAGTTATAATCGAGAACCGGTAACGGTCTTTGTCAAGGGAAAGACGATCCCTAGACTTGCCTCTTTTAGTTCATTAAGAACATTTCTAGTCTTTGTTTTAGTCTTTTCGTTTAAAGCAAAACCAAGTTGGCCGTCTTAAACGCCGAAATCTTACCATATAAAACATACAATTCCAATTAAGCTACATTCAATTCTCTGTGGGTACGATTCCGGACTTCCGGATATTATGCTACTGACGACCTAGCCCTACGCTTCGGGTTTTTCAACCTTATATTTGAAGGCAAGGTTTTGACGTAAGCATTTTTGGCGCCGTTGCCGGGGAATTCTTATTCTAGCTTATTTGGAGGTTCGACAACCCACTGTAAGTATTCCGTTTATTTTTCCTTTGTGTAATTTGAACTCAATTTAGCGGATACCTCTAACTGAGCCACCAATTCGACTTGAGGTGTAACGAAGCTAATTTGAGTATCAATTGCCTTTTTACTATTTTTATTATATAGCCGTGGCGGTGGCATAACCCCACGAGACTGTTGTGAGAAAGAGGTGGCGGCATAGCCCCTCTAGCCTGTTTACTTTATGTCTTATCTATCTAATAGAATGGCGGCGGCAAATGGAGAAATAGCCCCCATGCCTTTGCGGGAGTACCTTTGTCCAACTCCAATTGTCACACGCCCCAAGACTTTGCGGGACTATCTTTGTCCCACTCCAGTTATCACACGACCCAAGACTTTGCGAGACTACCTTTGCCCTAATCAAACTTTGACACCCCCTTGCATAGCCATTCATGACACCAATGTTTTTAAAAGTCGTATGACCTTTTCCATTTGGCTTGATCTCACGAACCAAATTCAAACTTTTGCCGAAAGAGAGAATGAGTCGTTTTATGCATGTTGGGAAAGATACAAGGACTTGCTCATAGCAGTCCCGAATCATGGCTTTGACAATTTTCAAATTGCTAACTATTTTTATGATAGACTTTCTCCAACGAGTCAACGATTCTTGGACAAGATGTGCGATGGCAAACTTTTTGAAAAAGAACCCGCTCAAGCCTTAGATTTCTTTGATCGTTTGGCCGAAATTTTACGTTCTCGGGTGTATGCTCAACATTGTCGAGAGTCCAACCCAAATGCCACGCATGAAGAAAGTGAGCCACCAATGTTTGTTAACTATTTTGAACAAACCAACTTGAATGCCATGGAACAAAAAATTGTGCCATTTAACTTTGTTGAAAGCATTGGTTTAGATTTTGATGACTCCTCCGTGCTTCGAGGGAATGATGAACTTAATTTCCACTGTTCTCCTCATGTGCAATCTAGATTCATGGATGATTTTGATTCGTATTCTGAAAACTCCTCAGAGTTTGGAAGGAATGATGAGCTTCACAGTCAATGTTCCCCCCTTGAGTCCTCCCCTCCCCTTGAATTTTTGCCTCTGTGTGAGGCTCCGCAGGAGAAACATCTCCTAGCTGAAGAGATGGAAGTGGATGCAACCACTAATGGGTCTCCTACGTGTGAGGAACCGGCTCTTGTGATAGGCATGATCGACCAAGTCTCCTCTCCTTGTGGTATCTACCCATTGGAGAAAGTACTCACTGTTAAGGAAATGGACGAGGAGGTAGATTATTTGTACTCTTTGTTAGAAGAGCAGGACAAAAAGTGTGAGACCAAGAGTTGGTTTCCTACTTATGAGAAGCCGGACTTTGTGGGAGTGGCGCTAATTGAGAAACATGACTTCGTTGGAGCGGAACTAAGTGGGGAGCCAGTTTTTGTGGAGGTTGAAGTAATTGATTTTCTAGGTGTTGATGATTTTGAACTTATTTACCATGCTTATCCTGTAAATTTTGTCAACAGTTTGAAAATTGATTTAGTTTGGAATATGCACTTGATGGAACTTAAATGTATGAAACGAATTCGACAATTGCTTTACTCAAAGTATCTATTTTTGTGGCATGGTCGGATTCAATTTTTGAAGCAAAGTATAGAGTGTAGTGTTATGTTCCTTTTATTAACTCTGCTTGGCATGCTAAATGTTCGGAACCCGCGTTTGGCTGAACGTACATAAACTCTTTCTTTCTCTTTCTCTTTTCTTTTTTTTGCTCTTGATGGTCCGGTAAAGCCACCCGTTTCTCGCTTGGAAAATGGAGAGAAAAGTAATACCCGTTCAATCACGTGACGATTTGGTGGATTTAATTTTACTTGTCTGTTTTTTATCCCGGATAACACGAGCCGGGTGATACTAATGTCATTTGCTTCTTAGTAGGTAGTTGGTTCTTAATTTTACTTGTCTGTTTAAGTATGTGTGAGTAGTTGTTTGGCTAAGTCTCGGGCTAATCTTTCCCGAGGACTTAGGCGGTTACTTGGTTCTCAAGCCATTGGGCTTTGAAGCTTGATTTTCGGTATAGGGCTTAACTTGCATATTTGGTCTAAACAAGGGGTGTTAACTCCTTGGCATGGTGTTTAGTCAAGCGGTCTTGGCAAGTAGCATGCCTAGGGCTCGTGGCCTCCTATGTGTTCGATAAATGTTAAAAACAAGTTAGTTCGCCTCCGTTTAATCACATCTTTCAATTATTGTAGTCATTAAAGCTAAATTCTCCGGGCGTGAGCACACGGTTGTGACTCTCGCCTGAGTTATAATCGAGAACCGGTAACGGTCTTTGTCAAGGGAAGGACGATCCCTAGACTTGCCTCTTTTAGTTCATTAAGAACATTTCTAGTCTTTGTTTTAGTCTTTTCGTTTAAAGCAAAACCAAGTTGGCCGTCTTAAACGCCGAAATCCTATCATATAAAACCTACAATTCCAATTAAGCTACATTCGATTCTCTGTGGGTACGATCCCGGACTTCCGGATATTATGCTACTGACGACCTAGCCCTACGCTTCGGGTTTTTCAACCTTATATTTGAAGGCAAGGTTTTGACGTAAGCCTCAAGCTTCCCGAAAATTTGCTTTTGAAACTCCTGCAATTTTGAATTCATGTAAGCACTTTGGAATTGTTTCTCCAATTCATCTTCAGTTAGTAACGGGATGTAAGTGTGGAGACTTTTCGCATCTAGTTCATTTTCCCTCTCTACCTTATTCGCCAATGCATTTTCATACTGCTCCACAAACTGTTTCAAGGTCGTCTTTTTATGAATGTAACCATCGAAATATGCATTCATATTCTTGCTTCTTTGTGTGGATGACATCCCCGCCCAAAACATATCTTTCAAATAAGTACGCACCCATCGTTTCCTTTCCAAATACAACCCCTGTAACCATGTATTACTTTGAAGCTCATACTTTTTGATGAACACATCCCAAGCATCCTCAAATTGTTGTATTGTCAGTGAATCATAAACTGTCTTACGCATACACAACCTAATTTTCTCATAGGCGTTGTACCCATTCAACTTTTCGGACAATTTTTTCATAATATGCCATATGCACCACCGATGTCGGGTGTTTGGGAATATATTTTCTATACCATTCTTCATAGCCAAACATTGATCAGTAATAATTGCTCTCAGAGCACGACCCCACATGCATGTCTTCTAAGTCTGAAATGGCCACGAAAATGACTCTGTATCTTCATGAGAGATTAGCCCGCATCCCAATAAAATAGATTAACCATGATGATTCACGCCTACAAATGGAGCAAAAGGCATCGCATGCCTGTTTACCAAGTACGTTGTGTCAAAAGTCACAACATCACCGAACTCCTTACAAGCTGCCCTACTCCTTGCATCAGCCCAGAAGACATTTCTTAGTCGACCATTATCATCCATATCCATTGCAAAAAAAGAAGTCAGAATTGTCGGATTTCATCTTCATGAAATATTTGTGCATTGCCTCAGCATCTCCTTCCTTAACTAGTGACCGTCGCACTTTATCCACATAATTTCGACAATCTTTTTGACCATACGGAAGCTTACCAGGTCCCCCAGCCTCAATCTGAAGTGAGTCATAAGTCTTGTTCAGGTTGATCTCGGCTTTATCATTTAGTTCAAGCTTTCTTTTGACATGCTCATCAAGTACCCTATTGCACTTGAAATACCTTACCTTTGAAGGGCTCTGTACATGATTGTGCTCCAAAACAATCCAGTTTAACCTCCACTTTCCATCCGGCGGTATAACAACAGTAACGTGAGCTGGACAATCAATTTTGGATTGCGGACGTGATTTTGCCAAGTTGCTTGTTGTCAACTTTGCCTTTCCACCACGACTACAAGAAAGAGTTACATAACTCAACTTCCCATCTTTTCCCTTTCTCGATGTTCTTTTGCACACAGCAAACCCTTTTTCTTTAGCAAATTGACAGTAATAGAAATAAGCTTTGTCTAAGTAATAGAAATAAGCTTCATCTAATGAGTCGAATGTCATTCCCACTTTTGGTTCCTCAACTCTATCTTCACAATTTTCTGTTGCCTCATTGCCATCCTCAATAGTATCTATCTCATCACACTCTTTGTTTGAAGGACCTACCTCTTCTTCATTTTCACTATATCCACTCCATAACTCTTCTTCTTCTCCAGTGACTCTGCAAAATTTTTATAAAAAAAAAAAACCTCTTAATAATGCATCGAATTGACATAAATATTGTATTCTAGGGTACTATCAAAATTGATTGGATTATATTAAAGGATGGGAAAAATACCTGTCAAAATCAATTTGGTCATCTTCGTTTCTCCTCCGCTTCGACGATGGAGAGGGCATTTCCAACGGAATAGACTTCGACGACATCATTTACTTTTTCAGAAACAATGGAAACATATTAGATACATAGCACATGAGAAGGGGTCTAATTAAAATCAGAAGTCAATTAGAGCACCTAGCGACTTTTAGAATAGATTTCTTGTTTACAAGTATAAACAAGAGCCATAACCAGTTGTATTGGGATGAATGGCTGACCACTAATTGGGGATTCCGAAGTCTAGGGTTTCTATATGAAATGAACCTTGTAGGAATCAATTTATGTAACGCCCCGAATTTTGGGTACGTTAAATAAACAATTTTTATTGAATAAACTAAAGAGAGTCTAGCTCATTATTACAACATAATTCTCACAAGAGTACTTTTATTCAACAAAAGAGGGGATAATCTAAGGTTAACTACTGCTCCGCCTCTTCTTCCATCCTTGCGAGCTCCTCGGCTCCGAATGTCTCCAAAGTGAATTGTTCATGCTGCTCATCTATAAAATCTGACACATTATACCAGCGTCGCCCCCAGTATAATATGTCAGGGTCACCACAAAGGTAACACCGTGAGCTACAGAAGCTCAATAGAATAATCCAACCCGCTAAACCATAACTTATAACACGAAGGTACAAAGGCAATTACACATGCTCATTCAACAACATAATTAACAATGACACATCCGCATTCATTATCTTGCCTACGTTGGTGTCATGCCTTTCTTTGTTTCTCCTACGCGACTCATCGTAAATCGTGTCACATTTCCAAATCAACATTTTGAAAATCATTTCTCATTCTTTGTTACCAACGGGCTACCAAGTCCAGCCACGTTATCAAATCTTGCATTGGCTCCTCTCCGCAGATAACCAAGCCCAATTACCAATGAAGCTACCACGTCCGGCTCCGTTAGCAATCTACACAATGGGCTACCAAGTCCGGCCTCATTGCAGTTTTCGCAAGTCTACAAAAAGGGCTACCAAGTCCGGCCATTATGTAGTTTCGAAAGTATTTTACCAAGTCCAATTATTTCCTTTATCCACAACCTAGGTGACATGTTTCTACTTTCTCGATTTTCGTGTCTCGTAATCATGCATAGACTCCGCGTTGGAACAAATCACTTTTAAGTAATCTAGCAAGGTCATCCAATTCTATATTACCTAAACGTACTCAAATTATTCCTTAAAGCATAACGCCACATGTACGGACGCCCTTGGAGTGGAAAGCCACTTATACTTTATCAACAACAAGTAGTGCAAACATACATGCTCATAATCATCCTCAAGACAATAATATATTATCAAAATCCGTTCTTTCTTCCTTTGTGGAGTTTTCAAAACAACATATGTTTATTGACGAGTTCATACATGAACAAGCAACTATCATGAGATCAAGCAATTAAGTAGTCATAATATCAAGGTAAACTACGTAAAACAAATCATACTACACATATGGCTTCATGCTCATACAATACAATATACTTAGAGGAATTAGTTAGGGATTAACTACATTCAATTCAACATGCCTACAATTATACTTAGGATAAGTAGGTTCGAAGAACTCTACCGTTCTTCTTGGCGGTAGGGTGGCTACGGGAATTTCGTCGGAGTAACGGCTTACGGTGGACTTCCGGTAGCTTCGAAAGAGAAAGGTTTCTCTCGAAACTAAGTCTTGTCTATACTACTAAACTCTTATGGATCGAAGGGTGGTGGAGTGGTGGTTTAGTGGCGGCTTAGGATGAGTTTTTTGAAGAACAAGAGAAGAACTTCAAGAACACTCAAGAACAAAGCAAGAACAAGCAAGAACACTAAGCTTTCTAGAGAGAGAAGTTGAATGGTGAAGGTGTGAGTTGAAAGGCATGGAATGGATGCTATTTATAGGCAAAATGGAGCTTCCCCCTCACTCCACTTGGCCGGCCATCTCTCTCTCTCTCTTCCCCATGGATTTGCTCCATGGACTTGTCTTGTCAAGCAATAGTACTCCAACAAGTGCCACTTGGTCAAATAGTGTCAAAGTACTTCAACTTGTCAAAGTCTAGCACACATACACCTCACTTTCCCCCTCCCTCTCATTCAGCCATGTCTCTCTCTCTCTCTTCCCCATGGATTTGCTCCATGGTCTTGTCTTGTCAAGCCAAGGTACAATACAAGTGCAACTTGGTCAAATAGTATCAAAGTACAATGCACATGTCCAAGTACAACACACATGCACTCACTTTCCCTCTCCCCTCATTCGGCCCTCTCTCTCTCTCTTGGTCAAAGTACTATCATGTATATATATATATATATATGTATATCTATATGTACATTTATGGAAAGAACAAGGAAGGTAGGGACAAACTCACTTAAATGCACACATGGCTAAGATTGTTCTTTTTGTAGGAGAAAGGACACATGACTAGTCTTGTCATGCTATAGTACTCCAACCAATTGCCAACTAGGTTAATAGTGTTCCAAGTACACCCTCATGTCAAAATACAACTCACACACACCTCACTCTTCCTCTCTCCCAACCGGCCTCTCTCTCCTTTCCCATGGATTTATTCCATGGACTTGTCAAATCAAGTCCATAATCATGGCAAGAAACCTAAGTCTAGTCACATCAAGTCCTTTCTCTTTCAAATCAAATCTAGGTAATGATGAGGGTCCAAACAATGATGGAGGTGGTCATGGTGTAGTCTTGTCCTAGAATGGGTCTACTTGGAAGAAAGACTAGAATCATTGGCTAGGTTTTGACTAGAAATGGGTTGGTATATAACAAATAGGCTTAAGGCTATTAGGTGGCTTGGACAAGTGGCCAAAGATACATACACACACCTCACTCTCTCTCCTCACATTCGGTCTCCCTCTCCTCTCTCTCTAGCCGATTCTCTCTCTTGGTCAAAGTACATATACGTATATATATATATATATATATATATATATATATATATATATATGTATACATTTATGGAAAGAACAAGGAGGATAAGGACAAGGCTACTTAAATGCACACATGGCTAATGATTATTCTTTTTGTAGGAGAAAGTACTATCATGTCTTTCACCAAGAATCCCATGGGAATATTGGACAATGCTATTATCCAAGGGATAATGATTCCCCTAATGGTTATTGTCCAAGGGTCTAACAATTACCCTAGCATGTAATAACCAATGGTCCAAAGAAGTAATGATGAAGGAACACATGACTTGTCTTGTCATCCTATCCTAACATCTATTGTCCAATAGGTAAAGCTTTTCCTAGAATGTAATAACCAATGGATAAAGATTTTCCTAGAACTTATCATCCAATGGATAAAGATCACCTTAGCATCTATCGTCCAATGGATAAAGATTACCCTAGCATGTAATAACCAATGGTCCAAAGAAAGTCATCATGAAGTACAATGTTCACTTTTGATTAGACTATTCCAACTACTAGTCAAACTTGGTCTTCTTTCAACAACTATTGTCCAATGGTCAAAGATCTTCCTAGCATGTATTAACCAATGGATAAGGATTTCCCTAGATCTTATCGTCCAATGGATAAAAATTACCCTAGCCTTTATCGTCCAATGGATAAAGACAAAAAGGGTAAAATGGTCCATCTAGGGTTAGGGCAACCTAATTAGGTTTGGAATCCAAGTGAGTAGGTTGAATGGGCATTAGGCTATTCTAACTAATTGGTTAAAGACTAACGATACTTAATCTAGGCCTTCATTGCTCGAGTGGTATTTTGGTTTTGTTTAGTAGGAAATCGCCTAATAACGGAATATTAAAGCCCGACGGTGCCAAACGCCAAGGCAAGGCGTGAGCGGGGCCAAGGCAGCCTGGTGGCAAAGCGGTGGCCAAACAAAGGCTAAGGCAAAGCGAGCTGCTAAAGGCTGCTGGCCAGCACCGGTGGCACAAACAAAGGCCAAGGCACTGATAGCTAGCAAAGGCTGCGATGGCCAAAGCACCGGTGACCAAACAAAGGCCAAGGCACCGATAGCTGCTAGCGATGGCCAACGGTGGCCAGCACGGTGGCCAAACAAAGGCTGCGGTGGCCAAGGTGTAGCCAAGGCAAGGCGTGAGCAAGGCCCAGGAACGCCAAGGCAAAAGCAAGGCGCGACCCGACGCCAAGCGAACCCGATGGCGGCGAGTAGAAAGCAACCCGACAGTCCCGACGCCTGGCGAAAGGCATCTGACAATGACCGACGCCTAGGCGAGGCAGCGACCCGATGCCAGACGAGGCGAGGCAGGCGCGACAGCGAGCCGACGCCAAGGCAAGGCAGGCGCGACAGCGAGCCGACGCCAAGGCAAGGCAGGCGCGACAGCGAGCTGACGCCGAGGCGAGGCAGGCCCGACAGAGGCCCGATGCCTGGGCGAGGCAGGCCTAACAGCGACCCGATGCCTAGGCAGCCTAGCCAAGCCAAAGCAAGGCGGTCAAGCCGACGGTCAAGACAAAGACCAAATTTTTCTACTAACCCCTCCGGCATCGATGCATCACTAAGCCAAACGGTAGTTAGGGTTTGCTATCTAATCGGTTAAAAGCTAACTATGCTTGCTAAGTAGGATTTCCAGCCGAGAAATATAATTTAAAGATATTATTTACTTATTAGGAAAAATATACGAGTACATTTACAAGTACGCTAGTCATGGGAGAAGGACTAAATTGCCCGGAGTAAAATGTTTCAATTTTACAAGTTTCAAATCTAATTATGACAGATTATTAATCGCTAAAAGGGATTTATAAAACAAATAAAGAATTTTCAAATATAATAACAAAATTTTTATAAGTCAATAACGACCGATTTTTGGATGTTAAAAATGAAATCCAAGTATTAAAATAAAATTCAAATTTTTAACGAAATTTTTATTTACCAAAAATCAGGGTCGTTACAATTTACATATGCAGTAGCGAACACATACAAACAATAATGGTTGCACATCCAATTTTACTAACCTAGGCTAGGACGTGTTTGCTGCAAATTGATCCTCAAAATACAATCCGAAAAACAAAATTTCACCCTAAACAACAAACTAGATTCCGAAAGATACTCTTCTGAAAAACATAAAACCAGTTCCTCAACTTAATAGTGCTAGTAAAATTAGGGTCACCAAAAAGTTGTTGTCCATTAAGAATACAAACTTAAGTTCAAACAGACATACACAGAGAGAGACCTTGTCGAAGTTCATCGATCTGGTTCGTAGTCCTTTCTCTGCGTTATTTTTAATCTCGTCGGTGCGATGGTGGTCGTCGCTGGAGGCACAATGATCTCTCGCTGATGGGAGGTGGTCGCCGGAGGTGGTAATGGGAGTCGGTGGTGGCAGTTGTGGAGATGGGTCTGTCGTCCTTCGCTCTCTTTCTCTTCAAACTCACGCGCGATCGAAGGTTTTGAAAATTGGGGATTTTGTTCCCTTTTCTGCGTCCTCTTTTTTTTTTTTTGTGCTGGGTGGAATAGTGGGTCCCCTGATGACGTGGACCATGTACAAATATGTTGTAAGTGTAGCATTACTGGTTTTTTTTCTGGTATCGCACCTCTTCCGCTGTGTATGTGCGTGTGAGTAAGTGGACGGAGAGTTCCAAGTTTATTTCGCACGTGGCCGTTTGTAGTCCACACATGTCAAAACAGAGGCAAATAAGTACATTTACGATTATGGACATCAAAGTAACACTACCATGTCCCCCAATCATGGGGTAAAATTGAAAAAATTGGCAAGCGATCAATTGCCCAAACGCGATCTTCTTTAGAAGGGGTAGGAAATGACGGCCAATGACGTATTTTTATAATTAATACCTACTAAGGACATTTTTAGCATTAACAAATGTTTTTAGTCTATCTTTAGTGGGTATTAATTATCAAAACACGTCCTGGACCGTCATTTTCCCTTTTGTTTTTCTTTATTCCCACGGGCCCCGGGTATTATGCCCTTCGTGTTGGGTTTTCTTTAGGGGTGTCAAATGGGTCGGTTCAAATTAAATTGGATAAGTTATAAGTTGGTTGAGTCTTTAATGGATCAATGACCCATTTATAACCCATTAGTTTTGAGCCTAATTACCCATATACAACCGACTCATATATCTAAAATCAAACCCGACCCGTTCATTAATTCAATTACATATATATTAAAATTTTAAAAATAACTAAAATACTCATGTACACTAAAATGACCATATTACCCCTATACATCTAAATGACTAAAACACTTATGTGTACTAAAATTACGATATTATCCCTATATACTGAGTATTAAAATGACCAAATTAAATGTGTGTTTTTTTTTCACTCTTCACGTCTCTTAAAAATGATAGAGTATGTACAATATCCTAACCTAGAAAAATCTCAAAATGGAGTCAAATTTTTTTGTCGTCTTGTTACACAAAAGGTTAAATTGGTTTTTTAAACCATCTCTCACCACGTTTATCACACGTCTACGAGGGATTAGCTTAGACAGTCATACCCAAACAGTCCAAAACTCAAAAGACTTTTTGGATTAAAAAGTCAATTTTACTTCTTCTTTTTTTTTGTTTTTATTTAATTTTTTTCGTATTCATTAGTTTTTGCGTTAATTTTTTGTGACTTATTGATTCATCTCAAAAGAGAAATCTCATAGGCTTAGCCCAACCTAAGTGTTAGTTTCGCATTTATTAGAATATATTTTCAAGTGGTCTTGTGAAAAATCAATTAAGTCTGATAACTCTAAGTGTTCCATCTAATCTTTTAATTTTTCATTCAAATTTTAGACCCAAAAATCTAAATGAAAAGCTAGAAAATTGGTTCGAGAATTACAGTTATTAGATTGAGCTGATTTTTTTCGGAAGCACTCGAAAAAATATTTTAAACTTAATGAATGAATCAGATCATTTGCGTGTGGCCCGTAAATGGGTCCCACATTACGATCTATGTAGAATTTGTGTGAATAGTCGGGTCCTAATTAAAGTTCATCGTACAGTCTTTTTTTAAGCACATACTCTAATAAATAAAAACAAAACAAAACTCGCTTCCAACACGTTAAAACCAACAATCATTTATAACACCTCAATTTTCCCAATAAAAAAAGAGGCGGGAAGAATTTGCGTCCAGCAGAACGCACACAAGTGCAGAAGGCGGGAAGAAGTTTTCTTTAATGGGTTATGTTCATGAAACCCAATTGAGACCCAATTAATAAATAGGTTAGATAGGTTAGGACTCATTCTAACCCAACTACTAATGGATTGGGTTTGGTCACTATTTTGGGAAAATGACGGCACATGACGTATTTTGATAATTAATACCCGCCCAGGATAAGCTAAGAACATTTGTTAATACTAAAAATGTCATTGGCGGGTATTAATTATCAAAACACGTCCTTAGCCGTCATTTCCCCCAGTATTTTAGTGGATGGGTTTGAGTTTATTAATGGGTTTGGGTTCAATTTGCCGCCCCTAATCTTCTCCATGTGGATGTGTCAACCACAGGCCGGGGATCCCTACCTCCCCATGTCACACGGTCTCTTTTTTCTTTCTTCTGCCTGTGTATTGTTAGAGCATCTCCAATCCATGCTCTATTTCTCCATTTGAGAGTATAGAACTCTTCCAATCCATCCTCTCAAACCTCCTCTATTTGAGAGAATGAGATTTTAATCCTCCATATTTAGAGGATGGAAGAAAATATGGAGGACCTCCTCTATAACACTATTCACCTTTTAAAATGACATTTGTATCCTTAGAGCATCTCCAACCAATGCTCTATTCCTCCATTTGAGAGTATGGAACTCTTCCAACCCATCCTCTCAAGCCTCCTCCATTTTAGAGGAAAAAATAGAGGGTTTGTGGTTGGAGTAAATAGGAATAGTGATTTCCTCTAAAAATCACTTTATGAATAAAATAGAGTATTTTAATACTTTCAAATAGAGTATTAGATTGGAGATGCTCTTATGTGAGAGGGTAGAGCAGCGAGAGGTGTGGGCGTGGGGGAGCCGGTCATGGCCCCCCCCCCCAAAGAGCACCCGGAGTGAGACAAAGGTGAGGCTGAGGGGTGAGGTGAGTGGGGAGCCGGTTTGGCTCCCGGCGGCATGTTGAAATATGGCTCCCGGAGAGTTTTTTCAACCCATTGTATATATATGTGTGTGTATATATACAGAAGGGTGAGTTTTTCTCTAAAATCAGTGTGTGGGTTGTGTACGTGGTGTCCCTCCTGTCTCAACACTTCATACGTATGGGTGTCTTCTTGAGTTCAGGAGTGTAATTCGGATCACTCATTTTGTTCCACTCATCGAGTTTGTCGTTAATGCTAAAAATGATCGAGAGTGATTGAATATCGGCAACGTAAACAAAATAGCCTTCTCCCTGTCCAAAAATCCTCATATCCCATAATGAACCATGTCTTGTTTCCAACTCTCGGTCATTTTACCAACTAAACTAGGTAGTAGCAACTTCACTAGTCACTTTTCTTGGCTGTCAAATTGTCAATAAAGTAAGCTTTTCCTTATACGCTGTAAGCAGGAGGTTGTTTGTTCACAAACACTTTTTTGGCAAAAACGGATACTTCAAAAATAGTGTTCTAGAGCAACTCCAAATCACCAACTAATTTTGGCTAGCTTACGGCACCTCAATTAATCTTGGAGACCAATTCCACAGCCCACTTAAGGGGTTCCTTTTTAAAGCAAGAGTGGAACTCTATAGATTGGCCCCAAAATGCAAGTGACTATTTAGGTCATTTAAACGGTACTCCCTCCGTCCCTAAATAAGTGTCCGGCGCGCAAATCTAGGCTTTCAAAAAAGTGCATTTGTTTTGTTAAAAAATTTAAATTTTTTTCCCAAATCAATAGATAGCAACGTGTTCTATTAGATTGTGAAAAAAAATTAAATTTCTTAATTAAAAACATGCATCTTTTGTAAGGATTAGTTTTGCGCGCCAGACACTTATTTAGGGACGGAGGGAGTAATATAAATTACAATATGCTAAATTCCAATATCTTCCTCCAATACAAGCAACGCTATATCTTCAATTTCCTCTATAAAAAGTCAAATCCTAATTCCATATACGATAAAACCTACATATAGTAGATGACAACAAATACTTTTGTTGATCATATGATTATTTGACCTTAGAGACATAAATCTCCATATTCAGAAAGGTCAAAAACATCACTTACTATTACTATTTTCCGTTAACGGCATCCCACTTACCAAGTCTGACAGGGGAGGTCAGCACAATTTCAAATAAAACAGTAGAGGTCAGTGAAATTGTGAGTATCCTCAAGGAAGGTGATCGCAATTTACCCAATTCTATTTACTTGTTGCGTTCACCTCTTCATCCCTCAAGAGATACAGAACTTGTGCTCTAAGCCAAATATCCAAAATGTTTACCTGCAAATGCAATCACTACCCACAAACTCAACCACAAAAATTGATGAACGAATAAACTAACAAAACAACAGAGACTCTAGACGTTCCGGAGGAATACTAGTTTTTTCCCTTATCATGAAGCAGGAGAACTGGAATGAGTAGATTAGTATTCCAACAAGTCTGTACACTTCACGTCTTCACCCCTATTATATGGTCAATGATACAAATTTGTCTACATAAAAATCTTCTGCATCCTATTGCAACCATCTGACAAAGGAGAATGAATAAGCTCAATGTAGAAGAATTCAAAGCTCTTTACACAGCTGCTGGACTATTGGACTACCTACAGCTCAAGATATGGTGTATCTAAATGGTTAGGACTACTTCCTACTACAACAAAACGACAGATACATTAATTGGTCAAATCACCACAGCTAGCATGGGTAACCGGTTTCATGGTATCACCATGGTTGGCCTTTCCCTCCAAGCCGCCGCGCAAGCTCCCAGTCCTTTTTCACTGAAAGGGGGAAAGGAAAAAAAAAAAAAGAAGCAAATTTAGATGGTTTGAAGCTCAATGTACAGCTAGTAGAATAGCCAAATCAGTAACATTGATAAAAGCTTTAAACATCTAAACATAAGCAGTGACCATTGCATGTATTGCAGTGCCGTACTAAGTGAGTGTTAATTGTCGAGGAGTCCCAAATGGTATCCCCTGAGCTATTCTTACCATTTCTGTGATACCCTCATCCTTATTTAAGAATACCAAAATAATAATGAAATGGAAAACTTAAAACTTTGATCACAGTGGGGCAGTTGTTGAGAGCAAATAGCTGCAAACAAAATTTCTGAAAGTGAAATAATCTGCTATATTCATTTGCGCTCATAATAGAGTTGTTTAATATAGCAATCAGATACCAAAACTTAGGAAAGGTAGTATCTAGTGTTGGATCGATCTAGTGTTGGCTCCCATTAATTAAGGATGCCAGGGGTGAAGCATCATTCATCCAAAGTGGCAGCTATCGGGCTTGACCGCTGGTTCTATGCTTACCATTGCACAAGACCGGGTCTACAGATACAAAATCTATATAACAGTTTTTCTCTTTTGTGTTGAAGACCAATGAACAAATGCTTTCATACATAGCCACCAACCACACAAAAAACAAGAACATGAAAGATGAGACTTGAAATAATCCATATCAATTTTCTCACTTACTAAGAGTCAAACGTTTTGCGTGGATGGCGCATAGCATTGCATCTTCAAACAAATGAACCAAATAATCCTCAGCTGCCTACAAAAGTGAGCAACAAAAAGTGACAACCCATTAAGGCATAAACTATAACATGCATCTGTATTAGCTACTCACTGTGATGATCTTACAAAACAATAGGCAAGGATTTGAACCAAGAAATGGCACTTGAACGATTGAAATCTAGAGAGGCGTAGCTGTAGTTAATTAGAAGTAGTTGTACTGGAGCTCAGTTGAGACCACCGATAGTGGTAGCCTAGATGGCAAAAGCCTCCTTTATTCCTAGGCAAGACTCAAGTTCGAGTCTTGTCAGTGGCAAGGGAATGGGGGATTCGTTCCCTTACCATCCTGTACCTAGGTGGTGCTGTGGTGACAGCCTGTCCTAACAAACAGTAGTTATGGCTCAAACCAAACATTCCACAGTGGGTAGGGAGCCCCTATGGTCACACCCAAGGGGGATGCTACGCTGGTTGCCCCCTCCCACCCTTTTGGTGATCAAAAAAAAAAAAGCTCAGTTGAGATGATGACATTGATGAGTGCATATATTGTCAAATTGATGGTAAAGCATCTAGAGTCTTTCCATCCGCCAAACAGTTTTTATGGAATACGAGATAGAGCATGTTCAAGAATAAACACCTAATGAACAGCTCGCTTGATGGCTAGATTAGTTCCAAGAATCATGATGGGCAGCCTATAGAAGTTGTTGATACAAACATAAAGTTATGTCTTTTTATTTTTATGAACAGACACCAGTTTGTGCGACAACAGCGCCATGCATAATTTGTAATAACAATTGACTTATTTTTTTTTTTGCTAAGCAATGATTGACTGATTGAGTTACAGGCTATGAAGCACCGACACCTCTAGAGGTCGAAGTATCGGAGTGTCAGACACGGGGACACGGGGACACGGCGGGGACACGGCAGGGACACGTACGGGACACGCCACGTGGCGTGTCCCATAATTTAATTTAAATTTTTTACGGGGACACCGCGGGGACACGGCGGGGACACGGGGGGACACGGCTGGGGACACTAATGGGGACACGGCAGGGGCCAAACTGTAATTTTTGAGGGACTAAACTGTAATTTTTGAGGGGCCAAACTGTAATTTTTGAAAAAAATTGGGGGTTAAACTGTAATTTTTTAAAAAAATTTGGGGCCAAATTGTAATTTTTTAAAAAAATTCTGGGTGTCAAACTATATTTATTTATTTATATAAATATTTATTTAAATAAATAAATATACACGTGGCGTGTCCCCCGCCGTGTCCGTGTCCCCATTTTTTTAGAATTCTCGTGTCCCCGTGTCGGTGTCCGTGTCCGTGTCCGTGTCCGTGTCGGTTTCGGTGCATCAAAGGTTACAGGAAATATAAAAAATTCCAATCCAGATTCATATGTAATAACTGTAGTAGGCATATGGTTTCTCCATGTTTTCTCGTTCTGATGCCAAGTAATTACTGATTCGTCACTGTTTCAACTTTCAGATCCGTGTGATCAGCTCCACGTCAAAATGCTTTCATTATAGGACCATGTAGCATCTGCCACCTCCATGCACTCACTGAACTAGTTAAGGAAACTAACTATTACAGCAAGTTCACTGCAAACTAATAATGTTGTGGCAAGTCCCAACCATCATAATCAGTTAATCAAAAATCAAAGAAAACTCCACGTCCATGCACTCACTGAATTAGACAAGGGTACAATACCTCCTGAAGCGCCACTAAAGCTTCAGCTGTCCACCGAGTGATTTCGGGATTCATAAAGTTGCTAATCTCTTTCACCTGCCATAAATGATGAGAATTGTAGTCTATATCAAATAAAATCTCGCACTAAGATCAAATGGGATGAAGTAAACAAACTCAAAAAAAATTGCAAGGATCTGCAAGTAAAATTCAAATCTTCATATTAGATTCGATTCAGACACTAGCAGGTATCCTTCGAAACATTCTGCCTGATATGGTGCTATAGCCTATAGGAAACTGCATTAGTCAAGCAACCAGTAACAAGTGTAAGAATTCTGCAAACCCTCATTCACTAATGCTCATTGCTCACTTCTTTCCTCGAGCTCACTCTTTGCGATTTTTGCAGTAAAAAAGGTTGTGCACACTATACTCCTAAGGAACAAGGTTGTGTCCTTTTTGTGCCCTTAACAACAGTAAGCTCTTATTTATCACTGAAATGTCCTTGTGGTAATATGATAAGTTGATAAAGTTAATAGTAGGTATCTGTCAGGATAGCTACTATATAGTTTTCTTTCAAATGGTAGATAAACAAAGCATATTAGTACCATTCTAGTGGGCACATCCGCAAAATTTTGGATCACAAGGTCATTAGCATTTTCCAAAAGTGTAGTCTCCATCACTGAAATCAGTTCCATCTATCTAATTGAGGCATTGAATTTGGAGTTGTTGAATTAAAACACGGAAATCAGAATGGTGTCACTTTGATAAAACAAAAGAACTTTGGAATCTACTTCAGGGACTTTACTTTACTATAAGCATTTGACATGGTAACGTCAACATCTGGATTTGTAAGGAGGAAATAACATGTACTTAAAGGTAATGGTTTTGGGGATTAGATGCCTCAAACCATAACATGAACTTAAGTTCATAGGACTAGTTGTGAGACCACGCTCATTCTATCTAATACATCTTATTGTCCTCTTGTTAGCAGTCAATATCAAGAATTCAAGGACGTTAATCTGAGATAGCATGAACGGCATTAAATCTCATTTCAACATTTCTCTGAACAAGAAATACAAAAACCTAACAGAACATAGCTGTATTTGAATATTACATGGCATAAATCATAACACTGATCTACTCAATGTAATTCATAATCAGATCACTTCTGTTTAACGGACACATGCACACATATAGATAGCTAGAGAGGTCACAGTTCAGATAAAAGAACGTACGCAGAGAAGTATATAATAAGGCATGCACACCCGGTGGCTTTGCTGTAAAAAACAATTGATGCTATTGAAAGAAAATGAATGAAAAAACACAGCATCAGAATCTGAAGTGCTTGAAAGAGGTTGAGAAATCAAAAACTAAAGCAGTTTAGGGGGTAGTTTCGGCATTCCTTTTAGGCTTTTACATTACATGCTCCAAAAGGGCATGTAGCTCCTCCATTAAAGTTCTTGGAATGCTATGCATACGTGTGTGTGTGTAGGGAGAGCGCGAGAAAGATAGAGAGAGCTCACATTTCTAATGAAAGGAGCAGCTGGAATGAGAAGTTGTGTTGACTTCTGTAATCTCCGAATCTCCTGAAGAGCAGCTGTACCTGGGCGCTTTCTCCTCTTTGTTTGCTGACTTGAACCTGAACATTGAATGCCCAAATCATTCTAAAAAAGAAGCTTACAACCAGCGCAATAAGTACTACATCATCATCCCCAATTCGAACAAATACACAGGGTAATGGCAAACGAAAAAAGAAAGACTAATGTGAACTCACTTGGAGGAGCAGCCCTTGGACTTCTTCTCGTAGGCGTCTGCCAAAGAGGGTAAAACAGCACAATAATATTACATCGAGACACTAATATGGATAGACGTAGATTTAAAACGAAGTGGTCCAGTGTTCAATTTCAACAAATTCCTAACTGCGTAGCTGTATTGCAACTGGAGTGGAAGGTGAATTGGAGCAGGACAGGTATTATTGGGGACACTAATGGATTTCAAAACACCCCTATTAAATAGCCAGTTTAATTCCATAATGACAAAGCTCCGAATTTCGACATGGAAGTGTGCATCCATCAAAACCTAAGTTGCAGCTACTCTCATAGTCTTAGAAGGTCAGATCCCTTCACTTTTAGACCTAATAAAGCTGAAAGACGTTACCATTCCTACACACACACAGCTATAGGTATAGATATGTTAAGCTGTGTGAAGTAAAACGCGAGAAAACATAGATATTAAATGCAGCTAGATATTAAAAGCATAGAGAGGGAGAGGGAGAGGGAGAGAGAGAGAGAGTACCGAACTAGTTCCAGCGGCTGCGGCTGCTGCTCATTTAGTTGTTGTTTTAGGGAGAGAAACATATTGGAGTTAGGGTTTGAGAAATCAGGCAAAATGCTCGGGAATTTGAAAAGAGCAGAGTTGTAGGGAGAGAGAGAGAGAGAAGTGTACCGGAGGGACGACGGGGATTAGGTTTCCGTCGTTGGGCCACATGCTTGATCCTGGTCATGGTTTTAACGAAATGCTCCTCAAAAACTGATTAAACTTGTTCTTCTTGTCTATAATCTGAGTGAGGATTTTTCAGACTGAGAGATTCGGAAGAGATCTCGGGCTTTTTCTCTGCCTTCCTGTTTTCTTCCGAATTTCGAAGACTATTTTAGCTGTCTCATCTGAAAACACACAAGAAAATAGATTTCCCAAGCGCCCATAAAAATAAAAAGCGATTTGTTTCCCGCTCGATTTTTCAACGGGATTATTTGCTTTCTATATCTAGACCCACGGATGTGACGCCCTTTGGAAGAATTTTTCAATTCGGGTTTTGGAACCAGATTCATAAGGGTGTCCATATTTTTATTGGGTCCGTTCGGATTTCGAGAGAATTTTTTGAAAGTAATAAATGAAGATAGATAGAAAAAATTTACTGTATTATTAAAGACCGTGCGTAAAAATTGTGAAACTCCAAATCGAATAAGGTCATAATACCGCTAGTAATGGAACTTTCCCTTTCCCTAACATTTTCAAGTAATAAACGGAAATTAGTATTTTTCAAGTTTATTCCTATAGAAACTTTATTTTATAAACCCGTACTATAAGTTCATATATTTTCCTTGTACTTAAATTGTTTTCCAACAGAAGAAACCTACTCTTTAAATAAGGAAGCATTCTCTCAATGACATTATGGCTCAGTTTGTTTCGACGTAAAATATTTTTACAAAAAATAAATTTAAAATTTTTATTTTTTCGATATTTGATTGGCACATGTAAAATATTTTTCAAAATAATGATTTTCTTGTCGTTTGGTTGTCAAAATGATTTTCCACACAAATGGTTCTGTTGCAGCAGTCAAGGACTTTAATCTCCCAGACAGCCCATTTGGAACTCCAATAGGGAGTGGCATTTCAACAGTGACAAATTTTGGTACTAGCGCACAAATGAAACCTTATTCACACAGAAGTAGAGAACTATATATATATATAGAGATAGAAGAATGAAGTTTTTCAACACGTTCGACACAGGAACAAAAATTCCAGAAACCAGAAACTAATTATAATAGTTTTACTAAAGCACCACTGAATAACTCAATTGTCCATCATTACTATCCGAATCGAAATGCGAATTAACCCTTGAAATTAAGTAAGATTTTTCAACAAAACGAAAACGATTTGCTACTAAACAAGCAAACGTAGTAGTACTCCGTATTAAAATATGTTTGGTAGCATATTATTCTGTGATGCTAACAAAAAGACAGCTTTTTGCTGCCACATTTATTCTGAAAACTTGAGGGGTCCAATCGACTGGTGTCAAGTAAGAGCCAACATTGGCTGCAGTTCAGAAAAAAGAAGAAGCAACATTGGCCCTGAACTGCAGTTCAGAGGTTGGGTACGTGTTTTGGCACCGAAAACAAAAATGACTTACGGAAAAAAAAAAAAAAAATAGGAAAACATTTTCACCCCTTTAGTGTAAAATGTTTTATCCTGAAAATAAATTTCTCTATTTTTTTTCTAGCCAAACAACCAAAAATGGGTAAAATATATTCAATGATTTGGTGTAATATGTTTGATTAAGAAAAAAACGTGTTAATAATCAGCTGGATTTGATTTGCTGCTGATTAAGGGATGATTTCGGATTGATTAAAAACGTGTGCATAATCAAAGCTTTGATTTGATTTTCGTTTCCGAATTCAGCCCAGCCCGCACCTATAATTTGAGCACTTCGGAATTGGTTTCAATATATCAAAAACGACTCTCTCTTCCTCCCCCAAAAACAATTTCTTGAGTTTGAGCAAAGTGTGTTGTGTTTTCGGTTTTCTTCTGTGCAGAGAAGGCCATCACTTATTTGGATTGAATATTTTGGTGAGAAATGGAGAAAAAAGTATAAAAATAAAATGTTTTGATTGGCCCCTTTCGTCTCTAATCCAAATTGGGCTCTCTTTTTTATCTCACCATCCAAAGGAGCCATGGCCAATAGGGCCATTCCTAGTAGCTTTTTTAGATCTGTGCAAACATTGGAGGGCCTTGAAGGTTACTTGTTGCTCAACACCCTCCTCCATAAGGAATGGTGTTCCTTCTCCAATCTCCGATTCCAATGGGGCATACGTCAACATTCACCATCTCAATATATGTAATACCTAGCAGCCCCAAGTCTTTCGGTTTGGTCACATTTTCACAATTAACTAAGTGAATTTTCCTGCGATCCTCGAGCCACTTACGAAATCATGGTTAGTTTTATCAAGAGCATTGACGACAGATTTATGGAAGTAATGGGTTTGCAAGAATAAGGATGTATAGCCGAATTAATCACATTCTACCTGCCATGACAAGCATCTAGATTTCCAACAATCCAGCTTATAGTTGATTTTCAAAATGAAAAACTGGTACGTATGCTTATTGGGCTTGGTGTGGTGGATTGGACATCTCATGTAAAGCCCCAAATCATTGAATCAATGGATTTGATAGATGCTAGACAAGCGTTTTTGTATATAGTTTACATTGTTTGAAAAAAAAATCACTTCAATTTTATCAAAGTTGATCTTTTGACCAAGAGATAGTGCAGAAGATTCTTCCCCCGGAACTAATCACAAGCTTTTGATAGATCATGGAGTTGTTAATGGTAATTAAACTCAAGATCTTCAAGTTTATAATTGATCTTAAGTAGCAATCGACTAGCCTATAGAGTGTGTTTATTTCTCTTGTAGATTAATAAAAAGTACAAAGAAACATGTTACTTTGCAGCATAACTAATGTGTTTTAAGTAGCATGTACTAGTGTACTGCATGACATGTACACATATATAGTTGCCTATGTTACTACTACTTCGATAACCTTCTTTAGACATCTTCTCATCCACACAAGAGCAAGCTAAAGTCACCACCCCCATCCAATGCCAACATGATAACAAAACCTATGATTTCACTAGCTACGTGTCGCACCACAACTGGCCAAAAGCTCATCCCTCCTGCCAACTCAGCTCTTCCCCACGCTCAAAACTACCAGCCAAATTGCACCCATTGGACTCAAGAAGCTAAGGCCTTCCTCACATTGAACAATAACTGCCAAAAAAAAGAGAAAGAAAGATCCAAGTCATCCGACTCTAATGGTGGTTGAGGCAATTCTACCAATACTCTGAAACCTCAGAAGCAGTCTCTGTGATTATGCTATGGAAGCCCTCAATGCAGTAGGATTGACACCCCTATCTGTTCTTTCTGAAAGAAGAACAGAACCCAGAAAGATGTCATCACTCCCAACCTCTTCTCCAATCAAATTCCCACTTTCTGTCAATTTTAGCCACAACCCACAAAAAAACTCAAAGAATTTCAGCAGAAATCTTCATGGGGGTCTATTGCTACTGTCTTCAGTTCTTAGTTCTGGGTTTGCTAGGGCTTTGACATACGAGGAAGCACTTCAACAATCGGCAAGCTCATTTCGTTCTATGGAATCTTCTGAGTTTGACTTTGGTGGGTTTATTGATAGTATCATTAATTTTGGAGTGGAGAACCCTCTAGTTATAGCAGGTGGGGTTGCCCTTTTAGGGGTGCCCCTAGTTTTGTCTCAGGTCTTCAGTAGCCCTAAGCCATGGGGAGTTGAGTCTCCAAAAAATGCTTATGCAAAATTGGGTGATGATTCCACCTGTCAGTTGGTTGATATAAGGCCACCGGTTGAGGTGAGGCAAGTGGGCGGTCCGGATATCCGGGGTTTAAAGAAGAGGCCGGTGGGGGTTGCGTATCGAGGGGAGGATAAGGTAGGGTTCTTGAAGAAGCTTTCTTTGAAGTTCAAGGAACCAGAAAAAACCACATTGTTCATTCTAGACAAGTAAGATTTCGACCCACGATTTTTTAGTAGTTAATTGCCCTATATAATAATATACATTGTGCATTTTACTTGTTAGTTGTCAGTAGTTAATCACCCAGTGCAATAATATGTATTGCCCAGTGTAATAATAGGTGTCACTGACAAAGAAAGTTGAGATTGTATATGATATAATTGTGAGGTTACCTATCAACCCATAGATTGTTAGTTTGTTGCATGATATGATAAATGCGTTATGCATCATTGAATTTGGGTGGAAGATGAAAACCATAGTTGAAAGAATAAGTTGTCGTTTGTTTTTTGGAGAAATTGTGAATTGGGTGAATTACGGATTGAAATTTGTAATGTGTAATTAAGGTGAGGATAAAGCGGAAAATCAAGAGAAATTTTAGGATATGAATTTAAAATCAAAACGAGAATTGAGGAGGAAAAGAAGAACATCTTTAGCCATGCCTATTGTGGTAATGGTTGGACAATGATGCAAATTTGGTGAGAGATACAAAATCCCTGTGTCAAAAACACTCACATAGTGTCCAATGGAATGAAAAGGAATAGACTAAGCAGTAACTAGAACAGAAAGGTTATGTCCATTGACACATCCACCATGGGTTCTACATAGAAGTCCTTGTCAGTTTATACTTAAAAGAACTTTTTTGGCAGATCAAAAAATTTCTGAAGGTGTTACACCTCAAGAAAAACTGATGTACAGACAATGTTTCCACTTCAGAGTCAAGGGAGTTTTCTTAACGAAGCTCAATAAGCAGCTGTTGAAGTTATCGAGTCTCCCCACATGGATGCTGTTCCAACATTAGCAGCCTACGAAGGGCATTATCTTTCATTTTTATGGAATATCTTCAGTTAAATAAGAATTTGTCGGAGCACAGTTACAAAAGGAGAGCAGGAAAACAAAATAGATTCCAGATTTTACATACCTGAACTAAAGAGAAATTAGCCATACTTCATTTTTAGACAACATTTGAGAAATTATCCTCTTTTTTCCCTCAACGCCAGATGAGAAAATCAAAAGATGTTAGAGGTTTGAGTTGCATCAGATCTTCTCCGTGCATCAAAAGCATAAGCTATTTATTCTGCAGAACAAAGGTTAATTAATGAGAAATAATCTAAGAATAACAAACTTGGACACCCGAGCAGTTACATGAACAGATTCAGAGCTCCAAGTGTCCTAACATATACAACTGAAAATGGCATCAAACAAACCATCTGGTTATTCATTTCCTTTCTCCCTCCTTGCCTCTTTTATTTAATTTATAATCATAGGTTTCTTATTCTTTTTTTCAATTGAATTGTGTCAATATTTTATGAGTTTCCTCTTGAATCCTTCTGCTAGCTAACACATGAAACTAATGCTGCGAGTTTGTGATGGAAGCCAGATTCGATGGGAACTCTGAACTGGTTGCAGAGTTGGTCACCTCTAATGGATTCAAAGCTGCTTATGCCATAAAAGATGGCGCAGAAGGGCCCCGTGGATGGATAGTAATTACCATTCTCATTTTCCTACTTGGCATCCAAGTTTATTTCATTATATTTTCGGTTTGATGAAATTTCAAGATGAATCTTTGCATTTGCAGAATAGTGGTCTTCCTTGGATACTACCACAGAAAACATTGAGTCTTGATTTGAGCAATTTGACAGATGCAATTGGAGGTGCAATTGGAGTATGTATTTTCCCCTCATATTTGCCTGAACACTCTGACCTCTTTCTCCATTTCAGCAATCAAGTATTGTTTTCCAGTTTCATATCCCATAATCTTGAAACAAGTGTTTTTTTCCATTGTTAATGAAGTGTTGAACTACAGTTGATTGTTTAGACTGGAGAAAGTATATTAGTATAATTATAATAAGGTAGTGATTGTATGAAGATATCAATCCCTTGAGAAGTGAACCAAGTTGACTGTTTCCCTCTTTGAGAAATCTGTTACCATTCAGTCAAAGCTTTAACAGGGTGAGAGGATTTGGATGCCAAGTTTAGCATTCAGGAGAATAAACTTTTTTAGGTAGTTTTTGGTTCACTGAATTGATTTAGGAAAAGAATGGAATCGTGTTGTGGTCTGCCAATGGAATGGCCCGTCACCTAAAATGCTGATTGATGATTCCATTTCTAGTTGCATTCTGTTATTTTATTGAAAGAACCAGACTTCAGAATTAGGATTCCAAGAGACTGCGCATTCCATTCCAGTAAACCAAACATAACATTAGTGACATATAGATGATGAAAAAGATTCCTGACCTCACCACTGAAACAAGCACAAATCTAGCTTTTTCTTTTCAGTTGAAATTAATACGTCAGTGGATACATATCCTATATTTTCAGCTATGTGACCAAAATGCAAATGTCAGATTCCTTGAGTCATTTTGGCTAATTGTTTGCGACATCTTGATTTTTCAGGAGGGCTCTGATGCATTATCTCTTACCCTTGGGATTGCTGCTGCTACGGGATTAGGTTTATTGGCATTTTCAGAGGTTGAGATTTTGAGACTCGAGCTTTCATTAGAGATTATCCATTTTCTAAGTCTTGTGCAATTTTTTGGACAAATTTGTTGTTGATGTTTTTGCCATATCTTTTTAGGTAGAAACAATACTCCAACTTCTTGGCTCAGCTGCACTTCTTCAAGTTATCAGCAAGAAGCTCCTTTTCGCAGAGGTTTGTTGAGTTAATTAGAATTTTATTCTTCTGTTTTCACTATAGAGCTTGAGGAGTGGTTTTCATCTTTGGGACACTAAAATCTCTCTCTCTCTCTCTCTCTCTCTCTCTCTCTCTCTCTCCACACACACACTTGTGTGCAGGTCCCTTATGCATACATAGTGGCTGACTCATGCACTATGTAGAGCAACAGTTTGAGCAAATTTCAAATTGTTTGGAGGATGAAAACCAAACCAGAATTCCTCAAGACTGACAATGCTATGCATCTCTAGTTATTTTCGTAGTAATAAAGTATAAATGTCTGTGTCGCGGAACACGCTACTGTTTGTTTCGTTTCTTGATTCGACAGTCAAGGTGTCTGGGCCAGCTTACGCACACCTCGACTATTCCCCTCCCTGGTTCGGTCAAAGGCAGGCCATCCACACCAGGATTGGGGATTCACAAGATAATCACGTATATTTGAAGTGCTAATCATGTAAATTTTGCATTACTGTTTAGTGATCAGATTGTGAAAGTAGTGTTGGTTGAAATGTTTGGCAATTGTGAAAATGAATATGAAGTGAAATGATGAGCATTATTGTTTAAAAAAACACTGTTTCTGAGAAACAATTTGCCAAATATTGGCAAACAGTTCGAAGTGTACTTTGTGAGTAGAAAGATTAGGTCACTTCCATTTTCCATGACAGGACCGGAAGCAAACTTTGCAACAAGTTGATGAGTTATTGACAACCAGAGTTGCCCCCAAAGAACTTGGAGACGATATAAAGGTACTCACGAAGTCCTGACTCTCAGCGATGGACCGTTTCAAATGTATTTGACTTTCCATTTGGAATTTATGATAATTACTATAATAGTCCGTGATCTAAAATCCTAAACACCAATTTTTCTTTTTCTAAAACCCAGCAAATTGGGAGGGCCCTTCTACCAGCCCTTAATATTAGCAAGGCTCTTCCGGCACCTGTGGAGGAGGCAAGCCCTACCCTCACTGATGGGTCCTTACCGAAAGTAGAAGCAGCTGCTGAACCTGCTCCCAAAATCAATTCAGTCCCCAAGGAAGAAGTCAAAGCAGAATCACTTCCTGGAAATTCAAGACCACTCTCACCATACCCATTTGTAATTCTCGTTTTCACCCCCATAGTAGCCTTTATGTGCTGTTTTTGGTATCCTTCAATCATGGATTTATGGTCCAAGGGACAGAAAAAGGGCAGGGAATCCAAAGAGTTTGCTTTGTTATCTTCTTGCCTTTCCTCAGAATCTTTCGCCATGGTCTTTCTTTCTTTTGTGGGGAAAATGAATTCCTGCAGAGTTTTTTATACATTAAAAACATCGAGAATTTCTATTTTGATCTTATATTTCCAATGCTTTTTCTTTCCTTCTTCATTAATTTCTCTCCATACCCTTTCTTTCTTTCTTTTTCTGTTTTTCTTTAGAAAATGCTGTTCTGCAGAGTTCTTATATAGCAAGTACAATGAGAATGATGTGGCGGTGGCATTTTCTAAACAATGGGCTGTCTTGGTGGGTCTTTTGGTCTCAAATAACAAACGTTAAATCTCACATCTGCCGCATCAGTTTGTATAGTTCCTGTATAATTTTCCTGTGATTATACCGTTCTTCTATTTTTTGGGGGTGGTAGTGTCGGGTAACTGTTTTTTCTTTCTCTTACCTCTTTGGTTGCAGTATCCAGATTTGAAGCCTCCAACATCTCCCACCCCCACACAGCCATAGAGATGCATCTTGAAATTGAAGTCTCGGGTACCATGAGTTGTAATGTATGCTCCTCCTCAGTAAAAAAATTTTGGCTTACAAGTTCAAATAGTTCCTAGTTTGCCACAATCTTATTTTTTTTGTATTTCTTGTGCTACTCATTCTAGTATGTTTGTTATGTAAAGGTGGATGTTCTACTAGCTCAACTTTTAGTATTAATAGAAATACTTCCAGGGTTATGTGGGGTGTAATATACAATAAAAGAGAATTTTGCGACATGTTAATCATGAAGTACCCTCAGTTGAACTCAGATTATTGTTCATTTAAAGAGCATTGTTGTTATTATGCATAAATTGCTTCGGCCTCCCCTCCCCCTTCTCGTATTGATTTTGATGTTCGAAGTGCAGAGGACGTCCTTGGCACTAGGCTGAATTTATGTGAATTCCTTCTTCCCGCAAATTGGCATACCAGAAAAAAGAAACTAAATGCGATTGTATGTGGAGCAGGTCATTATGATTCATGGAGTGCTAAGGCTTACAGTACTGTACACCAAGCCACGTGTCTTGCTGATCCAGCTTTGATTTTTTTCCCAAAAACCGCATTAACCCTTCCATGCAAAAATTTCAACCATCTAGATTTTGTCTCCGACTAAAACCATTCTTGGCACCAAAGGTTCGATCAGAAATAAGAAATACTAAGATAGTTGCAGTTAGAAGAGGCATAATTCTGCAAAGACATTGGAGGAATCAGGTGTTTGGCAACCAAAGATGCGAGAGAATCAAGGAAAAATGACTGGTTCCAGTTTAGTGATTGTGATCTATTTTGACAGTTCCCAGCAAATAATGAGTACCTTCTTGTGGTGTGTTTTCTGCACCAAGAACATCTTCATTTTCAGGATAAAGAACTCTCTCTATCCAACTGAACCAGCAAATGCTGCAATCAGCAATGATTAAGCTGTGACATGACTTGGTGATTATTGTTCAATATTCATGATTATTGTTCAATATTCACCCGAGAAACTGGAAAATAAGAAGGTTTGAGGAGATAATTGTATCAAAATTCAGTTATCAATTGATCTCCACTCCATGTGGTCAAGCGGCCATCTGTGCTAATAACATCGGGTCTGTGTTAGTTGTTCTGGGTTTTGGTTACTCTAGTAGTCCTGTTTGGATTTGTTGGGTCTGTCTCTGTTTGGATTTTTCAAGGCTATATACCCTTCATCTCTTTGGCTTGTTTCTTCATATGGAGTTGACTTTCCCAAAAAACTTGGATAGACCAGGATTTTGCGAAGCCAATAACAAAGAACAAGATTTCTAAACCTAGCCACTAAAACGTAGTGACGCGAAGGAGTTTTTTTTTTTTTTTTTCCTTCTTTTACTTGATAAAAACGCTTTCCAACCCATGATCAGAACATCTCCTTTGACTGAATTTGGATCATGGAGCTATCAAACACTAGGATTGGTTACTGACAGAAGAAGAAAATCAATAACTCTATGCAAAATGCTCAGATGACTTGTAGAGCATATGCAGGACTCAGGAACTAAGAAACGCATCCCCACAAGTCCATGTTCACCACGAACGTGAAAATCCAAACTGGACAACACATTTTTCGCATATATTAACATATTTAACACCGCAACAACTTACAGAAGTCCATGCTCGAAACCCAGGAACATTACAGTGGACGAGAACAAAGTTCTCTTACACGTAGAGTTCTCTGAATAGTAAGAGCAGCACTTTAAGAGAAGCAAACAAGGACAAAACTAAATTGAAAAGAGGATGATAACGTCTACTTTAAGAGCAAGACTCCATACAAAACTTGTGCGAAAGTGGAAGAGAAAGACCTGCTCCAACCAATCTCTACAAAGCTTGTGGGTGACTGAATCAGGATTTTTTACCAACAGCCATTACAATTCTTTAAAAATCCTGCCACCCTGCCAGTCAGACTCGTGTTGTGGGTCCTCCCCGGTTCTGGATGGGTCCTCCCCGGATCTGGATGGCCATTCTCTCAGAGACTTCAGCCAAAGATTTGAGGTTGCAGTTGATGAGGGCCTTAACAAAGTAGCATGTCTCATCGTTTGTGTTTCCATTGGGCACGTCAACTACAAATGACTCTATCACTACGGTCTCGAGCCTCCCATCAGTTATCTCTGGGTGAACAGTGATGATCGAAGAATAGTTCTGCAGAATCAAGAAACATTAGAAACCAGGATTTGAATGTTTCTGGAGAAACTGCATTACCCAGTAGAAAGCAAAAAAGTTTCTGGAGCGCTCCATGATTGGAAGAATTTGGTAGAAGAGACAGAAAAAACAGCAATGATGTGATACACAATTTCGTTTCGGTACATTGTTTCGGTCAGCTAGGAAACAAAAAAAGGTTTCGGAAACATACAAGCTCTACAAAATTGTCATCGGATTTTTCTAACAGGCGTTGAAACAACCCAATGTTTCGAAATGTTAAATAGTTGCCACTCAACAGCAGCAAAAATAAGGGTGTTTTAGAGCTGAACAATCCTGTATATTGGCCGGGATGAACTAGAGAGGAAACCAGGGAATGAGACAACAGTAAATGTACCTTCAGCCTGTGATCACCACCAACAATCCTGATACCGAGGATGTGTTCTTCATCATCAAGCAGTTCGAGCCTTTCAGTGCTCATAGTGGCCGGAAGTCCCGATTTCACATTCACCTGTCTCAGACTCCCAATCTTAAGGTCACCTTGCACGATACATCGGCTCACAAACGGCTTATACTTCTGTGGCTGATCGAAGCTCCTCACCAATGACCAAACCTAACAAAATCACAATAATTCAGTAAGCGAAAGAATTAAGCGCAGCTCAACCTTTGAAGTAAAAATAATGAGAAAACAGAAAACAGTTGATAGAGTCCCTTAGCATCAATCAAGGCTTCCGATATCAGGAGTTAGCAAAGGTTATAGAGCTAGACCAACGCGAAATAAACATCTTCCTCTCAGGTAAAAAGAACACACCAAAACAAATCAATTCTGCGTTTTGCAGTTCTCGCTTCTAACTTCCGGTACTTTCCCTGAATTTTTTCTGCGACCAAATACATACACACAAATAAACCCAATCCTATTTCAAAAAAACAGTAGTCCGAAAATAAACTCAAAATCAGAACACAATACACAGTCTTTGAATTCACCAAATGACGTCTCACAACTCAAAACACACAAAAAATACCATAACAAAATGTACCCAAATCCAACTTATTTTCTTCTCGTACATCTGCACTGAAAAAGGAAATCAAACAAGTCGTCAAACTGTAAATGATCGTCCCTTCCTTTAGTAGCCTAGAAAACATCTGAAAAGGCAAAAAACCAAACTAGTGAATCCTGTGTTGTGCAGTTTCGTTCGTAAATAGCACTCGGCCCCGTTTGGAACTTGAGGAAAGGAAAAACAAATTTTGAAGAAAGTGTATAGGAAAATTCACTGTGCTTATTTAATTCTTCGTTTTGTTGTTATTCTCCCCTCAGTTTTCTTTCACACCAAACAAGAGAAAACAATTTTCCATCCGAAATAGAGAACTCGAAACAGAAGACAAGCCTCTAAATTCACAAACCAAAGTCTCAGAACTCAAATCCAGACAAACACCATGGCAAATTAAACCAAGAAGAAATCAAATACGAACTCAATTTCTCAAGAGAGAGAGAGAGAGAGAGAGAGAGAGTACGAGATCAACGGGGGCTTTGATGTGCTTGACGAGAACGGAAGTGCACTGGTTATCCTTGGGCTCGTGCTTGTGGTGCCTCCTTACGTGCTCTCCTTCCATTATTCTTCTCTTACTCCAACACAATCAATCAATCCAAACTCAATTACAAACAACAACCCCCTCAGACTAGCTTTCTTCTCTCGTTTCTGATATACTCCAGTAATAATCTCTCTCTCTCTCTCTCTCTCTCTCCGTGGTTGAGTAAGTTCAGTTCAGTTCAGAGTCTTGACTTTTTGCAAAGGAAAAAGAGATTGGGCTCTGCACCTGCATGGTGTATGATGCCCCCAAACCCGGTTGGTTCCAAATCTCCGGTCGACCCGGAAATCGGTTCACTTGGCGACGGCACCTATTGCTATTGGACAATGTAAACAAGTTGAGGAAAATTTACCACAAAGGGGTTGGCTGAAAGGGTTACTCAAATTTCCCTTCTCGCGCTATACTTTGGAGTTCAAGTCTCTATAGTCACTATTGAGTGGGGCTGAATTAAAGCATTATTCTCTATTCGTATTACATGATGGGATCTTAACATATATTGAACGGTTCAAATAAGGACGTTCGTTTTTTTTGGAGTTCAAGTCTCTATAGTCACTATTTAGTGGGGCTGAATTAAAGCATTATTCTTTGTTCGTATCACGCGATGGACCTTAACATCTATTGAATGGTTCAAATGAAGACGTTCGTTTCCCATTTTAGTTAAAATGCAGACCTCTCTATTTCTCCCTTTTTCGATCGAATTTCGATGATTCGAGCAGCTCAATGTGATCAGAATGTGATTTTAAGAGTTCTCGCGAGAAATCAGCAAAAAAAATGACCGGGAAGGGTTTCATCCAAACAGTTTTTTATTGAATGGTTCAATAAAAAACTAAAATCAAGTCATTTCCGGTCTTTTTTTGTGTGTGCTGATTTCTCTTATGTACCCTTAAAATTACGTTCTGAACACATTGAGCGGCTCGGATCATCAAAATTCGATCAGCAAAGGGGAGTCCACATTTTAAGATGTCCGCGCGCGCGCACACACACACAGTCAGGATCTAGTAAAGGATCCCTTACGGACCAAACCATGCGGACCTCCCCTTTCTCGATCGAATTGCAACGATCCGAGCCACTCAATATATCCAAAACGTGATTTTAAGGGTACTAACAAGAAATTGCCAAAAAAAAATTGACCGGAAAGAATTTGATCCGAGCAGTATAAATGCATTTTTATACGGTGAGTTTCCATTAAGGGTTTCCTTAACTTGATAAGGACCAACAACAACTAGGTTTTTCTTTTTTAGAGATAAAAGGGAAAAGTTAATAAATATTACGAAAAAAAAGATAGAGATATTTGGTAAAGAAAATAATAATTAGGCTTTCCCTTTTTGTTAATTTTTTAATCACATAATTAGATTTTCCTTTTTAGAGATAAAAGGGAAAATTTATTAAATATTACGAAAAAAAAGACAGAGATACTTGATAAGGAAAATAATAATTAGGTTTTCCTTACCAAATAATTGTAATCTACACTCTCGAGGTCTAGAAATAGAAGCTTTGAAAAAAAAAGAAAAAGAAAAAGATAGAGATGAAATTGTTAGAAAAGTGCACCCATTTTTTAATAATTTAGACACTTTAACGGAGTTATTTTATTTATTGTTCTCAATCAAATTTTGATGATCCAAACCGTTCAATGTGTTTAAAACGTGATTTTCGGTCATATTTTTTGCTAGTTTTTCGCGAGGGACCTTTAAGATCACATTCTGATTATATTGAACGATTTGAATCATCAATATTCGATTGGAAAAGGGAATGTCCTTAGCTTAACTCAATAAGGGATCCCTTATTGGAAGGGGACTAATATACATATATACACAAATCACTTCATGTGAGGTCCTTAAGTGCAGAACTCCCTTTCCCGATTGAATTTTGATAATCCGAATCGTTTAATGTGTGCAGAATATGATTCTGAAAGTCCCCGCGAGAAATTAGCAAAAAATATGACCGGAAAGTGCTTGTTTTGAGCAGTTTTTAATTGACCTTTCAATAAAAACTGTTCGGATGAAACACTTTTAGGTCATATTTTTTTGCTGATTTCTCGCGAGAACCCTTAAGATCACATATTGTTCATATTGAACAGTTCAGATCATCAAAATTCGATCGAGATTTATGAGGTCCGCAATTAAGCTAAGTAAGATATCCCTCATAAAAAGGAGACTGATATACAAAACACTTCCTGTGAGGAGCTTAAGTGAGGGTTCAATTCTTATATCTTGTCTTGAAGACAATGTCCCCTGCAGATATCTAGAACAGTCTATAGCATATTCATTTCATTTGTGTAATAGTATTACTTACCAAATTGAAAAAAGCTTGTCCTTACTTTCTTTTTTTATTGGAAAAAAATATTGTCCACTAACTCCTGGGCATTGCTACTTGGTGCCCTAAGGGCATGGACTATAATTTTGTTTGTTACTGTGCATTATAGGGTTTGACCTACAAATCATCTATTAAAAATTAGCAGCTTAACTCAATTACCATAGACCCTTATTCTTCTTGAAAAATCAAATATTGCAATTTAAAAGTCACATATTTATATATTCATAGATTTTTATACACTTTGCTGGATTGTAATGCCACTATCTATTAAGGACCGCTAGTATTTTTCAATCATAATAATAAGTAACGTGACGGTTAGTTACTAAACACTATTTTTTTTTCCTAGACGCTGGATACAAAAAAAAAATACAAACGAGGTCATTAAAATATAGCCCGTAGTTATTCGAGACAATTATCTCCACATATTGTTTAATAATTATAGACCCTATATACTTATAGGGAAATAATTTTGTTACTTCTTTTTTTTGTTAACGCCACTCCTTTACAAGTGTATTTTTGGCGTTAACAAAAATACACTTACATGGGAATAGCGTTAACAAAAATACATTTACAAAGAAGTAACGTTAACAAAAAAGAAAAGGAATATTTAAATATTCATCCCCTTTTTTCATGGTACGTAAGAATCCATCCCCCCTTGTTTTATGCTTATGATTTCATCCCTGTGATATATAAATTACCTTTAATACCCTTATTCTATTTTATTAGATAGATTCTATTTTATATATAGATATAGAATATAGATATTAAACATGTGAGAGAGAGAGAGAGAGAGAGAGGGGACGGAATGAATTCTAATCCGGATGAATTTCAATCCCTACAAATTCGGCTCAATTCTGTTTCCAAAAAAGTAAAGATTGAACAGGGGGAATGAAGAGATCCCTAATTTCAAACTTTCAAACTTCCCACAAATCCCTCTAATTGCTCCGTTCCTTTATTTTCGGATGATGGAGGACGGTTTTGATCCATATTTAACACCCACGTCTGTTTCTTCTTCATCCTCGTCCTTGTTCATCCTCATCCTCGTCCTTATTCATCCTCCTCCATCTTCATCATCTTTTCTGCAACAAGGTACGCTTCTGAACATAGTCCATTTAGTTTCATGGTAATTTGTTGGTATCATTTACGATGAAACGAGTTTTTCTGTTATTTCCATCTGTTGGTATATCATCTGCACCATCACAATCTAAATCTAGTTGAACTCATGCCATATTGTTTGAGTCATGCAATAAATTATTTGCATACCCCATGGTTTTGCAGTCTAAACAGACCCCCTGGGTTTTTGCCTTTTCATGGTTACTTGTTTGCATCATTTACCATGATATGGGTTTGGTTGTTCAATCCATCCTTTGCCGGTGAACAAAATTACTACCATATTGTCAGCCAACATTTTTTTCATGGTAATAAAACCATGTTTCATGACCACGTTTTCATGGTAATAAAACCATGTTTTATAAGATATTTGGGACCAACTCATCGATTTGGATTCGGTTTGCAATTAGGGTCTGCAAGATTAGATTACTGAATAACAGGTGTATGTTTGGTAGACTCACTTGGTTTATTTTCCATGGTTAATTACTAACATCATTTACCATGAAATGAGTTTGTCTGTTTTATCCATTACAACACTTTGTACAAATGTGGTATAACCGACAAATTATAATCCATACAGGACTGACATGGCAAGCGAATTAATCATGATGTGTCAACATGATGGCAAGTTTGCAGCCATTCGGATGAATCGAGGGCATGATTTCAGCACTGTCATCCACAAAATATGTGCCCGGTGGTCCAATCTTGACCCGGATGCTGTCATATTGAACTACTCTCTCGGCGATACAGAACATATAATATTGGACAACGATGACGATTTGACCACCATGTTCCAAAATGCTGAGCTTGCTGGTATCGATGATATTATGATCACAGTCAAAGATGGTGCAAAGTTTTTCATGGATGAGGCTGTTCTAGTTACCCCAACTGCAAAATCTGATACTGATAAGGACAAGCATACCATGATTGTTGACGATGATGACGTCATTCCGTCGTTCTGTTCCCACAAAAAAGTTAAGTTGCTATCTTCCGATTGGTCGGATGGTATTACAAAGGTTGGTCAAAGGTTTGAGGGTGGCGCTCCGGATTTCAAGAAGGTGTTGCGGAAGTTTGCTATCGAGCGGGGGTTCGAATATACTTTGTCAAAAAATGACAAGGTTCGTGTTACTGCCCAGTGCAAATATCGAACGGTGAAAAAATGCTTGTGGCATGTGCATGCCAGAATAATGCCGGGGAATGAGTATTTCCATATCACAAGCATGGACCTAGCTCACACATGTGGTTTTGCCGTACGGACGATTAGTAACCCGCATGCCACCGCGGAGTTGGTTGCTGACTTAGTTGGCGATGATGTTCGGGGCAAGCATCAAACAAGGCCTGTTGATGTTGTCAAAAGAATTAAAGGAGATTATGGACTAAATATCTCGTACCACCAGGCATGGTGGGGAATTGAGAAGGCCAGGGGTCTCGTGTTCGGTGACTATGTGAAGTCTTTCTCGTGTTTGAAATGGTATGTTGGCGCAGCCAAAAGCACGAACCCGGGCAGCCACATCGAATTGGAAACTGACGAGGAAACTAAGCGGTTCAAAAGGTTGTTTGTTGCTTTCGGTGCATGTGTGCAAGGATTCAATCAGTGTCGCCCCCTAATTTTCCTTGACGCAGCCCATCTTAAAGGGAGGTATAGGGGGACAATAATGGCAGCCACCGGGAAGAACGGGAACCAAGGTATATAAAGTTAAAATACGCGATTAATTTAGTGTAACATGTCGTATTCGTCTGTAACATGGTGGATTTTACTAATGGAATGTTGTGGTTAATGTAGTTATCATGTTTTTTTTATTTGATATATTGCAGGAATTTTTCCAATATGTTTTGCAATTGTTGATGGTGAAACTTACGAAAATTGGCGTTGGTTTTTGGAGCATTTACGATCAATACTTGCGCCTGGGAGGGATATCACCTTCATTTCCGACCGTCATACCGGGTTGCTTATGGCTAGGCGGGACATATTTTTAAAATCCGGTCATGGGTATTGTCTTCTACACTTGAAGAGGAATTTGAGAGATCATTTGAAAGGAACAACTAGAGCTTATAGAGAGAGGGTGGTGAGTGAGTTTGTCCGATGTGCGTATGCTCCTACGCGGGAGATTTTTCACCAAAACATGACTAAGCTTTTGAGTCGTGATGATGGTAAGGTGGATGAATTCCTAACAAATTTACGCTATGAAAATTGGAGCAACGCATTTTTTCGGGGTCAACGGTACGGCGAAATGACGTCCAATGTTGCCGAATCATTCAATGCGTGGATCGATGCAGAGAGGCACCTTCCGATCACAATTCTTGTTGATGAGTTAAGAAAGAAGATCATGAACTTAATGTCAAAGAGGAGAGAAGAAGCAAGCAAATGGGGGTGCCAAATTTGCCCAGAAATGGACAAGAGGATGAGGGCATCGTTCAATGAGTCGAGGACATGGGTGGTCAGTGCAGCCGGTGATGGTGTCTATGAGGTGCACTCATTTCCTAACGTAATAGTTGACATTATTAGGCGCATTTGCTCATGCCAGAAATGGCAACTTACTGGGTTTCCATGTGCCCACGCTGTTATCGTGCTTTCTTCGAGTGGGAAGGATATGACTGACTATGTTGACCCCTACTACTTTACATAAACATTCCGTGCCTCTTACTCCACATCGATCCATCCGATACCAACTGTTTGGATGCCCGAGCGTCCGGTTGATGAAGATTTTCTACTTCCTCCACTTTGCAAGAAGCCACCCGGTCGACCCAAGAATAAGCGAATTCCCTCAAGGGGGGAGAACGTAACTTTTATTAGGTGTGGGAGGTGTGGCAAGATGGGGAAACACAATCGCCAAACATGCAAAGATGCTATGTAGCTTTCGGTCAAAGTGTTGCGAAGGAACTCGAGAACTCTAAATAAGTGCCTTTTGCACGAAACTCATTTTAGTTTTTTTTAGTTTTAGTTATTAAATAATAAGTGCGGTTACCTCGCATATTTAGGTTCTTGTTTATTCGTAGGAAGTAAGTTTTATTTATGTTGTGGTTTCATGTCCCGCCTTATGCAGCAAGACTTTGTTTTAGGAGTTTCCTTATGAATGTCAACGGTGGAGATTTATTTTGGATGGATATAGTTGTTTATGATTCTGGATTATTGATCATGTATTATGTTTGCTCAGATTCGGGCAATTTGGTTTGACAATCAAAATAATACATTTCAAGATTCCTTTTGAACCAACACTGTTTTCATGGTAATAAGACCATGTTTTCTTCAAATAAGATCAACGAAGAATAGATTTTTGAGTTCTTCTCATCCTCGCTGAATCGCCCTTTTTACCAGTCACTAATGCACACTGCTATTTCGATTCCAATTTAAACTAACACTGTTGCGAACCTCAATCCCTGTCTGCTAACATTTTTTTCATGGTAATAAAATTATGTTTCATGACCACATTTTCATGGTAATAAATTCATGTTTTATAATATTTTGGAAACAACTCATCGATTTGGATCCGGTTTGCAATTATGGTCAGCTTATCATGCTCATGAAAATAGTGGAAACCATTTTTTTCATGGTAATAAAACCATGTTTCATGACCACGTTTTCATGGTAATAAAATCATGTTTTATAAGATATTTGGGAACAACTCATCGATTTGGATACGGTTTGCAATCATGTTCAACTTATCATGCTCATGAAAATAGGTGACCATTGATGGAAACATTCATGAAAATAGGTGATCATGTCATGTCCCATTAGAAATTGTTGCGAACTTCAATCCCTGTCAACCTATCATCTCATTTCACACTGAATGAGACCAGTTTATTCCGTAAAGGAAATGGCCAAATTCCTGTATCTCATGAACAGTTCAACATTATATAACCTTGCATAATATTATCAACAAACCATGACAAATTGGCCAACTTTTCCATGTTTCAAAAATTATCCAGAGGCAAACATAATCCATGATCAATCAGTTGTCCAAATTTGTGCTCCATCAACAAACAATATAGTAGTGAACCAAATTCCCAAAACCATCTGGACATGTTATACCAATTGCAAAGCATCCACCCAAAACTTAATTCACAATCATGCTTGTTGCATGCAAAACATGAAAACATCATCTAGAAAACAAACACTAGATATCCAATTATCCCAAAAAAAGGTTCCATAAACAACTAACAGCATCCTATGTTCAAAAAGTTAGCAAATACGATGTCAGGAATACTGTCTACTACCATCCTAACTCCACAAATGGGCCGCACCACTTAGGAATGCTTTAACTATTTCAGACCGGATTTTTTGGCATGCTGCTTTCCTTAGGATCGTCGCGATTTCTTCGTTTCGATAGTATTGCCGAATGATATAACACACAATAACTTCGCAATCGAGGCAGAAACCAAAAAGTAAAAGTAACATGATTAGTTGACCATATTACTTTGAGCGTTCATAGACATCATGTGTCATGCAGATTAGTGTGGTGAACAGCTCACCTACTATCTTCCTGTTGGGGACAGTCTTGTACTACCACTATGGGTTCGCAATCTTGTGTGGTTAGCAATCCATCTCTAGTGCTTTTCCAATAACTTTCCACTTGATTTTTCTGACACAAAACCATCGTGGACAGTTGGTGAGTAAAACATGCTAAGTTGACCATATCTTTGCGTGTTTTGATTTTCTTAAACTACTCACGCATTAACCAACACCATATTATGACATACAAAGTATGGAGAAAGATATTACCAGTTGTTCAGCTGCTTTACAGTGGGCATCCACCCCGGTTCTCTCCATCACCGAATTGTAAAACTTCCAGCTGCCTTCTTCATTGTCGAGGACAAGTAATGTCCAATGATAACCAAAGTGGATTGGAAACAACAAGTATCGGTAGGAAGCCGTTTGTGGCATCATTCTTTCAAGTATTTTCCTGCGTTCTATAGTACACTTACATCCTAGCATTGTCTGCACCCGACATTAACGTCAAATAAACACAGGATGAATGTGATCTAAAAGTTCATAATGTTTCAATGAAAACTCAGCCGTATCGAATCTTACCAAGAAACTGCACGTGAATACATAAACCGACTTGTTCGTCACTTGTGTGCAATCACCCTGCATTTGGTCTACCACACTACCTTGCTCAGTTGATAGGATCTCAACGTACGCATCAATAACTTATGCAACCATGGGGCATTTGAATCTTATCATGATATGTAACTAACAGAAAAAAACTAAATAATCATTTACTAACGATTTTCAATGGTGAATTTTATGATATTAATAAATCGAATGTAAACCAAATGAATTTAGATAACAACCTAGACATTCCATTAATCACTTACATTCCCTGATATTGCAGATTCAACAATGAGTTGTCGGATATTTTCAACAAACACGGAACACCCCACAACGGTCCCTGACCATATAATCGTGCTGAATACTGTAACGACCCAGAATTTCAACCCAATTTTTTTTTTCAAAAAAAAAAAAGAGAAATTACTTTTAATTCAATAGTCGATAGTAATCGATTAATTATTTAAAAGTGTAATTAGATTAAACAAAACCTAGAATAATTGTTGGTGATTAAAATTAGTTTAGCATATAATTATCTTATCTTGTTCTATTCTATTTAAATTTATTTTCTTGTTAATACATACATATAATTGCATGCATGTACAACTCTTCCCATCTCTCACTCTCCTACTCCGTTCCTACCTTCTCCGGGATCATATTTTCGTTCATATTTCGTCCGAATCCTAGTCCTAAAAGGATACAACTTTCTTAACCCAATTTTAATCAAAACTCTCCTCCATTCTTTTATAAATACCCCATAACCCCGACCCTAGGGCACACCACGAAATTCCCCACGCTCCATTAGTCCAGAAAGAGGAGAAAATTACAAGAATTCGGAGCTCCAATCCATGGAGTTCTAGAGAGAAAGAAAGAGAGAGAAAAGTGGGTTTGTGATCAAGAACCAACCAAAACCCGAATTGATTATTCCAATCCCTTCCTACAACTCCTAGCATCACCAAATATCATCCAATTCGGTCCCAAGGTCCCTCGATCGAAGAACCCGAAACTTTCTTCTCAAATTTTCAAGTTTCAATCGAAAATCAATTCGATCCAATTCAAGGTATTTTAATTCATTCTAACCTCTCCTCTAAGTATATATTGTGTTTATATGCTTAACTCTATGCCCCAATTGGTCCCATGCATCAAAAACCGAGCCAAAACGAAAAAAATAGAATTTTCGGCCAGATTCACCAAGTTGATATTATTTTTGAACTCGACAGTCTATTTGTAATTATTTACGTAGAAGATGACCCTTCTGATATTATTTTTAAAATCTTTTTGATATTAATATTATAAAAAACTACTGAATTGATATTATTTTTTACGAAATAATATCATCTTAGTATCAAAACTATTAATTATATCAGTTTAATTTATCTGGTAGATTGAATTGATAAAAAACGTTCGAAATGACTTTTCGACATTCCGAACAATGTTTTCGACCCCTGATTTATTTTTTCTAGCCTTTTAACACTTCAAAGATCATACCTTGTTAATTTTATATTTTTTTAATTTAATTATCTATTTATTTGATTTTAATTCGTTATTATGTAAAAATTTACAACTAAAAATCATTGCAACCTTATGAACTACTCTATAAATCCCCAAACTATTTTTCCTAGATTCCTAACATATCAAAGATCATAAGTTGCTGATTTCATATTTTTTTTATGTTATTAACTATTTATTTTATTTTTAATTAAAGTTATAAACGAAAAATAATTACGACCTTACAAATAATGTTTTTAACGTCTAAAATATTTTTCCTAGACTTCTTACATCTCAAAGGTGATATGATATTAAAATAAGATTTTATTTATTTAATTAGCTATTTATTATTATTTACGCGTTGTTTCTTAATAATAATACTTTAAAATATTATAAAAGAGGTTAATAATTTCGAATAATTTTATTTAGACTTCTTACAGTCCTAAGATGATACTTTGTTAGAATAAATATATTTTTAATTATTTAATTATTTATTATCTATTTAGTCTTCTTTTGCCTACTAACTTAATCTTTTTATTTAAAATAATTCCGTGAGCATCCAAACCCAACTTTTAGCATTCGAACTTATTATAGAGGACTGTTAGGACCTTTATTAAGGTTACGATAATTATTTAAATATTTTTACCTTATTAATGTATTTAATTAGTGTTTAATTAAATTAATTACTTATAGTTAATTAACAAAAGTCTAGAAAATTATTTTTAAATCTTAATTAAATAATTCTTACATTCTTAATGACTTTGTGACCATACGAGATTAAGGGCAACGGCCCAGTCATAAAAAGTTATGTGATTGCATTGCTTATTAACTGTTTCGATCCGTTTGTTATTCGTTTTCAATTATTATTGTGATTGATATTGTATCGATATTTCATTTGAATGTTAGATTGGACCCTAGAGACATGGGGTGGTATACGATATAGAAATCACTTAGACGATGCTAAGTAATGGATAAATTGTGAAGTTTCTTTCTGTTTAGAGGTTACCTCAAGCGTGATATGAGAAATGATGAGATTGTGATGAGAATTGAAGCGGCGAGAGTCCAAAGGATGAATTGAAACCAAGCGAGAGTCCAGGATGAATTGATAGACCGGGTGTCCAAAGTGATGATTGTGAAATGGTTGTGATGTGGTTCATAAGATAGGCGAACCCTAGGTGTGATTTAGGCATGATAAGCTTACCCCTTGTTGTAGTTATTGGGGGTGCACACTCGGTACATAACTTAGGTGTTCTGCGACAACAAAAGGGAGTGATCTCATGGGACGGGATATGGCTAGCGGTTGGGGAGGAAAGATCTCGTGGAGAGATCTTAGATTTCATGTTAAGTTAATGGATAGCAATGAATCAAGTTATGTGAATTATCTCTGTTTTACTTTTTCGCACCATATATATATTCTGTTTGCCTGCTAGCTGTAAAGTAAGAGGGGTGGTTGGGTTGGATTATTTTACTGGGTGATTTATCACTCACGGATACGTCTGTATCCTGGCAAATCGATTGCTTCGGCGATTAATTTGCTAGAGGGCGCAGGATTCAATGGAGGAGATTCAACGATGATGCAGTTCGACACGAAAAGAATATCAGTAATGAAGATCGAGGATGCTTAGGATTCGTATCAAGATTAGAGTCAGCTCTGAAGTTAGTGTATTTTGATTTAGTAGATCTATCTTGAAATTGTAATGGTTAAAGCTTTATTTTGGAAAATCATATTTATTTAGCAAATTTTCTCATAGAAATTATTTATTTTTCTCCCGAAAAGTCGGGGCGTTACAAATACAAACAAGGGGGTCACATGGTCAATTTGTACATCAGAATATTTAGAACATATATAATGAAATACCAATTGATAAGACATCAGGTGCTGAATTTTACCTAGTATAGGCTTCTCCCACATTTTTTTAATCTTAGCTTTCTCCTCGCTCGAGAGTAGACGATGCACTGCGTTTGCCCTAAGGTTTCTAATCGGTTTAGGCTTCAAAGGTCCCTTTTCTGGCCCTGCGATAAAGTTTTCAACATCTATCACTCCTTTGGGGTCGACTTCTGCATTTACTCTTGACGATTCTGATGTGGGTCTCTTACGTTTGCGTCCATATTCATACTCTTCTTTTTTGGTGTCCTTCCTCATCCTCACCCTCAGACGGGTTATCATCGAACGCTCTTGATCCTCCGGTGTCGTTGCTCTATATTTCTGCGTCATTTCGTGTACCGCTGTCTCCGTAAGTTGATCCCATAGCTGACTGTTTTCACTCAGTAGGACCAAAACAGTTTCATCCAAGCTTTCAATCTTCTTGTCCTTGATTGAAATTTCTCTCGCATGTATGTCCTCCATCTGTTTCATACGGTCATTCATCTTCGCTATTTGGTCACGGAGCTCGCCAATTAGACTAGTTTTCTGATCATTTTCCATTGGATTACCGATGTATTCAATACTAGGACCACTGTCCCGAAGACAACATATCCGTGATGCAATTTCAGCACAATATCCCGTGTGCACACTGCTATTTTTCAGGAAATCCTGCACCGTGTGCACACTGTCTTCAGTTATTCTCATCCTCGCTGAATCCCCCTTTTTACAAGTCATTAATGCATATGTACGCTTACTACATTCAGTCCCATTGTCATGTTCTTCTGAACCATCTCCCCCCTCATTTACAATATTTTCGCCGGCCTTTCCGGCATCGCCATTGTCTATGTTCCCAGAAGCCATATTGGTATCATGAACTTTTGGTTGCCGTGAAACCACCTGATGAATTGGAAATCAAACATGGAATGGCAGGTTACCATCAAGATCAGAGTAACAGTGTGCAATGACTAAAGGATCGCAAACATGATCATTTTTTATAAACAAAAAAAAAAACCATATACCTGATTAGCTTCAAGCTCATTGAGTGATATGTCCCTAAACGCTTCTCCCAAATCCATCGTCCTCCACTTAATTATATCGAGGGATTCTTCGGGATGGAGAGGCTTCACCAGATTGGTGTGCTCGCATAGCCAGTACTGCAAATTTCAAAAGAAACATGGTAAACTCATCATGTTTATTCACAACATCAAAACGTAGTTTAAACACATGCTACTTACCAGAAGAACCACGACACACCTTGACACCCTCCTTGGGTCGTCATGATGCTGTCTTATTGACATCATAAGTTGATCCACAATCGCCCCACACCAATCATAGTTTCGTAACAGTACCAGGTCCTCAACACGTTCCAAATATACCCAATTCACAGTTGTCCCGGCGGGAAAAAAAAGACTATGTAATAGGTACGCACACAGTAGCCGTACAAAATCTTCCCTACCGGCTTTGTTGTTTCTAAGCGCATATTCTTTCACAAGTTCCTTCAGCGAAGAACTTGACAAACGTTCTGCTACGATAGAACCTCTTCTCACCATTTCAACGCCATCTCTGGATCCATACTTGAAACTGACCTTATCAGACCCCCCCCTGTTATGCCAAATATACTAAATATGTCATCCCGTGTTATCCTAATGGTCTTGCCTCCCAATTTAAATCCTCCAGTGTCAGGATCATATGCGTTGATGATCCTGATAATCATTTTGTCACTTTTTCGACAATGCGCGGATGTCAACTTGTTATCAATAATGGACTCAAAAATCTTCCAGAACGGAGTTTTCTTCATGATCTTCTTGTGATCATCACTCAAATCCAACTCCTCAATCAACGTCTTTATGCCATTTAGGCTTGCACGATATGCTGTCTCACGTGTTTCTCCCACATTTACAGCTCAATGTTTCTTCAAACGAGGATGTTTGGCCTTCATTCCTCGCGCTACAATCCCAGATCTTGTACGTTTTGGCGCAGACTCTTCCACATCAAGTCGAGGATGTTTGGCCTTACATCCTCGTGCTACACTCCCAGATCTTGTGCGTTTTTGGGCAGACTCTTCCACATCAAGTCGAGGATGTTTGGCCTTAATCCCAGATCTTGTGCGAACCCTCGAGTACCCTTCCACATCCCCATGATTTTCTTGTGGTCTCATACATTTAATCTTTGAAGGTGGCGTATCTTCAACTACTGCATCATCTAAATCAACTTCTTTTTGCTTCATCCTAGCTCCCCCTCGTTCATTCGTAGGCTTAACTCCTGAAAGAATGTTGGACATGCCATTAGGTCATTCAAAGAGAGGTAAATTTTGAGCCTGTTCATGAAGCTTTCATGATCACACAACAGTATATAATGTATGGAACATGGAATTCGTAAACTCAAAACTAATATTATCATACTATTATAAAATGGCAAATTTATCACCTACTTGCATCACTTGACACTTAATTCAGGTTGTCAAATTTACTTCTCAGTTGACCATTGTAACAAAGACAACTTGACCCCATATTTGCATGCCTTATTCATAGTACCCGCTGATCTTGTTTCAAAAAACATGCCTTAATTAACATTAACAAGATTTAACATTACATAATGAATAAGTTACATGGTTAAATTACCATGGTATTACATGGTTAAATTTCCATAACAGTTACAATTAGCTAGGCCTTTAATCAAGACAGAATCATCAAGATGAAGAGAGGAAACCCAGTTTCAGGGGCAATGACAATCCACATGTGCACAATAATGGCTCACTGAACTCTTATTTATCTATAAGCTGATCTGAAGGTAGAAACAACTCTGTTTTTAACATTAAAAAAGCCAATGGACCTATCCCATATCGAACAAAATACCCACCAACATTATTGCCTTTAATCGTATTATGGGTAAATTATCATGAGATTTTTATGGTTACATTACCATGAAAATAACAGTTAAATCATGGAATCAAACAAACAATCTAAATCTCACTGATTCACACAATGGGCGTAAACAGATCAGATATACAAGCGTAACCTAGCGCCAACCGACATAACCAAACAAAACTATCGAAGAACAAATGGGGTTTAAGGGATGGACTTACGAGATCTGCCCATGTCGATTTCACCTTCTTCTTCTCCGCCGCTGCCTTCAACCACAAAAGGCTTGATTTTTTTTTGACGTCGAGAAGTTTTCCGCCAAAAACCCCTTTCCGAAAGAACGGGGGAATGCATTCAAAGTAGTGCGTCGCCGATATTGGGTTTCCGACTAGCTTTGGGTTCCGATTGATTTGGGTTTATACGGACTAGGGATTTTCGAAAGATTGAGCTCCACATTCGAATGGATGGATTCTGCTGTAGATGAATGTTGATGATTAATGTCATGAACGACAATCACGGGATTTGGACGAGAGAAATTTGGCGTTTATGTTAGCAGGATCGAATGGGATTCTCGCAAGGACGACAGGGATTAAGGTTTCGTCCCCAATTTCCACGTTCTCTCTCTCTCTCTCTCTCTCTCTATATATATATATATATTAACATATATAACAACAATAGAAGGGCAATAACGGGAGAAAAACTAGTGCTAGGACGAAATCATAACTATTTAAAACCGGAGGGACGAAATCTTAACTCTCTTGTGCTTCTAGGATGAATAATTTAGCCTCCCAAAAGAAAATGACAAAATCAGCACCCTACTTACTCCTATATTGTGGAGATAATGGTGGTTGGTGCATGCTGTAAATGGGACCCACTTAACATCAAATGCACCGCCCGTTAGTTATTTTATTTATGTTAATTGATTGATTTTAGATGTCAACTATGAGAACCCGAAAGGGCACTTGGCAAAAAAAGAAACCCCCCTGGGAATGCCTTTGATATACCTTGGCATATTCTCTTTATCACCTCCTTATGGCAAATTTGGAAGGATAGAAATAAAAAGAGTTTTGACAACATTGAGATACCGTGTTACATTAGTGCCAGGAATATTATTGCCTATTCCCAGGAAATCGTTGAAGCCTTCAAGTCCCCTCTCATTATAGGCTATCGGCAAGCATGTCTAATCTCTTGGCTTAATCCAACTGCAGGTAACATTAAACTTAATATGGATGGCTGCTGGTATGAGATGAATGGGAGAGGAGGCTTCGGAGGACTATTCAGGGATCATAAGGGCGACTGGATCATGGGCTACTATGGTATGAGAACTTTTTCCTCAAGTCTAGAGGCAGAGATCTGGAGAATCCACAAAGGGCTAGAGATTATTTTGGAAAGAAAGCTGAGGAATGTGTCAATTGAGTCGGACTCAATCACGGCGGTTAATCTAATCAAAGAAGGCCATCAAAGTAACCACCCTCAAAGCGTGCTTATTAACGAAGCCCACTACCTCATGGCCAGGACTAACACCCCAATTGAGCACACCTACCGTTCGGCTAACCAATGTGCCGATCATCTTGGAAGAATGGGAGTGGAACAGATTGATAGACTCGTTTTTGTTATCGACATGCCTTTAGCTATGAGGGAATTTATGCTTAGAGATAGCCTAAACATTAGGCAAGTGTTAGATTAATTGTTGTTTCCTGTTTAAGCTCTTGACTTAATGACTGTGTATGTAACCCTAATGCGGCACTTTCTCTCGTAATCTATGTTAAATTTTCGTTTGACCGAAAAAAGAAAGAAACCCCCAAAGGACAGCCTAGAAATTGGGATTTATTCCCCCTTCAGATTTCGAGTTCGAAACCTTTGACGTGCTATTAATTTCTTTGGGATCAGTGTATGCAGAGGTTTGTTTCAATTTTAATTGGGCTCTCAGCAAGTTTACAGTTGAAATTAGGACATCAAGGTTAATGGAAGAACGTATAAACTGACCTAAACACATGAGTCATAAAAAAAAAGCAATGACGAAATGAGAGCGGTGTTAATATACAATTAAATTAGGTGCGCAGTTCGTTGTAGGAGTTTCTAGAGTATTGTAGACGCGCGTACGCATAAATTTGATAAAAATAAAGGAAATAAAGTTGAGTTGCCTTCATTGATAATGCTTCACAAAGTAAAAAAAAAAAAAACTTCATCTTTTTTCTCCCGAACCAATAGAAATTGCTTGAGCATTTTCGTTATTTATTGGGACTGTACCCAATGAGGTTATTCCGGCCAGTTGGCCAGAATCCAAAAGTTACTCGTATTTTCTGTGAAATGTTGTGGGTTTGAACATATCATTGGTGGAAATTTATGGGTATTGCCAAGCATTTGTTATTATTATGCATTTCTTAATTACTAGTATAATATAATGAGCAAAAATGTTATCGTCACTGACCAAAATTGGCATAATTCCATTACAACAAATTACATAATTCCCGACCAAAATTGGCGACTAAAAAAAATTTCGTCGCCAAATATTAAGCAATTACCGACTAAATATAAATTAGTCGGTAGAAGTTTTAATAATTCCCGACTAAACACATTTTAGTCGTTAATAGTAGCTTTTTTCCGACTAAAAATAAGTTTAGTCGGCGAAAATTAATTTTCAACCAATTTAAAAAATCAATAAATGAAACAAAATTGCCCGACTAAATAATATTAGTCGGTAATTTATCAAATATTTTCCTTCATTTATTAAATATTTCCCGACTAAATAATTAGTCGGTAATTTATCAAATGTTTTTGGTATTTTCGGTAATTTATTAAATATTTTCCGACTAAATAATTAGTCGGCAATTTATTAAATATTTCCCGACTAAATAATTAGTCGGTAATTTATCAAATATTTTCGGTATTTTCGGTAATTTATTAAATAGTTGCCGACTAAATAATTAGTCGGCAATTTATTAAATATTTTCCGACTAAATAATTAGTCGATAATAATTTAAATTAGCCGACTAAATAATTAGTCGGGAAATACGATCATATGCCGACTAAATTTGTTTTAGTCGGTAATTACCTTTCCCGACCGCAATTCCCCGACTAAATTGCTGACCAAATTTTTTAGTCGGGAATGGTTATTGCCGACTAAATTCGTACCTTTTGCCGACTAATAGTTTAGTCGAGAATGGTGTAATTTCTTGTAGTGTTCGGACAAGAATGCGTGTCTAAAATCGCCCAATGTGTATGCAGGGTCAGAGGTATATGGAGGGGAGAGTGGCAGGTGTATGTTTCAACATGCATCAAATAGTTCTAGACACATCTTTATAAGAATTTGTGCACTTTTGTCTGTGTTTACGTAGCGCGCATTACTCTATAAAGAATGTCAAGAAAATTATAATTTGAATAGTAGTAATATTTTGCATAACTGCCATACATTTTTTTTTCTTCATGTTTTTTAAAATACTTATTGCATCTTAATCACCCTCCATTGAATTGTGAGCTAGTTGCTTCCACATTCTGTTTTCCACTTTAGAGTACGTCGACCCTCCAAGACTCAAACCCATATAAGCCATGACACTATATGTTGCCCGTGCTCAGAATTTTTAACATGAGAGAGAGAGAGAGAGAGAGAGAGAGAGAGTACACGGTACACCGAGGATTGAAGGGGAAAAAACACTAGTGCATCATTTCAAGAGTTAAGAGTAAGCTGTAAGCCTACGTTTTTTATGGTTAAGTTAAGTTTTCATAGACTCTGTTCCAAAATGTTTATTCGGTCCGCAAAACAAAAACATAAAAAAAATACAATTTTTGCAAAAAAATTAAATTTTTTTCAACAATTCACTAGATATTGATGAGTTCTTTTAATTTGTTAAAAAAAGTTTGAATTTTTTGTTGAAAGAAATGCTTTATTTTTTAGTTCTCGTTTTACGGACCGAATAAACATTTTTGAGACTGAGGTATATATTTTTTTGGGCTAGCTAATAATGGAATCCCTAAGCCTTTGTCTCGTAAATAGGATTTGTGTTTGGAGATAAATACCCAAAAGAAGTAGTACTACTCAATACTGCATATTTGGACAATTACGTATCGTCCACACCAATCCCTTATCTCTTTCCCAGCTTGTCGTTTACTCTCTCTCTCTCTCTCTCTCTCTCTCAACAAATACTGTTTTATTGTCGTTCCTTTGGCTTTTTCCTGTCCCAATTTACTTGGCTCTATTCAGTCGGGAATGTTGTGTGAAAAATTAATTTTCAAGAAAAGTGAAATAAAGAAAAATACAATTTATTTTTGTGTATGTGTTTTCTTGACAAAAAATCTTGCAAAAAAACAAGAAGTCATTTCTTTTAGCAAGATCTATTTTGAAGGAAAATACTGTTTCTCAGTGGAAAAGTTAAAGCTATGGGTTCTACAACTTTTCTGATAACTGAAGACATAAAAAATTACAAGAAAATTGATATTTTCATAATTTTTCATCCTTTCGGTGCAACTGGATGGAGCAAGAAAATTTTGAGATCTTCGAATTGCTAAACACATCAGGCAACGAAAACCTTAGCGTTATGCCAAGAGATTTACACTAAAATAAAGAACAAGGAACTTTTATAAAATAGATAGAGATCTCAGAGGCGGGAAATTTGTATTTCGCATTATGATAAGATATAATTATGAAAGACACTAGCATGCATGTACTCCTTCAATAAGAGTCCGCTTATTAACCGAATATATGAGTATCAGATTGAATTGTATCTAGCTAGGAAGTAGGGGTGGCAAATGAACGAGTTTGGGTCAAATTGGATAAGTTGTAAGTGGATTGGGTCTTTAATGGGTTATTGACCCATTTAGAACTCATTAGTTATGAGCTTAATTACATATATCAAACCCGACCCATTTATTTGAAATTAAACTCGACCCGCCCATTAATCCAATTACACACACACATTAAAATTTTGAAATGACTAAATAACCATATACACAAAAATGACCATATTACCCGTATACATCTAAATGACTAAAATATCCATGTCGACTAAAATTACCATATTTGGACCATCAAATCAAATCCAACGCTGCTACTTTTTTTTTTTTTTTTTTAGGAAGCAGAAAAATAACATGCATTAGAACAAATTAACTAGTCTGTATAGATTTTATTAATAACAAACCAAATGTTCGAAGGACGAAAAATACAAAAAAATTGTGCGATGCATTTTAAAAAAAATTTGCTCTTCCGGTAAAATGTTTTACCTAATTTCTGATGTTTGGTTGTATAAAAAATGATGAAAACATTTTACATGTAAAATATTTTTCATTAATTGGATGAAAATGACTAACCCTTAAGTCTTCCGTAAGCTATTTTCCGAAATGAACTCGCTGCCTTCTATTGCAATTTTCACTGCTCAGTTTCCTCGATCATCTGTCCCGACCCATGTTCAATTCCAATATTCTCAGATCTCTTCATCATTTAAGCCTCCCCCTCTCTCTTTATACTATTTTATCGATTTCTGAAAATATTTTTCAAGTGCCAACCAAATATCGGAAAATAAAAGTTTGAAATTTGTTTTTTGAAAAAACATTTTACATGAAAAATATTTTATATCGAAACAAATGGATCCTAAGTTTCGCTACCTTTTTAACTATCTAATGATAATGCCAAAATGTAGCAAAGTTTGGCCTATAAATGAGAAATTAATTAACGTAATAATAACGGAAAAAAAATTGATTGTTAATCGTTGGTGCTTTCTTAAGCTAGATCTATTTTTTCTTTGGCTCATTTTTTTTGTTTGCTTTTGCTTATTTTTTATTCACTTCATTTCACTTTTTGATTCTTTTCTTCTGGAAATTTGGGAGTCAAATACACACACACAAAAAAAAAAACATATTTCTTAAATTGAGCAATAAAAAATTGATGTGGTTAAGGATCGAGGTTTTGTCAGCCACCATATTTTTTTAAACAAAAAGTTTTCATCATATCATGACACTTTTTGCCGTAACTTTGAAATATGAACAATGTTTTTTGACAGTGAAAAATGAAAAGTTAATTAGGACCAAAAAATTGGGGATGGGGGAGTAGTATATATGGAGGGCTGACATTGTCATTAACTAACAGTGATTAAGTAAAACTCGACTTTGAATTGGAAACGGACTTAACGGGGAGTAATTTGTGACTGATGAAGGCTTTTTTTGGTAGGTCATGTTCATAATTTATTGGGTCATTTAAGTTGACCCAATTAATAATGGGTTATATGGGTTGAGATTCATTCTGACCCAACTAATAAATAGATTGGATTAGGTTTGTTTCCCAGAAGGTGAGTTTGGTTAGTGGTTTTGAGTTCAATTTGTCCCCGCTACTAGGAAGTAGGAACCAGATATAATGCATAGGGACATGTCACATCAATACTAATTTGATGGAACTACGTACACTATGACATTATTTGTCCCTTTACTATATATAGTCCCATCAAATAAAGAAGTTCCGCGTACTTTTGTCTATAGATTCTTTTTAAAAATGTTCCACCTAGTCCACCTTATCCATTGATTATTGAGTTATCAAAATGTGGATACCTCTCCTTTCGAGGTCTCACCATACAGGTTGGCCAATTTGCGAAACTACTATCTTTTAGACACTTGTTACGGCGTGCCTTGTTTGATCAGAAGTACCTATTGTGGCACACTTATTCTGTTTAGAGTCACCACTTGATTTTAGGAACCAAGACACCAAAAAGATCGAGATTTTGAATTCAGGTGCCAAGGGTAAGGTTTGGTGAAAGTACTAGATCTCCGACCAACCAAAAGGTTGGCCTTTAATTGTTCGGCATAAAATGTTTCAGTTTTTTTTTTTCCTTAATTTTGCAAGTACATTTTAATTAGCCATTAAACAGATATGGGTGAGAATGATTAATAAAACCAAAAACGGGAAAGGAACAAGGGAAGCATGCAGAAAATATGAAAACAATTTGATAGGGACTTGCAATCGCTAGGATCATTGACGATTGACAGAATTCGCCACTTAAGATCGATCGATTGCCAAATGCAATATAAAACACTAGCCACCCGACAAAGTTGTGACGATCGCCACTCCTAGTTTCACCATAACAACAGAAACACGTACAAGAAGAAGCAAAAAAAAAGAAAGGAAAAAAAAAAAAGAAAGAAAAATGGAAGAAGAAGAGTAAAAGAATTAAACCAAAACGGAAGGTGGCTAGCCCACTGGGGCTAGTGGATTGTCCCACCTTGATCCCTCAATCCCAGTACCATATCGGAGCACGGTTTCTTAGCTTTTATGGGCTAAAAGCACGGTGGAAGACTTCAGATATTGGAAAGTTTGGTGAATACACAAAATATTATGGATTTCGGGATTCAACGATTTGAAGACTAGGGTTTACTTTCTGCATGGGATTGAGCAGTGGGTAGGGATTTTGGCAGAGATTCAAGGTGGTTTGAGAGGGATTGAATTTATTCAATCCGGAGGTTTAGGCCTCTATTTATAAGAGAGAAATGTGAATTAATTAAATCCAAAATTGAGTGTTTAATCCGGTTGTAACTCTATCAAATAGAGTTGTATGAGATCTGGAATGTATAACCGGCCGGCATTAGGAAGGAAGAGTTTGAAGAGGATTCAAACTCTGTTCTGCAGAAAACAAAGATCAACGATCGCCAGAAAGAATGGCGATAGACAGAATTGGTAAGGCAGTTGTGGTTCTAGACCAGAAGGAGAATGACGATGGACACCAAAAATGGCGATCAACTATTTATCTAGCGATCAGCAAAGTCCAGGTAGAGAAGGAAGGTGGTGATCAGTTGTATATCTAGTGATCGACACAAATTAGTGGTGATTTTGCTTCTGAAAGTGGCGACTAGTTTAGAAAGGGAAGATAAAGGTGTGGATAAGCTTAGAAAGGAATTTTAGAGAGTATTCCAACAACTTAGGTTTACAACTGTTTAAGCAGGAGTTCGTACTCTTAGCCAGATAATTACGAGAACCTATTCATCATCGAAAAATATCCTAAGTGGGGCTTAAATACATGCTAAGCTAAATTAGGGTGTTTACATACACCTCAACGGAATTGTGTACTATCTTACCACATGAAGTTGTACAATCAAATACAGGAAAAATGGATTTCATACTTCCACTTTTCTTATCCTGCAAACAAAAGTTCCTTGATTTTGTTATTTGTACTTGAACATTAATTATTAATATATCGAAAATGATATAGGTACCGACCGGAAATGTAGGAAAATCGTTACTTTGTCTTAAAACAATACACAAGAAAAACTTGTCAATAGAGAACACAACCACTAGTTTGGATTAGGTTGTAGATGAACCGAGTTGTTTGTGAAGTACTACTCGCAGCTCAACTCGATAAAGGTTCGTTCGATGGAGTTTAATTCATCTACTAAATGAACTGAACCTGAGTCTCAATGTTAGGTTCGTTCAATAAAGGAGCAGAACTTGAATTTGACAGTATTCGACTTGCTTAGGCTAATGAACCTAGTTAGTTCGTGTGTGTGTTGTTGTATAGACTCCTATATTGAATATGTATAAGTGTATATGTATATAATGAAAATTGTGTAACGCGTGCATGTATAAACTTTTAAAAGTACTATGAAAACTTGTTTATAGTTTTACGTGTTTTTATAATCTTACATATGTATGAACTTATTTATGTACAAATTTAAACTTTTATTCAATCCCCAAACCTATATGAGAGGATAAATATACGATATTCTTAACTCGTTAAGGCACACACAAGCTCAAGTTCGACTCAAACATAGACAAGTTCGGCTTGAACTCATCTTACCAAATTTTCACTGAGATGAAGCTCGAGCTAGAATTCAATAAAAATTTAACAAACAAGCATAAACATTCTAAAACTCAACTCAATTCAGCTTGTTTGCATCACCAGTTCGGATTGGCTTTGGAGAATTGTAACGCCCCTAATTTTGGGAATGGTAAATAAACCTTTTCATTCAAAATCTGAATAGAGTTTGGCTCATTATTACATCACAATTCCTACAAGAGTTCATTATTTACACAAGAAGGAAACTAAGGTTCCTAACTATAGCTCTATCTGCTCATCCATCCTAGCCAGCTCTTCGGCTCCAAAGGCCTCCAAGGTGTATAGCTCTCTTTGATCATCTACAAAGTCTGATACATTATACCAGCGTCGCCACTAGTATAATATGTCAGGGTCACCAAAGGTAACACCATGAGCTACAAGAGCTCAGCAAAGTAATCCTATAACCACTAACCCTTAGGCCGCGTTCAATTGTCAAGAAAGTACAGAAAAGGATGGGAAAATCAACTTTCCCATAACTTTTCTAGTGTTCAGTTGGCGGGAAAGTAGTGGGAAACATGTTTTTAAATTTTCCTGTAAGATTTATTTTCTTGCAAAAGTGATTCGGCCAAAAGCATAGGATTTTGCATCACGGGAAAAGTTTTCTCCATTGTGCGGCCAAAATAATTGGCGGGTAAGAACAATTTCGACTACTATGGTGCTTTATGAGATAATTGTTGTGAAAAAAGATTGGTATTTTATTTTTATTGGAAGTATTTATTTATCTTGTCATTAGTGTTCAATTTTATTTTGTACTAATTAATTAATAGTGAGTTTTTGCATCGGCAACTAACCAAACACGGTTGTTTAACATTTGTTTATTTAGTTATCATCTACTTATTTTTTAAACTTCATTTGTAAGGTTGATTTGTAACGCCCTTGATTTTTGGGTACGTTAAATAAATATTTTCATTGAACATCAAAAGAGAGTCTGACTCTTTATTACAGCATAATTCCCACAAGGGTTCAATATTTACACAAATGAAGAGGTTCTAAGGTTCCTAACTACAGCTCCGCCTGCTGCTTCATCCTAGCCAGCTCCTCAACTCCAAAAGCCTCCAAGGTATACTGTTCGTCTGGATCATCTACAAAATCTGACACATTATACTAGCGTCGCCACCGATATAATATGTCAGAGTCACCAAAGGTAACACCATGAGCTACAAGAGCTCAGCAGAATAATCCTATACCCATTAACCCATAACTTACCAATATCAGAGTAAATAGTAGCATACCAAACTCTTGCACAAGCAGCGGAATACATACATGTTTAACATGGCATTAACAATGACACATCTGCATTCCTTAGTCTAACGTTGGTGTCTGCATTATATATGTTTCTCCTACGCGACTCATCGTAGAACGTGTCTCATTTACATTTCCAAATCAACATTTTGAAAATCACATTTAACACACCCAACCTCGGTTCCGTCGCACCGGGTTCCTGAGTATCCTCATAATGGTTCCACCGCGCCGGGTTCCCATTGGCACACATTTGCATTTCAAAAATCATTTTTAACACACCCAACCTCGGTTCCGCCGCGCCGGGTTCTCAAGTATCCTCACAATGGTTCCTCCGCGCCGGGTTCCCATTGGCACACATTTGCATTGGCTCCTCTTCGCGGATAACCAAGCCACACACCCAACCTCGGTTCCGCCGCGCCGGGTTCCCGAGTATCCTCACAATGGTTCCGCCGCGCCGGGTTCCCATTGGCGCACAGTTGCATTTTAAAAATTATTTTTAACACACCCAACCTCGGTTCCGCCGCGCCGGGTTCCCATTGGCACACAACACACACACATACACACGCACATAATGCACCCACATTTGGTCATTATATAGTTTCAAAAATCCTTTTTATCCATATCAACCACATTTCCACAATGGGCAAGTCTGGCCGCATTGCGTTTTCAAAACACACATTGTCTTTAACACACCCTAAGTATCATGTTTCTACTTTCTCAATTTCTTTGTCTCGTTACATGCAATGACTCCGCGGTGGGACTTTTCACATTATAAATCATTTAAATCATTCATTGTAATCTAACTAGCAAGATCCTCCAACTCTATATTACCTAATCGTATTCAAATTATTACTAACGAATAGTGCTACATGTGAGGATGCTCTTGAAGTAATCTTTACTTTTGCTTTCAAACATTCACAAGTATTGTTAGCAAAACATGCCTTAAAACTCATAATCAATTCAAAGATCAAGGGATAATTCTTTCGAACTAAGTTGATACTTTATGAAAACAAATATCGTTTTTCTTTCATGCATTTCAAACCTTTAAAGTAAGTAGAAAACCTTATATACTTAAGATTGAAGAGTAATGGATAAAATACTTAGAGTTAGAGGTATAAGATGATTGTACTTCATGCATCTCAAACAAACGTCATACAATATACTTAGAGTTAATGGTTAAGAATAATCTACAAGATCATGCTTTCATTTCAAGAACCTAAGCAACATAACTAGAGTTATTCTAGGGAAAATGAGTAGAGATTAATCTACGTATACTTAGGATTAATAAGTAAAGGAGAATCTACCTCATGCATCTCACACCATACGAACATCATACAATATATCTCGGAGTTAACGGTTAAGAATAATCTACAAGATCATGCTTTCATTTCAAGAACATAAGCAACATAACTAGAGTTATACTAGGGACAGTAGATAGGAAAATCTACCTTGATCCGAAATTAGCCGGGGCCGAATAAGCTTAGTTGAAAAATTCTACGGGCGATGAAACTCTCAAATCTGGACCAAACTTCGGATGGCAGTAACTCGGTCAATACTTAGCCGAATAGGATCGTTCTTGAGTTTAAATCGAAGATCTTGAAGTTTTCTACAATTTTCGTGGAGGACGTTGTTCCTAGAAACGACTTTAGGTAGGAGAAAAATGGTTATAAAGGAAGTGACAGTAAGCTGTCTGGACTGAAAATCCGAGAATTTTACTGAATTTCGGATGGCAATATTTTGGTCATTTCTTAGCCGATTGGGGCGGTTCTTGGGTCTAACTTGAAGGTTTTGAAGTGCTCTACAACTTTCTCCAAAGAAGTTAGTTCTAAAAACTACCTTAAGTAGGAGAAAAATGAGGATTTACGAAGGGTAGTAAGCTGACTGGAAAGGCAGCAATGGTTTCTAGAGAGAAGTTGGAGTAAGGGGTGAAGGTGTGAGTTGAATGGCAAGCTTTGGGTGTTATTTATAGCAAAAACTTGGCCTTCTCTCTCCCTCTCATGGCCAGCCATATCTCTCTCTCTCCCCCATGGATTTGTTCCATGGTCTTGTCAAATCATGCTTGAAAGCATGCCATGCTTCCATGACTTGTCTTTATCCAATCTTTTAGGCTTTAAGGCTAACACCCTAGGTTATCATGAAGGGTTTTATGGCTTGTCTTGTCCTAAATTGGCTTGTTTGCAAGGGGAAAGAAAAATGATTGGCTAGGTTGTACTTTGGAAGACTATAAATGGTTGTAAAGTGAAGTCTAAGCTTAAGGGCTATAATGTACCTTGTTGGAGTGTACCACACACAAGCACACAAGCAAACTCTCCCTCCCTCTCCAAATTCGGCCAGCCCTCTCTCTTTCTTCCTCTCTCTTTCTTCCTCTCTCTTTGTTTTGTCCCATCATGCTTGAAAGCATGCAACATTTCTCCTTCATGGGTCAATCAATGTACTTCAAGCATGCCAAAGGTTGTCATCTCTATTTTAAGCCATGTCTTAGGTTATCATGAGGGATTCTATGGGTTGTCCAAATCCTAGAAAGGTTTTGCTTGCAAAAGCACAAGAAAGAAGTCATAATGGTTGTACTTTGGTTGAGTAAAGACAAGGAAGATGACTTGGTTGAGTTGTCAAACACAAGCACACACTCACTCTCCCTCTCTCCCATTCGGCCTCCCTCTCTCTCTCTCCCTATTCGGCTCTTTCTCTCTCTCTCTCAAGTACTAAGTACACTTACATGGGAAGTCTAGAAATGAATCAAGTATTATGAGCTTTCAAGTGACTTGTCAATGAAAAGTCTAGACTAATACTTTCCTAGAAAGCATACCAGGGTTAGGATAATTTAGGAAAGTAACATAATTAGGGTTAGGGCTATATTATCTAGGGTTGAACGCATGCAAGGCTATGGTGTGGGCTCCCGCGCCCGAAAAGCGCTAACCCGAAGAGTCGCCACTCGGATTTTTGAGATGGATCATCCGAGAAACCGAGGAGTCGTTTGGAAAAGGCTTTTGGTCTAGCGAAAACGTTGAGATGTTAGGTTCGGGAGCCACATTACGAATGGGGAAGATTTTTCTTTAAAAAACACCCCATTCGCCCGGTAGAACCGGTCTCTACTTACTGTTTTCAAAAGGGAAATCTTCAATATTATTTGGAATATCAAACTCTTTAATAAAGCATATAGCGGGGAAGGGACATGGAAAATATATCACATTGACGTGCATGTGGTGCTGTCTGTACAGTAGTGATAAAATGATGTGAGCAGATGAAATAAACAACATTCAAGTGAGTGGTCCTCATTAAAGCATTCACGGCACCGAGATGCCGCGCGTCATCTCAACTGCCGTCTTGTGGTAAAGCTCTGTTTGTCGGTATTGCACACTTTCAAAACATTATCTAGCTCACTGCTTTCTCTCTATATCTTTCGGAAAACTCATCAGAAGCCTCACGACAGTCAGATCATCCCAAAAATGTCATTGTCTTTCTCAAAACATGGTTTTAAAGTAATTTTTAACATATTTGATCATTTGGGATGATCTTGAAAAGCTTTTAAAAGAGCCGGAACATGGCTTGTAGATATGATCTTATTTTAAGAGCAACAGAAACAGTAAACAGCAGGTACAGATAACCACAACAAAGGAAAACTCAGATCCAGGCATCCTGCTCATAATAGCATCGGTATGTACCATGCCGTGCGCTGAGGGTCAGGGTGCCGCGCGTCTGATCAACAGACCGCGCGGTTCCCCAACCTCAACACAGTGTTGGTTTTATTTTATGAAAATAGGTTTTGTGTCAGGATCTAACCAAAAGGGTTTAGACCTACTGACAGAAAAGTCCCCTTAGGATCAGAACGGAGTCTAGTCCAAGGAAACAAGTGTTTACCTTTGGTTTCGAGCTTGATCAAGGGTCGTTGATGCGATGGTATGGATGGATCGTCACAGATGTAGATGGAGGAGGTTGAATGAGACACGGGGAGTATGTGTATGAGTGAAGGTTAGGTATTTTGAGAAATGGGACTTTGAAGTTAATGAAGGATTAACTTCAATGATGAGAAAGGAGTGAGTGAAGGTGCTTAAAGAATGTCTTTTGGGAATGACATCCTTTAAGACTTGGAAATGGAAGTGGTATGAAGAAAGTGGGTGTGGGAACTTAGAGAGAGAAAGTAAAGAGAGCCAAAGGAAAGGCAAGAGAGGGACTCAAAAGAAGGGCCCTTTCTCCTTGAGTGGAGGGGTCAATTTATAGGCAAAGGCCAAGGATTTTGAATTTCAAGTGGTGGAGGTATTTTCTGGGCGGGCCAGAAGTGCATTTTCAGCTGAGCCAGTCATCAGCTGTGGCTCAAACTGGCGTGGCCGACAGCTTTCTGAGCGGTCGACCTTTTGCTCAAGGTGCCGTGCGGTTCAATTTGCTGCGCACAGTCCCTTGAATTTTCAAGGTGCCGTGCGCTTGAATATGCTTCCTTCGGTCCAGAGTCTTTTGGGCTTTGTCTGGGCTTTATCTGGGCCTGTCAGGTTTTTTGGTTTTTTGGGCTTAGGGAGATCCCTTTTCAAGCTCGCAAAAGGCACCGTTTCCTCTGTTTCATCATCGGGGTGGACAAAGACTCTCCGAGGTCCGGATTGGGGTGTCTACATATGGTTGCTTCTTTTGGAAGCAAGAATGATGAAGAATCTTAATGACTTGTCTTGTCACCTTATTTGGCAAGATTATCTCTATTAACCAAGGGATAATAATTTCCCTAGCATGTAATAACCAAAGGACAAAGATTACCCTTACATGTAATAACCAAAGGTCTAGGGAAGATAATCATGGAAGGTATGGCTTGATTGGTCAAATCAAGGGCATAATGATTACTTCTAGGGTTCGTAGGGTCCAAGTAGGGTTCACAAGGTTCATAGGTCTCTTAAGCTTTCATTGTCAAGACTAACTTCTATTGTCCAAGGGATAAAACTTTCCCTAGCAAATATTGTCCAATGGATAAAGACCAAAAGGTTCAAATGGTCCTTCTAGGGTTAGGGCAACCTAAATAGACTTGGAATCTAAGTGATTTGGTTAACTAACTAGTTGGGATCTAATTCTACTTGTCAAGTAGAATTTCTAGCCAAGAAATATAATTTAAAGATATTATTTACTTACTAGGAAAAATATACGAGCACGTTTACAAGTATACTAGTCATGGGAGAAGGACTAGATTGTCCGGAGTAAAAGGATTCAATTTTACAAATTTCAAATCTAATTATGACGGATTATTAGAATTTAAAAGGAATTTTTAAAAGCAATCCAAGTAATAAATATAAAATTCAAATATTTAACGAAAATTTTATTTACCAAAAATCAGGGTCGTTACATGATTATTGGAGGGTGTCAATTTAAATGAGGAATTTGCATGACCATTCAGAAAATAGCAAATTGAATAAGAAATTGCAAGTCTATTTTTTCATTTCATGTTAAGGCTTTGCATTAGAAAAAATACATTTTCTGCATGTATTAATTTTTTGAAATATGATAGTCTATTATTTAGCTCTCAAAATTACTTTTATTTAAAAATAGCCATGGTAATAAAAATAAAGTGGTTTCTCGTAAGTGTCTTTTCTAGGTAAATGAACCACTAAATTTTAGTTTTTCTGCAAAAAAAAAATTTGTCAAATGAATACTCACAGAAAAATAGATTTCTTTTTCCTTTACTTCACTTTACTTAACTTTTTCTGAAAATAACTTTCCAGTACAACATTCCTAACAACTGAACGGAGCCTTAACTTACACATATCAAGTCATGCATATATATCAAGAATTCTCATAGCACATGTGTGGGCTCCCGCGCCTGAAAGCGCTAACTCGAAGAGTCGCCACCCAGATTTTTGAGATGGATGATCCGAGAAACCGAGAGTTTGTTTGAAAAAGGCTTTTGGTCTAGCGAAAACGTTGAGATTTTGGATCCAGGAGCCACGTTACGAACGGAGAAGGTTTTGTTGAAAAAGCACCCCGCTCGCCCTATAAAATCAGTCTCTACTAGGCATTCTAAATGGGGGATTTAATATCATTTGGAAAGGTTAACTTTAAAACATGTACGGGAAAAGGACACGGGATTAAATATAACACATCAGCGTGCTTGGGTGCGCAGTGTACAGTATAAAATGAATGAACAATGTACAAGAATGAAACTAAATAAAACCAGGAGACTGCTACCGTGAACAGAATGCCGTGCAATGTTTTAATATGCCTCACCGCATTTCGGGAATGTCGCGCCGCATAACAAACGCACCGTGCGGCGTACTAAACAGAAACAGGAGATCGCTACTATGAACAGAATGCCGTACAGTATTTTAATATGCCGCACCGCATTTCTAGAATGCCGCACTGCGTACTAAAAGTACCGTGCGGCGTACCTGCCTACACATTCCAGAATCAGTTTGCTTTTACATGACAGAACAAATCATAGGTCCGCAAAATAGCCTTTTATGTTTTCCGAATATCTAAAAAAATGATTTATGAGACCCTTTTTGTTCATCTTATCATGTAAAATAATGTTAAAAGTTTTTTGGAATGTTGAAAGATCTCACGAAGTAAAAAAAGGCTTTTATAAAACTTGAATTTAGAATGTACCCGCACGATCTTTAAGCAATATTAGCTGAAATAGGAAAAGAAAGAGCACAAAAAAGAAAAGAAAAGAAAGACTTTTAATGTAAAACTCGTTTGAGACCCAAACTCGGTATAGAAAGATCGAGAAGGGCCTCGATCGGCTCCCCTCAAAGCTAAATGTAGTTTAGCTCAAGGAAATGGATTTATACATTTTGATCGAAGCTTGGATGTGCTTGAAGATATTGAAACTTGGATGTGCTTGAAGATGGAGAGTGGAGGTTGATTTGGATTGAGTTTTGAGAGACTTGTGAGCAAATGAATTTAGAGAGAGAGAGAGAGAGAGATGTGTATAGTGGTGATAGGTGTAAGGAGTTGTAGAGAGAGAATCAAAAGGGAGTGTTTTTAGAGAGATAGAGAGTGAGAGCAAAAAAAATAGCAGAGTAACTTTACTTGGAGTTGAAGGGGTGCTTCTCAACTTAAGGGGGGGTATATTTATAGGCAAGAGGGCCAAGGATGAGCACTAAAAAGAGGGGAGGTGGCTTCTGGGCCGAATAAAACTCATTTTCTGGCACAGACGCACCTCCTGCAGGTGTGGCCGACAGCTTTCTGCGACTGTCAGAACTTTTTCTCAAGGTGCCGTGCGACGTAGTGAAGTCTCGTGCGAAAGAGTGATTTTTTGAATTTTCTAAGGTGTCGTGCACCATTTTGAAGTGCCCCGCGCTATGTGAATCAGCACAGCACACCGAACTTCGCGAGGGCGCCCCGGACACTCCCGAACTCGGATTTGGACGCGGTTTGAAGCGTTGGAAAGCTCGTCGAGTCCTCTTTCTAACCCAATTGGTTTCACTCAAAGCCATTTATACATTAAAATATGTGCCCATTTTACCCTCAGTGTGTCATGGAAAAAGTTATTTTTTACAAAACAAACGCATTTTTCTCTTTTGCAATTGAACCGAGGGCCACCCTACATTGTTGAAAAGGGGTTTTCTTGAGGTTGGAGAAGGAATAGCAAAGGAGTAGCAAAGGAGCAACAATCCAAGTCTCGAAGGTATATTTTTCCTTATTTCATCATCGGGGAAACTTAAAGATTATTCAGGGGTTCCAGATTGGGGTGTCTACAGTAGTCCCTCTTTAACGGAACTTAGGTACCATTGCTTGGTATAAGTGATGTTAAAGATTAGACATCCCAATCCATCGCTCCAAAATCTTTAAGTTAAATGCAAGAATGCAATAAAGGTGGTCGCGCTCATGGAGCTGCCTACGTACCCCGTTGTAGGGATCAGACCAGCGTAGTTCGATTGGGACAATGCAAGTAAAGCGAATTCCGGAGGACAAATTGCGAGACAAAGCGAAGTCCAGAGGACAAAGTGTGAGACAAATTGCAGTCTCGGAGGACGAAGTGCAGATAAGGTGCAGTCCCAAGGGACAAAGTGCAGATAAAGTGCGAGTCCCGGAGGACAAAGTGTTAGATAGAGTGCAGTCCCAGAGGACGAACCACAGCTTGAGAAACTAAAAAAAAGGCTCCCAGGTCGGTTAGACCATAGCCAGAGAAACGAAGAGACTTTAGATGGGTAAGACCGTAGCTTGAGAAACTAAGAGGCTTTTAGATCGGTTAGACCCTAGCCCGAGAAATTAAGAGGCTTTTAGGTCAATTAGACCGTAGCCCGAGAGACGAAGAGGCTTTTAGGTCAATTAGACTGAAGCCCGAGAGACTAAGAGACTTTTAGGTCAATTAGACCGTAGCCCGAGAGACGAAGAAACTTTTAGGTCATTTAGACCGTAGCCTGAGAGACGAAGAGGCTTTTAGGTCAATTAGACCGTAGCCCGAGAGACGAAGAGGCTTTTACGTCAATTCGACCGTAGCTCGAGAAACTAAGAGGCTTTTAGGTCGGTTAGACCATAGCCCGAGAGACTAAGAGGCTTTTAGATCAATTAGACCGTAGCCCGAGAGACGAAGAGGCTTTTAGGTCATTTAGACCGTAGCCCAAGAGACGAAGAGGCTTTTAGATCATTTAGACCGTAGCATGAGAGACGAAGGGGCTTTTAGGTCAATTAGACCATAGCCCGAGAGACTAAGAGGCTTTTAGGTCGGTTAGACCGTAGCCTGAGAGACGAAGAGGCTTTTAGGTCAATTAGACCGTAGCCCGAGAAACTAAGAGGCTTTTAGGTCTATTAGACCGTAGCCCGAGAGACGAAGAGACTTTTAGGTCATCTAGACCGTAGCCCGAGAGACGAAGGGGCTTTTAGGTCAATTAGACCATAGCCCGAGAGACTAAGAGGCTTTTAGATCGGTTAGACCGTAGCCCGAGAGGCGAAGAGGCTTTTAGGTCATTTGGACCATAGCCCGAGAGACGAAGAGGCTTTTAGGTCAATTAGACCATAGCCCGAGAGACGAAGAGGCTTTTAGGTCAATTAGACCGTAGCCCGAGAAACTAAGAGGCTTTTAGGTCAGTTAGACCGTAGCCCGAGAGACGAAGAGACTTTTAGGTCAATTAGATCGTAGCCCAGGAGACTAAGATGCTTAGATCCTTTTGACTGTCGCCCGATTGAATGAGAAGCTCAGGTCCTCTTGACCGTCGCTCGATAAACAAAGAAGTTTAGGTCCTTTTAACCGTCGCCCAATTGAATGAGAAGCTTAGGTCCTCTTGACCGTCGCCTAATTGAATGAGAAGCTTAGGTCCTCTTGACCGTCGCTCGATAAACAAAGAAGTTTAGGCCCTTTTGACCGTCGCCCAATTGAATGAGAAGCTTAGGCCCTTTTGACCGTTGCTTGAGAGACTAAGAAGCATTAGGTTGATTAGACCGTTGCTTGGTTGATTGACTTTTGGACAACATTCGAGATTTGCGATTTGGCACTTGACGACAATGATGACAACATTCCTTTTTGTTTTTTGTTTTTTAAAAAAATGGGGGACACATCTAATTACCCTTTTTGCTTTACTATCTTTGGCCGGTGACTGGTATCTTGGATTTTGGGCTAGAATTCGCCTGCGGTGAGGGCTTGAATTTGAGTTGGAGTTTGCTTTTTGTCAGGGCTTGAGCTTTGGGCTGAAACTTTCCTTTGATTATGGCTTGAGCTTTGGGCTGAAATTTGTACCCGAGTTTTGCAGTTAGGCATACGCTAGCCTCGGTAGATGACATCGAGTTGTGGTACCCCAGTGAATGACGAACCCCAGTTCTGATGGTTTTGGCGACAAGTTGACCATGCACGCCGTTCGGGCTATGGTTTCGCTCAGGTATTAACACTCTCCTTTTGCGCTCTAAATTTTGCCTAGTACCGCCCTTTCGGGTTTTCGGTCTAGCGAGCTCTTTTGATTAACTGCCTTAACTTTTGCCTAGGCCGCCCTTGCGGGTTTTCGACCTAGCAGACTTTTGCTCTAATTTTTGCTTGGGTCTGCCCGCCCTTGCGGTTTTCAGCCCAACGAGCTTCTCTCAGGGGTGGTATGCTTCCATGCGTTGAAATGACTTCCACGAATCGAGAATTGACCAAACCGAGATGACTCTTTTGACTTTTTGGTAAAATGAGTGGACGTTGACGCAAATGAGGGAGAGAAAGACGAAGTGACTTTTGAATGGTGCCCCTGATTGGACGAAGAATATGACTCTTTGAAATGGCAGACATGTCCAGGTTCTCGGAATTCTCCTTTTGGAATTTCAAAATTATTTTACTCCATCAATTGATTTTCATTCAAATCTTTTGATTTTGTTTTGTCAAATACACGAGAGTTTTTATCATGAACCATGCCCCAAGTTGCTGATGATGACCCCAATTTGAATTTTTGCTTTGGGTAATGCTTTGACTTTTTCTCCATGTATTGACTTTCGATCATGCCTCTTAACGCCTATGGTTCTTGCTATCAAGTTGCGCTTTCCAATCTGAAAAGACTTTTTTTTTGGGTTGTAATGTGGGCCATGGTTTGGGCTAACAAAGAAAGGACAATTGGCTCAAAAATTTCACTTTCTTTTGGGTTTTCAAAGCTAGCAGCTATCTTTGAACTTTTTATGCCCCTTCGCTTTGGTGGACATTTTCTCTTGATTTCTCATGCCTTCAACACCTTTCAGTGTGTTTGACACTTTCATTCTGTTGATGCTTTGAATCTCGATGCGTTTGACACTTTCACTCTTCTAATGCTTTGAATCTTGATGTGTTTTCAATGCCTTTCAGTGTGTTTGACACTTTCACCCTTTTGGTGCTTTGAATTTCAATATTTCTTCTAGCATTTTTACCTTTCAATTCACCTCGATGCGGGGGATAGCTGGCTAGCTGGGGTTCAAAGAATTTGATTGAGGCTCAAAAGGGGCTATCAAAAGATATATCTTTATGCGTAGGATGAAAGAAACGATGACCTTCATTTTGAATTGCGCAACCTAACAACTGAATCCTAGATGCTCCATTGAGAAACTTTTGTTTGCATACTCTAACTTTTGCCTAGGTCAGATTTTGAGTTTTGATCTAGCGAGCCTTTTTCAGAGTCACGACTTTGCTTCTTAGAATGAATATGGCATCGGGAAGTGGTCCCTTGAAATTCTTCTTCTTGCTTGAGGTGAGGGTTCAATCAAAAATCATCTCGTGTTTTGAAGTGATTATCATGATTTTCAACTGACGGTAGAAAATAATTTCAAAATTCAGAGTTTATTACGGAAATGTAACTTTCAAAAGACAGCGACCGAACGACTAGAGGTTGACTCAAAAGACCATGATTGAACCTTAGGATTGACTTGAATGCTCGTGAGCGGGCCTCAGGATGAGGCTGCCTACGTATCCTATAAAGGAATCAGGTCACAACGTAGTTCAGGCCCACGAAACTGACACTTTTTTTTTGACTCTTACAGACACAGACACAACAGGGAAAGCACGAAAGACTCGAGATACAAACTGACTCAAACACTAAGATGGTTATTTAGAGGATAGGGCTCAGAACTTGAAAACTCCCAGACTCGTGGAAGGTCAGACCGTTGCATGGCTCTTGATGATTTACCCTGCTTTGCTGAAGAAGGCGGCATTGATGCAAGGATTGCGCTTGGACATGATGTTTGGCTATGGTGGAGGGATGATTCTGTCATCGATGAGGTCTTGGATAGCATGGCGAAGGCGGATGCAGTCGTTTGTGTTATGGCCAGGCATTTGATGGAAGATGCAGAAGGTACCAGGATTATGGGATGCTGAGAGCTTTTGAGGTAAAGGAGCTGGAGGGAGTGGCTTAATGAGGCCAGCTTTAAGGAGCTTTTCATAAACCAGAGATTTAGGTTCGGAGAAATGGGAGAAGGTCCTTGGTTTGGTTCTGTGACTGAGTTGAGGGTTCACGGTGGCACCCGTGGTGCCCCTACTTGCTTTGCAACTGTATAGCCTTCTGCTATCAACGGGACAAACCCTTTTGCCTCTGGGATTGATCTCATGTGCTTCTACTGAGACAATATGCATGTCAGCACTGGTTTCGATCAAGGGTCCAGTATCTTCCTTCGAGTGAGCCCTAGCATCATGAATTTCAACCAGGTCCTTGAACATTTCTGAGAGTTTCACTTTTGAGAAAAGTTTGTCAACCCTGTCAGCCCTTAGGTTCCTAACATCATCATTTAGTCCCACATTTGTGTTCGGGATTACGGAGGTGAAAAGGTTGACCAGCCCTTGGACCAGAGTTAACATCTTGTCCAGTTTCTGACTCATTTCCCCCACAGTCTTTTTCAGCTCATTCTGTTCTGTTTGCCCTGCCATTGAGGTGATCGGAGAATGCGGTGTGGTTTTGTGTAGGACGGGTGGCCCAATACTGACAGTAAAGCAAAAATTGAATTTTAGATGAGTCCCAGACGCTTTTCTGAAAAAGAAAGAACATTACATGTACGTGTCGTCGATCTTGATGTTGCCCTAAGGTCTAAACCAGCCTAATCTCACTCAAGGCATTGCGCAGATGGTTTCCAACAACCACGGGTAGATTGTTTAGCAGGATTAGACCCAACGCCTTTGTTATGTTCATCCAAGACAAAGCAACAAGATTGCTGTAACTAGCGTTCCCAGACCGGGGGCAGTTTGGGCACGACGAACACCGGAGGTATCACAAACTCCATGTATTTAGAGTCTCTTAGACTGTCCTAAGGACCTACCATGGTTCAATCTCACTTAAGACATGGCACAGATGACTTCTGACAATCCGGGTAGGTCATGTCAGGAAGGTTAAATTTCGAATGCTTCGGAATCAGAACCAATCTCCTTATCTTGACCATCCGAGACAGAGCAATATGACTGTCGAAATCCAGATACCAATGTTCCTTAAGGCTAGACTGAACCAGGGGAGCCGTATGGGCACGACAAACACCGGAGGTATCGCAAACTCCATGAATTTAAGATCTCCTAGACCGACAGCGCGATCCCTAAAGATTGCCTCGATCCTTAGTGTTTCTTTTAACAATGTATCATTTGATCAGGAATGACAAGTCTCGGGGGCTGGCAAAAGAAATTAAGTCCCTAACATTTTTCATTCAAAGTTTCGATTTTGGTTTTAGAAATCGTTTGGCATAAATGACGTGATACTGTAACTGAGGCAGTGTAAACGACATGGCGCCATTAGCCTAAGTAGTGTAAGTGATTTGGCACAGTAACATGGGTGGTGTGAGTATCATCGCATTATAGCTCAATTGTTTCCTTAATCTCCATTGAATTTTTGTTTGCAAAATGTATTAACGACTTAACAAATTTTGATATCCCCAAGGCTTTATCGTTTCAAGGATCATTTGATTTAGACAACGTGCATGTAATCAAACGCACGACTCTTCAACGGGTCTTGGCAATCTTTTCAGACCACAGGGCGAAGGAGAGAAGGGCGAAGGACGAGGCAGGAGTGTGTGCGAGTCCCAGAAGACAAGTAGACGAGTGCCTAACAGACCATGTGCATTGAAGTGCGTTGATACGGCACGTGTGCACAAAAATGCATCAAACTGGGTATAGCGCATAGTTCTAACAAACGAGTCACTGTCTCAGCTTTGAAAGGTTCTATGCACATAAGTCGTCGTTGTTGTCACTGTCCTAATTTCTTGCAAACCTACCTCAGCTGCAAATCTCACCCAGGATATGATTGTACCAAGGGTTTCAGCAACCACGGGTAAGTCGTGTCAGGCAGGGTAAATTCCGAATGCTTCGGAATCAGAGCCAATCTCTTTATCTTAACCATCCGAGACAAAGCAATAAGGTTGCCGAAACCTAGATACAAGCACATCTTAAGGCTAGATCCAGACCAGAGAGGCCGTTCGGGCACGGCAAACACCGGAGGTATCTCAAACTGCATAGATTTTAAGTCTCTTAGATTCACAGAAAACGGCTTTAAAAAGTTGCCTCGATCCTCAGAGTTTCTTTTGATAATATATCCTTTATAAACAACGAACCTTAAGAGATGTCAAAACAAACTAAATCTTCATTTTTTTTTTAAAGATTCAATTTCTGTTTTTAAAATGGCGTGGTAAAAATGACACGGTATTATGACCAGGTGGCGTGAGCGATGTGGCGCTATTACCCAAAATGGTGTAAGTATCACATCATTAATACTTTAGTCATTTCATTTTTTTTTTTATTTTTGAACATTTCATTGAAAAATGTATCGAAAACCTAGTAAGAATTGATTTCTCTCAAACACGTCATTTAAGGACTAATTAGTATTAAGCAACGTGCGTCCCATGGGGCACGACTCTTCATTGGATGTTAGCAACTTTCTAAAGACCGCGGAACCTAGAATTATTCTAAAAGACAGATTAGCCTACCGGTTTGTGTGGGGTTTGTCCTCTAGCCTGCATGAGTGCGATGATGTATGAATGCTATGCATGTAAAGAAAAAAAAATGCACATAAACAGGATATATCACATAAGTCCTATCCATAGGTTCCTGTCCTAGTCGGTAAGGTTCTATGTCTATATACAAGTGCAGAAGGCTGGTTTTGGTATCAGAAGGGTTCTTCGGACTAGAGCCAAGATATACTACCCCATGTCAAGTGTATTGCAAGACAATGGTCGAACAGCACGATGACCCATCATAGTCGAAGGTTGCTAGGCATCCCGGGAGAGGTTGTCACCGGTAAACCGGGCAAGATAGCCGAAACACACTAGCGAGGCTTGTGCGGTGCTTAGTGTAAAAAAAAAAAAGTTAAAATTCTCAAATGATTTTAAATCCCCCAAGAAAAATATCTTTCAAACTTGGCTCTCTTGATTATTCAATACTTTTATTCTCCTCTTTTTTTTTTTAAAAAAAAAAAGTACAAGTAAAGTATTGAATAAAAGTCCCCAGCAGAATCGCCACTGTGGGCTCCCGCGCCCGAAAGCGCTAACTCGAAGAGTCGCCACCCGGATTTTTGAGATAGATGATCCGAGAAACCGAGAGTTTGTTTGAAAAAGTCTTTTGGTCTAGCGAAAATGTTGAGATTTTGGATCCGGGAGCCACGTTACGAACGGAGAAGGTTTTGTTGAAAAAGCACCCCGCTCGCCTGGTAAAATCGGTCTCTACTAGGCATTCTAAATGGGGGATTTAATATCACTTCAAAAGCTTAACTTTAAAACATGTACGGGAAAGGGACACGGGATTAAATATAACATATCAGCGTGCTTGGGTGCGCAGTGTACAGTATAAAATGAATGAACAATGTACAAGAATGAAACTAAATAAAACCAGGAGACTGCTACTGTGAACAGAATGTCGTGCAATGTTTTAATATGCCGCACTGCATTTCGGGAATGCCGTGCCGCATACCAAACGCACCGTGCGGCGTACTAAACAGAAACAGGAGATCGCTACTATGAACAGAATGTCGTACAGTATTTTATTATGCCGCACCGCATTTCTGGAATGGCGCACCGCGTACTAAAAGTACCATGCGGCGTACCTGCTTACACATTCCGGAATCAGTTTGCTTTTACATGACAGAACAAACCATAGGTCCGCAAAATAGCCTTTTATGTTTTCCGAATATCTAAAAAAATGATTTATGAGACCCTTTTTGTTCATCTTATCATGTAAAATAATGTTAAAAGTTTTTTGGAATGTTGAAAGATCTGACGAAGTAAAAAAAGATTTTTAACATGAAACTTGAATCTAGAATGTACCCGCACGATCTTTAAGCAATATTAGCTGAAATATGAAAAGAAAGAGCACAAAAAAGAAAAGAAAAGAAAGACTTTTAATGTAAAGCTCGTTTGAGACCCAAACTCGGTATAGAAAGACCGAGAAGGGCCTCGATCGGCTCCCCTCAAAACTAAATGTAGTTTAGCTCAAGAAAATGGATTTATACTTTTTGATCGAAGCTTGGATGTGCTTGAAGATATTGAAACTTGGATGTGCTTGAAGATGGAGAGTGGAGGTTGATTTGGGTTGAGTTTTGAGAGACTTGTGAGCAAATGAATTTAGAGAGAGAGAGAGATGTGTATAGTGGTGATAGGTGTAAGGAGTTGTAGAGAGAGAATCAAAAGGAAGTATTTTTAGAGAGAGAGTGAGTGAGAGCCAAAAAAATAGTAGAATAACTTTACTTGGAGTTGAAGAGGTGCTTTTCAACTAGAGGGGGGGTGTATTTATAGGCAAGAGGGCCAAGGATGAGCACTAAAAAGAGGGGAGGTGGCTTCTGGGCCGAATAAAACTCATTTTCTGGCACAGACGCTCCTCCTGCAGGCGTGGCCGACAGCTTTCTGCGACTGTCAGAACTTTTTCTCATGGTGCCGTGCGACGTAGTGGAGTCCTGTGCGAGAGAGCGATTTTTTGAATTTTCTAAGGTGCCGTGCACCATTTTGAAGTGCCGCGCACTATGTGAATCAGCACAGCACATCGAACTTCGCAAGGGCGCCCCGGACACTTCCGAACTTGGATTTGGACGCTGTTCGAAGCGTTGGAAAGCTCGTCGAGTCCTCTTTCTAACCCAATTGGTTTCACTCAAAGTCATTTTATACATTAAAATATGTGCCCATTTTACCCTCGGTGTGTCATGGAAAAAGTTATTTTTTACAAAGCAAACGCATCTTTCTCTTTTGCAATTGAACCGAGGGCCACCCTACATTGTTGAAAAGGGATTTTGTTGATGTTAGAGAAAGAATAGCAAAGGAGTAGCAAAGGAGCAACAATCCAAGTCTCGAAAGTATATTTTTCCTTATTTCATCATCGGGGAAACTTAAAAATTATTCAGGGGTCCAGATTGGGGTGTCTACAACATGCATATTCAATAAATGGATAACAATGACACATCCACATTCCTTAGTCTAACATTGGTGTCTGTGCTATCTGGGTTTCTCCTACGCGACCTTTCGTAGATTGTGTTACCATTTTTTCCTTTCATTTACCAAATCAACATTTTGAAAAGCATTTTTAACACACCCAACCTCTATTCCCTCGCTCCGAGTTTCTAAGTATTCTCACAATGGTTCTACCGCTTCGGGTTACCTTTGGCACACACACACATACATCTCACAATGGGCTACTAAGTCTGGCCACATTGCGGTTTTTCAAACACATCTTTTCATTATCCACACCCTAGGTGCCATGTTTCTAACTTTCTCAATTTCTGTGTCTCGTTCTCATGCATAGACTCCGCGGCAGGACTTGTTCACGTAAGTATCCATAAATCTTTCATTGAAATCTTGAAACTAAACTAGTAAGATCATCTAACTCTATATCATTAATACCATGTCATAACTTCTTATTTTTACATAATCATGCTCAAATATATAGCACACAATATAAAGCATAGTGTCACATGGACGGACACCTTTGGAGTTGAAAACCACTTATGCTTTATCATACATCAAACAAATGATTCAAGTAAACACGTAAACATATTCATACCCATCCTTAAGATCAAAGTACGAATACTTTCCATCAAGTTTATATCTTGAAAATCCGTTCTTTCTTCTTTTAGGAATGTTCAAAACAACATATATTTTTCCGAAAAATAAATTCGGGACATTCAATATACTTGTACTTCTTTTCAAGACTTTCGTAAAACACTTTTGAAGTTCTCATGCATTTCATCATACAAGTATCATACAATATATATTTAGAGATAGTGGTTAAGATTAATCTACCATTCTTTTTGAGGGTAGGACGGCTACGGAAGGTAAGTCGGCGATCGGATGGAATAACTTCCTACGGAAAGCTTGAGATAGCTTCGAAAGAGAAAGGTTTCTCTCCAAACTTAGTTCTTGACTAAACTACTAAACTTTTTGGATTGAAAGGGTGGTCGAGTGATGGTTTAGTAGCGACCTTAGATGAGTTTTTTGAAGAACTCAAGAACAATGAAGAACAAAGCAAGAACAAAGAACGCAAGGATTTCTAGAGAGCGAAGTTGAAGGATGAAAGTGTGAGTTGCATGGCAAGAATGGGGTGCTATTTATAGCAAAAATCTTGGACCCTCTCTCTCTCTTGGCCGGCCTCCCTCTCTCTATCTTTCTCCCATGGATTTGCTGTATTGTCTTGTCAAATCATGCTTGAAAGCATGCCAAGACTTGTCACTTTCATAATTAGGCTTAAGGCTATAAAAGGCAAGTAGGATCTTAAGCTTTCTAGGTAAATCTAGGTGATTATAGTCTAGCTAAGCAAGTCTTACAAGTCTAGGGTAGGGTTTAATTAAGCTAAAGAATAGCCTTCCATGTTTTGTCAATCCTAGGCTAACTTTGTAAGTCAATCTATAGGTGATTAAGGGCTTAGTTCTAGGATGATTAAAGACTAGATTGTGTGCTTGAAAAGACTAGAAATGGGTTGGCATGGTAACTAGGTTTAAGGGCTAAAGAAAGTATAACTTTCTAGGAGAAATAGGCACATGCACACACACACACACATTTCTCTCTCTCCTCCCCTCTCTGAATTCTGTTATGATGCATAGCTAGTTCTCAGCTGTTATTACTGCTGCTTATAACCTATTTCACTACTGTTATGCTGGCTGCTGGATTTGTCTTCTTTTCAGTATATGAGCAGTGTGGAATGGCTTTTATTAACTGGTTGTTTTCTATTACTGATGTGTCTGGAACTTGTCATACATAGAGCATCATCTCAGGAAGTTTGCATATAATTTGGAGTGTTCTTTATGTTGTATCTGCCTAACCAATAGGGGCTGTCATTGGGATCTCCCTTCGCAGAGGGGACGTCCTTTGCATAGTCACTAGTTGCATTCTGCTGTCCTAAGGCTACTACTACTGTCCTGATCTGTAATTGAGTAACCGCATATTATGAGCTTTGGAGCCGTCTGTTTGCTTGTTGCAGTTATTGCTTGGTGCTGTTATGTGAAAAGGCTTCAAATACTTCTCTATGCAAGTTAGTGCATGCAGTTCAGCTCCGTTGCTGATGTTTGCTGCTGAATCCTATTACTGTTGCAATTGTACTGTTGTGCTGTCAAGAAATTACAGTCCAGTAGTGGAGCTGTTTTGGTGCTGCTATTTGGCTACTTTGACTGATGGCAGAATTCTGGAATGGGGCTGAATACGCTCATGTGGATTTGCTATTCAAATGCTGACTGCTGTCCAAGATACAAACCAATGGTCCATCCATTCTGTTGTTGCTTCTACTGCTACAGTTAACTGTTGTTTTGTTTTATTTGGCCCATTCGGTGGTTCAAGTAGTGCTGCTAGGTTCAATTAGGTTTGTCGTGTAAAGCATTAGTTGGTTGTGTTCAGTTGTCAAGTATTGCACTAAGTGTAATCTTTTGCCATCTGTTTCGTATCCCTCTTTTAAATGGATGGAAAACAGATGTTCTATCTACTTTTAGTCCTATGTAGCCAGTTGGCGTAGGCTTTCACTCTTTTTGTTTGTTTTATTTTGTTTTCCTCTTAGGGTTTGCCCCTTGTAGGCTGTATATTTGGTTATCCTCTTTTTAATTTCAAGCTGATTTACCAAAAAAAAAAAAACTCCCTGACACAATTTTGTAATGATGTAACCTCGGATATTATTAATGATATATATATTTGCAGTGTTGCTTCTAAAAAAAAACCCACCAATGAAAGTTTAGCAGAGAAAAAGCACTGCATATTTCGAGTAAAGTATGAGGGAGTGTGCATGGCGGATAGGGGAGTGTTGCAATCCAAGGTGCAGGGTGCACTGCAGTTGTATTGCACAACAAAACGACATAGCTTTGTTTTCACTTAAAGTTGTTTAGGAGCTAAATTAGGTTCCATTTTTACCTGTCTAAATCAAAATAAACCTAATTGAGCTTTAAACAACTTTTAATAGGAGCAAAACTATGTTATTTTGCTACATATTTTAGAGTGCACTACAACATCCCAAATCTGTAGCGTAACTTCAACAAACCTGACGGATAACGGGAGTCAGTCCATCTCTTAGACGGAAAAAGGTTCACGTGGCACCCAAACAACAAAACTAAAAGCACAAACGAGGCCCATTTCGGGGTCTCAGACAAACAATTCGAAATGTTCATTTAAGTTAAAATAAGTTTTTGAGTACCCTTGTAAAAAATCTGCTCAATCAGATGACCCCAAGTTCTTGATCCAATCTGCTAACTTTTGATTTATATTTCCCAAAATGGGCCTCGTCTATGCAAGTAGACTCTTTGTTTGGTGGCCATGTGAACTTTTTTTCGGTCCAAGATTTGGACTCCTGTTATCTATTAGACTAAATAGGTTGCAATTGGGAAGTTGAGGGATGAAACAGATCGTTTTCATAGTTTAGGGATGAAGTAGCGAAAAAGTGATTAGTTTAAGGGATAAAAAAATAAACTCTAAAGAACTTCCAAAGAAGGTATCCAATTTTAATTAAGAGCATCTCCAACCATACTCTAAATCTCCTTTCGAGAGTGTGGGAGAGCTCTAACCCATACTCTTCTCTAGTTGGTTGGAAAAGAGGTGAATAGTAACATACTCTGAATTTACTTTTTAAATATAAAACATTATTTTGACCCTTCATCTTCATTTGGGAGTATTAGGTTGAAGATGCTCTTTCAAAAAGAAAAAGTTCACATTCATAACTATATATGGTTTGTTGGGTGTTTTGGTGGCTTACAATAATAGACTTTTTTTTTTTTGAACAGTACAATAATAGACTTGGGTAATGCATTTTGCTCACTCCTAGCTGGAGAAGATAATGCAGGATTAACCCCACCGGATTGGTCTTATAGTCTTGGTTTGAGATTATAGGTTTGTTCCCTTCTAAAATCTCAGGTTCGATTCCCTTTGCCCGTAATTCTTAGGCCACTTCACCGCACGCGTAAACGTGTGAAACAAGGGATTATAGGGATTAGTTCAAGATACACGCAAGCTGACCCCGGACACCTTACACTACCAAAAAAGAAGAAGAAGAAGTGATAATGCAGGATTCTTGGCTAGAAGGGGAGGACAAGAAGAGTTACCATATTTTCCCTATGCTACTTTTGCACCATAAAAAAGGGCACATACACAAATTCTCCAACTGAAAGAGTGGTGGATAACCAGCATCCAAAATATATTGGAGTGAGCAACAGGTCTTTTTCAAGAGAGATTTGGTGATAGATCCACTCTAGACATTTCATAAATCCATAAATCCACCTAATAGTTTTGTAAAATTACAAGTCCACACAACCTAAATCTTGGGTACCCTATGAAAGTACCTAAACCGCTAAAATCCTATAATAGAAAAATGCACCCTAAAACCCTATAAAAGTGTCTAAACCCTAGAGTACCTTATCCTATGATAAAAAAATGCATTCTAAAATTTTATGAAAGTGCCTAAATCCTAGGGTACCCCACCCTACTTTAGAGTACCCTAAAATGAACTTGAAACCTTACAAAATTAATAGGTAAACTTATGGGCTTATGAAATTCACATAATGAACATAAAACTAATTTTCTACTTTTTCAATCTAGAGATACCTAACCCCCTAAGTAAATACTACTACCTATTTATGTAGGTATGCGTGTGTATGTATATAAACAGTAAACTTTGTACATGATCAACCCTTCTGCCATGTTCATTGTCCCTGTCCCATTTGTTGCAAAGTGCCTCCACGATGTAAAAGAATACTACTAGTCTAATACTAAAGAGAGAGAGAGAGAGAGAGAGAGAGAGAGAGAAGAATACTACTCGTCTTAATACTAATAAGAGAGAGAGAGTGTGTCTCCTTTTTAATGAACATAAACAACCCCAGAACTTCTTTCATCTTTACAATTTGACCCACAACCTCTCTTACGATAAGGTTGTTGTTAGCCCTCCTCCTGATGTAGTCAATTTAGGGTTGGACAAATGGAAGGATTGTGTTGTAGGGTATTTTCTTGATCGTAAGGTTCATTTTAAGGCTGTTAAGTCCATTGCAGAAAGTGTTTGGGCTAGGTTTGGTTTGGTGGATGTATTAGGCAACGAGGAGGGATTTTTCTTTTTCCAATTTAATAAGCCTGGGGCATTTCGAGACCTTGTTGAGGCTGGTCCGTGGCATTTTGGGGGTAAGCTTCTGATTCTGAAACAATGGCACCCACAGATGAATTTGGAAAAGGATCAACTCAAGAATATTCCCATTTGGGCCCAATTTTATAATGTTCCGTTGGAATTGTGGACTGCTCCAGGATTGAGCTATGTGGCTAGTGCAGTTGGGCGTCCTTTATATGCTGATCAGATGACAGAAGGTTGTAAACGCCTCAACTATGCCAAAGTTTGTGTAGAAGTTGATGTTCATTCAGAGTTGCCTGATAGTTTTGAGGTTGCTTTAGAGAATGGGACTAAGTACACTATTAAGGTGTGGTATCCTTGGAATCCTTTCAAATGTGACACATGCAAGGTCTTTGGGCATAAAACGTGCCAAGAGGGGATTCAGAAACTCACTCCTTTGCAACAGAATCAAGTTTGGATGGTTAAAGGTGGGGCTAAGGCCGTAGAGGAGGGTTCTCTGGTTCAGCCAGTAGGGAATGGGGTACTCCTGGATCTTGACACTGCTGGCCCTGAAGAAGATCTAGCAGACATGGTTGTTCATAGCATTAATAATGAGGGTGATATTCTGCATTATAAGGAGGAACTTGTGAAGGATGCTTCATCTCTTGACCATCTCAGAATTCAAAGTGGTGTTGAGGCCAGTGCTTCTGGTTCTGACCAGGTGGGTGTCCTTGGCAGGGCTAGTAATAAATTTGCTGTTCTTCAAGAAGCCTCTGGGCTTATGGAGGAAGTTCAGTCTCTCCTCCTTACTGCTGAGGAGTTTGATGCTGGTCTGGTGCTTGACCTCGTTACTGCAGATCTTGTTCCTGAGAAAGGCAAGAGCAAAGCCAAAGGCAACTCAGGAAAGGTTACTGGTAAGGCCAAAGGGGGTAAGCACAAACGTTGAAATGGTTAAGATTGGTGCGTGGACAATAAGGGGTTTGAATGATCCTCTCAAGCAAAAAGAGGTCAGGAGTATTATTTTTTCAAATAAATTTAGTCTGATGGGTGTAGTTGAGACTAAAATTCGTTTGCCTAATATTCAAGCTACTGTTACTCATTGTTTTCCTAAGGATTGGTTGTGGATGGATAACGTCACTACTGGCCCAGTGGCTAGGATTTTGTTGGGTTGGGATAAGGAAGTTTTTTCTGTTAACCTGGAGTTTAAATCTGATCAACTGCTGGTTGTAAAAGTGGAGCTTTGTCAGGGAAACAAAAGTTTTCTACTCTCTATAGTCTATGGTCATAATAGTATCCTTGATCGAAGAGTTTTATGGCATGATCTTAGGGCTGTTCATCAGAGTCACCCTAATAGTGCTTGGCTTCAAATGGGAGACTTTAATACTGTTAGGCTTAGCTCTGAAAGGTTAGTTGGTTTTGATCCCTTGGCTGCATTAGAGTTTAATCAGTGTCTTAGGGACATCTCTCAGGATGACCTTCCCGTCAAAAGTTTCTGGTATACCTAGACTAATAAAAGGGGAGGGGCAGGTGAAAATAAGAGCAAGTTGGATCGAGTTCTTTCGAATATTGACTGGCTTGATTCTTTTCCACATGCTGAATCTGTGTTTTTACCTCCAGGCATCTCTGATCACTGTCTCATTTCTGTTACTATGGTTCCTCCAATTGGAGGAAAGAAGCCATTTAAATTTTTTAACTTCTGGCTACAACATCCCCAGTTTCAACAGATTTTGGTGTCCTCTTGGAATGAGGACGTGGATGGTACTTCAATGTATGCTCTGACTGCTAAGCTGAAGAGGTTAAAGGGTGTGTTAAAGAGTATGAATTTGAAGTGTTATTCTAATATTAGTAGAAGAGTGGTAGAAGTTAGAGAGAAACTGTTGTCCACTCAATCCCTTTTGTTTGCTGCCCCTTTTGATGAAGTACTCTGTCAGCAAGAAAAAGAGCTCGTGGGCAGGTATATGGAGTTAAGGAGTGCTGAGGAGTCTTTCATGAGACAACGGTCTAGGATCAAATGGTTGGCTTTGGGTGACCAGAACACCAAATTTTTTCACCAAAAGGTTTGTGCTCGTAGAGCAAGAAATACTATTCTTAGCCTAAATGATACCACTGGAAACAGAGTTGAAGACCCTGAAGCAGTTAAAAAACTTATCCTTGACTACTACATTAGTCTTTTAGTGTCAGCTCGTGCTGGAAGAGTGGATGCAACAGATCAACTGCAGCTTGCAATTACCAATAGGATTTCTGATACAGCACAACACATGTTGGTTCAAACTGTCACTGGAGAGGAAATTAAGAAAGCTTTGTGGTCTATTCATGGGGATGAAGCACCAAGGCCAGATGGCTATAATTCTATGTTTTATCAGAAGAATTGGTCGGTGGTGGGTCCTACTCTAACTGCTGCAGTTTCAACTTTCTTCAATACAGGATTCCTGCTAAAAGAATGGAACACTACTGCAATCTCATTAATTCCTAAGGTGAGGGCCCCTCTGAGTCCTAAAGACTTTAGACCTATTTCTTGTTGTAATGTCACGCTAAAATGTGTTACTAAAGTCTTAGCTAATCGATTACAAGCCATTCTTCCTTCAATCATCAATAAGTCTCAATCTGCCTTCATTAAAGGCAGATCTATCATTGATAATGTGCTCCTTATGCAAGAGTTGGTGCGAGGGTACCATAAAGATAATGCTGTCCCTAGATGTGCCATAAAATTGGATTTGATGAAAGCCTATGACTCCGTGGATTGGTTTTTCTTATTTGATACCATGAGAATTATGGGCTTTCCAGCTTTGTATATCCATTGGGTCCGTCAATGTGTTACCACAGTCAGATACTCAGTGGTGATCAATGGGTCTTTGGAGGGTTTCTTTCAAGGTCAACGAGGTTTCAGGCAGGGAGATCCGATTTCTCCTTACTTATTTCTTATAGTCATGGAAGCTTTTTCTGCTTTGTTGAACTACAGAGTTGCTTTGGGTCAGTTTACCTTTCATCCCAGGTGTAGTGAGATTAATCTTCACCACCTAATGTTTGCTGATGATTTGTTTGTTCTTAGTGGAGCTACTGGTCCTTCTTTCTCCGTTATTAACCAATTGCTCACTGACTTTCATGCCTATTCTGGTCTTCAACCAAACTTGGCTAAGAGCTCTACTTTTTTTGCTGGGGTTTCCGAGGACATTAAGGGGTCTTTAAGGGCCATTCTCCCTATCCCTGAAGCTACTCTTCCTGTGAAGTACCTAGGGGTTCCTCTCATCTCTACAAGATTAAGAGCTGCTGATTGTATCGTGCTTAAAGAAAAGATTCTTAGTCGACTTCATGGGTGGTCTCACATGAGTTTGACATATGGCGGGAGAGCTCAGTTAATACAGTTTGTTTTGTTTAGTATTCAAGTCTATTGGAGTTCTATCTTCATCATCCCAAGTAAAATGATAAAGGAGATTGAGAGTACTCTTATGGCTTTTCTCTGGTCAGGTTTTGATATGAATCACAAATCAGCTAAGGTTAAATGGGAGCATGTTTGCTGTCCAAAAGCAGAAGGGGGCCTGGGGTTTAGAAGGATTAAGGACTGGAACAAAGCCACTATGATGAGACATCTGTGGGCCTTGTGTATGAAGACAGACACTCTTTGGGTAAAATGGATACATACCTATGTCATAAAGGATCAGAATATCTGGACAATGAAGACTCCCAGTGATGCTTCATGGACCATCAGGAAATTGTTTGGTATTAGGGGCTTGGGGCAACCTTTGATCCAATATAGGATTGGAAATGGTGCAGGGACTTTCTTATGGTATGACAATTGGCATCCCTTGGGACCTTTGCATAGGAGATTTGGGGAAGATGTGGTTTTCAATCTGGGGAGATCTCTTCAAGCAAAAGTGTCTTCCATTATTTTCCAAGGAGAGTGGAGATGGCCTAGAATCCGTAATAGAGTTATTCAAGAGATAATCAGGAATACTCCCAGCACTCTACGACCAGATAGTTTGAGGGAGGATTATGTTGTTTGGGTTCCTCATCCTAGTGGTCACTATTCTGTTGCCTCTGCATGGGAAGCTCTTCGAACCAGAAGACCAAACCCACCTTGGGTAGCAATTGTCTGGTCCAAACAAATGGTCCCTCGATGGGCTTTTGTGTTATGGTTAGCTGTTCAAAATCGATTGAGTACTAAAGACAGGTTAGCTACTTGGGGGATGCAAGTGGATGATAATTGTGTGCTCTGCAATACTGGTAAAGAGACACACCTCCATTTATTTTTCCAGTGTCCCTTCTCCTCTCTGGTATGGCAACAAGTTCTGGTAAGATCTTTGATGCGAGGCTTTCCTAACACACTCACAGACATTGTGGACTGGAGTGTCCAGTATGGACCGTCCAAGGGTTTTTAGAATTTAGTGTTACATAGCTCCTTAGCAGCTGTAGTATATGGTGTATGGATTGAAAGGAATGCTAGAGTGTTTAAAGGCCTATCTAATCCGGTTGACGTTGTGTCCTGTAACGTTGTTAACTCTATCAGAGATTTTCTTTGCTCCAGAAGATGTGTTAAGAAGTCCTCTTTGAACAGGGCTTTGGGAGACACTTGGAGACTTCCGGATAGTATTTTTTCAATATAAATCTGTTGATTCATTCTTTGTATAGGCGGTAGATACCATATGGAGTAGTTGTTTGGAGTTCCCCTTTTTTGTCTTGTAGTGGGATTTTTGTTTCGCACTGGGGTATACCCCTTTTAGTTTGTATTCGTTTGAGCTTTTCAATGAAATTTGTGCTTATCAAAAAAAAAAAAAAAAACCTCTCTTACGTTTTTCAAAGTCGTATGAACATAAACAACCCATACGTTCTTTCATTTTACAATCTGACCCACAACCTCTCTTCGTACAGTTAATTTCGTAAAAGAAGTTCAAGATTCAATGGAGATGTTTAGTTTCCACGGGATACCCCCAATCCGCAACTCTCTATCCGCACGTAAATTGAAAACGAAGGAGGTGATTCATACTTCCACCAACCTGCCCGCACGTGCGACACAATTAACAAATACCTTATGTCTCTCCTAAGGTTATCCCACGGCCAAAATAGCCTTTATCAATTTTGCCAAAAAAAAGGAATCCCACCCAACCACTCAGGGTACTTCAACATTGAGTACTGTAATTGTAGTTAAGAGGCAAGGGGTTCAAATCCGCTCACGGAATCCTAACGGATAACTTGAGTCTTTGTACTGGTCCACCACTGTCTTAACGGGGCCATCGGTTGGACTAAAGAGTTCCAAATCGGAACGTAAACTGAGCTCGAAGAAGCAACCAAGTGCCTGAGAAAAATGTTGCATTCAAACCAGAGTTTAATGATCAGCTAATTTTAGTTGTTTGATGGAATTCAAGTTGTGTACCATATACCATATACCCCTCTAAAAGTGGTCCAACTCCAACTAAAATTGCCATGGTTGGGACAAATTAGGGGTCAACTAAAACAGAGCACAAAACATTATAAAAGGACACGCGGCGCAATGCCCCAAATCAGAGCATCTTAACATTATGGAGTTATCCAAGAGGCATTCCATTATTGGGTGACTCCAGAATAAAGCCCGCATTTAAAGATTTTTAAAAGTACGTTACCTAATCTTTCAGCATATGCGACTATAGGAGAATAATGCTTCACAAACATAAAATTTGGTTGGATTAGATCATGTCACTTCAAACAAAATATGGATTAGCACAACAAGAATAACACTATTTGAATACTAACACGAGGCCCGTCCCTGAGAGAAGGCGAGGAAGACTTCAGTCTTGGGTCCTCAATTTTTTTTTTTTTTTAAATTAAGGCTCCCAAATTTTATAGACTTTTATACTAGATATAAATAAAAAGCCCACTATGAACGAGAAATATTAATTATGCTAGAGTAATTACAACTATTACCGCTAAAATTTAATAATGCAAAAAAAGAGTGATACTCTTGTGTTCTTATAACGATCACTACTTAGCGCATGAAATACTATTTGAGTACTACCACTTGACATAGCACAATAAGTATAACACTTTACCTAGAGGATGAAATACTCCACACCGTTGTGTTAAAGTACCTCACCACGGTTGGATATGTAACGGATATGGGTGATTAATTATTGTAATATTGGACCACTTCCACCTAACAATTTAAAATCCAACGACAAAAAGCTGCATAACAACAAACCGGATATAGAAATAGACTACATTTGATAAAGTTGCATAATGCGGCTTCGAACCGTTAAAAATATTTTTGAACGGTTGCGATTACTCACTACACCATGTAGTGAGTTGCTCTCTACAGGACTCCTGGATCCGCATGACACCTATTGCAAACGATTTGGCGTGATGTTACGTCTAACTAGCTTCCCAAGAAAAGCTAGCACTCCAAATGTTCTCCACTGTCTACCTCTTTGTGGACAAACAAAAAATACAAAAACACTGACATTGGGGAAAAGCAAACACTATGAATGGACAACGTTACATGGGGATGATGCTATGGTGTCCCCGGTCATTTTGGAGATACCGTAATTTTTTGCATAACTTCACCATTATGAGCATAATTAAAATTCATTATAAGCATAACAAAATCCAAACAAGTCATAACCAAGGAATATCCAAAAAACCAACCAAGGCATAACCCAACCCAACCAAGACATAACAAACAAGTTACGTAGTAATTAAAGTCAAATCTTTCGGGCGTGAGCGCGCGGTCATGACTCTCGCCTGAGTTATAATTGAGAACCGGGAACGGCCTTTGTCAAGGGTTAGAAGATCCATAGACTTGCCTCTTTAAGTTAGTCAAGCGCATTTTTAGTCTTCATTTCAGTCTTTCCATTTAAAGCAAAACCTAGTTGGCGGGCTTAAACGCCGAAATCCTACCTTAAAACCTACAATCCATTCCAAGCTCTATTCGATTCTCTGTGGGAACGATTCCGGACTTCCGGATATTATGCGTGCAACGACCTATCCCTACGCTTCGGGTTTCTTATCAACCTTATATTTGAAGGCAATGTTTCGACGTAAGCATTTTTGGCGCCGTTGCCAGGGATTTCTTATAATAGCTTATTTGGAGGATCGACAAACCACTGTAAGTACTTCGTTTATTTTTACTTTGTGTAATTTGAACTCAAATTAGCGGATACCTCTAACTGAGCCATCAATTTGACTTGAGGTGTAACGAAGCTAATGTGAGCATCAATTGCCTTTTACTGTTTGTACTATATAGCCGTGGTGGTGGCATAACCCCACGAGACTGTTTGAGAACGAGGTGGTGACATAGCCCCTCTAGTCTGGTTAGCTAGTTTTGTGCCGGTTATATGCTCAACGGCTATCGTAGCCCTCTCTCAAATCAGCTACATAGGTCTGCTTCTCCACCAAGGGTCCGTAATATTATTCAGGCATATTCTCCACCACGTGAGTTGTCACCTCCGTTAAGACCAATGGAAGAACAACCAGCAGCCCGTACTTTGCGTGATTACCTAACACCAGAAAGAGGCCCGCATGTGTCCCCGATAGCCGTTCCAAATTGCACAGCCGCCAATGCCTTTGCTTTCAAGCCAGAATATCATCGGGTTATACCAGAATTTCGGAGGCGAGAACTTGAGGATTCTTATGCTCACATTCGGGAATTTGAAACCATTGTTAGTACATTTGTGACCGGCCCGGGGCAGCTTGACCAAGCTCGTTTGAAGTTGTTTCCTTTTTCTCTCAAAGACAAGGCCAAGCAATGGATCCATTCTTTGAAGCCTCGGTCTTTGCGTACTTGGAGGGAAGTTCAAGATGTTTTTACTCAAAAGTACTTTCCAGTTAGCCGTACCAAACTTCTCATGGATCAAATTGCCAATTTCAAGCAGAAAGATGGGGAGATCTTCTACAAGTATTGGGAGCGGTACAAGGATTTGCTTGCAGCCGTTCCACACCACAATTATCCTATGTACCTGGTGATCAATTATTTTTGTGAGATGTAACCAACAAGCCAAGCAGCTTCTTGACACTATGGGAAGCGGTGATTTTTTGGGAAAGGATCCGGATGCAGCATGGGAATTTTTTGATGCGTTGGCGGAAAGTGCTCAGACTTAGGAGTATATTGATCCGGGTGATCAAGCAATGAAAACCAAGAACCATGTGGCTCCGGCAAGTTTTTGGTGAGCGAGCATAATGTTTTCGAGTCAAAGTTAGATGAGCTATCGACTAAATTGGATAAAATGAAGTTGGATGCGATCCAAGTGAAAGAAGTGAAGGAGGTGAAAGAGGTTCGCCAAGTGGAGGAAGTGTGTGTTATTTGCGAGACAGTGGGTCATTCAACAGACAATTGCCACATCATTCCCGCCCTCCGGCTCCATTATAGTCAAGTCCCTTCGGAAGAAGTGTGTGCATTGAACCAACGTTGGGATCCGTATTCCAATACCTATAATCCAGGGTTGAGGTCCAATCCGGCTTTCCGTTGGAGAAACCAAAATGAGGCAGGGTCGTCATCGGCTCCACAAGCTCCACCTCCGGCTTAAAATCAAAACTGGCGGCAACCTCAACTTCAAGGGCCGCCACGGTTCCCCGCTATCCAAGGCCCGCCGGGATTTATACCATCCGGCCAATTTCAAGGCCGAAACCAATTTCAACAACACCAACAAGCGCCTCCACCTCGATGTTCTTTGGAGGACACCATGAATGCCTTTTGTCAAATGCAAGCAACTACTAATGAGCAAACTACTCAGGCCATGAATGACATAAGGACTCAAATGGGGAAATTGACAACGGCTATTGGCGTCTTACAACAAGAACCGGGGAAGCTTCCTACTTAACCTTTGGCTAATCCACCAGGTCAACATTTAATTGGTAGCTCTTCGATGCCTTTCCCCGAGCAAGCCAAGGCCATTATTTCTTTGCGAAGAGGGAAGACAGTGGATAATGCTCAAGTGGAACCACCGGTGACGCCACTATTGTTTCCTGTCCCGATACCACCAAAACCACCATCATTGAATGGGGAATCTCCCAAGCAAGCTTCTACAGAAGAGGAGAAAGGATAAACTAAGGAAAGTAATGTTCCGTCAGCTTTCACGATTTTGGCACCATTTCCCAACCGATTAAGGACGCCAGCCAAGCCCAATCTCAATTTCGACATCTATGACGTGTTAAAGCAAGTGACGGTCAATCTTCCTTTACTCGATGCTATCAAGCAAATTCCGTCGTATGCCAAATTCTTGAAGGATTTGTGTACTCATAAACGTAAGCTTCAAGTACAAAAGAAGGTGTTCTTGACCGAACAAGTGAGCTCACTCTTCGAATCAACCCTTCCACCCAAGTACAATGATCCAGGTTGCCCGACAATATCCATCACCATCGGGGGTAAGATTGTGGAGAAGGCTCTTCTTGATTTGGGGGCGAGCGTTAATCTTTTACCATTCTCGGTCTACGAGCAATTTGGTTTGGCTGAGATGAAGCCAACTCGGGTGACTTTGCAAGTATCCGTGTTCCAAAGGGGATGGTTGAAGATGTTCTAGTTCAAGTTGACCAATTTGTGTACCCGGTTGACTTTGTGGGTTCTAGACATGTGCCTAGTGCCGGCAGCTCAATCATCCGTCCCAATTATTCTCGGGCGGCCGTTCTTGGCAACATCCGATGCAGTTATTCATTGTCGGGATGGCTGGCTCAATATGAGTTTTGGTAACATGAAGATGTAAGTTAACATGTTCCATATCGGAAGCCAAATGGGAGACGATGAGGATATTTGCGGAGTAAGCATGATCGACTCACTTGTTCAAGACCATGTCAACGAGTTTATTTGCAAGGATGAATTGGAGTTAACACTTACCTCCGCCGAGGCCGATTTCCTTGATGCACCCGAGGTTACGTACTTGGTTTCTTTGCTAGATGCGGAAGAGGCGTGTAGTATCAATCCGTGGATTCTGAAATTTGAAGAGTTGCCTCCTATTGAGAAACGAGCCGTTCCATCTTATGTGGAACCCTCAATGCTCGAGCTTAAGCCATTGCCGGACACGCTCAAGTATGCTTACCTTGGCGATAGCCAAATGTACCCGGTGGTAATTTCCTCCGCTCTAAGCGAGTCTCAAGAGTTGGAGCTGCTTGCCTTGCTAAGGACGCATTCCAAAGCCATCGGGTGGTCTATAGCCGATATCAAGGGTATAGATGCCTCTCTTTGCTCGCACCATATTTACATGGAAGATGATGTCAAGCCATCTCGCCAACCTCAACGGCGATTAAATCCGATCATGGAGGACGTCGTGCGGGCGGAAGTGCTTAAATTGTTGGACGTTGGCATTATTTACCCGATTGCGGATTCTAAGTGGGTGAGCCCAATACAAGTGGTTCCGAAGAAGTCCGGGGTGACGGTGGTGAGGAACGATAAGGATGAACTTATCCCAATGCGTGTGCAGACCGGTTGGAGGGTGTGTATAGACTATCGAAAGCTTAATGCAAGTACAAGAAAGGACCACTTTCCTCTTCCCTTCATCGATCAGATTTTGGAGAGGGTGGCTGCCCACAAGTTCTATTGCTTCTTAGATGGGTATTCCGGGTATAACTAGATCGAGGTGGCTTTGGAAGACCAAGAGAAGACAACATTCACGTGCCCATTCGGGACCTTTACGTATCGTTGTATGCTGTTCGGGCTTTGCAACGCTCCTGGTACATTCTCAAGGTGTATTATGGGTTTGTTTAGCGATATGCTGGAAAAAATCATGGAGGTCATCATGGATGACTTCTCCATTTTTGGTAATTCCTTCGAAGCTTGTCTTACGAACTTGGGGCTCGTGTTAGCTCGGTGTGAGGAGAAGAACCTAGTGTTGAATTGGGAAAAATGTCACTTTATGGTAACCGAAGGCATCGTGCTTGGCCACATTGTGTCGTCCAAGGGCATTGAAGTTGATCGGGCGAAAGTTGATTTGATTGGGAATCTTCCGACTCTGAAGTGCTTGAAAGATATCCGTTCCTTCTTGGGGCATGCTGGTTTCTATCGGCGGTTTTTAAAGGATTTTAGTGCCATAGCCCGACCATTGTGCCATTTGCTGGCCAAGGACATGCCGTTTGAGTGGACGCCGGCTTGTGAGGCCGCTTTTGCCAAGCTAAAGTCAAGTCTTACCTCCTCGCCTATCGTACGGTCGCCGGATTGGGAGTTGCCTTTTGAGCTTATGTGCGATGCCAGTGACTATGCGGTCGGGGCCGTTTTGGGCCAATGCCAAGGCAAGGAGCCGTATGTGATTTATTATGCGAGCAAAACATTAAATGAGGCCCAAATGAATTATTCAACCACCGAGAAGGAGTATTGGCCATCGTTTTTGTACTTGACAAGTTTCGGTCTTACTTAGTGGGAGCTCCGATTATTGTGTACACGGATCACTCCACGCCCAAATACCTCTTTACAAAGCAAGATGCCAAGGCGCGGTTTATCCGGTGGATTTTTCTCTTGCAAGAGTTTGACCTTACCATTAAAGATAAGAAAGGCGTCGAGAACGTGGTAGCCGACCACTTGTCTCGTTTGGAATTTGAAGACCACACCTCGCATATACCGATTGGTGATTCTTTTCCCGATGAGCAATTATTTGCAATCTCCACGGCTCCATGGTACGCCGACATTGTGAACTTCTTGGTTACCGGATTGATGCCTGGCCTTTGGAATTTGCTACAGCAGCATCGGTTCTTGGCGAAAGTGAAGCGATTCTCCTTTGACGACCCGTATCTCTTTTAAGTATTGTGTTGACCAACTGGTTCGACGTTGTGTGCCCGATTCTGAACAATAGAGTGTTATCAAATTTTGTCACACGGAGGCTTGTGGTGGCCATTTCTCCTTCCGGAAGACCGCCGCCAAGATTTTGCAAAGTGGTTTCTATTGGCTGCATTTGTACAAGGATACTTTTGCCTTTTGCCGGGGTTGTGCTCGGTGTCAGCTTTTGGGGTGCGTTACACAACGAAACGAAATGCCTCTTTCCCCAATCTTGATTATTGAAGTGTTCGATTGTTGGGGCATTGACTTCATGGGGCCATTTCCGTCGTCCTTCGGATACCTCTAAATATTGTTGGTGGTTGATTATGTCTCCAAATGGGTAGAGGCTATTCCTACGCGTACAAATGATCATTCTATTATGGTCGAGTCTTGAGGGATAACATTTTATCGAGGTTTGGGATGCCGAGGGCTATCATCAGTGATCAAGGGTCTCACTTTTGCAACCAGTCCATTGCCGCTCTTATGAAAAAGTACTCCATTGTGCACAAGGTTTCAACGGCCTACCATCCACAAACCAATGGCCAACCGGAGTTGGCGAATCAGAAAATCAAGAACATCTTGGAGAAGACGGTTAACCCTACCAGTAAGGACTGGTCTACTCGTTTGGTTGACGCCTTATGGGCTTACCGTACTGCTTACAAGACGATTTTAGGAATGTCTCCCTACCGGCTCGTCTATGGGAAAGTGTGTCATCTGCCGGTGGAGCTTGAGCACAAAGCATATTGGGTGATCAAAAAGCTTAATTTCAACATGGCCAAAGCCGGTGCCCGGCGGAAGCTGCAACTAACCGAAGTAGAGGAGATGAGGTACAATGCTTACGACCACTCTCGTGCTTATAAGTCTAAAATCAAAGCCAAGCATGACAAGAAAATTGTAGTTAAAAACTTTGAGTCCGGTCAAAAAGTGTTATTATATAATTCTCGTCTGCATCTCCATCCTGGTAAATTACGATCACGTTGGGCCGGCCCTTATGTTGTCAAAACTGTTTTCCCCATGGGGCGATCGAAGTAGAAAGCATGTCTAATGGTTCTTCGTTTAAAGTAAATGGTCAAAGGCTTAAGCCTTTCCTTGGTGGCTTCGAAATTGGCGAGCCGATTAGGTTTTGGCCGATCCAGTTTACACGGATGGCTCGTCGGTCTAGTTTGTGTTAACCTAATTTGCATGGGGAGCGAAAGCGTAACCGCTGAACTTAACTGTTTGTCGGACCCGGCCCCTTGACTTAATTGTAGGGGGTACCCTCCATTGACTTGGGTATTTGTAGCTCCGCACGCCGCTACTAAAAAAAGGATCGTGTGTCCAGCCCCGGTTCGAAAGGCAATTTTAATATTAGGGTCATATGGCTTTCATTAGCCTTTCTGATAGGAGTAATTCACAAGGAACCACTCACATCTACCAGATTAGCCCCAACAGGGGCGGTATAGATCATAGGTTAGGCCTTGGTATTCCCGTGCTCCACTACCGCACTTAGCTCTATCTTGTGCCTGCCTAGCTACGATCTTAGGGGACGCTGGACTTAGTTGTTTGGCGGAGTCCATCTGTGACTTGGACGCTCCGAGTTTTGATATTAAATTCTTTCTGTTTGTACATATTGTCCATAGTGTGAATATTGTATATATTTCGCTTTTGTTGTTTTTGCATGTTTTCTGTGTTTCGGGATTTTCTCATTCAGAGATATCACCAATGCATCGTTGTTTCAGGCTTTAATTAGCCCTATTTGTAGTAGTTTACCGTTAATGATCCATGCTCTCCGAACTTGTCCCTATTGGAGGTAGCTTAGGTCTTTGGGTGTGACTCGCCTGTCTTGTCTCACTTTGTTTCGATCGTAGGGAACGCTGGGCTTAATTGCTTGGCGAGGTCAAGCGGTGAATTGTACGTCGGGCATGATGTAACAAATTTGATGGTTTAGTATAGCCACCCGAGTTTTGTCTTGCCGGTGAGACTCGAGAAGAAAAGTATGACTCGTGAGATTGCGTGAACATTGGGTGGTGTCCTTTTTGTTCTTTGTTTTTATATTTGTGTTTGTTGGCGCCCGGATCCCATGAGCCGGGCGGTTCTAATGTCATTTGTCTCTTAGTAGGTAGTTCGAGCTTAAGTCTTTTGTAGGGTGAACGTGCTACCACACCAGCCTTGGTGATTTGGGTCTAACGTCGGAGTGATTGAGGCATTCAGGAGCCCTAAGCATGGGTGCGATTACGTGTCGCGGTTGTTAGTCCAAAAAGCTTTGGCCATGCCCTTGTGTGACTAGCTGTGGTTCAGTTGGAAGAGCCGAAGGAGTCGACCTTGAAAGCCGTTCGGATGACGAAAGAAGCCAGTGACGCAAAAGCCTCCAACTTGGTCGAGGTATAAGGGGGTTGACATTCCCCTGTGGGTAACATCTTTTGTCCTTTCCCTCTCAATACTGTTGTTCTCCATGCTCTGAGGGCATAGCATATTTCAAGTTGGGTGGAGGGGTATATCTATGCTAGATATGTTTTTCGTTTTCCGTGTTTTCATTTCAATTTCGTTTTTCGTTTTTAGCATAATTTTTTTCGTTTTTAGGTTGCAATTCTTCCGTTATTACAGAATTAGTGGATTAGAATAGCTTGGCACAAGCTCGTTGGTTTTATCTTGCAAGAGTTCGTTTACGCAAATTTTGTATGTCGCAACTTGCATGAATGGACTTAGGTGGTATTTATGAAGTTTGAGTGTGTTTAGGCCAAGATTGGCCCATATCCCATTTTCGTCTTCGTACATTCGTAATTAGGTAAATAATCTCATGTCATGCCTAGCTGTTTTTGTTGTCTAATTTGAATCGATTTGAAATTTACGGCGCACTTCGGATATGATACAAGGCATGCTTCTTTGATTTAACCACATAAGTGTCTCTTTGCCCCTTACAATAAAGCCAAGTTCGTGTCGCAATCTTATCCATAGGTAACCGGATGTTAGGGTGGTTGGTTTGTACTTGGTTTTGTGCTTAAAAGGGGAATGGTCAGGTTTCTGAGGCTTCAGGTGGCTCATTGGGTGTATTCTGAGGTTGTCGGGCAGTATCAGGGCAAGACAAGGCTGGCACATGGAAAACATGCAAAAGCAAGGCGGTATCGATACGTGAAAAATGGCTGTATCAATACCATAAGAAACAGAGTCTGGGCAACACATTACAAACTGGTATCGATACGGTAAAAACTGGCGTATCGATACCGAAGGCTTTTCAGGTAGCTTCAAGCCCGATCATTTTCACTCCATCTTTCCCATTCTCTCTCTTCAACTCCATAGCCACCCCACACCCCACAAACCCTAACCCCAAAATCAACCCAAAAACACTCAATCCACCACAAAATCTCGTGATTCTTCCACCAAACCTTCACCAAATCAACCCCTCTCCGTGTTTCAGGCAATGATTTATGGGTTTTGTTCTCAAATCTTCCACTTGCAAGGTAATCCGAATCTTCTCTCTCTCTTCGTTTTTGCTTTCTTCCACCACCAAAAATCCCCAAAACCTCCATATATCTTTTACATAAACCAACCCAACCCTAATCCCATCACCAATTTTAACCCCATTTACCCCAATCCGAAATTTCCAGATCCGAACACCAAAATTCAGAAAAAAATGGCACCAAGGGTTAAAATGCATGCTCGGAAGGAGAAAGGCAAGGGTCCGTATGATCTAGCCCCTTCTTGAGATTTTGAGAGTGAGGAAGAGGGAAATGTGCAGTGGGAGGGAGCGGAAGAGGAAATGGTTGAAGCTCGTCCTTCCCGGAGGAGGAAGAGAACATCCGAGGAAGTGATCTCGGCTCTACAGAAGAAATGGGAGGATAGTATGGCAAAGAGGAATGTGAAAAATGAACGGCATGTGGATGCATCGAGCTTCAGGTCACATCATCGAGCAATTCGGCGGATCACCGATCAAGGTTTGTCTTACTTTTTCGGTGAATGTCCCGGTTATAATAAGAGTTTAGTATCTGCATTTTATAAGAAAATGGTTGTGCCTACTCCTGATGTTATTGCGCGAGACGATGCTCAAATCACGTCTAAAATAGGGCGTGTGGAGATTGTGATTACTCAGGAAATAATTGAGAAAGCTTTAGATTATACTTGCCCAGCTGCACATGAGATTAACTACCATAGGGCTAATTTTGCTACGTTTGATGAAATTTGTCAAGCTTTGTATGAGGGTGATGTTGGGAACATTGGTGAGACTCATGTGCCGGGTAGGTTTCGCGAGGGGTACAAGCTGATTAACCAATTTGTGCATCACAATTTGAACCCACGTGGTACTGAAAACAAGCCAACTTTGAAGGATGGGGAACTTCTTTATGCTTTCATGCAGCCGGGAATGAAAACAGATTGGGCTTCGTACATTTTCCAGGAGCTTGTGGCGTTCAAGTCTGATGCCTCGTTGAACACAAGAATGCCCTACCCTTGTATGATTACAAAAATTTGTCGAGGCCAGGGTGTTACATCTGATAAGTATAATGAGAAGGGAAGGCTTGAGCCCGGGATCATAAATAGTACGGTGTTGACTAAGAGTCAGTCTCAGTCAAGGGTTCCGAGAGCTGCAACGGTGGGAGATTAGTTGACCACGGTGCCTCCTAGGGATGCACCGAAGCCAGTTTGGTACAAAAAGCTGTTTTATTAGGGGTTAGCACCCATATCGTTTGGATTGGCTTACTAACAGAGCTGAGGGGTCGTCTATTGAGCCTTATGTCCCGCCACCTATTGAGCCCGCCAAGGATTCTGATGATTTCGCTGAAGATGAGCCGGTTTCAGGGGATGATGCGTAGTTGGAGGTTGTTGGTGGTGGTGTTGGAAAAACCCTATACTTGGTCGGGGTGCATGGTGGTTGACAGCCCACCTATCCTATCATGTTTTTATTTTCATGTTTAGTAGTTGGAATTCGTACTTAGTAGTTTTAACCAGTTTTTGTTGTGGCCAGCATGTGGCCTTTGACTTGGTGATTTTGGTAGTTGGAGACGGCCAACGGGTAGATAGTTGACCAACCTAGAATATGGTCGTCACCTATTTTTGCTAACCGTTCTTTTGTTCATCCAAGGTCATTATGAGCTTAATGAAGCCCGTAGTTGATCTTTAGTGTGCATTTATTCCTATTTGGTTCATTTGTTGGACAATGTGCATATCTAGCTCGTGGCATGTTTGCTTTCGATACTGTAACTTTTGGCTTGTGATTATGAAATCTGTTTCATGGTGCTCTCCACATAAAGGGCATGTCATTTTTGTTCCCCATGTCCCATTTCCGAGCACCTTTTTTGTGGGATATGGTTTGTAGCGTGCTAATGCATATGTGTTGCCCGTATCCTCCTGTTTTGCTTAGGATATGGATGTTTGTACTTGGTTTGTATGCACTCAGTACTTAGTTATCCACCTCAGTTTTCAGCTGTTAGTTGCGAAGTTTGAATAAATTTGTTTTTGGAACTCTTGCAAGTTGATTACGGTGTTAGCATGTGCTAAGTTATGTTGTCGGAAGGATTGTATAGTTTTTGTTAGTAGTGTGTTTTGGTTGCTCGGGACTAGTAACGTTCAAGTTGGGGGGTGTGATAAGCACCCATTATTGTAAATAATTGGTGCGCTTAGTCTCGCTTTAGGATAATTATGTTATGTTTAATTGGCATTTTAAGTCATTTTGCGCGTAAGTTTTTCCTTTGAGCATTTTAGGAATTATGCGTCTTAAAGGCATGTTTTGGTGATTTGAGCAACTCTTGAGCGTATCCGGGCGGCGTTGCCCAGTGGACTTTGGCCGTCGGGCGTTATTTTGTCGGAAGGATTGTATAGTTTTTGTTAGTAGTGTGTTTTGATTTGCTTGTATCGATACCATAAGGATACAATGCATCTGGAATTAATCCGTAATGAACTGGTATTGATACAGGCAATTATGCTGTATCGATACACTAGTTTTTTCCCGTGCCTACGGCACTACGCATCTTTGTTGGAATTGTCCGTGCCTACGACACTTGCTAGCTTGTGGCTCAAAATACTAAATTGCCATCGCTGAAATGAAGATAGAGTTTGACAACGGCCAACAAAAAAGAGAGAGAGAGAGAGAGAGAGAGAGACTTCATCGCCATCGCTGAAATGAGGACATGGTTTGAGTGATTCAAATTTTAAAGCCCTTAAAATCGAGAGATATGTTCTACGCACCATATTAATTTTATATTAATTTCATTCTCACTATTCATCCTGTAATTCTGAACACACACTAATAAAATGAGCGTCAAATAAATGTTGTTACAACTGGTAGAAACTTGTTGAATAGAAAACTAACCATTTTTTCACTTTTCAAAAAATCAGACAGTATAGTCCATGGTCTCCGTACCAATATTTTGATGGAAATATGTTTTGAAGAAAAGAGCATAAAAGTACCCCAAAAAAATTTATATATTTTATGTATTGAACGCAACCAAAAATCTATTTTAGATGCAACCCTAGTAGCTATATCCCATGTGATGGAAAATGTGTTTTTCATGCAAGTTTAAGCTAAAACTTATGTAGCTACGGTAATGTGTGTTTTTTTATGCAAGCTTAAGTTACGGCAATTGTCTATCACTTGAAAAAATAAATCCATCATTTTAACTGAAGCTAGTGCTTCAAAGACAAAATTTGAGAATCCAATCCAAAAAATAAATCTTACACTCGTGCAATATGGTTGTTGGAAGAATTTTTCGATTAACTCCAACTCCCGATTATAACCCAGCACTAAGAACTGACCGAAAAAAGAGAGAATTAACCATGAATAGAGGACGAAGAATTGATAGCCATACCTGTGGAAAGAGAAGGCGAGAGTCAAGGAGACATGAAAGAGAACTGGAAAGTAAACGTTTAAGGAGAGAGAAAAAAACCTGAAAAAAATAAACGCCAAATATTATATTGCTAAAAAATCGACAATAAAAAATTATTTTAAAAAATCAAGCTTCCCGTAAAAATTAGTCGGTTTATTGTTTGTATTTAAACGCAAAACTTTTCAAAAATCAACACATCAAATCTTTCTAAAAATCCGTCATCGCCTATTAATCAATTGATGTATATTGTGTTGATTTTACAAATCTGTTGAAATTACCCTTTCTACTGAGAGACGTTTCCAATATAAGCCCCAGGATTTTAAATCCTAGAATTACACGCTATTTACAAAAACATGCCATTAGTTTGTATGTGAAGGGTAGAAAAATCTGGACCGTTGAATTTGTTTGTATGAGTAGATAAATTTTGTGTTAAGAAGAAATCAGAACCATTGAGAGAAAATATTCTGTAAGAATATTCTCAAAGACCCTTCTGTTTTATTAGATAGATGTGCTTTACTGAAGATATTTTCTGCTTTTTGAACTTTCTATTTTTGGGTTGTTCTCACCTTTGGGATATTTTTGAGATATTTGACTGAGAGAATAGGGCTGCCTTGTATAAATAGGCTTTCCTCTCTCCTCTTTATCTCTCTTATCTTCTTCTTCTTTAAGACTTCTTCATTTTTGGCTTTCCTCCATTAAAGCTTAAGCTTTTCTAGTTAGTTTCTTAAAGAACCCTAGTAAGTCTTTGTCATTTGTTGTTTTGTCGTTTATTAATGTTGTAGCTACAATTAAGGTGATCGTTAATATCAAATTCGTTTTCGTTTTTATTGGTTAAAAATCATGCCTTGCTTTTATGCTTCCATTTATATTTTAGCTATGTGTGAGTAGTCGGTTGGCTAAGTCTCGGGGTAATCTTTCCCGAGAACTTAGGCTGTTATTTGGTTCTCGAGCCATCGGGCTTTAAAGCATGATTTTTGGAGTAGGGCTTAACTTGCATTTTTGGTCTAAGCAAAGGGGTGTTAACCCCTCGGCATGGTATTTAGTCAAGCGGTCTTGGCAAGTAGCATCCCGAGGCCTCGTGGCCTCCTTGTGTTCGATAAATATTAAAAACAAACTGGTTCGCCTCCGGAAAATCACATTTTTCGTCAAATGAAGTCATTAAAGTCAAATCTTCCGGGCGTGAGCGCGCGATCGTGACTCTCGCCTGAGTTATATAATTGAGAACCGGGAACGGCATTTGTCAAGGGTTAAAAGATCCCTAGACTTGCCTCTTTAAGTTAGTCAAACGCATTTTTAGTTTTCATTTTAGTCTTTCCGTTTAAAGCAAATCCTAGTTGGCGGGCTTGAACGCCGAAATCCTACCACAAAACCTACAATCCATTCCAAGCTATATTCGATTCTCTGTGAGAACAATTCCGGACTTCCGGATATTATGCGTGCAACGACCTAGCCCTACGCTTCGGGTTTCTTATCAACCTTATATTTGAAGGCAATGTTTCGACGTAAGCAAATACCGGCCATCGCGTGGTCTTTCAAAATTATTTTTCACACACATGTGTCTTTCAGTGCATAGAATGAGGCCAATGCTAACTTGCATCGAACACGAAACTGGAAAAAATATGAAATTATCTTTTTTATCAACTAACGTTGTGCTCGTTTGATGCACGGTGACCAAAAATCACCAATGTGAATTTTTTTATCCCGTGCATCGAATGGGTACACGGACGCTAGTTTTAAAGTGTGTAAATGGGTTTGATAAATTTCTCATAGAAGTGAGGCGAGAGAGATTTCAAATGTGAAGAGTTTTTCCTGGTTATATATTAATCAGAAAACGTGTAAGAACACTAATTAGGTTTTCAATTATTCAAAATTTTAAAATCTGGCTGCAGCTACGACATTAAAGAAAAGTGAATTAATGATGGTTGCCGTCTACTCTCATTTGAATGTTTAAATACTCCATTTTTAAAAAGACATCGCTCTATTTTATGACGTAAGGTAGATATTTACTACATTTGCTCCATTCCACTAATTAAAATAAATAAATAATTTTCAATTAAGTACTGATTATTTTTTGAATTAAGGTAATGTATTGTGAGAGAATGACTTATTTTGTAAAACGAAAAATAAGTACTTAAGAAAATAAAAAACTTTACCGGAACGGGTCAGTACGTAGCCTGAAAGAATAGGTAGGAAATTAAAAATCTTCAAACAGAAACGTCAGATATTAATTATGCACACTCTAGCCACGTACTCAGATTTTTTTAGTGCCGCAACTATGATTGAGCAAGCCTAATATTCTTTGTATTTTCGAACCAGGTTCCCTCCATTATCCTGAAAGGTAGTATTTAAAACGGATGTCATTGCCACATATATTTTACTCCAATAACGATGGTAGTGGTGTGTTATTGAATTGAACCTGCATGCGGCTTTGATCCTATTTTTTAAAAATCTTTTAAAGAATATCCCAACATAAAAATTCTGTCTAAGACTTTGAATATTGGGTGGAGGGTTTAAGAATGTGTGCGCCGCAACGGTAAGCTTCATTGAACCTATAATATTTTAATTGCTAAAATCATGAGAATTGATAAAAGATAAAAGAAGATAAAAGAAGTCTTAACTTTCGTTCGTGATATAGTAACACAAAACACACTACTGTAGAAAATGTGAATGCAACATAGGTACGCAGTGGGTCATAAGATAAAAAGTGTGAATTAATGCAATAGAAAATAAATAGGATTTGGTGGTTGGCCATTGCATAAAAGTGTGAATGCAATATAAAATTGAAGTCGCTTTTTGTCGTTGTTAGCTAAAGAACTTAGTATTTGTGAGTGATATATATATTATGCATTTGGAAATCTTGAAACAACTAATTAAATAGATTATTCTAATAACAAATACTGAATATTCGTCAAGGGGCCTTTGGTCCTACGGTTTGATCAATACTGCAATTAGGTGCAAGGAGATTAGGGGTTCATGTACTCTTCCAAAGTGCTAATCTAGCAACTAGATAGCAATTCTGACAATATTATTGATTTTTGCTGATAAAAAGAATAAATATTCAATAATTTTAAAATGAGTGCATATAATACACAAAAATATTGGGATCTGTAGATAGAATTTCAATAGAACTAGCTACGATAGCATTTTAAATTTGAACGTACACAAAAAAAGAATTCTGGATATCATTCAAAACGTTATTGTTTTTGGGTAGAACATATTTGGATGGGTATATCATTTTTCCATATTAAGGATATATAATAAGAATTAGAAATGATCATTTCTTCTTTTCATTTTCTACTATCCGAAACAGGCCAGGTTTCCTCACACAAAATTTGACACAAGTTATGACACAAGTTTTTTTTAAGACCAATTTTGGAGCCTCACGCAAATGATTTGAACCGTTCAATTTGTTTAAAACGTATTTCTAAGGGTTTCCATAAAAAATCAACTCATTCGGATATTGGTAAATTCTTAATCGGTTCATTCAGTTGGTTCTTGTCAAATTTTACAAAATAAAATTGAATGAATTTATCAAGTCCTTACTGATATCGAAATGAGTTGATCTTTTTTACGAAAACTCTTAAAAACCTATTTTAAACAAATTGAACATGTCCAATCATTTGAGTGAAACTCCAATTAGTGTTGTGTCAAAACTTGTGTAAACTTTTGTACGAGGGCAACCAGCCCCAACAGCATGCAATTATATTTTTGGGTAAATTTCTTTTATATCCTTCGACTTTGACCGAAAATTCAATTTGGTCCTTCACCTTTCAATTTGGACAAACAAATACTTCCACTTTCAAATTGGTTTCAATGTCAACCCTGACTTGGATGCCGTTTGATATTTGGACGGAAAAAGGGGTAAAATTGAACATTCCCCCTCCCCAGCCGTACCACCACCACCAGCACCAACCTACTCCCTATTTCCTCCCCATTTCGGCACCACTGCCACCCCCTACCACCACTGCCACCACCTACCACCACCCTCTTCCTCCTCCATAGCCGACCATCACCATTGTTCCCTACTCCATCCATTTACTCCATCTGTCATCCCCTTCATTCCTCTATATATATACCAACACTTGAGGTCCGAAAATCACACACAAAACACCTCACATTCACCTGAAAATCAGTAACAAAAGATAAGAGAGAGAAAGCTTCCATCACCTCCAATGGAGTTTTAGAGAGAGAGAGACCAAACGGGTTTACATTCTACACCACCCCACCGCTCGAATCCCGCTTTCCAATCTTCCTAGACATCAAAGAGCATCACAAATCCACCACCACCTCAGTCCACGGCCCACCCTGACGTCCCCCTCTCCGTCGTCTTCTCCGAATATCTGAAATTTACCGAAACCCATTCATCGTTTTTTGGCAGATTCGAGGTAGAATATTATCTCTTCTAGCTTCTCTAAATATATTACGCAACTAATATGCGAGGTTTAAAAGCTTAGGATCGAAAATTATGGTGAACCCAATTCTGGCCGAGAGTGGCACGTCGGTGAACAGTAATGAAACCGATTTGGGTTTTAAACCAAAATGTTAAAATCACAGTTACCCCCCTTAGCTTATTATAATCACAATTCTAGCAAGGAGTGACCTTTTTCCGTCCAAATATCAAACGGCATCCAGGTTAGGGTTGACATTGGAACCAATTCGAAAGTGGAAGTATTTGTTTGTCCAAATTAAAAAGTGAAGGACCATATTGAATTTTCGGTCAAAGTCGAAGGGTTATAAAAGAAAATTACCCTATATTTTTTTCTTCTAAATCAAAGTTTAAGTTAATAAGTTCTTAAAGTAATATAACTTCGGATCATAGCTAAGCTAGTAAATATTAAGTAGTAAATCGGATAAAAAAAAATTAAGTAGTAAATATTAACTTATATATCCTTGGGAAAGTCCCTTGAACGGTTGGACCATTTCTCAATAGCCAATCAAATCTTTTAAGCAACACTTAACTTTCTTTTTATTCTATTGCCTTCAACTGAATAATTTTTTTCTTCTGTATAAAAATAAAAATGTTTATTAATGAAACAATAACAAAACACCAAGAGTTGTTTATAAAATAAAAGGCAGCATTAATTCGCCGCCAAGTGCATATTAGGAGGAAACTTTTTTATTTTTTATTTTTTTATCAAGCAAAAAGAAAACTTACTCTCTTAGAGCATCTCCAACCTTCACCCATATTTCCTCAAATTTGAGTCAAATTTTAGGTAAAAACCTATTTTGGGTATACAAATCTCCAATCATCAAACTCAAATTTTACCCAAATATATATACATTTTATTCATAATGGCAAAATGGTTAATAAGGTAAAACAATCAAATCCAAAATGAGGAGACTTGGTATTTTTCTCTCTCCATCTCCATCTCTCTCTCCCCGAGAATCAAACACAAATTTTTTTTCACACAAAATCCAGAACCGGACACAACCACAAAAGACAACTCTGAAACGCGTTCATCATCATCGGAGGAGGGCAGAAGAGAACGATAACTCTAGGGGACCCAAGACGGCTTAGTGGTCACAACGCCACTACCACTTTTTGCATCGCCTCTCAGACCGCCGGCCCTCGGCCTGCCGCCATTGTCGACGAGGTTTTCTCTCTCTCCCTCCTCCCTCCCTCTCTCTCTCTCTCTCCTCTCTTTCTCTCTCTAACTAGCCGTTGGAGAAATGGGTCAAGATAAAAGTTGTCCCAGATTTGGGCAAAGAAATGGGTAAAACCCAAATGGGGAAGGGTTTTGGTCAAAGATTGGGAGAGATTTTTGTGGTTTTTGCCCTATTTTTAAACTTGAATCTTAAAATGGGTCAAGGCTGGAGATGCTCTTACTTTCCAAAATTTTCATTATTAAGAAAAAGTAAGGAAGTCCGCGAAGCTTGGCACTTGAGAGGTTGTTCCTAAAAAAAAATACAGTCATTACAATAGGAAAAGAAATGTATTGAGAGAGTTTTGAAGAGACCAAAACTCTCCAGTGTTGCAACTCGCAAAAACTTGATCTACCTCTCACCTCTTGACTTTTTTTTTTTTAAAAAAAGGAAGACAAAACAAAACAACTAAAATAAAGGTGAATAGTTGAACAGATCTATCAACTAAACAAGCATGTGAAATCCTAGCCACCACATTTACCTTTCTTCTCCCTTCCCCTCCCCTCTAGGGTTTCACAATCCTAAAACCCTAATACGGTGGCATGAGGAGAAGGCCATGATACTATAGCTCTCAATCTCTCTTTCTATTTTCTAGTCTTTGGTTTGTTTATCTCGTATCTCTTCAGATCAATGACTTGTTGTCTGATCTATGAGAGTTTTGTCTCTTTTTATGAGAGTTTTTAGTTTCATATTTGGGCAAACACAACGTCTATAGATCGGGTTCTTTCAGATGATGTTGCTTTACAACAACATCCGTGTCAACAGTGCTCTACTACCCCTGTATGATGTCTTTGTAGGAGCAACTCATGGTGGCTAGTTAGATCTGTAGCTTTGGGAGTTAATTGGCACGTTCATATTAGGTTGGAGTTCGTCTAATCGTCTGGATATTTGTTGTCTTTTTTTTTTGGCTATCACTTATCTCTTTTTGAGGCTACTTGAAAATATGAAATTTAGCAGAATTAATGTGCGTTAGGCAATACCTGGGTTGGGGTGAAAGACATCAACCGCCTTGTACTTTTCTAGCTTTGTATTAGTTAATTAGACGATTAGTTTGGCTTTGTCTAAAATATTTGTAATGAATTCCGTATTGTAAGTGTCGTTAGACTTATATCAATACAACTTCTCACTTTTATTTTTTTTAAGAAAATGCATCTGAGGTGCTGTTCCGGTTTACCCCCTTAAAAAATAAGTACTTATTTGCAATTTTGAAGCTTAAAAATAATAGACTTACCAAAATAAAAAATACATATGCAATATTGATATAGTTCCTTTATAGATCTCAATGAGATCTATCAAATCCTGTAAAAAAATTGAAAAATTATTTTCATAAACTTATCATTTTTAAGCTTGAAAATAAGTCCTTATTTTTTAAGTACTTATTTGGAATGTTTAACAGGTTCCAAGCACCTAGAAACCACAAGCACCATCTGAAGAAAAATAATGACTCATGCAATCCTCAACTTCAAAATGCTTCATAAATACCCTTATTACCAAATTAAAGTTCATGCCAATCTTTTCAAAATGAAACAATAGTTCTCGATCAGAAATATTTTCATTTCGGGAGCTAACTTACATCTTGATTTTTTCAAACAAAATCAAACAAGACAAGTGATAATGAAAAATATTTTTACTCTAGTCACATATTGTATAGGAAATTTTCATACTATATTTGTCGATGCCTCGCCACAGAACATTGCCAAATCAAACATTCATTAGCCAAAAAGTAATTGATAAATTTGTTAGTATCAGTATATTTATGGGAAATTTATAAAAATGGTCCTCCTAGTTTCACCCGAGTCTCATTTTCGACCTCCAGTTATCAATTGCAACTCTTTTGACTCTCAAGTTTGGTTTTCGTACTTACAACGGCCGCCTCTCTTAGAGTTACAACAAAATGGTGATTAAGAGACACTTTTCAAAGGGCACTTTTACAAAACTGTCTGATCAAGTAGTTAAAGAGGCATTCCCTTTTTAAGTGCCGCATTTGGTTAACCTAAGGGGGCAGTCCAATTTCACACCAATTTTTCCTATTTATTTTTTTTGAATGTTAATCTAATAGGGCAGCCGTGAGTGCCTCAAAAGCTTGGTATAATAGGGCATTTTTGTGCAAGTATCAAACACAACATTTCTGATGTTTAAAAAATAAACACGTCATTCATGAACCCAAGTAATAGGGCATTTTCTCTTGTGTGCCTGAAAAGCTTTTGGAGGGGAATCAAAATTTTCATCAGACACCGTCGTTTCTGGGCTTTCCACCCTTATATTGGCGCTCTTATTTTTGCACAGTTTCAAAATGTTCAATGCTATTGGGAAGCTATCCGCACGATACAAACAAAGCAACTCACTATTCTCTCTCTCATCTTCTCTCCTCTCCTCTGTGTTTCACCAGGTAACCCTATTCTCACATCTCATTTTATATAGGTTTAAATTTTAACGGCATTTAATCTCTAGATTTCGTTTCGCAGCAATGAGATTAGGGCTCGATTTTGCTTTGCAACTGCGAGTTAAGGTTAATTTTACTGATTCCTTTCATTAATTGATCTTTATTCCTTGTTAATATTGCACATGCATTGCCAATAAACAAGTGCACGTTGACCTAGGGCTTTCCTTTGTTATTAATTTGCCCTTCCTGTGTAATTGCACTTTGGATACCTGACTAGAGAACTGTTCAAGAATTCCTTTTGAAAAGGATATTTGAATGGAGTAGAGGAGTTGTTGAATTTCGCATTTCGTAATTAATGCAAGTATTTGGGGAATGGGTTTGCATGCTTGGGGATTGATTAATTAGTGTTGTTTGTTGTAATTTTATGGCTCACATGGGTTTGTGGAGATATGGAACCGAGGCTTATTGTATTTCCATCAGGTGTTTGACGTAAGTCCTCAAAGAAAATGTACTGAATTTGGAATAAAAAAATGTGCAATGACATTGTATTTCTTTTCTTCTTTTGACAAAATATTCCGTTCTATGTTTGCCTCTAGGTTAATTCTTAAAACTTTCCTTTCCTCTGAAGTTTCAAATGAAACAAATCTTTGCAATTAAATTGAAGTAGCAAAATTGTAGAGTTTCCACCGAAGTGGCTGGAAGCCTAAGGTCAGGATAAGAATAGTCTCCATTTGTGTTATGCTTTATTCATTAACATGTTTTAGGTGATGGCTCCAACGACTTGTAATACTGGACGAGCCCATGTAGAGCCTGATTCCAATTAGTGACACGAAAGGAAGTATGGATGGTGCGGCCATTGTTCAGCCCCTTAATGAACCAGGTAAATGATAGGGGAATGGTTTCGCTTTTACAAATTATGGGCTACAGCTCGTGTATCGTTTTCTAGTCTGACAGTGGCTTTTTTATACACTACATTCACCTAATTGCCTTTGAATTTAGATTCTATAGTAATCATTGATTACTCATGATTTATGCGCTCAAAGTTGTGCATTTTATTTTTTGTCTGACAGTTGCTTTTAGACAGATCAGAGCCATCATGCCTATTAGTGCACCATGTACCTGCTATTTCACTAAACAATTGAAAACCTGAGTTTATGAGGTTTGGTCACCCTTGTCATGCTATTGTAGTAGAATGAAATTCCTTACTTTCCTAACCATTTGTCAATATGACGTTTTCTTATTGATTGATGCTAGGTGGGGGATTGTGTTTATTTCAAGAGCGTAGCCAACCCCATAGAAGTTGTAAGCAAAGGGCAGATCGCTAGTAGGGATCCAGCTAAGAAGGTAGGCGGAGAAAAACTCGGAGTTAATTGGTGTGAGATTCATGTTCAAATCCCAATTATATGGGGTGAGCATTTGATAAGGCCTTACGCAGGCCTTAAGACCATTGGCGATGCCATTGGTACATCAATAGTATGGCCTATTTCTTTGGTACGTTTGATGCCCAATATTGTCTATTTTTCAATTCTTATTGCAAGACAATGACTTTTAAAACCGTTTATCTAGCTTTATTTTGATCAGGTAGTGAGAGATGATGATGATGATGGCTTTAGTGAATGAATGAGAACAGTTGGAAGATGCCTAGTAGATTGAGTTGTCACATGAATACTGGACTTATGGGTTTTGTTTTGTTTTGTTTCTACTGGTGGTTCTTTTAAGGGTAGGCATCTTTCATGCTCTGATCTAGACTTTGGTAGGTTAGGTTTTTGCTGGAAACTTTAGAAAGTTTCTTAGAAATGAAGTTTGTTTTTTGTTGAAAACATTAGAGTTCTGCTATGGTTCTTTAAGACAGTTGGAAGTTTGTTTCTATTTCATGTTTTGTGATTTGTTTTTAGATCCTTGTGATGTTTGTTAACTAGTAGTTTCTATTGAATGACTATGGTTTATGTTGCTTGGACATAGTTGAGAAACAAATTACAGTTTATTATGGTTCTATTGTATCTGTAGAGTAGTAAAAAAAAAGAAAAAAAAACTAACGCTTTAGAAGGCATTCATAAGTGCCGTGAAAGCTATTTGAAAAAAAAACAGAATTCTGAGGTGGCATTCAAAAATGCCTTAATAAGTAAACTATAGGGCACTTAGAAGTGCAGGGAGAAGAAACTCTTGAGGCTCCATAAAGTGCCTCATTATAAGTGTCGTAATAGGTAAGTTATGCGGCACCTGAAAGTGCAGCTAGAAGAAGTTCTTGAGGAGCTTAAAGTGCCTCATAACAAGTGCTGCGTTAGACCTATAGCTGCATTGATACATGCGGCACTAAGGTGGAGTGCCCCAAAAGACAAACTGCCCCAATAGGTCTTTTATTAGGGCAGTTTTGACTACACTAAAAAGTCGTTTTTGTTGTAGTGAGAGCTCTAAAGCAATTTTAAGCCACAACCGCGTTGCTTTTCTGCTTGGGGGGGGAAGCGTCCCTCTCCCTCCCCCCGGGCTCCTCCTCCTCCATCCGCTCTCCTCTTTGTTCCCTATAGTTTTTTATTTTCGTTTTCTCTTCCCTTAGATTTGACACTCTCTGTTCGGCGGGCTCCGCCGTCACCAGAGTCATTTGTCCGCATGTATCCGTCGCCGAAGCTCTTGTGGCAGCAGTGGTGGGGGCAATGAGGGTTGCGATTCGTTCGGCGGTTTTTTGGCGGCTGGATTTAGATTAGAGCAAGATCTGGAGGAGTTGTCTCTCAATGTGGGAGTTTTGTCTCTCCTTGTGAGAGTAATAAAATTTGCCTTTGGCGATTTGTTTACTGTTCGGGCTAAAGAAGACTAATATGCATCTTTTGGTGGTTTGCTAGAAATTCATTAATGTGCTTATTTCTGGTCGAAGTTCATCTGATTGTCTGGGTTCTTGTTGTCTTTTTTTTTTTGGCTAGCAATGTATCTCTTTTTGAGACTGCTATAGGATATATGAATTTTTCGCTTAGCAGAAGGTGCGTCAGGCCATGCCTGGGCTGGGGATGAAAGACATCAATTGTCTCGTTCTTTCTCGTTTTGTATCAGTTAGATGATTAGTTTGGCTCTGTCCAAGTTATCTGTAATGAATTTCGTTGTGTAAGTGCCGTTGGGTTTTATCAATACAATACCTCTCACTTTTGTCCAAAAAAAAAAAAATCCGGTTTTCGTCCTAATTTGGTCCAACTGATAACATCTGTCAGCCAAATTGGATGGAAAAAATCAAATTGAGGACATACGTCATCAATTGGACCAATTTGGAATGAATTGCAACGTCCAAATTGCCATCAATCTGATTTTTTTCGTTCAGTTTGGCTGACAGAAGTTATCAATTAGACCAATTAGATACAAAAACCAAACTTGAAGGTCAAAAGAATTGTAATTAATACTTGGAGGATGAAAATGAGATTCTATTTTTTTTTTTTTTTTGAAGAGAAGATTCGATTGAAACTAAGAGAATCATTTATATAAATTTCCCTAAATTTATTGGTAGCAGACACAGTACTTGATCCTAGCTAATTAAACAAACTCTCTTCATTAATATATATATATATATATATATATATACATACGCACACTCCAGCAGTCATCAGTATTGATAGATGAGAAGACACACACACACACACACACATATATATAGGCTGATTCTAGAGACAATATATTTGACAATACATTTTTTGAAACTCCGCATGGGACCTTCAAACAAATGATCGGAGCCACTCAATGTATTTAAAACATATTTTTAAGGGGTCTTGTAAAAAATTAACGCATTTGGATATCAGTAAGGGCATGATCGGCTCATTTAGTTGATTCTTGTCAAATTTGATAGGATAAAATTGAATGAGCTGATCAAGCCCTTGCCGACATCCAAACGAGTAGATTTTTTACGTACGGGAACCCTTAAAAACTTGTTTTAAACAAATTGAACGGCTCCGATTATTCGCACGGGGCTCCGAAAATGTATTGTCAAAAGTATTGTCTCTAAAATTGGCCTCATATATATAATTTCTATACATCTCTTTATAAGTAGTAAGGCTCCGTTCCGCAACGCTTCTTAAAAAATAAATACTTATTTTCTCTACTTCTAATTCAAAACACATCCAGCCTTCTTATTTTTCCCAAATAAAAAGTTCCTTTCATTTTTTCAAATTCAAAAATAATGCAAATGAAAAAAAAATTAATTTTTTTTGCACCGTATTAAAGATTTCAATGAAATCTATCAAACAAGATCCATAGTGATTAGAAAGTTATCTGCATAAACACATGATTTTTGAGCTTGAAGTTGCCGTATACAAAAAACAAGACTGTTGCTATTGTGTTGGGCGCCGGCGGAGGGAAATCGTACCGGCGGCCGGGCCTAGCCGGCTCCGGCCACTGCACGGCCGATCCGAGCCGTCCAAAAATTCTATAAAAAAAACCAAGGGGGCCTTCGCGGGAATCAAGGTCATCCGAGGTGTGTAGCGTGCTTGATCGGAGCACCCTTTTTCCGTGTGCATATGATATTGAAATCGTACACGGAAAAGGGGTGCTCAGATCAAGCACTCTACACACCTCGGATGACGTACCGCGTAAGCCCCCTTGGTTTTTTTTTTTTTTTAGAATTTTTGGACGGTTCGGATCGGCCTTCCGGTGGCCGGAGACGGCCCGGCGTGGCCGCAGCCCTCCCCAGCCGTGGGGTGCTTCATCCGGGTGCTTGGTCTTTACTTGTTTCAAAAAATAAGAAGGCAGAGTTTCTGGAATGGGGGTTCTTTTTACACAAAAAATAAGTACTTATATGAGTTGTGAAACACAGCCTAAGTACAATTCCTTTATGTGGTGAGAGTCAAACAAGTAAAAGTAGAAAATGAGAAAATGAAAATGGGATAATAAGTAAGCATCCAAACATATGTTTTTTATTTGTCGTTCAAAAAAAAAAAAAACAACTCAAAATTCTTCTTCATGAATCATGACTCATGAGGTAGTCATGAAAAGGCTTTGCCTTATGAATGCATCTCTAAAAATTAGAAGAACTTGATTTGCCTTCAATGGAAAATGTTCTCTCTCTCTCTCTCTCTCTCTCTCTCTCTCTCTCTCTCTCTCTCTCTCTATATATATATATATATATATATATATATATTACCATATATATACTAACTAATAAAAACCAAACCCCTTGGTCGTACCATGACATGTGCATTTGGCTTTAATGTGAAAGTAGTTTTCGCATTTAAAAATACTGTAAGTTTAAATTAATGTTACTCGGAACTCTTTTTTGAACTTTTCTCAGGAAAAATTGCTTTGCAATATTATTATTATTATTATTATTATATGGCATAGACAATTAATAAACCATAATTCATCTTAGTAGTTGATCTATTCTTAATTTGTTTAGTGTATTAATTTCATCTTTCTTCTTATTAAAAAGTTATAAATCGAGCCGCAACTTGGTTTTGTTCTTTTGTTTATTAATAATATATAGTAAAATCGTTGCTCAATTTCGCTGTTCAAAAAACATAAAGCAATTCTTAATAAAGCGCCCTATAAAAGCATTGCCTCCGATCCCAAAACTTCTGTGATGCTCCCAAGTGGTATGGGAGCATCATACTCCCATAGAATTACAGCCATTGAATTGAAAATAGATAAGTCACAGCCCTTGGATTGAAACCAAGAACTAAAACTAGGGTGGTTTTGTTGAAAACGAGGTGGTTTTGATCAAAAAAATGGAAGATTATTTACCACAGAACAGGCAACTTATACAATTACTAAGGCAAAACTTACTATTGTATAAGGTAATACTTACCACACAAACAGGCAACGCTTACTACAACCGGTTAGTCAGGTAACAAGTTGCCATTAAGTAAAAAAAAAAAAGGTATCTGATTTTTTGGCGGGAAAATTTACAGATTTTAGAGATTTATATATTAGAAGAATTATCTAAAAAATAGTGTTCATTTATAAATCTAGTTTAAAATTTTAATTGGTTATGAAAATATAAATTTGAAAAATATTTTCCACAATTTCCAAATGACATTATAAATGTATTTAATTGATTAATTTTTAAATAATCCTTTATTATAGCAATATTTAAGTAACTTAGTTTTAAATATTATGAAAAAAACAAGATATTTATTAATAATTTGGTAGCTTACAAATATCGTTAATATATATTATAAAATGACGCCACAAGTTGATTGTTACAACAACATTGTACGATAAATATATTTTTGTTTAATAGTGATTGAATAATTTTGTAGAATTCTCTAGTATTTAATGAAATTTGGCCATTCAAATTCATTAATATAGTTTATAGTGACCAATATGATATATTTTATAAATCTAATAACTAATAGTGTTGATACTAATATATTTGGCAGCGATCAATCAACGAGAATTGATTCATTTGTAATTGATTGATCTGGTTATATGTTCAGCCATTGATCAAACAATTTGAATCAATTAAGATCATATTTGGCAGATGTGGTGATTAACAATGATGTTGAATGATACTGATTAGTGAAAATTAATATAATTGGTTACAGTAGGTTGACTAATTTGTTTAATTGCTTAATCACAGACTTATCTATTTCAATCCTTCAAGTTACACAATTAGCAAATTTGAAAAATGATTATTTGATGGTTAACATTGATCACTTAACAAATGAATGAGTAAATGTCTTTGAAGTTAACATTGATCACTTTGCTAATGTAAGAATAACCACTAGTGAACCAGTAAATAGAAATATTTCGCTTATTTGATCCTTTTTTAAAAGTAATTTTATTAATATGACTGTTTTTATTTAATTTATCATAAAAGTAATACAATATATCAAAATAAAATTTAATGTGGTAGGTAATAAGACATTAATGGGTAAAAAGACATTAATGGTGATATACATTAATGTATACCTACCCGTCATTAATGTCATACTTACTATAGAATAAAGAATACTTACCAAAAAATATGGGTAGAGATACCACAAAAACTGAATTTTTAACATGGACTAATATTCGTTGATAAAACTTACCATGTGGTTGACAGTACTTACCATGAAATAAGGGAACAACGACTACATTCTTAGACCAGTTTTACCACACAAACTTATTCATGTTTTGTCATTTGCCTTGTTTACCTACCACTAATTATGACATTAATGGTACTAGATTTCTCCACACCTACCTTAAACCCTGTAACTTATCTAGTCTAACTCTTCTAGCTCCCATTCATCTCTCCTCTTATCCAAAAAACTCACATTCATCTGTTCTCTTGTCCAAAAAAATGAAGATTTAAGAAGAACCTCCATAACAAGTTGAAGAACCTCACCAAGTACATCTTTTTGAAGAATAAACTGAAATTAGTTGTGATGATTACCTCATACCAACTTACCAAATGATCATAAGTTCAAAAATCTCGAATAAGTGTTTCACAATAATCTAACGAAGCTTCCCAGATTTTTATGGTTATGCTTACCATTTACTATGGCTTTTTATACCTCTTTTTATGGTATTTTACTACGGATGAAAATCGTATTTAAGAAGTATCAGAGGAATAAGTTCTCTATATTCCTAGTAAGTATATCCATAATTTAGTAAAAAACCCTTTTGTTATGGTAACTTTGATTATGAAAATGATAGGTAATCTCCATAGGTAACATAGTATTGCTTGCCATACCTTAGGTAATATAGTTTTTGTGGTTAACATATCTATGTTAGTTTTTACCATTAATTGTGAACCTATTTATCTAGATCAGATTTTGAGAGATGGATGACAATGTTCAGCGGAATGGAAAGAATGTAGTGATTGACATTTGTGACGACTCTAGCAATGATGACGGAAATGACGAAAAACGATTGGATGAGTTAACGGAAGAAGAAGTTTATCAAATGACATTTGACATGCATGAGGATGGAGAAACATTCTATAATGCATATGCCAAAGTGAACGGCTTTAGTATTCGGAACTATAATATGCACAAGGACAATGCTGGTATCGTGAAGTCAAGAAAGTGGGTATGCTCAAAAGAAGGATATAGAGACACTAAATACTTGGAGAGAGAAGATCAAATAAGAGGGCCGCAGGCACTTACTAGAGTTGGATGTCCTGCTGTATTTAGTGTCACATTGGAGAGAAGTTCTGGCAAGTACTTGGTTAATAACTTTGTGAGCGTCCACAACCATCCCTTGATAGGGCCTTGTGGTGTCCCTTTTCTCCGCTCCCACAGGAAGGTTCGTAGTTCTGATAAAGCCTCGGCCAATACTATGCATAAAGTAGGTATTAAAACAAGTCACATAATGAATTTTGTGGCGCAACAATCCGGTGGATATGAGTCTGTTGGATACACGCAAAAAGATCTTTACAATCATTTTACAGCTCAGCGCAATATAGAGGTTGCAGATGGTGATGCGGAAGGTGCCTTAGCCTACTTGTGTGCGAAAGCCGAAAATGACCCCTTGTTCTATTACAAATATGACGTAGATGAGCAAAATCGGCTAAATAATCTGTTTTTGGAGAGATGTAACATGTAGGACAGATTATATGTGCTTTGGAGATGTGCTAATATTTGATTCGACTTATCGGACGAATGCGTATCGGAAGCCATTGGTGATACTAGCTGGAGTTAATAGTCATTTTCAGACAGCAATTTTTGGTTGTGCATTGTTGACTGTTGAGACAGTTGAGGCTTATACATGGGTGTTGGAAAGATTTCTTGATTCTATGGACCACAAGAAGCCTGTGTCGGTAATGACCGATGGGGATAAGGCTATGCGGAGAGCAATAAAAACTGTGTTACCTGATGTTAATCATCGTTTATGCAAATGGCATCTTAAAAAAAATGCTGTCAGTAATGTCCATATTCCCGGATTCTTAGCTGATTTTGAGAAATGCATGTCAATGTCAACTGAAGAAGAGTTTGAAGTTGCATGGAAGAATCTTTTGGACGACTATAGCCTTCACCAAAATAATTGGGCAGTAGATGTTTATAAAAAGAAGACCTTATGGGCAGAGGCATACCTGCGAGGTATTTTTTTTGCGGGTGCAAAAAGCACACAACGTGTTGAGGGAATGAATGCATACATGAATCGATTCTTAAAACTACGTCTTAAGCTTTTTGAATTCGTACAATCATTTGATAGGGCTCTTGCAAAATTTCGTCATAACGAGGCTAAGGTACAAGTTGAAAGTGTGAATAGTACTCCAGTTCTTTCTACATGCATGAAACGAATTGAAAAACATGCGGCTGATACATATACTCGGGGCATATTTAACAAGTTTCTCAAAGAAATTAAGAAAGAGCAATCATTGTTTAAGGTGGATAAAGTTGAGTTTGAAGATTTTCGGGTTTACTACTTATCTCGATACCAACAGCCGGACGCCACGTGGAGTGTCAACTATCAGCCGAATGATGGCATCATGAAATGCTCTTGCTTGAAATTTGAGTCAATTGGGTTTCCATGTCAGCATATGATCTCAGTCATGAAAATGGAGCATATGAGAGAAATTCCCTCTTGTTTGATCTTACAAAGGTGGACAAAAACAGCGAAATCCTTCCCCCTACATGGCAGCACACCAATGCCAGAATGGGTCACGCAAACGACAAGATTTGGGGCATTGTCAAGTGCATGTGTCGAAATGTGCTATTATGCTTCGCACATAACGAAGGGATATAATGAGACGAAAGAAGAAATCACCAAGTTAACATCCAGAATGAGGGAGCTCTATGTGTTACATGTTGAGGAGGAGCAAATAAATATGAGACAAAATGACAATGTTGAGGGGACATCTATGCATTTTGGTGTTGGCGACCCAGTCACTATCAAAGGAAAAGGGACCCATAATTTGGCCAAGGACTTCATCCCGAAAACAAGAAAATGTGGCACTTGTAGAGAACCTGGTCACATAAGAACCAAATGCCCCAAATTAGTGCATGGAGATAATCTGGGAAACATGAATGAGGATGAAGACACATATGAATCAGATGTGAGCGTTATTCACCAACAATCATTTACCGGGCGAGACTCATCAATATATCATCCATCGTTTATGCACACTGATTACACAACCAATGGTTGTGAATCCAGTGTCAACCCTAATTTGGTAAGCCTCTTACTATTCTCTTAGTTGATAGACGATTATTTATTTGTCCATTCACTAATTTTCAAACTTGAGCTTTGTAGACTGCTAACTGGTCAAGAAATCCCGAGAGTGTGCAAGCCCAGTTCCATGGCAGCAACATTGGAGGATGGGAAGATGATTTCGGACAAGGAAGTGAGTACGATTATTGAAATGGAAACAATGCCCAGATTTTTGAAAGCATACCCTGTTTATATGGTAAAAATTGCTTTGGCAATGGCAATGAGAAGTTTGTCCACATTTCTGTAAGTTATTGAGATGGTAAGAATTTTCAGATTTTAGTAAGCACACCCTGTATAAATGGTAAGTAATGCAATAGAAATGAGAAGTACGCCCAGATTTTTGTAAGTACTTTCATTGAAATGGTAAGAATTTCCAGTTTTTAGTAAGCACACCCTGTATAAATGGTAAGTAATACTATGGAAATGAAAAGTACGCCCAGATTTTTGTATGTACTGTTATTGGAATGGTAAGAATTCCCAGATTTTAGTAAGCACACCCTGTATAAATGGTAAGTAATGCTATGGAAATGAAAAGTACGCCCAGATTTTTGTAAGTACTGTTATTGGAATGGTAAGGATTCCCAGATTTTAGTAAGTTCACCCTGTATAAATGGTAATTACTGCTATGGAAATGATAAGTATGCCCAGATGACTTGTAAACAACAGTTCAATAGCAAACAACAGTCATACACAACAGAAGGCAACCGTAAGACAGCCAGCAGCACAACACCTGGGCAGCAGCATCAGTTCAATGGCAAAACAGCCATCCAACAGTTTACCCAACACCTAGAAGAAATAGCAGCAGCAACAGAAAACTATCCAAAACAGTCCCATAACATAACAGATCACCATAACAGCTGGCCATTTGATCAGACAACAGCAGCAAACAAGGAGCATAACAGTCAGCTGCTACCATTACAACAAGCTGTTACCATTACAATAGCCACAAAGGCACCTCACATTCATCAAGTTTACAAAAAGGCAGCATTTGCCATATCAAATTACATTTCTAATAAAAAAGAACTACAATTGATATCAAATTATCCTTCTAGTGTTGCGGTACTTTTCTTGAGCCTTTCGGATGACTTCATTCCTGATTTCGTTCTCCCCACAAAGGATCAAGTCCAAAATCAAGTTGTTCCTACCCTCTTTAGAAGTGAATCTCAACTACATTTAACAAAATAACCAAATATTAGAAATAACGAGTGGTCCAAACGAATTGTAATTGTAAGATAAATAAAAATACTAATTTTATACCTTAGCTGCTTCTTCCTCATTAAATTGCTCCAAATCAAAATACTTGGCAGTGTGCACACCACAATCATCGCTACCTAGTTCTTGAACTGGAAGCCATTTCAGTCTTTTAATTGGTAGCTTATGGGCTTTCATGACCCTTCCATTATTCCCTAAGTGTTGAATTACATCATCCCAATATTCAAGCACACGCAGGACCTTTTCGTTCTGTACTTTGGGTTTGATCAGAGACCGTAATGAATCAAGTACATATACATTTGCATCTTTGAAATTTACGACACACATAAACCAATGAATGTTGTTTTCATTGATTGGGATGTACACCCGTTCCACGGATTCGAGAAACCCTGTGTATCGACTAGATCCACCATAATACTTGACCCAAGTGCGGGAATTAATACCACCATTGAGAGCATAACTCTACAAACAAACATAAATGAGCACTTACACATTGCTATAGCCACATACTATCGTTCAAACTTCTAATGCATTACGAATACATACCGCTAAATAAGTGGGCAAGTACCATGATGGCCATAATGCATCCGGATCTCTCTTTATTGTATTAAAGTTTTTCGCAAAGCAACTGTATTTATGATCTACAAAATATAGCCCTCAGTTAGTTATCGCATTCATGTAATCTATTACAATAGGCCCAAAAAAATTATAATACTCACCTCACCCACAACCCACCCATTCTTTCGTAATGACATAAAATCTGAGCGAGTTGCATAGCCTATTCCAAGGTTGCAAAGTTGTTCTCTACATTATGCCAAAGTTACAAAGTTATCAATATACGAATAGAACACAATAATTTATGTATAAGTTGTAACGATTTTTTACCTTACAGATAACGTTGTGTCAAAGACAAATCTTAGGATCAACTCTCGTACCAACCCTATAGTAGGCTTCTACAAATAAACAAACACGTATGCTAATGAAGACACATATAAATTAGAAAGTTCTATAAGAATTAAGCTTATGATACTTAAATACTTTGTGTTACCTCGTCGACATTTTTCTTCATGGGTTGAGATCCCTTCAACCTAGTCCTAGGCATTTCTTGTTGGCATTCCATAGTAGGCTTCTACAAATAAACAAACACGTATGCTAATGAAGACACATATAAATTAAAAAAGTTCTATAAGAATTAAGCTTATGATACTTAAATGCTTTGTGTTACCTCGTCGACATTTTTCTTCATGGGTTGAGATCCCTTCAACCTAGTCCTAGGCATTTCTTGTTGGCATTCCATAGTAGGCTTCTACAAATAAACAAACACGTATGCTAATGAAGACACATATAAATTAAAAAAGTTCTATAAGAATTAAGCTTATGATACTTAAATACTTTGTGTTACCTCGTCGGCATTTTTCTTCACGGGTTGAGATCCCTTCAACCTAATCCTAGGCATTTCTTGTTGGCATTTCTTTTGCCTCTTGTTCATGCCGATAGTTGGAGGAACCGTTGAAGACATGATATCACCAATATTAGTGGCCATCTTTCTTGATCTCTTTGATGAAGGCTTAATTTTAGGTTCCTTCATGTCTTGTTCCTTGTTTGTCTTCAAAGGAGATGTCAAATGACTCAATGATGGCTTTTTAATGTTTTCTTCCTGGTTTGCCTTCAAAGGAGATGTCAAATTATCCGATAATTGCTCTTTCCTAACTTTTTCCTTGTTTGTCAAAGGAGATGTCGAACTGTCAAAGGAAGGCTCTTTCTTGCCTTTTTTCTCATTGACAACGGGTGAAGGAGTGCCTTTCATGTCCATGCTTACTTTAGCCGCCAATGAATTCTCATTAGTTTTGTTCCCCCTTACGTCCATTGTTTCCATTATACTCGCCAGTTTCTTTAAAATACCGTTCAATTCTTCTATCCCTTGAAATCTCTCCATCGGTCTATTTTGGCCAATATCCTTTCCTTGATCTACGACTCTCTCTCTCTTGCCAACTCCATCCTCGACAATGATTTTGAGCTATTATGAAAAAATAGACGCATTTGGAGCTATTACATATATTTACCATTGACTACGTAAATAGACGCTTAAAAAGATGAAACAAAACTAATTGATTGAAAAAAAATACTAACATTACCTTTCGAGAACTGCTTTGATCAAGCCAGTGTATCCTGTCCCTAATCTCTTCATCTCCCCATTGTACGAGACGAGGTGAAGGCCGACATGCACAAGGGGAAATGAAATCTTTGGCCGGCGTGCAATGTTCAAAATAGAACAATTGTAGAGAAAAAAAACGATACATAATCAATTCTACAATGAAGCAACTACTTTGATGTAAAAAAATAAAGTAAAGAGATGTACCATTAGAAACAGTACACAGCCACGGATCACTTTGCGTCCATCCTGATATTTTTGTATGCCTTTGGCTAAAAAGTCAAGCACAAATTGGCTCCAATTTAATTCACTAATACAAGACACATCCTTTACTGCATGTAGAAAACGTCGATTGACTCCTAATTCCGACGTTGGACATAGAACAACCCCCATCAAGAACAATACAAATGCAACCTTGAAATTATCATCATTGTCTTCCGTATTCCTTACATAGTTTTCCAAATGACGCAACGGAATTGAACCTTGAGCTCCCACACAATGTGTCTCACATAAGGGAAGTATTTCAGAAATGTTTCCTTTAAGGATCACCCTTTTACCTTCACATGGCAATCCCAATATGTGGTGCACATCTAATGGTGTAATTATGGGGCTCTTACCATGCACATATAAACAAAGTGATACGGGATCAAATTTACTAACCAACTGCTCACAAAGTTTTCTATCTAGCCTGGTACATTTCAAACGCAAAAGACCTCCAAATCCCATTGCCTTTACACTCTCCACTTGTTGCGGTTCAAGATTGCGTATAATATCACATGCCGTCTTAAGTTGAGTTCTTGTAATAAAGGTTTCCTAAACACAACATCAACAACTCTAATCAAATTTACAATCAAGTAAAAGTGGAAAGATTATGCATAAACATAAGTGCTAAAAAACATAATATTTGCACCTTTGAATTTTCTTGAGGATCAACCTTAACCTTTTGCTCTTTGTACGCTTCAGAACTTAGCTTAGCCTTTTCAATGTATTTTTGTTTAGCCTTGTCTCCTAAGGCTTTCCACTTTGCACGAATTTCGCTCATTGACTAAAATTATTGAAAGAGTGCAAATCCTAGTTAGATACATTCACAATCCACATGTGGGTAAACACAACTATAGCAAAAATTGTAGTTACCATTCGTTTTGATGAACTCTTGTTAGTCATCTTTGACTGTTCTTGGCTACAAAAAAATATTGTACATCAAATTGAATATCATCCAACAATCAAAGAGCTTTCAACTGAAGAAGGTGAAGCCATAAAGAACGATACTTCAGTGGAAAAGGTTTGACAGAAATAAGAGTAGAGTCTGAATAATTTTTTTTGTTTTGTTTTTCATCTATTTGTGTACCATGTTTAGTCTTATTCAAGGCTATTAACCAAGGAGAACTTCAACAGATCACTTAGGAAAAGGAAGCGACGAGATTCTCGAAGAAGCTCAAGAACCCTAATTGAATCTCTTGAATTGAGTTTTAGGGTGGAACTCTTGAAGAAGCTCAAGAACCCTAATTGAATCTCTTGAATTGATGAGTTTAAAGTTTGCTTTGATCCATAAATTTGATGTTTCTAGAGTAGCTCTACTGTATCTACATGTTTAAGTATGTATTTGTGAAGTTTTGGAGTTAGTTTTGATGTGTATTGAAGGGTTTTAGGGTTGAAAATTGAGGGAAGAACAAGATGTGCTTTTCTGGAAATCTGCAGAATTGAATCTCCCCTGTTTTTGAGGAATTTTTCTCACCAACTTTCCGACCTTAATATTTTTTGATATTTTTACTGAAGATACCTGGATGTGTCTATTTTATTGTGTAAAATTTTCAGAACCTAACTCAAAATGTGGAAGGATTTAAAATTCGTTAACTGACCTGCTGTTGTAGTTTCTGCAGTGCTGACTGCATCGTCACACTTTACGGAAACGGTCATATTTTTTAGCTCGAGCGATGAAATTGCGATCCGTTTTCTGATTTTGAAACTAGATTCATAGACCTTAAAAAGTATGTGGAGTTTGTACCTTAGTTATCTCTGTGTAAAATTAGATTTTGAGTTAAAGTTGGTGAAATTGCAGATTCTGAAATTTATTTTCTGAGATTGGTTGTTTAACTTCATATCTTTCACTCTAGGACCTTATGTTTATTAAAGACAAGCTTATTTAGCATCTAGTTGATTTGTACCAAATGAAGATAAAACAAACATTTGTTTGCAGAATGGTAACATGAAATAGAAGCGGTTAATATAGTACATATAGTCATATAACATGAAATAGAAGCGGTTAATATAAGTGATGTAATAAGCCTATTGGCTATTACCATCTCCAACTCATTATTCATGAGCTCACACCCCAAAAGAATTATAAGCTAACATCTCTATGCCATTATTCATGAGCTCAGACCCAAAACGAATTACCTAGTTCTTACCCAAGTGAGTATTATGCTAGAATCAAAAGGCTCCCATTAGTACCACAAACCTAGTTTCTACAAATGTCGGTTATAACATTGTATGTGTCCCTTTGAAGTTCTACCTTCATGCTTCAGAACCTTAAAAACAAAAGGCTCCAATGGATCCCAAAAAGCTTCTATTTCTACAAATCCTGGTATAAAAACAATGCAACCCCAAAGTTATACTACATTCTTATTAAAAGAAGATATGGCACTTACATACCATGCTATCAAACTTACACTTTTTCCCCATCGCTAACAGAAGAGTTGTTTTCTAATTTGAAAACCCATTGCATTGCTCACCGATTTGGTTAACTTTTGGGGTGGAGGCACATAACAGAAACATTATTTCATAAAAGAAATACGTATGTTATATGTAAGAGAAATACGTATGTTATATGTAATCCTACCTATCTCCTCTCTCTGTATAATTTCACAAAAGAAATCTCAAGGTATACTTTCGGGTGTTGGGTCAAAAGTGAAGCATTCAATTGCAAAGGTGAAGAAAGTCATAACTGGTAAATCTTCTCATCCAAAGACCTCATCACTAGGTACAGGAAAAAAAAGGACCTCATCACCACCAAGTTAGAGGAAGAGTAAGAGCTGGACTCCACTCCAGCAGTTGAACCTTTTCCAGTTGGTTTAATATAGTAGTATTCTACCACGAAGGGCTGGTTTTTTACTTTTTCATCTGTGCTAAGATCACCAATTTTAGAGTGTGGTTGTGTATTTGTCCAATTTGACTAGTTCAGATTGATTACTTCTAAACAGTTACCATCTATTTTGATATTCAACATTGTGTGCAGGAAGGACTTGTTTGTAATATCATTTCTCCTATAAAATACTTCTGACATAACCACCTTGGAAAGCACAAAATCACCAAAAGAAATAGTGCAAAGTACATTTAAGGATAAATACTTCTGACATAACCAACTTGGCCATTAAAAGATACTTAAAGTCTCAAAAAGACATACAAGAAATATATCCATCCATTGCAAGGATGCTTTCGAACAGCATTATGGTCTTCTTTAACCATTTTCAACTCCTAAAACAAATAGACCTGTTAAATAAAAAATTGATAGTTAGTTTGTCAAAAGCAAGGTTGGATACATATGTACAATGCATTTAATATGAAATAGTTCCAACATTTTGACTAGTATAATACTCCCATTATAATCATGGCTGCTAAGATCATGGAATAGTGTGGGGGGACCCTCATGTCTGCCCTTTATCCCCTTATTTTACTCTTTCCAATATATTCATGGCTGCTAAAATCATGGAATAGCATGGGGGGACCCTCATGTCTGCCTTTTATCCCCTTATTTTTTACTCTTTCCAATATAGGTGTGGACCATCCCCCTTGCCTGGTGATCCCAGCGGACCACAAACCACGGAGCCTTTAATATTAAACGGACTGTTTGCTGATTGCTCTGCCTATAGGGTTCTTTTGGTAGGTTATTCCAAGAGATTATTGTCGGAAAGACCAAAACATGGGATCCAACATGGGGACCCTTATGTCTGCCATTTATCCCTCATTTGCTCTCTTTAACATTATTAAATCTCTACCTACAAAGCAATATATAAAACAAACTCCAGGTGTAATCGAAACCTCATGCTAAACCTAGCATCTATTATTCAAACACATATACTCTTCAGATGTCTACAAAACCTCACCGTTATCTTCAGCCTAATCTTCTTCTATATTAAAGGAATTTTTCTTCCAATCCAAAAGAGAATTCCCCTTTCCAGTTTCGACAATCAAAACTCTCTCTCTCTCTGAAAACAACCCACCACAACCCACCCCTTGGGTTCTTTTAATCAGTACGGAAGCATAAAAAAAATTTGCAATTTCTCTGCCTCCTACATTACGGTTTCAGAGAGAGAGAGAGAGAGAGAGAGAGAGTTACCTCGTTGTGGGCTGTGGAGGTCAAGAGAAGTAGGAGCTGTGGAGGAGCTGAAGGAGTGGAGGATCTGCAGGCGCGGAGGTCAGGAGGCGGGCTATGGAGTTTTCATAAGGAGGCGGGCTATGGAGTTTTCATCGACAGAGAGAGGAGGGGGGAAACTTAGGGCTTTCACGTTTTTCAGTCTAATCGTGTAACCGGCGTAGGAGGTAGTGAGAGAAAGAGACGTGAGAGATGAATGGATTTGATGAATGACCAGGATTAGAAGAAAAAAATCCAACGGTTCTGGTTCGATGGGAGCATCATACTCCCAAAACCAGTGGTTTTGGAAGGGAGCATCATAGCCGGACTCCTCCGATCCTCAGACAGTATAGTTGTAATACACAAACATTAATACACATAACCATAACATACATCTAAGATCGAGTAAGTACAATGGTGGAAATCACGTAAACACCAAATACACATAACCATAGCTTAATTAGGATGGCATTCAGAATGTTAGGGCCATAGCCATGGTCTTCTGTGTTGACAAATTCTACGACAAAACACACATTTATTTGTATTCTTATTTATCGAGTTGTATTTTATTTTCTTTTATTTCTAGAGTGTCTGTTTAGGAAGTGGAAGGAAATCAAATCTATATCTATATTTGAGAGTGAGTGAATCGAGCTAAAATGGTATGGATTGATTGGGTTATCAACTGGAGCAACCTTTCTTAATAAGGCAAAATTTGGGAGTGGAACAAGTAATTTTAATACCGTCTCTTTTCGGCTGCTACGGCAAGGGAGAAGTGTGGCAATCTAAACAATTGCCTTTACATATAAAAGAAACAACGAAAGGGAGCAGATGGCTATGCATGTGGGTTTAAGAAAAACAAAAAAAGAGGGCAGCAGGAAATAGACTTCGGTGAATGAAGTCTACTTAATTTGTATCTTGGAGTTCCAATCCAATTGATGGATCATTGACCATACATGACATCTCCAAGAGGTTTCAACATCTGCTTCAATTTATTTTAGAAAAGCCCTAAGGAGGATCCCTAGGCAAGTTCAAGTCCTTCGGTGGATTTTCAGGAGGCAAACGGAAGGCTTGTGGATTCAAGGCAATGTCGGTCAAGCATTCAGAGAGGTGTACGTGGATTCGACAAGTCTAGGTTTAGGTTTGTGGAGTTCAAACTTATCGTAAGAGTTCTTGTAACCTCGTGTTTAGTAGTGTTTGATTCCTTCCCGTGGTTTTTTTCCGTTTTGGGTTTTCCACGTATATCTTGGTGTTCGTTATTTGTGTGTTTTCCGTTTGTCAGATTGATTTTATTTATCGCTTTGTGAATTATTGATTGAGATTAAAACATAGGAAATCTTTAACTTAGAGGAGCTAGGATTTTTCAATTGGTATTAGAGCGTGTCGCTCGTAATATTAGGTTTATTCCTAGAGCGGATCCTTTGTTATTTTTTTAAATTTGCTAGTATGGATTCACCTAGAGAAGGCAAATTTATAATCAAACCTCCAATTTTTTATAACTCTAAATACATAGCATGTGCTTCTTCTACGTTTTTCGATGCGAATAGCGTTAAATCTGATAGTGAGAATACAAGTAATATTTTTTGTGAGGTTGAGACAGACCAAACTAGTGATGGAGAGGACAAATACGATATGGAAGCTCTGACTTTATTTACAAAAAAATTTAAACGTTCTTTTAAAAAAGATACTAATATAAGTTTAGCCACAAAGCTAAAACAATATGAGAAAGAAAAAATTGATGTGTTGCATGATCTTGATGTGCTTAAGCGCAAACATATGAATCTTGAAAATGATATGCATAGCCTTTTTGAGACTAATGAGCTTCTTGAATCGAAGGTAGCAAAATTGCAAGTTGAACTTGACAAGGCCAATGCTACTTTTAAGAAATTGAATATAGGTTCACAAATTTTAGATGAAGTTTTGTCATCTCAAAAGGTGGCATCGGAAAGAGGTGGACTTGGGTATAAAGCAGAAGGATCTTTAAAGTCAAAGGCAAGAGAAAAAATGATATTCTACAAGCCGAATAGCAGTGCACCGGCTTCTCTTGTGGCCAACAAAGCTAAGTCGACCGTCAAAGAAAAAAATGTCAAATATGCTTGCACAAAGCTTCCGAAGGTAAAGAAGCAATGTCCAGCTATCAAAATTGCCAACACGAAGCGTGGTGAGATAAGCTGTTTTAAATCTATGCCTACTTGTCATAATTGTGGAGTGATTGGACACATAAGACCACATTGCACGAAATTACATATGCCTTGTCTTCCACGTACACCTAATAAAATGATGCGTAAAAATGTTCAATTTGTACCCACTTGTCATTTGTGGGGTGAAGGGTCACATTCGACCTAATTGTTTTAAATTCCATGGTTACCCTAAAACTCCACCCCAATATTTTGGTTATGTTTTTAATAGAACCCAAAGGCCTATGTTTAGGGTGATTCCTCATGGAAAGAATACGAACATAATGTCTAAACATGTGCCTAAAATTGTTGAGAAATTTGAGAAGGTCAAGACAAGACCTATTTGGGTAAGAAAATTGGATTTGAGAACTCGTATAGATTTGCCTTCTAATCCTTTAGATGACTACGGATCATCCAAAAAGGTTGACCTTACTTTTTAGGCTTGCTATTTTTTTTCATAGTCTAGGTTGAATTACGTACATTACTTATTTTTTACCTAGAGCTATGATGTGTTTTGGTTATTTATTTTTGGTGCTTAGTTTCTTAACCTTCTTAGTTAACTGAAAAATAAAAAAAAAATGTTTTGTTTAAAAAAAAAACAAAAAGATTATTTTCTTTTTGGTTGAGTTTGAGTTGAGAATCATTGAGCATGCCTTTGAGGATTTTAGTTGTTGGCTATGAGATTCATTCATATGAGCGCTTTTTAGGAATGCATGCACATCTTGTCATGATTACATCCATACAAAGTATTTAGAAGTTAAATGTGGCATGTTTTATGATTCAGTGATCCCCACCTCCACACGTCAAAGTTAGCGAGATTTTTTTTGTAGAGATAAGTTGATTCTCATGTACCTGAAAATGTCACATGCTTTTTCCTCCACGATTGACTGTTTTAGGCATTTTTTTTGGTGAGGATACGAGGTTCTACGTTTTTTTTGTTATAAAAAGGAGATCATTGGTGGTATGCTTGAGATAATGATGCCTATCTGGGCATTCACTGAATAACCGGGCCTCTTGCCTTAGTAAGCAGTGAGTGTTCGCGTAAAAAGGTGGATAGACCTTGTGAAGGCATCCGTATTGGACCACTTGCTAGTAACCGGGCATTGGATATGAGGTATTCTTACTCTCAATATTCGCGTCAAATGGCAGTGGGGTAAAAACAAATTCATTCTTGTTATCATTAAAAAAAAAAGGGATTAAATGATTGAGGGGGAGTATTCATTCGTTGAGGGGGAGTTGTATCTAATTCTTGCAACATAATTCGTATCGATATGCATGGTTTGACTTCGTAAGAGGGAGAGTGTTTGACAGTCCAGGGTTACGTGAGAATTCTTGAATCCTTGAATGATGATCTCAATTTCTTATGATGTGTCACACACTCACCTTGTCACAGACTCGTGTTGCATGTTCCAACTTTTAGATTAATTCATGGTTGATTCTCATAAAAATTTGATCATGCATTTTTAAAAAATATTCATATCCATTGAGTCTCGTATCCGAGAACTTGTCCTCCTTTGGTATGCTTCCTTGATACATTTTTTTGTTGTTGTTCTTATAGCTAACCTTATCTACTTGGTTTATGGGGTATTTTTTTTTTTCGGTGCTTTATGCTCAAAGTGTGACAGTTGGTCTTCACATCTACATATGATTTATTCTTCCTTTTTTTTTTTTTTTTCCGGAATTTGCTGTGGACTATTGATAGTGCTAGACTTTGGGACATGTTCTGTATTTATCTAATGGTGCGCCGAAGGTTTGGTCATGTTGATCCCACAGCTTAATTAGCTTCAGACATGGTTGATGTGCTATATGAATTTTTGTGGGTTCTTTTGCTCCTAGTTTGCTCTACCTTTGTCATTCCATGACAAAAAGGGGAGTAGTTTGTTGGTTCTAACAGATTGTGCATTTAAGTGTTGTTGAGTTGCAGCTTTGCAGGTGATCACATTTTGTTAGGGGATAGGTTTTCATTGTTTAGTGTGTTTTGTCATAAAAGTGCCAAAGGGGGAGATTGTTAGGGCCATAGCCATGGTCTTTTTGTGTTGGCAAATTCTACGACAAAACACACATTTATTTGTATCCCAATTTATCGAGTTGTACTTTATTTTCTTTTATTTCTAGAGTGTCTGTTTAAGAAGTGGAAGGAAATCAAATCTATATCTATATTTGAGAGTGAGTGAATCGAGCTAAAATGGCATGGATTGATTGGGTTATCAACCGGAGCAACCTTTCTTAATAAGGCAAAATTTGGGAGCGGAACAAGTAATTTTAATACCGTCTCTTTTCGGCTGCTAGGGCAAGTGAGAAGTGTGGTAATCTAAACAATTGCCTTTACATATAAAAGAAACAACAAAAAGGGAGCAGATGGCTATGCATGTGGGTTTACGAAAAACAAAAAAAGAGGGCAGTAGGAAATAGACTTCGGTGAATGAAGTCTACTTTGTATCTTGGAGTTCCAATCCAATAGATGGATCGTTGACCATACATGACATCTCCAAGAGGTTTCAACATCTGCTTCAACTTATTTGAGAAAGCCTTAAGGAGGATTCCTAGGCAAGTTCAAATCCTTCGGTGGATTTCCAGGAGGCAAATGGAAGGCTTGTAGATTCAAGGCAACGGCGGTCAAGCATTCAGAGAGGTGTACATGGTTTCGACAAGAGCGCCTAGGTTTAGGTTTGTGGAGTTCAAACTTATCGTAAGAGTTCTTGTAACCTCGTGTTTAGTAGTGTTTGATTCTTCCCGTGGTTTTTTCCCGTTTTGGGTTTTCCACGTATATCTTGGTATTCGTTATTTGTTTGTTTTCCGTTTGTGAGATTGATTTTGTTTATCGCTTTGTGAATTATTGATTGAGATTAAAACATAGCAAATCTTTAAACTTAGAGAAGCTAGGATTTTTCAATTGCTTTGATACCACTTGTCGGACCGTTTTTCCACCATCTCTTCTAAAACCAATTGGTTTTAGGAGAGATGGTGGAAAAGCGGTCCGACACAGAACAATACTCCAGCTGCAGGCAATCCTTCCTTTAGCAATATTGCTCCTACTGGTGGTCGGTTCTAATGCCGGAGGAATCGCTATATACTGGGGTCAGAACGGAAATGAAGGCACCTGGGCACAGACTTGTGCCACGGGGAACTACGAGTATGTGCTCTTAGCTTTCTAGCAACATTTGGCAACGGTCAGACCCCAATGATCAACCTTGCTGGCCATTGTGACCCTTATAGCAATGGATGCACGGGTCTTAGCTCGGACATTGAATCGTGTCAAGCTAGTGGAGTCAAGATGTTACTTTCCATCGGAGGAGGAGCAGGGAGCTACTACCTTACCTCCTCTGAGGATGTGCCAACCAAGTCGCTACTTACCTCTGGAACAACTTCTTAGGGGGACAATCCTCGTCCCGCCCTCTAGGCGCAGCCGTTCTGGACGGGATCGACTTCGATATTGAGGGAGGAACGACTCAGCATTGGGATGATCTTGCCAGGTATCCAAGGAAAAAAAGTAACTGTTTAGTTTCATACTTTCATTACGACGCTCCAAACGTTACCATCTCTCGGTGGCCAAAACAAAACATGCACTAGCTAACTGAATAATCTGTTGTTTAATAGCACTAATAATTCTTTCAACTCCCTTTTCAAAATGTTTCCATACCATGAGCAGAAGTTTTCAGAACGTCGTCATTCCTACTTTGCCAAAAGAATTCATCGAATTTTTTTTCCCAAATTCTTGCAGGTACCTTTCTGGATATAGCAACCAAGGCAAGAAAGTTTACTTAACTGCGGCTCCCCAGTGTGCATTCCCAGATGCTTGGATCGGAGGTGCCCTTCAGACCGGTCTTAATTTTTGACTATGTATGGGTACAATTCTACAACAATCCTCCTTGCCAATATGTCTCCGGAGATGTTGTCAATCTCCAAGACGCATGGAACCAATAGACCTCAGATATTCCGGCCACCAATATCTTTTTAGGATTGCCAGCTGCTCCTGAAGCAGCTGGAAGCGGATTCATTCCTACTTCTGATCTCATTTCGATAGTACTTCCGGCAATTCAAGGTTCTGAGAAGTATGGAGGTGTGATGTTGTGGACAAGGTACTATGATGTCCAGACCAACTACAGTAACTCCATTAAAGGCAATGTTTAAAGCTGTTGTCCATTGGTTATATGGTTCCGGAAAAATAACATGTGTTCTGAATAACACTATTAATTAGCTCAATTATGTAATATCCTATTGCATACATGATGGAGCAGTACTGTGTAAACATTTATGCCATTTTACATATGTGAGTATAGAGTGCTTGAAAACTGAGTATGACAAGAAATCGTACGTAATGTGGGAGTCTCGATCTGCACTTTGGACACCAAATTGGTAGGTAGCAACAATGAAAGTTTGATATGCAGAATTTATATATTATCTGCTCCATGTTTTAAGCTCCAAAAGTTGTGCCAAGAGGCCTTTGGCCCCAGTGACGTAGTTAGGAATTGACAAAAGTGGGGGCACTTTTCAAGCACACTTCAACAAAAAAAAAAAAAAATCGTACTATGAAGCAATGTCAAAATAATAAAAGAACGCTTGTTCTAAAAATAATAGAAAAAGCTAATACATTTACTAAGAAAGATAGTAATTCCATAAACTATCAAAGCAAATCAATTGTTAGAATTGTCCCAACGGATCAAGTCTTAGAGCAGTTAGATACCTAATGTAATGACCCTGATTTTTGGTAAATAAAAATTTCGTTAAATATTTGAATTTTCTTTTAATTATTTCGATTGCTTTAAAATTTCTTTTAAATTCTAATAATCCGTCATAATTAGATTTGAAACTTGTAAAATTGAATTCTTTCCCTCCGGACAATCTAGTCCTTCTCCCATGACTAGTATACTTGTAAACGTACTCGTATATTTTTCCTAGTAAGTAAATAATATCTTTAAACTATATTTCTTGGCTGAAAATCCTACATGTCAAGTATAGTAAGTTTTAACCGATTAGTTAGCAAACCCTAACTACCGTTTGGCTTAGTTACATTTCCCTAACCTGGAGTGATGCAACGATGCCGAAGTGGTTAGTAGAAAAATTTTGGTCTTTGTCTTGACCGTTGACTTGACTGCCTTGCTTTGGCTTAGCTAAGCTGCCTTGGCGTCGGGTCGCTGTCGGGTCTGCCTCGCCTAGGCGTCGGGTCGCTGTCGGGTTGCTCTGCCTTGGCTGCCATCGGGTTCTGCCTTGGCGTCGGGTCACGCCTTGCTTTTGCCTTGGCGTTGCTGGGCTGCCTTGCTCTGGCCTTGCCTTGGCTACGCCTTGGCCACCGCTTTGCTAGCGGGCTGCCTTGGCCACGCTCACGCCTTGCCTTGGCGTTTGGCACTGTTGGGCTTTAATATTCCATTATTAGGGATTTCCTACAAAATAAAACCAAAATACCACTCGAGCAATGAAAGCCTAGATTTGACTAAGACAAGTCATTAAGAAACTTTTGAACCATAGGAACCCATCATTTTGCTTCCAAGAAGCAACCCTAGCCATGCATGCATGCAAGCCTAATTTACCTAGCCTTGTCCTTATCCTCCTAGTCTTCCATATATGTGCATACATTGACCAAAGAGAGAGAGAGAGAGATGACCGAATGGAGAGAGAGAGATGGAGGCCGTGAGAGAGAGAAGAAAGAGAGAGAAAAAGTGTAAGTGTGTGCTTGTGTTTTGACAACTCAATCTAGTAATCTCCTTTGTCTTTACTCAACCAAAGTACAACCTTCTTTGACTTCTTTTGTGCTTTTGCAAGCAAGTCCTCTCTAGGATGAGACTAGTCCAAAAACCCTTCATAATGACCTAATGCATTAGCCTTAAGCCTAAAGAGTTGAAAGTGACAATACTTGGCATGCTTGGAAGACTTGATTGGACAATTCAATGAAGCAAAAGGAGAGAGGAAGAGAGAGAGAGAGAGGGCTGGCCGAAATTTTCAGGAGGAGGGAGAGGTGTGTGCTTGAGTGTAGTACACTCCATCAAGCTACAAACTTAGCCTTAAGCCTATTACCCAATTGCCAACCCATTTCTAGCTTACTTTAAGTACAATCTAGCCAATGATGTTTTGCTTTCCCCTTGCAAGCAAGCCTATCTTAGACAAGACCAGCCCATAACCCTTCAAGATAATCTAGGTTGTTAGCCTTAAAGCCTAAAAAGGTTGAACAAGACAAGTCATGGAAGCATGGCATGCTTTCAAGCATGAAAATGACAAGTCATGGAGCAAATCCATGGGAGAAGAAGAGAGGAGGGGGGGGGCGCGGCCTTGGAGGGAGGAGGAAGAGGTCTGATTTTGAACTCACATTACCTATAAATAGCAGCCCTCATTGCCATTTGAACTCACACCTTCATCCTTTGCTCCAACTTCTCTCTAGAAACCATTGTTGTCTTTCCAGTCAGCTTACTGTCCTTCGTAAATCCCCAGTTTTCTCCTGCTTAAGGTAGTTTTTAGAACCAACTCCTTTCGAGAAAGTTGTAGAGCACTTCAAAACCTTCAAGTTAGACCCAAGAACCACCCCAATCGGTTAAGAAATGACCAATATATTACCGTCCGAAGTTCAGTAAAAATCTCAGAATTCCAGTTCCAAACAGCACACTGTCCCCTTCTTTATTTCTATTTTTCTCCTGCCTAAAGTCGTTTCTAGGAACAACGTCCTCCACGAAAGTTGTAGAAAACTTCGAGATCTTCGATTTAGACTCAAGAACGATCCTATTCGGCCAAGTATTGACTGAGTTACTGCCATCCGAAGTTTGGTCCAGATTCGGGAGTTTCACGCCCGTAGAATTTTTCAACTAAGCTTATTCGGCCCCGACTAGTTTCGGATCAAGGTAGATTTTCCTATCCACTTTCCCTAGTATAAACTCTAGTTATGTTGCTTATGTTTTTGAAATGAAAGCATGATCTTGTAGATTATTTTTAACCGTTAACTCCGAGATATATTGTATGATGTTCGTATGGTTTGAGATGCATGAGGTAGATTCTCCTTTACTTGTTAATCCTAAGTATAACTAGAAGTTCGTATATTATGTTTAAATGCATGTTAAGTTAAGATACTAAGGATTTGTTAGCAAACTTGTTTTACTAAAACTTCGAAGGAATAATGAACATGTTGAACAAACGATTTCTACGTCAATAAACATATGTTGTTTTGAACTTCCCACAAAGGAAAAAAGAACGGATTTTTAGTAATATTCGTATTATTGTCTTGAGGATGATTATGAGCACGTATGTATGTGATTGCATTACTTGTGGTATACGAAGTTTGTTACTTACTTAAAAATATTTGAAATGCATGATGGTTAGTAAACATAATTTGCTAATGGTAGTATGGACATGTGAAACGAATGACTTTTAATCCTATAAACACATGTTGTCTTTTTGAACTTCCCACAAAGAAAGAAAGAACGGTTTTCGATAAGCACTAACTTGATTAGAAGTATTTGTATTTTGATCTTTGAATTGATTATGAACTTAAATACATGTTTTGCTTGCAATACTTGTGATTGTTCGAAAGTATAAGTAAATATCACTCCAATGGCATCCGAACATATGGCGTGATGTTTTAAGTAATAATTTGAGTACGATTAAGTAAGGTAGAGTTGGATGATCTTGCTAAGATTACAATGAATGATTTATGATTGTCTACATGAGAAGTTCTACCGCGGAGTCTATGCATGAAAACGAGACACGGAAATCAAGAAAGTAGAAACATGGCACCTAGGGTGTGGTTGATATGGATAAAAATGATTTTTGACACTACATAATGACCAAATGTGGGGTGCATTATGTGAGTGTATGTGTGTTGTGTGCCAATGGGAACTCGGCGCGGCGGAACCATTGAGAGGATACTCGGGAACCCGGCGCGGCGGAACTGAGGTTGGGTGTGTAGCTTGGTTATCCGCGGAGAGGAGCCAATGCAAATGTGTGCCAATGGGAACCCGGCGCGGCGGAACCATTGTGAGGATACTCGGGAACCCGGCGCGGCGGAACCGAGGTTGGGTGTGTTAAATGTGATTTTTAAAATGTTGATTTGGATAATGAAAAGGATTTCGGAAACGTTGATGAATATGATGACACGGTCTACGACGAGTCACGTAGGAGAAACTCAGATATCACCGACACCAACGATAGAATAGTGTATGTGGATGTGTCATTGTTAATGCCTTGTTAACTATGTATGTGTTATTTCGCTGCTTGTGCCAGAGTTGGTATACTGCTCTTATACTCTGATGATGGTAAGTTATGGGTTAGTGGGTATAGGATTATTCTGCTGAGCTCTTGTAGCTCATGGTGTTACCTTTGGTGACCCTGACATATTATATCGGTGGCGACACTGCCATAATGTGTCAGAATTTGTAGATGATCAAGATGAACAGTACACCTTGGAGGCTTTTGGAGCTGAGGAGCTGGCTAGAGTGAAGCAACAGGCGGAGCTGTAGTTAGGAACCCTCGAACTCCTTTATTTGTATAAATATTGGACTCCAGTGGGAGTTATGGTGTAATAATGAGCCAGACTCCATTTGGTTTTATGAATAAAATGTTTATTTAACGTACCCAAAAATCGGATCGTTACACCCAATGACTAAAATATCAGTATTCAACAATCTTGATCCAATTAGAAATAAAAAAAAGTTTTCTTTACAAATTTTGTCCTTAAACCTTTAACTTAGTCTTGATGGTATGGGTTCTATCAACAAATACAATACTATTTTCAGAATTGTAAATAATTAAAAAAGTATAATGTGTATAACGTATGATTTAGCCGCTTATGAGTTTGAACACTATTCATCGGAGAGTTTCAAATGATAAGTGGTGGCTAGTATTATAGTGCGTGTTGGAAAATTACTACTAGTAAGAAATAAGGGAAAATTTCAAAATGGCATTTGAACTTTCACTCCAATGTCACCGAAACACCTGAACTTCACTTTATTTCAATTAAACACCTGGACTTTCAAAATCTCCAAATTGAGGCACCTGCCATTAGCCTCCATCCATTTTCTTCACCAATCGGCTGATGTGACTCATTTCTGACGTTAAAAGGCCTCACTAGACATGTTAGGAAGTGAACTCAATGCACACAATCACAACCCATGCTAACCTAATTCATTTCTCTCACTAAAAGTGAAGTCATTTCCCTCCATTTCTCTCCCTAAAAGTGAAGTAGGGTTGGCATGGGTTGTAATTGTGTGTATTGAGTTCACTTTCTAACATGTCTAGTGGGGCTTTTTAACGCCAAAAATAAGCCACATCAGTCAATTTGTGAAGAAAATGGATGGAGGCAAACGATAGGTGCCTCAATTTGGGAATTTTGAAAATCTAGGTGTTTAATTGAAATAAAGTGAAGTTCAGGTATTTCGGTAACATTGGAGTGAAAGTTCAGGTGCCATTTTAAAATTTTCCCAAGAAATAAAGGCATAATGGGGTTTTCATGTAAGTACAGGTTGGAAACTTAAGTGGCGATGACAGATTCATCATGGACTGGATTCCACCTTAAGTAGCAATTGGAAACATCATCGGGGTATTTACAGTAATTTTTTCTAAGAGAAGAATTGAAATTAAAAACAACCTGAATATATATTTTTAAAAGAAAAAATACATGGAGCAGAGCATGTGTTAGGAAATTTTGCGCAAATTTATCTTTTTGACCTTCCCCCCTTTTCATTTCCATAACTTTCAAAACAAGTAGAAGTAATTTTCCGATGACCAAAAAATTCTCGGTTAAAACAGAAGGCCCCATATGTCTTTTTCTCACGGAGGCCTTATATGTCAGTCCTTGCTTTAAGTTAGGGTATAATTTTGAAAGGCGAAAGAGAAATTCGACAGACAGAGTAAAATGCAGCCAACTAACCCTATGAACTCAAGGAATCCAATGGCTCCGATGAACCCTATTCCATTCGCGCGCCCACACCGCTCCTCAGCCCTGGTATCCGATTCTACCCCCAGCACCGCCACCTTCCAGCGGTTTTTGGCGGACCACAAACGTGCCTGATCGCATCCAAGAGCTAAGGGATACTTTCGATCTCGCAAAAGCTATGTGAGTGCTTAATATGCTCAAATTTCGGTTGCAATTGCATAATTTGAATTTGGTGATGAAAGTGTTACGGTCTAGAGTGTTCAAAATAAAAATAAACACCCGAGGTAGGGGTGCAAATGAGTCGAGCCGAGCTTTATAGTGTTCGAGCTCGGCTCGTTTACTAAATGAGTCCAAAACTCGAGCTTGAGCTTCTCTCACTTGGAAATGAGCCAAGCCCTTAATGAGCCGAGCCTGAATAATTTGCCTAATGAGCTTCTTTAAATGAGCCAAGCCTATAAAACGAGCTAAGCTTTTGAGGGTTGAGCTCGGCTCTTTTAGTTAATGAGCTTAAAACTCGAGCTCGAGCTTGACTTGATTACTAAACGAGCCGAGCCTTGATGAGTGAAGCCATGAGCTGCTCGGTTCGTTTGCAGCCATAACCCGAGGAGGTAGTCTAATGACTCTAGTAGGGGCCAGTAGATCACTCCAACAGGATTTAGGTTTCAGGATTATGTGGGTTAGAGGCGTGCTATGACGCTCCCTCGTGCAACCCGGTTGGCCCGCCTACTGTACTAGGCTATACGGTTATCCGGGTGTGCCTGTAATGTGGTTGAGTGCAACCTGAGGGGAGGGCGCCTCTGGTCTGACTTAGGGAGGGTTGCTACGTTTAGTCACTCCCGAACTCCCCTTTTTTTCTAAGAGTGAAAAAGTACACTCCAACAAAAATTACATGTATCGGCATATGAAGTTATACTCCTGTATCTGTGCGATGAAAAGCTAATACTTGTATGTGGAATGCACATTCAAGATACGACTATTCTGCAAGACGGCTAATTTGATTTGCTCCAGCTTCAAGTGGGCCCCCCACTAGTGGACAGTGGATTTAGGGTCCTTCCAAAACATTGAATTATGAATTAGTTGAGGTACGTAGATCCAGACACTTGGTTATCTGATGCAGAATGGAAATATTATATCATTTAAGAAATAGAATATTTAGTTTTATTATTTTGGCTATAAATTCTTGTAGGAGATTCTGATTGAGTCTGTTTTGGGAAGTTTCTTTTATTCTCTGGTAATCAAATTTGGGAATAGCTCAAATCTTTTGATTTTGGTAATTATTGAGTCAATTAGCGATTTACCAAGATTCAGCTTCCTGTTTTGCTGATTCCTTTTCGGTCTTAGTTTTCTAGTATAAAATAAGTTGTCGGGTGACATTAAAATTTAGTTAAGGGAAAATTTCACCTAAGCACCTGACCTTTCACATAAATCACACATAAACACCTGACCTTTCTTAAATTTCATATAAACACCCGAGCTTTCTAAAAACTTATCAATTCTACACCTGACTTTTCTAAAAATCCATCAATTCAACACATGTCGTCACCCCTCTGTCTAAAATCAAACGGAATGGCTGAGGTGTTCCAAGCAAAAAAAGTTAAGTACTCAAATTTTTAATTTGTTTTAACCAGTGCGAAGATCTTATTTTTTCTGATCATTTTATCCTAAAGAACCATATTTAATTTCTTACTCTAAAGCTCTCATTAGTCAGCCCTAAGAAAATTGTAAAATCAAATATCTCTTAGGGCTAACTAACGATAGCCTTAGAGTCAAAAATTAATTATGACCCTTTAGAATAAAATGATCAGAAAAATAAGATCTTCACATCAGTTCAAACGAATTGAAAATTTTTTAGCAATTAATTTTTCAACCATGTATTGTTCGTTTATATATTAAAAAATATGGTTAAAATATTAAGTGCTCCAATTTTCAATCCGTTTAAACCAAAGTCGTAAAATCAAATATTTCTTAGGACTAACTAACGATAACCTTAGAGTCAAAAATTAATTATGACTCTTTAGAATAAAATGATCAGAGCAATAAGATCTTCACGTCGGTTCAAACGAATTGAAAATTGAAGCAATTAATTTTTCAACCATGACCGTTTATATATTAAAAAGTATGGTTAAAAAAATAAGTGCTCCAATTAAAAAAATAAACCAAAAGACACCTCCCCAGCAGAGTTGCCTAAATGTGGGAGATGGGGTTCCGGAGGGGATGCTCATGTGTGAATACCCATGAGCTGGAGAGGCGTGATTGGTTGATGACTAGCTAAAGGGAGAAGGGGAAGAATCTCGTGGGGTGAGGAAGAGAACAAGAGGTACAGAAGAGACAAAGGCAGCGTGTCCCTTATGTTTTCTGCGGGGGTGTTGCCTTTTCCGTATTCGAATCACCTTCTCTCTGGGGAAGAAAGTTCTCCATCCTCAGAATCAGTGCTCACGCCCTCTCTTTCCGTGAAAAGTTAGCTCTCTCAATCATTGAGAATGTCAGGGGTATTTATAGGGCACCTAGGCCTATCCCAGGCCCAAGGCAGTGCTCCTATAAGATCCCAACATGTGTTCCCTCTGTACCTCCAGGCCTTGGATAAACTCGACCTTCCGTGCAAACTTTTCCGAGGGATGACTCGAATTTCCGCGGCGTTACCTCTATTCCAAGCCACCATGCCACAAGAAATCCCCCAATTCCCACAGGAGCAAGGTCGCGACTCGCGGCGATTGTATATTATCCGCGGAGTCCCTCCCGGGCCCTGCCTTTAGGCTCGAATGGAACCCCGGAAAGCTTTTGTCGAATGAGCTCATTAGATTTATTGATATCCAACAGTCTGCGAGATTTTTCTCCCTATCTCCTGCTGTCAGGACAATTTCAGTGGGCATCCGACCTTCCCGCAGGACCAGCGGGGTTCCGCGGTAGCTATCCTTTTCCGCGGGGCATGTCCGCGGGCATATCTTTCTGTTTACGAATATTGATGCTCCTACAACTCGTGGGGCCTCAGTGCAACCCTTCCGTTGTTTTAAGTACATTTCAATCTTCCGCAGGAGTGATCCCCTGATTCTTTACATTTGTCGTCTTCCCATTGGATAGGCAACTATTCTTCTTCAAATGAAGTTTTGACCAAGAGTTCCCTTCCGTGCAGACCCCGTTGCCATGTGTCTGCGGGCCATTGGGTGGTCAAATAGTCCACCTCAGTCAAAGGCTAATAACTTTTATTGTACCTACATATGCCCCCCGCGCGCGTACGACTGTCACTCGTCGTCCGCGTGCGTAATCTTCTCTTTTGTGGGCTTTCGTGGTCATCTCGACGTAGTCCCGCGGGACTTACGGCTATTTTGCTCGTTGGTGGCGTCCCTTCATGTACCGTGGCTTGTTGTACCGTCGTGACTCTTTGTGTACGGTCGCCATAAATGCTTCATCATTGACTTACTATATAAGCCCTACATCCATTATTTCCTTTCCACCTACCATTCAATCTTTTGCCGAAGTGCTGTCATTTTCTCCTCTCACTAAGCGATCACTTTCTGCTTTTCTCTCTTTTTTCCTTTCGAAAGCGACTTCTCTTCTCGACATAAAGTTCAAATGGCTGCGCGGGGTCTAATGATTGAGGAGCCTGTCCCTACTGCGGATTAGTGGAGAAGGGCCCCATACTTTCAATCCTTCGAAGACCGTTTCTGGACTTTGGCTGCAGCTTACGCTACCGAAGGGCCTTCCACTTCCAGCCCTACATCTTTCATCGGCCCTGCTGACTTGGAGAACGCGGAGTTGGTTAATCCGTCTTCTGTCCTACACCTCCGCTTAGAGCGCGGGAACTTTCCTTACTCAGAATGCCGTTTTGCAGCCCAGGCCTCGCCACCAACTGACTGGGCTGAATGGGTTGACGAGATTCTCAACAATCCCCCTCTCAAACAGATACTCATGGCCACCAGCACCCTCGATGCCGTGCAGCTGTCGCGGCATCGAACCATTCCGAGGGTGGGGGCTGCTAACAGAAACTTGAACATCGCATGCTCACGCTGGAGCATTGATACACATTCCTTTGGATGGGCGTGGGGCGAGAGTGGTCTCTCGTTAGAGGACGTGGTCATTCTCACTCGTCTTCCTCTCCGCGGGGTCACTCTTTTGGACCTCAACAATCTCTCCGAGGCGGACCAGCGGGATGTTCAGGAATTGCGGAGGTTGGCGAAGCTAGCCCAATCCGGTCCCAGGTTCACCGCTCAAGGCACCCGTAAGGACACCGCGGCGAATGCTAAGAAGACTTCCTTTATGAGCTGGATCTTCTTCTTCAAGGATCTTCAGCCCGCGAGGATAGTAGTTCCTGGGGCGTTGTGGGACTTCGTCGCCGGTCCCCACTGCGATGGGCGGCTCCATATGGCTGGTTTCTTTGCTTTCTTTCTCTTCTACTTTGTCCTTTCGGACTATCCGGTGGATAGTCCCTCTCCAGCAGTCTTTCCGCTCGCCGTGCAATTGGCCCGCGGCGAGTGCATCTCATTGGCCCCTTTATTCCTAGCTAGGGTCTCTTCACTGTCAATTGGACCTGGTTCATGCCGACCTTGCGAGGTCTCTTGGGAGGTGTGACCACCTCTCTATGGTCCACACCAGCTTTCTTCTCGCTTACTTCTTTGAGCATTTTCCCATCGTTGCTCCAGTCCCGTGGAATTTCCTAGCATCTGAAAGCTGATCTCGGTTAGGGCAATGGTTCAGCACCAGCAGCGACGCCTTCTGGTACAAAGCATGTGATGTTGTGGAAAATTTTGTCCCGCATCCTTATGGCTCTGTCACCCTTGGGGTGGTAGGCCTCGGTCAATGCCTCCTACCTGCGTGTTATTCTCTTTCAACCGTGGGTGACAACAACTCGATAGCCCGGGGAGTTGTTAATTCCGCGCTCATTGCGCTCCCGGGGTGGCTCGCCTTTCTGAACAACGAGGCCCATGGCGTATCAGTCTATTGCCCGGACCGCTTCGCGAGGCAGATGAATTTTGACCAAGGGGTACCCGGGCACGCTCCCTAGGTGTCTTCCTTTGTCAAATCTCAAGTCCGCTTCACGCAACCTCATACCTCCGATATTCTGGCGCGACTTGGGGACTTGCCCATTCCTTCCAAGGACGACATCGGGTGCTATACCCCGGAGATCTGCATTTTCTTGCGGAGAAACTTGGATTCTTTCCTTCTTTTCGTTCGTGGGGAGGTGTAGGTTCCGGGGGCATCCGAGATCCGTACGCGGGACACTACGCTCCGGGCCATCGCAGAAGCCAGGGGGGCTGATTGGTGCGGTCCCCAAAGCATGTGGGTGGTAGACGCCATTCCTCTAAATGTGGCTTTCCCTCTGGGGCTTCCTCCTGCGCCTCCAGTTGCCGTGAGGCAGACTCCTGCGCGGGGTGCTCGAGGGAGGGCACAGCCATCGGCCCTAGCGGAGCCTTTCATGACCATCCTCTTCGCCGGTCCCCGTGGCAGGGGAGGGTCACCGCCGCAAGCGGCTTCGCAGGGTATGTTCCTTTTGGGATTCTTGCTCAGTAGCGAATTTGTTGCTTTTGTTTTGCCAGTTCGATTCCCCCTGTGTCTTCTAATCGTGCTCTTTCTTTTTGTCAGCAACAAGACTTAGATGCCAGTACTGTCGTGGCATTTGAGCCAGAGGTAGCCGCGGCGGTGGTGGCAGTGGAACAGGCCGCCCTTGAGGAGTTGGAGGGGGACGAACCGGATACAATGCCCAAGCGGCAATGCTTTAGCGGTAAGCTCTATCTTTCAAGTCATTGCTTCTATTGTTTCCCTTTTTTTTTTTTTAAACTCTTGCTTACTCGCTTGTCAAAACCCCTTTTCTCACTCCCCCCCTTTCCTCTTTTGTTTTTTTTAATAGCCGCAGTGGAGTTTGAGGAGGATGAGGCAGAGGGCCTGGACATGGGGGGTTGCGATAATGCTGAAGTTGAAGTCGACATCGACGATGATGATAACAATGATCAAGATAACGTGATGCTGAGCGACCGCCTCGAAGCCCAACCCTCCATCCACACGCGGGACGTAGCCGTGGAAGACATCGTAGGGGCAAGGGAGGTGGAACTACTTCAACCCTGTGCGGAGTCAGTGCCTTATCTGCAGCTGGAAGTGGAGACCTCCGGGGTGCCAGGAGGTATGTTGCCTGACGAACCTTCGATTATGGACCTCGGACGGGACCCCAACACGGTTTCTACCGAGCCGTCTTCCTCCTCCAAGGAATCTGAAAACGTCATTGAATAAAAAGATTGTCGTTGTACCAATAATGAAATCTGTGTTAATTTTGTTCCAGAAACAGTATCGCCATTTTTTTTTAATTCTTTCTTGTTTGGTTTGTACTCCGCGAATCATGCCTTGGCCGTTTTGAATTGGATTATTTCGGGATGGCCGCCAGTTGCCAGTCCATGGGCCACATCCTGGCCATCATTGCTCAGTAGTATCTCTATTTGATAACCATCAAGTTTAGAACTCGCGGGTCATGTCCTGGCCCCTCGCGACTTATTGTTACCTTTGTTTGATAACCGTCAAGTCTGGAACTCGTGGGTCATGCTCTGACCCCTCGCGACTTAACATTATCTCTATTTGATAACCGTTAAGTCTCATGGGTAATGTTCTGACCGTTGGGACTTAACATTATCTCTTTTGATAGTCGTTATGTTTGGAATACGCGGGCCATGTTCCGGCCCCTCATGGCTTAACATTATCTCTATTTGATAACCGTTAAGTCTCACGGGTCATGTTCTGACCGTTGGGACTAAACATTATCTCTTTGATAATCGTTAAGTTTGGAATACGCGGGCCATGTTTTGGCCCCTCATGGCTTAACATTATCTCTATTTGATAACCGTTAAGTCTCGCGGGTACATTGTCTGTTTTGATAATCGTTAAGTTTGGAATACGGGGGCCATGTTCTGGCCCCTCATGGCTTAACATTATCTCTATTTGATAACCGTTAAGTGTCGCGGGTCATGTTTTGACCGTTGGGACTTAACATTATCTCTTTTGATAATCGTTAAGTTTGGAATACACGGGCCATGTTCTGGCCCCTCATGGCTTAACATTATCTCTATTTGATAACCGTTAAGTCTCGCGGGTCATGTTCAGACCGTTGGGACTTAACATTAGCTCTTTTGATAATCGTTAAGTTTGGAATGATAAACATATGACATGATGGAGTATTGCGGAAATGTTCTCTCCGTGCGACCACGCTTTTTGTCACAACATATGGATCAAGTAAACAGGGTTAAACGAAAGATAATATTTATATTTCATCAAGAATTTCCAGAAGCTTGATAACTCGACCTTACAAAATTTCCAAGTTTTCCATAGGACGACTTCATTCTCCCTTAATCCTTGCTACATCATTAAAATAAAAGAAAGAACGAAAAATATTTCAGAAAGGAACAAAACGCGAAATCAGACTGCTCCTCTCATGGGTAGAATTTCTTGATGTATTTGGAATTGATCGCTCCTGTCGGGAAACCGCCGTCTACAAAGGCCAGGTAGTAGTACCCGCTCTCGGAAGTGCCAATCACCTCATAGGGGCTTTCCCATCTTGGAGTGAACTTTGGAGTCTTCAAGTCTCTCATCGCTGATGTGGTTGCTTTCCAGACCTAGTCTCCAACCTTAAACGTCCACGGCACCACGCCTTTGTTGTAGTAGCGCACCACAGACTCCTAGTATTTTTTGTGAGCGGAGGCCGCGGTATCCCTCCCTTCCTCCAAGGCTTCCAAGTCCGCCCTTCTTCCCTCCGTGGAGCCCTCCATCGCGAGGATCATCCGCGCGGAAGGGACACTCAACTCTGTGAGTAAAATCGTTTACGCTCCGTAAACCAGACTAAAAGGACTAGCGTGGGTGGACTTCCTCTTTGAAGTTCGATAAGCCCAAAAGGCTATTGGCAAATGATCTGCCCAGGTTCCGCCGCGCTCATCTAGTAGCTTGCTCAGGATTCTTATCAGGGTCTCGTTCGTTGCTTCTGCATGCCCATTGCCTTGCGGGTAATAGGCACTGGAGGTACGGTGGTCGACTGTGCATTCGTCAAAGAGACCTCCTACATGTTGGTTAATGAACGAAGTCCCGTTGTCAGAAAGGATCACCTTGGGTATGCCAAATCTGCAGATGAAGTTTTCCTTGATGAATGCCGCGATCGCATCTCCCGTAGCTTTCTTCAAGGGAACGGCTTCAACCCACTTGGTACAAACTTCTGTGGCTGCCAAGATCCACCTATTTTTTTGCGAGGCCGGCCTAATCGGTCCAACCACGTCCATGGCCCATATGTGGAAAGGGTAAGGGCGCGGATCGAATGTAACTCCACAGAGGGGGCATGAACCAAGTTGCCAAACTTCTGGCATGTCTGGCACCTTCGCACATGTCGCTTGGAGTCGCCTTCCATGGTAAGCCAGAAGTGCCTCAGATGACTAACTGCTCATGAAGTTTTCTCCATCCTTGATGCTCAGTTCCGTGGGTCTTGTTCAAAACCTCTTCCGCTTCTTCTTTGTCTATGCACTTCAGAGGCATTCCATCCAGGGTTCTTCTAAACAGGAACCCCTTTTTTTTTTTTGGTTAAAAACAGGAACCCCTTCTCCAGGAAGAAATGTCACGCTCTGTGGATGACCTTCGCGGACTCAGCCCGCTTTATAGGTAGAGATCCTTCCCAGAGATAGTCGATGTAAACTTGCCTCCAATCTGTCGCTTTATCGTTGGTATCCGCCATGAGGCATTCCGGCCTGGCGGCGTACAAGGAGCACCATGTGCAATTCTTCGCGATCAGATTAGCGTCTCTCTTCATGCTAGGCCAGTAGTAACCCTGCCTTTGAATTCTCCTGTATAGGGCTATCTCGTTGTCCGCGCAGTTGCTGTCGTGAATCTGGTTCAGGACTTCTGCCGCTTCTTTTGAATCGACACATCGCGCGAGCCACCCCTGAGGAGTGCGGGATACAGTTCTCCGCGCAAGATTACAAAGCATGAAAGTTCCGAGGTGGGCAAGTGTCCCACGCCAGTAGCTAGTTGTATCTTGATGGCTCCGCGCCAATCTTCCATTGGTTCGGAAAAGTCTTCCAGAGCAGACGGCTCAAACATCTTCACAATTTCTATACAAGCCTTTTCCTCCTCAAATTCCGTTCTTGCCCCCAGCGTTGCGAGAGCATCCGGAAAACGATTTTCTGACCTAGGCTTGTGAATGATGCTGACGCTTTTGAAAAATTTCATCAACTTTTGGATCGTGTCTCGGTATGGTGCCACTGTTGGTTCCTTCAACGCATAAACCCCTTCTGTTTGTAGGATTACCAATTTTGAATCTCCCGCTATCTTTAGGTGTTTGATCCTTCTTTCTTTTGCTTCTACTAGGCCTAAGATCAGTGCTTCATATTCCGCCTCGTTATTGGAGCAGGGGAAGCTCAGCTTGTAAGCTAAATGGAATTTCTCTCCTTCTCCACTTTGCAACACTATTCCCGCGCCTCCTCATCCACTACCCGCGGCCCCATCGAAGCTGAGCGTCTATCGCGGGTCATCTGTGTAGGCCGCGAGAGCTTCGAAACCATCTCCGAGTAGGGACTCTTCGAGTGGTTCACATTGGCCACTTGGAAACTAGGCCAAAAGGTCCGCTAGGGTTTGGCATTTGATTACTTTCCGTGCTGCACATGAGATCTCAAATTCTGCAAGTGCCAACAACTAGCGAGCTACCCATCCTGTGAGCGCGGGGCGGGACAGGAGATATCGTACCGGGTTGCACTTGGTGATTATCTGTATAGGAAAGGATAGGAAATAATGCCTTACCTTCTGTGCTGTGAAGACTAGGGCCAAGCAGTGTCGCTCGTTGGCAGTGTATCTTTCTTCCGCTCCTTGGACCTTCCGACTGATGTAATAGATTAGGCGTTTCGTCCCATCTATTTCTTGCACCAGCAAGGCCCCAAAGGATCTCGAGGTGGAGATCAGATAAAGTATCAGTGGCTTTCCCACTACTGGAGCCACCATCGTCTGAGGGGAGGTCAAAGCAGCTTTAATCCGCTCAAAAGCTTGCTGGTGCGCTTGCTTCCATTCGAAATTTGTGTTACCCTTCAGCAAATCTACGAAAGGTGACACAATTTTCGCCAGTGCGGGGATGAAACGCGGCAGATAAGACACCTTGCCCAGGAATCGTTTGAGCGTCTTCTGAGAATGGGCGGGGGCATTTCCACGGTAGACTTAATCTTGGCTCCATCCGCGTTGATTCCGCGGCGATGCACGAGGAAACCCAGAAACTTTCTCGCGGTAACACCAAACGCGCACTTGAGGGGGTTCATTTTGAGGTTGAACTTCCTGCATCTGTTAAATACTGTAGCAAGATCTGTAAGGTGGTCTTTTCGCTCTCTTGACTTTACTACTAGATCATCGATGCAAGCTTCTACGATTTTGTGCATCAGATCGTGAAAGATTGCCGTCATGACCTGCTGATATGTTGCTCCTGCGTTTTTGAACCCGAAAGGCATCACGATGTAGTAGAAATTCCCCAAGGGGGTTCGGAAGGCTGTTTTCTCAGCGTCCTCCGGAGCCATCTTGGTCTGGTTGTACCCGCTGAAGCCATCCATGAAGCAGAACATCTGGTGGCCTAAGGTGGCGTCCACTAGCGTGTCGATGTGCGGGAGCGGAAACTCATTTTTTGGGCACGCCTTGTTGAGGTTGCGAAAATCAACACATACTCTGATTTGGCCATTCTTCTTCTTTACGAGGACTATGTTTGCTAACCACTCAGGGTATTGAATTGGGCGGATGAAGCCTGCTTTCTGCAACTTTTCAACTTTCTCCTTGATCTGTCCCTCCAGATTGGGGTGATATTTCTGCTGAGATTGCTTTGTAGGCTTGGAGTTGGGAAAAACGTCCAAATGATGCATTACCAATTTCGGGTCTAAACCTGGCTTTTCCTCGTAATGCCACGCAAAGACATCCGAATTATCACGTAACAGTGTGATTAACCTTTCGTGGAATCCTCCATCCAATTCTTTGCTGAGAAACATTGGTCTTCTCGGGCCGACTCCGTTGTTTAGGTCTACTTCTTCCAGCCCCTCTTGCTGTGGTTTGGGTTGGTCTTGCATGCACTCTAGAGCAGGCTCTGATTTTTGGATTACATCCTCTTCTCCCGCAGCACATATTCCGCCGAGGCCAGCGTTTTTATGATCAGCCGTTGCCCCGGTGGACCGTCATAAATAGTATACTGTTTTGCCCCCTTCCTTTGTCTTAGTGATTTTCCTGGGGGCAGGCTCTGCCGCGGATGGCTCTTTTTCTTGGGCTTTCGGCTTGTCATCCTTAATGTCGTCCCACTTTGGGATTTTTACGCCACGCGGCTTAGCAATGATTTCTTGAGACGCTTCACCTAGCTCGGAGAAGTAAACTGCGTCTAAAAGGTGTGCCTCATGAGTATCGAATGAGTTTTCTGACGCGCGGATAGTGACATTTTTTCCTACCCAATTTCCTTTCAGGCATTGATGATAGCTCGATGGTACAACAACGTACTTGTGCATCCAACTTCGTCCAAGGATAATGTGGTAATTTGGGTCTGCGTTGATGAGATGGAATTTGGTAGCGGAGCAAATTGCCCCCACTTCTAAATCCACCACGACATATCCCAGAGATTGCTTCCTGTCGCCTCCAAACCCCTTGATGGTAATTGGTGATTCTACTATCCGGTTGTCTTGAATTCCTAGTCGTTTGAATGTCAACAGGGGCATGTGGTTTATGGAGGCCCTGCCATCATGGAAGGTCCGCTTGAGTTCCGTCCCGTTGACGCGGGATGTGACGTACAACGAGCGATTATGGGGGTATGGCACCCTGTGGTCTGCATCCGAGAAAGTGATGGAGTTGGATTCGTAGCGGATTGTCCGCGGGACAGACCCCTCTGCAGACATGCATGACTCCTGGTGGACCTCTGCAATGTTGACAATTACTTTGGTTATCTCTAGCCGCGCGGCCGGAGTGAAGCCGAAATCGTCAAAGAATGCGCGGAACTTCAGGTTGTTTTGTAGCGTCCTGATCGAGTTGTTCGAATCAAGTGTAACTGTAGGGGTAAAGCCTTCTCCAAATTCCTCAATGATCTCATGGCAAAAGACCATATAGGCCCATCCGTCCTCTTCGTCATCCTCAAGAATCATTCATCCTTTCGCAAGCTCATCAAGTGGGCTTGGAAGCCCCAGTTGGTACTGTCGATTGATGTACCCCATCCGAAAGCTCCGCTATCTATCTGAATAATTGACTCCCAGAGGTCTTCTTCCCCAACCAACGGTTTGCTACGTTTGTTCGTTCTGTACACTCCCCTCGCTTCAGTACTCGCTTTGCTACCGTTAGTATGTATACAAGGGGCTCTAGCCTAGAAGAGGGTCCCAGTGCAGAAGTAGAGAATTCAAGTAACAAAGCACAGGCTCAAACCAGATCGTCAAGTACTTCCCGATCAGTCTCACTAGCGCAGCGGATTGCTCTTTCTTTAGTTAGGACCGCCATTAAAGATGGGTTAAAAAAAGCCTAATGAATGGTCGACCACATTCAACGGTCAAAACTCATGCGTTGAGCTCCTTTTCTTAGAGAAGAAGTGAGACTTTGAAGGATGGGCGAGCGTAACAGCTAACAGTAGTATGTGGCAACACTTCCCTTAATTCGCTGTTAGTTCTTTAAGCCCTTCTAGTTTTCCCTTGTTAGTATTCGATTGATTTACAGCCAGGAAGACTTAGCCCTCTCCCAGCCTACTTGTTCCTGTAGCTAAGGGCATGCAGGATAGCAAGTCTATCTCTTAGATTTAGTCTGTAGCCTCACTTCCAGGATTCCCTCTTAGTTGAGTAAGTCCTCCCCGCTTTCTTCTTTGTTCTTTCCTCTCGTCAGGAATATAGTCAGGCCTTTCCCTTTCCCTTTCTAGTAGCTAGTGGCTAGTAGCTAGGTAGTTCTTTGTATTTGGCATTCCTATTAGGAAGCTATGCAGCGGGAACTGCAGCGTCAAGGGCAAGCGATATATCCGCAGTTCGCTCTTTCCTTCCTAGCTGCTAAGGAGAAGAAGGCCGCACCTAACTAATAGATAGAGAAACCTGAGGTAAGTAGCTAACTGACTAGTGCTTCCAGGCCAATAGCTGGTTATAGAGCTAGGATAGCTCTTATGGTTATTACTTCCCATTTACTTTTCGTTTGAGTATCCCTTATTCCTATTCTTATCCGAGTAGTAGGCAGCTCTAAGAGTCTCATCGTGGCCCACCTATTGTATCCACTAAGAGCCAGCATTTGTCTATTGCCAATAATTCCTCTATCGCCGAGTGCATTACCGAGAGAAAGACCCGCGTCCTATTCAGCGACATAAAAAGAGTGTCGCATAATATGCCGGTATTTCTCTATCCTATCTAATGGAGGAAGTCAGTCGTGAATCTCGGTCTTATGACTGGGCATTCCCTTCCTTCAGATGATAGTGATTATCGGCAGCATTCTCGTCTTCGTACATGAACGGATAACATTCCGCCATGTTGACTTCTCTGTTGTTGTGGCCGTGAGCCGGGTAAGGGTCTACACGGATGTCACGTCACCCTATCCTTAGCTCGTTTGCATTCTGTTTTCTTTTGAACAACCTCTTCAGTGACCAACAATCGCTTATTGGGTGTTTGGTGTGCCTATGGTACATGCAGTACCGTGGATGTTCGCGGTCTTCCCGCGTCGATTCATACTCTACTGGGGGGAGTTCCAGTTCTCCATCCGCAATCCACGCGGCTACCAAGGCGCGCACTTCATCCATGCTGCAAGGGTAATCAGGCGCAGGCCCAGGCTCACGGTCTCGTCGTTTTCTTCCACCAGCAGGTTGCTGAGTTCGCGACGCCTCTGCGACAGCAATGGTGGCACCTATGGTTTTACTCTTCCAGCTATCTTTTCGAGCTGGCTTGACTACATGGCGGATGTTGTACGCGGACTCCAATAAGGCGAAAAAAGTTCCCAACTTCAAGTTAATTAGCAGCATCTTAAATTCGCCCATCATTCCTCCAATACAAATCTCAACGAGTTGAACCTCCTTGACTGACTCTGTGCAGTCGACCGCACAGCCCTGAAATCGTTTGATGTAGTCCACCACGTCTTCTCCGCTCGTCTGTATTTCCTTCGTTAAACTGATTACTATTACTTTCTAGCAGACTTGGAAGAATTTAAAGCGTATAAGCTATTGACCATCTCTTCCCAAGTGGCGATCGAGTAAGGCCCCAAGTTGACATACCACGTATATGCGCGAGAGGTAAGGGATTTTGAGAACTCGTGGAAACACAAGTTGGAGTCCGATGCATGAGCCCCAAGTGACTCTATGAAGCGAACCACGTGCTCTTACGCGCTACCCTCTTTCCCATCGAATTTCACAAATTTGGGCGGGGTGTACCCCTCCGGGTATGGCAATGATAAGATCGTCACCGGGTACGGCGGGTGAATATCCGGACTCGGGAGGGAAGGTAGGACTGTTTTCGCCTTTTCTTTGGTGAAGAGAGCCTGTACGTCGGCCAAAGTGATGAACTGCCCCGCAGACAGGGTACTAGTGTCAGTGACAGTTGGTTCCTTTCGACTTGCTTCACTTGCCTTCCATTGAGCCAACAAGGCCTGAACTTCCGCCATGGTGATGTATTGTCCCGTGGATGGTGTGCTGGTACCCTCTCCTGCAGCTTCTTTTCCACGGGCCCCAATGGGGTTTCTAGCAATTCCTCCCACAAGCACTGGGCGTAAGTGGTGAGGAGCGGACAAGGGAATCTGTGGTGGTGTTGTTTGATCATTATTGCCCCCGACATGGGTCTGTTGAAGGTCGTCATTCAGGCCGGTTGCGGCCTTTGAGAGCGCCACTGAGATGATCTCAGTGAGGCCCGTGAAGGCTGCGAGGAGCTGTTACTGCGTCTCTAAGAATTGCTGCTGCCCATCCTAGAAAGCCCGCAGCGTTTGTGCAGCCGCACCTGTGCTGCTGGTTTCGCTGACTTCCTCAAAAACTGGTATGTTGCCGTCTGGCGCTGTCATTGTCTTATGACGCGGTGGTTCAATGTAATCCTTGGAACGAGTGCTAACCATAAACCAAAAGACACCTCCCCAGCAGAGCCGCCTAAATGTGGGAGATGGGGTTCCGGAGGGGATGCTTACGTGTGAATACCCGTGAGCTGGAGAGACGCGATTGGTTGATGGCTAGCTAAAGGGAGAAGGGGAAGAATCTCGTGGGGCAAGGAAGAGAGCAAGAGGTACAGAAGAGACAAAGGCAGCGTGTCCCTTTTGTTTTCCGCGGGGGTGTCTGCCTTTTCTGGATTCGAATCGATGAGGTCAACTTCTCTCTGGGGTAGAATGTTCTCCTTCCTCAGAATCAGTGCTCACGCCCTCTCTTTCAGTGAAAAGTTAGCTCTCTCAATCATTGGGAATGTCAGGGGTATTTATAGGGCACCTGGGCCTGTCCCAGGCCCAGGGCGGCGCTCCTATAAGATCCCAACACGTGTCCCCTCTGTACCTCCAAGCCTTGGATAAACTCGTCCTTCCTCGGAAACTTTTCCGCAGGATGACTCAAATTTCTGCGGCGTTACCTCTATCCCAAGCCACCAAGCCACAAGAAATCCCCCAATTCCCGCAGGAGCAAGGTCGTGACCCGTGATGATCGTATATTCTCCGTGGAGTCCCACCCGGGCCCTGCCTTTAGGCTCGTATGGAACCCCGGAAAGCTTTTGTAGAATGAACTCATTAGATTTATTGATATCCAGCAGTCCGCGGGATTTTTCTCTTGGTCCCCTGCTGTTAAGACAATTTCAACGCGCATCCGACCTTCCCGCGGGACGAGCGGGGTTCCGTGGTAGCTGTGCTTTTTCCACGGGGCATGTCCGCGGGCATATCTTTTTATTTACGAATATTGATGCTCCTACTACTCGTGGGGCCTCAATGCAACCCTTCCGTTGTTCTAAGTACATTTCAATCTCTCCGTGGGACCGATAGGGTCCCGCGACAGCTTACTCTTCCGCAGGAGTGATCCACTAATTCTTTACATGTGTCGTCTTCCCATTAGATAGTCAACTGTTCTTCTTCAAATAAAGTTTTGACCAAGAGTTCCCTTCTATGCAGGCCCCGTTGCCACGTGTCTGCGAGCCATTGGGTGGTCAAATAGTCCACCTCAGTCAAAGGCTAATAACTTTTACCATACCTACAGGTAGTAATTACATAAATTATCCAAACAAACCAATTGCTTGAAAGCAATTCAATACACAATAACTAAAATGTCAATATTTAGCAATCTTTTTTTTGCTCGGCAATATTTAGCAATCTTGATCCAAACCAAACCAAGCCTTATGTCCCAATCACTTGGGGTCGGTTACATGAATCTTTTTCCTCCATTGAGCTCTGTTAAGGGTCATTTAGCAATCTTTGATCCAATTAAAAAATATATACTTTTTTTTATAAAATATTATCCCTAAACCTCCAATTTGTATTGCATTGTGAGTTCTATTAAAAGAGACAAGAAACAAGACAAACATAAAAAATATAAATAATTGATAAAGTATAATACATGTAGCCCAATAAGTCCATGGTTTAGCCACCTTTAAATTTGGATATAATGTATTAGAGAGTTTCAAATGATAAATGGTGGCTATTTTTTACATTAGACATCTCATTTCGTAAATGTAAAGGAATTGTTATAATATTTGAAATAAAAAAATTGTGAAATAAAATGATATACAAAATGTATTAAAGTGATCAAATAAAAAATAGTTTTTAAAACCAATTTATAAAACAATACAAAACCTGGTAAATAAAAAAACAGGTGAGCAAAGTTGTGAGTGGGGGCCGGGGGACCCCACTGGGCCCAAGGTGCCTCTGCCACTGCAAAAACAAAATGGCACGTTTTGTAGTTGATATTCCGCAACGAAGCCAAAATTTTGATGGGTTTGGTACAAATTCCCAATTACTTGCACGGAAATTTTGAATGGGAAGCTTGGGTAATTGTTTTTTGGTGGCAGGTTTCATGCATGGCAGCTATTAATGGCTAAGGGTCATTAGTTGGTTTGTTTTTTCCATGCTTGGGAATATCAAAGGTCTCCAAGTAATTATCAAGCTTCTGGACTCTTCTCCCATGCTCTATTTAACCCAAAGTTTTTTGGTGTTGTGTAAATCAATATACGGCAGTGTATATTGGAGTAGTGCGTGTGCAAGGGTCAAGTCTTGTACTCGGTGAGATAGTGAGAGTGTGTTCTTGTATGATTGAGTGTATAAAAGTTGGGTGTGGGTTATTTCATACTCAAGTGTACATGTACGAAAAATTCTCATTGTGAAAGAATGGGATCTCGATCTCCTTGGAGTAGACGTATTATTGTTGAACCATGTAAATCTTGTGTCTCTCTCTATTTTATTTTTCATTGTACTTCCATTGGTTGCGATTGTGGTTGTGTTTGAATCTTCTATTCTTGGGTGCTTCCGCGTTTAATCCCAACAAGTGATATCAGAGCCAACTTGGTTCTTGACCGGTGTTTGAGATTCGGGTTCCGTTATATCCACAATGAAGACAACGATCAACCTTAGTTTTCTCTTGAGCAGTTTAATGGAAGCGGTGGTTTTACCCTATGGCAAAGGAGGGTGAAGGATATCCTTGTTCAACAAGGGTTGGCTAGTGTGTTGAAGGGAAAGGATGCGAAGCTGGTGATGGTGAAAGATGATGAATGGGAGGAGTTGGAGTCGAAATGTGTGAGCACTATTCGACTCTGTATTGCTGATAATATTATCAACCATGTTATGGATGAGGATTTGGCATCGGCCTTGTGGGAGAAGTTGGAAAAGCTCTACCTTGCGAAGAGACCAACAAGTTACATATGAAGCGACAGTTGTATAAGTTCAAGATGGAGGAAGGCGGGAACCTCATGGAGCACATGAACGTGTTCAATGGTTATTTGGATCAGCTGCAAAAAATCGATGTGAAGATAGAAGAGGATGACAAGGCCCTTTTGTTTCTTAATTTGCTTCCAAGTTCTTGTGATACTTTGGTGACGACTCTCTTGTATGGGAAAGATATAGTGAGTTTGGAGCAGGTGCAGTCGACATTGGTTTCTCATTTTACTCAGAAAAAATCAAGTTTTGAGGGTGGAGAAAATTTGGCACTTGCGATTCAAAGTGAGAATCGAGGAAGGACATCTGACGGTAGATTCGGAGGAAATAATAGGTCTGGGTCTAGTTCCAAAGGAAGGGTGTAATGCTAAAGTTGCGAAGAATTTGGCCATGTGAAGCGTGATTGTCCCTTGCGCAAGAACAAAGGGAAGAAATGTGATGATGCTTCGAGTGGTAGTTCTTTGGTGGTAGCGGATGATGGAGATCTTCTCACAGTCTTTGAAGGTATGAACACTTTTTCTCGTGATGAGTGGATTTTAGATTTGGGTTGCACTATGCACGTTTGCTCTAAGAACGAATTTTTTGATACATTTCAAGAAAAAGATGGTGGGTCGCTATTTTTGGGTGATGAAACTCCATGTGAAATTCGAGGTTTTTGGAATGTAAAGATAAAATTGTTTGATGGAGCGGTTTGTACTTTGGGTGATATGGCTTCTGTCCCGAAGTTATGAAGGAGTCTAATTTCACTTAGCCGGATGGACTCCATTGGGTACAAGTATTTTGCTGGAGGTGGAGCCATGAAAATCAAACGCGGCAGTAAGGTCCTGATGAAAGGAGAGAAGTGCAAAGGTTGTATCGGTTGATTGACAAAACTGTTTACTCGATGAAGGTTTTGAAACAGTGTGCACAAGGAAATGGGTACCCAAGGTGTGAGTCTTTTGCGACACAAAGTCATGTTTCCAAGTTGCCAATATTTTTGAAAGTGTAAATCATGTTGGTGGAGTGGACGGGTCAAGGTTCTACTCTCGTGTTAATTGATGATTATTGCATGGCACGGGGCAGCTATACATGTGTATTTTGTTGCGGTGGTACCATTTGTGGATGAGGGTTTTGGAGGACTAGCAGCGGTGGCAGAGAGAGAACCAGAGCTTAGGGGAGAGGTGGCGGCAAAGGAAGAGGGTAGGCTTGGAGGTGGAGGCAAAGGAGGAGATCTCAGAGGTGGTGAGGAAGGAGAGGATGCAAAGTTGGACGTCTTCTGGGAAGTCAGAGAAGGGGGTTGAAGAATTGGGATTCGCCATGCTTGGAATTTGGGTTGGATTCTCTCGGTTTCTTGATCTTGATTGGATCTTGGTTTGGGGTTTGGAAATGAGAAGTGTGGTGGCGGATGGCGTTAATGGTGGTGGGGATTTCAGTTGTCACATAGAGAGAGAAGTGAGGATTGACTATTATGGGTATATATATGTAAGGGCAAGATGATCTTTTCATTCTTTCCATCCAATGGAGTTAGATCCTCCAAATGGAAACTTTAATGAAGGGGTTTGGCCATAGGCAAAATTCTATGAGGGAGTGAGCGAGACAAACAGGAATAGTTCGAGGGGTGTCTAGATATTTAACCCTAAAAAGTACAAGGCAAGACACAATTTTTAGTAGGAGAATATCTCTGCTCACAAGGAGTTAACAATCTACTAAAATAGTAAACCGCCTGCTCCATGCCTTGCTCATTGTCTTGGACCAGCAAACTTCCAATCGAGTCTTCAGCCGCAGAGATATATAACTTCAATAGCTTGCTCTTAATTGGAGGCATTAGGACCGAGGTACTTGCTAAATACCGCTTGATTGTTTCAAAGGCCTCCTAATGACAGGCCTCCCACACAAAGTTCCCTTGGTCCTTTAACTTTAGCAACGAGGAGAAAGCCTTGACTTTCCCTACCAAGTTTAAGATAAACCTCCTCAAATAGTTGAGGGAACCAAGGAGTTGCTACAACTCTTTTTCATTGAAGGAGGTTTTGCTTCCATCAAGGCCTTTGCATTGTTCTTGTTGATCTCAATTCCCCGTTGATGAATCGAAAATCCTAAGATATTCCCTGCGGACACCCCAAAGGCACATTTCAAAGGATTCATCTTCAAATCGAACTCTCTCATCCTCTGGAAGGCCTTCCGGAGATGCTCCAAGTGTTCATCATAGGATTGAGACTTCACCACCACCTCATCAATGCAGATGTCCATGAAACGGCCAATAAAGTCATGAAAAATGGGATTCATGGCCCTTTGATACGTGGCTCTTGCATTTTTCTGGCCGAATGCCATCACAATCCACTCAAATGTCCCCAAAGCACCTGGACATCGAAATGCTATTTTGGTGGTATCGGCCTCGTTGATGAAGATCTGGTTGCAACCCAAATGCCCGTCCATAGAAGACAAAACCTTATGTTTTGCTGCTCCATCTACCATCAAGTCCGCAAGTGGCATTGGGTATTCATCCTTCGGTGATGCGAGGTTCAAGTTTCTAAAATCTATGCAAACTCGAATCTTACCATTCTTTTTGACTACCGGGACAATATTAGAAAGCCAAGTCACGTACCTTCCTGTTCAAATGAAGTCAGCCTTAAAAAGCCTTTCGATCTCCTCCTTAACCTTGAGCTCCACCTCACTTGACATCCTTTTTGGAGGCTGCTTGAAAGGCATGAATCCTGGCTTTATTGGTAGCTTGTGTTCAACCAAATCCCTTGGAAGGCCTAGCATTTCATCATAATCCCAAGCAAAACAACTCTTGAATTCTGACTGGAGCTGAATGAACTTCTCCTTTATCTCATCGAGCAAGAGTTGGTTAATGTACATAGGCCTTGGATGCTCGGAGTCCCCCAAGTTGACTTCTTCCAAAGGATCCGAAACATTGGCCTTCAAATCATCCATCTTGGCCGGGGCTGCGTCCAAGTCCTTTAGTTGTATCACATCGGGCCCTCCTGCAAGGTCTTTATCATCATAAATGAACTCTGTTGCCCCAATTGATGATGATCCTTCATCCTCATACAACCCCAACATCCTTTCCTCCATCAAGTGTGAACTAAACCTTACAATCATGGCCTGAAGGGCCATGTCCTTCTCTTGCTCAATCGATGGTACTGACATTGGAAATGGCTTGAGTCGTAGGGGCAATTGGCCTGCTATTGTCTCGGTCGACAAGCTCTTGAAACAAAGTTCTCAACTCTTCCGCTGAGGCCTACAAGGAAAGTGAGATCGTTTTATGGCGGCCATATTTATCCAAGCCAGCCACCTAGATCATACAGCATTGCTTCAGCATGGTTCGTAGAGGTGAGAAAAGGCCTACGATCAGCCCAGACAACCTCCACCTCGTCTTCATTCAAGAACACTATACACTTATGAAGGGTCGAAGGAATCGCCATGCAAGCATGGATCCAGTCTCTTCCCAACAACACATTGTAAGACGCCCTAGAATTGATCACCAAGAAAGGAGTGGTGAGCGTCTTAGACCCACCTGTCACTTCATGATCAAGATGCCTTGGCAAGCGGTCACGCCTTCAATGCAGTCAGTAAGGCTTGCACTAGAAGCAATAAGGTCTTGATCGGTCTTTCCCAACTTATGCATCATAGACTTGAGGATTAGGTTAGCGGCTGAATCATTATCTACCAACAAACGGTTGACAGGCATCCCATCCAAACAGCCTGAGATATACAAAGGCTTACTATGGTTTACAGCCTTTAGAGTTGGTTTCTCAAAAATTGCACAAGCGGCCTTCTCAGCCTGTTCCTTCTCAATATGTTCATTCAAAATGATCACTGACGAGACAGCTTCAACAGGCCTGGATGATTGCCCTAGAATCTGTGTTATCTCCCCCATCTCCACAACATCGCCTTCCATGACGGAAACTTGGTGCTCTTAGGCCATGGCCTCCTCTGGCAAGATAAAAACCATGTTACAAGGTTTTGACAGGCCTTGAACGGGCCTAAACTCCTTGGCACAAGGATTCAAGCCTTTCTTGCCCCCAGAGACCGACTCACCGCCCAAGCTTGGATCAAGCGTAGGGGCCACCGAGTCAGGCCTTCAAAGGATTCTGACTTGGCGTGAAGGCTTTGTCAGAGCTTCATCCACCACTCTCTCTTTGGGCTTGCGTTCCCTTTTAGGTTTAAAAACCTCGTCCTCCTCGGAACAAAAAGGGCTTTTATACACATGCATCTTTTCCTTGCCTTTTTGACTACTCATGAAGTCCACTGCTTCATGAAAATCAACCTCCATGCTCCCTTGCTTCAAAGGTTCTAGGTTTTCTAAGAGATCCTCTTCTTGCCTATTCTCCAAGCCTATTTCCTCCTGAGCCCTCCTAGTGGCTTGCCTAATCCTTGGTAATGTCGCTTCTGCGACCTGGATAAAAGCGGTCTTTCTGCTAGGAACTTATGATGTTCTGCCCTGAACCATTCGTTTGGCAGAGTGTTCCTAGGCTTCATAGTCCTAGGCCTCCTTTCAACCGAGGAGGAGGCATGGAATTCACCTTCGCGCCTCCCAACATCAGCTTGGTATGACTGGAGGCAGGAAAAGATAGATGGACAACCGTGGGTTTCCTACCTCCACTCAAGCCTAACTTCTGGAGGCCTTACCACGACACTTTTCAGCTACGGTCTACTTGGCTTGGCTGTTTTCCTGCACTCATTACAGACCAGAGAGCACCTTGGTTGGAAGAACTTGTTAATCTCTAACACCGGCCATTTCCACCACGATGGCTATTATTCAGTCCTTCTTACGTGATGAGGCCTCCTGCCATCCTTTTCAAGAGGTGAGTCATCATAAACAGGCCTTCGAGCTTACCTAGACAATTCTCCTAGGCTGATCTTAGGCCTAGGCGAACTCCTATGTATGCCTCGCATATTGAAAGACACCATATTGGTACTCAGGTCTGTTGAAAATGGATTGTGTCCACCCCATGGCCTTCTTGTCCTTGGGCTCAAACTTAAACTTTCCACGTTCGATCTTATCCTGGATATCATTTTGGAAGACTATGCAATAATTGTTGGTGGCGTGACTCCACGAGTTGTGATATTTGTAATACTCTCTACCCTTCATTTCTTCTGGCGAAGGGAACTTATGACCTGGGTGGAGTTTCACGAGCTTATCCGCCATGAGCTGATCGAAAATTGCCTCTGCCTTGGTGATATCGAATGTGTAAACCCAGTGTGACTTGCCCAGTGAAGCTGCAAGGTTCGATTTCTTTAACCTGCCAATCTTCAAGAAATAGGGTTTCTTATTGATCAATTCCACAACAGCTACCTCGGCCTCATAATCAAGCTCCATGATGGCCACCTCATAATTCGGGTCCCTATAAAAGGTTCCTTTTGAGGCAGTCATACAGTTTTGCTCTTGCCTCAAGATACGCTCATATCTTGCCGCCTTGGCTGATAACTTGAAGAGATCCCTGAACTCCGCCTCATAGAACTTCTTCAACTCGAAGCTCAAGCCGTTCAAAGTCAAGCGCACATACTCCTTTTCAAGCAGGGAGACCTTGCACTTAAATCTAGCCTTTTTGAACCTGGCCAGATAGGTCTCCACTCCCTCGTCTTGCAGCTGGAAATGCCTAAAAGGTCTGCCATCGTGACCTCCGGCTCCACCCTATAGAACTGTTGGTGGAAAGTCTCTTCTATTTGACGCCAGGTCTGAATTGAGTTGGGGGGAAGATTGATGTATCAAGTGAAGGCGGTGGCCATTAAAGACTTAGGAAACAGCCTCAGCTTCCATTCATCCCTAGTGCTTGCCTCCCCACATTGGACTTGGAATCGAGCCACGTGCTCCACGGTGGATTCTTTGGCATCTTCACCAAAAAAGGTATGGAATTCAGGCACTCAGAAGCCCTTTGGGAACTGCAATCGATCAACCTCATCTGAGTGGGGTTTAGTGTACATAGGCCTTCCCATGGCCTAAACTCTGGTCCCAACTGCTCCTAAAGCAGTGCTATGATTTGATCTCTGCCAGGGACCTGTTCCAGGGGAGGCAACCTTGCCTGCCCAATGTGGGTTGGCTGCTGCTAGCCTTGTCATGCCCTCCGAGCATCTTATTGCACAAACCCCACATTCGCTGCTACATGGGGATTATGGCCTCCCATCGAAGGAGACCCTCCGCCTTGGTTCCCAAAAGGAGGTTAAGGGGTGGAATTTCCCCTAGCATGAAACGTCTTTCCAAATTCTCAACAGGCCTTGGAGGGTTTTGGCCTGTTGGGTCTTGAGCCTGAAGGTGGATTCCGTTGTGAACCGAGCCTCCATTAGAACGAGAGGACTGGAATCCAAGTGGTTGTGATGACGTGTAGTTCCTTGGAGGCTAGCGTCCAGGGAGTCCATTAAACACCCCGAATTGCTGCATCACCGGTGTTTGTGGGGGAAGGTTGGTGAGGCCTTTCCCCTTTCTTTCCTCCTTCATTATTGCCAGCAGGTCACCCATGGTTGCGGACATTATGTTCACGTTGGTTATGAGTGACCCCATGGAGGCTGCAAGGTGCAAGTTTGAATCTCGAATCTCTGTCATTGCTGAACCAACATATTGGGAAATCTCTTGTGACATCTCACGGTTGGTCTTCAACATATAATTTCGTACACTGCCCATAGACTCGTTCAAGTCTTGGATGCTGAGGAGAGGCTGCTCAAGGCCTCTGCCTGATTCTTCATGAGTTGCTTATTGGACGCTTGGGTCCTTCGGAGGATCGGAGGATGAAACGCCTTTCTGAGTTTCCTTCTTTGCCATGATCACTCATTAACGATTAGGGTCCCACCGAGCGTGCCAAAATATTTTCCACAAAAAGTGCAAAGCCAAGTTGGCTAGAGTTGCGGGCGTCCCAAGTCCAAATGACGGTCCAAACTTAATATCGAGGCCTAACTATCTGGATCTAACTCCTACTTCGACGATTGTGCTAGGCCTAAAGGGTAAGGCCTGAAAATGGCTCGTTGTTTGCCTTTGCTAAATAAGGACTTTAAAATCTCCTAACCGTTGTCGAAAATTGGAAAGAAATATGAAACGAAGCAAAGTTTGAATCAAACGAACTCCATTAACGGTTTAACGAAGTTTGGATACAAGGATTACAATGAAAAATTTAAACTACGTTACAGTGAGTACATGCATTGTTTGGAAAACAAAGGAATGAAAATGTAGTTGCATAAGTCGTGGGCTCTTGAGGTCGGGACCTTTGCCAAGGCCTTCCGCCCTGGTATTTATAGGCAGCCACCTTTGGATTTGAGCAGCTTCTAAATCCTACAATGAATGCGCGCCAACTACCCTTTTCTTGCAACTTACCCCAAGATCTCGGCTGGCATCTTTGCTTGAGGCTTGAAATAAACCTTTTTAGGCCTAAATCTTGTCACAAGGAAGATCTTGGGGGCTCCCAAGACTAAAGACTGAATCCTTCCAGCAAAATAGCAGACTCCTCAGCCCCTTTCTCCTACTTTTGAGGCCCTTAAAGGCTCCAGATTGGTCCCTTAAGGGAGCAGCTTCGATACAAAAGGAATTTTTGGGACTTGGTCCATCTTTTCTGGTGTACAACACCCAACAGAGCCAAGGTAAGCTACTTGTGCGGCTTTCCTTCAGCCGGCCATTTGGTTAAAGGCCGACCTTGGAACTTGTGGCATGGGACCCATTCCCTCTCTAACAAGCTTCCTTTCAAGCCTTAAGCCACTATTTTTCTTGAGGCTTCTTCAAAATTCTAGATAAAAGGACATTGGGCCCAGGGCCCCATAATGTTGGGCCTTAAGGATGTACAATGCCTGACGTCAATCCTTTGCAAGCCCAACCCATGGAGAGCCCAGGCCTCCCTACCAATTTCTACCCTTTTAAGAACAAGCCCGCCAGGATCCTGGCTGTCCTGGAGCAAGCTTTTTAGAAGCAGACCTTTAACTGATTTGGACCTACAAAGAAAAGTGGCCAAAACAAGGACTGGATGCCCTGCTTCTAGGCCTAAACGACCTTTGTTGAGTTTTATTTGCAAAGGTTCAGGCCTTGCCATACTTTCCCCAAATATTGGCCATGAATCTGGGCCATGTTCTCCATAAAGAATGGGTGAACAATCGCTTTGGGCTTGAGCAAGCGCCTCTTTTAATTTCAACACGACCTGTAACATCTTCATTAATTGGCATTAAAAACCATTTCCTTATTTTAGGTCAAAATTGGGTGTAAATAGATCCTCTTAGTCCGCAAGTTCCTTGGTCCTGGCCCATTGTCTTGAAAATCATCTCCACTCCGAACTGTCAAAGAGTCAAAATTGCTATCATGTTGAGGTGCAGGTGTTGGAGGAGGAGTCTCACAACTGGACGGGTGAAAGGAATCCTCTTCCATCTGGGGTGGACTATGAGGCACTAGCAATCCTCCCAATGAAACATGAATTGAAGTTCCTGGACACTAAGACTAACCTCCTAAGGTAGATGGGTTTCAGGTAGATCAATGTTGTTGATTACTGCAGAGGGCTTCTTAACTTTAACCTCTACAACCGAAAGGCTAGGCCTATGAAAGAATTGAAACTTCTTACCTGTATCTGAATCTCTAAGACAATTGCAGTAACAAGAAGTCTCGTTCCATTATAACATTTTTTCTTACGTTGTCTATACTGGACAGGATTTGGCCGCTTCATGCTAGCAGGTTGTGCGGCTTGTGCCAAGTCCTTGCCATATCATCGAGTTTCCCATGTTTAACGAAAGACCCAAAACCATAAGAACTGGGAGAGAAGTTGTAAGTATATTTTTCTTTTCTGCATTGTTCCAATTTTATCGGATGTCCTCGGGACGTATATTTTTCTTTTGAAATTAGAGAAGTCATAATTACTCCCGACCAAAAAAAGAAAGGTTTCAAATTGTGGAGCCGAATGATTCGAGCTATTAATTTTTTAAGTTTGGTTTGAAAATTTAACGATGTTGAAAAATATATTCATGTTTACTTTATTTATGAGACGCTTTATCTCAAACTAGCTTAATCGAACCGATCTTGATTAACTTGATTTTTCTACATTAGCTCAATTTGTTTCGATGTAAAATGTTTTACAATGTAAAATATTTTTCGTGTAAAATATTTTTTCAGAAAACGAACTTTAAACTTTTATTTTTCAGTGTTTGTTTGGCACATAAAAAATATTTTCCAAAACAATGGCAGATTGTTGGTTCTGAAATATTTTAATTAAGTAAGCTCTCTCTCTCTCTCGTTTTGGATCTAATATGATTTGGGAGAAGAAGATAATGGAATATGCGGTTTTGGAAAATGTCAGACTATTGGGAGTGAAATGCAAAAAGGAAAACATTTTCACCCCGTGGGTGTAAAACATTTTACCCAAAAATATTTTACGTCCAAACAATTGGAGCCTATAAGTCGAATAAACCGAACATAGTTTGAATGAATCATTTATGTGCTCAAAAAATGTTGACATTTAATTTGTTTATCCAACAAATTTATCTTGACCGAGCTGACACTATCTTGACAACTATTTTCGTACCAACAATTGTATTAGATAATATCATAATTAGGCCTCATTCCACTAAGATTCTTATTTTTTAAGTACTTACTATTTTTCGCTTTACGATACATGTCATTATCTCAATAATACATCACTTTTAATTCAAAAGATAAGTACATATTCCCTTCGTCTCACTTTGTTGTGCCTTATTCCTTTTTTGAATGTCCCAAAATGATGTGTTTATTTCAAAACTTTTCATTTTTAGATATCTCTATTACCATTTTACCTCTCATTTCCTCCTACATTTAAAAATGTTAGAAATTCAAATTTGAATCTGATTTGAAAAGACACAATGTGGAGCAAATATGGCGCCATGCTCCTCATGACATTACAGCCTATAAAATTGGATTTTAATAACATATTTGGGTTCAATTTTTTTTTCCCATAATTTTAATATTCTGTCAAAGGGGTAAAATAGTAAAATTAACAAAAAGTCAATGCAATTATGATATTTCCTCAAATTAAGAAAAAGTCAATATAAGCACAACAAAGGGAGACAGAGGGAGTAGATTGGAAGAACCTATGCAAGGGATGCCATCAATGCACACAATTAGTGCTCTAGCATCTGTATTCCATACATAAATTGGAAGAACCTATGCAAGGGATCCATCAAAGCCTATCCAAATCATTTTTTCCAAAATCAGCATAGCATGTTTTTCATTTTTGACATTAAAAATCAGACAAGACTCCAGAATCAATAACCACATTACATACATGAAACCACCTAAAGTTGAAGTGTGCAAATAAACATTGTTGATACTGGCCTACAAGCATAACTAATACAACCTATTTGCCAATATTCGTTTCCAAACCAAAATCCATCCAAATTGCAAACCCACCCTAAAGTTGAAGTGTGCAAATAAACATTGTTGATACTGGCCTACAAGCATAACTAATACAACCTATTTGCCAATATTCATTTCCAAACCAAAATCCATCCAAATTGCAAACCCACATTACATACATGAAACCACCTAAAGTTGAAGTGTGCAAATAAACATTGTTGATACTGGCCTACAAGCATAACTAATACAACCTATTTGCCAATATTCGTTTCCAAACCAAAATCCATCCAAATTGCAAACCCACCCTAGAAACAGCAGGGACCGAAATGATAAAAAGAGCCTTGCTAGTACATGCAAAAGCTAAACATGTCGTGGAATCAAATCCTTCGGCTTCTCTAAGCTCTTTTCTTGTCTTTCAATGCCCCTCTTGGAATTTTACTAAGAACCTTTTCATCAAACACTGCATACTGCTTCTTGATCTCCATCGTTGCTTTCTCTGCGAGCGGATCAATCTGGTCCTCATACTTCTCATATAGAACGGGCACCGTGTGCAGCAATACGAAAGCTGTTTTATCAGAAACACAATGAATTAACGATGAAACTTAGTACCTAATAAGTACCAAATCATGAACAAACATTGTCAATACCTATGTAGAACAACGTCAAGAAGTTGCAACAACTTCCCAAAAGTGAGAGAACCCACAAACCAGCAATTACCTGTTCAACAAAACACAATGTCACAACCAATAAATATATACGTGCAATATTGAGGATTCGAGTTCAACAACGTACAAACTGAATAAATCTGGGCGGTGCAATCTCAAGCTATACTCTTGGTCACACGCCGAAAGCAATTGGCCAGGTAAACATTAACTAATTAAACCTGGATAACCAGGTTCACACCAACTTCACTAGTTTCACCCATTGTTGCAACCAAGCGATCTTAGGACCCAGAAAAAAATAGGCTGAGTGCCATAATATTCACTTATTACCAAGTCAAACACCTAGGGCAAAAAGCGGAGAAATAGGAAAATTTTAAAACATGTAGGGTAACATACTGCAACAAACTTCTTTAGATCTCTTCCAGAGGCAATATCTCGCAAGACAACAAGAGCTCGGTTAATTTCAATCCTCAGAGCAGAGGCAAATTCAAGGAATTGTTCCTCTGGGAGATGAACTTCGGGAATACGCGGAGGAGACCTGTAGATCAACCACTTAAGACAGTAAATTCTTCTGTGGCACTTAAGTTCAATAACGCGCGAACCAACAATGTAACAATCACAAACTTACTTGTTGATGAACTTTGAAGCATTGGACCACAAAAACAAGATTGCAAGTGCGAGTATCAATAGGTGGCACACTAGAGTAAGAAGGTGGTACTCCAGCAATTCAAACAAAACCCACATTGCTGTGGCTGCCCCAAGGACACCAGCAGATATCTTCTTGTTCCTCCACAAGAAAATGTCAGCAGCTGCACCAACCAATCAATAGTTATCTCATCAATATTCAATGGTCAATAGTAAGAGAATAGTCATTATTTGCAAAAGAAAAAGAGTAGAGTGAGAGCGGACTTGGAAGCGAAAATACAAAACTACCACAAAGAAGCGCACAAACATTCACAAAAAGTGTGCATGAGCTTGTATAGTAGAAATGGAAGTAACGGTATGGTTACCACAGCATTAGGATTTAATACTTTTGTAGATGAGAGCATATTTTTCTTCTAATGGTTAGAAATTTGGTAAAACATAATTTCATCATACTGTATCAATTTGTAAAAACACAATGCTAGCAATATTACAAACCAGTTTCGCTCTCATAAGACTCTAGTTTATTGCATTATCAGTTTCTACCTTCCAAGAAAAATTCTAAAACAACACGGGAGCGAATTGTGGGATATTTAGATCATAAAATTCAACAAATGGAACAATAGTATCCCATGCTTCCAAATTTCGATTAGAAACTCTTGAATCACTTAGGTGTTGAATCTGTGTCACAGAGAGAAAGCATGGGGCTAATTTTATTGTGGTAGCATATAGCAGTGATATAGTTTAGAATTTCTTGGCAAAATCAGTTGAAAATAAGTTGAAGGTTAACACAGCAAGTTGGCCAATAAAGAACAGGGGACTAGGGATGAAAGCTAGAAAGGTGGATGGTGCTTCAACAGGAATCAGTGGTAAAGGAGGGTCAAATTAAAAGGTGGTAACTTTGCAGCAAAAATTGATGCAGTTTCTTCATTTTTGCATTCCCTCTCACTTAATTTTTTTTTGAAACGCCTCACTTAATATTAACGAAGGAATAATTGGCAATTTTCACGTTCGCTGGTCTTGTTAAAGGGTTTAAAGGATCATTATATCCAATTTAAGAATGTAATCAGTTGATTTCTCACTGTCAACAACAGACACAACAGCAAGAACAAGATAAAATAACTAACGATGCTCTAAGTTTAAAAACAAAAGTTGTTGGCTGGCTTATTGTTTTGAGTTCAGTATCCATGGGTTTCATAATTTATTCTGAAACCGGGATACAAAATACAATGACACTAATCTCCGAAAATGAAAAAACAGAGCAGTTAAATAATGGCAGTTAGGTGCCAGGGACGGAGCCAGTATCCATATATGAGGGGTGTCAAAACCTACAAACTAAAATTTCGCGTATTAACATGATTGGTAGAATACAAGTTTTCATTCCACATTATTTGAAGTACAAGCATGAAATGTAAATCAAAATGAAAGAACAAAACGAGAAAATCAAACCGCTTTCTATTCATTCTTAGCAAAATATATCCTCTAAGGCGGTTCAAATATCCTGCACACATAATTTATATCATATTAATGCCCTTTAAACTTTTCAAACTTTTACGTTTTCTTTTAGCCTTTCACATGAGGAGCATGACATGCTAAAAATAAAGTGTTGGAATAAATGGTTTTTTGTTGGACAAATCAGTTCTTTTACTTAATTATATATGGGGTTTTTACGTTTAGGTCCAGAAAAAAACGGAAACGCACCGTTAAGTGTTTCTGGAATATTTTTTCAAAATTGCCCCTATAAAAGTGTCTAAACCACTAAAACATGCCTACACCTAAACCCTAGGGTACCTTATGAAAGTGCCTAAAACCCTAAACCCTATGAAAGTGTCTAAACCTAAACCCTAGGGTACCCTATGAAAGTGCCTAAAACCCTAAACCTTATGAAAGTGCCTAAACCACTAAAACCCAATAATAGAATAGTGCACCCTAAAACCCTATGAAAATGCCTAAACTCTAGGGTACCCTACCCTATAATAGTAAAAAATAATAAAGTATGAAATTGTATTATTGAAGGGTAAAGGATAAAAGGATAATCTTCATAATGTGATCGTCTTTCAAGGTAAATAAAAGCTGAGTTCATCCTTAATGGGAATTAACATGCACGTTTCTATCCTTAGAGAGATAATTTTCTCATTATATATTTCAGGAACGTTCCACCACATACAGAGTTCTAGCAAGGGTTGAGGTGGCTGTGGCACCCCCACCCTTATTGATGGCTCCGTCCCTGTTAGATGCAAAAGTTAACATTACATACTAATCGTATGTGGATTTTGTCGTTCCTATATTAAGAATTCCAAAAATTATTTAACATAACATTTAATATTCCAAATCTCCAAATACTAAGAAAATCACGTAACATCCATCAACAACTGATGTTATAAGTTCTACATCTGGTAAGATATCTTTCAAAGGGACTACATATCCAATATTGCTCCACTGTCTACTAAGAACCAAGTAATCAACCTCATTACTAAGCAAATCATCCTTCTTCGTTATGGTTGGATTTATATCCATCCACATCCTGCTCTTCTCCCTCACCTGAATCTCTATCTTCCAAGTCTTCCCATTCCTCTTTGTCGTCTGCTAGTTGATGTGCAGTTTACGGTGCTACATTTGAACCAGTTGCTATTGCCCTTTAAGCTTAAAATGATCTTCTTCTTTTTTCTTTTTTTTCCATAGTTAGAAAATAAAAATCATAAGTTGCACACGTGTCCGACACTCTCTTTGCAACGTGTCCGACAATTCTTTGGGGTCTATGCAAAGAAATAAATATGCGATTGACTGCACCTCACTTTAAGGTTTATCAGGCACTCCAAGGTCACCTCATGCCTAAGCACTCGCTTTTCAAAACAGTAGAGCCATGTTTTAACCTTACCATTTTCTAAGCAAAAGGTTGAATCTACTAGAAACATTCAAGGTTTGAGAAACAGTAAACTAAACTGTCTTAACACTAGAATTAATCAAACCTGCAACAACTCAAATCAGGTCTCACAGCATTTCAAACTTCTAAAACCGCATTACACCCAACACAAACTCCATCCCGCTAGCCACTACATCAAAATGGCGAGCACACAAGCAATTCGGAAATTTCCATAGCAATTAGTGGGCCTGGTCATCTATTCATAAAATAACAAAATACAGATCTCCTAAAAAAAAAAAAAAAAAAACCTTTTAACTTCCAAATCCTAATCTGCCTAACCACATTAGAGCTAGATTGTTGACCAACCAACCAAAGCCTTTTAAGTCCCAATCAATTGGGTCAGCTGCATAAATCAGCTTTTTCCTTTGAGCTCTATCAATGGCATGGTGTCCAATATTCAAAAGAATTTATATCCTTTCGACCCACTGCCTCCTATTCAATTTAGGGCACCCTTCCCCATAGTGACTGTAACCATACCACTCCCGTATCGGTCAATCTATGAATTGTGGAACCCACCGAACAAACAAATATATACTATATCTACACATGTAAAATTCTACGAATTGTGAAAGTACACACACATATCGGAAGGAGGAGGGGAGATTGTACGTATGTTTTTTACCACAGGAAACCTTCTGAACCGGTTTCTCTCTTCCAAACATGTGGTAAATCTTGGCTTTCATGGACGGACGGGGGTGATGAGGCGGGTTTCTTTGCCGAATTGGAGTCAGACGACGACAAATTGTCCACGTTTAGCTTGCCGGCGATCTTCTCCATCAAGGACTCACCTTTCGAATCCGAAATCTCGACGTGATCCGCCATTTCTCCAAACGCCAATTCCAAAACGTAAACGCCTCAAACAATAATCTGGTAACTGTGAGGAGAGAGAGAGAGAGACTCTTGAGCTGAGAGGGACGTTGGGATTTGTGAGACGAACAGATGTGTAATCCAAGCCTGAGGTTTGAGAAGCGAAGCAGGTGGTTCAGTGAAGTTAAAAAAAAAAAAAAAAAAAAGGGTTTTTCTCCAGGATCAACAGTTTTTAAAGGTGATGAACGGCAAGGGCTGTAACAGTTACATGTTTCGTAATATGTTTTGTGTTATAAATTTTAGAAAAGATGCATTAAGTTATAAAGAATATAGAGACCAAAGAAATCCTTAAAAGAGTAAGACAGGCGAGGTTAGGAACCCTCTAGAAATCCTTGAAAAATTCTAATTGAACCTACAAATGATTAGTCCTAAGATGACTATTTTTCAACTTTTTATATCATGGTCATATGTCGAATTTCAAAATCTTTGGCAATAACATGTTAGCAAGTGTCCATCTTATATTTATTTCCTATCATAGACACCAAAGAATTGTTAAACATGTTGCAAAAAGATTGTTGACACGTGTCCGATCTAAGAATTTTATTTTTTAATAAAGGGCATGAGAAAGGGAGTATTGGTCGACACTTGTCCGAAGAGTGTTGGTGTCCGACACGGACACGCCACCATCTTTTAAGTGTCTGTGCTTCTTAGGCTGCCAGATATAACGAAAATAGCTAAACATACGATCATTTTGAACTTAAAGGGTTCAAAAGCATTTCAAACTTCTAAAACCCCTTTACACCCAACACAAACTCCATCGTGCAACATCAAAATGGCCAGCTCATAAGCAATTCAGACATTTCCATACCAATTATGTAAGCCTGGTCATCTTTTAATAAAACCAAAAACACAGATCTCCAGAAAGCCACCTTAAACTTCCACATTCTAATCCACCTAACCACAGTAGAGCTAGATGTTGACCAACCAAACCAAACAAAGCCTTCTGTCCTAATCAATTACGGTCGGCTACACAAATCCGTCTTTCCCTTTGAGCTCTATCAAGGACATCATGTCCCATAAATCATAATATTCTAAAAATTATAAGCCTCCAATTCCAATTTTGGTCTACCCATCCTCCTAGTGTTACTCTCAACTGTAACCATAACACCACTCTTTTTAACTTCCGGATCAGTCAATCTACGAATTGTGGAACCAACCGAACAAACAAATCTATATCTACAAAAAACATATCTATGTAGATATAAAAACATACATGTATATATATGCCTACACATGTACTTACGTTTTCCACCACCGAAAACCTTGTGAACGGGTTTCTCTCTCCCGAACATGCGGTAAATCTTGGCTTTCATGGACGACGTGGAAGGAGTGGCCTTGGGCTTGACGGACGGCGGGGATGAGGCGGGTTTCTTGGCCGAATCGGAGTCGGACGACGACGAATCGTCGACGTTAAGCTTGTCGGCGATCTTCTCCATCAAGGACTCGCCTTTCGGATCTGAAATCTCGCTGTGATCCGCCATTTCTCCAAACGCCGATGCCGAAACCCTAACGCTTCAACACAATGACTATAATCCAGAAACGGGTGGAGAGAGAGAGAGAGAGAGTGTGTGTGTGTTTTGAGCTGAGAGGGACGTTGGGATGTGTGGAACGAATGTAATCGGAGCCACGGGTTCGAGAAGCGGAGCAGGTTAAAAGAAAAGGGCATTCCTTTACTACAGTATTAACGGCATTTAAAGGTGATGGACGACAAGGCCTGTTACTTTTTTATCTTTTTTTTTTTTCCCCGGTTAGGATATCTCTTTTCCTTTTCTTTTTCTTTTTTTTTTAAAAACACTTACAGCCTCAACTAAACCCTTTTCCCATGAAAAAAAAAAAAACTAATCCCTCCGATGCATTCAAAATCATGCTTAAACATGTGGGTCAAAAGGTTAATCTCGAATTATACTGTCACAATCTTTCCACCTTATGGTGCAACGACGTCGTTGCATTGGCCCAACAACCTTTCTTTCTTCTGGTGGTCATAATGTGACGCTTAGTTCTGCACAGCACAGTACAGTACATTAATGTGTTCGTACCTGTAACGCCCCGATTTTCGGAAGTAAAATCGGAGGTATTAAATACTAATTTTCAAAAAATTTATTAAATCCAATTTGAAATCCAAAACAGATAATTCGTCCTAAAGATTCATCTATTACAAACCATAGCGAAAATACTAAAATAGTCTTTGAAGGAATAAACTTAACAGATAATAGAGCCGTCTTCTAAGATTGATATGGGTCCCAGGCGTATGCTGGCTCAACTCCCACTTCCGGATTCTCTTCGGTATAGAATTGATCACCTTCGGGATTCTGTGGTTCTTCCTGATTTTCTGCAAAATCTGACACGGATGCCAGAAAATCCGTGCCTGAGTAAAAGAGTTCACCCCGTAGTATAATCCAACCCAAATACCCCTCTTACATTACAGCTAGCAAGCAAACAGGATATAAATGGTACAAAAAGTAAAGCAGAAATATTTCACATAACTTGATTTATTACTATCCATTAACTTAGTATGAAATCTAAGATCTCTCCGCGAGATCTTTCCTCCCCCAACCACCAACCATATCCCATCCCATGAGATCACTTCCTTTTGCTGTCGCAGATACACCTAAGTTATGTACCGAGTGTGCATCCCAATAACTACAACAAAGGGTAAGCTTATCATGCCGTTATATCGCTAAGGTTCGCCTATCTTATAAACCACATCACAATCATTACTGGATTCTCGCCAGTTTCTCAATTCATCACTGGACTCTCGCCAGTCTATCAATTCATCACTGGACTCTTGCCAGTTTCAATTCTCATCACAAACCTCATCAGATCTCAAAATCACGCCCGCAGGCAACCTCTAAAAAGAAAGGAACTTCACAATTTATCCATTACTTAGCATCGTCTAAATGATTTCTATTTCATATACCACCCCATGTCTCTAGGGTCCAATCTAACATTCAAATCTAGTATCAACACAATATCATTCTCAATAATAATTAAAAACGAATAACAGACGAATCAAATCAAATATTAGGTAATGCAATTACGTAACTTTTTATGATTGGGTTGTTGCCCTTAATCTCGTATGGCCACAATATCAATAACAAGGTAGGAAATTTTATATAAGATTTTAAAAATAATTTTCTAGGCTTTTATTAATTATTCTCAAGTAATTAAATTGATTAAATACTAATTAAATACATTAAATAGGTAAAAAAATATTAGAATAATTATCATAACCTTAATAAGAGTCCTAAAGGTCCTCTATAACAAGTTCGAGTGCTAAAAGTTAGGTTTGGAGGTCCGTGGGATTAATTTAAATAAAAAGATTAAGTTAAATGACAAAAGAAGGATAAATAGATAATAAATAATTAAATAATTGCAATTATGTTGATATTAACAAAGTTTCATCTTAGGACTATAAGAAGTCTAAATAAAATTATTCGGCATTATTAACATTCTTTATAATATCTTAAAGTATTTTTATTTAGAAACAATGCGTAAATAATAAGAAATAGTTAATTAAATAATTAAAATATTATTTTAATAACATATCATCTTTGAGAGGTAAGAAGTCTAGAAAAAATAGTTTAGATGTTAAAAACATTGTTTGGAAGGTTGCAATTATTTTTCGTTTGTAACTTTAATTAAAAACAAATTAAAATCTAATAAATAGCTAATAAAATAAAAAAAATATGAAATCAGCAAGTTATGGTCTTTGATATGTTAGAAGGCTAGGAAAAATAGTATGGGGATTTTTAAAGTAGTTTAGATAGTCACATGGATTTTTGGTTTGTAAACTTTTATATGATGACGAACAAAAATTAAATAAATAAATGATTAAATAAAAAAATATGAAATTAATAAGGTATGATCTTTGAAGTGTTAGAAACTTAGGAAAAATAGTTCGGGGGTCAAAATCGAAGTCCGGGATGTCGAAATATCAAATCGAAGCAAAACGGTCCAAACCACAAGGTTGGACCGCCGTCGACCTTGCTGCCGCAAGGTTTTGTGGTCTGGTGCATGCGGCTGGCAGCCCCGAAGGTTGCGGCCGCAAGGTTCGCGGCTGGCTTCATTTTTTTGATTTTTTTGGTATGGTTTCGATGCATGGGACTACGGGGCCATTGGGTTATGTCTAAAAACATTAAATATACTTAGAGGAGGCTTCAGATCGAATTATAATACCTCGAATTGGGTGGAACTGGTTTTCGATCAGAAATTTGGATTTTGAAGAAGATGACTTTGATTCGTCGATTGGGGAGCGTTGGGACCGAATTGAATGGTATTTGTGGATGCTTGGGATTGTAGAATGAGATTGGAATGATCAATTTGGATTTCAGTTGGTCGTGGCTATGAAACCCACTTTTCTCTCTCTTTCTTTCTCTCTCTAAAACTCCATGGATTGGAGCTTTGATTCCTTTCGATTTTCTCTCTTTTCTGGACTGTTGGGGCGTGAGAATTTTCGTGGGGAACCCTAGGGTCGACGTAATGAAGTATATATAGAGAATTGAGGAGTGTTTCGATTAAAATCGGAGTTAAAGAGGTTGTATCCTTTTAGGACTTGAATTGGGACACGATACGAACGAAGATATGATCACAGAGGAAGTACAAACGAATTAGGAGGGTGAGGGGCGAGAGAAGTGTGCATGCATGCAATCTTATGCATGTAAATCAAGAGAAATTAAATTTAAATAAAATAGAATAAGATAAGGTAATTATATTTGTAATTATCTAGTATTATCTAATAAGAAAGTAATATTATTAGAAATAATTAATACTTTTTAATGCTTTTATTAATTTTGAAAATTACGGGTTGTTACAACCTATCCCCCTTAATAAAATTTTGTTCTCGAAATTAAAGTGTACCTTTAGGAGGAAACAGATTCGGGTAGTTGGCGCACATAGTATCCGTTCGTTCCCAGGTTGCTTCCTTAATTCCTCGATGTCGCCAAAGGATTCGAACGAGTTGAATAGTTTTGCCTCTAATGCACTTTTCACTATAGTCTTGGGTCTCCACTGGCTGTTCCTCGAGAGTGACGTCATCGTTGGCGCAAAACTACGTTAATGCTTTTATTAATTTTGAAAATTACGGGTTATTACAACCTATCCCTCTTAATAAAATTTTGTTCTCGAAATTAAAGTGTACCTTTAGGAGGAAACAGATTCGGGTAGTTGGCGCACATAGTATCCGTTCGTTCCCAGGTTGCTTCCTTAATTCCTCGATGTCGCCAAAGGATTCGAACGAGTTGAATAGTTTTGCCTCTAATGCACGTTTCACTATAGTCTTGGGTCTCCACTGGCTATTCCTCGAGAGTGACGTCATCGTTGAGTTCGATGTTTTTCCAATTGATGAGGTGGGAGGGATGCGTCATGTACTTCCGGAGCATTGACACATGAAACACGTTGTGAACTCGGTCTAGTTGTGGCGGTAGTGCCAGGCGGTACGCCACTTCTCCAATTTTCTCAAGGATCTCAAAAGGGCCAATGTATCGTGGTGATAGCTTTCCTTTCTTTCCAAGTCGGATAACTCCTCTTCGTGGCCGGATCTTTAAGAACACGTGTTCTCTAACTTGAAAGGTCAATGGTCTGGTCCTTTTGTCGGCGTAGCTCTTCTGTCGACTCTGTGCGGTCAGGAGCCATTGGCAAATGGTCATAATCTTTTCCGTGGTCTCTCAGACTAACTCTGGTCCTAGTAAACTTGCTTCTCCCAGTTCAGCCCAACAAACTAGCGATCGACAGGGTCGCCCATACAAAGCTTCGTATGGTGCCATCTCTATGCTGGATTGATAGCTGTTGTTATAGGCGAACTCTACTAAGGGTAGATGTCGTTCCCAACTTCCCTTAAAGTCCAGTGCACAAGCACAGAGCATGTCCTCTAGGATTTGAATTGTTCTTTCGGATTGTCCGTCCGTCTGCGGGTGGAATGCGGTGCTGAGACGAAGGTCGGTTCCCAAAGCTTTCTGTAGACTTTCCTAGAAGGTTGACGTGAATCGTGAATCTCGATCATTCACAATGGATACAGGTACCCCATGTAATCGCACGACTTCTCGGATGTAGAGTCTACTGAGAGAGTCCATAGAGTCTGTCATCTTCATGGGTAAAAAGTGGGCGGATTTGGTTAAACGATCGACTGTCACCCAAATTGCGGTATTTGATTGTGGAGACTTAGGTAGTCCTGTCACAAAATCCATGGCGATATGTTCCCACTTCCATCCGGGTATAGGCAAGGGTTGTAGGGTTTCACCAGGTTTCTGATGTTCCGCTTTTACTTGTTGACATGTGAGGCCCGTCGAAACGTATTTGGCCACGTCCTTCTTGATTCCAATCCACCAGTACTGTCGGCGGAGGTCTTGGTACATCTTGGTGCTCCCTGGGTGTACGGCGAAGTTGAAATGGTGGAATTCCTTAAGTACTGCTTCTCGAAGGGTACCGATGTTTGGTACAAAAATTCTTCCTTGGAAGCGAAGGCTCTTGTCAGCGTGGATTTCCCACCCAACTGCTGCTTTTCCATTTGAGAGTTGGTATATGATGAAATCACATTCTTGTTCAAAGGTTTGGGCTAGAAGAATTTCTTGGTGTAAGGCTGGGGTTGCGACTATGGCGGAGAGACATGCGTCGGTGCCTTCTGCAGTTGATTGCAAGTTGAATCCGTTAAAGTCCTCCATCATCTTCCATTCTCTTATGGCTAAACTAGCCACCTGTCCTCGGTTCTTGCAACTCAGCGCATCAGCAACTACGTTTGCTTTTCCAGGATGATAGGACATCGTGAAGTTGAAATCCTCCAGGTATTCCACCCATCTCCTTTGCCTCATGTTTAGCTCTTTCTGGGTAAACAGGTATTTCAAACTTTTGTGGTCCATGAATACCTCAAACTACACTCCGTATAGATAATGTTGCCAAGACTTTAGGGCGAATACTACAGCTGCCAGTTCCAAATCGTGTGTCGGATAATTCCTTTCATGCGGCCTCAACTGACGGGATCTGTAAGCAACGACTTTCCCGTTCTACATGAGTACAGCTCCCAATCCATCTTTGGATGCGTCGCAGTACACGGTATACCCTGCGTCTCGTTCGGGTACGATCAATATAGGAGCGCTAGTCAACCTCTTCTTAAGTTCTTGGAAGGATCTCTCACATGCTTCGTTCCATTCAAACTTAACCCCTTTTTGGGTCAGTCGCGTCAATGGTTTTTCCAAAATGGAGAAATCCTGAATGAATCTTCTGTAGTACCCAGCCAATCCCAAGAAACTTCTAATCTCGAACACCGAAGAAGGTCTTTTCCAGTCCATGACTGCTTCCACTTTGCTGTCGTCGACTGAAATTCCTTTCTCAGACACCACGTGTCCTAGGAATTTGACTTCTTTCATCCAAAATTCGCACTTGCTAGCCTTAGCATACAAATGGTTGTCTCGAAGTACTTGGAGGACAATTCTCAAGTGGTCCTCATGTTCTTTCTCCGTTGGAGAGTATATAAGAATATCATCAATGAACACTACCACAAACTTGTCCAAGTACGGGGTGAAAATTTGGTTCATCAGACACATAAAAACTGCAGGAGCATTGGTTAGACCAAACGGCATGACTACAAACTCGTAGCGTCCGTATCGCATGCGGAATGCCGTCTTAGCTATATCACCATCTCGAATTCGTAATTGGTGATATCCAGACCTTAGATCAATCTTTGAGAAACAGGTCGACCCTCTCAGTTGGTCGAACAAGTCGTCTATTCTCGGTAAGGGGTATCGGTTCTTGATTGTGACCTTGTTGAGTTGGCGGTAGTCGATACAAAGCCGAAGCGTTCCCTCTTTCTTTTTGACAAATAGAGCAGGGGCTCCCCATGGTGAAGTACTCGGTCGGATGAAACTTTTTTCTAAAAGTTCTTGGAGCTGCGTTTTCAACTCTCGTAGCTCTGCTGGCGCCATCCGATACGGGGCCATAGAAATAGGGGCTGTGCTGGGTTGTAACTCTATGGTGAAATCCATTTCCCTTGACGGAGGTAATCCTGGTAACTCTTCGGGAAATACATCCTCGTATTCGCAGACGATGTGAGGAAGACCCAATTCCATTCGGTCTGTTTCCTCCAATGTGAGACTTGCTAACCATCCAGCAAGCGTCCTATACCACTTCGTTTTGTGCGCGTAGGGTGCAAAAGGGTCTTGTCTATCCCCCTTAAATTTGAAACACGTACCATCTGGCGCGTAAGCTGTCACCATCTTTCGATGGCAGTCTATGACAGCTCGGTGTGCAGTCAACCAGTCCATCCCAAGTATGACGTCAAAGTCCGTCATTTCGATTACTCGTAAGTCACAGGTTAATCGCAAGTTCGATACTTCTAGTTCGCACGCTTTACAGATTAGTACTACCGAAATCTTACCCCCTAATGGTGAGGTCACATGCATAGTCGTCTTTAGGGGTTTAGTTTCTAATCCAAGTGTAGATACACATGCAGCAGATGTAAATGGGTGCGAAGCTCCAGAATCAAATAGTGCTTGAACGCATGTAGTATAAAGAGTGAGGGTACCTTGGATTACTGCAGGGTACATCTCCTCTTCCGTTCCTTGCAGTGCCAACATCCTCACAGCATTGGGCTAGATTGGCCCGTTCGGTCCTCCGTTCTGAGGAGGGCGAGTTGGTGGTTGGTTCCACCCGCCACGGGGCTGGTTCTGTCCTCCAGGTTGGTTACCATTCCAGACTGGTCTAACTTGATTCTGATTCTGATTTCCAGGTTCTGCAGTCCTGACCTGGTTTTGCGGCGGTCCTCCATAGTTTCCAGCGCTGTTCAGCTTGGGACAATTACTCCTGATATGTCCCTCTTCTAAGCAAAAATAACAGCGACGGTCCAAGTTTTGGTTCTAGGGAAAAGGGTTGCGGTTTGGTCCAGGATTAGGATTTGGGCCTCGGTTCAGTACTTGGATCTGGTTCAGATTAGGGTTAGGGTTTCGATTGAAGCCTGGGTTGGGGTTCCTCCATGCTGGGTTGAATTGTGCTGGTTGAGGGCGAGGGTGGTTTTGTTGGTAGGGCTGAGAGGTTGGGGTACCCCTGTTGCTAGGGTGGTGCGGATAGGTCCTCCAACTGCAGGTATTGCCTTTTTCTGTTCACGCCTTGTCTTGAAATCCATGGTCTCTCTCTCCATCTCAAGTGCGCATTGCACCACTTGTGAGTAGGTGGGAAGTGTCTGTGCCACTACTGCTCGGCGTGTCTCATTAAGTCCCCACTCGAACTTTCTTGCCTTGTCATCATCAGTAGGTATGATTGTTGTGCCATAGCGAGACAGTTCTTCAAACCGTGCCGCGTACTGGGTAACAGTCATTGTACCCTGCTCAAGATTCATGAATTCCAGGGCCATTGCCTGCTTGACAGGTTTTGGAAAGTATTTGCCAAGGAAAATGTTCTCGAACATTTCCCAAGTCATTGTTGCCACTTCATGGGTGTTCTTCACCAGATTCCACCAATGCTGAGCTTCACCTTGCATCTGGTAGGTGGCTAGAGCAATTCGATTGCTGGCTTCTTGAATGTCTAGGGTTTCAAGAATTTTCTTGATCTCTTCCAGCCAAGCTTCTGCAGCGGTGGGGTTAGGTTCTCCTTGAAAGTAGGGCGGGCGACGCTTGCAGAATTCATTCAGCGCCTGACTCCTGGTCATCGGCCCTTGGGGTGTGTGCTGAGGTCCACGCTAATTCTGGTTGTTGGCAGTTGCAGCGGCGATAAACGCTTGCATGAGTTGTACCAACTCGGTAGCCCCAATTTGGCCGTTGGGTTGAGGGTTTCCATTCTGTCCATTGTTTTGCTTGTTAGTCTGGTGGTTTCCTGCTCCCTCCATCTAGGTACAATTATGTTATAAATTAGTAAGGAGGTTTTATTATATGAACATATATATTTTTATATCTATTATATACATGGAAAACATAATATCATAAGAAACCTTACTCTCATTAACAAAACGAATCAAGTAATTATTCCTATCAAAACATACTACCCAAAAGTGTAGTTACTAAAAATCAAGATAATTCCTACTATCATAATTGTTTTCCTAGGAAGAAAAGAAACATAAACGTGTCATGAGATAACTATTAGATGCTAAAGAGATCGATCAATCGAAAAGCACTGGAAAGTGTTCCTCTAATAGACTCTGCTTCTCGACGGTGTCTTCTGTGAGCCCGTAGCAACGCCATGTTACTCGCCATAGTTGTTTCAAAGTTCGAATCCCGCTAATCAAGAATGGTCACATAACTCAAAAGGGAAGGGGCACCACCATAATAGAAGTATTCTGATAATTGAAAACTCCAATTAATGAAATTGGTTCAGGCTTACAAGGTAATGGTTTTGAATGGCAAAGAGGTATTTAAAGGTGATGGCTTGCAAGCGAGTCAAGAAGAATGGGGGAAAAAATGAGTGGTCTTATGCAGATACATAATTGAGCAAACAAGAATTACCAAAATCGGTGCTAGTATCATAAATCATAGAATGACTATGAAGTACGCAAACATACGAGTGATTAGGAATGTTATTAACATACCCAAATGGGCCAATAAGATCGTCACCACGTAATCTTATCTACAACAGAAAATTGGAAACATGAAAATTGTGAAGGATACCCAAAGAGACGTATCACAAAAAATTTAGTATTTGGAATATATAAGAATCTCAATAATTTATGTTCTAGTTGGATTCGTAGCTCAAGAATGAAGAGTCACTACGAAGGAGATTTTGAAAAGAATCCAGCTATATTGAAAACAATGATCGATTTGAATAGGGTCAATTGAGTGAGGATTGAGGATTATACAATCTTGGGCTAGCAGTCTTTTCTATCGCTTCCTCCTGATCGAAGTCATCGTTGATTTTGTAACTTCTCGGAGTCTGAGTCGGGATAGGTAAATAAATATCCTTCCCCTCTTGAATAAGAAACACATTTCAGTGGATTCTTCCCCTCTTGAATAAGAAACACATTTCAGTGGATTTCGCTTGGCTTCTTCAACTGGGGTGTGGGGTGTTACAGGTGTCTTTGATTTGGGTGGAACAGTCATGCACGCAGACACGACTCTCATTCTCCCTTTACTCTCATTCTCCCTCTCTCTCTCTCTTGCAATTTCACGCAGAGACGATGAAGACGATGAAGACGAAGAGGACGGCAACGAAAGAGAGAGAGAGAGTGAGTGAGGACGATGAAGACGATGACGATAACGATGACGAAGCAGACGAAGAGGACGGCAATGAAAAGACGAAGAGGACGGCAATGCAGTGGGCCGAGCTTTGGTTTTGGGTTTCGAGATTCTTCTCCACTGTGCTTCAGGTACTGTTTCTCCTCTCTCCTCTCTCTCTCTCTCTCTCTCTGCTGCTCGTGCTCCTTCGCTCGGGGTTGGGTGTTTTTTAATTGGTGTACGATTGATTATAGTTTGGTTGATCATCGCGCCGACGCAGACGATAGATCCACCACTGACCACCGTCGATGGATTTTCGCCGTTTGCTTTGGTCTGTTCGGTTTTGGTAACGCTCGTTTTGTGATTTTGTGATTTTGCCTCTGAATGTTCATTTTTTGATTTTTGATTTTGTAGCTTGTGTCGGCTTCTCGGATTCCGCCGTTTGCTTGTCGGACTTTCGCCGTTTGCTTTGGTCTGTTTGGTTTTGGTAACGCTCGTTGCTGATTTTGTGATTTTGCCTCTGAATGTTCATTTTTTGATTTTTGATTTTGTAGTTTGTGTCAGCTTCTCGGATTCCGCCGTTTGCTTGTCGGATTTTCACTGTTTGCTTTGGTCTGTTCGGTTTTGGTAACAGGTAATACTCGTTTTCTGATTTCTGATTTTGCCTCTGAATGCTCACTTTCTGGTTTTTGATTTTTATTTTCAGTACGTTATTTGCATTCTCTCTTTTTCCCTGTATTGTATTGTTGTTGCATGTGTTCTTTTCTGTGTGTTCTTTTTTAGTCTAGGTATTTTTGATTCTGCGTTTTTGTAAGGCTGAGTATTCAAAGGTGCCAAACTTCATCTTATGGATTCTTGCTGAAAGTGCCATAGTTGCATGCGACATTCCTGAAGGTATGAGTGCTGTTTATGGTATTGGAATCTAAGAACGTGAAATCATTAATATGTGCTTCATTATGGATGGACTGCATGAGGTACAAAATGATTTCATGTGCACAACTGACTTTCACTCCAAATGCTATAATGTCTCCTGATATGTATGAAGATGTGCTCATTAGATCATTAGAAGATCTCATGTGCCATTTCCTTCGTCTTCTATATCTATTTGAATGAGTATGCCATGGTTGCATGGTGATCTGGTCAGGTGGATGTCTGATCTGTATTGATTCTTAACTATTAAGTTATTAACTGTATGTGCTCTCATTACAAAACAGTGATGCCACCCATGAGGAACCAATATAACGTGCCAGGCTTTGTGAGATGGTTGGTCTAAAAATGAGAAACCGATGCACCATGGGAGATTTGAGCGTATTTCCAACATCAAAAGTAGCCATTCCTGTTAAGGAGTTTTAATTTTAGCCACATGGAATTGAAGTAATTATGTTCTCCTACTTCATGTAAACAGGGTACCATTGGGCTTATTGATTTTATTCTCCTTGTTCAGTACTCAAAGGGATTTGTTATACAGCCTTTCCGCTTGAACTTGGTGGACCTTCATAACTCTGTCGGGTATAATCTGTGAATTTTTGTTATCTGGAACTATCGATCATTATGATAGACAGATAGACTTCAAGTCCACGCTCAAGGTTATAATGTCTTTTTACGGGGTCAGAAATTTGAGTTGCTTGAATTCATGCTTTTATCTCTAAAGTTTTTTGTCGTAAAGTGATCAGAATCATAAATCATGAAGGCAGTGTTTACGGATACACAAAAAGCCTACAGTTCAGATTCCTTGTAGTACTGCAAAAAAGTTAATGAATGCAAGAAAGAAGATAATCTACGATAAATGAGGAATGGAAAAAATGGACAGTAGGAATGTTAAGTTCCATTAGTCTTTTGTAATATGTTTCTCTAGCTCTTCGAGATATAGAATACTGTCAAGCAATTTCAATTGTCCTGTTTGGATTGATGCAGACTTCATTAAACCTCACTGTGGGGGACCTTACACAAAACATATTTAGTAATGACTTATATCTACTCTAATTGCTGCTCTTAATCATGTCCAGTGATTGGAACAGCCTTTGCTCTAAATATGCTCTCCAGAATTCCAGTATGGTGTGGTGTTCTTCTGACAGGGTTGAGTACATTGATTCTACTGGCATTGCAGCAATATGGGGTAATTTAAACAAGTCTTTTGCTCAATGCATCATGTGACAAAACACTTTTTCCTCTGTATGTCATAACAAAAAGGAACTTTATAGATGTCATCTTATTTTAGGACGCGTTAATAATTACGATTATTGTCCAGGTGAGGAAACTTGAGTTCTTGATCGCATTTCTGGTATTTACTATAGCTGCATGCTTTTCATGGAGCTCGGATATGCAAAGCCTAATGCTTCAGAGGTGTTAACTGGGCTTTTTGTTCCCCAACTGAAAGGGAATGGTGCAACTCGCCTGGCAATTTCACTCCTTGGTGCAATGGTCATGCCGTAAGTTTCGTATATTCATCCTAATTGAATTGTCAATTCTGGTCCAAAATTTTTTGTCACTCAATTGTTTTGCACTTGCTGCAGGCACAATCTCTTCCTGCATTCTGCTTTGGTTCTTTCAAGGAAAGTCCCAAGATCTGTCAATGGCATCAAAGTAATACTTTATCCTCAACGCAATAGTTTTTTTCTTTTTGAGAAATTGTAGCCTGTTTTTACATGAGAGTTTATCAAAATGGACTACTGCTATTAAGTGCTTGGGGTCATTGGACCATCGATTTCGTTATTATGCATTGGACACCATACATAACGACCACAAGCTTAAACTACGTTCTTTATCATCTTCCATACTGCTCTTTGCTCTTTTACCAAGTACTTCCTACTAACATAGTTTAGGTGGCAGCTACCAAAGATAAAGGATGAGAATTTAGAGAAGGGGAAATGATTGAAAAGTATATGGACTCGATGCTTAGATCTTCATCTGGGTTTTTTTAGGGAGGGACGGAATTCGCAAGTAAAGTTGCTGACATAAGGAAAGTGATTAGATCAAAGAAGTAAACAAAAATTTGGGTTGGGAATACCTCGTTTGCCACTGAGCCATGTAATAGGCATTGGTTCATAGTTGTCCCTCTTTCTCTCTTAGTCACTCCGTCACATTAATTTGCCCCTTCTTCTCCACTTATGCGTAAATCATAGGAATAGCCTCCCTATCCACCTTTCTTGGAAAGAAGGCCACATTAGGCTGGTTGTAGTGAGGGACTCAAGGTTAGGTTATGGAATTTAAACCATCCAACCAAATTATGGTGGCATTTTCCAAATCAAGTATTTTTCGATTGAGTTATGTGTATTTCATTAACGTTTATGTTCTTTTACTTGGTTTATACTCCCTTCGTCCCTTTTTAAGTGTCCTGCTTCGTAACTCCAACTTATTAAAAGGACATCATCATTATACCTTTCACATCAACTTTTTCCTCCAATTTCTCTACTTACCAATCATCATTACTCTTTTACTCACTTACTTTTCAAAAAGGAATCTACTTTTAAGGACAAAATAGACAATACACCAATTTTTACCCACTAACTTTACAAAATGGACACTTATTAAGGGACAGCCCAAAATGGAATACTGGACAATAATAAAGGGACGGAGGGAGTATATAATAATATCATGAACTTGCTTATTGCAGAGCTGGTTTAAGACACTTGAAGTTGGAGCACGTGAAGAAGTTTGAGTACTGTTTACCTTGTGAGTCCTGTTTTATCTTCTATTGTCTGATCTGACTTCTGGATGCCATGCTAGGTTCATTTCTCATATTATTGGTAGGTTGGTAGGTCCATTTGGCAATTACCTGTGTGCACAAATCCAATTCGTGACCTCAAAAAGCAAAATCCAAACCAATCAACAAAACGGGCATGAATATCGTGCTTTGCACGTCAGCACGCTACTAGTATATATGATATACTTAGGTAGAATACTACGTAGCTAGAAAAATAATAAATAGGATAAACGCATAACTATCCAGGTTTACGCTCTCGGAAAGTGATCTACCCAATCTACCCAAGGCCGAGGTTTGAACCTAAGGCTCTGATACCAAGTTGTAATGCCCCGATTTTCGGAAGTAAAATCGGAGGTATTAAATACTAATTTTCAAAAAACTTATTAAATCCAATTTGAAATCCAAAGCAGATAATTCGTCCTAAAAATTCATCTATTACAAACCATTGCGAAAATACTAAAATAGTCTTTGAAGGAATAAACTAAACAGATAATAGAGCCGTCTTCTAAGATTGATATGGGTCCCAGGCGTATTCTGGCTCAACTCCCACTTCCGGATTCTCTTCGGTATAGAATTGATCACCTTCGGGATTCTGTGGTTTTTCCTGATTTTTTGCAAACTCTGACATGGATGCCAGAAAATCTGTGCCTGAGTAAAGAGTTCACCCCGTAGTATAATCCAACTTAAATACCCCTCTTACATTACAGCTAGCAAGCAAACAAGATATAAATGGTACAAAAAGTAAAGCAGAAATATTTCACATAACTTGATTTATTGCTATCCATTAATTTAGTATGAAATCTAAAATCTCTCCGCGAGATCTTTCCTCCCCCAACCACTAACCATATCTCGTCGCATGAGATCACTTCCTTTTACTGTCGCAGATACACCTAAGTTATGTACCGAGTGTGCATCCCAATAACTACAACAAAGGGTAAGCTTATCATGCCGTTATATCGTTAGGGTTCGCCTATCTTATAAACCACATCACAATCATCACAATCAATACTGGACTCTCGCCAGTTTCTCAATTCATCACTGGACTCTCGGCAGTCTATCAATTCATCACTGGACTCTCGCCAGTTTCAATTCTCATCACAAACCTCATCAGATCTCAAAATCACGCCTGCAGGCAACCTCTAAAAAGAAAGGAACTTCACAATTTATCCATTACTTAGTATCGTCTAAATGATTTCTATTTCGTATACCACCCCATGTCTCTAAGGTTCAATTTAACATTCAAATCTAGTATCAACACAATATCATTCTCAATAATAATTAAAAATAAATAACAGACGGATCAAATCAAATATTAGGTAATGCAATCACTTAACTTTTTATAACTGGGCTGTTGCCCTTAATCTCGTATGGCCACAATATCAATAACAAGGTAGGAAATTTTATATAAGATTTTAAAAATAATTTTCTAGACTTTTATTAATTATTCTCAAGTAATTTAATTGATTAAATACTAATTAAATACATTAAATAGGTAAAAAAATATTAGAATAATTATCGTAACCTTAATAAGAGTCCTAAAGGTCCTCTATAACAAGTTCGAGTGCTAAAAGTTAGGTTTGGAGGTCCGTGGGATTAATTTAAATAAAAAGATTAAGTTAAATGACAAAAGAAGGATAAATAGATAATAAATAATTAAATAATTGCAATTATGTTGATATTAACAACGTTTCATCTTAGGATTGTAAGAAGTCTAAATAAAATTATTCGGCATTATTAACATCTTTTATAATATCTTAAAGTATTTTTATTTAGAAACAATGCGTAAATAATAAGAAATAGTTAATTAAATAATTAAAATATTATTTTAATAACATATTATCTTTGAGAGGTAAGAAGTCTAGGAAAAATAGTTTAGATGTTAAAAACATTGTTTGGGAGGTCGCAATTATTTTTCATTTGTAACTTTAATTAAAAACAAATAAAAATCTAATAAATAGCTAATTATTCTAAGAATAACCCCATTCTCGAAATTTCAAGAAAAAATCAAGAACACAGCGATTTGAAATGTCTAGCTGATTGACTTGTAAAATATGTTCGTGACTCCGTCCGCGACCAATAATTAACGGTAGTGACGAATTATCATTGCACTAATATTTTTAACGTGAGGGCTCACATACTTCCCCTCTTAAGAAATTTGGTCCTCCAAATTAACTTAACACATATACATATATGCTATGTAATTGGTAGCTCACAAAGTACCAACAACAAACAACTCTGGCGCTTGCACATATCAACTTTCGTTCCCCAAGTGGCTTGACCAATAAAATGGTTTGCCCACCAAACTTTCACAAGTGGAACTATTTTGTTCCTTAACTGCTTCGCTTGTCGATTTAAAACACAAGCAGGTATCTCTTCGTAACTCAATTCCTCTTGTAACTCTACTTGAGGTTGTTTTAAGACATGAGAGGTATCACTAATGTAGCGTCTTATCATGGATAAGTGAAATACACCATGAACTTTTGCAAGTTCTAAGTTCAATTCTAAACGATAAGAAACTAGCCCAATTCTCTCTAGGATCTCAAAAAGACTCATGGATCTCAAAAAGACTCATACAACGTGGACTGAACTTTCTTTTCTTTCTAAATCTTAAAACTCTTTTCATAGGTGAAACCTTCAAGATAACACATACTATCTTATAAACATCCAAACATGGAATAAAAACAAATAATGATTAACTCAAGTATTCTGTACAAAACGACGTGCTACTTTTTAACCTATCTAAGAATTTTCCAATATCTGCCCATCATGATGAAATTCTTCTCCATCCGCATTAGTGTGCATCAAAATGTGATAACTATTGTGAATCGTGATAATAGTCCGACAATAAATGCTGCCCTAATTTCTTTCACAATCCATCAACCCTACTCACAATATATTTTCTTAGTGTCTAAATTGTCCCTTATAAAGAAGTTCACATCAGAAAAATCATGTCTCAAAGGTACAACAAACAAGTGTCAATCTTTAACTTTGATATCATGTGTCTATTGATATTAAATGCCATTGTAATTTGAAATACTTTTTCTCATATCTTTTATAAGAGTTTCTATTTCATATATTCGACGTGAAGTTGCGGTGGCCAGTCGCCCTTCCAACCGAATATCCAAAGGTAGACTGTCAAAGTTTAACAAAAACATGTTTCACTTATGTCATATACGAATCCTTTACTGCTCAATACTTCACTTAGGATATAATTTTCACATGCATCAAGAATTAGAGCTTAACAATTCACTTAGAACATTACCATTTTCCCCCCAATTTGTCTTCCAAAGCCTATAACCACTCTTAAGAATCATAGTTAGGGGTTTCACACTAATAGAATATGAATCTAGCGGTCCACTCCGATTTTATTTTATTTTTTACTCCCGTTTCATATCTTCCTAGCATATTCCACCATGCTTCCGCTGCGCACTCTTCTCATTGTTGTCACAACTACACTTGGCATTGCCATTTCTAGGAACTGTGGCCTATGACTGTTCTCTTCCCATTTGTACGTCCTTCTCTTACCACCTCAAAATAAAATTACCTTGCTATTGTCAATCTCCTTCTGTTATCATTACAACATGGCAAATGACACATAAATTTTCCTATTGTACCTCTTTAGTTCTTATCTGGTTGTTTGCTTAACTTTGCCATACTAGATTTCTTGTTCAACTTGTTCCCTTCATTGCTCAACCCAAACTCTTTTATTCTTGTAGAACTAATACGACTCCCTTTCCTTACCCATCTACTAATATCTATCAAAACAAGAGTATAAGCCTCAAAATTTGTAGGTTCAATTCTCAACCTGGTTATTAAGCCTCATCCCTTTACAACCCTCTCGTTCTTCATATTCTCAATCACAATAAAGTATGATCTACATGGGCTAAACCCACAAATTCAAACTTTCCCCAATTCATTCTAGGCTTTCTAGGATTCCTAGGTTGTAGCATCGAACTTACCTAACTCAATGAGCAATCAAACTCTCTATATATGTTACTTAGTACAAATAACGATCATAAAAATTCTTCTTCAATGAAGTGTGCCAACTTTCACATTTTCAAATATCCATCTCACTCTTGAAAGGTAATTTTTTTTTTCAATTAAAAACTTTCCTTCAAATAATTTTCAATGCCAGGTACTAGCTTGAGTACCATTGCAAGAAAGATTATCACTACAGGCACGATACATATAATGTATGAAAATCTGCTAACCAATCTCTCTAAACACTAGGAACTTCTTGTTGGGTTCATCATAACAATTTCCGCTTGGTACATGTATCTTAGCTGGTTCCTCTACTCGATAATTAGACCTCTAATCAATGAACAGCGCTAGGTTCCACAATACGCCCTCGAGGAAGTGCAAAACTCTAACATATTATGAAGATGGTGTCACTCAAGAAAATCAAAACTATCAGTAGGTCCGTATCTACATCACCAAACTAATTCAAATCGAGTAATGAACTAAACCTAAATTGTCAATCTAAGGTTACTAAACCTAAATTGTCATTCTAAGGTTCAATGGTCTGTTGACCACAAAGTTCAACTTACATGTTGAAATAGTTACAAGCAAACATAATAACTATACAAGTAGCCACGTAGGTGCAATATAATGTGTAGTGATCTTATAACTCTGGATTTTTAAAATTCCGAAAACTGCAGGTCTGATACCACTTCTGTCACGACCCAAACCCATAGGTTAAAGGTCTAATGACCGGCCAGTGAATCTACGTCACCCTAGGCCTATCCTAAAAGTCAGTTTAAGAAATTCATAAAATCCTCTCACCAAAATAGATTACCTTAAGAAATTCAGTAAGCTGCGGAAGTACAATTTCAATAATTCCAACATATTCCAGAGTTCTACGTGCGGAAATAAATATAACTGCTTAACAATACCTGTAAATAACCATAGTGTAACCAGACCGGAACAAGACGGTTATCAAAATTCGAAAGTCTTCAAGTCAAGTCCTTACAGCTCTATATTCACGTCAAAACAGTACTACTATATATACATAGGAACTGATCACCAAAAAGACTTCGGCTTGAGAGCAGAGCCAAATCCATCTAATGCTGCTAACCTGAAAAGTATGGTTTTTGAAAAACTCCATAAGCTAAAGCTCGTATGAAACATGGCATATTCAGTAAACACGTTAAATCATGGATACAAATAACATCTTATAAAAAGTGTAATCATACTCTTCAGTTCCGAACATATAAAATGTAATTCCTTTCAAAGGTAATCAAATCTGAAGTCCATAATAGAATGAATTCAAATCTTTCAATTGACTTATGCTAAAAGCAATAATTCTCAGTTATCAGTTCATTCACAGAATGAAATCCAACTTTTCAGGATAAAGTAGAAAACCATCATGATATTAAAAATATCACATTTCATAACACTCGTCGATTTCGCACATCTTTCATGAACAAGTTTCAACCAGAATCTAGAGGAGCGACCTCTATATCATAAAAGGGAATGACGTCAAACCATCAGGATACCTGGTTAATATCCCCCAACCTTATATCTCCAAATCCACTTTGTCTGTTTAAAGTCCTCAAGCACGGACACTTATTCAACAATATTCATTTCATCAAATCATTTAGCAAGTTAATCAATATCCATGATTCTATAGAAAACATTTCTAAAATATTTCAACAATGAAATATTTAAACAATACATGTAAACAAGATATGCATGTTTCACCTTGTTCCTGAAGACGCAGCTAATCTCTACTCGAGTCTTCACGTATTTCATACTAACGATCACATAAACCTAATGAGAATATCATAAACGTCCAAATATGAGTACAATTAATGTACTAAGTCCGAATGATCCAATTCTAGTCATTTAAGTCATGGCTTAGAGCTGATCTGTTACTAGGGGTAAAACGGTCATTTTACATTCCACGATCAATCTATCCAAGTACTATGAACTCAAATCTCTCATCTTATCCAAAAATCATAAATTACTCAAAACTCAAGTATAAAACTCAGTTTTAAAACATTTATGACTAAAAAGGTCATTTGAGCACACATTGAATCCCAAGGACAAAATAGTCATTTTAAATCACTAAGTACGAAGTGAAAAATTCAAGTATCCTAATTATTCAAAAATTACAATCCTGTAATTTTTACAAAAATCAATAAGATTTTATACAAAGTCTATTTTTGGCGTAGAAACGCAACATAATGAATCGAAGGCTCAATAGCCTCTATTGGTAAAATGGTAAACACAATTTCACCTTAACATCACATGAAATTTCTGGGTAAAAACTTAGTTTTGTCAAAACTCTCAAAAACCTATGCATGCAAAGTATTTTAAGATATAAAAACAACACTTTGTTCAAAATCTGTCACCCTGTCTTTGGAAGATCATAACTTATTCATATAAGGTCCAAAACTACTTAAACCAGTGCCCAAACTTGCGTAACATCCATGCGTATCTACTGTAAAAATTTAAAGATTAGTTATCAACCAAATATTCTCCAGATTTTCAAAAGGACAAGCTGTTCTACAGAAAAACAGGGCAGTCAAACATGTTTTAGTAGAAAAACCATAACTAATTCATTTCAACTCCAAAAATGTTGAAACCAGCGCTAAAAGTTTCATAACGTAAATTATTATTCTCAGTAAAAATCTAAGATTCAGAAGTACAAATGATTTTCCTCGGCAAACAAAAGAAAACAGATCGATCACAGTTTATATCCCTGTTAGACAACTCTACTTTAAAAATTCACCAAATATTGTATATTTATCCAAATGATTTGGTTCCAACGCCAAAATATTTCCAACTTAAAGATCTAATCCCTGAAAAAAAAACCATAGCCATGCAAGTAGTGAAATTTCCCATAAATTTAAAAGAAGACAGACACAATCAAATTCGGACACACAGGAGGCAGTCAGTATTCAAAAATTCATAACTAATTCTGTGGGTGTCGGTTTTGCATGTTCTTGGTATCAAAATCTTCGTATTTAAACGTACTCTAAAAGTTATGAAGACTTCAAAAATTGAATCATAGCAGAAGGTTTCTCAAAATACGAATTTGTGATTGTCCAGAAAGCTGTCAGGAAAGTTTAAGAAATTACCGGCAAGATTTAATGGAGAACTTTGGTGTCTAAGGGCTGGTCCAGATCTTGGAGGAGCTAAAATGGCTTCTCTGCTGCCTCTCTCTCTCTCTCTCTCGCCGACCTCTCCTCTTCTTTTATCCTTTTTGTTTCCCTTTTTCTTCTTGCAAATATATTGCAAATATACTGGTAATGTAATAATATGATTATAAGAGTAATTATATGCTAGTGTACACTTGGCACCTAACTAAATCAATGGGACTGCCAAGTGTTAACTTGGTCTTGACATCTAGCCATGCACGCATGGCTAGTTCCGGAGTGCGACTCACGTGCGGTTCGAAAAATTGTACGGATTCCGAACTCAGAAAAATATGAAATTCGCACAGTACTCTAAATAAATTATTCTAAGAATAGCCCCATTCTCGAAATTTCAAGAAAAAATCAAGAACACAGCGATTTGAAATGTCTAGCCGATTGACTTGTAAAATATGTTCGTGACTCCGTCCGTGACCAATAATTAACGGTAGTGACGAATTATCATTGCACTAATATTTTTAACGTGAGGGCTCTCACATGGGGCGTGAGAATTTTCGTGGGGAACCCTAGGGTCGACGTAATGAAGAATATATAGAGAATTGAGGAGTGTTTCAATTAAAATCGGAGTTAAAGAGGTTGTATCTTTTTAGGACTTGAATTGGGACGCGATACGAACGAACATATGATCACGGAGGAAGTACAAATGAATTAGGAGGGTGAGGGACGAGAGAAGTGTGCATGCATGCAATCTTATGCATGTGAATCAAGAGAAATTAAATTTAAATAAAATAGAATAAGATAAAGTAATTATATTTGTAATTATCTAGTATGTATCGAATAAGAAAGTAATATTATTAGAAATAATTAATACTTTTTAATGCTTTTATTAATTTTGAAAATTACGGGTTGTTACAGTACCAGATTTTGGAGGTGGCCCCCACTATATAGCCTAGGGGATACCAACTGTAATAACTCGCGCCAGCTGATCTGCTAACGCTTATCCTAAGTGCGTAGGTCAAAAGATTAATATCAGGTTATACAATAGCTGGCCGGAATCTATATCGATATTATAAAACATAACGGTTTTTTTTTTTAAAATGTCTAGGCATACAAACAAAATAGCATTTATAGTCGTTCAATCGTACTTTCTGATAAAGTTATAGCCGTCGGATTAAATGAATATTTTCTATTATATACACCTACGCTAATGTAAAAAAAGAAGTTACACGTTTCTTTGATAGAGAAATATACACACCCCTTCCTTTTTAAATTGATTTATCTAAAGTTGATTTTCTTACATTCAATTCAATATTTGCTTTTAAATTGATTCATTTAAGGTTGATTTTCCTATAGTACCAAAAAAAATAAACAATTGTTTTTGGATTCATACGTGAAAAAGAAACAACCCTTTTTATAAGAAAATACATACAATTCTTCTACGCCGGGAAAGAAAAACTACACTATGTTGAGTTTATTATTATTTTTTTTTGGAATAATACTGTATTGATTAGTGAAGGAAGATGCTATGTTAATTTTTTTTTGCCTTTGTGTTAAAGAGGTTAGAGGGATATTCAAAATAATTTTTTGACCATCGAGTTGGAGACATGCCTTTTGGCACGGGTATGCGCTAGTCTTTTATAAATCATATTCATTTCCCACATCTTACCGATGTGGGACAAGGTGGGTTGTCACACTTTCAATATCAAGCATTCGTGTTGAGATTTTGGAATTCACAAAAAAATAATCTCTCTGTCTTAAATTGGATGTCAATTTTTGATATCAGTGCCAATTTCAATTCTGTATATCTTTTAATATAAATCTCAAAAAATAGGCAATATGAATTTTGTTTGATAGTTCTCGATTAGTTCTATTAGACAAATTTTCAAACTCATGAAAAATGTTATAGATTGAAAGATATAACTAATAAAAAATGACACGAATTTCAAAAATTATTATTTTTGGAGGGAAAGGTTACCTTTTTTCAGTCAAACCCTAAAAATCGATACTGTGTTTGAAAAAAAATTTAAAAAAGTAGTAGAGATAATAAGTGAAGAGAGATATAAAGAAAAATAATTGATAATAAGAGTAATCTAGAAGAATTTTTACTAAAAAACACTTTTCAAAAAGTGTTCCAAACAAGCCATCAACCTCAGTCAATTACATGGGGAGCAAAATTCAATAACCAACTGGCCTGATGACAATCTCCTTTCTTTTTTCATTTTCTCTCTCTCTAAACTTTGGACTCTCTCTCTCTCTCTCTCTCTCTCTCTCTCTCTTCATAGTTTCCTTTCCTAGGGTAACAGCGCTTCGGGGGTGGGGATCCCGCCGCCTCTCTCCCCACCCCCCCTCCCGTCGTCCTCCACCTCTACTTCCTCCGCCTGGCGCTGTGGATTCTGGATCTTCCCTCTCCCCTCCTCCGGCGCTGTTGTTGTTCAGATGGAGCGCCGGCCGTCGTCGTTCTTGCCCCTGGCAGCGCGCGTGGTGTGGTGCCTTCTTCAGCGACCTCGGCCTGTGTTGTGGTGGATTTGGTGGCAGCCGAGTCCTCTGGCTTCCGATTGGATGGCAATAAGAGAGGTATGCGGTGGTCTTGGAGTTAGGTTTTGCTTTTTGTTGCTGTTGGTTTCACCGGCTTCTTCCGGTTTGTCTCCGGCCGGTTTTCCCGGTTCAGATTTGTATCGGCCTGGTTCTCTAGGTCCGATGGCTGCGGTAATGCGGTTGGTGGGTTAATAAGGTTAGGAGCAGCTTTTTCTGTTTGTTTGGCGTTTGGTGCGGGGTTTATCTCCGGCAGCCGTGTTATTGGTGGCTGTGTTAATGGTGGTGGGTTGGCTGAGGTGTTGGTGGCCAGTATGTTGCGCAGGACAACCCTCTTTCTGCGTTAGCGCTTTCTTGGTCCTCTCGCAGTTACAAATCTGTGCCCGCCAGCATATTTTTTTGGAATACGTTGGCGAGATTTGAAGCTTGCGGCAGTCAGTGGCGTCTGATTAGCAGGATTCGAGCGGTCGTTTGCATTGTTAGTTTAATTTCTTGTCCATGCGCGGTTTTTTCGCCCCTTGAGGGTTTGTTCTCTCGGTCCTTCTGGATCCAATTCACCCGGTCCTTTTGGATAACCCGTAAGTTGAGGTCTATACCCAACCGAGGGCTCCGGATCCGGTTATTGTACCCCTTGTGAGACTTGACTTAGTAATGGAAAGTTTCTTCTAATAAAAAAAAACTGGCCTGATGACCGGGGGTTGGCAAGGGTTGTTACTTTTGTGTACGTGTAATTGCCGACAAGTGGAAAAGTTGGGACACGTGTCGGACCATTATGGTGAGAATCGAAGCCTTGGACGGCCACAATGGGTTGTAAAAGGCGGAATTAACAATTCGGCGGGCTCCACTGGGGTTGTAAGGTAAGATCAAGGCCTGTTTCGATGCACTGCCGAAGGGGTATTAGTAATACCCCTCCCGAGACCGTGGGCTTATTTGAATGGAGGTTATCAAAGGGTATTAGTAATGCGGATCCAAAAAAAAAAAGTATTAGTAATACTCCCCTAAGACCGTGGGCGTGTTTGGATGGGGGCTAGCGAAGGGGTATTAGTAATACCCCCTCCTAAAATTATGGGCCCATGGTTAAGTCATAGTTTGGGAACACATTTTACCGGGATATTATCTAAGTCCCGGATTCTCTTGTACCTCCTAATACCTCCGACGAGGGGATTATTTATGGGGAGGTTATGAGGTGTTATTGCATAATATTCCTGGATAATACCCCTCTCTCTTTCATTTTAATTGTAAAACAATATTATCCCCCCATTTTATCCTTCATTCAAATTAAATATTATTTAATCCTTCCGTCACATCAATGTGGACTCATCCTTTTTATAAAATACCCATATTATTTTATCCCCTTCAGGACTCGCTTGGATGAGGTATTAGGTTTGGAGGTATTATGTAAGAAGGGGGGATTGGATAGTAGGGGTTATTATGTAAGAAGGGTGGGTCCACATTGATGTGACGGGGGATTAAATAATACTTGGTTTGGATGAGGATAAAATGGAGGGATAAGATTGTTTTGTAGTTGAATGGAAGAGAGAGGGGATATTATAAGGGGGGATTACACATAGCCGGCTCCCACCCTAACCATGTGTAATCCCCCCTTAGGGGGTATTAGGGGGATTAAGCATGAACCGTATAAAGATATATCCTTCGTTTTGAACTTGCTAAATCACGCCATAGCCTTGGCCCCACGTATTAGGAGGGGGATATCCTAATCCCCCTTCATACTACTGCTTCCAAACAGGCCCTCATAACTAATTCTTTTAATCTTTATCCCGCATTCAAATGGGCCCAGGGTGTTATTAACTTATTAGGACAAGAAGAGCGGGGTGATTGGGGGTGGGACGGATAAGATTTAAAGATGATCGTTGCATCTGAATGACTGGCTACACACAATGAGGATTTTTTTTTTCAATTAAACCAAGAAATAAGTGTTTCGATTATTTTTTTTCAAAGATTAATGGGGTACCTAAATATTGATCATCTAGCCTAGTTTGGATTATGTTTTTCTCATGTTCACTTTTTTGGGTTATGTTTTTCATTCTTAAATTTAAATAAATTTTATTTTGCCCTTATTGCTCTATGTTACCAATGTAGGCAAGTAATTTTGAGACCGAAATATTAATTCGAAAGTCCCCTACCGTTATTTGAGGTTATACACATTTAACAAATCATATTTCACGTCCCTTTCCATTATCACTTCAAATTTTTTTGAAAATCATAGCCTCCCTCTTTTCTCTAAATCACTCAAGCCTACCCGCATCGCCCTTTTGGAGGATTAGTAGGCTTTGTGCCACAACCCATATAAGTTCTTATTTTTTGTGTAAAAAGAACCCCCGTTCCAGAAGTGCTGCCTTCTTATTTTTTAAAACAGGAAGAGAGGAGAACTCTGCTGCCGTTGAACTCTGGCACCGGGAGGAAAATCGTTCCCGCGGACGCGCCGGGCCGTCTTCGGCCACCGGACGGCCGATCCAAGCCGTCCAAAAATTCTATAAAAAAAAAACCAAGGGGGCTAACGCGGGAATCAACGTCATCCGAGGTGTGTAGCGTGCTTGATGTATGTACACGGAAAAAGGGTGCTCAGATCAAGCACCCTACACATCTCGGATACCGTTGATTCCCGTGTTAGCCCCCTTGTTTTTTTTTTTTTAGAATTTTTGGATGGCCCGGATCGGCCGGAGATGGCCCGGCGCGGCTACCTGTATGATTTCCGTCCGCCGGCCTTCATTCCCATTGCAACAGTCCTCTTTTTTTGTATACGGCAACTTCAAACTCAAAAATCATGGCTAAGTTCGGTTGCAATTTCTGGGTAATGATCCGGAAAAAAAATTTTGAGTTAGTGATTGGTTTGGTTTTTAGAAATGGTTGTTGGAGTAATGATTTGATAGAAAAATAGGGATAATGATTGGAAATAGGGTAATGATTGGAGAGAGATAGAGAGAGAAATAGGGGTAATTATTAGAAGAGAATAGGGGTAATGATTGGATGAAAGATTAATTATTGGAATGAGAGAAAAGTGAATAGGGGTAATGATTACACTTTTTCCGGAAATGTTTTCCGGAAATTGCCGAAAATTGCAACCGAACACAGCCCATGTGTTTACGGAAATAATTTTCTTATCACTATGGATCTTGTTTGATAGATCTCATTGAGATCTTTAAGACGGTGCAAAAAAAAATTAATTTAATTTTTTTTTTCATTTGCATTATTTTTGAGTTTAAAAATATGAAAGGAACTTTTTATTTGAGAAAAATAAGAAGGGTGGCTTTGTGACACCCCGCTTTCCGGTGGCCGGCGGTACTGCAGGAAGCAGGTTCTGTCCGGACGGGAGGGGGTAAGTCATGGTTTATAAGAAAAGACCCCTCCTACTTGTACAAGGTCTTTTAAAGCCGTGAGGGCGGGCCAAAGCGCATAGAAACTTCACAGTTAAGCGTGCTCATCCTGGGGTAGTCCAGGGATGGGTGACCTACTGGGAAGTCTATGGGCTTTGGGCGTCTAAAGCGGACAATATTATACAAAGATGGAGCGGGTCGTTACAAATGGGCTCAACCCTGGGCAAAGTAGTGAGTAGGATGCGCTCTGCTACGACGGACCCCAGGGGAGGTTGCTGGGCCTGTGCAACGAGGACGTTGCATCCCTAAGGGGGGTAGATTGTGACACCCCGCTTTCCGGTGGCCGGCGGTACTGCAGGAAGCAGGTTCCGTCCGGACGGGAGGGGGTAAGTCATGGTTTATAAGAAAAGACCCCTCCTACTTGTACAAGGCCTTTTAAAGCCGTGAGGGCGGGCCAAAGGGCATAGAAACTTAACAGTTAAGCGTGCTCATCCTGGGGTAGTCCAGGGATGGGTGACCTACTGGGAAGTCTATGGGCTTTGGGCGTCTAAAGCGGACAATATTGTACAAAGATGGAGCGGGTCATTACAAATGGTATCAGAGCCCCGCCCTGGGCAAAGTAGTGAGTAGGATGCGCTCTGCTACCACGGACCCCAGGGGAGGTTGCTGGGCCTGTGCAACTAGGACGTTGCATCCCTAAGGGGGGTAGATTGTGACACCCCGCTTTCCGGTGGCCGGCGCTACTGCAGGAAGCAGGTTCCGTCCGGACGGGAGGGGGTAAGTCATGGTTTATAAGAAAAGACCCCTCCTGCTTGTACAAAGCCTTTTAAAGCCGCGAGGGCGGGCCAAAGCGCATAGAAACTTCACAGTTAAGCGTGCTCATCCTGGGGTAGTCCAGGGATGGGTGACCTACTGGGAAGTCTAGTTTAGGGTGCCGTGCGCGGGGCGGGGTGTGACAAGTGGTATCAGAGCTCAACCCTGGGCAAAGTGGTGAGTAGGATGCGCTCTGCTACCACGGATCCCAGGGGAGGGTTGCTGGGCACTGTGTAACGAGGACGTTACACCTCTAAGGGGGGTAGATTGTGACAGCCTCCTCGCCGGTTAGGGAGGGGCAGAAGCAGGTTCCGTCCGGACGGGAGGGGGTAAGTCATGGTTTATAAGAAAAGACCCCTCCTACTTGTACAAGGCCTTTTAAAGCCGTGAGGGCGGGCTAAAGCGCATAGAAACTTCACAGCTAAGCGTGCTCATCCTGGGGTAGTCCAGGGATGAGTGACCTACTGGGAAGTCTATGGGCTTTGGGCGTCTAAAGCGGACAATATTGTACAAAGATGGAGCGGGTCGTTACAGGCTTATTTTTGAATAAGAAGTAGAGAAAATAAGTACTTATTTTTTAAGAAGCGTTGCAGAATGGAGCCTTAGTTTCAAAGTCGACGAAGAAGTAAACGATAATGAACTTGAGATTCCTTCTTCTACAAATGATGATAGGTCCTTTCTCATTCTTAATGAACCACTTCCTCTTCTGCACGAAATTTGAAACCTCACAAGATCAACTTGGTGTTTCCTTGTGTTTTGAAATCTCCTCCTCCAAATTTTTAATCCTAAGTTTTTGTTTTGATATTATCATTCATCTTTTTCTTAATTTTTGTTAGTTTCATCTTGACCAGATGAGTAAAGAGTAAGAAATCATGATCAAAAACCCAAAAAAATGCACTGAAGACGAAATTTCTAATTGTCTTTTTTGTTTTTAGGTCCGTCTTATAGGGTATAGTTTTGCAATATGTTCGGTATGATGTCATGCTTACTAAAAAGTCTGATACCCATGACATCACTTTGTGGTGAGATCCACACCATTTCAACCAATAGAAAAGAATGTAATATTTAGCATATTAAGCAGAAGGTGAACAAAACTCAACTCAACTCAATCGGATCCTAAACAAAAGGCTTTCTGATTACCAGGTAGTGCCCAAGCCGTCACTGGGAGTGGGGGTGTGTTTTTTCCATACCGAACATATTGCAAAACTATACCCTATTTCTTTTGCTATAGGACAAACTTCACATAAACCCTATGGTTTGAGTCAAGTGCAGTTACACTTCCTCTGCTTCACTTTATTACATCTGCACCTCCTATGATCTGTGAATTGTGCAGATGCACCCAATTAACGAAAATAATGCACCGGAAATGACTTAAAATCCAGTATCATCTTCTTTGATTCTTCTTTAAATCTAAACAATCGATCCCTAGTTCAAAAATAAAAATTTTTAATTGGATCCAAACAATTCATATTGTAGAGCTTGATGAGTATAACATCTATACCAAAATTCAAGTCAGTAGAAAAATGGAAACCTCGTGGTTGAACATAATTATTACGAAATAAATTTTCACTTTAAATTTTACTCCAGTTTTTATCATTTTAACAAGAGCCCGATTACTGAGTTTTGATGTTTGATTGACATGATTTTTTTTACAGAGATGCTGTAACGACTTCAATTTTTCAGTAATAAAAATTTCGTCTATATATTTGAAAATTCTTTATTTAATTCTTGGATTGTTTTTAATTTTTCTTTTATTATTTAATAATCTGTCATAATTAGATTTAAGTCCTTTAAAATTATATTTCTTGGCTAGAAATCCTACATGACAAATAGGATTAGATTCCAACCGATTAGTTGGAGGAACCGATCTACCTTTTCACCTAGTTACACCCTCCGAACCCTAGATGGACCTTTTTGACCATCTTTGAGCCTTATGAATCCTTCCAACCCTCCTTGAACCTTTTAGACCTAGAGAGGTAATCATTATACTTCATGATTTGGCATATCAAGGCCATACCTATGGTCATTACTCCTTTATCCATTGGTTAATAATTGATAGGGAAAATTTTACCCCTTGGTTAATAAAAATTAGTCATGCCAATGAATACTTAGACTTGATTAGACAAGACAAAGCCAAATTTTATCATTTTGCTTCCAAAAGAAGAAAACCTAGCCTTACCATGCATGCAAGCCTAAAAGTCTAATAGCCCTATACCTATTTACCTTCCAAAGTTACTTTCCTAGATTCTTTAAGTACATAGATATCCTTATATGGGTATATATATCTCTTAGCCTATTATAAACAAGTCTATATAATTAGGTGTACACTTTCTAGGAGAAGTATTGCCCATGGGACAATGTTCTTGCCATTGAAAGCCTTACCATGATCATTACTTTTTTCCCTAGACTTATAGGACAACTTGTACACTAGTATAATTATTCATAGGTACATATATACTTAGTACTTGAGAGAGAGAGAGAGAGAGAGAGAGAGAGAGAGAGAGAGAGAGCCGTGAGGAGAAAGAGAGAGGGTGGCCGAGAGAGTGAGGGAGAGGTGGAGTGTGTGCATGTGTCTTGTTCACTTACACAAGCAACCTAATAGCCTAAAGCCTATTTGCTACATGCCAACCCATTTCTAGTCTTCCTAAGTACATTCTAGCCTTTGATTTTATTCTTTCTTCTAAGCAAGCCCTTTCTAGGACAAGACAAGCCCATAACCCTTCATGATGATCTAGATTTGGCTTAAAGTAGAAATGAGAATTGAAGGAAGGCATGGCATGCTTGAAATGACAAGACCATGGAGCAAAAAGTTGAGAGAAAAAGAGAGAGGAGGAGGCCGGCCATGGGGGAAAGAGAGGGAGCCAAATTTTGCCCTTGCCCATGCCATTCAACTCACACTTTCAATCTCCAACTTCTCTCTCTAGAAAGTATTATGTTCTTGCCTTGTTCTTGCCTATTCTTGCTTGTTCTTGAAGTTCTTCTTATGTTATTTAAGAAACTCATCCTAAAACATCTTTTCGATCCAAAAGTTAGTAGTTTTTAGTCAAGAACTAGTTTCGAGAGAAATCTTCTCTTTCGAAGCTACCGAAGCTCATCCGTAGGAAGCTACTCCGTCTGACGTACTTACTTTTTCCGTAGCCGTACCTACCGCCAAGAAGAACGGTAGAATATCCCTAACCACTTTCTCTAAGTATACAAAGTTTGTTATTTACTTTAAATGTTGAAATGCATGATAGTTAGCAAACCTATGTTGCTTATGATGGTATTAACATGTTAAATAACCAACTTTCACCTCAATAAATATGTGTTGTTTTGAACTTCTCACGAAAGAGGAAAGAACGGATTTTAAAAGAGTAGAATATATCGCTTGATTAGAAGTAATCGTATATTGATCTTTGAATTGGTTATGAGCTTTAATACATGTTTTGCTTGCATTACTTGTGGTTGTGTGAAAGCATAAGTGGTATCCACTCCAAAGGCGTTCATACATGTGGCGTTATGCTTTAAGAAGTTGTTTGAGCACGATGAAGTACTATAGAGTTGGATGATCTTATTAGTTTAGTTTCAAGATTACAATGAATGATTTAAGATTATGTATGTGAAAAGTCCTACAGCGGAGTCGTTGCATGAAAACAAGACACGAAAATCAAGAAAGTAGAAACATGGCACCTAGGGTGTGGCTAATAAAAGGATGTGTGCGAATTGGTAAAATATTTGTGAAACTACATAATGGCCAGACATGATAGCCATTGTGGGCGTACGGTGTGTGTTTATGTGTGCCAATGGGAACCCGGGACGGCAGAACTATTGTGAGGATACTCAGGAAACCGGAACGGTGGAACCGAGGTTGGGTGTGTGGCTTGGGTATCTGCGGAGAGGAGCCAATGCAAGGTTTTGTGTGCCAATGGGAATTTGTGTGCCAATGGGAACCTGGTACGACGAAACCATTGTGGGGATACTCGGGGAAACTGGAACGGCAGAACCTAGGTTGGGTGTGTTAAATGTGATTTTCAAAATGTTGATTTAGAAATGAAAGTGAAACACATTCTACGATGAGTGGCGTAGGAGAAACTCAGAAAAATCATGGACACCAATGATAGTTGGATAGTGAATATGGATGTGTAATTGTTAATTGTATTGTTAAGAATGCATGTTCTATTTGGAAATTGACAATTAAATTATCTTTTGCTTGTAAGTTAAGGGTTAGTGGATTTGTATTATTCTATTGAGCTTCTGTAGCTCATGGTGTTACCTTTTGGTGACATTGACATATTATACTGGGGGCGACGCTGGTATAATGTGTCAAAGTTGATAGATGAACATGATGAACAGTACACTTTGAAGGTTTTTGGAGTCGAAGAGCTTGCTAGGATGGAGGAAGAGGCGGAGTAGTAGTAAACCTTAGATTTCCCATCCTTGTGTAATAAAAGTACTCTCGTAGAAATCATGTTGTAATAATGAGCTTGACTCTTCATCATTTATTTCAATAAAATATTTATTTAACGTACCCGAAAATGGGGGTGTTACAGATGCACTACTTTTTGATTAATACATTATGAATGTCTCAGACTAAACTTTTAATATACCGTATTGCTTAAAATTTCCCTTTACCATGGGCGGAAATGGTTGCGTCCGCACAAACTCACAAACCACAGGATGTGTGAATGCAACCAAAGGAGGTGTAGGTGAAGTTTGCCCTCCGCTATACCAACTAGTATTGTTCGAGTCGTATCCAATTTTGGCAAGGGTGTGCGTCTCTCGTTTTGTAAAGCAAATTTTCTCCTAAAATGAACTTCAGCTTGTTGTGTTGGTGGTAACTGAGAAAACAGAGTTTAGATTGTAGTTGCTACAGTATATGAGTAGTACAGTAAACTTCGGATTGTAGTAAAAGCAGATGTTGCAAAAGGCTGAAAATGAACTACAGTAGATTATTTAGAATTTAAAATCTGGTCCAAAACTAAAGCAACCCAAACCCCAACTTCACTAAAACCTCAAAAAATGTTGATGGGAATTCTGACAAACACTGTAAAATGAATAATAGCTCAACCAAATTTCTGACTGCATTTCAAAATCAAGAGGAATACAAAAACTATAGCAGACAGTCGTGTCTTGCAAATTAATCATAAAGAGGCATGAAATTGTTGACTCTTTACATAGATCAACTCAGTAGCACATGGGCATCTTTACGTACTTTTTAAAACAAGTGCAATGTTAGGAACACAGATTTAAAACGCAAATTTAGATAGAAGTATGTCCAAAACCGAATGCATGTGTGTGTGCACATCGGACGGGTCTTGACACAATTGTGTCTGAACCCGTGCTTTAGATATGTGTTTCCAGACTTTTCCTTTGAACAATTCAGATGATTGAATGACAAACCTGTTGGATAAAAATTACCGGCAAACGCAAACGCAGAATTCCAAAGAACAATTTTTTACACATGGATAGGATTTGACAAAACTGAATAACAAATACACAATCGTAAAAAACAGATTACAAATAGAGATACAAACAGAATTCGTTGAAACAAGATGAACCGAGTCTTGTGTAAACACAATCTCCTTCAAACAGATTCGCCGCCTACCAAGGGTGTTGTAGCTTCAATCGACGTCTGTCTCTTAGGATAAAATGGTTGAACCACAACCAGGGCTGACTTATGGCAAAGGCTGGAGAAGCCTGTGCTTCCGGCCCCCCAAAAAAGTTTTAAATGAGGCCCTCCAAAATTCTAGGATCCCTATATATATGTATGCATATATGGCCCAAATTTTTTTTTTGCACTAGTCTCATTTACACAAAATAGGCCCAATTAAAATTTAGGAGTACAAAATAAGCCTAAACGGTGGAATTACTCATTAGAAACACTAAGGCATTAAAAAAAGAAAATAAAATAAAGGACGGCCGAAAGAATATATTGCGCAGATCCAAAAAAGAAGAAAGAAACATAGCAAGGTGTAAGCGTTTCATGCTTCACACTTGAGGAGTTGAAGGGAAGGGAAGACAACGACCGACAACCGTGGACGGAAAATACTTGCATACGGAATTCCTTGATCAAAAATTATTTTCGGTCAACCATGTCTCAAGAAAAACTAAATGGATTGGCTATATTGTTTATCAAGAAGGAGTTGGTAAAACAGTTTGACTATGGAGACTTAGTACATTTGCAGCAAAAAGTGCGAGAAGACTAATTTTCAAATCATGGACTTTGAGTTATTGTAATAGTTGCATTTTTTGGAGGGATAATTATATATATGCTTTTATTTTGCAATGGTAAATCTTTTGTAATGGTTTTTTTCATAACACTCTTTGTAGACCACACTTTAATTTGTATGAAAAATATAGAGAGGTCTCATTCAAGAAGTTCGCTTCCGACCTTCAAAACTTATAAGTTGGTCTTGATCACAATCCCACGGAACACCACGGTTAAACAAAATCAGAAAACGCATGCTTTCTTAATTTATTCAAAAGGAAACAAGAAAAAAATAAAAAGGCAATTGCTAACACTACTACGTTAACCAAAAAGACTAATAACATGCTGGAAAACTACATATTGATTATTTTTCTTGGGTAACTAGGAAATTCATTGAAAGAACAACAAACAAGATACAAGGAAGACATACCTTCCGGAAATACAACAAACAAGATACAAGGAAGACATACCTTCCGGAAATACGACAAGGTATCGTCTGTTGATGTTGTAGAGGTTACGTTCTTGCTAGCAAACACATATGAGTACGCGTTGATGCTCTGCTTGTTTTGTTTTTTCTTTTTCCTTTTTTTGTTGGTATTTTTGGTGTTTGGTGTGTACGCTGGAAAAATCGGTCGGTTTCAAGCTGTCTGTTGGATTCAATGGCACTGCTTTTCTTCTTATCGGAAAGGTCTTGGTGGCTTTTCTAAGACAGCAGAAAAGAAAACTTCTCGATCGTCTTTATCAATCTTTGGCATAACAACCCATTTGTGGTTCTTATACCTCAGCATCTTGAAAGCTTCTAAATAGTCATCCAAATCTTCCTTCGAACAGAAGAAGTCATCAATCCACAAAAGCCCCCCTGGCCTCAAAACTCTGTCCCAATCAAACAGAACAAAATCTAAGAGCACATAATCGATCCACCCGTCAAGGAACCTTGTCGTGTGGATGAGATCGAGGGTGTTGTCAAAGAACGGGAGCCGTTGATTTATGGTCAAGTAAAGGGGTACAAGCCCACGAAGCGAGATCATTTCGTTGAAAGGTGCTCCAAAATTGATGCTAGCAGTAACTATAGTCACATTGTGTTCCCTCATTCTAGCAGCAAATGTACCAGTACCTGCACTGAAATCCAATCCAATTCTTACCTCCCCCTGCTTCAAATCGAGCACTTCAGATATCAGAAAATCTGAAGTCAGATTAGAATTGGGATCTTGATAAACAGGAACAACCCATCTCGGGCTTTCGTGGTGAGTGAGATTAAAGCAATCTCTACACTTGAAGAAACCCTTATTAGTGGAATTCCGAGCCAGACATGTGAAATTCTTGCACTTGTAACCACCCCACCGCAAATTTCTGTCATCCGGAAGCTTCCACATCGACTCGTTTATTGGAAAAGGCTTAGTGTATAATTGAGGGGCTCTTGAAAAGCACCTTCTTCTTGGCAAAGGATCGCACCCGTGAACCATCAGCCTTTGGGCTAGTTTCCAATCATCTTTGCATATATCCCCAATGTCGTAATCCATATACTCTTCGAGATCTTTCTTCATCGCGAAACAAGCATGACCAATGCTAGTGAAGGTTCCATTTGCTCCCATGAAGTTCTGTTTCCCCAATCTGTTCGGTTTAATCCTCACGTATTTACGAATCTCTTCTATCAAAAAGTAATCAGAAGGCTCGTCGGAGTGTTCTTTTTGTTTTACCAGAGGATGAATGAATTCAGTTTTGGATTCGTTTTGATCAGCCCCTTCGAAAGATGCTTGAATTTCCTCAACAAGACCCAAAATATCAGCAAGAAATTTCCCATATCTCAATGATGAGGGGGAAGAAGAATTCTTTGACAATTCCCTAATCACAGTGATTTCTTGTTGGATTTTCTGGGTAAGAGTATCCATGGTCAACTTTAGCTCAGACCCATTTCGCATGTGGCTTGTTAGGCTACTGAGGTCTCGTGGGTAATTGTGGTTGCAGAAAGTATCAGAAATGAGAGATGATCTAAGAGAGTAGAAATTTGACATGGTAACGATACTTACGACAAGAGCAAGGATACCCACGACACACATGTATCGCCGCATACCTCTCCATGATCCTAGCTTCGCCATAATATTTGGCCTTTTCGTCTCTGGCTATGAAAACCTGAATGTTGAAGCCAAAAAGTATCTATAGTTGGAGATCGAAAAACTAAACCTTATGACCCATAAATCTGGCGATTTCGTATAACTCACCTTTAAGATCAACCGCAGGATAGATCAAAATAATTCCATGACATTGTATGATGAAGTATGAAATTAAACATACAAAGAAGAGGAAAGCAAGTAGAGAGTACTTGAGACTTGAAGTTAACGGCTGCGTGCGGCTGAAAGAGGGGCGGATGAGCTTTACTCAACTCATCGATTTTGACTAAGCGAATTGTTTAATAAATTGAGATTGGAGGGTCTTGAGATCAGAGTCCAAGGGTATTTTTTCTTATGATTTGGAGTTTTTTAGTTTCTTGGGAAGATTTCCCAGGACCCTGTCTAGTGAGAGTAGTTTACTTAGAAATTGCTAAAAGTATGTACCCTTGTATTAAAGAAGTCAACTAAACAAGATCCTGTACCATGCAACCGTTGGAACACGAACATAGTAAAAGGAAATAAGGTTATTAAAGAAGTCAACTAAACAAAGATCCTGTACACATGCAACCGTTGGAACACGAACATAGTAAAAGGAAATAAGGTCAAGACTATACAAACTCAAGCTAAGTAGTCTTTACAAACATTTTGACATGGAAGCTTTCCATTCCTTGGATTGGTTTCAGCAAAAGATATTTTTGACGTTGGTCTCATATTGGTAGCGTAGAGATGGGTTTGTAAATTTTGAGGCTATCGTCAATGCATGTAATTTGGGGACCAGATCTGAGCCCATGTCCTAAATCCCACTTCATTACACTACATGATGAGACCATCAAAGAGGCTCGCCATCATGTGGTAGAGAGGGTTTAAAACACGAACATGGGAGTGATCCCATGTTGAACGCGATCCTGGTCCCTCATTCACTTGTCACTAGAGTACTAGCTAGCATGTCAAAAGTACGAAGCACAACAAAGCATGAACACAATTAAGCACATCGATCACTGCCCATAGCATGAGATGGCTTCAACAAAATTGGAAGCCTACCTGTAACTCAAGAAAGAAAATATATCTTTCAGAATTCAACTCCATGTATCAGATCGAGTGACATCTACATGCACTCGAAGTTGCATTGCACTGGTTTTACATGGATAAACAATCAAGTAACAAGTTGCTGCCAGTTGAGTATTAAGAAATGTAAAAGTACAGTTCAACTGTAGAACCAGAGAAAACCTAAGATTCAATTATTTAATACCAAGTCACATGGTATGTGAGAAAGCATTGTTCATGAAAAAAGGGGCTATGCCTTTTTTAGAGGGCACCATGCTTTAAGAAACAAACATGAAAGAAACCCAAACACCAGCCCCCTCACCCTCAAACCACAGATTAAAAAATTGAGCATCGCTATGAACACAATTATATTTGGAACCGTTCAATACACATGGATCCACATGCATTGAACGGTTATGAACACAACTTTAGAACACAATTACGGCCGTAGCCGTTCAATGCACATGAGCTAAATTGTTGTAGATGTAGTTGTTGTGTCCGAACTTGTTTTTTAAAGTTATGTTCATAGATTTTTTTTTTTAAAGGTAATTTAATCTTTTATCATATGGACGAAGACTGCAAGTCTACACAAAAGTACCAGGGATTCAAAATATTAGAGGAAGAGTCAAACCAAACCAGAACATCAGGTAAACTTGGAGTACTGTAGCAGTTACAGTAGGGTCCACTATCCTTTTGGGACCTGGCTGAGACAAACAACTACTTTTCTCCTGTCAAAAAACTGAGGCTACAGCTTGGAAGCTTCAGCAATTTTCTTCCCTCCCTCTCTTTGTTAGAACTGCAACTTTCATAAATACTATTGGTAATACAGAGAAAAGAGTGCATATAGTAAGTAAGCCAGCAGGCATCAATTTAAAAATTCTTGAAAAGCAATACGGATGCAATCAGAAAAAATTGTGCGATGATTTTATTACTGTAGTAAAGTCAACATCACAAGAGGGAAGAAAGTGAAGTCAAGTCTCCTCTTAAACCTTCTCAGTCAAGTGAAGTAGTACCTACTAGTATAAGAGATCTATTAGAGTGTCAAATCAAGAACACAAAACTGCCAAATCTCCCAGTGGGATACAAAAATTTCCCCGAGAATCTCAGCAGGCCGCAGTTCAAAGTTCCATCTACCTCCTAATGGAGTAGTAGTAATTTTGTGAAGTAAAACTCCTTGCAAATTAAAAACCAAACCAGGCAATTGACGAAAATGAAGTAAAAAGTACGTACTCAATTCTTGCACTAAACACTCAAAACATCTCAAGAATGGTCATGTGTTTTTGCTTTACAATCAAACCAAAAATCACAATCCAGGAATATAAAGAAGAAAAAACCATCTACTCGTAAAAAAGAAGAAACAACCTTCAATTTCCGCCACTCCAAACAACCGAAAAAGAGAAGGAAAAAACAGTGGAGAAAGAGAAAGCACAGACTCCTGGGAATGGGACTAGCAAACTTTCTGATGCTAATCCAACCCAGTTTTTACGGCCCGATTTAATCCAACCCGATCCGCGAAAACCGGACTAGATCCGACCACAACCATCACGACCTCCTCCGACCACCGCCGGCGTACTGCGACAGCGGCACCACCTCCGACAGCGGCGTGGACACCGGGGTGGGGAGCGGCGAGTTCCGACAGACGGGGCACGAGGCGTTCATCTTGAGCCACGCGTCGACGCACGTGAGGTGGAAGTAGTGCCGGCAGTCCGGCAGCATCCTCAGAATCTCCCCGTCCCTGTACTCGCAGAGGCAGATGGAGCACGTCGCGTCGTTGGTCCCTCCCTTGGCGAAGGGAAACTTGGGGTAGGAGTTGATGACGGTATGGTCGAGGCCGACGGCGGCGTTTTGGTTTTCGGCGTCGTCGTCTTCGGCGACGAAGATTATGCGGGGGAGAGTAATGCCGTTGTTGTCGGTGGTGAGGTTGTTAGGGTTTTGAAGGAGGAGGCGGCGGCGGCGGCAGCAGAGGTAGGAGGAGAGAAGGAGGGTGGAGAGGAGGAAGAGGAAGCCGAGGGCGATGGCAATGGAGTAGCCCAGGCCGATGGTGGTTATGGCGGTGGTGGGAGGTGGATGGATGCCGCCGGGAAGGGTGGTGGAGGATGACATTGGGAGAGGATGGGAAATTCCATGTGGGTAGAGTAGAAGGAGAGAGGGGAGGGAGATTTTTTTTGGGTGGGAGGGGAAGGAACAGGATGGATACCGCGTAGCTAATACTTTCTTTTTTTTCTTTTTTCTTTTTTTTTTTTTGAGGGGCTAAATTTAATGCTTGCAGTTGGAACTTTGAATTCAAACCATAGCCGGGTTTGGGCTTTGATTGGGATTGGTGTTGATCTTTATAGGATCCACACCGGCCCCTCCAGTATTAGGAAGATCCGCACGTTATGAGGACTTTTTGTAAGGGGGGAGTTTGAATTGGATTGGTTTGGATTCATGGTAAATCAAGGACTAAAACAATATTTATGGGTTGAGGATTAACCAAATTGAACTGGACTGGGGGACAACAGCGTGCTGTCCCGACCGAGAGGGCTCCGCTCCGGTCTTACTCCGATGATCGAAAACGTTCAGTTCGTAGAGTTCGTCGTGTTGAACAAGTATGCAAAAAGTTAATTTGATCGGATATCATTAAGTGTTTGATCGGAACACATATAACTTGCCATTAGTGGGTTCTAGTAGATTTGATCCAGTGTTTCGGATCCATTCTTTTCAAGACAAAAAGGTTTCGATGAGGCACTTAGGCCTCGTTTGATAATAGTGATAGATGGATGAGATTCGTAAGGAGATAATATTAGGATTGAGATTGGTAATGAGAAGGGATTCGTAATGAGAAGGTGTAGGGAGGAATTCCCAAAATGGGTAAAATAGTAGCCGAACATGTAAGATGTTCCGTGCAATGAGAAAAGTACTGAAAGATGCCGATCAGAAAGTTGGATGGTAGTTGGCATTAGTGCTACGACGAGATACCAAAACGGTGGGTCTGTTCGGCAAAGAACTACCTAAGACATGAGAAGTCTATCAAAGGTGTCTACTGTTTGGCAGCAAAGGCACAAGAAGCCGTTAAAACGACGCATTCTGTTCGGCAAACGAGGTCACCGGACAGATAGAGTTTTCTGAGGAACGCAACCTTAAGAGATAAGGCAGAAGGAGTACTCAATACCCAGTCAGGATAAGTGATGAGATAATCCTATTATGGAACGAGTCTTATGTAGGAGAGATTCTCTATGAGTTAGGGATCTCGGTTCATTGGGCAAGAGGATCCCCCAGAAGGGCAGGTTTTCTATACGAGATAGGAAACCTAGGGCAACAAGGATGCTTCGAGAACGAGCAGACGTGAATCTATAAATACAAGGTAAACCTAGAGGTAAAAGGTACGCAATAAGTTGCATTCATCAATACTGTCCTACTGATAATTAGGGTTTCATACGGTACGAAATACTAACTTAGGCATCGGAGGGCCTTTGCCGCGAGAGGTAGAGGTACGCTCACCCCTTGTCTGTCTTGCAGATTAGGGTTCAGGCGAAGACGTTAGGTTTCCGATCAAACACCACGCGGAGCTGTTGCAAACCAGTGTTGTTTAAGGTACTATTCATTTTTTCCCACCTACAATTGGCGCTGTCTGTGGGAAACGAACGAGTTCCATTTGAAAAACGACCATGGTGGAAGTAGATCCAGTTACACCGCTCGCTAAAAAGAACCAGGCGGGTGGGGAAGGAGAAAAATCCCCCCCAGGTGCTCCGAAAAAACATGTTGGTGGTCATAGCAGGAGGGCGGCAAGTAAAGATCGTCCCCTGACCATCCAAGATGATTCTAAGAACAAGGAAGGCGGAACGGGTACAGACTCCACGCGAAGAAGCAGATCCCATCGAAGGGAAGAATCAGTTGCACATTCAAGAAGTATGCATAATGATGAGGATATCCTCGATAAGAAGAGGCAGGAGATCGAGGAGTATGCTCGACTAATTAAAAAACGAGAGCATGAGATCCGACAGATGGAACGGATCAGAGAGCATCCTGAAGACTCTGGGCTTACACGAGGACATTCCAGAGGAAATAAAGGGGTTATGATCAAATACAGAGCACCTCCTTCACACAAAAGAAGTAGGAGTAGGAGTTATCCTCCTAAACAAAAAGGGCTTCTTTACAAAAAAGGAGAAGCAGGAGTCGAAGCAGGCAGAGGATTTCTCCACGGGGATGGAGAAATAGAAGCCGTAGTTCCTCGCTTGAAGAAGATACTAGGAAACACCATAGGGATAGGTACGAGAGATCTGAGTCTGATTGGAACAAGGCTGGTGCCCATAAAACTAAGGAACGAGAAGATGGAAACATGACTACAAGAGAAGCGGCAAGGCAAGCCCTGAGTAACATAGCGGCGTCTCCCTTTGCGAGAAGGCTGCAGGAGGCACGGTTACCGAACAGAGTGAAGCACGGGACGTTCATACTCTACGAGACAGATGCGGATCCCGTTGCTCACGTTCAACATTACCAGCAGGATATGTTCATGCATGAGGGGGATGATGCCATCATGTGCAAGATGTTCCCATCAAGTCTAGGAAAGGTAGCATTGTCTTGGTTCTATAAGTTGGAACCACGTTCCATACGAGGATGGATGCAGCTCGCAGAAGAGTTCACTGCTCGGTTTCTAACCAGTAGGAGAGCTCCTAAAACATTTGATAGCCTCTCCACGATAAAGTAGGGGGAAAGTGAGCCGATTAGGGACTACGCTAAAAAATATTGGGAAACCTTCAATGAGATTGACAGTTGTAGCGAAGAATATGCAATTGCCACGTTCAAAACTGGCCTTCCAGTTCGGGGGGAATTACGCCGGTCATTGAACAAGCATCCTGTGCAGACATTAGCTAGGCTAATGGAGCGAATAGAGCAGCATGCCAGAATGGAGGATGACATACTCTGAGAGGATGGTAAGGTCGTGGCCGAACAGCCGAAGACACTGGCAAAAAGGGTGGATAAGCTAGAGCCCAAGACCTATAGGGAGAAGAAAGATTACGGACAAGCTAAGAAGGAGCCGTACAAAGAAAAGCTACCGCCTGATCCCAAATCCTTCTTTTCTATCACCACAGTTTGGAAGGAACCCATTTATAGGATTCTTTACTGAATAAAGAATTAGCATTACTTTAAATGGCCCCCAGCCCCAGGTGGAAATAAAGATACAATACGTGCTACGAATCAGCACTGCAGTTACCACAAAGATTGGGGTCACATGACGGAATATTGTGAAATGTTCAAGAGACATCTTGATGATCTAGTCTCACGTGGTTATCTCAAAGAATTCATCCAGGAGGATCCCAAAGATAAGGAGAAAGCCATGGAGATAGAATATGAACAGAATCCCAAAGGGATAATCCATATGATACATGAATTGGCCGCACCTTATACGAGAAATGAGGTTAGGTTGCTCCAAAGGCAAGCCAAGCACGACCAGCATGTTATGCGGTTAGGAAACAAAAGAGGTCAAGAAGGTACAATATGCAACGAGGACATAGTCTTCACAAACGAGGATCTAGGAGAGGTCCAAGTACCCCACAACGATGCTTTGGTCATAACCCTACGAATTAGGGAATATGACATTGAGAGAATCCTAGTAGACTCAGGAAGTTGTACCGAAGTGTTGTATTACGACGTGTTCAAAAAGTTGGGATTGTCTCAGGCGGACCTAGAGCAATCAAAAGCCCTTTTGGTTGGGTTTGTTGCAGGAGTAGTCTGGCCTTTCAGTAAAGTAACGTTACCTGTTCGGGCTGGATCTGTAGTTTTAAGGATAGATTTCCTGGTGGTAGATGTGCCATCCTCCTATAACGCGATTATAGGGAGGAAATGGCTGCATAAGATGAAGGCTGTTTCTTCTACTTATCATCAGATGGTGAAGTTTCCAGGATCTAATGGGGTTGAGAAAATCAGAGGTAATCAGAAGGTAGCACAGCAATGTTTGATTTCCATCATTAAGAAAGTCCCAAAGGCCCACCAAGTTCACACGGTGGAGGTGCCAGATCAACCGACTATCGAGAACGTCGAGAGAAATCCAACAGAAAAAGTAGTCGAGGGTCTAAAGAAGATACAGATCAACGAGATTGATCCCGAAAGATATTTTTTGGTTGGAGAATCTTTACCTGCTCAGGAGGAAGCCGAACTAGTAGGCTTTTTAAAGGAACATGTGAACGTGTTCGCATGGATACTAGAGGAGATGCCTGGGGTGGACGCAGACGTGATTTGCCACCACTTAAATGTAGATCCTCAGCATAAGCCTGTGATTCAGAAGAAGAGAAGGGCAGCTGTATAGCATGTTGATGCTGCCATCGAAGAAGTGGATCGATTGTTGGAAGCTAAAGCAATACGAGAAGTTTACTATCCGGAATGGTTGTCTAACACTGTCGTGGTTAAAGAGAAAAATGAGAAGTGTAGGGAGGTTTTCCCAAACAGAGGAAACACAGCCTGAGCACGTGCATAACACATGTGCTCATTGGAGCACTAAGTGAGGGTGCACGGTACAGCCTAACAGGTGTGCTGGTAGGCGGCGTCATGTGAAAGTGCTAAGGAATAATGCCTAACAGGTGCACTGGTAGGCGGCACCATGCTGGTAGGCAGAGGGTGCTAGGTGATAATGCTTAACAGGTGCGCTGGTAGGCGGCCCCGTGTGAAGGTGGTTGGTAATAATGCTTAACAGGTGCGCTAGTAGGCAGAGGGTGCTAGGACATGATGCCGAACAGGTGCGCAATACCAGAGGTTGCTAGGTAGTGACGCTGAACAGTATCGACTGCACCATATAAAGGTGCTCGTTGGTATAGCCGAACACATGGTACATGGGACCATGGTATAAATATGATAGGGCCAATTGCCATGCAAGGCGGTGGTCGGCAATATGGACCAAATGACATGTGAAGTCTTTGGTCCAGAAGGTTGTACGGGGTCTTAGTCCAGTAAACATGAGAAGTTATTGGACCAAGAGACCAATTAAGTAACAGTGACATGAGAAGTCACTGGTCCAAGTAGTTTGGTCCAAGCAGTTGATAAAGGACCAATAACATGAGAGGTCATTGGTCCAAGCTATCCGAGCAGGGGCCTGATCCAATAAACACGAGGAGCTATTGGACCAGGAGTCTGGTAAGGGACAGTGACATGTGAAGTCACTGGTCCAGATGGTCTGTTCGGCAATGAGAGGGCCGAACAAGAGCAGTATTTTGAGGGAAGCAGCCTCAGCTACAGGGAACACTCTGGAAGGTTCTAGAACGATGACATCCCGTAAGGAAATTGGATCTGGAGAAGATACCCAATGAGAATGGGATGTTCGTCCAGTTATGGCAAGAAGTCCTAAAAGGACTAAGGTAATAAATTGATAAGGGAACGAGAATCCACGATATTCTGGGTTTCCTATACGAGGTAGGAAACCTAAGGCAATTAGGATGCTTGGGCCGCAAGCATACGAACATCTATAAATACGAGGTAAACCTAGAGGTAAAAGGTACGCAATTTGTGGTAATCGAGTTATTTACCTACTGATAATTAGGGTTTCTTAAGAGTACGTGATACTGACTTTGGCATCGGAGGGCCTTTGCCAACGAGAGGCAAAGGTGCGCTCACCCATATTTGTTTTACAGTTAGGATTCCGGCGGAAGGCTAGGGTTCCGGCGAAGAGGCACGTGAAGCTGTTCACCAAAAAGCTAGAGTTAGCACTAAGCGGATTTTTTCCCCTTATAGGAAATGGCGTGTTTGTGTTGATTTCACAGACTTGAACAAAGCATGTCCCGAAGATAGCTTCCCCCTTCCCAGGATTGACCAGTTGGTAGATGCAACTACTGGGTATGAACAGATGAGTTTCCTCGACGCATATCGAGGACATCATCAGATTGCCATGTTTGGGCCTGATCAATAAAAGACTTCTTTTATTACACCACGAGGGTTGTACTGTTACAATGTCATGCCTTTTGGGCTAAGAAATGTAGGGGCGACGTATCAGAGACTCACAACCATTATGTTTAAAAAACTGCTTGGCAAAACTATGGAGGTTTACATAGATGACATGGTGGTGAAAAGTCGGACCAAGCAAAAACACATTAGGGACCTGAAAGAAACTTTTGAGATCCTGAGAAAGTACGAGTTAAAGCTTAATGCCTCGAAGTGTGCATTTGGAGTCGGTTTTGGGAAATTCTTAGGCCATCTTGTAACCATAAGGGGGATTGAAGCGAACCCCGATTAGATATCAGCATTGCAAAAGCTGCAGAGTCCCAAGACAACGAAAGAAGTTTAGAGGTTAACTGGGATGGCTGCTGCCCTCAATAGATTCATCAGCCGGTCAAGTGACAAATGCAGGCCCTTCTTTAAACTTTTGAAGAAAAGAGAAGGATATGAATGGGGAGCAGAATGCGAACAGGCATTCCAGGATTTGAAGCAATACCTGGCTGAGGCCCCACTTTTGTCAACACCAGACCCGGGTGAGTCTTTGATTTTATATTTGGCAGTTTCTGAGCATGCTGTAAGTGCAGTTCTGTTAAGGGGTAGGGGATCTGAGCAAACTCCAATTTATTATGTGAGCAAGACTCTGCTAGACGTAGAAACAAGGTATTTACCCCTTGAGAAATTGGTCCTTGCATTAAGGGCGACAACGAGGAAGTTACCTCATTACTTCCAGAGCTACAAGGTTGTGGTTTATACTGAATATCCATTAAAGTGTCACTGCTTTGAAAAGCAGACTTCTCTGGACGAATTTCAACTTGGTCCGTCGAGTTAAGCCAATATGATATTGACTTCCAGCCGGGTACGGCTATAAAGGGCCAGGTATTGGCTGATTTTGTGGCGGAGTTTTCGCCAACAGTAACACCCCGGCCTCTTATGAGAAAGGAGCAGCCAGTTCAACAATCAACCAAGAAGCGTAAGTTACCTGCAGAACAGAGCCCTTTGGAGTGGAAGTTATTCGTTGACGGTTCGACTTGTAACATTGGTTCTGGTGCTGGCATTGTTCTATTCCCTCCTGAGGGAGTTATGATTGAACTGTCTATTCGGTTATGGTTCAATGCATCCAACAATGTGGCGGAATATGAGGCTCTCCTGATTGGCCTTGAGAGTGCAAAAACTTTTAAGGTGAATAAGATTAGGGTTTATTGCGATTCCTAACTTGTGGTGAATCAACTGTTCGGGGAATACGACGTCCGAAGCGAAAAGATGGCCGCCTATGTGGAAGCAGCCAAGGATTTGCTCAAAACCTTCGAAACGGTATATGTAGAGCAGATAAGCTCTGGACAGAATTCCCATGTAGATTATTTGGCTTGGTTGGCTGCAGCTGTTCCAACTGAATTCAAGCGAAAGGTAACAGTTGACTATCTCAATGAACCAAGCATTGGAAGAAGTATAGAGATTGTCTTGGACGTGAACCAGGGACAAGTTGGATGGATCCAATAGTAGAGTTTTTACGAGATGAGACTCTTCCTTCTGACAAAAAGGAGGCTCATAAGATATAAGTTAAGTCTGCTAGGTTCTGGCTGTCCTTGAAAGGAAAGTTGTATAGAAAGTCCTTTACTGGACCATACTTGCTTTGTGTACATTCCGAGATGGTGCAGAAGTTCCTCCATGAAATTCACGAGGGTACTTGTGTAAGTCATGCTGGGGGCAGATCTATTGCCCACCGAGCAATCACTCAAGGTTATTGGTGGCTACATATGCAAGAAGATGCAAAGGTTTATGTGAAAATTTGTGAAAAGTGCCAAAAGTTCTCACCAATGATTCAGACGCCAGCTGAGGATTTGGTACCCTTGACAAGCCCTTGGCCTTTTGCTCAATGGGGAATGGACATCGTAGGTCCACTCCATAAAGCAACAGGGAACCGAAAATTCCTATTGGTGGTTACTGATTACTTCACAAAGTAGATTGAAGCGGAACCTCTTGCTAAAATCACTGAACATATGATAGAAAGGTTTGTTTGGAAGAGTTTCATTACTTGTTTTGGGGTTCCATATTCTTTAATCACGGATAATGGGGCCCAGTTCCAAAAAAAGTTCAAGACATTCTGTGCTCAGTATGGGATAAGGAATTATTACTCAACCCCAGCTTACCCTCAGAGTAATGGGCAAGCAGAGGCATCAAACAAGACCATTCTTGATGGAATCAAGAAGCAGTTGGACAAGGCAAACGGTAAGTGGCCCAATGAGTTACCCCTGGTACTGTGGGCCCATCGAACGATGCCTAGAAGGTCTACGGGAGAGACCCCCTATTCTTTGGCTTACGGCACAGAGGTTGTCATTCCACTGGAGGTTGGTCTTCCAACAAACCGAACTGCATTGGTTGAGAGTGGGGGCAATGATAGGGCCCTTGAAATTGAGCTTGACCTTGCCGAGGAAAGGAGGGAAAAGGGCCCTGGTGCATTTAGCCTCATATCAGGAGCAGTTAATGAAGTGTTACAACAAACACGTTCACCCTCGAGAATTTGGTGTTGGAGACCTTGTACTTCGAAAGGTACTAGGCAACACCAAAGTTGCAAACGAAGGCAAATTAGGGGCAAATTGGGAAGGCCCATATCGAGTTACTGAAATCGTGGGCATAGGGGCCTATAGATTGGCGGACCTGGATGGAAAACCCGTCCCGAGGCCCTGGAATGTCCATAACCTAAGGAAGTTCTTTGTTTAAAAACCTTAGGTTATTTTTATTCTGTTTTAGGATAACGTGGTTGTGTGGGAATTATGAATAAAATTCCTTTGTTTTTTATTTTTCTGATTAGTTGCAAGGGGTACGCGTAACGCCCCCTTGAGTTCAAGGATTATGAATAAAATCACCTTTTTCCAATTTTTCTGAAATTATGTTCTGTCTACTTCTGGTTCTTTTAAATACGAATAATGGCCTCGGTTTCCTTTATTCGTATTGGGGAGCAGGGGCACAATAACCTTGGTCACATACGAATACACGTATCCACTCACTAAATACAAAAAACTTAACTTATTTAAGTATGTGAAACTTAATCTGTCTAATACATGGAACTTATTCCGCACAAAGTATGAAACACTTGTATTGCATACGTAAATATGCACAAACAATTTAGAATAAAGCATACGAATACACGCATTTGACTCTGTCTGGGTACGGGAAACTCAGATTATACAAGTATGAAACACTTGATTATTACCAAGAACGAAGTACTTGGACACAAACTTATGCCAAATATGAATTCATTTGGGCATTTAGAAGCAATTGACAAGTATGAAACACTTGTATGATTAACTACGTACGAAATACATCGGAATTCATCTAAGTATGTGAAAACTTAAATGATAGTACGAGGTACTTAGAACACCAAACAGAATGCAATTCTGAAAAAGCCACGGAGGGCCGAGCAAAAGCAAAAGGCCTTAACAACGGCTGCTAAAACATATGTTGTGCCACATAGGGCCGAATACCTATATTATCAAAGTATGAATGTACTGATGCCACGCAGGGCTAAGAACTACGGTCACGCAGGACCTGCCAAAACTAATGCCAAAATGTTTGGGAGGCTGAAAAAGACTTACCAAATCTAGTCCAAGTTTTGGACCTCGGGGAGGATCTCGCTTGAAACCTCAGTGGTTGTTTTAGTGTTAATGCCATCATCAGCAGCTTGTTCCCCCAAATTTATGGGTTCATTAGTTGTTACCTGCACCTGTGATTGCTCGAGATGAGCATCATGAGTTTCGGTTGGGACATCCTGTGACTCCATTTGGATGTCCTCATCTGCGTCTGCAAAATCATTGATCTGCCGCTCGACGTCATCAACATTGGGCTCTTCTGTTTCGACAACAGCTGCCCCACGGCTGCTCGGTAGTTCATTCTCTACCCAAAAGGGAGAATCATCTGGAACCCCAACTATTGTTAAGCACGCCTCCCAGCCTGCGGCCCAGATTGGGTCTTGTATTGCTGGCATCTGCTCCACATAGTCGGCAGTAGCAGCATCAAAACCCTTCTGGTAGCCTTCCTCATAGGCAGCTTTTTTGGTGCTGTCAATTTCTGCAAGGGCCTGATTGAGACTGTCTTCGGCAGTTTCAAGTTTGCCTCTCGTCTCATTATAATCAGTTTTTGCTTTGTCTCTCTCCCCTTCCAATCTTGTAACTGTTCGGAGTAGTTTGGTGTTATCAATCAAAAGTCTGATTCTCTCAGACTTAGCTTCTTGGAACTTCTGGCCCAGTGTGACCATCTTTTGGATAAACTAAGTAATAATAAACATAGCTCGAAGTTAACGAACTGCCACGAAGAAGGTAAAACTTAAGGTATGGGAAAAATTGGATTACCTTTATTCCACAGACGAGTCCAATGGAAACCAGCCGGTCAAAGGGCGATGAGGATTCCTTTTGCATATCAACGGGCAGTAACAAGCCTTGTGCAAGGGCCAGTGCAGTCTCTAAAGAGCTTGCACTGTCCCCGACGTTTACTGGATGGTCACCTCTTGTGAGTTGAGCGGCCCAAGCTTCTTGAGTTGCTGTGATGCCCGGTGCAGGGGTCTCCAAAGTTGATTCAGCAGCCAGTGCATCAGATCCCCTGGCTTCTTGATTCCTAGGGCGTTTGGCTCGATGAGCATCAACAGCCTCAAGGGAACTGTCATGTTCCCGAAGAGAGGAGAAGGACCATGTTGAACCCCCCTATTGCGACGAGGTGGCGGGGGCGCGTGCCCAGTTGAGGATGCATGGCCGATACCGAACCCGCGGGAGGACACAGTAAGAAGCGAGCTCAAATTTAAAGGCTGTCGGGTCATCGTACCTGAGTGCGGTGGAGACGGAGAATAACAGGAGGAAGAAGACTGACTGGTGTCACGATCGATAATTGGCTGTTCGGGCCGTCGCTGAGAAACAGCCTGTCTTTGAGAAGATCTCTTGACCACCACACGAGGCAGTGGTATCCCTTCAGAGATTGGAATTTCCCCTGGTTGTCCGGCGATTGTTGCTCCCGCGTTGGATCGTGAGTTCCTTGGCTGGGGAGCGGTTGACGTTGATGTTGCGCTGGTGCTTGGGTTGGCTAGTCTTCGGTCTATGAAACTTTTGTACGCAGGATCGTAGCCCAATAAGACGCTTGCGTCACGACCCCGACCAGCTATCAATGTGCCAGGCTCCCCCGTGTACTTTAGAATCCTATTGATCTCCGCTGTTTGAACGTAACTAGGTTCTCGTTTGGGACGTTTGTTGGCGTTATCTGCTGCGGGTTTATAAAGTGAAAACATGAGTTAGAAACCTGTAGAGGCAATGGGAGAGCAGTAAACAAAAGTTAGAAAAGCGAATTAGGAGCATACGTGAATAACCCCATATGTGGGGGCAATGGAAGCCCACCACTTGGCCATCTTCCCCCATTAGCTTAAAAGCTCCAGTGACATAAAGGAAATCCATCTCGTGATCACGAGCAGAATCTGACAAGTTAAACACGAGACGCTTGTCTGCTCTCCTCACTTTGAAATAGTAGGTATTGTATTCAAGGTTTATCACGATGCTATACGACCATTGGATATCCGAGATTCTTAGCTGGGTTCTTAGGATCCTATTTAGGGCTACGATCCCCATCACTAATCTGAAAAAATTGGTGGAAACTTGCATGAGAGTAAGTCCATACCAATTAAAAACTCGACGAAGTAATGGGTCGAGGGGGAAACAAACTCTGCCCTCGACGATGGCTACGATAGGGATCCCCATCCTATCCCATGATCCAACGTCCCTATCTGCTCCTAGGGGAGCAAGTTTGAGCCCTACACCTTTAGGAGCGTTGTATTTTGTTCTAAAAGCCGCCATGGCAGTAGGGGTCTCGCATAGTTTTCTAAATTTGCCTGGTTTGGGTCCATTATCATCCTCATTCGCCATAGAAAAACTTAAAAGAAAACTACGAAATCTGGAAATGGGGTATGAACAAACCCTAAAAATCGATGAATCTGGGAAACAAGATCTCAGAATGGAAATGGAGAATGAGGAGAGAATAGAAATCTTACTAAGGATGCCGTGAAGTTTTCCTGAGGTGCAATCGGAGTTGCAGACGGCGGCAATGGCAGACGAGAGGTAAGCGTCTTCGCCAGGTGTGAGTTGAAATGAGAGAATGGCTTGCTATTTATAGGCAAACTTTTGGGCTCCTCCTCTCCCCTTTGGCCGGCCCCCCTCTCTCCCCTTTGCTCTCATTAATTAGCCCCATGACTTGTCATTTCATGCTTTTCAAGCATGCCATGACTTGTCACTCAATTGCCACTCCAACTTCAAGCTAAAACTAGGTCATCATGAAGGGTTATGGACTTGTCTTGTCCTAGAATGGGTTAGCTTAAGGCTAATGAACTAGGTTATCATGAAGGGTTTTGGTTTAGTCATTTCATGCTTTGAAAGCATGCCAGGTCTTTCATGACTTGTCTTGTCCAATCCTTTTAGGCTTAAGGCTAATGGACTAGGTTATCATGAAGGGTTTCTAGTCAAGTCTTGTCCTTGGGAGGCTTTGCTTGCAAGAAAGCACAAAATCATTGGCTAGGTAGTCCTTTGGAAGGCTAGGAATGAGTTGGAAAGGAAGTAATAGGCTTAGGGCTATTTAGTTAGCTTGTGCAAGTAACCAAGCACACATGCACACACCTCACCTCTCCCTTACTCCCTCAACCGGCCTCCCTCCCTCTCCCTAGGCCGAATTCTCCCCTCTCTCTCCTTCCTTTATTGTCTTGTCCAATCATGCTTTGAAAGCATGCAAACTTTCTCCTTCATGGGTCAATCAAAGCATGCCAAGAGTTGTCTTTTCCATTTAAGGCTAAGTCCTAGGTTATCATGTGGGGTTTTATGAGTTGTCTAGCCTAGAAAGGGTCTTGCTTGTGAAAGCACAAGAAAAGGGTCATGATGGTTGTACTTTGGTTGCAAAAAGACAAGGAAGGTGGCTTGTTGGAGTGGCCAAAGCACACACACATGCACTCTCTTTCTCTCTCTCGGCCTCCCCCTCTCTCTCTCTCTCCTCCTAAAATGTGTGTGTGTGTGTGTGTGTGTATATATATATATATATATATATATATATATATATATAGGTAGACTAGAAAAGTAGGCTTCCAAAAAGTTATGGATATTAACCAATGGGTAAAGATTTCCTAGGAAGGAAATCTTGTCATAAAGGTAATGATTACAAGCCAAAAGTAGTTACTTTTGGAATCTCATGATGGTTTTCTATTGTCCAATGGTCCTAGGATGTTAGGAGGATGTAACTAAGTTAGTAAATAGTTAGGATAGGCCAACTAACTAGTTGGAAACTAGTTCTACTAACCGATTAGGGTTTCTAGCCAGAAACCAGAACGTTAAGGTCTCGTATCGAATATTCTAGCGTTCTAATAAATACTTTAGTATTTAAGAATATATCTAGGTTTATCGGTGATGAAATTTCAACTTATGAATATCGAATCTAATTAAGACGGATTATAGGAATTTAAAAGGAAATTTTTAAATACGATTTTTGATTAAACGACGAGATTTTTATTTACAAAAAATCGGAGTTGTTACAACCTATCCCCCTTAAACAATTTCGTCCTCAAAATTAGGTGTACGCTCGGATTCGAATAGATGAGGATAGTTTGCCTTCATGGTTTCTTCTTCCCTCTCCCATGTGGTTTCTTCGGCTCCGCGGTGTTTCCACAAAACTCGTACCAGCTTGATGGTCTTGTTCCGGATGATCTTCTCACTCCGGTCTTGGATCTCAATCGGTTCCTCTTCGTACGTCGCATCCTCTTCGATGGTGATGTCCTCCCAATTGAGAACATGGGTCGGTAAGGCGAGATACTTGTGAAGCATCGAAACGTGAAACACGTTATGCACTCTATCTAACTGCGGTGGTAGGGCTAAACGATACGCAACCTTCCCGATTTTTTCCACGATGTCGAAAGGTCCAATATAGCGCGGGGATAACTTTCCTTTCTTCCTAAATCTAATAACTCCTTTCCTGGGTCGGAACTTTAAGAACACGTGATATCCCACTTCGAAACTTAGAGGTCGGTTCCTCTTGTCCGCGTAACTCTTTTGTCGGCTTTGAGCGGTTAGGATCTTTTGCCTAACAACCTTAACCTTCTCGGTAGTATCTCGTACTAGGCCAGGTCCAAACAATCCCGTTTCTTCAGCATCTGTCCAGCAGACGGGAGATCGACAGGGTCGGCCGTATAAGGCTTCGTATGGTGCCATTTCAATACTCGCCTGGTAACTGTTATTGTAAGCGAACTCCACCAAAGGTAGATGTTGTTCCCAGTTCCCAGAGAAATCTAAGGCACAGGCTCTTAGCATGTCTTCCAATGTCTGGATTGTCCTCTCCGTTTGCTCGTCTGTCCGAGGGTGGAAGGCGGTACTAAGTCTTACATCTGTTCCCAAAGCCTTCTGCAATCCCTTCCAGAAATGCGATACAAAACGTGGGTCTTTGTCAGACACTATCGAGATAGGTACTCTGTGTAGTCGTGCGATCTCTCTGATGTACAACAGGCTCAATTGTTCTACGTTCTCTGTCATCTTGACAGGCAGGAAATGAGCAGATTTGGTGAGTCGATCCACAATCACCCAAATAGCGGTGTTGGACTTGGCAGATCTTGGTAAGCCAGTCACGAAATCCATCGAGATATGTTCCCACTTCCAAGTAGGAATTGGTAAGGGTTGAAGGTCTCCTCCAGGTTTCTGATGTTTTGCCTTGACTTGCTGACACACCAGGCAGGTTGATACAAATCAGGCCACGTCTTTCTTCATTCCCTCCCACCAGTACGTCCTTCGCAGGTCATGATACATCTTCGTACCGCCAGGGTGGACTGCGAAGTTCGAATGGTGTGCTTCTCGGAGTATAGCTTCTCTGAGAGCTCCGATGTTAGGTACGAATACCCTTCCCTAGAATCTCAGATTGTTATCCTTCTCGATCGTCCATCCCGGTAACGCCTTTCCTTCTCGGATTCGATACCGGATGAATTCACAATCTTGCTCGGAAGTCTGAGCCAGTAAAATTTCCTGATGAAGTGTCGGTTCTGCTACTGGGGCATACAGACGTGCATTCCCATTCTCCGACGATGGTCGCAGGTTGAACTCGTTGAGGGCGTTCACCATTTCCCATTCCTTAATGGCAGTCTTAGCTTTCTGTGCCCTGTCCTTTCGACTCAGAGCGTCAACTACCACATTAGCTTTGCCTGGGTGATACTGAAGTGTAAATTTATAATCCTCCAAGTATTCCATCCATCGACGCTGCCTTAAGTTCAACTCCTTCTGAGTGAAAAGGTACTTGAGACTCTTGTGGTCCGTAAAAACTTTGAATTGTTCTCCCCACAGGTAGTAACGCAGACTTGAGGGCGAATACTACTGCGACCAATTCTAAGTCATGGGTGGGGTAATTCTTCTCGTGAGGTCAAAGTTGTTGGGATCCGTAAGCTACAACTTTCCCGTTCTGCATCAGCACGCATCCCAAACCATCTCTTGATGCGTCGCAGTAGACCGTATAGTCTACACCCCTCTCAGGAATGATAAGTATCGGCACACTGGTCAGTCTCTTCTTCAGCTCCTGAAAGGACTTCTCGCAAGCTTCATTCCAATCCAGCTTCACTCCTTTCTGCGTCAGCTTCGTCATAGGCTTGGCGAGACTAGAGAAGTCGGGTATGAACTTTCGGTAATAACCAGCCAATCCTAGGAAACTTCTGATTTCAAACACAGAGGTTGGCTGTTTCCATTTCAGCACTGCTTCAAACTTGTCTTCGTCTACTGCTATACCATCCTTGGATACTATGTGCCCCAAGAACTTAACCAATTCTAGCCAAAACTCGCATTTACTTGCTTTGGCATAAAGTTGGTTATCTCGGAGTACTTGTAGTGCTATCCACAAGTGTCCCTCATGCTCCTCCTTGTTGGCGGAGTATATCAAGATGTCATCAATGAACACCACTACAAACTTATCTAAGTAGGGTTGAAAAATCTTGTTCATGAGACACATGAATACTGCCGGAGCATTCATCAGCCCGAATGGTATCACTACAAACTCGTAGTGTCCATATCTGGTACGGAAGGCTATCTTGGCGATGTCTTCATCTCGGATCCTTAGTTGGTGATAACCAGACCGAAGATCGATTTTCGAGAAGCAGGTTGCTCCTCTTAATTGATCAAAAAGGTCATCGATCCTAGGCAAGGGATACCGGTTCTTGATCGTGACTTGATTTAGCTTCCGGTAGTCGATGCATAGTCGAAGGGTTCCTTCCTTCTTCTTCATGAACAGTGTAGGCGGTCCCCATGGTGACGTACTAGGCCTGATATATCCTTTATCCAATAGTTCCTGCAATTGGGTCTTGAGCTCCTTTAGCTCTGTTGGGGCCATTCTATAGGGTGCCATAGAGATCGGTGCGGTTCCGGGTTGGAGTTCTATAGAGAAGTCTATCTCTCTCGGAAGTGGTAAACCAGGAAGTTCCTCGGGAAATACATCGGCGTAATCGAACACGATGTGTGGTAATCCCAGTTCCATCCCGTCAGTTTCTTCCATTTGGAGACTAGCTAGCCATCCAAATAGTTGATTCTGCCACCTTGACCTCTTTGTCAAAGAACTCGCGGTCTGTCTATCCCCCTTAAAATGGAAACGAGTTCCCTCTGGGGTATAAGCTGTTACTATCTTCTGATGACAGTCTATGACCGCTCGGTGTGCTGATAACTAATCCATTCCTAGGATTACGTTGAAATCCGTCGTGTCGATTATTTTGAGATCCCAACTCAGGCGCAGGTTGGCTACTTCTAACTCGCACCCTCTACACACTAGACTAACAGTTATACTCCCCCCCAAAGGCGATGTTACTCTTGTACTCGTACTAAGGAGTTCTGTCTCTAGTGCTAACGCAGTTACGCAGGCAGAAGATATGAACAAATGCGATGCTCCAGAATCAAACAATGCTTGCATGCAGGTACTAAATAACAGCAGCGTACCTTGGATCACAAAGGGATCCAGCTCCTGCTCCTCAATTTGCAGTGCAAATATACGCCCTCCCGTGTTCTGCTGGTTTCCCACGGGCTGCTTTCCTTTGTTCAGCCCATTCTGCTGCTGAGATGGGCCTCCAAGGTTCTGCTTCACGAAGCTAGTCTGCCCGAATGCTTGAGCTCTCTGATTCCCAAAATTTCCACTCCTCGCTTTCAGGAGTTGGGGGCATTCACGCTTGTAGTGACCCATGGCCTGGCAGTTGAAGCACTGCACTGTGGCTATGTCTTGACCACCTCTTTGTGATCCGCCGTGCCCAGACGTAGCAGTTTTCCAGGGTTGGTTATTCTGGGGTGGGACAGGGTTTTTGGTGGGGTAAGGTCCACGGTTGTTGTTGGGGCGTTGGGTTCGGTTTGGTCCGCCAGTGTTGCCAGTTGCCTTCCTCTAGTGGGTTTTGAAGTCCGCCTCCTCACTCTCCAATCAGAGGGCACACTTGACAACGCCGGAATAGGTGGGAAACTCTTGTGCCACCATTGCCCTTCGAGCAGTCGTCAGCCCCCACTTGAATCTTCTTGCCTTCTTATCCTCAGTTGCCACAGCGTTCGGGGCGTAGCGAGACAGCTCCTCAAACTTTGCCGCGTACTGGGTAACAGTCATGGCCCCTTGCTTAAGGTTCATGAATTCCTGCTCCTTGGCTAGGCGTATGGGCGTGGGAAAGTACTTGTCAAGAAACAAGGTTTCAAACTCGTCAAATGTCATGGTGGCTACGGTATGAGTTGCTTCCATAAACTCCCACCAATAACGGGCTTCTCCCTTCAATTGGTATGTGGCGAGGGCCACACGATCCCCATTTCGGGTGATCTCTAAGGTGTCCAGGATCACCTTGGTTTCCTTAAGCCATGCTTCGGCTACAGTGGGGTTAGGGTCTCCATTGAAAGTAGGGATGGCATTCGGGGCAAACGGTTCGGTTATTGGGTATTCCGTACCCGATACCCGAAACCGAAGTACCACCCATATCCGCCCCGATAACCGAACGGGGAGGGAACTGGGTAACCATAACCGAACCAAACGGATATCGGGTAATAACCGAACCGAACGGATAACCGAAATCAAGCAAAAAAATTGATTCTTTTAATAAAAAAAAAACCTGATCCGGCCAAGTTTAAGTTAAAGAAAGAAATTGATCAAGCAAAAAAACTGATCCTGGATCAGATTTCATCCAAATTATGATACTAAAGCTAAAATGTAATCCTAACTAATACCACAAATAGAATAAGTTTTGCTATGCTGGACTGGATTTGTACAAGGAATGAAAAAGCTGAAGCATGCATAATAAGCATCTGAAAATCTCTTGCTCTCTCACATGATCATATTCATTGGCAGCAGGCTCCACGCTACCATTTTATACCCCATGGAAATAGATACAGTTCTAGTGACTCCAGTCATCAGTGAACAATTGTTATACCCCAACATTCTCAATAGACAATAGCTACCAACATTCACAACAAAACACCTACCACATGCTTCCAATCAGTCCACAAAACAACTACAAGGCAAAGTAAAAATAATACAATGTTTAGACAGTCCAGTGACTCCAGTCACCACATGCATACCAATCAGTCCAGCCAACCACATCTCACCACATCACAAATCTTGAAATAATACAAAGTTCTATTTGCAGAATTAAGAGATGGAAAAACAAAATAATAGAATCAATTCTAATTTCCATCTTGAAATGCCACTTCCATTTGCTGAGTTCATATCTGTTAAATTGAAGGGCAGAAAAAGTGAATTAATATCAACAAAAAAAGTTCAATTAATATGAGCAATATGCAATGTTAAAATCACGAGCGATGTAAGACAAATGCCAATTACCTCACGAGTCACGCACGAATCCCCCGTTTCCACATCATCTAATATAGTGGCATACCCTGATGTTGATTCACCTAACAAATATAAAGTAAAAAATTCATAAGTACTAGTTTTAGTTTACTAAAGTAGAAAAATGCAAGATACTAAGTTCATTACCTTTCATTTCGGCAGCCCACAACCAACTTTGAGCACACATTAAGGCTTCCATCGTATCGGGATGAAGCCTACTACGATGTGGACTCACTAACCTACCACTCGTGCTAAATGCGGACTCAGAAGCAACCGTCGACACCGGAATAGCTAACAAATCCCTAGCCATGGCTTGCAAAATTGGATACTTAGGTTGATGTGATTTCCACCAATTCAAGACATCAAATCCCGCGGATTTTGGCAAGACAGCTTCCGACAAATAATGATCCAACTCCAATTTTGCAGTATCAATTGTCCTACTTCTCTTCGACTCCCTAAGCATGTAAACATCATACTTTGATAGTGACTCTTCGTGAACAGAACTTGATTGGGGAGAAGAGTCACCAATACCCTCCATCATTGAACTAGGACATTGATAAACCTTAAGCAATTTATAACAAAGTGTGCGAATTTTCTCAACTTCTCCCTCATAAGTTGTTGGAAACAATAATTTAAAGTAGAACTCTAGCACGTTGATCTTATACCTAGGATCCAACACAGCAGAAACCCCCACAACACCATGTACCACAGACCAATACTTGTCAAATTTTTTCACCATTCTTTTGGCCATTTCCCTAATCACCTGATTCTCAGAACGAAGCCAATCTCTCAATTCAAGTCTAATCTCACATATATTTGGGAAGCATTGATTAGTAGTGGGGTATTTAGTTCCAGAAAACAACTCTGTCACCTTAAAAAAATTTTTGAGCTTCTGACAAACATCTCTAGCAAACCCCCACTCACGTTCACTCGGTAAGGAAGTATATTGAGCATCCCGTTTGCTTAAGCGAATGAACACATCCTTATAAAGTAGGGCTGTTTGAAGCATCAAGAATGTGGAATTCCACCTAGTCGCACAATCAAGTCCTAATTTCTTAGTACTAGTCACATTCAATTGGCGGACTGTTTCTTCAAATTTTTCCTCTCTTTTCTGTGATGCTGTCCAATAAGATACGCTGTCCCGAATTTTCTCAATACCCACCTTGATAACATCCAACCCATCTTTAACAATAAGATTAAGAATGTGTGCACAACAACGCATATGAAACAAATCCCCACCCAACATGAGCGACGTACTATCAAGTTTGTCCCACAAAAGATCAATCATGGCATCATTGGTAGAGCAATTATCAACCGTTATACTCGAAATCTTCCTATCAAGGTTCCAATCCATCAAACAATTCAACAATTGGTCACATAGAACTTCTTTTGTATGTGGACATGGCACATATATGAACCTAACATGCAACATTGATATTTAGTTAAAAATGGAAAAATAAAGATTTACATTGCATAAAGGAATAACTATAGCGATATAAGCTAGAAATACCTCAAAATGCGACTTTGCAAAGTCCAAGAATCATCAATAAAGTGCGCCGTGACAGCCATGAAGCCTTTCTTTTGATTACTCGAAGTCCACATGTCCGTTGTGATAGCCAATCTACTTGCATTACTCACCACCAAACTCATTGTCTTCCCCCTCTGGTACTCATAAATCTTAAATATTTCAGCTTTAATTGTGTTCCTACATGGCACCTTAAATAAAGGTTGAAGAGCATTTGAATACCTCCTAAATCCAACATGGTCCACAATTGAAAGAGGATACTCATGCATGATTATGGCACTTGCAAGTTCTTTCCGTGCCGTATCATGATCAAAACTATATGAAGTTAGCAGCGGAGGACGGTCTTTGTTCATGAAATTATTTGTTAGAACTTGTTGCCTCATGTTATCCTTCTTTTGGTGTTTCCTTATATAGTGTTCTTTCAAATGAGAAGTACCATTCCTTGTTTCTCCAGAAATTTGAACTCCATAATACTTGCAAATGGCCTTGTAAACCCCGCCAATTTTCACCCTATTATAGTGAGCCCAATAAGGACTCCTTAACCTTTTTTCAGGATCATCATTGGATTTTTCTGATACAACTTCAACTTCATCAGTAGGATTGTCACTTGGATTAGTAGGATTGTCACTTGCATGGTTATCAAGAGGGGATGATGATGGTCCGGGGCTACCACTTGGTTGTGATGGGCCAGAACCATCAATTGGATTTGTTGATTGAGCACTCGAACCGACAGGTGATTCAGACATAATTAAGCTAGTCCTACGAAAACACAAGATTCAGACATGATTCAAGCTACAATTAGATCACAAGCGTGCTTCCAATCACAAGCTACAATACCGAAAGACTATAATCAAGCTAGTTAAGCAGACTAGAGGGGCTATGCCGCCGCCTCGTTCTCAACACAATTCCATGGGGTTATGCCACCGCCACGTTATATAACTAAAAGCAATAAAAGGCAATTGAAACTCAATTTAGCTTCGTTACACCTCTACACCTCAAGTCGAATTGGTGGCTCGGTTAGAGGTATCCACTAAATTGAGCTCAATTGACCCACAAACAAACAAACATACAGCAAATATTAACAACTACCAAGTTACCAACTGACCTACAAGCTACAATTAGAGATTTAAGCTACAATTATAGATTCAGACATGATTCAGACATGATTCAAGCACAGATTCAGACATGATTCAATCAGATCACAAGCTAGTTAAGCAGACTGGAGGTATCCCTTTGCGTACATTGATCTCAATCTAGTTTCGTTACACCTCAAGTCGAATTGGTGGCTCAGTCAGAGGTATCCACTAAATTGAGCTCAATGTACGCAAAGAGAGCACTAATCAAACAAAGGAAGCACAAACAATGACTGTTGCTTTGTCTATTTGTCACAGAAAATATATAGGCTATGTTTCAAATGGTCAAATAAATATGCACTGATGTCCCTAAAAGTAACGGACAGAAACTTTCTGATTCAAAAGTTATGCAGAAGCTTCAATATCCACGTATTCAATGCACCAAATAAAATGGTCAATAACAGTTGCCTATGAATATCTCCTACTGAATGTACCCAATAGCTAGCATATAATAGGAATAAAACCTAGCACAAATAAAACTGTTGTTCACGGCAGTAATGACAAGGGAAAAAATACTACTGACTTTACTCTCCAAAATTGTAACAATGGAAACTTTTAAAGATATCAATGCTCTTTGACCAAATTGAATTTTTTTCCTTACTGACGAAGACCCTTTTACCGTATAACTCCCCAAATAACATTGAGCTTTTAAAAACAAGAAATTTAACTGTAACAGTAGGTGTACCAAAACTTAACAGTGGCCCGAAAGTTATAAATCTTTGAAAAGTCAAAAATCTGACTAATTCAATGTCACAACCAGAAACCCATCAAAATCAAGAATCAAGGAAAAGGACTGATATATAAAAACTGACCCACATGCAGCAAATTTTAGTCCAGTCAACTCATCCACTGAAACACTACTCTATGAACAAAATCAAACACTTGGCCCACATGCAGCAAATTCAAGCACATAGATCTGAAGCAGATTATATTTTCGAGCACATAAGAGAGAGAGAGAGAGAGATAAACCGAGAGATGAGAGACAACTGGGCAGTGAGACTCGAAGAATGGCGACTGTGGAGTGTGGGCTGCTGCCGGACTGCTGCAATCTATTTCCTGAAAAAACCGAGAGATGAGAGACAAGATTGAGAGAGAGAGGGAGAGAGAGAGAGAGATCTCACGGACGCTCAATGGCTCAATCGATCAACGTAGCCTGCAAAAATAGAGTTACAGAGACATAAGAGAGATCGAGAGAGAGAAAGAGAAAGATCGAGAGAGAGATAGAGAAAGATCGAGAGAGATCTCACGGAGTAGTAACCGGCTAACCGCTCTCGGCTCTCGAGCTATGGAGTCTTGTCTGGAGAGAAGTCAGAGACCAGAGGTCGGGAGAAGTGGAGATCTGACGGAGAGGAGGCTGAGGAGTGAGTCCAGATCGAGTAGAGTCGCCCTGGCTGTCGCCTGTCGCCGCTATGGACTGGACTCTGGAGAGAGGAGAGGAGGCTGAGGAGTGAAGTCTGGAGATGAGTGGCGAGAAATGAAACCCTAAGTGTCATAAGTGGGTATATATATATATAAGGGTATTTTAGTAATTAACCTATTTCGGTTCGGTTCGGGGAACGGTTCGGTTATCAGCTCCACCGTAACCGAACCGAACCCGTTCGGTTATCTTTAAACCTCCACCATATCCGCACCAACGGGGATTTTTTCGGTTATGGTTCGGGGAAAAAAAGCGGTTACGGTTCGGGTATCCATTCGGTTCGGTCGAGATTGCCATCCCTAATTGAAAGTTGGGGGTCGGCATTTGCAGAACTCGTTCATCGCTCGGGTTCAGGTCATCAGTTCATTATCGCAGTTTTGGTTTTGGCGGTTGGCATTCAAAGCAGCCACGAAAGCTTACATGATCTGGGTTAGGGTGGGGTTAGCGTTAGAGGTTTCTCCCATTTCAAATCCCAGTCCGCTGCGTCGGTTCACCATCTACGAGTTGAAATCGAAAGGGGGAGGTTTAGTCTACGTTAAACTATTGTTTTTCGTAAACAGCGTTTCATCCACTAAAGCAAAATATCGAGTAGTAAGCAACAATACTTTTTTATTCAAAGCATGTTTTTCATAGATAAAAAGAGAGATACAATCCTAAGCATAGGATTCTACTACAAAATGCAGATAAGAACCTCAGATAAGGTTTCCTAGTACAACTGGAATAATACTACGCACTACTACCACATGATCTTATCGACCCATAGGCTTATTCTACATTGCTACTACAATCTAGGGAAGGACAATTCTGAACATCTCTATTAGCCACTTTTCGTAGTTCTTCTCGGCCTCGGTTTCAGCTTTCTGAAAATACTCTCGCTCTTGCTTAAATATTTCGTCCCAAGTCAGGACAGGTGGTTCTTCCAATGGTTCTGGGTAGTATTGGGAGAATTCTAGCATCGCCATCTCAAGCTCTGGGTCAGTTTCCAAACCAAAGGTAGAAAAGCTAAATGGTTGCTCGAAGTTTTCGATAGGTGGTGCAGGGACTTAGGTAGGTGGAAGGTTCTCAGGAATTGCAACGGGTGGAGGTTCCTCCCAAGTGATTGGGACTTCATAAAGTTCCATGGCATCCACATGTGGGAGTGTTGGTCCGGTATACTCAGGTGCTAGCAGTGATCGGTAGTTGACTCGGGTTTGCGGGGTGAAAGGTGGGCATCCTCTTCGGTGTGGGTTCGACATCTATAACAATAAAAGAGTTATATATTAGACTTAACGGCGTAAGGCGGACATACCATAAAAGTAGGTATACACATAGACAGTGATCATACTTAGGAAAGAAACACATAATTTTCATTACTCAATAGAAAGAGGTACATCATAGACGGCTTATACTAGCCTTACGCTTCCTATTATAAGCACACCAAAAGTCCTACTACTTCCTATTTTACAGTAAAAGCCTAAGCAACCGAGATCCGAGTTTAACAATTCTAATCCCAAAGGATTACAACTATTGCTAGGTTTATTTAGGTATGCCTAAGTAGCATCCTTGGCTTCACATGTTGTCTAGAACCTCATCTTCCTCGGGTTCATCCTTGCTTCCACTAGCTTCTCCCTCCTTAGTCGCCTTATCGGCAACCTTCTCGTCTCCGGTTTCTTCTTCACCATACGTAAAGTTTTCCATCGGGGGTAGGACTCCAAAGAATCCATAGAAGGCACACAGGATTGAGAACATCATAGGAAACCAGGGTCATCTTCCACGGGGGTAGGGGTATGCCGCTGTACTCTTTTGAAATCGCGGATTTCTGCGAGTATAGTGACAATGTAGTCAGGCTTCTCCATCAGTTGGATGGTCATAGTTTCTAGTGTGACCTCGAGTTGGTGAGCTCCAATTGTTAGGTTGGTTAGGTGATCCATCTACAAGGAAAAGTTTTAAATATCAATTAGTAACGTTCTAAGACAAAGTTTGCTAGTGCTAAGGAAACATTGAAATTTCTATGCCCCACATTCGATTCTTGATTTAAGTCATCATCCAATTGTTCAGGAATTTCCAGCTCGGTGGTACTGCCAATTTCCACACCTTGCTTCAATCCGAAGATTGTTTTGTCAGAATTCCACCCAACTTGGGACGGTAAACTTAAACTCAATACTCGTTTGTGCAACGGTCAAACTTATCTTATAGGCTACCCATTCTACCCAAGGCCGATGTTTTGAACCTAAAGCTCTGATTCCAAGCTGTAACGCCCCCAAAATCGGGTTCGTTAATTAAACATTTTATTGAATAAGCGGGGTAGAGTCTGGCTCATTATTACATCACAAACCCCCAGAGGGTACTTTATATTACACAAAAGGGAGGACATCTAAGGTTATCTACAGCTCCTTTTCTTCTTCCATCCTAGCAAGCTCCTCAGCTCTAAATGCCTTCAAGTTGTACAGCTCTTCTTGCTCGTCTATAAGGTCTGACACATTATACCAGCGTCGCCACCAGCATAATATGTCAGGGTCACGTAAAGCAACACCGTGAGCTTGAAAGCTCAATAGAGTAACCCAAAACCCACTAACCCTTAACTTACCAGTCAAAGATAATAACGATTTTCCAAACTTAACATGCTTCAACAAGAACATATAACAAATGCACATTCACTAACTATCGTTGGTGTCATGTTTTCCGGGTTTCTCCTACGCGACTCATCGTATAACATGTCTCCTTTTCATTTCCAAATCAACATTTTGAAAATCACGTTTTAACACACCCAACCTCGGTTCCGCCGTTCCGGGTTCACGAGTATCCTCGCAATGGTTCCGCCGTCCCGGGTTCCCATTGGGACACATTGCATTGGCTACTCTTCGCGGATAACCAAGCCACACACCCAACCTCGGTTCCACCGTTCCGGGTTCCCAAGTATCCTCACAATGGTTCTGCCATCCCGGGTTCCCATTGGCACACAACGCACACACACACATAATGCACCCACAAATGGTCATTATGTAGTTTCAAAAATCCTTTTTATCCATATCAACCACACCCTAGGTGTCATGTTTCTACTTTCCAATTTCACGTGTCTCGTATCATGCATAGACTCCGCGGTAGGACTTTTCATATGAAATATGCAAGATCATCCAACTCTATTCTATCATGCTTGTTCATAACCACAAGTAAGGCAAGCAACATACAAACAAACTTATGATCATCCAAAAGATTAAACTACGAATACTTCCTTTTTGAAACAACACTTTATCTTTAAAGTAAGAATGTATTTCCTTCTTTTTGGAAGTTCAACAAAACAACACATGTTTATCAAAGTGACTTCATTTATCAAAGCAAGTAACTAGCATCAAGATCATGCATTCAAGTATTCTTAAGATCAAAGTAAACTACGTAAAACAAGATCATACTAAACATATAGCATTCTATACTTAGAGTAAGTAGGTTCGGAGAACTCTACTGTTCTTCTTGGCGGTAGGCGGCTACGGAAAGTACGTCGGTGATTGGGCGGAGTGACTTCCTACGGTAAGCTCCGGTAGCTTCGAAAGAGAAAGGTTTCTCTTGAAACTAAGTCTTGACCTAAAACTACTTGGCTTTATGGATCGGAAAGGTGTTTTGGGATGAGTTTCTTGAAGAACAAAGGAAGAACTTCAAGAACAAGGCAAGACCAAGAAAGAACACTAGACTTTCTTAGAGAGAAAAGTTGGAGAATGGAGGTGTGAGTTGAAATGAGAGAATGGCTTGCTATTTATAGGCAAACTTTTGGGCTCCTCCTCTCCCCTTTGGCCGGCCCCCCTTTCTCCCGTTTGCTCTCATTAATTAGCTCCATGACTTGTCATTGCTTTTCAAGCATGCCATGACTTGTCACTCAATTGTCATTCCAACTTCAAGCTAAAACTAGGTCATCATGAAGGGTTTATGGACTTGTCTTGTCCTAGAATGGGTTAGCTTAAGGCTAATGAACTAGGTTATCATAAAGGATTTTGGTTTAGTCATTTCATGCTTTGAAAGCATGCCAAGTCTTCCATGACTTATCTTGTCCAATCCTTTTAGGCTTAAGGCTAATGGACTAGGTTATCATGAAGGGTTTCTAGTGAAGTTTTGTCCTTGGGAGGCTTTGCTTTCAAGAAAGCACAAAATCATTGGCTAGGTAGTCCTTTGGAAGGCTAGGAATGAGTTGGAAAGGAAGTAATAGGCTTAGGGCTATTTAGTTAGCTTATGCAAGTAACCAAGCACACATGCACACACCTCACCTCTCCCTTACTCCCTCAACCAGCCTCCCTCCCTCTCCCTAGGCCGAATTCTCCCCTCTCTCTCTCTCCTAAACTACGGACCTTCACTATAATTCTCCCCTCTCTCTCTCCAAAAGTATATATATATATAGCTATATATAGGTAGACTAGAAAAGTAGGCTTCCAAAAAGGTATGGATATTAACCAATGGGTAAAGATTTCCTAGGAAGGGAATCTTGTCATAAAGGTAATGATTACAAGCCAAAAGTAGTTACTTTTGGAATCTCATGATGGTTTTCTATTGTCCAATGGTCCTAGGATGTTAGGAGGATGTAACTAAGTTAGTAAATAGTTAGGTTAGACAACTAACTAGTTGGAAACTAGTTCTACTAACCGATTAGGGTTTCTAGCCGGAAACTAGAACGTTAAGGTCTCGTATCAAATATTCTAGCGTTCTAATAAATACCTTAGTATTTAAGAATATATCTAGGTTTATCGGCGATGAAATTTCAACTTATGAATATCGATTCTAATTAAGACGGATTATAGGAATTTAAAAGGAAATTTTTAAATACGATTTTCGATTAAACAACGAGATTTTTATTTACTAAAAGTCGGAGTTGTTACAAAATTCCTCCTCTCTTTCCTCTCCCTCTTTCTAGGGTTTAAATCCAAAATGGGGTAGCGGGAGGGGAGGAATCAGACTCTGCTTTCATGTCTGGTTTTCTTTTCCCATACTTCACCCTAAATGCTTGCCGTTCTTGCCGCTCTGCTTCTTGGGTTGCAGCCGCGAGGTTTGCTAGTGGTTTTTTGGGTCGTCGGCTTTGAAGTTTTCTAACGATTGGTGGCTAGGCAGGAGAAGGGCTTTCCATGACAGAGGAGAGTGTATCTTTTGCTTTATCTTGTTTTTTTAGTTGTTTCTTGATCTGGCTTCCCCAAACTCAGGCGATGGTTAATAATCTGAGGTTTGGTTGTGAGTTTATGTTCCCGGATTGGTATTCAGTCTCGCCGTATCCCTGAAATTTGTCAGCTTTTGTCGTCTCGCGTCTAAAGTGACAGTGTGGGCTCGCATCGGAGTAGCGTCCAAATGTTAGTGATAGTGAGGACCTGTCCATTGCCATTTGATTGTCGGTGATCCGAGGCCTTCTAACAGGAGCATGTCGGTGTTTGTTGGGTAGCAGCTTTGATTGCTTATCTGCTGGAGTGTCGAAGTTGTTTGGTATAGGGTCTAGTCTTTGGACTATTTCCCCGTTGTCGAGTCACATCATTGATGTAATAGTCTTTTTGGTGATTTATAATTTCAACTGTTATCTTTGTCGGAAAAAAAAATAAAAAATGGGTGGAATCAAACCAATCCAAACTATATACAACGGTGCAGTTCTGGTTTGAAACCACGGTTATTGGAAAAAGAAACCTTATGTATAGAGAGCAATCAAAGCACACAAATTATTGGAAAAAGAAAAACATATCAAAGCAGAAATTAAACGTAAATTCTTTTCCGGCTGTTGGTCACCGAAATGGCTCAAAGGATTGAGCGGGCGTGCTATGACTTGTCGCGTCCAATGTGAAGGACTGGGCGTCCCTTTTCTGACTTCGAATCTGTGAGGGCGATAGTGCTGCAAACCTAAGGGCTGGATTGCAGTGAAGGTCCGTAGCCTCTTCGAGTGAGGACTTAATAATTTCCTAACCGGGTAGGAAAAGAAGTAACAACGTAAGAATAATTATATTATATCGTAATAATAATGTTGGAGGTGCAAGAGAGATGTGAATAATTTTATTATGTCGTAATACTAAAGTTGGGGTACAAGAGAGATAGAAACTCGAATTACTTGAAGAAGTAATTGAGTGAAGGTGAGAAAAGTGAGATAGTTGCTTCGCTGGGAAGGCTTTGATTTTAAGCATTAAGCTTGATTGGTGTGGGAACCCTTTTTCTGTCTTGAGTTCTTGCATTTATAGGCAACAGCATCCACGGTTTTTTGCATGCATGAGGATTTCCCGCCTTGTTCTTGCGCCGCCACGTGTCCCATGTAACCTCATCTCATGGGATCATGGGTGGTTGAGAGGAGTTACATACAAATTATCCATGTGTTTTTCCTTGTCATGGGGAGTTGCTGGAAGTAATTACCAATTACCCCAACGATAATTCTTCATCATGGGCAGTTAAAGAGATAATGGGCCATTTTCTCCTCCTTTTTCCATGGGAACTAAAGAGTAATGGGCCATTTGGCTTATCAAATGGCCATGTGGCAATCACCCCCACTAACTCATTCCCACCTTTTGTGGGATGGTTCTAGAATATCCAAATAATCATATTTAATCATAGGCCTCCATATTTGAGGCCTAAAATACCCATAGCCCGTGATCGAATCACACCAAAATTAATTGGGCCTTGTTCCAAATCACAAAATTAATGTGGCCCATTAATTCCAATCTCCAGACTGAAATGGGTTAAAATTAATCGGGTCCAGTCACTATTATTTTGGCCCATTAATGTTAACTCAATATAACTTCATTTTGTAGCCCAATTTAATCGAACAATAATTAAATGGCCTTCCAGCGCTTGCCCATGATTGGGTGCCAAAAACGGGTGTAAACATCAGCAAAATTCATTAAATTTTTTGACCATGATGTTAAGTTTATGTAGGATGAGAAATTATGGGTTAAGATAGGTGAAATGTTATTTGGGGTGGTAACATAATGATAAATTGGGTTTGTATTAGTATGTATGCGGATTGGACCAGTTTGGAACAAGAACCATTTGCACACATACACAAACCAAACCATTTAGGTGGGTATTCTATTTTTTGGACCATGACCAAACCAAACCACCAAAAAACCGATCTAAATTGAGTGGGTGGACTGGTTTGGCAGATTAACTATTTTTTTGCTCACCCCTTAGTTGTTTTACGTTTTTTTCCATCATTTCACAATGCTCTATCTTCGGCTCCCAAAATAGCTCTTCATTGGAGATGCGCTTATGGTTCGGTTCAAATTAACGTAATAGTATATTTTTATAAATACTTTTTGCCTCTTCTTTTACATAAGTTTTCATCATTTTAGAATGCTATATTTTTACACTTCCATTAGAAAATTCTCACACTGTTCTCTATAAAATTCTCTCACATTTCCTATAAAAACAGGGGCATAACAACCAACACATATCTAAAAAGACTTACATGTCTATGGAGACCAACATCGACAATAAGTTCACGAATCAAGAGTTGTTAATTAGTAGAATTGCCTCAGAAGCATCTCTAAAGTATGCAACATATGTCAAAAACTAACCTAGACCGACAATAAGTTCACGAATCTTGTTTAATGAGCTTTAGCAAAACCTTCAAAAGTTAAAGTTGTCACGCCCTCGATTTTCAACGTAAATAATAATAACATTTGATAATAAAAAATCCTCACCGGAGTTATATTTAATAACCCAAAAGATATTTCAGTTCCCAAATCCACAAACTTGCCTAATACTTACAGAGTTCCAAAGTAGATAAAGACAATACAAAGCGGTTTGTTGTACAAAGATTATCAAGTATTCTCCGAAAATAGCTTTAATCGATAACAACAACATGCACTCAAAGCACTCCATGACAATGACCTGCAATGTACCTGAAAATGATAGGTTGAGCTACACTAGCCCAGTAGATAAATCTATACACAAGTTATAAAAAAATATAATGAGTTATGCATTCAGAGTGAGTGAATATAGACAGAAATGCCTAAGGTACACGTGACCATCAACTAGTAGCACACTATGGGCCAAAGATTCTAGACATCTAACCTGTAGTACCTATCATCCTATATATCTAAATCGAACCAGTCTCACTCCCACATCAATCATAATAAACCAAATAGTAGTTCACAACTATTTTACCACATCACACATGATTCCACAATCACTCGTCATCAAAATCCGTTTCATCCATCATCATAATCCTTCTCCCAAAATTTCTTTGTTTTCAAATAGATGTAATGTAGAGAAATACGTGACCTATAATGGTCAAGTTCCGTTGATCGAGCTTGAATAGCCGAAGTCCGTTGATTTTGTGCACGAATACCGAAAATCGTTGATTTGCTCAAGAATAGACAGAGGATTTTTAATAAAAATTCTTTTCCTTTTAAAACAAGTCAATTAGGTAAAACCAATCTTTTTCCTTTCCCAATAATCTCATATCATAACATCCAAGGTTTTTGCATGTATCGCTCGTTTCCGGTCATCTCACTGAATGTCCATAGTGATACCTATTCATCTTATCTACAGATCTTATCACTTCGCCGAATGTCTATGGCAATACTAACAATGTCTATTTCGGTCATCTCACCACTCCGGTCTTAGCCAAATGGTGATATTCGATGTGTCATGTTCTTGTTGTGTCCGTAATCTCAAACAGTCATTCATATCCCATTATGCTACAAACAATCAATCATCACATACACCAACCAATAGATAAGCACACACATTTCCCTTAGGTATATCACCATATCCTACCCAACGTACTGAACTCATAAGTAACTTTACGACACACTAACCACTAGCCTCTATACTAGAATCTCATTAAACGAGAGCTAAAGGAGTTTAGGGTGATCAACGAGATGAAACCACAAGAATATGAGTTACTATGTTACCTTTCGGATCACTAGCCAAACTTACGACTACCCATCACGCTCATCACAACGGCTCATATAACCTACGGTACACCTAAACAATCTTACTGTACATTTTCCATTTACAACGGTACTAAGATTAGGTTTAACGAGTATCGAAGGGATTTGAACGATCAACGAATCGTTGAACCCGAGTAATCAAGTTTAGGGATGGTTTAACAGTGTTTGGAGTGTGTTAAAAGTGATTGGGAGTCAATACAATTAAAGGGGATTCAGCATTCTCAAAACAGTTTTCTGAGCATTGGGTATCGATACCACAAAATATAGGTATCGGTATCAAACCAATCCAGAGAGCAATCAGAGATCAAGATATCGGTACCTCAAAAAGTAGGTATCGGTACTTCAAAAAGTAGGTACCGGTACCAATGCATTACAGTAGGCGATTTTGCAGAAAATCAAGAATGAGCACAAATTCGAAATCCAACGAACTAAAGCACGATTTAGGCACATAATCATCACATAAACTCGTAAAAAGAGTAAGAGATCCCTCCTCTAGTCATGGATCGAAACCCGCACGATTTGAGCAAGTCCTAGCTCTCCAAACTTTGAAATCAACTGAATACTCCTCCTTCGAGCGAAACCCACGAAATTCAAGCTCAAGACTGCGATTGAGGGGTGGAATGGAGGTGGATCTTGGTAGTTTTTTGGTGGAATTTTGGGTGAGAGAGCAAGAGAGTGAGAGAGAGCCGAGAGAGAGATAGGTCGGGAGATAGAGATAGAGATAGAGTAGGAGATGAGAACTTTGTTCTCCTACACCCACACCCACACTTACATACTAGCACCCATACAAATCACACTTGCGCTCCCTCAAATAGCAATCCTAACACATTAATCCAAATCAAATAAACTCAATAAATTTCACATTTTCCTCAACTTCTAACATTTATAAAATTTTTAAATAATATCCGAAAAATACTGGTCCTTACAAAAACAACCTTCAAAATTTTAACCTCCATCTACAAGTATAAAAGTTGAATAACAACCTTCAAATATTAAAGAATGAATTTTTTTTATTCATTCTTACACTTGCCCTTTTATTTGTTACCATTGATTTTCTTCATGTTTTAGGTTTACAAATGTTCCCCTTTTTTTTCATTGAAATTTCAGAAAAGAAGTTTTCTTTTGATTAAAATGCTGACCATTGAAAACTAGTATAATTTGAATGTTTGAACTAGTATAATTTGAATGTTTGTTAATTTTTTTTTATCCTTGCTTGATGTAGAACACGTGGAGCCCTAATTTCATGATCAAGTGGGAGTAAAGCCCCAGAAGTCTTTAATTTCAGATTATCCAATTTGGCAAAATTCGGACGAGCTCCGAATAGGCCCAAATTTGGTGGGATGACTTATTTTTGCACTCCATTCAAGGCTCACCACACTAAGTTTGTGAGCCCTGGTGTTTTTCGGCCTAATTCCTTCGTTTAGGCCTTCAATTACGTTATTTTCCCGTTTTAGAAAAAATTTGTTTCGTTAATAACTCTTACACTGTAATTCCTTTTAAGTTGTTTTTTTTTTTTTTTTTTTTGGGAAAGTCTTGCTTTTCTTTACCGTTTTTAATTTTAGAAAAAGCTCCATATTCTGGGACTTTTTATTTTCTAAGTTTATTTTTGGGATTTCGACCTATGTAAGAGTTTGTAACCTAGAGTTTATGCAACTTTTTATCAATAATATTGTAGAGTTTCTCTCATTCTTCCTTTGTGTGCAAGGTTTGCTCGTTGTGATGAGTTGTTTACCTCGTTTGGACTAGTATGCTAACTAGTCTCTTATGAATTCCGCTGCGTCATTGCGTCAGTTTCTATTACTTATAAACACTAATCGTTATTAGGTTTTTTCACAACAAAATTCTCGAAACTTTTTAAACTCTCCTAGATTTTTTTAATCTTAACATGAGTTCAATAATATTCCAGAAAATGATTTTTATATTATAGAAATATTTTGTTTCTACATGTATAAATGACATCAACAAACGGTAATATCTTAAATAAAGGAAGGTCAATTTTGTTCTTAAATTATTGAAGATATAGAATGATAAAAAAAGGGGCGAATTTTCGTAGTCATCCTTTTAGTTTTACGGTTGTCTCAATTTCGTCCATCCAGTTTCAATTGCAGCCAAATAAACCTTATAGTTTGTTTTATGTTCCAAATTGATAAAATTGTTAACACCGTTAATGAAACTAACGGAAAAATTGGTTTTAGTTTCATGGCTCTTTTAGGGTGCCTCATGAAAAGCCTTAGAGCCAAAAATCTATTATGATTATTTAAGATAAAATGATCAGAAAAATAAGATCTTGACACCGGTTCAAACAGATTGAAAATTAAAACACTTAATTTTTTAACAATATTTTTTACTCCATTCGTCCCTTATTTACAATCCAGTATTCCATTTTGGACTGTCCCTTAATAAGTGTTCATTTTGTAAAGTTAGTGGGTAAAAGTTGGTGCATTGTCTATTGTGTCCCTAAAAGTAGATTCCATTTTGAAAAGTAAGTGAGTAAAAGTGTAATGATGATGGGTAAGTAGGGAAAGTGGAGGAAAAAGTTGATGTGAAATGTATAATGATGATGTCTTTTTAATAAGTTAGAGTTATGAAGCAAGAAACTTAAAAAGGGACGGAGGGAGTAATATATAAACGGTGTAAAAATCCATTGTGACCAATTAAGATAAAAGGATCAGAAGAATAAGATTTTTGTATCGGTTCAAATGGATTGAAAATTGGAAGGAGGATGATTTTAAGATAAAACGCACTTGCCAGTTTTAATGGAAGGAGGATTATTTTCGCGCTCCAATTTTCTCTGGATGCGCTCCTCTCTTTGTCTCCATTAGGGCAAAGTTACTAAATTACCCTCATCTCCAGGCACAACCAGCCCCAAAACGGCATCATTTCGAATTGTTTATATATTAAAAAATATGATTAAAAAAATAAGAGCTTGAATTATCAATCCGGTTGAACTGGTGCGAAGATCTTATTTTTTAATCATTTTATCGTAGATGGTCGTAATGAATTTTTGGCTCAAAGGCCTTTCAACGAGAACTCTAAGGTTTCTTATTTAGTTGCAGGACTTTCTTAGAGTGTCATAATGGATTTTTGGCTTTAAGGCTTTTCAATGGGCACCTTAAGAGAGCCCTAAAATTAAAACCAATTTTTCCGTTAGTTTCATTAATGGTGTTACGATTTTACCAATTTGTAACGTAAAAATAAGTACAAGGTTTGTTTGGTTGCAATTGAAACTGGAGTAACAAAATTGAGACAACCATAAAACTAGAGGGACAACTACAAAAATTTGCCTTACAAAAAACTACAATTTGTAGAGTCTACTGGAATGTATACCACTACTCACTTTGTCAAATTATTCAGAAAGGTAGCAAAGTAGAATTTTGAAGCTAATTTTTGAAAATTTTTGCTAGAGATGCTCTCAGTATTCTGGTAGTAATTTTCATATTTTCTTCTACAATTACATATTTACTCACCAATATGTTATTTTACCGGCAAAAAACATATTGTTTTAAAAATTTATACAAATGGACAAGTTACATTTACTAATTTGTGTGCTCCCCCTAATAAATTTTTTTGGATCCATCTCGGGTAGCAGATCAGGTGTCTCAATTTAATACTTTCTCTCTCATTTCTTTTTCTTTATTGCCTTTTCAAATGAAATATCTTATTACTTAATTTTTGGTATCATCACATCATCTTTATTAACGTTTAGGTTGTACGAAAGAAATTATGTTATGGAGTGATAAATAATGAAAAATGATTTCTACACTCTATTTTTTAATTATGGCACTCTTTTTTTTTTTTGTCTTTTAGTGGAAAAAATGCACATAAAAGCTTCACTAGAAGAGAAGAGATGGAGTGTCATAATAAAAAAATGGAGTGTAGAAATCATTTCCCTAAACAATTCTAGGTAATATTGGAGTAGGTTGGAGCGACTAGCAACCAGCCGTGCTATCCACAGACGAGAATCGCACAGACTCGACACAGATCGTGATGCGAGAACCACTATAGATCTCACATAAATGATCCGAACCGTTCATTAAATTTAAAAAAATTTGCTCCTTATATATGAATGAAAAACTTATATGATTTGATCGAGCTCTTAAAGGTATCTTATTGCATTGATTTTTCGCAAGAGCACTCAAAGAAATAATTTAAATTTAATTAATGATTTTGATCATTTGTGTGTAACTCATAATAAATCCCATATCACGATCTATGTAGAATCTATGCAATTCTTGTCTGTGCGGACAGACTTTACGACTAGCAAACCATGACATGGAGGATAAAATGGAGAAACGGACAGATGATCCCACAAAGTACGGTTACGTTTGGCCCGTATACCATGGCCCAAAAAATTGCAGTCAAGGACCACCATCGCCATATTTTGTTCTCTGGCCCCATCCTTGAACATATCATTGTCTTGATTTTGATCTTCCTTCCACCATTTTGCAACCAGCATTAATGCACCAAAAGTCCATCACATCCACCCTTCTATACTAAGTTGCCATGGGCTCTAGCCCATTTGGCACCTGATTCTCCACATGGGGAGGCTAAGGTTCGAGGTTTCTTGTGGGCGTTTGGAATTTAGAATTATGGATAGTCTCTGAAATTTTTTGTGGATTAATCTACTATGTACTAACTCCCTGCTAACCCTGTCGATGTATACAATATTGGCAAAAAAAAAAGGAAAGAAAAGAAAAGGAAAATGACAGCCAAGGACGTATTTTAATAATTAATACCCGTCAAAGACATTTTCAGCATTAACAAATATTCTCAGCACGTCTTTAGCGGGTATTAATTATCAAAACACATCCTGGGCCGTCATTTTCCAAAAAAAAAAAAAAAAACTAAGTTGCCTTGGAGTGGGTGCTTATAGGGCAGTCTATTTGGGTCCCTTTATTAATAGGGTAATTTTTAGGCCGGTCCCGTTTTTTTGGTTTGGACTTCAAATAGTCTTGACAAAAATAATTTTCCTTTCTTTCAGTCCTTTTTTTTACTATTCATGCAATTTTACTATTTTGCCCATTCTTCTTAACTTTTTGTGTACATGTCCATTTTTAATAAAATTTATATTTTTAGAATCAATTTTTGACCCATATTATTTTGGACAAAAATACCCTTGGTTATGTGGGCTATGAGAACTGTCAATTCTCATAATCAGTTATATGAGAACTGAGCCGTTCTATAGAAAACTGGCTATGTAACCCATATTATTTCGGACAAAAATACCCTTGGCTATGGGGATATGTGAACTGTCAATTCTCATAGTCAATTCTTTGAGAACCGTTCAGTTCTCATAGAAAACTGGCTATTTGAACTGAGTTATGAGAACTGGCTATGTGAACTACCAATTCTCATAATCAATTCTAATGGTTAGTTTTATGAGGATTGACTATGAGAACTGACTATTCTCATTGAAAGCTAGCTATGAGAATGAAGCTGTGTAAACTGAAAAATAAACAGTTTACATAGCCTCACCACACACTAAAATACACAGTTCTCATAGAAAATAAACAGTTCTCGTAGAAAATACACGGTCCAATAGATAGTCCTCGTGGACCATACAAAGCTCTCATTGAAAAATATACAGTTCTCATACAAAAATATACAATTTTCATAGACAATTTTCATTGAAAAATATACAGTTCTCATATAAAAATACTCAATTCTCATAGAAAATTGGTTATGTGACCTATATTTATTTCGGACAAAAATACCGTTGGCTATGTAGGCTATGAAAATTGCCAATTCTCAAAATCAGTTCTATAAGAACCGGTCAGTTCTCATAGAAAACTGGCTATGTGAACTGTCAATTCTCATAATCAATTCTAATGGTAAGTTTTATGAGAATTGACTATGAGAACTGACTATTCTCATAGAAAACTTGCTATGAGAATGAGGTTATGTAAACTGAAAAATAAATAGTTCACATAGACTCACGACACACTAAAATATACAGTTCTCATAGAAAATAAACAGTTTTCGTAGAAAATACACGGTCCAATAGATAGTCCTCATGGACCATACAAAGTTCTCATTGAAAAATATACAGTTCTCATACTATAATATTCAATTCTCATAGAAAATTGGCAATGTAACCCATATTTATTTCGGACAAAAATACCGTCGGCTATGTAGGCTATGAGAATTGCCAATTCTCATAGTCAGTTCTATGAGAACCGTTCAGTTTTCATAGAAAACTGGTTATGTGAACTGAGTTATGAGATCTGGCTATATAAACTGCCAATTCTCATAATCAATTCTAATGGTAGGTTTTATGAGAATGGGACTATCTAAACTGAAAAATAAACAGTTCACATAGTCTTACCACACACTAAAACACACAGTTCTCATAGAAAATAAACAGTTCTCGTAAAAAATACACGGTCCAATAGATAGTCCTCATGGACCATAAAAAGTTCTCATTGAAAAATATGCAGTTCTCATACAAAAATATACAGTTCTCATAGACAATTCTCATTGAAAAATATATAGTTCTCATACAAAAATATTCTGTTTTTATAAAAAACTGGCTATGTAACCCATATTTATTTCGGACAAAAATACCATTGGCTATGTAGACTATGAGAATTGGCAATTCTCATAGTCAATTCTAATAAGAATTGACTATGAAAACTGACTATTCTCATATAGAACTGGCTATGTGAACTGAAAAGTACATAATTCTAGTAGAAAAATACACATACGAACAAAAACAAAAACATAGTTCACATAGCCTACCACACAATTCACATAAATGAAAAAACACAATTCACATAGGTTTAATACACACTAAACGCACGGTCCAAATAGGCTCACCCCACACCAAAACAACTTTATCATCACAAAAAGATATTTCAAGCTCCAAAACCCACTTATATATACTGTATCATCACAAAAAAACAAATGCATCTAATTGATATATACGCCTTTCTTTCTCCATATATCTAATCACTCTGTACATACACACATCTATTACTCCAGTAGAATCTAAGATTAAATATATACGCGTTTCTTAATTTCTCCGTGCCGTGGATTTCGCATCGAGTTAGTTTGGTTCAATCTGAGATTTGAATACCGTGATGGAGGTTGGAGTGGACTCGCCGAAGGCAGGCAGGGTGTCGGGAGTCATGATGGAGTTCCCCGCCACCGACGATGCTTCCTTCTCGCCGCCTTGCATGCCGCGGCAGGGCGAAGGCTCTTGCATGTTGGAGGAGAAGGCCTAGCCTCGACTGTCGAGGAAATAGAGGCCAAGTTCAGAGACGCTGATGAGATTGTGGGATCGGTGGTCTCGGAGTGAGAATTGGTGGTGGAGAGGCGGTGCGGAGGTAGTCTCGGAATGAGATCGAGAGAGAGGATTTGTTATTGATGGCGAGAAGGAGTGACGAAGCGGAATTAAAAGGACAAAAAAGTCATGACATAACATATCCGAGCCTACGCAGGTTTGGAAATAATATTTTGGGTTGGGTTCAAACTGAACCTAAAAAGAAGGACCGACCTCTAATTATCTATAATAAATAAAAGAGCATAACACGACAATTCAAACGCAATAGTATCACACGCACTAGAGAGATCCAAGTGCGGACAATGAGAGTAAATGCCACTGAACCCAATTCCATTACCACCGCTCCGGTTCGGAAAATAAAAGCTAGTGTACGTATGGGCATCCAACGGCTCAAAGTAGGTTTTGAGATAAGGTAAAATAGTACTACTACTCAACAGTATTGAATCTATTGATCAAGGGTTTTGGGCACCATGCATGTACGTGTGCCACTGGGTACTGAATAATTTACCATCTAAAAGTGCGTATAACCAATGTAAATAACCATCACAAACTCAGAAATTTCTCAGTTCTCTCTCTCTCTCTCTCTCTCTCTCTCCATGGCAGAGAAAGAGCACACACCTCTAGCCCCGGCCTCTATCCGCCCTAGCAGCGACGACCAAGAAGCCGCTTTATACCTAAAGAAAATCCACAACAAGAAATACATCAAGTGCTGCGGATGCATATTAGCTCTCCTACTCATCCAAATCATAGTCGTCGTGATCTTGATCTTCACCGTGTTCAAAGTCAAAAACCCGATCATAACGATGAACAGCGTTACCGTCGACAAGCTCGAGCTGATCAACGGCACGACCATTCCCAAATCAGGGTCCAACATGACCCTGACGGTTGATGTATCGATCAAAAATCCTAATGTCGCATCCTTCAAATATCCTAACACGACGACCACAATCTATTACCATGGTACGGTGATAGGAGAGGCGCGTGGCCCACCGGGCCAGAGTAAGGCCCGGCGGACCATGAGAATGAACATGACGGTGGATATCATCACTGGTACGCTAATTTCTAATCCTAATCTGCGGAGTGATGCCGCGAGTGGGATTTTGGCAATGAACAGCTTTACAAGAGTCGGTGGGAGGGTGAAGATGTTGAGCATAATCAAGAAACATGTTGTGGTGAAGATGAATTGCACCATGTCTATCAATATCACAAGCCAGGCTATTCAAGATCAGAAGTGCAAAAGGAAGGTCAAGCTATAGGCCCTTACGGCAGGGTTTTAAACATATGTGGTTATGTGTCGTATCAATCGCAACGAAATTTTGGACCTCCTATACCGTTATTTATCTTTGCAGGAGCCAATACATGGCCTTATCACCGATGCTACGTTTCCCGATACTGAGATTTATTTAAAACCCTGCCTTAAGGTTAATTTGTTGGCTTTTTATTAGTGTGGTATAGAAATCAGGAGCTGGAGTTGTACTACATATACAGAATTAAACCACAAAAAGTATCCAGAAACTTAAGTGTCCGGACGAGATTTACTTAGGATCTTGCCCACAATATTACGAGGTTGAAGACACTCCACATTTATTTTCTAGATTATTTGATGTGGTTTCGTTCTGAATAAATATGAACTTATCGTAGATGAAGTATTGTATATATACATAAAGATTTGAGTTAACTTATGGAGTTTTTCCCTTTGACTTATTGGATTGTTATGTACTCCAGTATATACCATTTCAGCTCTCCATGATTTGTTTCGATCGAGTCTTCTCACTACATACCGTTAATGCTTTTCATTTTATTTATTTTTTGTGTTTTTAGCTTTCACATTAGTTCTTGACTTCTGTCTCTTTTTTTATTCGCGAAAGTTAGTATGTTAGAATAGTTCGACTAGCACATTGAAAATGAAGTTGAAGTACTACTGGCCTCCTTTTTTTTTTGGCATTCATTTTGTTAGTGGGAAGTGCTACAATACACACCCTTTATTTGGGTGTGTATCATATGCACCATCATTGAAACACATCAAAATGTTATGATTCCCAAAATGTTATAAATCTATTGCTAAAAAGTTACGAATCATATTGATGAAAAGTTAAGAATTTTAATATAAAAGTTACGACACGAAATAAAATGTTATGAATGACCAGTCCTATAAGTAATTTTTTATGAGGTGACACAATATGAACCACACAACATGTGTGCATATGATACACACCTTAAAGGGGCGTGTATTAAAGACTTTCCCTTTGTTTAGGGGTAACTAACTAGCTGCCCCATTTTCAGTCGAAAATTTAACTTAGACCGTGCATTAATTTCATAAAACTCGTCAGCTGGATCGTGTTGAGCGAATTTAATTTTGTTCACCCTCGTTAACAGATTACCCTCCTTCTGATTGGTTGAAATGGTGTAGATCCTTCAGCAAAGTGGTGTGATGCTTATCAAAAAATGTGTTACAGGAATGAGACCTATATCATTTCAATCAATAAGAAAGAAAGTAACATTGTGAACAAAATTGCACTCGTTTTCAGCAGACGTTGATAACCCAGACAACGACTTACAAATTACAATATATGTCTTGACAAATGAATCACAAATATTATTTTAAGAATTTGATTTGAAGATACTGTGGCAGCCTCATAGTTGGACCTTGGTGACAGGAGTACGTTCATACGGGGAATAAATTCTTTACGCTGGAATAAAAGTTCAATTTTTCTACCACTGCTATGGGGGCTCCATTGGGTATTTATTGTTGTAATCTAAATTGTTCATTTTACAGGGCATGCATAATAGTATATATATCTCTACAAAAAATTACCTTGATTGAATATCGATAGATATATCAAAATTTGAAATTTGGTGCATAAAATGGCCGGTTTTATTTGATCCATAGTTTAAAAGTTAAATTGTTTATGATCGTCAATTTTACAAAACAAATTAAAAATTCGATATACTTATCGATGTTTGATCAAACTGATTTTTTACATGAATATTCTACCCTGTGAGCCCTGCAAGATGAACAATTCAGATCAATAACTGACACACAATGGAGCCCACAATGGCGATGGTGAAAAAGTGACTTTTACTCCGGCGGTATAATGAATTTATTTTTTATCAATTATATGCACTCATTTTCCATTCGATTAAGAAAGGCTATTTCCAGCCATTCGATTAGTCAAAAGATCCAGATGGCCGAATCCGAACACTTTCAACAAGTTGATTGAAAAAGCCCGTGGGGACGGAAACATTGCTTTCAAATTAATTTCTGGTCCACACTAAAAATATCTCGAGCAATATGTTTGAAAATCTTGCCCCTATATGTCAAACATGAGCATTGAGCATTTGGTTTCCACACTTTGACAATACAATACAAATTGTGTTGTGACTTGTGATGACTAAAAGAATCCGGCTTTTCTGACTGCAGAGAAAAGTGCATAATTTAATCTGAACCGTTCTTATTGACAATTAAGGGTTTGGATCTATTGAATTTTTAATTTACCGGTACATAAAAGTATTTTATTACTGATAAAGAATTCAAAACAACTCTAGACTATTACAAACGCTTATCGACAGTTGCGATCATTTGAACTACACGTCTGCCATCCTAATTAGACAAACCATATCCCTATAAAATACAGATTTAGTGACCAGCTTGTGATGACTTTGAGAACAAAATACAAACTGTGTCGGGACTTGTGATGACTTTGGTTAGCCTAGATGATTGTTGAGATTACCATGCTAGCCCGGTGGGTAGGTTTTTACCTCAGGAATGCGAGGTTCCAAAAATAATACAGAGCTTGGGGTCTTTTGGCTAAATAAGTCAAGTCAAGGGAAAATGACGGCCGATGACGTGTTTTTGATAATTAATATCCACCAAAGACATGTTTATTTTATTATTTTTCAAAAACAAATTGCATTTGCTAGTTTCGCATCAAATGTTTGTGAATTATTGGTTCGACTCGACGAGAGAAATTAGAAAAGCAAAAAATTATGGTCAAAACCAATTTTTTTTAATTAAAGACGAAAAAAGACTTATTGCATATTTTTGTCTTTATTCAAAATAATTTAGGTTTTCGATCATAATTTTTTACTTTTTAGATTCTCCGTGTGATGATGAAGCAATAATCTACACAAAAATTGACGAAAAAAATAACCCAAATAGATTATTATTATCAAAAAGAGGAAAGTCTACTTTCACCCCCTGTGGTTATCGCCATGTGCGGATACCCCCCTTATAGTTCAAAACTGACCATATAACCTACCTATGGTTTTGAAAATGTGCGAATAGACCCCCTGCCGTCATGTTTTCCATCCATATTAACGGACACAACATTAAAGGACGGTTATACCCCTATTACGTCCTTTGATTCTTTTTCTTTTTTAAATCTAACCACACCATCCCGTATACCAAAAATTGAATCCAAACCATTGATATTGTAATTTTTGACGAGTATTACGTCTATGCCGAAATTCAAGTCAATAAAAAAATGAAAAGCTCATGGTCAAATCGATTTTGTTATGAAATTAAAATTTCAAATTTGAATTTACTAAAAATTAGATCGCTGGGTTATTGATGTCTGATCGAGATGATTTTTTTACAGAAATATTGTATTCTTTATTTAATACATTATTAACGACTCAGATTACATTCTAGATGTGTGTGAGATACACATCCGTTAATATGGATGGAAAACATGACGGCAGGGGGTCTATCCGCACATTTTCAAAACCACAAGCAGGTTATGTGGTTAGTTTTAAACCATAAGGGAGATATCACACATGGCAATAACAATAAGGGGTGAAAGTGGACTTTCCTCTATCCAAAACACCCCAAAGGTTTCGGCGAGGGTACTTGCAAGATTCAATGAATTGAACGTAAGGCTCTCGGGCCAGGATTTGACCGAAAGTACACAATACTATGCTGTGAATTAATAATACTCCCTCCGTCCCTTATTAGAAGTCCAGTATTCTATTTTGGGCTGTCCCTTAATAAGTGTTCATTTTGTAAAGTTAATGGGTAAAAGTTGGTATATTGTCTATTTTGTCCCTAAAAGTATATTTCTTTTTGAAAAGTTAGTGAGTTAAAGTGTAATGATGATGGGTAAGTAGGGAAAGTGGAGGAAAAAGTTGATGTAAAAGGTGTAATGATGATGTTTTTTTAATAAGTTGGAGTTACGAAGCAGGACATTTAAAAAGGGACGGAGGGAGTAATTTTGAACATCTTTTGTATAGGATGAAGGGAATATTTACTTATGCCAAAATTTTTGCTCAAAATAGTCTTTGCTTCCTGCTCATGGGCGGCGCAAGGTGTGTTGATTTTAGACTCTCTTTCAATTTCTTTTTCTTTTTTGAACTGAGACAGCCTTGTGAATACTGCATGTTAGAAGCCTAATCGTAACTCATGATCAATCGATAAAATAAGGGAAAATAAAAGTTTTTCTATTTTGAGTTCCATACAAATAAGTTTTTCTATTTTGAGTTCCATACAAATAGTAAAAGATTTAAGCGGTGGGCTTGGTAGACGAAAAGTTTACAGGGTGGCCTGGGACTTCAAATTACTAGTGAGGCTCCATATTAATAATAGATAATTAGAAGCCGGTCCTTCTTTTTAGGTTCAGTTTGAACCCAACCCAGAATATTATTCTCAAACCTGCGTAGGCTCGGATATGTTATGTCATGACTTTTTTGCCCTTTTCATTCCGCTTCGTCACTCCTTCTCGCCATCAATAACAAATCCTCTCTCTCGATATCATTCCGAGACTACCTCCGCACCGCCTCTCCACCACCAATTCTCACTCCGAGACCACCGATCCCACAATCTCATCAGCGTCTCTGAACTTGGCCTCTATTTCCTCGACAGTCGAGGCTAGGCCTTCTCCTCCAACATGCAAGAGCCTCCGCCCTGCCGCGGCATGCAAGGCGGCGAGAAGGAAGCATTGTCGGTGGCGGGGAACTCCATCATGACTCCCGACACCCTGCCTGCCTTCGGCGAGTCCACTCCAACCTCCATCATGGTATTCAAATCTCAGATTGAACCAAACTAACTCGATGCGAAATCCACGGCACGGAGAAATTACGAAAGGCTTATATATTTAATCTTAGATTCTACTGGAGTAATAGATGTGTGTATGTACAGAGTGATTAGATATATGGAGAAAGAAAGGCGTATATATCAATTAGATGCATTTGTTTTTTTTGTGATGATACAGTATATATAAGTGGGTTTTGGAAATTGAAATATCTTTTTGTGATGATAAAGTTATTTTGGTGTGGGGTGAGCCTATTTGGACCGTGTGTTTAGTGTGTATTAAAACTATGTGAATTGTGTTTTTTCATTTATGTGAATTGTGTGGTAGGCTATGTGAACTGTGTTTTTGTTTTTGTTCGTATGTGTATTTTCTTTGAGAATTGTGTATTTTTCTACTAGAACTATGTACTTTTCAGTTCACATAGCCAGTTCTATATGAGAATAGTCAGTTTTCATAGTCAATTCTAATAAAACATACTATTAGAATTGTCTATGAGAATTGCCAATTCTCGTAGTCTACATAGCCAACGGTATTTTTGTCCGAAATAAATATGGGTTACATAGCCAATTTTTTATAAAAACTGAATATTTTTGTATGAGAACTGTATATTTTTCAATGAGAATTGTCTATGAGAACTGTATATTTTTGTATGAGAACTGCATATTTTTCAATAAGAACTTTTTATGGTCCATGAGGACTATCTATTAGACCGTGTATTTTTTACGAGAACTGTTTATTTTCTATGAGAACTGTGTGTTTTAGTGTGTGGTGAGACTATATGAACTGTTTATTTTTCAGTTTACATAGTCCCATTCTCATAAAACTTACCATCAGAATTGATTATGAGAATTGACAGTTTATATAGCCAGATCTCATAACTCAGTTCACATAGCCAGTTTTCTATGAAAACAGAACGGTTCTCATAGAACTGACTATGAGAATTGGCAATTCTCATAGCCTACATAGCCAACGGTATTTTTGTCCGAAATAAATATGGGTTACATTGCCAATTTTCTATGAGAACTGAATATTATTGTATGAGAACTGTATATTTTTTAATGAGAACTTTGTATGGTCCATGAGGACTATCTATTGGACCGTGTATTTTCTACGAAAACTGTTTATTTTCTATGAGAACTGTATATTTTAGTGTGTGGTGAGGCTATGTGAACTATTTATTTTTCAGTTTACATAACCTCATTCTCATAGCAAGTTTTCTATGAGAATAGTCAGTTTTCGTAGTCAATTCTCATAAAACTTACCATTAGAATTGAGTATGAGAATTGATAGTTCACATAGCCAGTTTTCTATAATAACTGACCGGTTCTCATAGAACTGACTGTGAGAATTGGCAATTCTCATAGCCTACATAGCCAACGGTATTTTTGTCCGAAATAAATATGGGCCACATAACCAATTTTCTATGAGAATTGAGTATTTTTGTATGAGAAATGTATATTTTTCAATGAAAATTGTCTATGAAAACTGTATATTTTTGTATGAGAACTGTATATTTTTCAATGAGAGCTTTGTATGGTCCACGAGGACTATCTATTGGACCGTGTATTTTCTACGAGAATTGTTTATTTTCTATGATAACTGTGTATTTTAGTGCGTAGTGAGACTATGTAAACTGTTTATTTTTCAGTTTACACAGCTTCATTCTCATAGCCAACTTTCAATGAGAATAGTCAGTTCTCATAGTCAATCCTCATAAAACTAACCATTAGAATTGATTATGAGAATTGGTAGTTCACATAGCCAGTTCTCATAACTCAGTTCACATAGCCAGTTTTCTATGAGAACTGAACGGTTCTCAAAGAATTGACTATGAGAATTGACAGTTCACATACCCCCATAGCCAAGGGTATTTTTGTCCGAAATAATATGGGTTACATAGCCAGTTTTCTATAGAACGGCTCAGTTCTCATAGAATTGATTATGAGAATTGACAGTTCTCATAGCCCACATAACCAAGGGTATTTTTGTCCAAAATAATATGGGTCAAAAATTGATTCTAAAAATATAAATTTTATTAAAAATAGACATGTACACAAAAAGTTAAGAAGAATGGGCAAAATAGTAAAATTGCATGAAAAGTAAAAAAAAAAAAGGACTGAAAGAAAGGAAAAATATTTTTGTCAGGACTATTTGAAGTCCAAACCAAAAAAACGGGACCGGTCTAAAAATTCCCCCTTTTATTACTAGCAACTTGCTCTATATCAGTGCATGCTTTGATCCACATAAACTCATAGTCCATATATGGGCATGTAGTCAGGACCTTCCATTTTTTGACCGAATTTCGATGATCCGAGCCGCTTATTCAGAACGTAATTTTAAAATTACTCGCGAAAAATTGGCAAAAAAATGACCTGAAAAAGCTTGAGTTGAGCAGTTTTTTATTGAACCGTTCAATAAAAAACTGTTAGGATACTATGTTGAGGTTATTACTCTAACATAAAATTCTATATAAGATTACAATTATTTCTAAAAAAGTATCGGCTCATTTACATGCATGAGCCCCACAACAAAGTGTATCGATCTCGTTTAATTGTGCGACATAGAAAGGTTCCGGGACACTGAGGCTCCGTTCCAGAAATCTTCTTAAAAAATAAGCAGCTTATTCCACATTTTTAAATTGAAAAATAATGTAAATGAAAAATAATTTTTTAATTTTTCTTGCACCGTATTAAAGATCTTGATGAGATCTATCAAACTAGATCCATATTTGTAGGAAAATTATTTGCGTAAACACATTATTTTTGAGCTTGAAATTGCCTTTTTAAAAAATAAGGACTTATTTAAGGTTCCGGAACGGAGCCTCAATAATTACTACTTGGTGGGGCTGCTATACAGTGACGTTTTTCTATGTTTTGATGTTACAACTAATGCTCTATTATTATAATGACTGATGAAGAAAGAAAAATGAATTAGCTACAAAAAGTTCTCAAGCATCCTAACGTAACGTTGTTGCGGATTAAAGGAAAAAAACGTTGTAAACAAAGGGGCGTATAGGAAACATGCATTTTAATTACACATATCCTACTCCTCTTAAATAAGAAGGAGTTTCTGAGTGCGTTTCGCTTGGTTTCCCATCGCTTGGTTTCCCACCCCCACCCCTGTTTGGCTTTCCCACCCCCACCCCTGTTTGGTTCTTACCCACGTGGCTCTCACTCACTCACACGTACATCATCTCCCCCACCACGCTAACACACCCGTTCTCTCTCCTGAACTGTCTCAGAACAGACCCATTCTCTCTCTGTCTGGCTCTCTCTCTCTCTCTCTCCACTGCCCATCCACGGCCAAACGCCCCTGCTGCTCCCCACCTTCCGATCCGCTCGTCGTAACTGCGAGGCCTAGGTTTTCGATTTCCAGACGGGATCCAAAGCACCGACTTCTGGAACCATTTCTAGGTCTATTTTCTGTGGGTGTTAATCCTTTGTGGTTGTAGATCTACGATCGGAGAATTCTCTCTCTCTCTCTCTCTCGTGCGCGCGCGAGATTCCAACTTTGCACTATCACAATCATAGAGTAGATCTCTCCATTTGAGATTTGTTCGCTTCTGCTCGCCTAGATTCGTAGCTCCGTCCACCGCTCAAATCGATGGATTGTACGCTCAAATCGACGGCTTGTGCTCCTCCTGAAAAGGTTTGGCTCCGTTCTTGGTGGCTTTTTTAGATGCATGTTCTTCGCTGCGGTTTGGCTATTATGGCTGCGATTTTTTTTGGTTTGGCTAATGAGGCTGCGATTTTTTTTAGGGTTTGTTGGTTGTCGATCGGAGGTTTGTTGGTCGTCTCGGTCGCTCCTCAGGTACGGAGAGAGAGTATGAGCAAAGCAAGGAAACCAGTCAACTCACACTCACAGGAAGATCTAGGTCATGAAACCCGACTACCAGAAATCACACAAGGTATACATATTTTCTGTGGGTGTTAATCCTTTGTGGTTGTAGATCTAGGGTTTTCTTTGAATTTTGTTTCGATATATCTGAATTTTCGGCATTGCATGTGTTTGTTAGTGCTAATTTCTCTGGGTATTGATTGTGATTGTGATTGTTGGTATTGATTTTGCAGAGACGTAAAGTTGGTTACATGGTTCTTTGGTTAGTGTGTGAGAGAGGGGGGAGAGGGTTGAAGCAGAGAAGAAGAATTGAAGGAACGGATGGGTTATCAAACCTTGATTTGCTTCTCTTGGTAAGATGTTACTCTACCTACCAGTTTGATACCAATTGTTAGTTTCAGTGGTTTGTTTTTCAGTGTAGAGTTATCTGTGTTAGTTTGTTTTTCAGTGTAGTGGTTTGTTTCAGTGATAAATTTTACTGTTGGGCTCTTACTTGCATGAAGCGGAAGCGTGGAAGAGGAGTTATGTAGAAGCGCCTATGGTTAGAAGCGCCGAGAGGAGCGTATATGTTCTACATACACTTTTTTTTTTTTCCTTTTTAGATGGAATATAAGCTCACATATAATGCCCGTCGTTAAAACAGCCCAAACAATATATAACAAAGTAGCCGAAAGCCCGAAACAAAATGAATAGATAAGCTCTGTAGAATATTATAAGGCCCAAATTGAAGCCCCTTTTAATGTACAAGCCCAAACAGACCCATCATTTCTTCCATTTAATATAGAAGCCCATCTATAAACCCAATCATTTCCAACATTTTCTTCCTTCTATCTGGTGGTGCTGTTTGTCTGACCTTCTTGTGGTGCTGCTCCAATCTGTTACTGCTGTTTTCCTGCTCTAAGACTTCACATGGGCGCAGCTCGCTCCCATCGTGTTTAAGATCACGCTCCTATCTAGATTTAGTCGTGTCCCAGTCATGAATCTCACTATGGAGCGCAAATTGCACTCCTGTGCCTGGGCTAGGAGCACTCAAGGAGAGCAAGTAATTAGGCCAAATTTTGAGGTTCTGGCATTAATTTTTTTGGCATTAATTTTTTTTTGGAATTGGATGAACTAATTGAGTTCAAACTATATCTACATGGACTTTTGACCAAAGCTCCCTTAGTTCAATATGATTGGGAGTTTTAGATAATTATGAAATTTTATTCTATTTGAAAGCGCACAAAGATTAACCACACAGACTAACATTTTCATTGATGTTACAACTCGGAAACGTCTCCCCTTCCAATGAATGATTAAATTTTTAAGAAACAGAGGTCATCTATATGTTCATAGGCAGCAACTTCCTAAATACATATATATGCATTAGCGTGGAATGATCAAGTAAAAACTATATTAGAGAGCTTGAAAAAATATTATTTCCAGTGCTCACCACTTGAAGTTAGACACTTTTCTTATTGAATAGATTCCTGGATATTAGTAGAGTACTTAAGTGTTGTGTGATCATAGCATTGATGATAGATGTGTTTGGTTTGTCATTTTTCCGGCTATCTGTAGTTAAGATTATTATAGATGATTGAGAGCTGTCCCTTTTCTCTAGGTTTTGGCTGCACTAGGAAAGGTCTATTTTGAACAGATACTTCCTGATATCATTCGCAACTGTTCTCATCAGAAAGCATCCGTCCGTGATGGTTATTTGACACTTTTCAAGGTGAGGAGGATAAAATGAATATTTGGGATATGCAATGGCAGTAATTGCTTCATGAAATTTCTTCTGTTATTTGTTTGTAAATGTATTTCTGTTGTAGTATTTGCCAAGGTCATTAGGTATCCAATTCAAGAACTATTTGCAACAGTTGTTGCCTGCTATCCTTGATGGTAAGTAATCTTTTCCTCCTTGTCTTTGTGTTTTGTATCTATGTGTTCAGTTATTTTTTCATTTGTACTCTCCATCATAATCCTTGCTCCTACTTTGAGATGTCGTCTGGTTGTACCATTGCACAGGCCTTGCGGATGAGAATGAGTCTGTACGTGAGGCCGCACTCAGTGCTGGGCATGTCCTGGTTGAGCATTATGCAACAACGTACGTGCTTTTGGTTGTGCATCTAATTGTTCCAAATTTCCGTGCTCTACATAATTCTGAAGTTGATCTAGGCTCTAGGGATTACAAATTCATGGAGATAATTAGTATCATGTTGGTAGCTTAAGCTTGTAATAAAGTACTTGAATATGCATGACATGAAAATGATGGACGTCATGTTTAGGGAATCAGTTTGCTTTGTATTAACACTTTTTCCTGACCATGTCAGGTCATTGCCCCTGCTCCTTCTAGCTGTTGAAAATGGTATTTTCAGTGATAGTTGGCATATTCGACAAAGTTCTGTTGAATTGTTGGGTGATCTCTTGTTCAAGGTACATGCTACTCATCCTTGTCAAGGTTATCTTGAAGGAATATATCTTTTCTATTATCTGAGATGGCCGATATCTTTTAGGTAGCTGGAACTTCTGGAAAAGCACTTCTTGGGGGTGGTAGTGATGATGAAGGTGCAAGTACCGAGGCAGAAGGACGTGCTATCATTGAGGTTCTTGGAAGAGAGAAGCGTAATGAGGTTCTTACTGCATTGTATATGGTTCGAACTGACGTGAGCATAACAGTGCGCCAGGTACTTATCGTGTTAATGAAATGACTTGATTTGCTGTTAGTATATTCTCTCCCCTTTTAGATTTTTCTTTTTGGTCATGTAGACATGTGTGGAAGATCATAGTTGCAAATACTCCAAAGACTCTGAAGGAAATTATGCCAGTGTTAATGAATACTTTGATTACTTCTCTAGCATCGCCTTCCTCTGAAAGGCGCCAGGTCTGCCATTGCTCTTTTAGTGTTTTTTTGGCTATCATGGAGCTTCCACAGTAGATACTGATATGTATATCTTTTCAGGTTACTGGGAGATCACTTGGTGAGCTTGTTAGGAAGCTTGGAGAGAGTGTTACCTTTGATCATTCCAATTTTATCACAAGGGCTAAATGACTCTAATGGAAGTAGAAGACAAGTGAGGGTTTTTCCCCTTTAAATTCCAGTTTACAGATCTTTAGCTTTCCTTTCCACTCCGGCTCGATAAATATCTCTTGCGGATGACCATCACTGCTTACAGGTTTCCTCCCCAACATTATGATGTTGTAAATATATTTCTTAAGAATTTCTGCAAGAAATGTTTTTTTCCTTGTTCTTATTTGTTCCTTATTCTTCAGGTTCTAAGGAGAAACTGGAATGGGAAATAAGGTATAAGATTGCTTTAGGCACAGCTGAGGGTCTTTCATATCTTCACGAAGGGTGTGAGCGGAGAATTATACATACAGACATCAAAGCTGCTAACATTTTGCTTAGAGAGGATTTTGAGCCGCAGGTATACCTCTCCTCAGATCAAAGTATGGTAGATTGAAACACTCCTATGGATTTTGAAGTTTTTAGAATAACCTGAGCAAACAATTACTATCAACAAGTGTACTGTTTTTCCTGAATACTATTTGATTCCTGCTGTCTTTGCTGCAATTGACAGAAAGCAAGCACTTAGCGTCTTACTCCTGACTTTGCACGTGGTTGACAAATATGCTCCTTTTTTCCTTTTTTGGCGACTGTTGTGAGTTGTGACGGACTAATTTCACATAATTATGCGACTCACTAACTCAACAAAAATATACGGCTGGTGGCAATTATAAGCTTTTTCCATTTACACTCTTATACTGTTATGAATCTTCTTGTTGTCGATGTTTGTGGCCTAACGTAACTTACTTAGATATTTTTGGTAGGACACTTGGTTTGGGGTCCTAATGATATTCATAAGCTTGTGGTTGATGGGTGCTCAATTTGTAATACAAAAGACAGTAGATTTTCAACTTCCTCCTTTTAAATTGTTTCGTAAAATACTATATCTTGAGTATATAGAGTATTGTCAAATCAGAATACATTTCGTGTTTTTGTGTTTCATCTTTTATGTAGTGAACTGGGATATGTGTCACGCATCAGGGAAAGCAAGTACAAGTTGGACAGTTAGTTACACAACATAGAGGAATATGTAGCGCTTTTGTTGGGGTTAGATAATGCCATCCACAATGGACATGATAGATGATCAGTAGCTGCCACCAGTGAGTGAGCCATAGATATATAACCTTCCCTATCATCAACAAAATCCATAATTTCAAGGAAAATCCAAACCAATCCACACAACGGGCATGAATAACGTGCTTTGCACGTTAGCGCGCAACTAGTTTTAAAGAAGTAATTCTTTGGGATAGCGAAAATGTTTTCCATAGGTAATTGTTAAGAGCCCTGCTACACACAGACAGTCTGTGCACAGATTTTGTTGTGGGGCCCACCACGGATTTCATACATATAATTCGAGCCGTTCATTAAATGTAAAATAATATTTTGGGGTTCTCGTTAAAAAATTAGCTCAATTCGATACTTATAGATGCTTGATCCAATCGTCCAATTTTTCATTATTCTAAAATCTGAATGAAAAGTTAGACAATTGAATCGAGCATTTATAGGTATCAGATTGAGCTTATTTTTTGAGAGAACCCTTAAAAAAAACATTTTACATTTAATAAACGGCTTAGATCATTTGTGTAGGATCCTTGGTGGGCCCCACATTAAAATTTGTGCACATATTGTCGGTGTGTGTAGACTTTCTGAACTGTTAACCAAAACTAGGTGCTTTGAGACGTGCAAGGCACGTCTATCATGCCCATTGTGGAGATTGATTTTGATTGTTTCAGAAAATTTTAGATATGTAAGGGCATACCAATTTTAGATGTGTATGGGCATAGCAAAAGTTGTATGCATAAGTTTGATCAAGGGTTTGATCATAACTAACTGTTTGCAATTGTGCTACATAAGTAACTGTGATTTATGACTAACTACACGACTTTGGCTAGCATCAAAGTAGAGTTTGTGCAAGTTAGACAAAACAAAAGTCTTTGGATTGCAAACATGAGTCTAAATTCCAAATACAAGAAAAGAAATGGGAAAACTGAAATAATCCCATGTATAATGTATCTATGGTGCATAAATATCAAGAAATAGAGAATCAAAAAGAAACCAAGACAACTTTCTGTCTATTTCCGCCAAACATAGTGTTCATAAGTATCAATCAGACTTAGATTACTAAAAGTACAATTGCCTATATTAAGTTTACAACAATGCTACATACACTCCTACCAAAGCCCTTGACTAACCTCCAGAGAGATACACACAACCAACATCAATGGAAATCCTAAAACACTACATTTTCACATCATGAGTTAACAACTGGGAAAAAATATGTACAGCACAGGGACAAAGCATACTCCCCTTTAGGTGCACAATATAGAAATTCAATAGCTATTTTAATCATAAAACAAAAATCATCGTGAAAGCAACCAAACTATAAATGCACACATGTTACTTTACTTAATTCTAATAAACATAGAAATATCTTACCCACATATCATCACCAATATGCAGAGTTAGCAACTTTGACCATTCCAAACTACATTAGCAAGCTCAAATCTCAAATCTTTAGAAGTCGTCCAAATATGGCATAATATAACCCCAACAAAAGTGCTACATATTGCCTAAGGTTAAACAATAGAAACTGTAGAAAAGATAAAACACATTCTAGCCACATCAATCACATCCAAATATGAAAATGGAACTAAAACAATTGATACCTAGTTTGTATATGAGGGCTCAACAACAGATTTAATTTCTATTGCATAAAAAAAAAAAAAAAACTTATGCAGATAATGCATATGAACACCAACTTCTCACATAGGGGCCAGTGGAAATAAAGCCCAGCCGTGGGATCGAAGTTAACACCAAACAGTCTCAGTCTGAGGTTAATTTATCTATACAAATGCAAAAGGACTAGCATCAAAGTAGAGTTTGTGCAAGTTAGACAAAGCAAGAGTCTTTGGATTGCAAGTTCTTCGTGTCAAAAAAAGAAAATTTATTTTGGGTTAAGAAACTGTAGTTTATGCTTATTGACTTCTAACCCAACAAAAATACATGTACCATTTTCATCTCCTCCATGTTGAGTACTCGGTTGTTCCTAAGCAGCTGCTATGCATGAATTTATTAACTTGCAAGTAATTGGTGAGTTCACCAGGTTTTCTGCTAGCATTGTTAGTCAAGATTGAAAATGACTGAAAATATCGAAGACTATCGAAGAATGCAACTAACTTCAATCTTCAAAAGCCAGAGAGGATTATGATATCCTACTCGTACACCTTCCGCTTATTGTTAGCCCCATTTTCCATTTTGCGATATTCCAAAATGTTAGTCTCCCTTTGAAAAGACACATGGTTCTAGATTTCCAAAAATAGGTTGCTAGCAAGAAGAGATTCATGAAATAAATGAGCAAGACATTATATACATTTTTATAAAATGTATTTGTAGAAGGGTTATAGTCTAATAGATCAAGATGAGAATTGATGTTTACAGGTAAAGGATAAGACACCCATGTATCTACAAAACTGATACATCAGACTCTAACCCTTAAAAACCATACAATTACAGATCATCGTCCAACAATTTTTTCTTCTTTTTAGAAGAACATCACTAATAAACTATGAGTAATCTTTCCCATAAAATTGATCATTACTATAAGCAATTTAAGTTCGTTAATTAAAGGAACTTATAGTGCCATTCACATGTGCCCGGTTGACAACACTAAAGGTACCTGCAAGGTAGGAATATAGTATTCATTGAGTCTATTCAAGCACTATAATCTCCGTAAATGCATAGATCTTCTCAATCAAGAATGGAGTTTTGTGGGCAGCATGCCCTTGGAATTTCCGGATCCCAAGGCGCGTTTTTTTGGCGGGAAAAGAACAGGATTTCGTTCCTCGTCTTTTGCCAAAAGGCAGCCTGATTAGATCGAGGGAGCGCGAGCGGAGAAGCAGGCGCTCGCAAAACACAGAGTCGCCACCTGGGTTTGAAGGTCCGTCACCCAAGGAACCGTATTTTGAAACACCTGCCGTGCCGTTTTGATTTGAAAAAGTGAAGGAACCAGTCCGTCATAACCATATCTGGGTTCGGGAGCCAGGTTACGAGAGGGGAAGGTTTTTAAGGCACCCCTCTCGCCCAATCCGGAGATCGGTCTCTACTTAGGCATTTTGTGAAAATATTGTGATTCGCTTTCTTCTTTAACCAATTTTAAGCCAATTAGGGCGGGGAACAGCTTAAGGGGATTAAAACTGGAACAAGTTTGCAAGATGTGATTAAATACGGCATGGATGAATAATGAAATAAGTAAAATGGGATAAGATTTAATCTCTGGTCAAACCTGGACCAAAACAGCTCAAAGAGTGAGTGTACCACTTGACTACCACCTTTGCATGCATGGATCTACGTGCATGCAAAGATGTGTATCGCGCGATACACTTACTCTGTCGCGCGCGGGACCATGTTCCAACACAGATTAAATTTTATCCCCTTCTGGGCTCTGGAAGGACCAGTGCACACCCAGGGGGCAAACCAAGCAGTTTATATGGACTGGAAGTAAATAATTAATCCTAATTATTACAAACAGGAACTGAAATAAATTGAAATACAACCCCTAAACAGAGGGGGTATGAAAACAAAGGCCAAGGACCAAGTTGCTCATGCAAGGGCAACTTCTGGGATCAACAAGACTGTCGCGCGAGACAGTAACTATACCGCGCGATGGTCTTGACTGGACTTCCAGGAATTGCTTTGCATGTTCTGAGCTCTGGCACAAATCCAGATGCAACCCAGAAGCATTCCAACAAATTCAATAAGCAAGAGAAGCTAAACTATGTATTTTAACTTGCTTGACAGTGAGCTAAAATCCTAACAAAGCTCAAAATACATGACAATAAGTAAATACAACAAAAACCAATCATCCCCAAACCCCACGAGGTCCATCGCGTGGGACACCAGTGTGTCGCGCGAGATAGATAGACCATCGCGCGAGGGTATGATTCGCGGCACAGTTTGTGTCTCGCGCGAGGTAGCCACCTGTCGCGCGTGGGTCAACAGTCAAAGCTTTGACTTTGACCACACCTGGCAAGATGTGTCTCGCGCGAGAGAGAATGTGTCTCGCGCGATTGTCAAACTCCAAACCAAGGCTGAAATGATTCTTATTTTAAAACAAGGGGTCCAAAGGGTCCAAAAAGAGGGGGCTCCTATCCACACCAAGCTCAAACCTTTCCCATTCTCAAGCCTGCTTCTTGATCCGTTTCATCATCGGGAAAACAAGAAACCGTAAAACGATCAAGAGATTCAGATTGGGGTGTCTACAAGTTTCAATTCCACAATTCAATATTCCCATCAATCCAATTGATCCACAATGAACATATCTTTCAAAGAAAAAGAAAGAAATAGACATACAAAGATTAGCCCAACTAATGAGTAAAACTTTTTAAAAAAAGGCCCATTGGAAGTTGTTATGTCAATGTGTCCCCAGAAAATGAGCTGCTTCTACTTCCTTAAGAAACTGGTACATCAATAGAGATACAATTAGAAATTGACAATGCGGTTTAAAAAACCCATCTTTGCAAGGAAAAACCTGCCACCAATCACATTATAAGAATTCAAATTCAACCAAAACACATATACTAAGTAAAAATTTCGTAAAACCAGTCAAAAGCAAGCCTCTCCTTCTCCAAATTCTAAGAAGGAATTAGGGAATGCATGCTTACATTCAGTCACACCAAACAACAAATGGATCTCATGATGACAACTCATGAGTTCCTAATCAGCCTTGCAAAAGGAATGGTACTGGCGAGAATGTGTATTGAACTAATAAGGGATAATCAACACCATCAACCATTCCTACTTAGTAACCCAACAAAATGTGATTATGTCCAAATGAGGATAATAACTTTTTAATCTGCCTAATGATTCATAACAACCAGCATTCCAAAAAAAAAAACACTTAATAAAGATCATGGCTAATATCGAATAAATTTTCTTCCAAACCCTCCCATGACACAACCTGTGGAACCGTTGGTATCACACCTGGTAATGGTGCAGCCAACTGCTTCTGCAAACCCACCCACCAATTTCGTGCCATACCCTTTAACCTGAACGTTGCTAATGTCACCTTCTGGGCATCGGTCACACCCATGGCATCAAACACCCTTACCATAGACTTTAACCACTCCTCTGCCTCACCGGGAATCATAGACCCCCCAAACTCTATGATGAACAGCATCTTAAACCGCTCTAATAAGCTAGTACCTGTTCCACTCTCCATTGCCTGTGCGGTCTGTAATTGCATAAGGGCTGCTTATTGTTCTGTGTATTGAGCCATAGCTGCCAAATTTATTTCTGTGTCCCCCATAACTGGTGCTTGCAAAGGAACATGTGGTTGCTCTACCCCATTTCCACTAGATGCAATTTCCTCGGCATGAACCGTATGCTCTGAAGCCATTTCCAAATATCTGTTTAAACCACTTAAGCCACATGTAGCAAACACAATTTAGAGATATAATTCACACGTTAGTCATTAGCTAACTCTAATCCATAAACACAAAACTCCTACAGTCCACTACCCAATGCCAAACGACTCTCAATACAAAGACAAAAACGTACTAGCACTTTGAAACCAAGCTGTCATGGCTCGCTCCGCAAAACGACACCCATTGTGGGCTCAAGTCGGCTCAGCCACATGGCATTCCTGATCACTAATCGAACAACCACTCAACAATAATAAATAACTCAGAATAATCCAGAGGAAGACTTAACATTAAAATTAACAAAAGAGTCGATGTTAGATTCACAACAGTTCAAACTTAGCATAATCAAGTGCTTGACAACCTTGTTACAAAACGAGTCGATAGAATGTATAAGTTAACCCTCTACCACCGACACGACCAACAAACACTCGAAGCTAGCTCGAGCTATCCCTAAAATGACGATCGATAGTTGACCAACTCTCTGATCTTTTGCTATCTAGCAATCCAGAAAGGAAAACCAGGAGGTTTGAGATATAGAATATATCCAATAAAACTCAACATAAACAACCAACTAAACATCCACACTTTATATCCACAACACATGCAGTGACACGTCTATCACATCCCATGTACCCAAGGTATTGTGTCCCGCACACCAAGTTTCCATCACGGTAATTTGAACAGTATGGCCCACAACAAGGTGTGACTCACTCCACAAATCTTATACGGGTACAATCAACACACAACCAACAGTATGTTAACATCTTATTGAAGACATAGCATATCAAACACACTAACCTGTGAGTCAACCGAAGTATGCCAAACTAAGGTTTCGGCACCTCCCGGTTACTCAGCTCTTTAACTCAATTCAAGCTCGTTACCTCAAATTGAATTGTTGTCTGATCAATTTTTTTGCCAGGAATATCTAAATTCTATGTTTTTATTGGAGAAATGTTGTCACTATTTCTTCACATCAAGTACGAACAATAGGGATTGTGTGTACATTAAGCAAATTAGATGCAACAAGAATATCAGGTTAATCACCATAAATGCCTGGACCAGCAGCAAGGATATCATCAATGTCAAATACTATTGTTTGTTGAAAGTTGAAACTATAAGCATCATATCAATTTTCAGTCACCAACACCATTTTAACTTGCCTCTAGAAATTGTAGACTCTCCAATTTGGCCTAACTATTATTTCAAGTCCCACCTTGGGGACCATCCTGATGATGAATGGATACTAGGATTGCTGATTGACTTCTCGTAAACCCATGGACTTTTGGTAAGTACTTTTAGCCACTTAAAAGACCCAATCCAGAGCTAAATAGCCTTTCAGACAGAAATACAGCATCCTAGGAAAATCTATCTTTCGGCCGTAACATTGATCTTACGGCCTCAACATCATTCTTTCACCCGTGAAACATGTTACTTGAAAATCTCCCTGAGAGATTGATTCCTCAACAGCCAGATCAATTCTTTGGCAGCCCAATCTATTACTCGATCGCCAGATCCTTTAACCGGCCGCCATATCGTCTATTTTCCAGATTCTGGAATGTTCTGTCAATCGTTTGATCCGTTCACAAAACCCTAGTAGCCAAATTCAGATGCGTTCAGGCCACGTAAGGAGATTATTATGAAGAGTTAGAGTTGCCCTATAATTCCAAATTTGATCGTGCATTGTGATTGGTTGGAGTGAGTCACCCCTTTGCCTATATAAAGGAGCCTTTGGCTCCGAAATTAAGATATCAATTCATTCTCTCTAGCCACGAAATCCTGCACAAATACTCTCTCAAACCCCCCTCTACAAAACCCCTCACCTTCCGAAGGTAGCTGCGATTCAAAGATCAAACCCCGAAGTACAAACCCTAACCCTAAGGTTTCGAGAAGCAAAATCAGTCAATCATCCCCAATCCGAAGCAATCAAGCATGTCACGCCCTCGATTTTCAACATAAATAAATTATCCATTATTAATAAAAGTCTCTCGCATATCATAGATAATACCTAAAAGAGTCTTCCACCTGTTTAATTTACAAACAAGTCCCGAAGTTTAGAAAATCACATCCATGACCCCACGGCCCAAATTAACTTAAGTACATGTACGAATAAGTTATTGGATTACAAGCGGTTGGGTCAAGAAAAGTGAAAAAGTTTTTAGTTACAAAACGATCTTTAACAAAAGATGAACATTACAAAACGATTAAGTAAGGAATGAAGCTAGCTTCCAAAGAAAATGTCTTCCACATTGAGCACACGATGTAATGCAAGCTACTGCCCAACACATGAACCTGAAAAGAAGGATTTTGTTGAGCTACACTAGCCCAGTAGAGAAATCTTTACACAAACTATATGAAAATGTGATGAGGTATGCATCTAGGATGAGTGAGTTCCAATAAGCGGATATGAAATACAAATGGGGCACCACAGCGAGCCGATAAACTAAGACTACGAGATTCTATACATCTTAAAGACATCCTTAACCATTCGTATATCAAGCTAGGGATAGCATTAGGCACACATCAATCTAAATAACTTCTAACAATTTCACAAGCCATTTAAGGACTCCTCAAAGAACACCACAATTCCTTCCTCATTTCTTACCATTCGTTATTAAGCCCATTTTCATAAAACATTCCCTTTCGGTTACCAAAAATAATTTCGGGAAAACTCTCGACCTTTACGAGTCAAGCTCTGTTGATTCGAGCTTAAATAGCCGGAGTCAGTTGATTTGTGTCCAAATACCGGAAACTGTTGATTCGCTCAAGAATAGCCGGAGGATTTTCATAAAAATCCTTTTTCAAAACCAAGTTCCTTCCTTTTCAAAAACTTTGATGAAATCAATGTTTATTCCCTCTTTCAACAGCTACAATCTCAGGCACATCACAGCCCAAACAACAACAACATGAACTTCCATAATCAATCATGACTTTTTTCATCAAGGGAGACATTCAACTGTAATACCACCCCTTGCGTTATAGGGAATTCTCTCCTTCTACTTGGGTTTCCGTCTTACCACACCTTGCATAACGGGCCCTCTAGAGTCACCGCATTTCCACACCTTGCGTTGCAGGACCCTCATTTCACAATTATCAACTCATACATACACACAAGCAATACCAATCCATATTCAAAAGACAACATTTCTCAATTTCGCATTCTTTCATTTATCAACACTCAATGGATTACAAACTTATAAACCCACACCATTGTACATTGACACATAGCTTAAGTCCACGTTAGTCCTCTAAATCTATCACGACGCCCTATGCCATGCACCGAACCCACAAAGACTCCACGACACACCCCCGACTAGGTTCTAAACGGAAATCATATAGAACGAGTGCCAAAGGAATCAAGGGAGCCCAACAAGACGAGGCACGACAATACGAGTCTCAATACTACTCATCGAACCACTAGACAAGCTCATGCCTACCCATAGCACTCACCACATTACCCCTTGTTGTCCACGGTACTCCTATAAACCTTGCGTTATGTTCTCCAGCCAACGATACTAATATTATACTCTAACAAGTGCTAAGGGACACGATCGAACAACGAACCATTAGGACACAGGATATCATACTTGAGAGTGACTTAAACATATCGTAATCATGTAGGGAGTCATAGCGCAGAACGAAAACAACTTAGGAATAGCTGATAGACATTGGCAGACTGACACACCTCTACTCGAATGGTCATAACTTTCAGTGTACTAAAAGTTCTAAGGTGATTCTGGCAGCAAATGAAAGCCGACTTCAAGACCTTCGAATTGACATAAAATTTGCAAGAAACGGACATCAGATGAAGAAGTTATGGATGTTCGAAATTGGGCTGAAATTCAAAAACGGACTGAAATTCTCAGATTTGTCCAAAACACAAAACCCAACGTGAAGCACGAAACAAAGCACGATTTAGGTACATAAACATCACATAATCGTATAAAAAGAGTTAGAAATCCCTACCACAATGGGTTTTGAGCAAAACCCTAAGCACACCGAGTGTTATGAGCTTGAATCCACCAAGGATAAACTTTGCCCAAGCTTTGCTACAAGATCTAGAGAGAATACAACCCAGAAACAAGATAAGCAGGCAAGGATTAACAGGTAATTAAGAGGAGAGAGAGAAAAATGTGATTGAGAGTCTAGGAGTGAGGACAAGAACACCAAACTTACCATTCGTTCACCAAATGTGAGAATCATGAGTATTTGAGATAGAAAGCACTTGGATCTTGAAGATTTTGAGGTGTTTGATGTGCAAATCCAAGAATTTAGGTGAGAGATTGAAGAGAGAAGGTAAGGGGGTGATTTTAGGGCTCAATTCGGGGTCTTGGAGTGAAAAAACAATATAAGGGGTCTATTTATAGTGTCCGAATCGCGTGGTGAAAATTGCAGAAAAACACAGCATGTACCGGTACTGGGAAAAGGCTGTACCGGTACATGAACCTTCAAAATGTAAAAAAACACGACTTTTGGACAACATGTACCGGTACTGGAAAAAGGCTGTATCGGTACAAGCTGGGCAGAAAATGAATTTTTTTTCGACGCACACCGAATGAAACCCCACTTGCTACCAACATTTCCAAACTTCAATACAACCTCAAAATACAATATTCCACATATTCAAACGATTAAAGAAAATGAAATAATTTACAGATCTCTACATTCTATCCTCCTTACAGAAATTTCGTCCCGAAATTTAATAAACCAAGTCCAATCATTTCAAGTAACATATTAACATACTCCAATCGTATCGCTATCCATCATACAACAGTTCAATAACCATCAAATCCTATGGCAAAGATTCGCATCAATCAAACCACAACAGACATGAGAACATTTTTTTAACTTCATCCTTCCTTCCCATGTAAACACGCACTAACGGCATTGGCTTACCTCTCGACATTTGACTTCAAAAATTTAGGATATGTATCAGACTCTCACCATGGGACATGTCGACTTCCAACTCACGTTCGGACCTTTCTAACTCATGCAATGGATTCGGCTTGTACCTCTTTATTATCTGCATATATATATATATATATATAAAACGCATCACAAATGCTCAAAAGTTTCGGCGGCACTTCCAAACTGTACGCGATTTCTAAGCTCCCATTTATTACGAAATTTCCATATACGATTATCTATCCAAGCATAATGATCTTGCTCTAAATGTAACCTGATAGTCCAATTAACTTCCCAAGACTTCCATCTAGAAGGAGTGGTGATCAAACGCGTCTTCTAACTGGATTTCATCGGTTGTCGCCTGGGTATCTGAAAGACACACACGATACTCGATGCTCACCCTATCTTTCTAACGGTGGATGCTTCCCTTTCCGCCCCAAACGAGACCATCTCCAACACGGTGACACTTTATGAACACACGTTCTCCCTTTCGAATGACTATAAATGACGATGGCAATCGGCGTAATCCTTTTGTCGTCCTCGTGCGGGTAGCAATCTTCAACAAATTTACCTCGCTCTGCTGGATCATTCTCTCCCAAGTTTTCCAAAGGTCGATGGTGATCAGATTTCATCATATTCCTCAATACTAAACCTAGCGTATCTAGGACACCAGCCAATTTCTTTAAAAGTTGTGCCAAACTCTCGCACCGGGTTAGATCACTCTAGATTATGAAAGGGATCCGATTATTATGTCCGATGAAACGAGCAAGTTCCAAGACTCAAACAACACCAATCAAAAAATTAAAGAGTGGTAACAAGGCACCCAGAATTCAAAGAACACAAGGGACCTTTTAAGTAGTTAGGCAACAAACTCAAGCACTAAGGAAACTCAAACCAACTAAGTAGGTCCAGGCTAACAAACAGATACAAGGTGGATACGGGTAATAATAGCAACAAGTTTGAATTTATCGATTCCAAAAAATTTGTATATCACAACGTATGTGATCATAGATTAGGTTTTATAGGCCTAAGTTGCAACAAAAGAATTTGCATAGGATAATAGTTACAAGCAAATGATGAAACTGGTAGTCACAACAGGAGGATTTAAATTGATCAAGAAAAACTTTATCTTAAACAAGGTAACGCCAACAATAAGACTTTGAATGGAAAACGAGATGCATTCTTCATCATCAATAACAAATGAGTCATAGGATACTTTTGCCACAAGAATTTGACTATTCCCAAGAAATTTCAAGGACAGTTTTGTGATAGTTACGCAAATGTCAAGAACTACAATGAGTCAACTGTATGATAGACATACGGAAAACTAGGTTTCAATGCAATTCGAACTAGGTTTCAGTTAGGCCAATGAAAGAAGACAAACAAGGCAGCAATTCTTACGAATTCACATTCAGAATATCATCTATTATCATGGATACGACTAATCCCTATCCACATCACATTAATCCTCGATATACGTAAACTACGGAGACCCAAGATAACATACCAATATGAGGTGACTAATGAATAAGTTGAATGCCAAAGGAAAAAAAATAGCTCAAACGTTAACATCTTCTAAGAACTAAAGAATAATAGGAGGTGGTAGCTTAACGGTGGAATTGCACCTGTTGATGTTTAGGTGTACGTTTATGCTGCTGCATTGAGTTCGACTCTCCATGTACTCTGGATCCCCGAGAACAATTTCTCGCAAAGTGGCCAGGCTTACGACAAATATAACAAAGTCGATCAGGCTGTGAGGCTTTCTGATTCTCGGATAAAGTAGGCGGCCTAAGATTAATTTGGTTTTGTGAAAGCTGATTTGGTTACCTTTGCCTTTTCCTCTCGAGACTTCGAAAATTTCTTGGTGACGTATTCACTCTAACGATCAGTTGCCATTGTGTACTCGAGAGTTGCGGCTGGCTAACAATCTGTGGACAGTTTCTCATGAAGTAGTCGAGTTTCCCTTAAGTAAAACAAGATCTTGGACACCACGGACATTGAGCTCGAATATGACCGGATTGACCACAACGATGACACACAATCTGACGCTTAAAGAGAGCCTCTGGAGTCCCAGTATGAAAAGGTGGCTTAAGGCCTTGCCGGCCCTGAATAGAGTGACTTAGTTCCCTCGATTTCTTTCTTCTTGAACCCTGAACACTTCCAGAAGATGAGCTCGCACTAACGACTCGATATCTAGTTCCTCCAAAATCTCAAGACCCTTCGCACATTTAACGATCTCAGGAAACAGTACCTCATCCGTAGTACACTAGTCTACCTCATTCTCCCCGTATGCACTACGACCTAGGCGATCTTGATCCCCGGTCTCACCCCACCTAACTTCACGTCTTGAAGACATCTTACTACGAAAACATACGAAAGAAGGTCATCAACATTAGTCATATTTCTACATGATGCAAATCTCCAACCCTTCCAACATGAACAACAACACTACGTCATTCTACCGTAACACAAATGCAATGCAACATCGATGTAAAAACTCATTCATGCAAGCACACGTGTGTTTTGAAAACGGATGCAACGATTTGTTTTGAACCCATGAGACTAAAAGTCTCCCCACGGTCTCAAAGTATTCTAACCTAGTTGCTCTGATACCAATTTGTCATGCCCTCGATTTTCAACATAAATAAATAATCCATTATTAATAAAAGTCTCTCGCATATCATAGATAATACCTAAAAGAGTCTTCCACCTGTTTAATTTACAAACAAGTCCCGAAGTTTAGAAAATTACAACCATGACCCCATGGCCCAAATTAACTTAAGTACATGTACGAACAAGTTATTGGATTACAAGCGGTTGGGTCAAGAAAAGTCAAAAAGTTTTTAGTTACAAAACCATCTTTAACAAAAGATGATCATTACAAAACGATTAAGTAAGGAATGAAGCTAGCTTCCAAAGAAAATGTCTTCCACATTGAGCACACGATGCAATGCAAGCTACTGCCCAGCACTTGAACCTGAAAAGAAGAATTTTATTGAGCTACACTAGCCCAGTAAAGAAATCTTTACACAAACTATATGAAAATGTGATGAGGTATGCATCTAGGATGAGTGAGTTCCAATAAGCGGATATGAAATACAAAGGGGGCACCACAGCGAGCCGATAAACTAAGACTACGAGATTCTATACATCTTAAAGACATCCTTAACCATTCGTACATCAAGCTAGGGATAGCATTAGGCACACATCAATCTAAATAACTTCCAACAATTTCACAAGCCAGTTAAGGACTCCTCAAAGAACACCACAATTCCTTCCTCATTTCTTACCATTCGTTATTAAGCCCATTTTCATAAAACATTCCTTTTCGGTTACCAAAAACAATTTCGGGAAAACTCTCGACCTTTACGGGTCAAGCTCCGTTGATTCGAGCTTGAATAGCCGGAGTCCGTTGATTTGTGTCCAAATACCGGAAACCGTTGATTCACTCAAGAATAGCCGGAGGATTTTCATAAAAATCCTTTTTCAAAACCAAGTTCCTTCTTTTTCAAAAACTTTGATGAAATAAATGTTTCTTCTCTTTTTCAACAGCTACAATCTCAGGCACATCACAACCCAAACAACAACAACATGAACTTCCATAATCAATCATGACTTCCTTCATCACGGGAGACATTCAACTGTAATACCATGCGTTACATGGAATTCTCTCCTTCTACCCGGGTTTTCGTCTTACCACACCTTGCGTAACGGGCCCTCTAGAGTCACCGCATTTCCACACCTTGCGTTGCTGGACCCTTATTTCACAATTATCAACTCATACATACACACAAGCAATACCAATCCATATTCAAAAGACAACATTTCTCAATTTCGCATTCTTTCATTTATAAACACTGAATGGATTACAAATTTATAAACACACACCATTGTACATTGACACATAGCTAAGTCCACATTAGTCCTCTAAATCTATCACGACGCCCTATGCCATGCACCGAAACCACAAAGACTCCACGACACACCCCCGACTAGGTTCTAAACGGAAATCATATAGAACGAGTGCCAAAGGAATCAAGGAAGCCCTACAAGACGAGGCACGAGGATATGAGTCTCAATACTACTCATCGAACCACTAGACAAGCTCATGCCTACTCATAACACTCACCACATTACCCCTTGTTGTCCACGGTACTCCTATCAACCTCGCGGTATGTTCTCTAGCCAATGATACTAATATTATACTCTAATGAGTGCTAAAGGACATGATCAAACAATGAACCATTAGGACACAAGCAATCATACTTGAGAGTGACTTAAACATATCGTAATCATGTAGGGAGTCATAGCTCGGAACGAAAACAACTTAGGAATAGCCGACAGACATTGGCAGACTGACACACCTCTACTCGAATGGTCATAACTTTCAGTATACTAAGAGTTCTAAGGTGATTCCAGCTGAAAATGAAAGCTGACTTCAAGGCCTTCGAATTGACACAAAATTTACAAGAAACGGACATCGGATGAAGAAGTTATGGCCGTTCGAAATTGGGCTGAAATCCGAAAACGGACTGAAATTCTTAACTTTGACTAAAACGCAAAACCCAGCGTGAAGCACGAAACAAAGCACGATCTAGGTACATAAACATCACATAATCGTATAACAAGAGTAAGAAATCCCTACCACAATGGGTTTTGAGCAAAACCCTAAGCACACCGAGTGTTATGAGCTTGAATCCACCAAGGATAAACTCCGCTCAAGCTTTGCTACAAGATCTAGAGAGGATACAATCCAAAAACAAGATAAACAAGCAAGGATTAACTAGTAATTAAGAGGAGAGAGAGAAAAATGTGATTGAGAGTCTAGGAGTGAGAACAAGAACACCAAACTTACCATTCGTTCACCAAATGTGAGAATCACGAGTATTTGAGATAGAAATCACTTGGATCTTGAAGATTTTGAGGTGTTTGATGTGCAAATCCAAGAACTTAGGTGAGAGATTGAAGAGAGAAGGTAGAGGGGCGATTTTAGGGCTCAATTCGGCGTCTTGGAGTGAAAAAATAACATAATGGGTCTATTTATAGTGTCCGAATCGCGTGGTGAAAATTGCAGAAAAGCATAGCATGTACCGATACTGGGAAAAGGCTGTACCGGTACATGAACCTTCAAAATGTCAAAAAACACAACTTCTGGACACCATGTACCGGTACTGGGAAAAGGCTGTACCGGTACAAGCTGGGCAGAAAAAGAATTTTTTTCCGACGCACACCGAATCAAACCCCACTTGCTATCAACACTTCCAAACATCAATACAACCACAAAATACAATATTCCACATATTCAAATGATTAAAGAAAATGAAATAATTTACGGATCTCTACAAAGCAATTGAGGGATCAAGGTGGTGAGGCCCATGGGCCTTTGGTTCGTTTTATTTACACTTTATGCATGCTAATCATAGTATTTTAATCATCTATTAATAGTTTAGTCTGGTGTGAGGAAGAACATCAGCTGGGTTTTCGATCCATCGGCCGATACATTGAACCGGGAGGATCCCTCAGCCGTGACATCTATTCACCGGCCGCGAGATCCATCTCCCTGGAATAGATTTGTTTTATTCTGCTTCTCTGATGCATGCTTTCAATTACTGTCTCGCCTCACCATTAATTGCGTAATGGCTAACAAACAGATTATTTGTTTAGAATTAAATAAAGCATGTATTAATCATATGTTGAACAACTATGGGCTAGTCTCACGGCTGGGCAAAGAGGGGTGCCTTACACCTTCTCCTTATTGTACTTTTGGCTCCCGTATCCGGAATCTCTATCTATTTTTCTTAGTTTTTATAAACTAGGTCACGACTCTGTTTTAATGATAACCGTTATCGTGTGACGATGTTCCTAGCCGTGGGAATATCCACGAACTTGGTTTATGAAGCGTACAACCAAACAAACAACGATCAATCTGTATAGCGATGCCCCGCTTTGGGAGGTGTCTACGGAATTCTATTTAAGTTTGTTTTATTGCTATTTTGGTAGTAGGTAATTGGGCATGGAGTTCAATAAACAGAAATGTACGTATAGCTTATATGTTGGAAGAATCAATAAAGTTGCAGACAACAACAATTTTCCCAAGCCATAATAAGCCTTTATACTGAATCTTCTGTTCTGGGGTGATATCACCAAAGACTTTCCATTTCTTCAGTCGTATATCATACAATATTAAACCATAAAGGCCAGCCATAGCCAAGTACTTCCCATGCTAGCTGGCACGTGCAAAATTGGTCAATTTTGTAACATATAAGAAACCTAATTCAAATAAAACAACATTAGCACATATCATACAATAAGATATTTGAAGAATCGCATAGGATGATTCAAAAGAATACATAACTGGAAGGTGAAGATGCAAAATCCTCAGCTCATCAGTATCTTCAGACTGCGCAATAAGTAGTCGATCTTCACCGTAGATAACTTGACGGTATAAGTAGTGCCTGAAACCGCATTATTAAGGCAACATTTTCCAAAAGAAAATGCAATGATTCACTTCGATGATCGTTCCTCAATAGCACAAAGCCTATATCCATTTTCATCCCTGTGCAAGAGAGAGGTGCCACCGATCATAGGTTTAAATTTGCAATCCTGATTTGGCTTACCACTGGAGAAGACATGAAACTTAGACCAATTTGACGAATAGTAGACATCAGACGACACCTAAAGACAAACCAAACTACAAAGTCTTCGTAACTTCCACCCTACTGTAAAAGCAGAATTATCAGGAGTCCACACAATATAATTAACAGGATCAGTATCTTCGTGCAAGTGGTTGCCTAATTAAATTTACTTGGTTAAGAGTAGACACCCTATTTTGGACAGTTTAGATTAGTTTACTTGCAGTCTTTGATTCCCAATCATGATTAAGGTCGAGAACATCCCAAGATTGATGGTATGTTTGAGTTTTGAGCTTTTCGAAACCTCATTCAAACACTCTCGAGCCACTTTTCAAACCCTTTAAGCCAGAACTAAATGGCTTCAGCAAAACCCTGTTGGCTTACGCTGGTAAATTATGGGCGTGCACCGGTAGTTTGCCACATGTTAGTCATCGGCCTTTGACCCAGCTGTCACTGGCGCGCGCCAGTCGTTTAGTGGCGCATGCCAGTCAATCCTAGACAAATCAACACTATTCAACCATGTGCCTGAGACTTTTGTGGCCACCCAGTACCGTGAATAGTTTCCTGATGATTGCAAACGTGCAGAACTGCCTCCTCTTCTCTCCTACATCTTCCATCAAGCCAAGTCCCATGCATTTAATGCATGGGGACTTCCTTGCCAACCAAACCAGCCCCCAACCAGCTGGTTACTGCCCCTTTCACCAGCCCTTCTTGCCTATAAATACCCTCATTGCATTTATATGCAAGGGGTTACCACCATTAAGACTCTCCAAGTCGCGCGCGCCAGTCGTTTAATGGCGCATGCTAGTCAATCCCAGTTAAATCAGCATTATTCAACCACGTGCATGAGACTTTTGCGGCCACCCAATACCGTGAATAGTTTCTTGATGATTGCAAACGTGCAGAACTGCCTTCTCCTCTCTCCTACATCTTCCATCCAGCCAAGTCCCATGCATTTAATGCATGGGGACTTCCTTGCCAACCAAACCAGCCCCCAACCAGCTGGTTACTGCCCCTTTCACCAGCCCTTCTTGCCTATAAATACCCCCTTGCATTTATATGCAAAGGGTTACCACCATTATGACTCTCCAAGTCACACACTCTCTCTTCTTTGTTTCTTCTTTCATTCATTAGAAGAATAAGCAAAGTGAATACCATTCCACAGTCCACAACACCCTTTCCACTCATCATCCAACCCTCTAACTTCAAGCTCAAGCTCAAAACACACCATCCAACTCAATACCAAAGGTATACCATCTTTTGTAAACTGTCTGTTCTGACCCCTGAGAGGGGCTGGCAGGGTCAAGGCTGGTAATCAATACCAGTCTTGGCCCTAAGGCTGGCAAAGATTCAAGGATCATGCATGGTGATAAATGGCGCATGCCAGTGATAGTAAGCCGTATGCCAGTTATGGCTGTACGAGCACCACTGGCGTGGGGATCATTGATCATCCTTTTTCTGTTTTATTTCTTGTTTTGTCACCCTGCAGCATGTTAAAAAAAACCAGTTCATAGCTTTCTGTATTTAGAACTGTGTAGTCATTTACCTGTTGTTTCTGCTTTAGAAGGCCTTTGGGATCCTTCTGGTCATGTTCCAGAGCTCAGAAGTTGCAAAGCCAACCACTGGAAGATTGAGCTAACTGGTGTACGGTCTTTAAGGACTGGCGTACGACAGTTAGTTCAAGGTTCAGTGGCTGGCCCTTGCATGGCAACTAAGCCTTGGCCTCTATTCATTCCCCACACTGTTTATGGGGTATTCTGTTCATCGTATTTCTGTTTGACTTACTGCTGCTATCTGTATTTATATATATATCCCACAATATAAACTGCATGGTTTGTCCTGGGTGTGCACTGGTCCTTCCAGAGCCCAGAGGGTTGAGAGCAAGGATTGTGGTATTTACCTTACTAGATCTGCATGCAGTGGTTTGGCCAGTGCAAGCAGGTTTCTTCCTGCGCATGACATTCTGGGCCAGCGTGTTCTAGTCTAATCAAAACACTCATAAATACTTGTTCTCAATCTATTATGCTTGTTTAGATCAAACATCCATATCATATTTTGCCATATAAATGCAACTTGTTACAGCATTAATCCCCTTTCACCGTTTCCCCGCCTTAAATGGCTAAAAAAATGATTAATGAGACAAAAATGCAAACGTTTTATAAAATGCCCGAGTAGAGACTGATCTCCAGATTGGGCGAGAGGGGTGCCATAAAACCCTTCCCCTCTCGTAACCTGGCTCCCGAACCTCAGATATTGAAGGTGACGACGGTCTAGTCTATTAGCCTTTTCCAAATCAAACAACGTAGCAAACGTTTCAAGTTCAGTTCCTTGGGTGTTTTCTGTAAAACCCAAGTGGTGACTCTGAATTGTAGCGTTTCGCCGCGCTTTTCAAAAAGGGCGCACCTGATTTTATTCAAAAAATAGAATTTTTAAGGGCGTGTGCCCAAAGTGGCGACTCTGCTGGGGACTCATTGCATTGGTTAATATTTGGTGATTAAAACACAAATGAACAATCTTTTAAAAGTCTGTCAAAACAGTACACTCCGCGTTGCTGAAGAATGGAATGGTAACATAATAGGATTCTACATCCAACCAATCCAAACTGAGGCTTTTACTATTGTTCACTTGTGTAGTTTTCTCCAAATATTGATTAATAAAAGTGAGCCAAGCTTGGAAAAGGCTTTTTTTTTTTTTCAAAATATTGCGTTTCTCTCTCATTCGATCATTATTTGGCATTCTCCATTTGCATCAATGTTGGTCAGCCCGTTGAGGTGTTTTGGGTAACCGGCACAGTTTACTGGAGCCCGGGGTCCTCGAACGCCCAACAACCTTAGATGATGATGAGTCGTATTACCGTTCGACCGTTGTTTTTGCTACACGCGTTACAACAGGAGGTATACCGCGGCTCTAGTTAGAGGAACCCCCTTTAACCAAAACCGGCCTCCACATGCGTACAAAGCACTAGAACCTTTCAACCTAAGACAGGAACCTACAGGGTAGGATTACTTGCATCTAACCCCATAAACTGTCTATGTGTTACTGCTTTTCTTATCGCATGCCTGTGTATACATTCATACTGTTTTGCGTAGGAGTATGCTAGGGTGGCTTTTTGGGTGTCTCTCTCTATCAAGCCCATCTTATGCCCATTGGGACGCCGATTGGCCTAATGAAGAGTCATGCATCTCGATGGTGCGCGTTTTCAATTGTCAAATTCCTTGAATCAACAAGATTTCGAGATATCAAAGCTTTCTAAGTTCTTGTCTAAGCCAGATCAAAGTTTCAAATAGAAAAACTAGGAACAACAGAGAATGTGCCATGATGCTCACACCGCCCAAGTTAAAAGTGCTAAACACTTACACCGTTCAAGGCTCTAGCATAGTGCTGCTTACGCCATCTTGGTTACAAGTATCAAGTCACCCGCATGCAAGTGTTCCAATCCAAAAGTTGAAACTTTGAGAAAGGAATAGTCAAAGGCTTAGGCTGTTTCGACATCTCTTAGTTTCTAAGTCGATTCAAACAAGGATACACAGTCGAAAAGAAATATGAGGATCTTGGCAGCATCCGAATGTTGTGAGATGGGTTTGCCCGCTAGTTTTAGAGTCTAAGATGACACCGACGACGTTGACGTGTGCAGTTTTCATTCTTCCATTTCTTTAAATTAAACTACTGCAGGCCGTCACTGAGCTCTTATACTTTACTGTCTAGCCATTGCACCGTCGAGGGAAGGTTCCGAGATCAAGAGCCAAACCTACTTGGGAACGTCCGCCGGGTCTGTCTGTAGGAAGATTTGGGTGGTTTTGCTCCTTAGTCAGTTACAACGGATTCTCTAGGTTGCACTCTATCAAGGGAGGACTCACTACCGTCGCCTCTATCCTCTCCATCTCTACCATCATCACCGAAACCTGTCAAAGTCGAAGCTCTTGTCATGGTCGACACCCCACCTCCGAATCTTACTGTTGTCTTGGCAGATCTCCAGCACAATCTGGCCATCATGCAACAAAGGGCTGACCAGGCTGATACCTCCAAGGCCACTCTTCGTGCCTTGATTGAAGAATGACTCCCGCCAGTAGCAGCAGGAGGAGGTGGTGAAAGGCGCGAGCCTGCGGTTGAAGACATTCCACATATCGAAAACCCTACTCCAAAGCTCGAGGAGTCGGTCTCCAAGTCTGAAAAGATAGGTGCTGGTGGTTTGGACATGGATCGTCTCTGCTCCTTCCTTAATGCTTGGTTGCCAGAGAGGTTCAAGATGCCGGATTTTGCAAAGTTTGATGGCACAGGGGATCCAAAAACTCATATGTTGGCCTATCATGGTGCTATGAAACTTCATGGGGTTGAGGAAGAGGCAATGGCTCACCTATTCCTGCAAACTCTCACTGGCCCTACTTTCCAATGGTTTTTGTCCCTTGACATCTCCAAGCGAAGAACATGGGAAGGCATTGGTGCTGACCACTGGGAGTTGGGGTCCACAAAAATGCATGCAAAGGAGTCCTTCCCAGACTTTATCAACAGGTGGAGGAGCAAGGCAGCTCTTATGACTGATCACCCCAGTGAAAAGGATCCGATCTGCATCATTTCTCGCAATTTGTTGCCTGACTTTGCCAAGAATCTTGTACTGGTTCAGGGTGCGAACTTTGAGACTTTCTTTGACTCTGGTCTTGCTATTGAAGAGGCTCTTCAAACAGGTGTCCTACCGAGGACTGAATCTTCTTCCTCTGCCTTGGCTCCAAAAGCCAAGCCCCGCGCCTACACTGAAAATAGCACAGCACTGTTTGGTGGCAACAGCTATGCCAATGCAACTGCTGCTAGCAACAATCCCCCTACTCAGACTTCCAACCACATTGCTGAACAATCAAGTTCAAACCCCCTAGAAATCCCGAAACCGTAACCAACCCCGCAACTTTGCCAATTTCGAGGCACCATTTTCCTCAGTATTGGAGAAGTTGGTTAAGACTGGTCACCTTCGACCCTTGACACCAACCCCACTTCCCCAGAATCTACCTCCCAGTCATAACCCCAATGTATTCTGCACTTACCACCAGATGTCTGGCCATCATACTGATTCTTGTTATCGCCTCCGTCATGCGATACAGGGCTTGATAGAAAATGGCACCCTTCTAACCCCACCTGCTAAACCTAATGTATTTCCAACTCTCTACCGCAACACAACCCTCAAGTAAACCAGATATCCCTCAGCTCCATCATATTCTATCCCAGCTCCACCATATTTATCCCTACTAACCACATAACCTCAGAAAACCATCCTAAAACAGTTGTACCCATCCCAACCGATCTTGACATTAACATGCTGGCGGCAGGCTGGCATATGGAAGATAAAGCAGAGGAATGGAAAGAGCTTAGTAATGAGTGGAACGAGCAATATTTGATGGTTTCCTTCCAGCCCCGGTCGTTGACCAAGCATGGCTTAATCATTTGGAGGAAGAATGGAACGCAACACAAGCAGACCCTCTGGATGGTCTCTCTCTGTTAATGCTTTACTATCAACCCAAACCAATCGACCCCAAGGAGGAAGACTATGTTTGGGACTCAGAGCAGGATGCGGCACAGCTGGCTTGGAATCAGAACTTCAACATGGAGCAAGTAGGCACCGATAATGACATAGATGAGAAGTACCTGAGTTACTACACCGAGGGAGAGATCATTCCTAATGCACGTCGCTAACTTGGGGCTATGCTCCCTCTTCCGTCTTAAACGTCACTCACCTCTGCACCGACCTTGGGTGTGATCCAATTGTCAACATTGTGTCGTAGAACAACTACATCCGCACGTGGCTCCAAGTGATGACTGCTCCATCATGGTTTTGGATACACCGCCTACCGATCTTTGGGACGTTGATGAGATCGTTGCTCTTAACAAGAGTCCACTGTCAGATGACCTTTGGGACGTCGATAAGGTTGTTGATATCAACATGGGAAATAAAGTTTGGACAATCAATACTGCTTTAGTGGATGGAGGTTTCTGGGATGTGCCATTCGTTACCAACCCGGGAACACCTTTTGAGCAAGCTGCTGCACAGGACCCTACTTTTTGGGAGGGGCTAGTAATGGATGACTTTGAATGGGATCTGACTCCGGGACAAGACTCTTCAACAACGGTTGCATCAGTGGACAAAGGGAAGTGCAAGATAGAAGAATTGTCGGCCAATTTCTGGGATTCCATCGATACATCGCCTTAGTGGGATGTCGCCAATGTGACGAGGATCGGTCGAGTTTTTCAACCCCTTAACCTTCTGGTTGGAAGCTCGTCCAATCCTCTAATTCAGAAACCCGCTGCTCCGCCAGTTCAGAGGTGCGTTCCTATAGTTCTTAGCGGCATCCCGGAAGAAGATGTTATCCTAAAACAACTTGAGAGGGTCCCTGCTGCTGTTTCTACCTGGGGTTTGATTTCGTCATCAAAGGAGCATCGTGAGAAGTTATCTGCAGCTTTGGCCCGTCTTAAGGTACCAACCGACATCACGCCCAAGGCAATGATCGCCCTTATCCTACCTCTGCTCTCTAAGCACTCTGTCACTTTCACTGAAAGGGATCTACCCGTCGAGGAGACCGCTCACAATCGCCCCTTACACATTATTGTCAAGTGCAAGGGACTTTGGGTGACAACTGTGCTTATCGACAATGGCTTTACCATTAATGTTTGTCTGTTAAGAGTTGCATACCACCTTGGGATCGCCAAGAAGGATTTTGTGCTGTCGAATTTGGCAGTCAAAGCCTATGACAGCACCCGCCGTGTTGTAGAGGGGACCATAGTACTCAAACTTGACGCTGAGGGCTTTGAGATGGACGTAGAGTTTCACGTGGTTGACGTCCCCGTTACCTTTAATCTGTTGCTGGGTAGGCCTTGGCTACATAGGCCCGATATCATGGCAGTACCCTCGACGTTGCATCAAAAAGTCATGCTGGGACTCTCGACTGGTATTCTGACAATCTGTGGGGACTCTAAGATCCGCCCGCTCAAGGATGATGAGACTCTTATTTTTGGGATAATGCAAGGAGAAAAAGACTCAGATTTTGGGGGTTTCTCGTTTGATACTTCTGGCTCGGTCCTTAGCATCACTGTGGCTGATGACTTCATCATTAGCTCAACTACCTTTGAGATCATAAGGAAAATGTCATTCATGCCTGGTCTAGGGCTTGGGATCAACCAGCAGGGGATCACTGAGTTCCTTATCTTTCCCTTTACCGAAGGCCATTTTGGTTTGGGATACACTCCCCCAGCCAAAAGGGCCAAACTAGGGAAAGGTACGAGAAAACCTTGAACCTTTTATGGTAATCCCAACAGCTACTTCGTCTGTAAGGGAGGGAGCATTGCTTATTTGGGACATGCCGAAGCGTTTTGGGATCCGGAGACTGGCACTTGGTTACTGGGTTTTGAGATCTTCGCTGCTGACACCTGGTCCGATAGTGAGGAGGAAATGGCAAAGGAAGAGCTGGCTAAGGAAGAGTTTAAGAAGAAGTTGGCTCAAGTCCAGGAGAAGGCTGATTGGCTAAAGACTTTCGGGCAAGGGGACTTACAGATGCTATTCTCCCAAGTAGGTTTGGTTGGCAAGACTGAAAAGGCTGATGTGGGCTCCCGCGCCCTTTTTCGAAGAGTCGCCACCCGGATTTTTGAAATGGATGATCCGAGAAATCGAGAACTTGTTTGGAAAAGGCTTTTGGTCTAGCGAAAACATTGAGATTTTGGGTTCGGGAGCCACGTTACGAATGGGGAAGGTTTTTCTTTAGAAAGCACCCCAATCGCCTGGTGAAACCGGTCTCTACTTGATGTTTTCAAAAAGGGAAATCTCAAATATCGTTTGGAGTATTAAGCTCCTTAATAAAAGCAAATAACGGGGAAGGGACATGGGAAATATATCATATTGACGTGCACGTGGTGCTGTCTGTACAGTTATGATAAGATGATAAAGACGGATGGCATGAAAAATATTTTGCAGACTGTCTGGATCCTAACCATATTATGCACGGCACACTACGATGCCGCGTGTGGCACCCCAATATGCCGTGCGGGACTTCTGCCCTACTGTCAGACTGTTACAAGTGTTCAAAACATCATCCAGCTCACTGTTTTCGCCATACACCTTTTAAAAGACCCATTAAAAGCCATATGATGACTAGATCATCCCAGAAATGTCATTGTTTTCCTCAAAACATGGTCCCAAAATAGTTTTTAACGTATTTGATCATTCGAGATGATCTAGAAAACCTTATTTAGAAGCCAAGACATGGCTTGTAGATATGGTCTCGCTTTGAAAGAGATAAAAACAGTAAACAACAGATACAGACAGCCCCAACAGAGAGTAACTTAGATCCAGACAGCCTGGCTACGAAGATACCAATAGTTAACATGCCGCGCGCTGCAGATCAACGTGCCGCGCGGCTGATCTTATAGCCGCGCGGTACTTTGACCTCAGCACAGTACTGGCTTCTTTTTTTGAAAATGGATTTTAAGTCAAGATCTAACCAAAAGGGACTAGACCTGACGACAGAAAAGTCCCCTCAGGACCAGAAGTAAGTCTAGCCCAAGGAAACTTATTTTTACCTTTGGTGTTGAGCTTGATCAAGGATGGTTGACGCCAAATGATGACAGATGACGGAAGGTGTAGATGGGAGGTTAAACGGGACAAAGGGGGTACGAGAGTGAGAGAGAGTTTGGTGTTTTGTGGGGTGAGACCTTGAAGTTAGTAAGAGGCTAACTTTAATAATGAGGAGGAAGGTGGATGAAAGTACTCGAAGAATGTCTTTTGGGAATGACATTCTTTAAGACTTGGAAATGGAAGATGGAAGTAAAAGCCAGAGAGAGAAAACTTATGGAGTAAGAATGCTAAGAAGGTTAAAAGGAGAACCCAAAGGAAGAGCCAAAAGAGCCCCTTTCCCTTGGGTGGAGGGGTTAATTTATAGGCAAAAGGCCAATGTAGCCCAATGTAGTGTCGCGCGAGGCACTGACTCCCTTGCGCAATGGAGTGTTTCCCGGGCCTGGATTTTACACCAAACCAGATCCGGCCCACACCCATCCTACGCCTTTTAAACATCCGCAGGACGTTTTAGAAAAGTTTCAGACAGTTTCAAAACTTCGAAAACCCCTTCTCCCTCACAACTCCTCCCAAATTCAAGCAAAACCCTAAGTCCCTTTCAAAACCATGCATACATCTGAACACCAATGGTAGACCACGGTGGCAGTGGTGGCGGAGGACAAGTTGTTGATCAACCCGAAGACCGAGGAGGCCCTATGGCGGTCGAACGAGTGGATCAAGCGACGGCGGAGCCCATCGGGGTAGAAGGTGCAGTGGCCATGAGTAGCGGCGATGGCGAACAAGAGCAACAGTAGGAGGTCGGTGGTGGAGAGGAGCATCGCGCGGTAGAGGCGGAGCCTCGCGCGACAAACGAGACTAACGTCGTGGGGTCCAGTAGTGAACCAAAGGACCCAGGTATGGTGGCCGAAGGCCCACCCATGGTTGATAGGGGTTCTGGTGACGTAGAGGGCAGTGGTGCCGTTGGAGACGGTACCGGTCCAAACCAAACCCCGCCGAGGGACCCGGCGAAGGGTAAGGAGGTTGCTGCCGCTGAGGAGGAGCAGGTTGAGAAAGAACAGACCACAGAGGCTGCCACCGTTGAGATTCGAGAGGAGAATATCGCGTTCAGACCACCAGTGACAACAGCTACGTCATCACATCACGTGCCAATCACCTTAGACGATATCACCGAGCACGCACCCGACGAGCTGTTGGCAAAGCTCCTGGAAGATCACCCCATGATCGGGGAGTATGTTCTGAAAGCCAAAGAGGACCGGGCGCGAGCCATTGAGGCATTCGAGGCCGCGGCACGGGTTGAGAGGGAGGCCGAGAGAGAGAGAGAGCCGGGCCAGAGGGACTGGCGGCTGATGTAGAGGCCGAGGAAAGGGATGCCAAGGAGGCACAGGGACCGAGAGTGAGTGCGGTGGTCGAGGCGGGTACTATGACATGACTTAAGTTTTCAAAGGAGGACCTCTGAGACCACACCTGTTTGTACCATTGGGCTTTGCGGGGTGCAGGCCGCCACAGCAGACCGACTACGACTTGGAGCTAGTGCTGAGAGATCCCAGAGTGCACATTGCAAACACTTGGGCTGAGGTATATTTCTTGAAAACCCCCTCTGTAGTTCAACTTGATTCGTGCGTGCTTCGAAAATCACAAAATACATTGCAATTGAATCATGCAATAACGATGTAATACGTGCCCTGAATGCCATGTATGTAATAACTTGAACCAACCATCGACTGTAGACTGAATGTAGAACATGCTAGGATAAAAGAAAGCTCGTATAACATGCCATGCACACGACAACTTCCCCCAACAATGTATTGTTGAATTGTACCAAGAACACATCGTGCTAAAAGCATAACTTGAACCAACCATCAAATAATAGCCTGTGCAGATGTCAAACCACTACAACGTAGCCCTTGTATCACAGGTCATGCATGCAAGAACTTGAACCAAGCAAACGCTGAAAACAGTACTGAGTTCCAAATCATGAAAAACTAATCCTAGCACTATAGCCCATGCATGCTATAAGCTAAACAGGAGTTTGAAGCAATGACTTGAACTGTCCATCTGTAGCCACACCGCTACATTGATTACCTAGAACTTGAAAATGAAAGCTTTGTATGCTAACATTATATCCTGCTGCTGGTCCTTGTTGTCTGAAACAGGCAGAGCAGAGGGATATCCGTGGCTTTGGCGGATCGTGCAGTTCCCTGGCACTGTACGAGGGATTGCCACAGAGGGTGACGGAGCTAGTAGATGCAGTGGGTTTCAGAGAGTTCATACAGACTCTAACCGTACCAGTCAGGAACGACCACGCTGTCCTCGTTGCACTGGTTGAGAGATGGAGGGATACATCCAAAACTTTCCACCTGCCTCCTGGAGAGATGACGGTGACGCCGACTGATTTCGCGGCGATCATAGGCTTGAGGGTTGGGGGAGATCCCATCCCATTCGACTCAGGGATACACGAGGATCCAGCGGTGCTGGAATGGTTCTTGGGAGAGGTGCCCAAGGTAGAGAGAGCGGTTGCCAGATACGCACAGTTCGCGAAATACTTGAAGAAGAAGCCAATCAATGAGCACGAGGAGGAGCATATGGCCCGGGCATACTTGTTGTATCTGTTTGGGGCCACTCTGTTTCCGAACAGAGGGAGCACAGTGCACTTGTCGTACCTGCCGGCGCTGAGAGATTTGAGGATAGCCTCGCGCTTTGACTGGGGCGGAGCAGCACTTGGCACAGCCTACTTGTTCTTTGGTGATTCCTCGAGGTCTGGACAGAGCACAGCTGGCTATTGGCTTGTCTGGGAGGTATGATTTCAATTACCACATAGCACGATTTCCGTTGTACCAATTGATGGCATAGATTGTTTACCAGCTTTAACTGTATAACTGTACAACTTGTAACTGATGCAATTCCATTTTTGATAATGTTGCAGCTCTGGGCATATGAAGTGTTGAAGATGTACCCTCCGGAGTGCAAGCATTCTGACATGAGCACACTCCATCGCGCACTGATATGGAGCAAGGAGCACCGGGGCACCAAGGAAGGGAAAGGTAGCCTCAATGCCTACAGGCTGTATCTGGACGAGCTGAGGGCTTCACAGGTATGACACGAGAATTCCAAAGGTCAATTATGCATGCTTTTGTGGCTTTAATGCTGTTGCTTATCAATTGTACATATTGCTTGTCTGTCACTCTGTGCAAATCGAGTGGAATCCCTAGAGGACTAGCGGGCCAGAGCCAGAGTACTTGGCCAGGAGCAGGGCTATCACAGCCAGTAGGGTGCTTTTGGAGTCAGCTTTTGGCTGGCAATGGTACTTAGGGGATCGAGTGACTCGTCAGTCACTTGGTTACTTTGAGTTCCAGGTGCCAGGGCCATTCCCACCACGAGCTTCACATACAAGAGACTATACGCTGGCTGAGCTGGAGAGGTTTACGAGGTCGGACACTGAGTTGACACGACACCTGCGTCTGACGATGGACTATGCAGCTTACCAGAGAGATCACTTAGCGAGGCCACTTGGAGTTAGGGCTCGCAGAGAAGTCCAGGAGCAGGCACGTGAGGCCGGTGCGGAGAGAAGAGCTGCTGCTGAGATACAGAGAGGAGGAGAACACCGTGTGAGGTGTAGGGAGAGCAGGCCAGTAGTAGGTGGGCCTCTAGAGTTGCTTTGGAAGGTGGACGTGGTGGACTCCCAGGACAATCCAGCTGAGGTGCAGCTTACACCAGAACGTATAGAGCCCGCGGCCGTGACTGTTCAGGTAGCCCAACTTCCATTTCTGTAATTTCAATACCCTTGAACTGTATTTGAAATGTCTAATGATTGTAAAACATGCACAGGTGCCTGTGGAATGGGTGAACGAAGCCGTTCGCCGCATTCTTGCTTTGGAGAATGTGGTTAGGCGAGCAGCATACGGCTTCCCATTGGAATTACGCTATCCGGCACCCACAGCTCAGCCAGCTCAGGCACCTGCTTCTTGGAGGACCCAGGTATACAACGATACACTCCCTTTCGCTTTCGATATTTTAAGATGCATAGCTGCCTTCGATACATGCATGTCTACTTTGAAAACATTTGATACTGATGAATAACTGATAGATAGCTTCCAATTGATAGATTGTACCTGTCATTTAAGCATTTGATAGACAATATACTGCAAAATGTATACTAATGCAACGTATAAATATGCAGGCACAGGGACGGGCGGCTTCTAAGAAGAGAGCGCGATCCCCATCATGAGCACAGACTACTACGCCTCCAGCCGCTACTCAACATACCAGGAGCTCACAGCCTACCGCAGCAAGCAAAGAGGCAGCTAGGAAGGTGGTGGCATGCGCAGAAGAGCGGTACCGAGTAGAGATGCATGACAGATCGGACCGAGATGAGCCGGCCCGCAAGAAGCAGCTCATCTTATCCCAGCTTGTTGAGGAAGAGGAGGAGAGGAAGAAGAGGGAGAAGAAGAGGAGGCAAGGAGCGGCTCTGACGACACTGTTGACGATCCCAACTACTTGCAGGACCCGACCGAGAACCTTGATGACGACGACAGCGGGGGCGACGATGATGATGATAGTGATGACACTGACTGGCTTGGGCTCAGACAGAGGTGAGAGGTGCTGAGGAGCCTATCATGTTTCTGCACCTTGTTTTTGACTTTCGATTTCGAGCCTGCGTGCCCAAGTAGATAGATAGATGGCCGGTGCGCCTTAGATACATTGATACTGCTTTTGGGAGGCCTGTGTGCCTTGTTGACAGCGGGCGAGTGTGCCCTGTTTTGACTTTTGATAGCTTTTGATCGGCCAGAGTGCCAAACATGGAGTATTCCTTTGGTTTGGTATGACACAGCACAGTTTAGTATAAACTTTGCATTTTTATGGTTTATTCGCTTTCATTTATACATAAAAGAGAACAAAAACCCACCGCTAAGACCAAACTTGCATTGATAATGTACCGAGATACATAAAAGAGAACAAAAACCCACCGCTAAGACCAAACTTGCATTGATAATGTACCGAGACTGTCTACAGACACACATGTATGTACAGGAGTGACTAGCTTGAAAGAAAATGGAAAATGTACCCTAGGACACGACTAGGACACGAGGATACGGCAATTTTAATGAAATTTTGGGCATAGACCGGCCAAAACTCAGAATACTTGACTTTAAATGAAATCGACGCCTCCGGGAGGTCAAATACACAAATCATGACTTGCACGAGTTGACGGAACCAAGAAAAACATCCCGAGGCGAGAAACAGACCGAAAAAGTGTCCAAAAGACACAAAAAGGGACACGAGACATGACTCAAATATGTCCCGGACTGAAACCGACACCTCCGTACAGTCACATACAGTCCATATGACCTGTTCAACATGAAAGAACTTGGCAAAAACCCTTAGAACGGATTTCGACCTCTCAAAACCTCGATTTTGACTTGAAACGGGCCGCCGAGGGCCCAAAACCTTCGTTAAACGCGAACTTTTGAAGCCGATGCTTGGGTACAATCACATATGACCAATGTGACCTATAGAAACCATGAGAAGCGCCAAAGGAGCCCTGGAACCCTAAATGACCAAACCAAACCAGTAGCTGTTGCAAACTGTCAAACTGCAGATTGAACTATCGCGCGAGCAAGTGAGACACTCGTGCGAGGGATGTGTAACGCGCGACAGAGTGAGATGCACGTGCAAGAGGGTTATGTCGCGCGGGAGAGTGAGACACTCGCGCAAGGGTCAGCCTATGCCAGGCTGCCTTTGTTTGACCAAATCAATCCTTTTAAAGGCATTAAGAGCTTCAAGGGGCCCCCCCTTCGACATGTATACAATATGAGATCATAATTGGAGCATTCTTTACTGGCCAAGTGGTAAAGCACCCAAGCCTTTTAACTTTTCCTTCGGCACGACAAATGAGGACCGACATTTCCAAACAAGTTTCCATTAAATGAAACTTCTGGCAATAAAGTAAAGCACATCACCGCTTTTGAAAGCACAAAAATTCATCAGTCATTCAAAATGAAGAGTCCACTAGCCGCAATGCTCAATCCTTGGTTGGTGAGAACCGAAGCCATTGACTGGGCAAGTCCTCGGTCTCGAGGCTTGGCCTCAATCAGAGATCTTTGATACGTGAGGCCACGCCCCGAGCTTCTCGAAGCTGCTATGACCCACTGGGATCCAGTTATGCACGTCTTCCATAATTACAACCATGAAATGTGCCCAACAGTGGAGGAGTTCCAAGCCTACCTGCCTGGCTTTGCAAATTCCGATGTCCTCGCCGTTCCTCCAGGAGAACATGAGCCATTTATTGATGATGAAACTGAACATTTCCGGAGAACTAGCGGCCAGTATTATTTACGATGGTGAACTGGACATCCCCCATCCGATCGAATTGTACGGTTCTAGCGGAATTCTAGAAAACCATGTCGAGCAGGCACACAAATGTTTTGCCTTTTCGATCTGCGCGCTGGCAGCTTATGCACTGGTTCCTGCTAACGGGAGAGTCAGTCCTAGTGTGGTGAGCATGGCTTCACAAATGGGAGCGCGCAAGAACATCATCCCAACAATCCTAGCTGAAACCTTGATGGGCTTGGATCTGTTCAAAAGCCGACAGAGCAACATCTTCAGCGGCAGCCCGCGGCTGCTCCAGGTAAATTCTCACTCAGCTCACCTTTTTTCGGCTTCCACACTTTCTCGTTTTACTTCGACGCTCGGCTAAGGATCACTTTAGAACCTTACTTGTCTTTTCGCTCAGGCTTTATTTAGCTTTTCACTTGTCTTTTCACTCATGGGTATGGCTTTTTGACAAGGCTGGCCTACTCCAAGCTCCCCAAGCAGGTTGGGAACATTTCCCGAGACGGATACTCGAACGATCTCTGGTGTATCTTGAACATGACATGATAGGATGGAACATGATCCTGCATGACATGCAGTCTGATGACTTTGTCTGGAGATGTCCATGGCTGATCATGGCTGAGATGGCTGTTAATTCCACCGGCTTTGAAAGAGTGATAATTGCTGGATTGGCCAGTTTTACCTTTTACATCCCATGCCGCATCCTACGTCAGCTAGGCATAAGCCGAGGGCTACACCGAGCTGGAATTGAGGAATTCCAATTGCCTGACTTCAATGTACCGACGCTGCACGATTACCGAAGGCTTTGGAGAAATAGGGTGCTCGAGGGTCCTAGTCCAGACTTCGTAGACTGGCTGGATAGCCGCTACGTGGCATGGCTTCATGCCAAAATCCGAGCAAGGCCGGGGGAATACTATTGAGTCCAAGAGAATCTCGTCTGTATCAAGAATAAGTTCAAGGGCTGTCAGGCTATCCGAACAGTTTTCTTTGTTTTCGTTTGACCCTTGAATCCATTGTACGGCACCGTTGCCAGGCATGTAACATAAAAGGAACGTCTTTCACGCCTACCATGATTCCTGTTTAAAAATGTCGACGAGGCTAAAAAATTAAAATAACCACTGAATTTGCAAAACGAAACCCCAATACACCCGTTTACACCTGCGTTGACCCGCTGGCACAGTACGAAATCCAAAATTCAGTCCAACACAAAACATGAATAATCACTCGAAACAATCCAATAGACTGTTCTTGAAACCGTGAAAAGGAACAACCCTCGTGCGAGTAAGTGACAATCTCGCGCGAGACTCACTCACTCGCGCGACTAACCCAGTGTATCGCGCGATGGTTCTGTCCAGTACAGATGCCAAGTTTGACCCTTTTCAGAAAGCTAAAGTGCTGTAGGCCCCTGTCATTACTGTTTGGACGTCCAGGAAAGGTCTGGGACAGTCTAAGTGTACCCTTGGAGTGAAGGGACCTATACCAACTTCCTTAGATATTTCCTTTGAAAAAGAGAAATATCCTACCATGCTTTTGGCTCTAAAAGGCCATGATTCTGTGAACGTGAAGTACTCAACTCCAGAAGACAACTCCAGACAGCATTCAAAATGGCAAATCATCTCCCCACCTTAATCGGCCCATGGCTTGAAACATTCGTTGCAGGCGATTGGCTATCATTCCGGACTCACGAACTGGCCACGTTTCGTTATCTCCGAAGTGTGAGATTGCGCCTTGAAATCCTATGGGCTGCAGTGCGGTTCTAGGACCCAGACGTCCACGTGTTCTGATTTGGAGATGACGAGTTATGTCCAACAGTGGAGGAGTTTCAAGCATACCTCCAAGGGTTCGCCTCCAGTGTGATTATCGTACCTCCCTCCAGAGAAAGCATGTCCAAACTCTTGAAATCTGCGCTGAAGATCTCAAAAGGTGCAGCAGAGGGTCTGCTAAGCGGAGGGCAGATAAACATAATGCGCCTGATGGAATGGTACGGCCCTGAAGGCGATCTCACGAACACAGCCGTGCAGGCCCAGCTACGATTTGCTCTAACAATATGCCTGCTAGTTGCATACCTGTTGGTGCCTCCAAATGGACGGGCTGATCCCTCGTTGGTATATGTTGCCACTCAGCTGGGCATTCGAAAGAACGTAATACCAATGGTTCTCGCGGAAACACTCATGGGTTTGGACCTAACAGCTACTGGCCAAACAGAAACATTTGGCGGCAGTCCGCTCCTACTGCAGGTAAATTCTCCCACAGCTCACCTTTTTCTAGCTTTCACACATTCTGCTTTAACCTCAACACTCAGCTAAGGCTAATACCGAAGTTCCTGACTTGTTTTTCCACTCAAGTTTTATATAGCTCATTACTTGTCTTTTCACTCATGCAGCTGTGGTTATTAGAAAAGCTGGGATTGATTGCAGCTCCGGAGGTGAATTGGCCACACCTGCCCGGGCGAATGCATCAACGAGGGATGCGGTATCCAGAAATGTCCACGGAGGACTGGTATGCATTCATGAACATCCTGTCACCACAGGAAATTGTTTGGAGACACAGGGCGCTAGACATTCCAGATATGGCCCTAAACTCCGCAGGTTATGAAAGAATGGTGATCGCTGGGCTATCCAGTTTTACTTTCTACATCCTAGGCCGTATCCTTCGGCAGCTAGGCATAAGCCAAGGGCTAAACCGAGCTGGGGTAGAACCCTTCTACCTTCCCGCATTCACTGCTTAGAATCTGATCGGGTATGAAAAGAATTGGCGCCTGAGGCAGCTCAGAGGAGTAGATCCCGATTTCCGCACCAACCTAAAACGTCCCTACAAAGCATGGCTACGAAATGAAGTTGCAGAAAGACAAAATGCAGACTGACTCCTGATAAGACCCCCATGATCTAGAATAAATTGTGAGCCTATGAAGGCCTCTAGCATGTATTCTGTTTTATGCTTAACTGTTTTTTAAGGCTTTGCTCAGCTGTGTAATAGAGATAATGGTTTGAATAAAAGTGAAAGATCAAGAACTTTCCCCTTTTGGTCCAAGTGTTGAATACCAAGCCGATCTTGAACGTCCGCATGTATACTGGAACGGAAAACCATGGATCGAGTTGATTGATTGTGACCGAATCTCATAGAGAGATTGCCTACGTATCCCTTTTCAAGAAATCAGGTCAAAACGTAGTTTAGGCTAAGGTCTGCTCGTGTATTTTGGCTCTCCTTTTGCGCTCTAATTTTTGCCTAGAACTGTCCTTTTCAGGTTTTCAGCCTAGCGAGCTTTTGATGTTTGCCTATTTATTTTTGCCTAGACTACCTTCACAGGTTTTCAGTCTAGTAGGCCTGCTCTAATTTTTGCCTGGAACCGCCCACCCTTATAGTTTTCGGTCCAGCGAGCTCTCTCAGGGATAGTAACGTTTAAGTTGATCTAGGTTGACCAGAGTATTGAACTCGTTGCCGTCCAGATCAATGAGCTGAGCCGCCCCACCCGAGAGGATGGTCTTGATAATGTATGGTCCTGCGCACTTCGGCCGGAACTTACCGCGAAGATCAAAAATGGGAGCGCGGATTTCCTTCGTAACCATATCGCCTTCAAGCAAGTCACGAGACTTGACTTTCTTGTTGAACACTCGAGCAATCCTTTGCTGATATCCCTGAACATGATACAAGGTACGGAGCCTCCTCTCATCAAAAAGCATGAGTTCGACGAACCTTCCGTTGAGCCACTCAGATTCCGTGAGTTCACATTCTGTCATGATCCTCAAAGATGGCACCTCCAATTCAATAGGAAGTACCGCTTCCATCCCGTAGACCAAAGAATAGGGTGTTGCCCCGGTTGATGTTCGAATTGACGTCCTATACCCCCAAAGAGCCAGAGGTAGTTGCTCGTGCCAGTCCCTGGCGGACTCTGCAGACTTCTTGATAATGGTTTCAATATTCTTGTTGGCTGCTTCGACCGCCCCGTTCGTCTGAGGGCGATAGGTCGTTGAATGATGTATCTGGATTTTGAACTCGTCGAAAAGCTCCAAAACCCTGCCCTTGAAGTGAACCCCATTATCTGACACAAATGCCTGTGGAACACCATATCGATAGATAATGTTTTTCCTGATGAACTGAGCAACCTGAACTGCAGTGAGAGTTTTGTAAGACTCAAACTCAACCCATTTGGTAAAGTAGTCTATTGCCACCAGAATGAACCGATGACCATTTGAAGCAGATGGCCTAATCATGCCAATAACATCGATGCCCCACACAGAGAAAGGCCAAGGCAAGGTCATTCCAAAAAGCTTAGAAGGAGGAACATGCATAAGATTGGCGTGAATCTAACACCTGTGACAGCGACGGACGTAATCCACACACTGTGATTCCATAGTGGACCAGAAATAACCTTGACGAAGGACTTTCCTGGCAAGCATGACACCGCTCATGTGAGGACCACAGACTCCTTCATGAATCTCCTCCATTATCGTGGTGGCCTCAGCACCGTTGACACAGAGCTTGTGCATCCCACAATGAGATCTCCTGTAAAGCTTCCCTCCACAGATGATGTAATGAGCAGCCATTCTTCTCAATGCAAGTTGATCCTTTTTAGAGGCCTCAGTCGGGTATTTGCCACTTTCTACGAAGTTCCATATATCATGGTACCAAGGCAGACCATCATCGACATCATCGATGGTACCGACATGTTGATAAGTAGGGCAGTCCCGCTGTTCGATCTAGATGGGACGAAGCTTGACACCCATCAAAAGTTCGACCATGGAGGCCAAAGTTGCTAAGGCATCGGCAAACTGATTTTTAAGATGAGGAATGTGAGTAAAGGTCACCTTGTTGAAATGAGGAATAAGATCTTCCAAGTCTTGATGATAAGGCTTCAACCTTTCTTCACGAACTTTCCAGTCCCCGTTGGCCTGAGATACAATAAGGTTAGAATCACCAATGACCTTGAGCTTTTCCACACCAAGTGTTAAAGCAGCCTCCATGCCAACAATACAGGCCATATTCGGCTTGGTTATTTGTGACGTCAAAATTGAGTTTGAACGCAAGCGGAATATGAGAGCCGTCGGGTGTTATTAATAGAACACCAATTCCTTATCATTTTTGATTGGCGGCCCCATCAAAATAGAGAGTCCACACATCGTCGACTACCGTTAGCACCTCTTCATCTGGAAACATAAAGTCTAAGTCTTCCGGCCCATCCACGGGATGATTAGCCAAGAATTCTGCCACGGCACGACCTTTAATAGACTTTCTTGTGACATATTCGAGATCAAACTCAGCCAGCATGAGCAACCAACATGCTAACTTACCAGTAAGTGCTGGCTTCTCGAACAGATACTTGAGAGGATCCATTCGGGAAATCAACTTTACTAGGTAGGCCAGCATGTAGTGTCTCAACTTCTTGGAAGCCCAAACAAGAGCCCAACATGTCTTTTCCAGAGCAGTGTAGCGTTCTTCGCAACCGACTATTTTCTTACTCAAATAGTAAATGGCCTTCTCGACACCCTTATCTCCCTCCTGAGCTAACAAGCATACCATAGAAGATGGATTGACAGACAAATAAAGTATCAAGGGCTTCCCAGGCACTGGCAGCATCAGAACCGGAGGATTCTGAAGGTAATTTTGAATGGATGTGAAAGCCGCTTGACACCTTTCTGACCACACAAACGGGGTATCCTTCTTGAGTAGACGAAACATCGGCTCGCAAGTTAAGGTCAACTTGGTGGAATCTGCTGATAAATTGAACCTTTCCCAGAAAGCTTCGCACTCCCTTTTTAGACACTGGAGGTTTCATCTCAAGCACTGCCTTAATCTTCGACGGGTCAACCTCTATTCCACGAGAAGTGATCATGAATCCAAGCATTTTACCAGTATGACTCCGAAGGTGCATTTCTATGGATTGAGACGCATACGAAACTTACGGAGTCTTTCGAAGAACTTCCTAAGTATAGGAATGTGTCCCTCCCGAGTTTTTGACTTGGCAATCATATCATCCACGTAAACCTCAATCTCTTTGTGTATCATATCATGTAAAATGGTTGTGGCAGCCCACTGATAGGTAGGCCCAGCATTCTTCAATCCGAAAGGCATGACCAAGTAACAGTAAGTTCCCCACTCAGTGATGAACGTCGTCTTCTCACGGTCCTCGGGCGCCATGAGGATTTGGTTATAACCTGAAAAGCCGTCCATGAACGAAAGCAAAGCATGCCCCGCAGTATTATCCACAAGCACATCGATGTGTGGCATGGGAAAATCATCTTTGGGGCTTGCTTTGTTTAAGTCCCTGAAATCGACAAAGACTCGTATCTGTCTATTCTTCTTGGGAACGAGAACAATTTTGGCCACCCATGTCGGGTTCTGAGAAACCATGAGAAACCCAGCGTCAATTTGCTTCATGACCTCATCCTTAATCCTCTGAACCCAATCCGGTCTCATCCGTCTGTTCTTCTGTTTCACAGGCTTGGCATCTGGCAACAGAGGGATCCGATGCTCCACTATCTCGGGGTCGATGCCTGGCATGTCTTGATGAGACCATGCAAAGACATCACTGTACTCAGTGAGCAACTCTTGGAAATCACGATGCTCCTCTGGCGAAAGCGTGGAGCCCACTTGAACCATTCGGGGATCGTTCTCATCTTTCAAGTTTATAGAAACTATTTCCTCTTTTAATGGTTGAGCATGCCTTTCATCTTCCCTCTCGATGAGGGCACGGATTTCCTTGGGAATATCCCCATCGAAATCTATCCCTTCATCGGGGTCGACACAGTTTATATAAAGATCATGCAAGTACTCAGAAGATGCCTCATTCATTTCACAAGACCCCAACGGGTCGCCAAATACAAGAGAGTCAAACTCGAAATAAAAGGTATGACGTGGAGGACCAAGGGGCACAAACTCCGACTCAGAGCTAGATTTAGATGACTCACTGGACTCTGACTCTGACTCAGACGCAGACTCAGACTCAGAAGTGTCATCAATGCAAGTTAGGCGCGGTTTTGAAATGCAGTTTTTAATGCTACCCTTGGCCTCTGTGATAAGAGCAGTGGGGTCCTCGAGGGCATCAGGCCTGAGCATGAGCACTTCGGCTTCTTCAGCTTCCTTGGCCAAACCCACTTGAGAGAATTCTTGGAAGAACAGCTCCAAGCTCTCCTGATCAAAAGTCCCCAGCCAGTCAGTCTCGCTTTTGGCTGATTAAGCTTCCTCTTGAATTCTAGCTTGGCTGGCTCGTCATCACTCTCAGACCAGGTGTCATCGGCGAAGACCTCAAAATCGGGTAGCAGCTCCCCAGTTTTCGGATTGATGAAGGGCTCAGATTGTCCAATGTAAGCAGCATGCCCCACTTCACACACAAAGTAGCTGTCGGGATCACCATAGAGAGTTCAAGGTTTTCCCATATGTTTCCTCCTTTTGGCATTTCTGGCACAGGCAGTGTACCCCAAATCGAAACGGCCCTCAGAAGAAGGAAAGGTAGGGAACTTCGGAACTCCCTGCTGGCGGATTCCTAAGCCCAGACCAGAAAAATAGGACATCCTTAACATCATGTCCATAGCGACAGAGCTGATGAGAAAGTCCCCGTCCACATTGATAGCCAAAACAGACCCAGAAGTGTCGAATGAGAAGCCCCCATGGTCAACATCTTCCTCACCGTGCATGATCCCCAGCACTGGTGTTCCATCTTCTTTGAGCGGGCGGATTCCAGAATCCCTGCAAATAGTTAGAGTACCAGTAGGGAGTCCCAGCATGACTTTCTGATGAAGAGTGGATGGCAGACCATGATATCTGATCCATGGAGCCATGGTCTACCCAGCAGCAGGTTGAAGGTTGCTGGTATGTCGACAACGTGGAACTCAACGTCCATCTCGAAGCCTTCAGCATCGAGCTTCAGCATTAGAGTGCCCTCGACCATACGACGGGTGCCATCATACGCCTTGGCAGCCAGGTTGGAAGGTGCAAAGCCTTTTTTGGCTAGTCCCAGACGATAGGCCACCCTCATTGGACAAATGTTGATGGCTAAACCATTGTCAACGAGGACAGTCGGAACCCAGAGTCCACGACACTTGACTGTAATGTGCAGAGGGCGGTTATGATGAGCTCCTTCAACAGGTAGATCCTTGTCGGTGAAGACCACGGTGTGCTTAGCAGTAGGAGGCAGGATGAGAGATACCATGGCCTCAGGAGTGACGTCAGCGTGAACTTCTAGGCGGGCGAGAATGTGGCATAGCTTCTGACGGTGCTCACGGGAAGAACAAAATAAGCCCTAGAGAGATATTGCAGCAGGAACCCGTTCGAGCTATTTCTGAATGAGATCCGTACTCGGTACCTCAAGTGGTGCAGACCTTGGGAAAGCAATGGATTCATTCCATTGGTTAGAAGGTTTGGACGAAGTCCCAGCTTGTAGATTATCAGGCTGAAAAACTCGTCCACTCCTTGTAACGTTAAGAACGTTCCCCAAAGAAGGCACGGCTTGAGGGTCTTGATTCACATCCCAGAGATCAGATGGAACTTCCCCCAGTTTACGCTTTCCTTTGTCGGTGGCCAGTGTAGCTACCGGCGCTTCTATATTCAACCCCAAGTCCTCAGCCAGGTCTTTCATTAACAGTGAGTCCCAGAAGTTCAGATCTGGGATTGCAGCAACTTCACGCGCTGGCTCTGAATTTGTAGTGAAAGGAACATCCCAGAGGCCACCCTCGGCCAAAGAACAGTTAACAGCCCAGACTTCTGCCCCCACCTGGACATCAACTATCTCGTCCACATTCCAAAGATCAACCGGTGGAACAAGGCCCGTAACCATGACGCTGCAGTCTTTCGGAGGAGATACCACGGGGCGTGGTTGATCTTCATCTATGATGTCGAGCACAGGGTCGTATGCAGGATCAGCTACCAAGGCGATAAGCCTGTTGATGATGGAAGGGAAGAAACATTCTCCCAAGGCATGGGTCTCTTTTTGAACCAAGTTGTCATCAGAAAAGTGTGTCATATGCTCAGGGGAGATATAGCCTTGGAGAAGCTCAGAGGAATCGACTGGAAATTGCCAAACCGGCTCAGGATCCCAAAAGTACTCTTCCTCAGGAACCATGGGCTGAGGTTGCTGGAAGAGCATGTATAAAGAGATGTCATCCAAAGGGTTAATTGCCATCTGCTCATGTTGAGCAATCCATTCGGCTTCCCATGCTGGGTCGGGTGGAGCTTGTTCGAGATGCAGAGGAAATCCTTCCAACTCAAGTTGGAACCATTCTTGGATAAGAAGAGCGTCGTAATCCTCACTATCAGCTATCGCCCAGCCTACAGCCTACATTTTAAGTTCTAGTTCTAGTTCTAGCTCAGGTAAGGCTGGCATCGTAGCTCTGAATCGACTTACAAAATCCCGTGCAGAATCGGGAGAATCAACACCAAAAATGGGAAGATTACGAGTCGACGTAGGATTAAGTCGGATCCGTGGAATAGGACTATCGTGAAGATCACTGATATTGTCATTGAAGAAGTCCAAACCAGCTTGCAGCACCTGGGGAGTCGGTTTAGAAGGTTGCCCTATAAACATGAGTTCGGCATCAAGTTCTGAAGGCATGAGCATAAAGGGTTTGGGCTGACTGATTAGGATTATATGGTCAATGGGGTTAAATATAGTGGAGGTGGGATTGATTTGAGTGGAGCTAAGAGAGATTTGGCTGATATGTGGAACAGCCTTGTGGTTGGGTAAAAAGTTAAAGAGAATATTGGGCTTTTGGGGCGGTGGAGGCGGCGCCGAAAGAGTCCCTTTGTCTATAAGATCCTGAATTGCATGTCGAAGACGGAAACAGGAATCTGTGAGATGACCTGCTCCCTAATGGTAGGCACAGTAAAGATTGGCCTTGAAGCTCGGTGGAGAGTTTTTGGGTAAAGGAGTTGGATCTAGGGGCTTGAGATGCCCTGACTTCATTAACTTCTCCAAAACTGAGGACAGAGGCGCCTCAGTCGCAGAGAAGCTGTGGGGCTGACGGCGGGGCCGGTTATTCTATGGTGACTGAACCTGGTTGACGTCAGCTATGTGGTTTGTAGTATTGGAAGCAGAGGTGTTGGTACCACTGGTTGCTTCATTGGAGTAAGTCCCACTCCCAAACAGAGCATTGGTGTTGCCAGAGTAAGCGCGGGGCTTTGCCTTCGGGGTAGAAGACTCCCCTTTTGTCAGAATTCCGCTTTGGAGTGCATCCTCGATGGCCAAACCGGAGTCGTAGAAGGTGTCAAAGTTTGCAGATGCTTGAGCGAGGACCAGATGCTTGGCATAGTCTGGCTGGAGATTCCAAGAGATAAGGCGGAGTTGATCTTTCTCGTTGGGGCGATCAGTCATCAGAGCAGCGTTAGCTCCCCATCTTTTGACAAAATCGGCAAAGGACTCCTTTGCCTCCATTTGGTGGATTCCAACTCCCGTGTGGTCATCTTCAGTTGAGAGTTATAACTGTACTGTGAAATAAACGCAGTTCCAATATCTTCCCAAGCCCTCCTTTTGGCGATGTCGAGCGACAGAAACCAGTGGAAGGCAGGGCCCGAAAGGGTCTGAGGAAAGAGCTGCGACATGGCCTCAGGCTCAACTAAAAGCAGTTTCATTGCTGCATGGTAACTGTAAAGATGGGTTCGAGGGTCACCACTTCCATCGAATTTTGTCAAGTCTGGCATTTTAAACTTCTCAGGAAGCCTGGCGTTGGGATACAGGCAGAGACGATCTAGGTCAATGCCACCAGCTTTGACTTTTTCAGCTTTGGCAATGGATTCTTCGAGCTTGGCCATCTTGGCCACAAGAGCAGTAATGTCTGGATTTTCAGCTGGGACGTTGCCTGCAGGAATACCAGCAGGTGCATGAACGATCCGGGGGTTGTGCTGAACAGTGACGCGTCCTGGATGGTTTGGATCTTCAACCATATTGGGCTGTGCGTGCGGATCTTCTTCAGCCTCGCTTTCCTCCTCAAAAGGTGGTGGAAGGCGAGTGTCGAAGAGTTCATTCAAACGGGTGACATTAGCATCGGTTTGGGCAGCTCTCTGCTGCATTGCAGTGATGCTATTCTGAAGGTTGATGAGCATTTGTTCAATAGTAAGCGGCTGGGCCTCTGGGTTTCCTGCCATGTCGGGAGTTTTTGAGCTACTGAAGAAGGAGTCGGCGATGCTGATGGCAAGACCTCTTCCAAGATTGGTGATGAACTTGCCCGTAAGGTGACCAATGAAGGGAGTGGAGAGTCTTCCGTTGCAACTGACTGGGATGGTAACCTGACTAGCCTTTGATTCGGATTCTGCTGCAGACATTCCCAAGTGGGTTTACCAACTTGCCTCGATACTTTCCTTGGCGGTGCAATAGCTCAGAACTTTGCTTGACAATAAAACAGAAGGCTCAGTAGGGATCCTGCAGCAACTTTAATCTAAATAAAAGACTAAAGTAAAGCAGCCAACGTTGTCAGTGTCGCCCCTAGACTCTAAGACTAGAAAACAAGTCTGTCTCAAACTGTGAGGGCATTGCCAGAGTCCTCAGAATTCTTTTCGGAGGTGTATCCTTGTTTGCAACAAAAGAGACTAAAGGATGTCGAAAAAGGCCTAAGCCTTTAGCTATTCTGCTTGATCAGAGTTTCAAATTTGTAATTGGAACAACTTGGTGTGCATGTCATGAAACTATAACCAGAAACGGTGTGAGCGGCACTGCGCTGCTAGTCGGGCGGTGTAAGTGACGAGGCACTTGTTACCAGACTGGTGTAAGCATCATGACATGTCTTTTTTTGTTCCTAGTTTTCTGTTTGAAACCCTAATCAGGTGCATAGGCAAGGGCGTAGAAAACTTTTGATTTCCTGTAGTCCCTATTGTTCTAAGGATTTCGAAATGCTGAAAACGTACATCATCTGGATGCACGACTCCTCATCGGGCCATAATAATGCCCTAAACAACCCAAGACATACTCGTAAGAATGAGAACCTAGATGCCACCCTAAACATGCTCTTACGTAAGACGGTATGACGTATAGTGCATGCGATAGGAAAAGCAGTAACACATAGACAGTATAAGGGGTTAGATGCAAATAGATCTTACCCTGTGGGTACCTGTCCTAGTTTGGAGAGTTCTAGTGCTTTGTATATGCAAAGGTCGGTTTTGGTTCGTAACAGGTTCCTCGGACTAGGGCCACAAATATACCTCCCGTTGCCCGCGATACCGTTGAGCAACAGTCAAATGGTAGCATGACCCATCATTGTCGAAGGTTGTTAGTCATTCGGGGTCCCCAGGCTCCGATAAACCGTGCCGAATTGCCAAAATGATCCAACAAGGCTTATCCCACATCGATGCAAATGAGAATGCTAGAAATTGATTAAGACGAAGAACAATCACAAAATCACAAAATCACTTTTCAAGCTCGGCTCACTTTATTTAGTCCATCTTTAGAGGAAACTACGTAAGTGAACAATCGAAAAAGTCCCATATCAGATTGGCCGGACACGGGGTCCTGTTAAATCACCATTCCAACCTTCGGCAGCGCGAAGCTCACCGTTTTGACAGACTTTTAAGGAATTGTTCCCAAACGTATTAAACTCTAAGTATGAATTAATTTTGGTTCGATTTACCCCAACAGAGTCGCCACTGTGGGCAGCATGCCCTTGGAAAAAGGATTTCGTTCCTTTTGTGCCAAAGCGGCCTGGACATCGAGGGAGCGCGAGCGGAGAAGCAACAAGCGCTCGCAAAATACAGAGTCGGCACTCGGGTTTTGAAGGTCCAACACCTAAAGAACCGTATTTCGAAGCACCTGCCGCGCTTTTTGATTTGAAAACGTGAAGAAACCAGTCCGTCATAACCATATCTAGGTTCGGGAGCCAGGTTACGAGAGGGAAAGGATTTTAAGGCACCCCTCTCGCCCAATCTGGAGATTGGTCTCTACTTAGGCATTTTGTGAAAATATTATGATTCGATTTCTTCTTTAACCAATTTTAAGCCAATTAGGGCGGGGGAACAGTTAATCGAGGATTTAAAACTATAACACGTTTTGCAGGATGTGATTTAAACATGGCATGGATGGATGGAATAATAAAAGTAGGGGTAAAATCCAACCCTCTGGTCAGAAACAAACCAGGCTGCTCATAAAATGAATGTGCCATGCACCGTGGCCACCTTTGCATGGATGGATCAATGTGCATGCAAAGCAGACCATCGCGCGACACACTCACTCTCTCGCGCGAGGGTTCATGTCATACCACAGGTTGAATTTAATCCTCTTTTGGGCTTCGGTAGGACCAGTGCACACTCAAGAGGCAAACCAAGCAGTTTAAAGGGTACTGTAAATAACTAATTATTACAAATTGATATGAACAGAAACCAAATGAATTGAAATACAACCCTTAAACAGTGGGGTACCAAAACAGAGGCCAAAGGCCAAGTTGCTCATGCAAGGGCAGCAACTGGACTCAGGAAGACCATCGCACGAGGCAATGACTCCCTCGCGCGAGGGTCCTGACTGGACATCCAGGAATTGCTTTGCATGTTCTGGGCTCTGGTACATGTCCAGAAGCAACCCAGAAGCATTCCAGCCAAATAAATATGTATGGAAAGCTAGGCTATGTGTTTTAGGATGCACAACAGTGAGCTAAAAAGGGCTAACATACCTCAAAACAAATAATAATATGATAAAACAAGGAAAGCCAGCATCCCCAAACCCCACGAGGACTGTCGCGCGAGACAGTGGACTGTCGCGTGTGAGTATGAGTCCATCGCGCGAGGGTATGCTTGGTCCCAGTTTCTTGTAACTCTGCTGACTTTAGGACCAGAACTGGTATTGATTACCAATCCTGGCCCTGACAGCCCCCCTCAGAGATCAAAATAGTAAGCAATAAAGGTGTTTTACCTTTGCTTGGAAGGTTTTGGAAAAGATTTGAACAAGGTTGTGATGCTTGTGATGGAAAATGGAGTGAAGAAGTGATGAGCAAGTGTGCTAGGGTTGAGAGCTTAGTGTGCTTGAAGTTCTTCTTAGCCTTTTTAACTTGAAAATTGAGTACCCCTTTAATGGAAGCAAGGGGGTATTTATAAGAGGAGTAGAGGACCAAAGGAGATGGCAAACACCCCCTTAGGACCAAACTTGGTGGTGAAGACTTACAAAAGGTGATGAGAAGGGCTGTGTGAGGGTGTAGTACCCAAAACCTGCACTGCACACTACCCTGTGGAGAAAAACGGGGTTCAGTAGCCCTGTAGCCCCCCAGGCAAGCAACCAACTGGCTGGAAAAAAGTGAAAGGGACTATTTTGGACCATCACGCGAGGGAGTGGAACCGTCGCGCAAGGGTCACAGCTGTCGCGAGTGAGTCAACAGTCAAACATTTGACTTTGACCACACCTGGCAAAGCATACACTCGCGCGAGGGAGTGACATCTACGCGCGAGGGTCAATCCAGACCAAAGTTCACTGGTTTTCTATTTTTCTCTTTTAAATGGTTTTAAAGGGTTTAAAGGGGTTCCACGCACACCGATCTCAAACCTTTCCGACCTCAGGACTGCTTTTCGATCTTGTTCATCATCGGGGAAACAAGAAACCGTAAAACGATCGGGAGACTCAGATTGGGGTGTCTACAACGATACTCCCTCAGGCCTTGCGTTGGTCGAAGGAGTATAAAGGAGTGAAGAGGGAAAGAGGCAATCTGAATGCCTTCCGCCTCTTTCTGGACGAGTTGCATCCCGACCAGGTACTAATGCCTTCCATATCCATTCCATAACTTTCCTGCCTATTTTAATTCAAACAGCATGCTGATATTGTTCGTTCTTGATGGTAGGTCTACTGGCGGATCTGGGACCGCTTCGAGATCTCTTACATCACCTAGAGTAGGGAAGTAGCTAGGGGTAGGGTGCTTCTCAAGTCCCCTTACGGCTGGCAGTGGTACTTGGGTGACCGAGTGTCACGCCAGTCGCTGAGGCTAGACGCTTTTCGAGTCCCCGGGTTGCTTCCTATTCTGGTACAGAGGACAGGCCAGTACACGCAGAGGGAGGTCGAGCGGTTTACGCGGCCCGACCTTGAGTTGAAGCCATTTTTCCAGGCGGGCGCTAGTCTTGCTGTTGACTACGCAGAGTACCGTGCTCGGTACCTGATGCCGAGTCTCGGGACACGTGCAGCTTGTGGAGCAGTGCTGGCGGCGTGAGGTGGTGCTGGAGGAAGAGGGGGAAGGATGCGAGGTAGAGGTGACGGAGGCAGAGGAGATGGAGACTGCGGTGATGGAGGTCGCGGCGACGGTGTGGGCCCAAGTGGGACTAGCTTCCCTACCCTTTCTTGGACAGTGGACGTGACGATCGCTCAGGGAGCCCTTGGCCTGGTCGTAGTGCCACGCCCTTCAGCTGAGGCTCCAGAGTTCCTTGCTCAGGTATAACGTGCATTCATTCTCTCATAAGTTCGCCCTTTGCATGTTCTGATCAACTTCTTTATTGCAGGCACCTCCAGAGTATATGAAGGAGATGGCGAAGGCCATGATGGGCCTGGAACAGCTGGTGCGACAGTACGCCATGGGCCTCCCTCGAGAGGTACTGCCTCACACTGGTGGGAAGATGGTAATATCTCAAACCCTAGTTATTCACTTTGCTTCTATTGCTTATATCATGATCATAATGCAATTATTAAATGGATGTTATATCATTGCAGGCTGTGGTGCTATGCTTCTCCGGTCGCACCCCTGGTGCTAAGGTGGCTAGGACGGCTGGGTCTTGGTTAGAATCTGCACAAGTAACGAACACGTTAGCGCCTAAGCCCGGATCGTGGTGGTCCGGGATAGGCACTCCGACGATCTAGTCAGTGGCAGGAAAAGGAAAGAATGAGAGTATTAGGGTTTGGGGGCTGAGTGTCACGTACCTTATTCCTCAGCATCAACACTCCTTTTATATGCGGGTAAAGGCGGTGTCCACACCACGCGTTTACCCCACGCGCACGGCGATTGGTTTGCCCACTATGGCATCCAAATCCAATCCCGTAAAGTCAGGCTCGTCATGATCCTAATAGTTCGTTCCTACCATAGTGGGATTAATAGCACGTTTTCTATTCAATGGCACGTTCCCTAACTTCCTCTACAAGTTAGGGAGTCGATATGGCTCGGTGGTCGACAGTCCCACCGAACCAATCAGTCCGGCTGTACTCGAGCTCGTTGCAACTGAGAGTTGGTTCGGCGGGGCTCCGCCGGGCCTGATTCCACGGCTCGAGTTCAGAATAGCTTCCTTGGCAATGGACTTCGGTTCGGCCAATATGGTTCGGCACGACCTCACCGAGCCCTATGGGACAGGCTCAGGGGTTAATTGTGGCTTCCATCAGGATCCCCCACCGAGCCACATCCAATACACAATCGGACCCCTTCATCGATTCGTTGCAGCCAGGCCCGCCCACCGAGCCGGGCCCACCACACAGGCTAGAGGAGGGGCTTCAAGGGGGTTGCGGCGAAAGTCCGTCTGTTTTCAAGTGCCACAGGTCTCCTCTGCTGGCTCTCGGGAAGAGCCGCCATCGAAGAGGGCACGACACTCAGCGGGGACTGAGGATGAGCCTATTAACGTCTCCGAGGACAAGACCGATGAGCCTACAGACGTTGACTTGGAGGCCACCTCAGGGAGCACCATGCCCAGGGCGACTGGCATTCAGGAGGTGAGCAGCTCTCAGGCAGCCGAGGAGGTTTCTGAGGAGGACGAGGAGGCGGGCGAGGACGGGGACGATGATGAGAGCTGAGCTCCTTCTTTTGTTTTTTGATGGAGCCTGCGTGCTTCTTTTTGTAGGGCGTCTGTTTGCCCTCGGTAGATAGGATTTTGACCATCAGGCCATCATGCTTCTTTTGTACTTTGACTCATGGATGCTTTTTTTGGGTTTATATACGAAGATCTGTTCTTTCGATGTTTATGCCATTCAATCTTCTTTTTGTCAGTTATAAAGAAAACTAAATAACTAAAACACTAACTGAAGCATACGAATATCCGTTTGATTGAAGAAATTGAGTTCAATGCGAGGTTTGCAATGAGTGACGCGTTAACAAGCAAAATATATTGACAATGGAATAGAAATCAAAGAAAGTCATTAGATAAACCTTTGAAAGATTGACTTTGTATATGAGAATTTACACAGACACCTTTGCAACCGACTTTGGACACAGCCATGTAACAATAACGACCTTTAAATTCTGATATAAGACTTGGAAGTTCGACTTTGCGTTTGAAATATAAGAAAATGTTGACTTTAACACGTGATATTCCCAAGTTTTGACTTTGAACACGAACCGGAACTTGGACTAAGTCACTTTTGACTATTATGACCTATGTGACTCGGAAAAATAACTTGGAATGACTCGAAACGAACTTTGACACCTCAACATAGAGTGTGTTTTGGTGTTTGATGGTGCTTCGTAGTGCCTCAAATTCTCTTTCATACTCTACTACCAGAAACTGCAGAAATGCAGCCTTAACGTGCCGCGCGCAACTATGAACATGCCGCGCGGGGCTTTATCCAGTACACGGGATGTCAACCATTGTGCCGCGGGGTTTCTCTAGTTTCAACATGCCACGCGACACCATGACGTGCCGCGCGTGGCTATTTTCCTGACAGATTTCAGTTTTGCTGTTTCCCAAGGCAGATTGCACGGTGACTGAGGTTTGACCCATGCAATGGTATTTCTGAGCCAGTGCATGTCTGTTTTGAACCTTTTAGGGTATGAACAAGCCTTTTCCTATGTAGGACTTATGAAAAACATGCACTTTTGGAAGCCCAAGGCCTTTTTGAAAGTTGAAGTTGTCCTCTCCATCCTTCCTATAAATTCAAGCTTCTCTCATACCACATTCTCCTCACCCCATTCAACTCCTATCTTCCTCCGTACTCTTTGCATTGGCTCTTTCTCTCACCAGTTCGCTCTGTCCGTGGTTGTCTTCCATGGAAGGTGTCGATTGGCTCAACTTTGGAGCCCACGGTCTCTATTCTATGTGGTACCTCTGCAACATCTGTCTCCGTCCTGAGCTTTTGAGAGCAGCCATGAGCTTCTGGGATTCGAAAGTCCATGTGTTCCGTTTCGGCGATCAGAAGCTTTGTCTTACTATCGAGGAGTTCCGTGCGTACCTCGGGGGTTTCGGCTCAGGGGAGGTCATCATTCCTCCTGTGCGTGAGAGCGCTTATAGAGTTTTGGCCGTGGCCCTTGGATTGGGTGACGGCGCTGCTCGCTACTTGGTTAGGGATGGCCGTCTTAACGTGATGCGCCTCATTGAGCTGTTTTCTCCTCCTGGCGACCTAGTGGACGTGACTAATCAGACTCGATGCATGACTACTCTCTGCATGTGCTTGCTTGCGGCCTACCTCTTGGTCCCTTCTGCCGGTCACGCTAGCTCGGCATTGGTTAGCGTCGCCGTTCAGGTTGAGGCCCGAAAGGATGTGATCCCGATGGTTTTGGCCGAGACGCTGATAGGTTTGGGTGTGGGCAGCATGCCCTTGGAATTTTCGGATTCCAAAGAGCCTTCGGGAATTTCGGTTCCCGAAGCAAGGGCCCATAATCGAGGGAGCGCGATAGCGGACAGAGGCTGTGCGCGCGCTCGCCAAAAAATACAGAGTCGCCACTTGGGTTTGAAGGTCCGACACCCAAGGAACCGTATTTCGAAGCACCTGCCGCGCTATTTGATTTGAAAAAGTGAAGGAACCAGTTCGTCATAACCATATCTGGGTTCGGGAGCCAGGTTACGAGAGGGGAAGGTTTTTAAGGCACCTCTCTCGCCCTATCCGGAGATCGGTCTCTACTTGGACATTTTGCAAATGATTGTGATTCGGATTCTTTTAAACCAATTTAAGCCAGTTAGGGCGGGGGAACAATTAATCGGGGATTAAGACTGTAACAGGTTTGCAGGATATGATTTAAACACGGCATGGATGGATGGCAATAAATGAAATGGGACAAAACCTAACCCCTGATCAGAAATGGACCAAGCAGCAAATGGAATGGGTGTATCACACATGACAGCCACCTTTGCATGCATGGATCTATGTGCATGCAAAGGGTACCATCGCGCGAGACACCCATTCACTCGCGCGAGAGTTCATCCCCTACCACAGGCTAAATTCCATCCCCTTCTGGTTTCTGGAAGGACCATTACACACCCAAGGGGCAAACCAAGCAGTTAATAACGACTAGAAGTAAATAAATATTACTAATTATTACAAACAGAAGCTAAATAAATGGAAATACAACCCCTAAACAGAGGGGGTACCAAAATAGAGGCTAAGGGCCAAGTTGCTCATGCAAGGGCAGCTTCTGGGATCAGAAGGACCATCGCGCGAGACACTGAGTCCATCGCGCAAGAGTCCTGACTGGACTTCCAGGAATTGCTATGCATGCTCTGGGCTCTGGTACATGTCCAGAAGCAACCCAGAAGCATTCCAACAGAATAAATAAGCAATGAAAGCCAAGCTATGTGTTTTAACATGCAAATCAGTGAGCTAAAAGCTTATCATATTTTAAAACAATTAATAACATGCCAAAACAAGAAAAACCAGCATCCCCAAACGCCACAAGGACTGTCGCGCGAGACAGTGGACTGTCGCGCGTGAGTCCGAGTCACTCGCGCGAGGGTATGCTTTTTCCAATTTCCTATACCTCTGCTGACTTTAGGACCAGAACTGGTATTGATTACTAATCCTGGCCCTGACAGCCGCCCTCAGGGATCAAAACAGTGAGCAGTTTAAGGAGTTTATACCTTTGCTTGAAAGGTTTTGGAGAGGATTGAACAAGTTTGTGAAGCTTGTGATTGAAAATGGAGTGAAGAAGGGATGAGGAAGAGAACTAGGGTTGAAAGCTTGAGTGTGTTTGCAAGAGTTCTTAACCTTTTAGACCTTGAAAATTAATAACTTGGTGACCTTTGCAATGAAAGACCAAGGGGGGTATTTATAGGAGGAGTGGAGGACTAAAGATGGTGGCAAACACCCCTTAGGACCAAACTTGGTGGCTAAGCTTGGCAAAAAGTTGATGGGAAGGATTGTGTGAGGGTGGAGTGCCCAAAGCCTGCACTGCCACTGTCCTGTGGAGAAAAACAGGGTTCAAATAGCCCTGTAGACCCCCAGGCAAACAACCAACTGGCTGAAAAAGGTGACAGTGACTGGAGTGGACCATCGCGCGAGACATTGAGACACTCGCGCGAGGGTAACAGCTGTCGCGCGTGGGTCAACAGTCAAATGTTTGACCTTGACCACACCTGGCAAAGAGGAAACTCGCGCGAGGGAATGACTTCCACGCGCGAGGGTCAACCTTGACCCAGGTTTGACTGGTTTTTATTTTCTTTTAAATGGTTCAAAGGGCTCAAACGGGTTCCGCACACACCTAGCTCAAACCTTTCCAACCTTAAGACTGCTTTTTGATCTGATTCATCATCGGGGAAACAAGAAACCGTAAAATGATCGGGAGATTCAGATTGGGGTGTCTACAGTAGTCCCCATTTGACGGCACGCGGAGCGCCATTGACTGGTACGGGTAACGTCAAAGGTTTCTAGACACCCACCAAATCCACCCAAAAGCCGATTTAATGGAAAATGTGCAAGCATGTAAAAATACCGTGTGCCAAAGAATGAGTGGACGGATAGATCGTCGTCGAGTGAAGATTGGATGGATGGATCGTCGCTGGTGTGGAATTGGACGGATAGATCGTCGTTGATTGACGGTTAGATCATTGTTGATGTGAAATTGGACGGATAGATCGTCGCTGATTTGAAGTTGGACGGATAGATCGTCACTGATTGACGGTTAGATCGTCGTTGATTTGAATTTAGACGGATAGATCATCGCTGATTGACAGTTAGATCGTCGTTGATTTGAAATTGGACGGATAGATCGTCGCTGATTGACGAGTGGATCGTCGTTGATTTGAAATTGGACGGATAGATCGTAAATTGGATAGATAGATCGTCGTTGATTTGAAATTGGACGGATAGATCGTCCCTGATTTGATTAGATAAATCGTTGATTTGAAATTGGACGGATAGATAAATCGTCATTGATTGGATTAGATAAATCGTTGATTTGAAATTGGACGGATAGATCGTCGCTGATTGACGGTTAGATCGTCGTTGATTTGAAATTGGACGGATAGATCGTCGCTGATTGACGGTTAGATCGTCGTTGATTTGAAATTGGACGGATAGATCGTCGCTGATTGACGGTTGGATCGTCGTTTATTTGAAATTGGACAGATAGATCGTCGCTGATTAACGGTTGGATCATCATTGATTTGAAATTGGACGGATAGATTGTCGTTGATTGACGGTTGGAGCGTATGCGGGCGGACCATAGCTGGGGATACAACACCGCTCCGGATCGTGAAAATTTAATCCAATAAGACCCCAAGAGTGATTCGGGACCATAATTAAAAACCTTGGGCTTTTTATTAATAGAGAATAATCAACTTGGGCCTGCCTGTTGGGGGAAATGGGCCTGGAGCCCAACAGAGTGTCGCGCGAGGCACTCACTCCCTTGCGCGATGGAGTGTTTTCTGGGCTTGGGTTCTGAACCAGCCCAGACCCGGCCCAAAGCTGTCCCACACCTTTTTAACATCCGCGGGATGTTTCAGAAAAGCTTCAGACGGTTTCAAAACTTCGAAACCCCCTTCTTCCCCACAACTCTTCACAAACTCAAACACCACCCTAAGTCCTCTTTCAAATCCAACAAACCCATACACATACGAACAGTAATGGCAGACCGCGGCGGCACTGAGAGCGGAGGAGAAGTTGTTGATCAACCTGAAGACCTAGGAGGCCCTATGGCAGTCGAACGATGGATCAAGCGACGATGGAACCCATCGGAGTTGAAGGTGTAGTGGCCATGAGTGGCGGCGATGGCGAATAGGATGGGCAACAAGGATTTGCTGGCGGAGAGAAGCCTCGCGCGGTAGAAGCAGAGGATCGCGCGAGACAGACGCCTGGGGTGATGGAGCCTAGCGTTGAGCCATTGGGCACAGGTATGGCTGCAAGTGACTCGGAGCAGACCAGAAGTGGTTCTGGAGAAGATGCTAATGGGGACGACCGTCGCGCGCTGGAGCCGGACACTCGCGCGAGGGAACCCGTTGGGGTCGTGGGGCCCAGGGGTGATCCAATGGGTCCCAATTCAATAGTAGAAGGCACGTCCGCAGTTGGGGGCTCCATTGATGTTATTTGCAGTAATGGCACTCGGGGTAACAACACTGGGCCGATTGAATCCCCGCCGAGGGACCCGGCGAAGGGCAAGGGTATTGTTGGCACTGAGGAGGTGCATATTGAGGAGCATGCCGAGGAGGTGCCGATTGAGAGAGAACAGACCACAGAGGCTGCCCCCGCTGAGGTTCGGGAGGAGGACATTGCATTCAGGCCACCGGCAGGTGCTGCTACATCATCCCGTCACGTGCCGATCACTTACGATGATATTGCAGAGCACGCACCTGATGAGCTATTGGCAAAGCTCTTGGCAGATCATCCCATCATTGAGGAGTATGTTCTGAAAGCTAAACAGGACCGAGCGAGGGCAATTGAGGCGTCCGAGGCCGCGGCGAGGGCCGAGAGGGAGGCCGAGAGGGAGAGAGCTGGGTCAGAGGGACTAGCGGCTGATATAGAGGCCGAGGAGAGGGATGCTGAGGAGGCGCAGGGACCGAGAGTGAGCGCGGTGACTGAGGCGGGTGCCCTGAAGCGGCCCGAGTTTTTAGAGGAGAAGTACATGCCTCCGAGACCGCACTTGTTCGTACCGTTAGGCTTTGCGGGATACAAGCCGCCACAGCAGGCCGACTACAACTTGGAGCTAGTGCTGAGGGACCCTGGGGTGCACATTGCGAACACCTGGGCTGAGGTATATCACTTAATAACCCCCTTTACGCTTTAATTTGATACTTGCAATGAACCATGTAATAAACGATACCATTTGTACTCTGAATGCCATGCATGTAATAACTTGAACCAAACATCTGTTGTAGGCTGAATATAGGACATGCTAGGACAAGAAGAAGATCGTATAACATGCCATGCACACAATAACTTCCATCAACAACCCAATGTTAAACCGCTCCAAGCCACATCATGCGAAGAGCATAACATGACACATCATGCGAAGAGCATAACTTGAACTTACCATCTAGCGATAGTCTATGTAGACGTCAAACCATGACGATATAGCCCTTGTATCACACGTCATGCATGCAAAGACTTGAACCAATCAACTGTTAAAAATGGCACAGAGTCCCAAGCCTCAAATAAGATAACTCTAGGATTATAGCCCTACATGTTGTCACTTGAACGGGGATTTGAACTTAGACCGCCCATCTGTAGTCACATGGCTGCATTGACTACCTAGAACTTGAAAATGAGAGCTCTGTATGCTAACATTATATCTTGTTGCTTGTTTACTGTGCATGGTTAAGCTACTGCATTGATTACCTAGAACTTGAAAATGAGAGCTCTGTATGCTAACATTATCCTGTTGCTTGTCTTTGTTGTTTGAAACAGGCGGAGCAGAGAGACATTCGTGGCTTTGGCGGGCCGTGCAGTTCCCTGGCACTGTACATAGGGTTGCCACCGAGGGTGAGGGAGTTGGTGGACGCAGCGGGCTTCAGAGAGTTCATACAGACCCTGACAGTGCCAGTCAGGAATGACCATGCTGTCCTTGTTGCACTGGACGAGAGATGGAGGGATACATCCAATACCTTCCACCTACCTCCAGGAGAGATGACGGTGACGCCGAGTGACTTCGCTGCCATCACAGGCTTGAGGGTTGGGGGAGAGCCCATCCCCTTTGACTCAAGGATACATGTTGACCCAGCGGCTCTGGAGTGGTTCTTGGGGGAGGTGCCCCAGGTAGAGAGAGGAGCGGCGAGGTACGCTCAGTTTATACTGTACTTGAAGAAGAAGCCAGCCAATGAGCATGAGGAGGCGCAGATGGCCCGGGCATACCTGCTGTACATGTTCGGAGCTTCACTATTCCCAGGCAGGGGAAGCACTGTACACCTGTCATACCTGCCTGCTCTGAGGGATCTGAGGACAGCCTCACGCTTCGACTAGGGCAGAGCAACACTCGGCACTACCTACTTGTTCTTTGGTGACTCCTCGAGGAGCGGGCAGAGCACAGCTGGCTATTGGCGTGTCTGGGAGGTATGATTTCAATTACCACGTAACATAATTTCCATTGTACCAATTGATTGCATAGATTGTTTACCAGCTTGAATTGTGTAACTGTACGACTTGTGTCTGATGCATTTCCATTTTTGATAATACTGCAGCTTTGGGCATACGAGGTACTGAGGATGTACCCTCTGGAGTGCAAGCATCCTGACTTGAGCACCCTCCTGCGCGCACTGATATGGAGCAAGGAGCACAGGGGCACCAAGGAAGGGAGAGGCAGACTCAATGCCTACAGGCTGTATCTGGATGAGTTGAGAGCCTCGCAAGTATGACATTAGAATTCCAATAGTCAATTATGCATGCTTTCAATACTTTAACGCTGTCGCTGATCAATTGTACTCATTGCTTGTTTGTCACTTTGTGCAGATCGAGTGGAATCCCTAATGACAAGTGGGCCAGAGCCAGAGTACTTGGCTCAGAGCAGGGCTGTCACAGCCAGCAGAGTGCTCTTGGAGTCAGCCTTCGGCTGGCAGTGCTACCTAGGGGATCGAGTGACACGACAGTCACTTGGTTACCTTGAGTTCCAGGTGCCTGGGCCACTCCCGCCACGAGCCTCACATACAGGCGACACACTGGCGGAGCTGGAGAGGTTCACTAGGCCAGACACTGAGCTGACGCGGCACCTGCGTTCGACGATGGACTATGCAGCCTATCAGATAGATCACCTGGCGAGGCCACTTGGTGTTAGGGCTCGCAGAGAGGTCCAGGAGCAGGCACGCGAGGCTGGTGCAGAGAGGAGAGCTGCTGTTGAGGTATAGAGAGGAGGGGAACGCCGCGTGAGACGCAGAGAGAGTAGGCTAGTGGTAGGCGGGCCTCCAGAGTTGCTTTGGAAGGTGGATGTGGTGGACTTACAGGGTAATCCGACTGAGGTGCAGCTCGTACCAGCACGTATAGAGCCCGTGGCAGTGACTGTGCAGGTAAACCAACTTCCATTTTTGTATTTTCAAAACTCTTGAACTGTATTTGAAATATCTGATAATTGTAAAACATTCACAGGTGCCTGTGGATTGGGTGAACGAAGCTGTTCGCCGTATGCTCGCCCTAGAGAACGTGGTGAGGAGAGCAGCATACGGCTTCCCATTGGAGTTACGCTATCTAGCATCCACAGCCCAGCCAGCTCAGGCAGCCGCTCCTCGGAGGACTCAGGTATATAAACGATACACTTCTTCCTGCTTTCGATACTTAAGATACATAGCTACTTACGATACATACATGCCTGCTTGAAAAACATTTGATGCTGATGAAAAGCTGATAGATAGCTTCCAATTGATGGATTGTACCTGTTATTTAAGCATTTGATAGACAATATACTACAAAATGTATACTAATGCAACATATAAATATGTAGGCACAGGGACGAGCGGCTTCGAAGAAGAGAGCACGGTCTCCGCCACGAGCACAGATCGCTACACCTCCGGCCGCTACTCGACGTACCAGGAGCTCACATCCTGCTGCAGCAAGCAAAGAAGCAGCCAGGAAGGCGGCGGCACGCGCAGAAGAGTGATACCGGATAGAGAGGCAAAGAAGGTCGAGCCAAGGTGAGCCGGCCCGCAAGAAGCAGCTTGTCTTGGTCCAGCCCCCTGAGGAAGAGGAAGAAGAGGAAAGACGAGAAGAAGAAGAGGAAGAGGCAAGGAGTGACTCTGACGACACTATTGATGATCCTAGGTACTTGCAGGATCCGCATGAGCTTGCCACTGATGACGACGAGGATGATGATGATGACGATGGTGGGGATGATGCCGAGGAGGACCTGAGGGATACCGACTGGCTTGGACGAGACGAGGACGACTGAGGAGTCTGATGCATTTTGTTTCCTGCACTTGACTTTTTGATTTCAGGCCTGCGCGCCCAAGTAGTTAGGTATAGAGGCCGACGTGCCTTAAGTACTCTGATACTTGCTTTTGGAGGCCTGCGTGCCTTTTGATAGTGGGCGAGTGTGCCCGGGTATACTTTGGTGGTTTTTTTTTTTTTGATTGGTCGGAGCGCCACACAGAGTACTTTTCTTTTGCTTTGGTATGACACAGCATAGTTTAGTTATAAAATTTGCATTTTCATGGTTTATCCGCTCTTTATATGCATAAAGAGGTAAAATGCCAACCACTAATACCAAACTTGCATTGAAAACACACCGAGACTGACCACAGACACACATGTATGTATAGGAGTGACTAGCTCGAAAGAAAACGGAAAATGTACCCTAGGACACGGCCAGGATACGAAGACACGGCAATTTTAAATGAAATTTTGGGCATTAACAGGCCAAAACTCAAAATACTTGACTTCGATTGAAACCGACGCTTCCGTAAGGTCAAAAACACATGGCGTGACTTGTACCAGTTAACGGAACCAAGAAAAACGCCCCGAGATGGGAAATACGCCGAAAAGCGTCCAACAGACACAAAAGGGACACGAGACACAAAAACATGACTTAATTATCTCTCGGACTGAAACCGACACCACCGTACAGTCACATACACTCCACACGACCTGTACAGCATGAAAGAACTTGGCAAAAACCTTTAGAACGGATTTTGAATCTCCAAAACCTCAAATTTGACTTGAAACGGGCCGCCAAAGGTCTAAAATCCTCGTTAAGCGCGAAATTTCGAAGCCGATGCTTGGGTACAATCACATATGCCCATCATGACTTGTAGGAACCATAAGAAGTGCCAAAAGACCCCTGGAACCCAAAATGACCAAGCCGAACCAGTAGCTGCTGCACACTGTCAAAAATGCAGATTGGACCATCGCGCGACCAAGTGAAACACTCGCGCGAGTGATCTGTGTCACGCGAGAGAGTGCGATGCATGCGCGAGGGCAGTTGGTCGCGCGAGAGAGTGAGACTCTCGCGCGAGGGTCAGCCTCTGCCAGACTACCTTCTTTTGACCAAATTAAACTTTTAGGAACTCCAAGGGGCCCCCCTCCCCACGACCTGCACACAGTATGAAGCCATGATTGGAGCCTTCCTCACTTGCCAAGTGGTAAGTGATGTAAGCCTTTTAACTTTTCCTCTGGCACAACAAACAAGGACCGACACTCCCGAACAAATATCTATAAAATAAAATACGTTGGTAGTGACGCGAAGCACATCAGCCTCTTTGACAGCGCAAAAAATCATCCATCACTCAAAATGGAGAGTCCACTAGCTGCAATGCTCGATCCTTGGTTGGCGAGAACCGAAGCCTTTGATTGGGCGGGTCCTCGATCTCGAGGGCTGGCCTCAATTAGAGATCTTCGATATGTGGGGCCACACCCTAAGCTCCTTGAAGCTACTATGATTCACTGGGATCCAGTTATGCACGTCTTTCGTAATTATGATAACGAAATGTGCCCAACGGTGGAAGAGTTCCAAGCCTACTTGCCCAGCTTTGCAAATTCCAATGTTCTTGCCGTTTCTCCGGTTCACGAGAACATGAGCCATTTATTGATGATGAAACTGAACATTTCCGGAGAACTGGCGGCCAGTATTATCCATGACGGTGAATTAGACATCTGTCGCTTGATCGAACTATACGGTCCAGGCGGCATTCTGGAGAACCATGCTGAGCAGGCACACAAACGTTTTGCCTTCTCGATTTGCGCACTAGCGGCTTACGCACTGGTTCCTGCTAACGAAAAGGTTACTCCCAGCGTGGTGAGCATGGCTTCACAAATGGGAGCTCGTAAGAACATCATCCCCACGATCCTAGCCGAAACACTGATGGGCTTGGATCTGTTGAAAAATCGACAGAGCAACGTCTTCAGCGGCAGTCCGCGGTTGCTCCAGGTAAATCCTCACTCAACTCACCTTTTTTCGGTTTTTGCACTTTCTCATTTTACCTCAACACTCGGGTAAGGATCGCTCCAGAACCTTACTTGTCTTTTCACTCAGGCTTTATCTAGTTTCTCACTTGTCTTTTCACTCAAAGGTATGGCTCTCCGACAAGGTGGGATTACTCGAAGCTCCCTAGGCAGGCTGGGAACATTTCCCGAGGCGGTTGCTCGAACGATCCCTGCTGTATCCTGAACAGGATGTAATGGGATGGTACATGATCCTGCATGACATGCAATCTAATGACTTTGTCTGGAGGTGTCCATGGTTGATCATGCCTGAAATGGCAGTCAACACCACAGGCTTCGAGAGAGTGATAATCGCTGGTTTGGCGAGCTTTACTTTCTACATCCCGGGCCGCATCCTACGCCAGCTGGGCATGAGCCAAGGACTGCACAGGGATGCAATTGAGGAATTCCAAATGCCTGACTTCAATGTATCCTCACTGTGCGAGTATCGAAGGTTTTGGAGGAGGGGGGTGCTCGAGGGTCCCAGCCCAGACTTCGTGGACTGGCTGGATAGCCGCTACGTGGCATGGCTTCGTGCAGAAATTCGAGCAAGGCCCGGGGGATACTACTAAATCCGAGAGAATCCCGTCCATATTAAGAATAAGTTTAACAGCCGTTGGGCCACCCGAACATTTTCCTTTGTTTTTGCTTGACCCTTAAATCCGTTGTATGGTTCCGTTTGCTCGGCATGCCAAATAAAACGAATGTTTTGTATCCCCATCTTGAATCACTTGAGAGGACCCGCTGGTAATGTACAAAACCCAAAATCCAACCTGAGAAAAAAAATATGAATATTCATCCCTGAAAAGTCAATAGGCTGATGTTTAAGCCGTGCAAAGAAACAACCCTTGCGCGAGTAAGTGAACCCCTCGCGCAAGACTCACTCCCTCGCACAACCAACCCAGTGTATCGCAGGATGGTTCTGTCCAGTACAGATGCCAATTTTGACCCTTTTCAGAAAGTTGCAGTGTTTGCAGGCCTTGTCCCCACATGTGGACGTCCAGCAAAGGTCTGGGACAGTCCATAAGTGTGTCCCTGAGAGGACACATACCAACCTCTCTAGATATTTTCTTTGAGAAAGATGAATACCCTGCCATCCTTTTAGCTATAAAAAGCTACGCCTCTCCAGAAGAGAACTCCAGATAATATCAAGAATGGCCAATCACCTCCCTACTTTAATTGGTCCATGGATTGAATCATTCGTTGCGGGTGATTGGTTGTCGTTCCGGACTCACGGGCTGGCTGCATTTCGTTATCTCCGGAGCATAAGATTGCGCCCTGAAATCCTATGGGCTGCAGCGCGGTTCTGGGACCCAGATGTCCACGTGTTCCGATTTGGAGACGACAAGCTGTGTCCAACAGTGGAGGAATTCCAGGCATACCTCCAAGGGTTTGCTTCCAGCGTGATAATCGTACCTCCCTATACGGAAAGTATGTCCAAGCTTTTGAAGTCCACGCTGAAGATCTCAAAAGGTGCAGCAGAGGGTCCGCTAAGTGGAGGTTAGATAAACGTGATGCGCCTGATAGAGTGGTATGGCCCCGAAGGTGACCTCACGGACACTACCGTGCAGGCCAGGCGACGTTTTGCTCTAACAATCTGCGTACTGGCCGCGTACCTGCTGGCGCCCGCAGATGGACGGGTTAATCCCTCATTGGTTCATGTTGCCATCCAACTGGGTGTCCGAAAGAACATAGTACCAATGATTCTGGCGGAAACGCTCATGGGTTTGGACTTGGTAGCTATAGGCCAGACAGAGATATTTGGCGGTAGTCCACTCTTACTGCAGGTAAACTCACTCAGCTCACCTTTTTCTGTCTGTCACACATTCTGTTTTTACCTCAACGCTCAGCTAAGGATAATATCGGAGTTTCTGACTTTGTTTTCCAATCAAGTTTTATGTAGCCCCTTACTTGTCTTTTCACTCATGCAGCTGTGGTTAACAGACAAGCTGGGATTGATCGCAGCTCCAGAGGCGAATTGGCCGCACCTGCCCGGGCAAATGCATCAACGAGGGATGCTATATCCAGAAATGTCCACGGAGGAGTGGTATGAATTTATGAACAACCTGTCGCCGCAGGAAATTGTCTGGAGACACAGGGCTTTAGACATCCCAGACATGGCCCTAAATTCTGCCGGCTACGAGAGAATAGTGATTGCTGGGCTGTACAGTTTCACCTTCTACATTCCAGGCCGCATCCTTCGGCAGTCAGGGATGAGTCAGGGGTTACACCGAGCTGGGGTGGAAGCCTTCCACATTCCTGCATTCACTACCCAGAACCTGATTGGGTACGCACACAACTGGAGCTTGAGGCAACTTGGAGGAGCAGATCCAAATTTCAGCACCAACCTGCAACGCCGCTACAAAGCATGGCTACGAAACAAAGTTGCAGGAAGACAAAACGCTGACTGACTCCTGACAAAACTCACATGATCTAGAATAAACTGTGAGCCTATAAAGGCCTCTAGCATGTATTCTGTTTTTATGCTTAACTATTTTAAAGGCTTTGCTCAGCTGTGTAATAGAGATAATGGTTTGAATAAAAGTGAAAGATCAAGAACTTTCCCCTTTGGTCCAAGTGTTGAACACTAAGCCGGTCCTGAATGTCAGCATATATACCGCAACGGAAAACCATGGATCAAGTTGATTGACTATGACCGAATCTCACAGAGAGATTGCCTACGTATCCTTTTTCAAGGAATCAGGTCAAAATGTAGTTCAGGCTAGGGTTTACTCGTGTGTTTTCCTTTCCTTTTGCACTCTAACTTTTGCCTAGTACTGCCTTTTCAGGTTTTCAGCCTAGCGAGCTTTTGTTATTTGCCTATTTATTTTTGCCTAGATTTCCTTCACAGGTTTTCAATCTAGCAGGCTTGCTCTAATTTTTGCCTGGAACCGCCCACCCTTGTGGTTTTCGGTCCAGCGAGCTCTCTCTGGGATACTAACGCTTGAGTTGATCCAGGTTGACCAGAGTATTGAACTCGTTGCAGTCCAGATCAATGAGTTGAGTTGCTCCACCCGAGAGGATGGTCTTGATGATGTAAGGCCCTGCGCGCTTCGGACGAAACTTCCCGCGGAGATCAAAGATGGGAGCACGGATTTCTTTCGTAACCATATCGCCTTCAAGCAAATCACGAGATTTCACTTTCTTGTTGAACGCCCGGGCAATCCTTCGCTGATATCCCTGAACATGATACAAGGCACGGAGCCTTCTCTCGTCAAAGAGCAAGAGTTCAACAAACCTCCCGCTGAGCCATTCAGATTCCGTGAGTCCAGATCCTGTCATGATCCTCAAAGATGGTACCTCCAGCTCGATAGGGAGTACTGCTTCCATCCCATAGACTAAAGAGTAGGGTGTTGCCCCGGTCGATGTTCGGATTGACGTGCGGTACCCCCATAAAGCCAGAGGTAATTGCTCGTGCCAGTCCCTGGCGGACTCTGCAGACTTCTTGATGATCGTTTCTATGTTCTTGTTGGCCGCCTCGACTGCTCCATTTGTCTGAGGGCGATACGTCGTTGAATGATGGATTTGGATTTTGAACTCATCGAAGAGCTCCAAAACCCTGCCCTTGAAGTGCACTCCATTATCTGACACAAATGTCTGCGGGACACCATATCCGTAGATAATGTTTTTCCTAATAAACTGCGCAACCTGCACTGTAGTCAGAGTTTTGTAAGACTCAGCCTCAACCCACTTGGTAAAATAGTCTATTGCCACCAAAATGAACCAGTGACCATTCGAAGCAAAAGGCCTGATCATGCCGATAACATCGATGCCTAGACCGAGAAAGGCCAAGGCGAGGTCATACCAAACAGCTTAGAAGGAGGAACATGCGTAAGATTGGCATGAATCTGACACCTGTGACAGCGACGGACGTAATCCACACACTGTGATTCCATAGTGGACCAGAAATAACCCTGACGAAGGATTTTCCGGGCGAGCATGACACCGCTCATGTAAGGACCACAAACTCCCTCGTGAATTTCTTCCATTATTGTGGTGGCTTCAGCACCGTCGACACAGAGCTTGTGCATCCCACAATGAGACCTCCTGTAAAGCTTCCCCCCACAGATAATGTAATGAGCAGCTATTCTTCGTAGTGCAAGTTGATCCTTTTTAGAGGCTTCAGCCGGGTATTTACCACTTTCTACAAAGTTCCATATGTCATGGTACCAAGGCAGACCATCATCGACATCATCGATGGTACCAACATGTTGATAAGCAGGGCAGTCTCGCTGTTCAATTAGAATAGGACGAAGCTTGACACCCAACGGAAGTTCAACCGTGGAGGCTAAAGTTGCCAAAGCATCGGCGAATTGATTTTTCAGACGAGGAATGTGAGTAAAGGTCACCTTGTTAAAACGAGGAATAAGGTCTTCCAAGTCTTGATGGTAAGGCTTCAACCTTTCTTAACGAACTTTCCAGTCCCCGTTGGCCTGAGATACAACAAGGTTTGAATCGCCAATAACTTCGAGTTTCTCAACACCAAGTGTTAAAGCAGCCTCCATGCCCACAATACAGGCCACATATTCAGCTTGGTTATTTGTGACGTCAAAATTGAGTTTAAATGTAAGCGGAATATGCGAACCATCGGGTGTTATTAACAAGACCCCAATCCCGTATCCTTTTTGATTAGCTGCTCCATCAAAGTAGAGAGTCCACACATCGTCAACTACTGTTAGCACCTCTTCGTCTGGAAATGTAAAATCTGAGTCCTCTGGCCCATCCACAGGATGATCAGCCAAAAATTCCGCCACAGCACGGCCTTTAACAGACTTCCGTGTGACATATTCGAGATCAAACTCGGCTAACATGAGCAACCAACGTGCTAACTTACCAGTAAGCGCTGGCTTCTCGAATAGATACTTGAGAGGATCCATCCGAGAGATCAACTTCACTGGATAGGCCAGCATGTAGTGCCTCAATTTCATGGATGCCCAAACAAGAGCCCAACATGTCTTCTCCAGAGCCGTGTAGCGTTCTTCGCATCCAACCATCTTCTTACTTAAGTAGTAAATGGTCTTCTCAACACCCTTATCTCCTTCCTGAGCTAGCAAGCATCCCATAGAAGATGGATTTATAGACAAATAAAGTATCAAGGGCTTCCCAGGTACCGGCGGCATCAAAACCGGAGGATTCTGAAGATAGTTCTGAATGGACATAAAAGCCGCTTGACACTTGTCTGACCACACAAATGGGGTATCCTTCTTGAGTAGACGAAACATCGGCTCGCAAGTTAAAGTCAACTTGGCGGTGAATCTGCTCATGAATTGAACCTTTCCCAGAAAGCTCCGCACTCCCTCTTCAGATACTGGTGGTTTCATCTCAAGCACTGCCTTGATCTTCGACGGGTCAACCTCTATCCCATGGGAAGTGATCATGATGCCAAGTATCTTACCAGTGGTGACCCCAAAAGTGCATTTATGTGGATTAAGACGCATACGACATTTACGGAGTCTCCCGAAGAACTTCCTTAGCATAGGAATGTGTCCCTCTCGAGTTTTTGATTTGGCAATCATGTCATCGACATAGACCTCGACTTCTTTATGGATCATATCATGCAAAATGGTTGTAGCAGCCCACTGATAGGTAGGCCCAGCATTCTTCAATCCAAAAGGCATGACCAAGTAGCAGTACGTTCCCCACTCAGTGATGAAAGTCGTCTTCTCATGGTCCTCGGGTGCCATAAGAATTTGGTTATAGCCTGAAAAGCCATCCATGAACGAGAGCAAGGCATGCACCGCCGTATTATCCACAAGCACATCGATATGTGGCAAGGGAAAATCATATTTGGGGCTTGCTTTGTTCAAGTCCCTGAAATCGACACAGACTCGTATCTGTCCATTCTTCTTGGGAACGGGAACGATGTTGGCCACCCAAGTAGGGTACTGAGAAACCATGAGAAACCCAGCGTCAATCTGTTTCGTGACCTCATCCTTGATTTTCTGAACCTAATCTGGCCTCATCCGTCTGAGCTTATGCTTCACAGGCTTAGCATCTGGCAACAGAGGAATACGATGTTTCACTATCTTGGCGTCAATGCCTGGCATGTCTTGATGAGACCATGCAAAGACATCGCTGTACTCGGTGAGCAGCTCCTTGAAATTACGATGCTCCTCTGGTGAAAGCGTGGAGCCCACTTGAACCATTCGGGGATCGCTCTCATCTTTCAAATTTATAGAAACTATTTCCGCTTTTAATGGCTGAGCATGCCTTTCATCTTCCCTCTCGATGAGGGCACGGATTTCCTTGGGAATATCCCCATCGAAATCTATCCTTTCATCGTCGGGGTCAACACAGTTTATATAAATATCATGCAAGTACTCAGAAGATGCCTCATTCATTTCACAAGACCCCAGCGGGTCGCCAAGTACAAGAGAGTCAAACTCGAAATAAAAGCTATGACGTGGAGGGCCAAGAGGCACAAACTCCGACTCAGAGCTAGACTTAGACGACTCACTGGACTCTGACTCAGACGCAGACTCAGACTCAGAAGTGTCATCAATGCAAGTTAGGCGCGGTTTGAAAATGCAATTTTTAACACTACCCTTGGCTTTAGTGATAAGAGCAGTGGGGTCCTCGAGGGCGTCGGGCCCGAGCATGAGCACTTCAGCTTCCTTAGCCAAACCCACTTGAGAGAATTCTTGGAAAAACAGCTCCAAGTTCCCCTGATCAAAGGTCCCCAACCAGTCAGTCTTTGCTTTCGGCTGATTAAGCTTCCTCTTGAATTCCAGCTTAGCTGGCTTGTCATCACTCTCAGACCAGGTGTCGTCGGCGAAGACCTCAAAACCGGGTAACAGCTCCCGCTGGATCGATGAAGGGCTCGGGATCGCCCAAAGATAAGCAAAGATTCCCACTTCACGCACAAAGTAGCTGTCGGGATCACCATAGAGAGTTCGAGGTTTTCCCGTATATTTCCTTCTTTTGGCATTTCCGGCAGAGGCTGTGTACCCCAAACCAAAACGGCCCTTAGCAGAAAGAAAGGTAGGGAACTCCGGGACTCCATGTTGGTGGATTCCTAAGCCCAGACCAGGAAAATAAGACATCCTGAGCATGATGTCCATAGCGACAGAACTGATGAGGAAATCCCCGTCCACATTGATAGCCAAGACAGAACCAGATGTATCAAAAGAGAAACCTCCAAGGTCGACATCCTCTTCACCATGCATGATTCCCAGCACCGGTGTTCCATCTTCTTTAAGCGGGCGGATTCCAGAGTCCCCGCAAATGGTTAGCGTACCAGTTGGCAGTCCCAGCATGACCTTCTGGTGAAGAGTGGATGGGACAGCCATGATGTCTGAACGGTGGCACCATGGCTTGCCTAGCAGCAGGTTGAAGGTTGCGGGTATGTCGACAACATGGAACTCAACGTCCATTTCAAAGCCCTCAGCATCGAGCTTGAGCATCAGAGTGCCCTTGACCATACGGCGAGTGCCGTCCTATGCCTTGACAGCCAGATTGGATGGTGCAAAGTCTTTTTTGGCCAGTCCCAGACGATAGGCCACCCTCATTGGACAAACATTGATGGCTGAACCGTTGTCAATGAGGAGAGTCGGGACCCAGAGTCCGCGACACTTGACTGTAATATGCAGGGGGCGGTTATGATCAGTTCCTTCGATAGGAAGATCCTTGTCGGTGAAGACCACGGTGTGCTTAGCAGTAGGAGGAAGGATGAGGGAAACCATAGCCTCAGCAGTGACATCAGATTGAACTTCCAGGCGGGCAAGAGTGTGGCATAGCTTCTGACGGTGCTCACGGGAAAAACAAATTAAACCCCAGAGAGATATTACAGCAGGAACCCGCTCGAGCTGCCTCCGGATAAGATTCGTGCTTGGTAACTCAAGTGGTACAGACTCTGGGAAAGCAATGGGTTCATTCCTTTGATTAGAAGGGTTGGACGAAGTCCCAACTTCCAGATTAGCAGGTTGAAAGACTCATCCACTCCTCGTAACATTAAGAACGTTCCCCAAAGAAGGCACGGCTTGAGGGTCTTGATTCACATCTCAGAGATCAGACGGAACTTCCCCTAATTTATGCTTTCCTTTGTCAGTGGCCATTGCAGCTACTGGTGCTTCTGTATTCAACCCCAGGTCTTCAGCCAGATCCTTCATCAGTAGTGAGTCCTAGAAATTCAGATCTTGGACCGCTACAACTTCGTGTTCTGGCTCCGGATTTGTAGTGAAAGGAACATCCCAGAGACCACCATCGGCTAAAGAACAACTGACAGCCCAAACTTCTGTCCCAACCTGGACATCGACTATCTCATCCACATCCCAAAGATTAGCTGGCGGAACCAGACCTGAAGTCTTCTAGAGGAGAGACCACAGGGCGTGGTTGATCTTTATCTATGATATTGAACACAGGGTCGTACGCAGGAAGAGCTACTGAGTCAACAAGCCTGTTGATGGTAGAAGGGAAGAAACACTCTCCCAAGACACGGGTCTCTTCTTGAACCAGGTCGTCTTCAACAAATTGCGTCATGTACTCAGGAGTAGTATAACCTTGGAGAGGCCCAGGAAAAGGGGTCGGAAATTGCCAAACGGGCTCAGGATCCCAAAAGTACTCTTCCTTAGGAATCTGATGCTGAGGTTCTTGGAAGAGCATGTACAAGGAGATGCCATCCAGAGGATCAAATGCTATTTGTTCATGCTGAGCAATCCATTCCACATCCCATGCCATGTCGGGTGGAGCTTGTTCGAGATGTAAAGGAAACCCTTCCAACTCAAATTGGAACCATTCTTGGATGAGAGGGGCATCATAATCCTGACTATTAGCTATCGCCTAGCCTACAGCCTGCATATCAAGTTCTGGTTCCGGCTCAAGTAAGGCTGGCATCATAGCTCTGAATCGACTTACAAAGTCCTGCGCAGAATCAGGAGAATCTACACCAAAGATGGGAAGATTACGAGCTGACGTAGGATTAAGTCAGATTCGTGGAAAAGGACCGTTGTGAAGATCACTGACATTGTCATTGAGGAAGTCCAAGCCCGCTTGCACCAACCGGGCAGGCGGATTATAGGTTTGCCTTATGAACATGAGTTCGGCATTGGATTCTGCAGGCATGAGCACAATGGGTTTGGGTTGATTGACTGGAATTATATGGTCGGTAGGGTCAAATATAGTGGAGATGGGGTTGATTTTAGTGGAGCCGAGAGAGATTTGGCTGATATGTGGAACAGCCTTGTGGTTGGGTAAGGAATTGGAAAGGATGTTTGGTTTTTGGGCTGGCGGAGGCGGCGCCGAAAGAGTCCCTTCGTCTATAAGGTCCTGAATTGCATGTCGAAGACGGAAATAGGAATCGGTAAGGTGGCCGGCACCCTGATGGTAGGCACAGTACAGATTGGCCTTAAAACCTGGCGAAGGATTCTTGGGTAAAGGAATTGGATCCAGGGGCTTGAGATGCCCTGACTTCATTAATTTCTCCAACAGTGAGGACAGAGGTGCCTCAATCGCAGAGAAGCTGCGGGGCTGACCGCGAGGGCGGTTGTTCTGCGGTGACTGAACCTGGTTGACATCAGCTATGTGGTTTGTGGTGTTGGAAGCAGAGGCGTTGGTACCATTGGTTGCTGCGTTGGAATAAGTCCCAGTTCCAAATAGAGCATTGGTGTTTCCAGAATAAGCACGGGGCTTTGCCTTTGGGGCATTAGAAGATTCCCCTTTTGTTAGAATCCCGCTTTGGAGTGCATCCTCGATGGCCAGACCAGAGTCGTAAAAGGTGTCAAAGTTTGCAGACGCTTGAGCGAGGACTAGATGCTTGGCATAGTCTGGCTGAAGATTCCGTGAGATGATGCGGAGTTGGTCTTTCTCGCTGGTGTGGGCAACATGCCCTGGAATTTCCGGATTCCAAATGCGAGCCTCCGGGAATTTCGTTTCCCGAAGCAAGGGCCCGATAGATCGAGGGAGCGCGAGCGGAGAAGCAGGCGCTCGCAAAACACAGAGTCGCCACCTGGGTTTGAAGGTCCGTCACCCAAGGAACCGTATTTTGAAGCACCTGCCGTGCCGTTTTGATTTGAAAAAGTGAAGGAACCAGTCCGTCATAACCATATCTGGGTTCGGGAGCCAGGTTACGAGAGGGGAAGGTTTTTAAGGCACCCCTCTCGCCCAATCCGGAGATCGGTCTCTACTTAGGCATTTTGTGAAAATATTTGTGATTCGCTTTCTTCTTTAACCAATTTTAGGCCAATTAGGGCGGGGGAACAGTTAATCGGGGATAAAAACTGTAACAAATTTGTAGGATATGATCGAATACGGCATGGATGGATGATGAAATATGTAAATGGGATAAGATTTGATCCCTGGTCAAACCTGGACCAAAACAGCTCAAAGAGTGAGTGTGTCACTTGACTACCACCTTTGTATGCATGGATCTACGTGCATACAAAGATATGTGTCGCGCGATACACTTTCTCCATCGCGCGAGGGTCCATGCTTCATCACAGATTAAATTTTATCCCCTTCTGGGCTCTGGAAGGACCAGTGCGCACCCAAGGAGCAAACCAAGCAGTTTATAGGGACTGGAAGTAAATAATTAATTCTAATTATTACAAGTAGGGACTGAAATTAATTGAAATACAACCCCTAAACAGAGGGGGTATGAAAGCAAGGGCCAAGGGCTAAGCTGCTCATGCAAGGGCAGCTCCTGGAATAAGAACGCTCATCGCGCGAGACAGTATGTGTATCGCGCGAGTGTCCTGACTGGACTTCCAGGAATTGCTTTGCATGTTCTGGGCTCTGGCACAAACCCAGATGCAACCCAGAAGCATTCCGACAAAGTAAATAAGCAAGAAAAGCTAAACTATGTATTTTTAACTTGCTTGACAGTGAGCTAAAATCCTAACAAAGCTCAAAATAAGCAATAACAGGAGAAGACAAGGAAAACCAATCATCCCCAAACCCCACGAGATCCATCGCGCGAGACACAGGTGTATCGCGCGAGACAGATGGACCATCGCGCGAGGGTATGATTTGCAAGGTTTCTTGTAACTCTGCTGACTTTAGGACCAGGATTGGTATTGATTACCAACCTTGGCCCTGACAGCCCCCCTCAGGGATCAAAACAATAAGCAGTACAAGGTGTTATACCTTTGCTTGGAAGGTTGTGGGAAAAGATTGAAGCTTGTGATGGAAAATGGAAGGGGTTATGGACTGATCGAATGTGCTTGGATTGAAGGCCTTTGTGTGCTTGATGTTCTCCTTGGCTTTGTGTTTTGAAAACTTTGAGAGAAATTCATTACCCTTTGCTTGAAAGAGTGATGGGGTATTTATAGGGGGAGGTAAGGGCAAAAGGTGGTGGCAAACACCCCCTTAGGACCAAACTTAAGGGCTAAGTATGGTGGAAAGGTGATAGGGAGAGGTTGTGAGGGTGGAGTGTTCAAGACCTGCACAGCCCACGGGCCTGTGCAGAAGAACGGGGTTCAGTAGCCCTGCAGACCCCCCTGGCAAGCAACCAAGTGGCTGACAAAAGGTGAAAGGGACAGGCAAAGTGTGTCGCTCGACATAGTTGGTGTCTCGAGATAGCCACCTGTCGCGCGTGGGTCAATAGTCAAAACTTTGACTTTGACCACACCTGGCAAGCTGACTCTCGCGCGAGGGAGTGGGTGCCTCGTGCGATGGTCAACCCCAGACCAAGGCTGAAATGATTTTTATTTTAAATAAAGGGGTTCAAAAGGGTTCAAAGGGAGTTCAAAGGGGATTCCATGCACACCAAGCTCAAACCTTTCCCATTCTCAAGCCTGCTTCTTGATCCATTTCATCATCGGGGAATCAAAAATCGTAAGTAAAGTAATCTGGTTACCCAGATTGGGGTGTCTACAGTAGCCCCTCTTTGACGGCACACGGAGCACCATTGGCTGGTACGGGTAACGTCAAAGATTCCTAGACACCCACCGAATCCACCCAAAAGCCGATTTAATGAAAAAGCGCGCGAGTATGTAAAAATACCGTGCACCGAAGATAGATTTGACGGATAGATCGTCGCTGATTGATGGTTAGATCGTCGTTGATTTGAATGTGGACGGATAGATCGTCGCTGATTGACGGTTAGATCGTCGTTGATTTGAATGTGGACGGATAGATCGTCGCGGATTCGGAGTTGGACGGATAGATCGTCGCTGATTTGAATGTGGACGGATAGATCGTCGCTGATTCGGAGTTTGGACGGATAGATCGTCGCTGATTGACGGTTAGATCGTCGCTGATTCGGAGTTTGGACGGATAGATCGTCGCTGATTGACGGTTAGATCGTCGCTGATTCGGAGTTGGACGGATAGATCATCGTTGCTGGGGATCAAGCTATCCTCGGCACAAAGTATTCCAACAAACACGGGTAGGTCGTGTCAGGCAGGTTAAATTCCATCTGTTGGGAATCAGAGCCAATCTCCTTATCAAAGACCATGCGAGACAGAGCAATAAGCCTGCTGGAAGATGCACTTGCGGCTAGACTGAGGGTGATTGTCGTTAGGGACAGGCCAAGACGGACTTTCTGGGAACAATCGATTCGCGGATGAATAGACCATTGGGCGATAATCGATCGCCGTTGTGGTGAATGCGGATGATACAATGATCGCCATCGATGGATTTGACAGAACGCTGCCATGAAGGCGGACGAGAAGATCAATGTCTTTGATTGATCAAACCGAGGAACTTTGACAGATCGGCCGCCGTGAATGCGGACGAAGATCAATGTCTTGGCAGACCGGTATGCCGTGAATGCGGACGGGCAGATCAATGTGCTGATTGATCAAACCGCTGGGGAACTTTGACAGGATCGGCTGTCATGAATGCGGACGGGAAGATCAATGTGCTGATTGATCAAACTGCTGGGGAACTTTGACAGGATCGGCTGTCGTTTGAAACGGCTCCGCAGGATAGCATCCTTTGGTTTACGAACCGAGAATTGGACAGGAGAGATTTCCATCGCATCCGCTGACCAATGATAACAAAACCGCAGGAGATCACATCGCATCCTTTGGCAAACCAAATCGAGAGTTATGGAGATTTCCATCGCATCCACTAACCAATGATAACAAAACCGCAGGAGATTGCATCGCATCCTTCGGCAAACCAAATCGAGAGTTAGGGAGATTTCCATCGCATCCACTAACCAACGATAACAAAACCGCAGGAGATTGCATCGCATCCTTCGGCAAACCAAATCTGTATGACGGCAACCATGCTGGACCATCTTCCTGCTTCAACATTTAATATACACAATATGCAATGATGTATACGAAATTGAAAATGCAGATGCAAGCTAAGGGCGGCTCCTAGGAGGACAATGACGCCTAAGGACTACTACTGAGCCCCATTACTGTACTGCCAGTTACTTCTGAGATGCGCACCCAGATAGATAGACGCTGAATGGACTGGCATGCCCCAGTTGACGAATTTGGGCTTGTGCCCTCTCTTCAATGCTTGGGCGGACGTGCCCTAGAAATGCTTTGTTTGGCCTTGGGCCGAGATACCCTTGCTGCTTATGAGATTTCCACAGCTTGTGGATTACAGGAGCTAGGGTAGCACATGTAAAAATTGCACTTTCTAGCCGCTAATATCTAATTTGCATTGACAATTGACACACAGACATGCGCACATGTACAGACTCACCTAGCTCAAATGAAAAGGGAGAAAGAGTCCCAGGGTACAATGCGAACCCTTAGGCACATAGAACATGATGAAATTTTGGGCATTACTGGGCCAAAACTCACAACATTCCCTAGACAGGTGAAACTGACACTTGCAAGAGACGCAAAAAGTAAAAAGACCTGTACAAACAAAATCGAGAAAAGTATCTCAACATGACAATTGATTGAAAAACTGGAAAAATGTCGCAAAGATGGACATAAGACGCAAAAGATGACTCATATAGGCCCGGACTGAAACCGACACCCCCGTGCAGTCACATTAAGTCCATATGACTTGCATGGTATGACAAGACTAGGCAAAAGCCCTTGGAACGTCATTCGAGGGCAGTAGCAGGCTACCGCTGGAGTTGAAAAAGCACGCACGCGAGGCTGCAGCTGCTCATACCAGACCTCACTGAACTTAGAATACACCGTGAGCTATTAGGCTTCTAGCATTTCGTTCTGTTTTTGATGCTTCAAATATTTTAAGACTTATGCTCAGCCTGTAAATTTGAAGAAGCAGTTTGCAATAAAATTGAAAGGCAAAGGTTTTCCCCCTTCTGATTCCTTCATCGCAGCTTGATCTTCAATCCTCTTCGACCTTTGATGTGTACCAAAACGTCAACCATGTATCCAATTTGATACATTGTGACCGAGTCTCGAAGAGAGACTGCCTACGTATCCCAAGCTAGGGAATCAGGTCAAAACGTAGTTCAGGCTAAGGGTTAACTCTCGAGTATTTACCTCACCTTTTGCGCTCTAACTTTTGCCTCGTACCGCCCATTCGGGTCTTCGGTCTAGCGAGCTTTCGAATATTGCCTATTACTTTTGCCTAGACCCCCTTCATAGGTTTTCGGTCTAGCAGGCTGCTCTAACTTTTGCTTGGAACTGCCCACCCTTGGGGTTTTTAGCCCAACGAGCTTCTCTCAGGGAAAAGTTGCTTTTGAATTGATCCAGGTTGACCATGGTATTGAATTTGTTGCTGTCGAGGTCGACGATCTTTGACCACAGTCCCAGATAAAATGGCTTTGATGACGCAGAGTCAAAAGTGCTTCAGTTGACATGCCTTACTCCGGGCCGTTTTGTGCATTTTCTCATTTGTACTCGGCGGAACGCCACTGTTGTTGCTTTTGAACATGGTATGAGGCCTGGAGCCTTCTTGAGCTTCTGTTTTCTGGATTGGCACCCGGTAGCAGGAGGATTTGATACTTCTTTTTCTCAGGATCAACGCACCTGGATCAACGCCACGTGCGTCTTTTGTGTACCACGCCAAGACGTCGATGAATTCTTGAGCCTGTTTGACCGGGCGCAATGCTCCTTTGGGGCACTGTTTGGACCAACTTTGAACCTTTCAGGAGGTTATACTTGTCTTTCAAGTTTATTGAAAATTACTTCTTCTTTTAATAGGCTGAGCATGCCTTTTATCTTCCCTTTCGGCAAGGGAACACATTTCCTTGGGGATGATCCCATCGAAATCTATCCCTCCGTCGCCAGGGTCGACACAGTTTATTCAAAAGCCAACGAAGTACTAAGAAACAAGACAATGCATATCATAAAAACCCTCGGGGTTTGCCAAGTACAGCAGACTCAAGACTTGAAACAAAAGCTACGACGTGGAGGGCCAAGAGGCACGAACTCCGACTCAGAGCTAGTTTTTAGACAAACGCAAAAGACTCTGTGTCAGACTCAGACATATCGCCAATGCAAACTAGACGCGGTTTTGAAAACGCAATATTTAAAAAGCTACCCATAGCTTTTACAAAAGAGGTAGGATCCAGCGGGCGTCAGGCCCAAGCAACAACACTTCGGCTTCCTTTGGCTTCTCGACCAAATCTACTCGATGCTCCTTTGATCAGTGGACCTTAGCCAGTCAGTCTTCTCATTTGTAAGCCCCTCATCACTATCAAACCAGATGTCGGCAGTGAAAACCTCTATTGCCCAACTTACAGCCATCATGTTAACCTCCGGCTCAAACAGGATGGATATGATGGGTTTGGGTTGATTTGTTGGGATGATATAGTGGCTAGGGTTGAATATGGTGGAGTTCGGGTTGATTCGAGTGGAGCTGATAGATACCTGACCAACCAGAGGGTCAGACCCGTGTTGAGGCAAGGAGTTGGAAATAATGTTGGGCTTTGGCGGAACTTGGACCGTGCCATCATCAATAAGATCTTGAATCTCATGTCGAAGACGATAGCACTTGTCAGTGTGATGGCCAGGCATTTGGTGGAAGGCACAGAAGAGGTTAGGATTATAACCAGCAGGTAAGACTTTGGGAGGGGAAGTTGGGGTCAAAGGGTTGAGATGCCCGGACTTGACAAGTTTCTCCATCACCGCGGATAGAGATGCCTCAAAAGCAGAGAAACTCCGAGGTTGGGTTCGGGCCCGGTAGCTTTGGGTGTTCTGAACCTGATTGACATCGGTTGTATGATTAGGGGAAGCAGCAGCGTTATCCCCACTTGTAGCCGTGCTGGCATAATTGCTACCGCCAAACAGTGTGCTACTGTTTCCAGAGTAAGCCTTCGACTTTGGTTTCTGAGGATTGGAAGAAAAAGACTCCTCTCTTGGCAAAATCCCACTTTGCAGCGCATCCTCGATGGCCAGGCCAGATTCAAAGAAAGTCTCGAAGTTGGCAGATGCTTGAACCAGCACGAGATGCTTAGCATAGTCGAGATGCAGGTTGCGGGAGATAATGCAGAGTTGATCCCTCTCGCTCGGGCGCTCAATCATTAGAGCGGCTTTGGCTCTCCACCTTTTAACAAAATCCGCAAAGGACTCTTTGGCTTCCATCTTCGTGGATTCTAACTCTCGAATAGTCATCTTGAGCTGGGAGTTGTAGTTGTATTGAGCAATGAAGGCAGCCCCAATGTCTTCCTAAGTCTTTCTCTTGGAAATGTCGAGCGACAGAAACCAGTGGAAGGCAGGCCCTGAGAGAGTTTGAGGGAAAAGCTGAGACATGGCCTCACTTTCTACTTTGAGTAGCTTCATGGCGGCATGATAGCCATAGAGATGAGTCTTGGGATCACCGCTCCCATCGAACTTGACCAAGTCAGGCATTTTGAATTTGTCTGGCAGTTTAGCATTAGGGTACAAGCAAAGACGATCCAAGTCTATTCCGCTTGTGCTGATCTTTTCAGATTTGGTGACGGATTCCTCTAGCTTTGCCATCTTGGCCATAAGAGCAGCTATGTCAGGGTTTTGAACAAGTTCCCTACCCGCAAGATTCGGGTTTGCAGCAGGCACACGAGCCTTCCTAGGGTTGGGCTGAACAATGAGACGCCCCTCGTGATTCGGATCTGGGACCAAGACAGGCTGCTCCTGGTCGTCCTCATCGTCCTCGCCTTCCTCTTCGAGTGGAGGTGGAAGACGAGTGTTGATAAGGTCATTGAGACGAGTGATGTTAGCATCGGTTTGGATGGCCTTTTGCTGCATCGCAGTGATACTGTTCTGGAGGTTCATGAGCATGTCTTCCAGAGAAAGTGGTTGAACCTCTGGCTGACCTGACATGGTAGGTGATTCAGAAGTGCTCGATGCAGAAGATGGGGATGCTGGTTGCCCTTCCTGTATAACCGGTGGTGACCCTGACTGTAGAGCAGCCAACAAAGAGTGCGGAGAGTCTTCTGTTGTGACTGATTGGGATTGTAACCTGACCAACCTTTGACTCGGATTCCGAAGACGTTCCCAAGTAGGTTTGGCTCTTCCTTTCGGTACTCTCTTGCAATGGTTATGAACTAGACAGTAAAATAAGTGAAAGCTCAGTGGTGTTCCTGCAGCAATTAGAATGCAATGCATGCGTCGTTGTCGGTGTCAACCCTAGACTCTAGAACTAGAGACAAATCTGTCTCATGATGTTCGGACGCTGCCAAAATCCTCAGATTTCTTTTCGAGGGTGTATCCTTTGAAAGGATCAAACTGATCCTAAGAGATGTCAAAACAGACTAAGTCTTTGACTAGTCCCTTTTGAAGATTCGACTTTGAACTTGGAACAACTCGGTATTGATGGCGTGATACCTTTACCGGGGTGGCTTCAGCGACAATGCGCGTTAACCGGGTGGTGTACGTGCTGCGCACGATAACCAAAATGACATCAATATCACGACATCAATACTTTGTGGTTCCTTATCTTTGGTTGAATCTTCAACCGGGCATGAGCCAAGGATTTAATAAAGTTTGATTTCTCGAAGTCTCGCTGACCTAAGGACTTTAAGAATTAACAACATGCACCATCGAGATGCACGACTCTTCATTGGGTCTAGTAGCGTCCAAATTAGCATAAGATAGACTCGAAAGCGAGTGACAACCTAGAAGCCGCCCTAAACATGCTCTTATGCAAAATAACATGTATGTATGTACAGTTCCAGAGACAAGTTTGCCTCACAAGTTTCAGACGTTGTCAGAATCCTCAGAATTCTTTTCGGCGATTTGTCCTTGAGTAGATCGACAGCTCCTAAAAGATGTCAAAATAGACTAAATCTTCATCTAGTCCCTTTTGAAGATTCAACTTTGAATTAGAAACAACTCGGCATTGATGACATGGCACCTTAACATCGAACAACGTGGTGTATAGTGACAACGCACTTCAACCTGGGTGGCGCCAGTGACACGGCATCAACACTTTGTTGTTCCTAATTGTCGGTTGAATCCTCAATTAGGCATGAGCTGAGGATTTAGCAAATTTTGATTTCTCAAAGTCTCATTGAACTAAGGACTTTGAAATGACAACGAACATTCAACAGAATGAATGACTCCTCATCGGGTCCAACAACGTCTTAGACAGCGTAAGACAAACTCGAAAGAAAGAACTGCCCTAAGCATGCTCCTATGCAAAACAGTGTATGTACAGTGCATACGATAGGGAAAGCAGTAACACGTAGACAGTATATAGGGTTAGATGCAAGTAGATCCTACCCTGTAGGTACCTGTTCTAGTTTGGAAAGTTCTAATGCTTTGTATATGCAAAGGCCGGTTTTGGTTCGTAACGGGTTCCTCGGACTAGGGCCACAGATATACCTCCCGTTGCCCGCGATATCGCTGAGCAACAGTCAAACGGTAGCATGACCCATCATCGTTGAAGGTTGTTGGTCATTTGGGGTCCCCGGGCTCCGGTAAACCGTGCCGGATTGCCAAAACCATCCAACGAGGCTTATCCCACATCGATGCAAATGAAATGCTAGAAATCGATTAAGAAGAAAAAGAATCACAAAATCACAAAATGCCTTTTCAAATTTGGCTCACTTTATTTAGTCCATCTTTAGAGGAAACTACACAAGTGAACAATTGAAAAAGTCCCAGATTAGATTGGCCGGACACGAGGTCCTGTTAAATCACCATTCCAATCTTCGGCAGCGCGAAACTTACCGTTTTGACAGACTTTAAGGGATTGTTCACAAACGTATTAAACTCTAAGTACGGATTAATATCGGTTCGATTCTCCCCAGCAGAGTCGCCACTGTGGGCAGCATGCCCTGGAATTTCCGGATTCCAAATGCAAGCCTCCGGAATTTCGTTTCCCGAAGCAAGGGCCCGATAGATCGAGGGAGCGCGAGCGGAGAAGCAGCAAGGACAAAACGAAGCAGGTTTGAAGGTCCGTCACCCAAGGAACCGTATTTTGAAGCACCTGCCGTGCCGTTGTTTGATTTAAAAAGTGAAGGAACCGATCCGTCATAACCATATCTGGGTTCGGGAGCCAGGTTACGAGAGGAAGGTTTTAAGGCACCCTCTCGCCCAATCCGAGATCGGTCTCTACTTAGGCATTTTGTGAAAATATTTGTGATTCGCTTTCTTCTTTAACCAATTTTAAGCCAATTAGGGCGGGGAACAGTTAATCGGGGATAAAAACTGTAACAAATTTGCAGGATATGATCGAATACGGCATGGATGGATGATGAAATATGTAAATGGGATAAGATTTGATCCCTGGTCAAACCTGGACCAAAACAGCTCAAAGAGTGAGTGTGTCACTTGACTACCACCTTTGTATGCATGGATCTACGTGCATACAAAGATATGTGTCGCGCGATACACTTTCTCCATCGCGCGAGGGTCCATGCTTCATCACAGATTAAATTTTATCCCCTTCTGGGCTCTGGAAGGACCAGTGCGCACCCAGGGGGCAAACCAAGCAGTTTATAGGGACTGGAAGTAAATAATTAATTCTAATTATTACAAGTAGGGACTGAAATTAATTGAAATACAACCCCTAAACAGAGGGGGTATGAAAGCAAGGGCCAAGAGCTAAGCTGCTCATGCAAGGGCAGCTCCTGGAATAAAAACGCTCATCGCGCGAGACAGTATGTGTATCGCGCGAGTGTCCTGACTGGACTTCCAGGAATTGCTTTGCATGTTCTGGGCTCTGGCACAAACCCAGATGCAACCCAGAAGCATTCCAACAAAGTAAATAAGCAAGAAAAGCTAAACTATGTATTTTTAACTTGCTTGACAGTGAGCTAAAATCCTAACAAAGCTCAAAATAAGCAATAACAGGAGAAGACAAGGAAAACCAATCATCCCCAAACCCCACGAGATCCATCGCGCGAGACACAGGTGTATCGCGCGAGACAGATGGACCATCGCGCGAGGGTATGATTTGCAAGGTTTCTTGTAACTCTGCTGACTTTAGGACCAGGATTGGTATTGATTACCAACCTTGGCCCTGACAGCCCCCCTCAGGGATCAAAACAGTAAGCAGTACAAGGTGTTATACCTTTGCTTAGAAGGTTTTGGGAAAAGATTGAAGCTTGTGATGGAAAATGGAAGGGGTTATGGACTGATCGAATGTGCTTGGATTGAAGGCCTTTGTGTGCTTGATGTTCTCCTTGGCTTTGTGTTTTGAAAACTTTGAGAGAAATTCATTACCCTTTGCTTAAAAAGGGTGAAGGGGGCATTTATAGGAGGAGGTAAGGGCAAAGGGGGATGGCAAACACCCCCTTAGGACCAAACTTAAGGGCTAAGTATGGTGGAAAGGTGATAGGGAGAGGTTGTGAGGGTGGAGTGTTCAAGACCTGCACAGCCCACGGGCCTGTGCAGAAACGGGGTTGATAGCCTGCAGACCCCGGCAAGCAACCAAGTGGTGACAAAAGGTGAAAGGGACAGCAAAGTGTGTCGCGCATGATACAGCTTATAGGCGCCACGAGATAGCCACACATCGTCGCGTGGGTCAACGATCAAAACTTTGACTTTGACCACACACAAAGCTGACTCTCGCGCGAGGGAGTGGGTGCCTCGCGCGATGGTCAACCCCAGACCAAGGCTGAAATGATTTTTATTTTAAATAAAGGGGTTCAAAAGGGTTCAAAGGGAGTTCAAAGGGGATTCCATGCACACCAAGCTCAAACCTTTCCCATTCTCAAGCCTGCTTCTTGATCCGTTTCATCATCGGGGAATTAAAAATCGTAAGTAAAGTAATCTAGAAGCCCAGATTGGGGTGTCTACAGCTGGGGCGATCAATCATTAAAGCAGCCTTAGCTCTCTATCTCTTGACAAAATCGGCAAAGGACTCCTTTGCCTCCATCTTTGGGGATTCCAGCTCCCGTGTGGTCATCTTCAGTTGAGAGTTGTAACTGTACTGCGAAATAAACGCACTCCCAATGTCCTCCAAGTCCTCCTTTTGGCGATGTCGAGTGATAGAAACCATTGGAAGGCAGGGCCCGAGAGGGTCTGAGGAAAGAGCTGTGACATGGCCTCAGGCTCAACTGAAAGCAGCTTCATTGTAGCATGGTAACTGTAAAGATGGGTCCGAGGGTCACCACTTCCGTCGAACTTTGCCAAGTCTGGCATTTTAAACTTCTCAGGAAGTTTGGCGTTAGGATACAGGCAGAGGCGATCCAAGTCAATGCCACCAGCTTTGACCTTTTCCGCCTTGGCAAAGGATTCTTCAAGCTGGGCCATCTTGGTCACGAGAGCAGTAATGTCCGGATTTTCAACCAGGACATTGCCTGCAGGGTTACCAGCAGGTGTATGAACAATTCGGGGGTTATGCTGAACAATGACGCGCCCGGGATTGTTTGGATCTTCAACCATAACTCGCTGCACGTGCGGATCATCTTCGGCCTCGCTTTCCTCTTCAAGAGGTGGTGGAATGCGAGTGTCGAAGAGTTCATTCAAACGGGTGACATTAGCATCGGTTTGGGCAGCCCTATGCTGCATTGCAGTGATGCTAGCTTAAAGGTTCATGAGCATTTGTTCCATAGTAAGTGGCTGGACCTCTGGGTTTCCTGCCATGTCGGGAGTTTCAGATGCTGAAAAAAGAGTAGGAGATGTTGGCTGAACAACCTCTTCCAAGATTGGCGATGAGCTTGACCGTAAGGCAGCCAATGAAGAAAGCGATGAGTCTTCCGTTGCGACTGACTGGGATTGTAACCTGACAAGCCTTTGACCCGGATTCTGTTGCAGACGTTCCCAAGCGGGTTTGGCTCTTTGCCTCGATACTTTCCTTGGCGGTTCAGTGGCTCAGAACTTTGCTTGACAACAAAACAGAAGGCTCAGTAGGGATCCTGTAGCAACTTTAATCTAAATAAAAGACTAAAGTAAAGCAGCCAGCGTCGTCAGTGTCGCCCCTAGACTCTAAGACTAAGAAACAAGTCTGTCTCGAGCTGTTCAGGCATCAGCAAAACCCTCAGAATTCTTTCCAGAGGTGTATCCTTGTTTGAGCCATTATGAGGCTAAAGGATGTCGAAAGAACCCTAAACCCTCAGCCATTCCGCTGATTGGGGTTTCAATTTTGTAGTCGGAACAACTCGGTGTGTATGTCATGATACTATAACCAGAAACGGCACTAGCGGCACTGCGCTGTGAGCCGGAGGGTGTAAGTGACGAGGCACTTGTTACCTGACTGGTGTAAGCATCACGGCATGTTCTTTGTTGTTCCTAGTTTTCTGTTTGAAACCCTAATCAAGTGTATAGACAAGGGTGTAGAAAACTTCTGATTTCCTAAAGTCCCTATTGTTCTAAAGATTTGAAAAAGCGGAAAAACATGCATCATCTGGACGCATGACTCCTCATCGGGCCTTAACAATGCCCAACACAGCTCAAGATATACTCGCAGGAACGAGATCCTAAAAGCCGCCCTAAATATGCTCCTACGCAAGACGGTATGATGTACAGTGCATGCGATAGGGAAAGCAGTAACACGTAGACAGTATATAGGGGCTAGATGCAAATAAATCTTACCCTGTAGGTACCTGTCCTAGTTTGGAAAGTGCTAGAGCTTTGTATATGCAAAGGCTGGTTTTGGCTTGTAACAGGTTCCTCGGACTAGGGCCACAGATATACCTCCCGTTGCCCGCGATATCGCTGAGCAACAGTCAAATGGTAGCATGACCTATCATCGTCGAAGGTTTGTGGTCATTTGAGGTCCCCGGGCTCCGGTAAACCATGCCGGATTGCCAAAACGATCCAACGAGGCTTATCCCACATCGATGCAAATGACACGCTAGAAATTGATTAAAAAGAAGAAGAATCACAAGATCGCAAAATGCCTTTTGAACCTCGGCTCACTTTATTTAGTCCATCTTTAGAGGAAACTACGTAAGTGAACAATTGAAAAAGTCTCCAGGTAGGATTGGCCGGACACGAGGTCCTGTTAAATCACCATTCCAACCTTCGGCGGCGCGAATCTCACCGTTTTGACAGACTTTTTAAGGAATTGTTCACAAGCGTATTGAACTCTAAGTATGAATTAATATTGGTTTGATTATCCCCAGCAGAGTCGCCACTGTGGGCAGCATGCCCTTGGAATTTCCAGATTCCAAAGAGCCTTCGGGAATTTTGGTTCCCGAAGCAAGGGCCCATAATCGAGGGAGCGCGATAGCGGACAGAGGCTGTGCACGCGCTCGCCAAAAAATACAGAGTCGCCACTTGGGTTTGAAGGTCCGACACCCTAGGAACCGTATTTCGAAGCACCTGCCGCGCTATTTGATTTGAAAAAGTGAAGGAACCAGTCCGTCATAACCATATCTGGGTTCGGGAGCAAGGTTACGAGAGGGGAAGGTTTTTAAGGCACCCCTCTCGCCCAATCCGGAGATCGGTCTCTACTTGGACATTTTGCAAATGATTGTGATTCGGATTCTTTTTCAACCAATTTTAAGCCAGTTAGGGCGGGGGAACAGTTAATCGGGGATTAAGACTGTAACAGGTTTGCAAGATATGATTTAAACACGGCATGGATGGATGGCAATAAATGAAATGGGACGAAACCTAACCCCTGATCAGAAATGGACCAAGCAGCAAATGGAATGGGTGTATCACACATGACAGCCACCCTTGCATGCATGGATCTATGTGCATGCAAAGGGTACCGTCGCGCGAGACACCCATTCACACGCGCGAGAGTTCAGCCCCTACCACAGGCTAAATTCCATCCCCTTCTGGGTTCTGGAAGGACCAGTGCATACCCAGGGGGCAAACCAAGCAGTTAATAACGACTGGAAGTAAATAAATATTACTAATTATTACAAACAGAAGCTAAATAAATGGAAATACAACCCCTAAACAGAGGGGGTACCAAAACAGAGGCTAAGGGCCAAGTTGCTCATGCAAGGGCAGCTTCTGGGATCAGAAGGACCATCGCGCGAGACACGGAGTCCCTCGCGCGAGAGTCTTGACTGGACTTCCAGGAATTGCTATGCATGCTCTGGGCTCTGGTACATGTCCAGAAGCAACCCAGAAGCATTCCAACAGAACAAATAAGCAATGAAAGCCAAGCTATGTGTTTTAACATGCAAATCGGTGAGCTAAAAGCTTATCATATTTTAAAACAATTAATAACATGCCAAAACAAGAAAAACCAGCATCCCCAAACCCCATGAGGACTGTCGCGTGAGACAGTGGACTGTCGCGCGTGAGTCCGAGTCGCTCGCGCGAGGGTATGCTTTTTCCAATTTCCTATACCTCTGCTGACTTTATGACCAGAACTGGTATTGATTACCAATCCTGGCCCTGACAGCCCCCCTCAGGGATCAAAACAGTGAGCAGTTTAAGGAGTTTATACCTTTGCTTGAAAGGTTTTGGAGAGGATTGAACAAGGTTGTGAAGCTTGTGATTGAAAATGGAGTGAAGAAGGGATGAGGAAGAGAACTAGGGTTGAAAACTTGAGTGTGCTTGCAAGAGTTCTTAACCTTTTAGACCTTGAAAATTAATAACTTGGTGACCTTTGCAATGAAAGACCAAGGGGGGTGTTTATAGGAGGAGTGGAGGACTAAAGATGGTGGCAAAAACCCCCTTAGGACCAAACTTGGTGGCTAAGCTTGGCAAAAAGTTGATGGGAAGGGTTGTGTGAGGGTGGAGTGCCCAAAGCCTGCACTGCCACTGTCCTGTGGAGAAAAACGGGGTTCAAATAGCCCTGTAGACCCCCAGGCAAGCAACCAACTGGCTGAAAAATGTGACAGTGACTGGAGTGGACCATCCCGCGAGACATTGAGACACTCGCGCAAGGGTAACAGCTGTCGCGCGTGGGTCAACCATCAAATGTTTGACCTTGACCACACCTGGCAAAGAGGACACTCGCGCGAGGGAATGACTTCCACGCGCGAGGGTCAACCCTGACCCAGGTTTGACTGGTTTTTATTTTCTTTTAAATGGTTCAAAGGGCTCAAAGGGGTTCCGCACACACCTAGCTCAAACCTTTCCAACCTTAAGACTACTTTTTGATCTGATTCATCATCGAGGAAACAAGAAACCGTAAAACGATCGGGAGATTCAGATTGGGGTGTCTACATTGGGCAAGGTTCGTTTTGGGGAGGCCGAGGTTTTTGGAGGTAGTCCTCTCTTCTTACAGGTTGGCTTTCTCACTCAGCTCTCCTTTTTCGGGTTTCTCCCACGTTTTCATCTTACCTCAACACTCGGCTCGATTTTCTACGGTTTCTTACTTGTTTTCTCTCTTCCCACATATTTGGGTTTGCGATAAGGCAAACGTGCTGACCATTCCTCCTGGCAATTGGTCATATGAGGCGAGGTTACTCTCTCAATGATGTTTTGAGTTTGCTGACAGGAGTATGGCCGAGGGGGTTGACTTCTTTAGGTGCCAGCGAGCTGAGACCTTTTCTTGGAGGTGCCGATGGCTGGACCTCCCACCTATGACAGTGCACTACATGGGCCCTCAGTGGGTCGTTCTTGCTGGCCTGGGAGCCTTCACCTTCTACATCCCTTACCGGATCCAGCGTCAGCTAGGTTTGAGGTAGGAGGCCCCTACAGAGGTTCTTGTGGACCTGGTTCTGCCTCTCTTCCGCCATTCTGTTCTTTGCCATTACCAGCGCTTCTGGAGGACGCGCGAGGTGACCGACCTGCATCCCTACCCTTCTGTGGCGGTACGTGGGAGTTATCGAAAGTGGCTCAGGAGGGACATTGCTGCAACGGCTGGGGCTCAAGGAAACTGACTCAATCCTACCACCCTGACAGTTGAATTAATTGTGGACCCACTTTCATTATGTTGTACTTCTTTTTATTTTTGAAAGTCTTGCTCAACCTTATGTAGTAGAAGTAATCGTATTAATAAAAACGAATTTTGGAGGGTTTCCCCCTCCTTGACTCCGTTCTTCGAACCTTCTCAACCTGGATTTTTATTTTGAAAGATTGTGACCGGGCCTCAGTGTGAGACTGCCTACGTATCCTCCTGGCGAAGGAATCAGGTCATAACGTAGTTCAAGGTAGGGTTCGCTCTAATTTTGACACTCTCCTTTTGCGCTCTAACTTTTGCCTAGAACCGCCCTTTCAGGTTTTCGGTCTAGCGAGCTCATTTATTGTATGCCTTAACTTTTGCCTAGGATGCCCTAACGGGTTTTCATCATAGCAGGCTTTTGCTCTAATTTTTGCCTGGGACTGCCCGCCCTTGCGGTTTTCAGCCCAGCGAGCTTCTCTCAGGGGTAGTAGCACTTGAGTTGATCCAAGTTAACTAATGTTGAGAATTCGTTTCTGTCCAAGTCGATGAGCTGCGTGCCTCCTCCGGATAGGATAATCTTTATGATGTATGGTCCAGACCACTTTGGTCGGAACTTTCCTCGTGGATCAGAGACTGGTGCCCGGATCTCCTTCAAAACCATGTCACCTTCTGCCAAATCCCTGGGTTTCACTTTCTTGTTAAATGCACGCGCAATTCTCTGTTGATACCCTTGAATGTGGTAAAGAGCCCTTAACCGGCGTTCATCAAACAGCATAAGTTCTTCGAATCGATTACTTAACCATTCCGCCTCTTGGACTTCACACTCAATCATAGTCCGAAGAGATGGGATTTCCAACTTGATTGGGAGCACTGCTTCCATTCCGTAAACCAAGGAGTAGGGGGTTGCCCCGGTTGGTGTTCACACAGACGTACGATACCCACACAAAGCTAGGGGCAGTTGTTCATGCCAGTCCATCGCAGATTGAATAGTCTTCTCCAGAATGGTTTTGATTGTCTTGTTAGCTGCTTCCACAGCCCCATTAGTTTGCGGTCGGTAAATTGTTGACTTGTGCACTTGGATTTGGAACTCGTTTAATACTTCCCGAGCTCGCCCTTTGAAGTGAACCCCATTATTAGACATAAAAGCCTGAGGGACCCCGTACCGATAAATGACATTTTGCTTGATAAAGTGCGTAACTTGAACTGCGGTCAAAGTGGTGTATGAAGCAGCTTCTACCCATTTCGTAAAGTAATCGATGGCTACTAAAATGAACTTGGGACCGTTAGAAGCTGCCGGCACTATCCTTCCGATGACATCAATACCCAAGGCCGAGAAAGGCCATGGTGAGGTCATTTGTTGTAGCTCGTGTGGTGGAACATGCGTGAGGTTGGCATGAATTTGACATTTTCGGCATCTTTGTACATATTCCACACATTCCATTTCCATGGTGGACCAGAAGTATCCTTGCCTGAGGATTTTCTTGGCGAGCATTATGCCATTCATGTGGGGGCCACATACGCCTTCGTGGACTTCTTCCATTACTCTTTTCGCATCTTCTCCATGGATGCACAACTTGTGTGTGCCACAGTGTGACCTTCGATATAGGTTTCCCCCGCAGATAATGTACTGAGCTACCATCATTTGAAGAGCAATTCGGTCGTTCTTGCTTGCTCTCATGTGGTATTCTCCTCTTTCCACATATCTCCAAATATCATAATACCATGGGTGACCGTCGTCGGGCTCGTCGACCACCATGACAAGTTGGTACACCGGCGTATCCCTTTGTTCTATTACAATTGGCCTTAACTTTACGCCAACAGGGATTTCGATCATAGATGCCAGTGTTGCCAAAGCGTCTGCAAATTGATTTTTGAGTCTAGGGACGTGAGTGAATGTCACTTTGCTGAAGTGGGGAATAAGGTCTTCGAGATCCTGATGATATGGCTTCAGTTTTTCTTCCTTGACCTTCCAATCACCGTTTGCCTGGAATACGACCAAGTTCGAGTCTCTCACAACTTCCAGTCTTTCTACGCCAATCTCGATGGCTACCTCCATGCGTACGATGCAAGCTTCGTATTCTACCTGGTTATTGGTGACTTCGAAATTAAGCTTGAACGCCAACGGGATGTGCGACCCATTGGGCGAAATAAGCAATACACCAATTCTGAACCCTCTTTGGTTTGCCGCTCCATTGAAGTACAATTGCCAAACATCATCGGCCACTGTCATTATGTCTTTGTCAGGGAAATTGAACTCAGCATCTTCCCTTCCCTCGACTAGGCAATCGACCAGGAATTCTGCGACAGCTCTTCCTTTTACTGACTTTCGGGTAACATATTTTAACTCAAATTAGCCAGCATTAGCAACCACCTCGCCATCCTGCCCGTGAGAGCCAGTTTCTCGAATAAATATTTTAGGGGATCCATTCGAGATATCAGCTTCACCGGGTAGGCCAGCATATAATGCCTCAACTTCTTGGAAGCCCATACGAGTGGCCAACATGTCTTTTCTAAAGGAGTGTAACGTTCTTCGGGTCCAACCATCTTTTTACTAAGGTAGTAAACAGCCCTTTCAACCCCATCGTCTCCTTCCTACGCTAACATATACCCCATCAAAGATGGAGTGACTGACAGGTATAGGATCAAAGGTTTTCTTGTTATGGGCGGTGTCAATACTGGCGGCTTGTGCAGGCAAGCCTTAATGGCTTCGAAAGCTTTCTAGCACTTATCATCCCAGGTGAACGGTACTCCTTCCTTGAGTAAGCGGAACAGGGGTTCGCAAGTTGAAGTCAACTTAGCTATGAACCTACTGATAAACTGCACTTTGCCAAGAAAACTCCTCACATCCTTCTCAGCTCGCGGCGGCTCCATTTCTAGGATAACTTTGATCATTGATGGGTCAACTTTGATGCCGTGGGTAGTGATCATAAATCCAAGCATTTTCCCCGCAGTGACTCCGAATGTACACTTGGCTAGATTCAGGCTGGAGGGAGGTATTCCCGAACAGTTAATTTAATGAGCCGAACACGTGCAATGAGAAAAGTAATGAAAGGCCACCATGATAATGGACGGTAAAGACCGGTGGTCCAAGGAGGATACTGAACAGGAGCTGTTCAGGGAAAAGGACTCGTGATGTCTTAAAAGGGTACCAACAGTTCGGCCATAAATGAACCAAATGGCACATGGAGTCCTTAAATGATGCAATCTGTTCGGCGATGAGAGTGCCGAATAGATGAAATTATCTAGAAAGGACCAAGCCTTAAGTGATAAGGCGGTAAGGATTTTCCAGAAGGGGAACCCCGTATTCAGATGAGATAAGTTCAAGAACAGTCCTATAACGGGACGAATTTCATAAAGGCAAGAATCCTTATGAGAAGAGGATCTCGGCTGATTGGGCAAGAGAGTCCCCATAGAGCTAGGTTTCCTGCACAAGATAGGAATCCTAAGGCGATGAGGATGCTTGGGGAACAAGCCTACGTGGGTCTATAAATATAAGGTAAACCAGAGGCAGAAGGTACGCAATACGTTGCTCTCATTCTATATTTTCCTGCTGATACTTAGGGTTTGCACCAGTACGAGATACTAACTTAGGCATCGGAGGGCCTTTGCCATGAGAGGCCAAGGTGCGCTCACCCCTTGTCTATCTTGCAGATTAGGGTTCCAGCGGAGGCATAAGGGTATCAACCGAGGATCACGTGGATCTGTTGCGAATCAACAGTGTTCCAGGTACTCTTTGTTTTTCTGCACCTACAATTGGCGCCGTCTGTGGGAAACGAACGAGTTCCATTTGAAAAATGACCATGGTGGAAGTAGACCCAGTCACAACTCTCGTTGAGAAGAACCAGGCTGGTGGGGAAGGAGATGAATCCCCTCCAGGTGCTTCAAAAAAGCATGCTGGTAGCCATGATAGGAGGACAGCGAGCAAAGATCATCTCCTGACTATTTAGGATGATCCCAAGAACAAAGAAGGTAGGACTGCCACGAACTGCACGAGAAGGAGCAAGTCCCACCATAGAGAAGAATCTGTTGCGCATTCGAAAAGTGTGCATAATAATAGTGATATCCTCGATAAGAAGAGGCAGGAAATCGAGGAAGCTGCTCGATTAATCAAGAAATGAGAATATGAGATCCGCGAAATAGAGAGGATAAGAGATCACCCTGAGGATTCTGGACTGTCACGAAGACATTCCGGAAGGGAAAAAGGGGCTATACAAGGCCGCTCCTTCGCACCGAAGAAACAGGAGCAGAAGTCTCCAAGAAGGAAGAAGCCTTCTTCACGAAGAAGAAGAAGCAAAAGTCCGAAGCAACGAGGGCTTTCTCCACGAAAAAGGAGAGGCAGGAGCCAAAGCTCCTCTATTGAAGAAGATACCCGAAAACACCATAGGGGTAGGTACGAAAGACCTGACTCCGATTGGGATAGGGTTCGGGGACATAGAAACAAGGAGCAAGAGGCTGGAACGATGACTGCACGAGAAGCAGCAAGAAAAGCACCTAAACTTCCCCCCTCACATGAAGGTTGCAAGATGCACGGTTGCCGAGCAGAGTGATGCACGGGGCAATCGTACTTTACGAGACAAATGCGGACCCAGTTGCTCACATACAACACTACTAGCAGGCTATGTTTATGCATGAAAGAGATGATGCTATAATGCGCAAGATGTTCCTATCAAGTCTAGGGAAGGTGGCTTTGTCTTAGTTCCATAAGTTGGAATCACGATCCATACGAGGGTGGACACAGTTGGCCGAGGAGTTCACTGTGCGGTTCTTAACAAGTAGAAAGGCTCCCAAGACGTTTGAAAATCTCTCCACGATGAAGCAGGGAGATAATGAGCCAATCAGAGACTATGCTAAAAGGTATTGGGAGACCTTTAATGAGATTGACAGTTGCAGCGAGGAGTATGCAATTGCTACATTCAAAACAGGCCTGCCTGTTCGGGAACAACTTCGCCGGTCATTGAACAAACACCCAGAGTCAACATTGGCACATTTAATGGAACGAATTGAGCAGCATGCTAGAATGGAGGACGACATCCTCCGTGAAAACGACAAAGTGATTGCCGAACAGCCAAAGACACCAGCAAAGAAGGTGGATAAACCGGAGCCCAAGACTTATAAGGAGAGGAAGGAGTATGGGCAGGCTAAGAAAGAGCCATACCAAGAAAAACCAGCACCATATCCCAAGTCATTCTTTTCGATAACGACGGTCTGGAAAGAGCCCATTTACAGGATTCTTTACCGAATAAAGAATCAGCCCTACTTCAAGTGGCCCCCAAATCTAGGTGGAGACAAGGATGCGAAACGTGCTACGAATCAACACTGCAGTTACCATAAACATTGGGGCCACATGACTGAAGATTGCGAAATGTTCAAAAGACATCTCGATGATCTGGTCTTTCGAGGCTACCTGAAGGAGTATATTCAGGAGGATCCCAAAGAAAAAGGGAAAGCCATGGAGATGGATTACGAATAGAATCCTAGAGGAATAATCCATATGATACATGGGCTAGCCGCACCTTATACGAGTAATGAGGTTAGGCTGCTCCAAAGACAAGCTAAACATGACCAGCATGTTATAAGTTTGGGAAATAAGAGGGGACGAGAAAGTGACACATGCAACTAGGGCATAATCTTCACGGATGAAGACCTAGGAGATGTCCAGATACCCCACAATGATACCCTGGTCATAACCCTACGAATTGGGGAGTATGACATTGAAAGAATCATAGTAGACTCAGGGAGTTGTACAGAGGTTTTGTACTATGATGCGTTCAAAAAATTGGGATTATCAGGAACAAATCTGGAGCAGTCAATAACGCCTTTAGTTGGGTTTGGTGCAGGAGCGGTCTGGCCCGTCGGTAAGGCCACTCTACCTGTTCGGGCTGGAACGGTAGTCTTGAGAACGGATTTCTTGGTGGTAGATGTCACGTCCTCCTATAACGCGATTATAGGGAGAACCTGGTTGCATAAGATAAGGGCAGTCTCCTCTACATATCATCAGATGGTAAAATTCCCTGGTTCCAATTGTATCGAAAAGATCAGAGGGAATCAAAAGGTAGCACAACAGTGCTTGGTTTCTATCATCAAGAAAATCCCAAAAGCCCATCAGGTTCAGGCTGTAGAAGTACCAAATCAATCGACTATCGAGGACGTTGGTAGAAATCTAATAGAAAGGGTAATTGAGGGCTTAAAGAAAATACAGATCAACGAGATTGATCCTGAAAGGTATTTTTTAATTGGAGAGTCGCTACCAGTGGAGGAAGAAGTCGAATTGGTAGGATTTTTGAAAGAACATGTAGATGTGTTTGCATGGGTGCCAGAAGAAATGCCCGGGGTTGATGCAGACGTGATCTGCCACCACCTAAACATAGATCCCCAGCATAATGAGGGCAGTTGTGCAGCATGTTGATGCTGTTATTGAAGAGGTGGAACGATTATTGGAGGCCAAAGCAATACGTGAGGTTTACTATCTAGAATGGGTGTCCAACACTGTAGTAGTGAAAAAGAAGAATGAAAAATGGCGTGTTTGTGTGGATTTCACAGACTTGAATAAAGCATGCCCGAAGGACAGCTTTCCCTGACCAGAATTGATCAATTGGTTGATGCAACTGCTGGATAGGAGCGGATGAGTTTTTTCAATGGATATCAGGGGTATCATCAGATTGCCATGTTTGGCCCAGATCAGGAAAAGACCTCTTTCATTACGCCACGAGGGTTGTACTGTTATAGTGTCATGCCCTTTGGGTTGAGGAACGCAGGAGCAACATACCAAAGACTGGCAACCATCATGTTTAAAAGGTTGCTTGGCAAAACTATGGAAGTTTACATAGATGACATGGTGGTGAAAAGCAAGGCCAGACAAGGGCACATTACAGATCTGAAGGAAGCCTTTGGAATTTTGAGAGAATACAAACTAAAACTCAATGCCTCGAAATGTGCATTTGGAGTTGGATCAGGAAAGTTCTTGGGGCACCCTTTAACCATAAGGGGGATTGAGGCAAATCCTGATCAAATTACAGCCTTGCAAGGACTACAAAGTCCCAGAATGACCAAGGAAGTTCAAAGGTTAACGGGGATGGCAGCGGCCCTTAATAGATTCATTAGTCGGTCAAGCGACAAATGCAGGCCTTTCTTCCGTTTATTAAAGAAAAGGGAAGGATTCGATTGGGGAGTAGAGTGCGAGCAGGCTTTCCAGGACCTACAGAAGTACCTAGCAGAAGCTCCACTTTTGTCAACTCCAGAACCAGGTGAGTATTTGGTTTTATATTTGGCTGTTTCCGAACATGCTGTTAGTGCTGTTTTGCTGAGAAGTAAGGGATCAGAGCAAATCGCGGTTTATTATGTGAGTAAGACACTGTTGGACGTAGAGACGAGGTATCTGCCCCTTGAAAAACTGGTCCTTGCATTAAGGACAGCTATCAGGAAGTTACCTCATTACTTCCAAAGCCACAAGGTTGTGGTTTATATTGAGTATCCATTAAGGTCATTGCTACGAAGGGCGGACTTTTCAGGACGGATCTCAACATGGTCTGTTGAGTTAAGCCAATATGATAATGACTTCCAGCTGCGCACGATAATAAAAGGCCAAGTGTTGGCTGATTTTGTAGCATAATTTTCACCAATGGTAGCAACTGGACCTCCTACGAGAAACGAACAATCTGTTCAACAACCAACCAAGAAAAGAAAAATGCCTGCCGAACAGGACCCTCTGGAATGGAAGTTATTCGTCGATGGTTCGACTTGTAACATTAGTTCTAGAGCTGGCGTTGTTTTGTTCCCTCCAGACGGAGTAATGGTTGAGCTCTCTGTTCGGCTAGGGTTCAGTGCATCAAATAATGTGGCAGAATATGAGGCTCTGCTGATCGGCCTTAAAAGTGCAAAAACCTTGAAAGCAGAGAGATTAAGGGTTTATTGTGATTCTCAATTGGTGGTATGCCAACTGTCTGGGGAATACGAGGCCCGGAGTGAGAAGATGGCTGCTTACGTGGAGGCTGCCAAGAATCTACTTGATACCTTTGAAAAGGTAAATATTGAACAGATAAGCTCTGGACAGAATTCCCATGCCGACTCTTTGGCCTGGTTAGCTGCCGGTGTTCCTACTGAGTTTAAAAGGAAAGTAGTAGTGGAGTATCTTGGTGAACCAAGCATTGGGAAGAGTGTGGAACTGGTCCTGGACGTGAACCAAGGACCTAGTTGGATGGATCCAATCATAGGGTTTCTACGTGATGAAACTCTTCCTTCTGATAAAAAGGAAGCCCATATAATCAAAACCAAATCTGCTAGGTTTTGGCTGTCACCAGAGGGAAAACTCTACAGAAAGTCTTTTACCGGACCATACTTACTTTGTGTACACCCCGAGATGGTGCAGAAGTTTCTTCACGAAAATCATGAGGGGACATGTGGAAGCCATGCAGGAGGCAAGTCCATAGCCCACCGAGCGATCAGTCAAGGATACTGGTGGCCCCATATGCAAGAAGATGCTAAGGTCTATGTGAAAAATTGTGAAAAGTGCCAGAAGTTCTCGCCCATTATCCGAACACCAGCCGAGGATCTGGTCCCCTTAACTAGCCCTTGGCCTTTTGCGCAGTGGGGAATGGATATCGTGGGACCACTCCACAAAGCTACTGGAAACGAGAAGTTTCTATTGGTAGCAACAGATTACTTCACGAAATGGATTGAGGCTGAACCTCTAGCTAAGATAATAGAGCCTATGATAGAAAGGTTCGTCTAGAAGAGAATCATCACTCGGTTTGGTGTCCCATATTCGCTGATAACAGATAACGGGTCCTAATTGCAGAAAAAGTTTAAGGCTTTCTATGCCCAGTATGGAATAAGAAATTATTACTTAACCCCTGCTTCCTCAGAGTAATGCCAAGCAGAGGAATTCAATAAGACCATTTTATATGGGATCAAGAAGAGATTGGATAAAGCGAAGGGCAAGTGGCCTGATGAGTTACCACTGGTGCTGTGGGCACACCGAACAATGCCAAGGAGGTCTACGGGAAAGACCCCCTATTCTTTGGCTTATGAAACAGAGGCAGTCATTCCATTGGAAGTTGGCCTTCCTACAAGCAGGATTGCGTTGGTTGAGAGTAGAGGAAATGACAGGGCTCTTGAAATTGAGCTTGACCTTGCCGAGGAAAGGAGAGAAAGAGCCTTGGTGCATCTGGCCTCCTATCAGGACCAGTTGATGAAAAACTACAACAAGCATGTCCACCCACGAGAGTTTGATGTTGGAGACCTTGTACTCCGCAAAGTGCTCGGCAACACCAAGGTGGCCAACGAGGGCAAGTTGGGGGCTAATTGGGAAGGCCCGTATCGAGTTACCGATATTGTGGGCAATGGGGCTTATCGTTTGGCAGACTTGGATGGGAACTCGGTGCCACGGCCTTGGAATGTCCACAACTTGAGGAAGTTCTTTGTTTAAAAGACTTCAGTTTTACTTTTTATTCTGCTTTAGGACCACGTGATTGTCTGGGAATTGTGAATAAAATTCTTGTGTTTCATTTTTTAGTTGCATGGGGTACGCATAACGACCCCTTGAGTTCAATGATTATGAATAAAATCGCTCCTTTTCACTCATAGCAATTGCGGAAATTTTGATTTTCCATTTTCTTTTTTTAATACGAATAAAGCCTTTGCACTCCTTTATTCCTATTGGGGAGCAGGGGCAAGGGCATAAGTACGTGAAACTTAAATAAGTACGAAATACTTAGAAACATTTAGTACGTGATACTTATAAGTACGAAATACTTATATCTCACAAGTACGAAACACTTGTATTTTACGAGTATGAAACGTTTGTATTCAATTTCACAAGTTAGAAACACTTGTATTTTAGATATACGAAATATCTACATATGAGGAAATGCACAAATTGTAGACTTGCCCAGTCTGAAACACTTGGGTACACACATACAACTATGAATTAACTACCTAAATACGAGAAATTGAGATAGCGTGTAGCATACGAAATACGCATACTGAGTCTATCTGAGCATGGGTTGTTAAACGTATCTAAGTATGAATGAACTTGTATGACTAATTGCCACTACGTACAAAATACTTAGTAAAATCTAATCAAAACTTAAAATAACTGCATGCATCCGAGCATATGCAAAACAAACATGTTTATGGCCACGAAGGGCCGAGCAAAAATCAATAGGCCCCAAAACAGCCACCAACATCAACACATGAGCCGCGAAGGGCCGAACAAATGTGTTATCAAAAAAAAGTACGAGTCAACTGGTGCCACGCAGGGCAGGAAAATCTTGGTCATGCAGGACAGGCAGTACTATTGTTTCTAGGACAAAAGGAAGACCTCACCATTCAGTCGAGATTCTGAACCTCTGGAGGGGTGTTGTCAGGAACCTCGGTGTTAGCTCCAGCACCGGGACCACCAACAGCAGCATCTTCTTCCAAATTAACAGGTGCATCCAAGGCCTCCTGGGCAGCTTGTTCCACAAGAGTTTCCTGATTCTCCACCTGCATATCCACATTTGTGTCAGCAAAGTTGTCAATCTGACGCTTAACGTCATCCTCTCCCTGCTCCATTTGCTCTTCAGCAGCTGCTGCACGGGTACTTGGCAAGTCATTCTCTACCCATAGAGGGCAGTCTTCTGTAGCACCAATCTTAGTCAGGCACGCCTCCCAGCCTGCAGCCCAAATTTGATCTTGTATAGCTGGCATCTGCTCCACATAACTAGCTGTAGCTGCATCAAAGCCTTTTTGATATCCTTCATCAAAAGCAGTCTTTTTGGTGTTATCAATTTCAACTAGAGCCTGGCTTAGGCTGTCCTCAGCAATTACAAGCTTGCCTTTGGCCTCCTCATAATCAAATTTGGCATTATTTCTCTCACTATCCAGCCTAGTGACTGTCCGGAGCAACCTGGTATTTTCATTCAGAAGTCTGGTTCTCGCAGACTCAGCGTCTTGGCATTTCTGGCCTAATACGACCATCTTTTGGATAAACTGAGTATCAAGATTTAAGTTACGATTAGCAGTTTATAAACTACGACATAAGATAAGCTGGATTAAAGAATAAAACCACGAATACCTTAATTCCACTGACAAGCCCTATGGAAACCAATCAATCTGGGGGAGACATGCCATCCTTCTGCATATCAACAGGCAGCAACAGCCCTTGTGCAAGAGCCAGTGCAGTCTCCGAGGAGCTGGCACTGTCCCCAACATTGACGGAATGGTCACCTCTTACGAGATTAGGGGTCCAGGCCTTATGGGTTACTTGAGTATTCTGGGAGGGAGTTTCCAAAGAGGAACAACAGCCTGGGGAACAGAATCCCTGGCTTCTTGAAGTCTGGACCGTTTGTCCCGGTGAGCGTCACCAGCCTCGAGGGAACAATTAATCGGGGATTAAGATTGTAACAGGTTTGTAGGATATGATTTAAACACGGCATGGATGGATGGCAATAAATGAAGTGGGACAAAACCTAACCCCTGATCAGAAATGGACCAAGCAGCAAATGGAATGGGTGTATCACACATGACAGCCACCTTTGCATGCATGGATCTATGTGCATGCAAAGGGTACCATCGCGCGAGACACCCATTCACTCGCGCGAGAGTTCATCCCCTACCACAGGCTAAATTCCATCCCCTTCTGGGTTCTGGAAGGACCAGTGCACACCCAGGGGGCAAACCAAGCAGTTAATAATGACTGGCAGTAAATAAATATTACTAATTATTACAAACAGAAGCTAAATAAATGGAAATACAACCACTAAACAGAGGGGGTACCAAAACAGAGGCTAAGGGCCAAGTTGCTCATGCAAGGGCAGCTTCTGGGATCAGAAGGACCATCGCGCGAGACACTGAGTCCCTCGCGCGAGAGTCCTGACTGGACTTCCAGGAATTGCTTTGCATGCTCTGGGCTCTGGTACATGTCCAGAAGCAACCCAGAAGCATTCCAACAGAATAAATAAGCAATGAAAGCCAAGCTATGTGTTTTAACATGCAAATCAGTGAGCTAAAAGCTTATCATATTTTAAAACAATTAATAACATGCCAAAACAAGAAAAACCAGCATCCCCAAACCCCACGAGGACTTTCGCGCGAGACAGTGGACTGTCGCTCGTGAGTCCGAGTCACTCGCGCGAGGGTATGCTTTTTCCAATTTCCTATACCTCTGCTGACTTTAGGACCAGAACTGGTATTGATTACTAATCCTGGCCCTGACAGCCCCCCTCAGGGATCAAAACAGTGAGCAGTTTAAGGAGTTTATACCTTTGCTTAAAAGGTTTTGGAGAGGATTGAACAAGTTTGTGAAGCTTGTGATTGAAAATGGAATGAAGAAGGGATGAGGAAGAGAACTAGGGTTGAAAGCTTGAGTGTGTTTGCAAGAGTTCTTAACCTTTTAGACCTTGAAAATTAATAACTTGGTGATCTTTGCAATGAAAGACCAAGGGGGGTATTTATAGGAGGAGTGGAGGACTAAAGATGGTGGCAAACAACCCCTTAGGACCAAACTTGGTGGCTAAGCTTGGCAAAAAGTTGATGGGAAGGGTTGTGTGAGGGTGTGTAACCACCCTGATTTTTGGTCAACAAAAATTTCGCTAAAAATTTGAATTTTATTTTAATACCTGGATTTCATTTTTAACATCCAAAAATCGGTCGTTATTGACTTATAAAATTTTGTTATTATATTTGAAAATTCCTTATTTATTTTATAAATCCCTTTTTGCGATTAATAATCCGTCATAATTAGGTTTATGACTTAGGAGATTGGAATTCATCGCCCGGGCATTAAGGTCATTTTCTAAAGACGAGTATGCCTATTAAGACTTTGGTATAGTTACTTGGTAATTGTAGTAAAATCATAGAATTTCTTTTCTCGACTGGAAATCCTACTTGGCAACCGATTAGCTAGCAACCCTAATTACCATTTGGCTTAGTTACATTTTCCTAACCTAGAGTGTTGCATCGATGCCGAAGTGGTTAGTAGAAATTTTTGGTCTCTGCCTTAACCGTCGGCTTGACTGCCATGCTTTGCCTTGGCTGCCATTGGGTTCTGCCTTGGCAACGGGTCGCGCCTCGCTTTTGCCTTGGCGTTGCTGGGCTGCCTTGCTCTGCCTTGGCTGCCATTGGGTTCTGCCTTGGCATCGGGTCGCGCCTCGTTTTTGCCTTGGCGTTGCTGGGCTGCCTTGGCCTCGCAGCTACCAGTCGCTTGGCCTCTGTTTGGCCAGTGCTGTGGCCGCCACAGCCGCCGCTTTCGTGCCATCTGCCTTTGCCATCGCAGCCATCGGGCGCTTTGGCCACCACTTGCCATCGCTCTGAGTGCCTTGGCCATTGTTTGACCACTAGGTGCTTTGGCCACCGCTGGCTACTTGCCAGCCACAGCTTTGGCCACCACTTGCCAGCTACGGGCTGCCTTGGCATTTGTTTGGCCAGGTTGCTTTGGCCACAGCCTATTTGGTACCAGCTTTGGCGCGCGCCACACTGTGCCGTGCCATGATCACTGTTTAGCCACCGGGCTGCTTTGGTCGCCGCTTGGCCACTGCTTGGCCACCGGGCTGCCTTGGCCACTGTTTGGCCACCGGGCTGCTAGCGGGCTGCCTTGGCCACGCTCACGCCTTGCCTTGGCGTTTGGCACCATCGGGCTTTAATATTCCGTTATTGGGCAATTTCCTACGAGATAAAACCAAAATACCACTCGAGCGATGAAAGCCTAGATTAAGTATCGTTAGTCTTTAACCGATTAGTTAGAATAGCCTAATGCCCATTTAGCCTAATCACATCTCCCTAACCCTAGATGGACCATTTTACCCTTTTTGTCTTTTTACATTGGACGATAGAAGCTAGGGTAATATTTATCCGTTGGACAGTAGCGTTAGGATTTCCTTTACCCATTGGTCAATAGGTAAACCTTGGTTAATCTTCCTAAGTACGAGATTAGATTAGTTTAGAGCTTAATTGCAAAGTATTATACTTTTTGGTATTAACCGTTGGATAATAACCATTAGGAGATTCTTTACTCATTGGGCGATAGACTAGAATCCTAGCCATTATTACCATTAGAGAAACTATTATCCATTGGATAATAGTTAGTCTTGACAATCATGTACTTGTTTGATTTAAATATTAAATTTGGCCATGTGTTAAAATCCATTAAATTAAGATTAGTCCATTAGTATATTAGGTTAGTACATGGTACTTTGGATGAAGTAGAATACTATATTAGATATTAGTCCTAGGTCATATCTAGTATAGATATAGTGTAGTACATGTATATATATATATATATATGTATGTACTTGTTGTATATATATATTTTATTGTATATAGCATGTGAGTATTACTTTTTTTAATTGGAAAATCCTTTTGCTTGTAAATCTATTAGATATTCTAGTACACTAATACATTATTATATATGTTTGCTTTCTAGTATGTATATATATATATATATATATATATATATAGTACATGAGAGAGAAAGAGAGAAAGAAAGCCGAGAGAGAGAGAGAGAGATTGGGCCGAGAGAGAGAGAAAGAGAGAGAGAGAGAAAGAAAGGAGGAGAGAGAGATAGTACCTTGGATTGACTTCTTGTGCTTCCATTGTACTTTGAAAGCATTAGGTTAGTGTATTAGACTATGGAACCCTAGACTAGATTGTAAGTACATGCTTATATATATATATATATATGTCTACTTGTATGTATATATATATATATAATATTGTATATAACATGTGTGTATATAGATTATTATATTTAGAAAATCTAATTTACTTGAAAACTTAGATTTTATTAAAGACCCATAGTACATATGTATATATTAGTATATATATATACTTTCCAAGTGGTACAAGTGGGAGAGAGAGAGAGAGAGGAGAGAAGCCGAGAGAGAGATGGGAGAGAGAGAGAGAGAGATTCGGATGGGAGAGGGAGAGAGAGAGTGATGTGTGCTTTCCTTTGATTGACCTTGCTTGGTCATCCTTGTCCTAGTTTGTGTATGCTTCAAGTGAAAGCATAACCAATGCCATCCAATCTTGTCCTTCCTTGTACAAACCCCATTAGAATACTTGTATCAAATCACCTTCCTTGCCTAGTCTTCCATAATCCAATCCCAAGGACACATCCTAGCCTTGCATGCCTAGTTTTTAGGTTGTTTCTTGCAAGCAAACAAGATTTGCTTGAATAAAAAAATGAGATATAGGAGAGAGAGAGAGAGAGGCCGGCTAGTGAGAGAGAGAGAGAGGGTGCCTTGCCTATAAATACCAAGCTCTTGGTGCTTTGAACTCACACCTTCACCTCATTCTCCAAACTTCTCTCTAAAACCCATTCTGTTTTGCCCAGGCAGCCTACTGTCCTCTGAAAAACTCCATTTTTTCTCCGGGCGAAAGTCATTTCTAGGAACAACGACCTCCACAAAAGTCGTAGAACACTTCGAGAGCTTCAGTTTAGACCCAAGAACCACCCCAAACGGTCAAGAGGTGACCAAGATATCGACCTCCAAAGTTCAGTGAAAAATCTGGAAATTCCATTCCAGACAGCTCACTGTCCACTTTCTTATCCCTATTTTTCTCCGGGTGAAAGTCGTTTCTAGGAACAACGTCCTCCACAAAAGTCGTAGAACACTTCGAGAACTTCAGTTTAGACCCAAGAACCACCCCAAACGGTTAAGAAACGACCAAGATATTGCCATCCGAAGTTCAGTGAAATTCTCGGATTTCCAGTCCAGACAGCTTACTGTCACCCCCTTTACCACCATTTTTCTCTGGACGAAAGTCGTTTTCAGGAACAACGTCCTTCACGAAAGTCGTAGAGAACTTCGAGATCTTCGTTTTAGACTCAAGAACGATCCTATTCGGCCAAGTATTGACTGAGTTACTGCCATCCAAAGATTGGGTCCAGATTGTGAGCATTCGACGCCCGTAGCACTTTCCAACTAGCTTATTCGGCCCCGACTAGTTTCGGATTAAGGTAGAATCTTCTTATATCCCTACCCTACGTATATCGTATGATATGAGCGTGATTAAGAATATGTAGTACTTGGCTAGTTGATCGCATGATGTTGTTTGACGTAGAATTCTTTGAAGTATATGAGCATGATAATGTAGTTGTGATATTTAGCTTGTAGAACTTTCTTAAAGTACGTAGTTTACTTTGATCTTATGGCTACTTGATTGCTTGATCGCCTAATTACCACGTGATTGTATGAACTCGTCAATAAACATGTGTTGCTTTATTGAACTTCTCGAAGGAAATGCGCTTTAAAGATAAAGTGTCATTTTGAAACGAAGTATTTGTATTTTGACCTTTTAACGAGCATGATAGTATAGAGTTGGATGATCTTGCTATTTGATATCGCATGAGTTATGTGAATAGTCCCACCGCAGAGTCTATGCATGATTTCGAGACACGACAACCGAAAATGTAGAAACATGACACCTAGAGTGTGGATAAAGGAAATAATTGGACTTGGTAAAATATTTTAGAAACTACGTAATGGCCGGACTTGGTAGCCTCACGTTGGTATGCGTTACCAATGGGGCCGGACTTGGTAGCTTCATTGGAGGTGTGTGACTTGGTTATCCGCGGAGAGGAGCCAAGATGTGACACAATGTGCCGGACTTGGTAGCCATTGTGGCCAATAAGCCGGACTTGGTAGCTTCATTGGAGGTGTGTGACTTGGTTATCCGCGGAGAGGAGCCAAGATGTGACACAATGTGCCGGACTTGGTAGCCATTGTGGCCAACAAGCAGGACTTGGTAGCTTCGTTGGAGGTGTGTGACTTGGTTATCCGCGGAGAGGAGCCAAGATGTGACACAATGTGCCGGACTTGGTAGCCATTGTGGCCAATAAGCCGGACTTGGTAGCTTATTGATTGTGTGCGTTCATAATGTGCCGGACTTGGTAGCTCATTGGTGTGTGCGTGTGATTTTTGGAAATGATGTTGAAAGTTGAGACACAAAACGATGAGTCACGTAGGAGAAACACACGGAAACATGACACCGACGATAGATAGCAAATGCGGATGTGTCATTGTTGTTGTTATTGTTATATTAATGCATGTGCTGTTATGACTCTTTATGATATATGCATGACTTGCTATTTGTAAGTTAAGGGTTAGTGGATCTTTGGATTATTCTATTGAGCTTTCAAGCTCATGGTGTTGCTTTATGTGACCCTGACATATTATACTGGTGGCGACGCAGGTATAATGTGTCAGACTTGTTAGATGAACAAGGGGAGCTGTACACGTTGGAGGCTTTTGGAGCTGAGGAATTTGCTAGGATGGAAGAAGAGAAGGAGCTGTAGATAACCTTAGATATCCATTCCTTTTGTGTAATAAAAGAACCCTTTGGGAGTTTATGATGTAATAAAGAGCCAGACTCTCTTTTGTTGTTCAATAAAATGTTTATTTAACGTACCCAAAATTCGGGGCGTTACAACTTGGTATCAGAGCTCTAGGCTCAACACTCGGCCATGGGTAGAATGGGTAGCCTTTTAAGATTAGTTTTGAGATAAGTCTTGAGATAAGTTTAAGATAAGTTGACCGTTCCACAAACGTGACTTGAGTTTAAGTTTACCGTCCCAAATTGGGTTGAATTCTGACAAAATAATCTTTGGATTGAAGTAAGGTGTGGAAATTGGCAGTACCACCGAACTGGGAATTCCCGAACAATTGGATGATGACTTAAATCAAGAATCGAATGTGGAATATAGAAATTTCAATGATACCTTAGCAAATAGCAAACTTGCCTTAAAAGTTACTCATTGAGGTTAACACTTCTCCTTTGTAGATGGATCACCTAACCAACCTGATAATTGAAGCTCACCAACTCGAGGTCACCCTAGAAACTATGACCATCCAACTATAGAAATTTCAATGATTCCTTAGCATTAGCAAACTTGCCTTGTAGTAGAACTCTTTGTTTATGTTTGTAATCCTTTGCGTATCTATGAAAATTTTCTTTGTTACGGGTACTGTAGCACACTACCATTAGACATTTTATTTTAGTTTGATGAGAGCGCCAAGTGTCGGCCATAACCCAAAAGGGGGGGCCCGGTAATCGCGCATCGGCCATACCAAAAAAAGGGGGGGCCCGGTAACCCATCCTCTCAATCCTCCAAATTTTCAAACTCAAATTCAAACCTTTCCCTCCTTCACACCCCTCACCCGGCCCTATATATACTCCATTCTTTTTTCCCATTTCTTCACCCCTCTTTTTATCTTCATCTCTCTTACTATTTTAACCCCTCCAAACCACTATCCAATCAAACCGAGCCATGGCAATCTACCGACGAGGATTCCCGGAGGACGCCCAGTTCTGAGAGATGGAGCGAATCGAGCTCACCTCGACGATCCGAGCAATACAGTTGCTACCCTTCACCTTCGCCCTCTTTTGTGCCGTGATTACCTTAGCCATGCCGCGGTGGTTCGACAGGAATAACCGCCTCACCGCCTTCTGGTACTGGGTTCCCGTCGTGGCCGTCGCACTCGCGGCGTTCGGAAAAGAATACGAACGTCGTGCACTCCAAGCCTTCAACGATCGATGGCGGCTCGAGGCGTAACAATGGCACCATAGCCATTATTATCTGCTTTCACTTTCTTTTTCTTGTATCTAATGATGCTGTTAGCCGTGTAATATAATGATCTTTTCTAACTCAAAAGTTATTTGCTTGTCTGCAACAATCTGAAGTGTTCATTATACATTGCACCCGAAACAAAACCCCTAAGTTCGAGTAACACCACCATTTCGGGAGAGTGCAGTTGTTAGTCTAAAGTGAGTAGCGAGTGCGGGCTAGAAATAGCCAACCTACGCCTAACCTGCGACTTAAGTGTGACTTGCTTCTTTTAAGGGGGATACGACGATTCAAGGACCAGTATAGCGACTTTGTCAAATCCGTAGACACGCACCAATTTCGAGGACGAAATTATTTTAAGGGGGATAGGTTGTAACGACCCTGATTTTTGGTCAGTAAAAATTTCGCTAAAAATTTAAATTTTATTTTAATACCTGGATTTCATTTTTAACATCCAAAAATCGGTCGTTATTGACTTATAAAATTTTGTTATTATATTTGAAAATTCATTATTTATTTTATAAATCCCTTTTTGCGATTAATAATCCGTCATAATTAGGTTTATGACTTAGGAGATTGGAATTCATCGCCCGGGCATTAAGGTCATTTTCTAAAGACGAGTATGCCTATTAAGACCTTGGTATAGTTACTTGGTAATCGTAGTAAAATCCTAGAATTTATTTTCTCGGCTGGAAATCCTACTTGCCAACCGATTAGCTAGCAACCCTAATTACCGTTTGGCTTAGTTACATTTCCCTAACCTAGAGTGTTGCATCGATGCCGAAGTGGTTAGTAGAAATTTTTGGTCTTTGCCTTAACCGTCGGCTTGACTGCCATGCTTTGCCTTGGCAGCCATTGGGTTCTGCCTTGGCAACGGGTCGCGCCTCGCTTTTGCCTTGGCGTTGCTGGGCTGCCTTGCTCTGCCTTGGCTGCCATTGGGTTCTGCCTTGGCATCGGGTCGCGCCTCGCTTTTGCCTTGGCGTTGCTGGGCTGCCTTGGCCTCTGCTTAGCCAGTCATTGTGGCTACCGCTGGCAGCCTTTGCTCGACCACCGCCTTGGCCCTTGCAGCCACTGGTCGCTGGCCACCACTTGCCGCAGCTCTGCTGCCGCTTTGTTTGACCACTAAATTTGCTTTGGCCACCGCTCACTTGGCCAGCTTTGGCCACCACTTGGCCACTACTTGCCAGCTACTGTGCCTTGGCATTGCTTTGCCACTAAGGTCGCTGGCCACCGCCTTTGTTTGGCCAGTCGCTGGCGCCCGACAGCCTTTTGCCATCGGTCGCCATGGCCCTTTGTTTGCCACCTTTGCTGGCCATTGCTTAGCCATTGGCCGGCCTTGGCCCTTTGTTTGGCCACCGTCTTTGCTTTGGCCACCGCAGCCACCGCTTTGCTAGCGGGCTGCCTTGACCCCACGCCTTGCCTTGGCGTTTGGCACCGTTGGGCTTTAATATTCCGTTATTAACAATTTCCTACTAGATAAAACCAAAATACCACTCGGCGATGAAAGCCTAGATTAAGTATCGTTAGTCTTTAACCGATTAGTTAGAATAGCCTAATGCCCATTTAGCCTAATCACTTCTCCCTAACCCTAGATGGACCATTTTACCCTTTTTGTCTTTTTACATTGGACGATAGAAGCTAGGGTAATATTTATCCGTTGGACAATAGCGTTAGGATTTCCTTTACCCATTGGTCAATAGATAAACCTTGGTTAATCTTCCTAAGTACGAGATTAGATTAGTTTAGAGCTTAATTGCAAAGTATTATACTTTTTGGTATTAACCGTTGGATAATAACCATTAGGAGATTCTTTACCCATTGGGCGAAAGACTAGAATCCTAGCCATTATTACCATTAGAGAAACTATTATCCATTGGATAATAGTTAGTCTTGACAATCATGTACTTGTTTGATTTAAATATTAAATTTGGCCATGTGTTAAAATCCATTAAATTAAGATTAGTCCATTAGTATATTAGGTTAGTACATGGTACTTTGGATGAAGTAGAATACTATATTAGATATTAGTCCTAGGTCATATCTAGTATAGATATAGTGTAGTACATGTGTGTATATATATATATATATATATGTACTTGTTGTATATATATATTTTATTGTATATAGCATGTGAGTATTACTTTTTTTAATTGGAAAATCCTTTTGCTTGTAAATCTATTAGATATTCTAGTACACTAATACATTATCTATGTTTGCTTTCTAGTATGCATATATATATATATATATAGTACATGAGAGAGAAAGAGAGAAAGAAAGCCGAGAGAGAGAGAGAGAGAGAGAGATTGGGCCGAGAGAGAGAGAGAGAGAGAGAGAGAGAAAGAAAGGAGGAGAGAGAGATAGTACCTTGGATTGACTTCTTGTGCTTCCATTGTACTTTGAAAGCATTAGGTTAGTGTATTAGACTATGGAACCCTAGACTAGATTGTAAGTACATGCTTATATATATATATATATATATATATGTCTACTTGTATGTATATATATATATATATATAATATTGTATATAACATGTGTGTATATAGATTATTATATTTAGAAAATCTAATTTACTTGAAAACTTAGATTTTATTAAAGACCCATAGTACATATGTATATATTAGTATATATATATACTTTCCAAGTGGTACAAGTGGGAGAGAGAGAGAGAGAGAGAGAGAGAGAGGAGAGAAGCCGAGAGAGAGAGAGAGAGAGATTCGGATGGGAGAGGGAGAGAGAGAGTGATGTGTGCTTTCCTTTGATTGGCCTTGCTTGGTCATCCTTGTCCTAGTTTGTGTATGCTTCAAGTGAAAGCATAACCAATGCCATCCAATCTTGTCCTTCCTTGTACAAACCCCATTAGAATACTTGAATCAAATCTCCTTCCTTGCCTAGTCTTCCATAATCCAATCCCAAGGACACATCCTAGCCTTGCATGCCTAGTTTTTAGGTTGTTTCTTGCAAGCAAACAAGATTTGCTTGAATAAAAAAATGAGATATAGGAGAGAGAGAGAGAGGCCGGCTAGGGAGAGAGAGAGAGGGTGCCTTGCCTATAAATACCAAGCTCTTGGCGCTTTGAACTCACACCTTCACCTCATTCTCCAAACTTCTCTCTAAAACCCATTCTGTTTTGCCCAGGCAGCCTACTGTCCTCTGAAAAACTCCATTTTTTCTCCGGGCGAAAGTCATTTCTAGGAACAACGACCTCCACAAAAGTCGTAGAACACTTCGAGAGCTTCAGTTTAGACCCAAGAACCACCCCAAACGGTCAAGAGATGACCAAGATATCGACCTCCAAAGTTCAGTGAAAAATCTGGAAATTCCATTCCAGACAGCTCACTGTCCACTTTCTTATCCCTATTTTTCTCCGGGCGAAAGTCGTTTCTAGGAACAACGTCCTCCACGAAAGTCGTAGAACACTTCGAGAACTTCAGTTTAGACCCAATAACCACCCCAAACGGTTAAGAAACGACCAAGATATTGCCATCCGAAGTTCAGTGAAATTCTCGGATTTCCAGTCCAGACAGCTTACTGTCACCCCCCTTTACCACCATTTTTCTCCGGGCGAAAGTCGTTTTTAGGAACAACGTCCTTCACGAAAGTCGTAGAGAACTTCGAGATCTTCGTTTTAGCCTCAAGAACGATCCTATTCAGCCAAGTATTGACCGAGTTACTGCCATCCAAAGATTGGGTCCAGATTGTGAGCATTCGACGCCCGTAGCACTTTCCAACTAGCTTATTCGGCCCCGACTAGTTTCGGATTAAGGTAGAATCTTCTTATACCCGTACCCTACGTATATCGTATGATATGAGCGTGATTAAGAATATGTAGTACTTGGCTAGTTGATCGCATGATGTTGTTTGACGTAGAATTCTTTGAAGTATATGAGCATGATAATGTAGTTGTGATATTTAGCTTGTAGAACTTTCTTAAAGTACGTAGTTTACTTTGATCTTATGGCTACTTGATTGCTTGATCGCCTAATTACCACGTGATTGTATGAACTCGTCAATAAACATGTGTTGCTTTATTGAACTTCTCGAAGGAAATGCGTTTTAAAGATAAAGTGTCGTTTTGAAACGAAGTATTTGTATTTTGACCTTTTAACGAGCATGATAGTATAGAGTTGGATGATCTTGCTATTTGATATCGCATGAGTTATGTGAATAGTCCCACCGCAGAGTCTATGCATGATTTCGAGACACGACAACCGAGAAGTAGAAACATGACACCTAGAGTGTGGATAAAGGAAATAATTGGACTTGGTAAAATATTTTAGAAACTACGTAATGGCCGGACTTGGTAGCCTCACGTTGGTATGCGTTACCAATGGGGCCGGACTTGGTAGCTTCATTGGAGGTGTGTGACTTGGTTATCCGCGGAGAGGAGCCAAGATGTGACACAATGTGCCGGACTTGGTAGCCATTGTGGCCAATAAGCCGGACTTGGTAGCTTATTGATTGTGTGCGTTCATAATGTGCCGGACTTGGTAGCTCATTGGTGTGTGCGTGTGATTTTTGGAAATGATGTTGAAAGATGAGACACAAAACGATGAGTCACGTAGGAGAAACACACGGAAACATAACACCAACGATAGATAGCGAATGCGGATGTGTCATTGTTGTTGTTATTGTTATATTAATGCATGTGCTGTTATGACTCTTTATGATATATGCATGACTTGCTACTTGTAAGTTAAGGGTTAGTGGATCTTTGGATTATTCTATTGAGCTTTCAAGCTCATGGTGTTGCTTTATGTGACCCTGACATATTATACTGGTGGCGACGCTGGTATAATGTGTCAGACTTGTTACATGAACAAGGGGAGCTGTACACCTTGGAGGCTTTTGGAGCTGAGGAATTTGCTAGGATGGAAGAAGAGAAGGAGCTGTAGATAACCTTAGATATCCATTCCTTTTGTGTAATAAAAGAACCTTTTGGGAGTTTATGATGTAATAAAGAGCCAGACTCTCTTTTGTTGTTCAATAAAATGTTTATTTAACGTACCCAAAATTCGGGGCGTTACAGGAACAGCTCCAACTGCAAGCAGACTCCATCAGCGCATCAGATTCGGGCGTGGAAATGGATCTCTTGATCGGAGGCTTAAACCCAAACCCGAAAAAGGTGACAGTGACTGGAGTGGACCATCGCGCGAGACACTGAGACACTCGCGCGAGGGTAACAGCTGTCGCGCGTGGGTCAACAGTCAAATGTTTGACTTTGACCACACCTGGCAAAGAGGACACTCGCGCGAGGGAATGACTTCCACGCGCGAGGGTCAACCCTGACCCAGGTTTGACTGGTTTTTATTTTCTTTTAAATGTTCAAAGGGCTCAAAGGGGTTCCGCACACACCTAGCTCAAACCTTTCCAACCTTAAGACTGCTTTTTGATCTGATTCATCATCGGGGAAACAAGAAACCGTAAAACGATCGGGAGATTCAGATTGGAGTGTCTACAGTAGTCCCCCTTTGACGGCACGCGGAGCACCATTGACTGGTACGGGTAACGTCAAAGGTTTCTAGACACCCACCAAATCCACCCAAAAGCCGATTTAATAGAAAATGTGCAAGCATGTAAAAATACCGTGCGCCAAAGAATGAGTGGACGGATAGATCATCGTCGACTGAAGATTGGATGGATGGATCGTCCCTGGTGTGGAATTGGACGGACAGATCGTCGCTGATTGATGGTTAGATCGTTGTTGATGTGAAATTGGACGGATAGATCGTCGCTGATTTGAAGTTGGACGGATAGATCGTCGCTGATTGACTGTTAGATCGTCGTTGATTTGAATTTGGACGGATAGATCGTCGCTGATTGAAAGTTAGATCGTCGTTGATTTGAAATTGGACGGATAGATCGTCGCTGATTGACGGTTGGATCGTCGTTGATTTGAAATTGGACGGATAGATCGTCGCTGATTGACGGTTAGATCGTCGTTGATTTGAAATTGGACGGATAGATCGTCGCTGATTGACGGTTGGATCGTCGTTGATTTGAAATTGGACGGATATATCGTCGCTGATTGACGATTAGATCGTCGCTGATTGACGGTTGGATCGTCTGATTTGAAATTGGACGGATAGATCGTCGCTGATTGACGGTTGGATCGTCGTTGATTTGAAATTGGACGGATAGATCGTCGCTGATTGACGGTTGGAGTGTATGCGGGCGGACCATAGCTGGGGATACAACACCACTCCGGATCGTGAAAATTTAATCCAATAAGACCCCAAGAGTGATTCGGGACCATAATTAAAAACCTTAGGCTTTTAATTAATAGAGAATAATCAACTTGGGCTTGCTTGTTGGGGGAAATGGGCCTGGAGCCCAACAGAGTGTCGCGCGAGGCAATCACTCTCTCGCGCGATGGAGTGTTTTCTGGGCTTGGGTTCTGAACCAGCCCAGACCCGGCCCAAAGCTGTCCCACACCTTTTTAACGTCCGCGGGACGTTTCAGAAAAGCTTCAGACGGTTTCAAAACTTCGAAACCCCCTTCTTCCCCACAGCTCTTCACAAACTCAAACACAACCCTAAGTCCTCTTTCAAATCCAACAAACCCATACACGTACGAACACCAAAGGCAGACCGCGGCGGCAGTGGGAGCGGAGGAGAAGTTGTTGATCAACTTGAAGACCGAGGAGGCCCTATGGCAGTCGAACCAGTGGATCAAGCGACGGTGGAACCCATCGGAGTTGAAGGTGTAGTGGCCATGAGTGGCGGCGATGGCGAACAGGATCGGCAACAAAGATCTGCTAGCGGAGAGAAGCCTCGCGCGGTAGAAGCAGAGGATCGCGCGAGACAGACGCCTGGGGTGATGGAGCCTAGCGTTGAGCCATTGGGCACAGGTATGGCCGCAAGTGACTCGGAGCAGACCAGAAGTGGTTCTGGAGAAGATGCTAATGGGGACGACCGTCGCACGCTGGAGCCAGACACTCGCGCGAGGGAACCTGTTGGGGTCGTGGGGCCCAGGGGTGATCCAATGGGTCCCAATTCAATAGTAGAAGGCACGTCCGCAGTTGGGGGCTCCATTGATGTTATTTGCAGTAATGGCACTCGGGGTAACAACACTGGGCCGATTGAATCCCCGCCGAGGGACCCGGCGAAGGGCAAGGGTATTGTTGGCACTGAGGAGGTGCATATTGAGGAGCATGCCGAGGAGGTGCCGATTGAGAGAGAACAGACCACAGAGGCTGCCCCCGCTGAGGTTCGGGAGGAGGACATTGCATTCAGGCCACCGACAAGTGCTGCTACATCATCCCGTCACGTGCCGATCACTTACGATGATATTGCCGAGCACGCACGAGCTATTGGCAAAGCTCTTGGCAGATCATCCCATCATTGGGGAGTATGTTCTGAAAGCTAAAAAGGACCGAGCGAGGGCAATTGAGGCGTCCGAGGCTGCGGCGAGGGCCGAGAGGAGGCCGAGAGGGAGAGAGCCGGGTCAGAGGGACTTGCGACTGATATAGAGGCCGAGGAGAGGGATGCTGAGGAGGCACAGGGACCGAGGGTGAGCACCGTGACTGAGGCGGGTGCCCTGAAGCGCCCCAAGTTTTCAGAGGAGACGTACATGCCTCCGAGACCGCACTTGTTCGTATCGTCAGGCTTTGCGGGATACAAGCCGCCACAGCAGGCCGACTACGACCTGGAGCTAGTGCTGAGGGACCCTGGGGTGCACATTGCGAACACCTGGGCTGAGGTATATCACTTAATAACCCCCTTTACGCTTTAATTTGATACTTGCAATGAACCATGCAATAAACGATACCATTTGTACTCTGAATGCCATGCATGTAATAACTTGAACCAAACATCTGTTGTAGGTTGAATAGAGGACATGCTAGGACAAGAAGATGATCGTATAACATGCCATGCACACAATAACTTCCATCAACAACCCAATGTTAAACCGCTCTAAGACACATCATGCGAAGAGCATAACTTGAACCAACCATCTAGCGATAGTCTATGTAGACGTCAAACCATGACGATATAGCCCTTGTATCACACGTCATGCATGCAAAGACTTGAACCAACCAACTGTCACAAATGGCACGGAGTCCCAAGCCTCAAATAAGATAACTCTAGGATTATAGCCCTACATGTTGTCACTTGAATGAGGATTTGAACTTAGACCGCCCTTTTGTAGTCACACGGCTGCATTGACTACCTAGAACTTGAAAATGAGAGCTCTGTATGCTAACATTATATCTTGCTGCTTGTTTACCGTGCATGGTTAAGCTACTGCATTGATTACCTAGAACGTGAAAATGAGAGCTCTGTATGCTAACATTATACTGTTGCTTGTCTTTGTTGTTTGAAACAGGCAGAGCAGAGAGACATTCGTGGCTTTGGCAGGCCGTGCAGTTCCCTGGCACTGTACATAGTGTTGCCATCGAAGGTGAGGGAGTTGGTGGACGCAGCGGGCTTCAGAGAGTTCATATAGACCCACGGTACCAGTTAGAAACGATCATGCTGTTCTTGTTGCGCTAGCTGAGAGATGGAAGGATACATCCAATACCTTCCACCTGCCTCTGGGAGAGATGACAGTGACACCATCAGTGACTTCGCTGCCATCACAGGCGTGAGGGTTGGGGGAGAGCCCATCCCCTTTGACTCAGGGATACATGTCGACCCAGCGGCTCTGGAGTGGTTCTTGGGGGAGGTGCCCCAGGTAGAGAGAGGAGCGGCGAGGTACGCTCAGTTTATACGGTACTTGAAGAAGAAGCCAGCCAATGAGCATGAGGAGGCGCAGATGGCCCGGGCATACCTGCTGTACATGTTCGGAGCTTCACTATTCCCAGGCAGGGGAAGCACTGTACACCTGTCATACCTGCCTGCTCTGAGGGATCTGAGGACAGCCTCACGGTTCGACTGGGGCGGAGCAACACTCAACACTACCTACTTGTTCTTTGGTGACTCCTCAAGGAGCGGGCAGAGCACAGCTGTCTATTGGCTTATCTGGGAGGTATGATTTCAATTACCACGTAACATAATTTCCATTGTACCAATTGATTGCACAGATTGTTTACCAGCTTGAACTGTGTAACTGTACGACTTGTGTCTGATGCACTTCCATTTTTGATAATACTGCAGCTTTGGGCATACGAGGTACTGAGGATCTACCCTCCGGAGTGTAAGCATCCTGACTTGAGCACCCTCCCGCGCGCATTGATATGGAGCAAGGAGCACAGGGGCACCAACGAAGGGAGAGGCAGCCTCAATGCCTACAGGCTGTATCTGGATGAGCTGAGAGCCTCGTAGGTATGACATTAGAATTCCAACAGTCAATTATGCATGCTTTCAATACTTTAACGCTGTCGCTGATCAATTGTACTCATTGCTTGTTTGTCACTTTGTGCAGATCGAGTGGAATCCCTGGAGGACAAGCGGGCCAGAGCCAGAGTACTTGGCTCAAAGCAGGGCTGTCACAGACAGCAGAGTGCTCTTGGAGTCAGCCTTCGGCTGGCAGTGCTACCTAGGGGATCGAGTGACACGACAGTCACTTGGTTACCTTGAGTTCCAGGTGCCTGGGCCACTCCCGCCACGAGCCTCACATACAGGCGATTACACACTGGCGGAGCTGGAGAGGTTCACTAGGCCAGACACTGAGCTGACGCGGCACCTGCGTCCGACGATGGACTATGCAGCCTATCAGATAGATCACTTGGCGAGGCCACTTGGTGTTAGGGCTCGCAGAGAGGTCCAGGAGTAGGCACGCGAGGCTGGTGCAGAAAGGAGAGCTGCTGCTGAGGTACATAGAGGAGGGGAACGTCGCATGAGACGCAGAGAGAGTAGGCCAGTGGTAGGCGGGCCTCCAGAGTTGCTTTGGAAGGTGGATGTGGTGGACTCACAGGGTAATCCGGCTGAGGTGCAGCTCGTACCAGCACGTATAGAGCCTGTGGCAGTGACTGTGCAGGTAAACCAACTTCCATTTCTGTATTTTCAAAACTCTTGAACTGTATTTGAAATATCTGATAATTGTAAAACATTCACCGGTGCCTATGGAATGGGTGAACGAAGCTGTTCGCCGTATGCTCGCCCTAGAGAACGTGGTGAGGAGAGCAGCATACGGCTTCCCATTGGAGTTACGCTATCTAGCATCCACAGCCCAGCCAGCTCAGGCAGCCGCTCCTCGGAGGACTCAGGTATATAAACGATACACTTCTTCCTGCTTTCGATACTTAAGATACATAGCTACTTACGATACATATATACATGCCTGCTTGAAAAACATTTGATGCTGATGAAAAGCTGATAGATAGCTTCCAATTGATAGATTGTACCTATTATTTAAGCATTTGATAGACAATATACTGCAAAATGTATACTAATGCAACATATAAACATGTAGGCACAGGGACGGGCGGCTTCGAAGAAGAGAGCACGGTCTCCGCCACGAGCACAGACTGCTACACCTCCGGCCGCTACTCGACATACCAGGAGCTCACATCCTGCTGCAGCAAGCAAAGAAGCAGCCAGGAAGGCGGCGGCGCGCGCAGAAGAGCGATACCGGATAGAGAGGCGAGGCAGGTCAGGCCAAGGCGAGCCGGCCCGCAAGAAGCAGCTTGTCTTGGTCCAGCTCCCCTGTGGAAGAGGAAGAAGAGGAAAGAGGAGAAGAAGAAGAGGAAGAGGTAAGGAGCGACTCTGACGACACTGTTGATGATCCTAGGTACTTGCAGGATCCGCACGAGCTTGCCGCTGATGACGACGAGGATGACGATGATGACGATGGTGGGGATGATGCCGAGGAGGACCTGAGGGATACCGACCGGCTTGGACAAGACGAGGACGACTGAGGAGTCTGATGCATTTTGTTTCCTGCACTTGACTTTTTGATTTCGGGCCTGCGCGCCCAAGTAGTTAGGTATAGAGGCCGGCGTGCCTTAGATACTCTGATACTTGCTTTTGGAGGCCTGCGTGCCTTTTGATAGTGGGCGAGTGTGCCCGGGTATACTTTGGTGGTTTTTTTTTTTTTTGATTGGTCGGAGCGCCACACACAGTACTTTTCTTTTGCTTTGGTATGACACAGCATAGTTTGGTTATAAAATTTGCATTTTCATGGTTTATCCGCTCTTTATATGCATAAAAGAGGTAAAACGCCAACCGCTAATACCAAACTTGCATTGAAAACACACCGAGACTGACCATAGACACATATGTATGTATAGGAGTGACTAGCTCGAAAGAAAACGGAAAATGTACCCTAGGACACGGCCAGGATACGAAGACACGGCAATTTTAAATGAAATTTTGGGCGTTAACAGGCCAAAACTCAAAATACTTGACTTCGATTGAAACCGACGCTTCCGTAAGGTCAAAAACACATGGCGTGACTTGTACCAATTAACGGAACCAAGAAAAACACCCCGAGTTGGGAAAAACGCCGAAAAGCGTACAACAGACACAAAAGGGACAAGAGACACAAAAGCATGACTTTATTATGTCCCAGACTGAAACCGACACCACCGTACAGTCACATACAGTCCACACGACCTGTACAGCATGAAAGAACTTGGCAAAAACCATTAGAACGGATTTTGAACCTCCAAAACCTCAAATTTGACTTGAAACGGGCCGCCGAGGGTCCAAAATCCTCATTAAGCGCGAAATTTCGAAGCCGATGCTTGGGTACGGTCACATATGCCCATCATGACTTGTAGGAACCATTAGAAGTGCCAAAACACCCCTGGAACCCAAAATGACCAAGCCGAACCAGTAGCTGCTGCACACTGTCAAAAATGCAGATTGGACCATCGCGCGACTAAGTGAAACACTCGCGCGAGTGATCTGTGTCGCGCGAGAGAGTGTGATGCACGCGCGAGGGCAGTTGGTCGCGCGAGAGAGTGAGACTCTCGCGCGAGGGTCAGCCTCTGCCAGACTGCCTTCTTTTGACCAAATTAAAATTTTAGGAACTCCAAGGGGCCCCCCTCCCCACGACCTGCACACAGTATGAAGCCATGATTGGAGCATTCCTCACTTGCCAAGTGGTATGTCATGTAAGCCTTTTAACTTTTCCTCTGGCACAACAAACAAGGACCGACACTCCCGAACAAATATCTATAAAATAGAATACGTTGGTAGTGACGCGAAGCACATCAGCCTCTTTGACAGCGCAAAAAAATCATCCATCACTCAAAATGGAGAGTCCACTAGCTGCAATGCTCAATCCTTGGTTGGCGAGAACCGAAGCCTTTGATTAGGCGGGTCCTCGATCTCGAGGGCTGGCCTCAATTAGAGATCTTCGATATGTGGGGCCACGCCCTGAGCTCCTTGAAGCTGCTATGATACACTGGGATCCAGTTATGCACGTCTTTCGTAATTATGATAACGAAATGTGCCCAACGGTGGAAGAGTTCCCAGCCTACTTGCCCAGCTTTGCAAATTCCAATGTTCTTGCCGTTTCTCCGGTTCACGAGAACATGAGCCATTTATTAATGATGAAACTGAACATTTCCGGAGAACTGGCGGCCAGTATTATCCATGACGGTGAATTAGACATCTGCTGCTTGATCGAACTGTACGGTCCAGGCGGCATTCTGGAGAACCATGCTGAGCAGGCACACAAACGTTTTGCCTTCTTGATTTGCGCACTGGCGGCTTACGCAGTGGTTCCTGCTAACGGAAGGGTTAGTCCCAGCGTGGTGAGCATGGCATCACAAATGGGAGCTCGTAAGAACATCATCCCCACGATCCTAGCCGAAACACTGATGGGCTTGGATCTGTTCAAAAACCGACGGAGCAATGTCTTCAGCGGCAGTCCGCGGTTGCTCCAGGTAAATCCTCACTCAACTCACCTTTTTCCAGTTTTTGCACTTTCTCATTTTACCTCAACACTCGGGTAAGGATCGCTCTAGAACCTTACTTGTCTTTTCACTCAGGCTTTATCTAGTTTCTCACTTGTCTTTTCACTCATAGGTATGGCTCTCCGACAAGGTGGGATTACTCGAAGCTCTCCAGGCAGGCTGGGAACATTTCCCGAGGCGGTTGCTCGAACGATCCCTGCTGTATCCTGAACAGGATGTAATGGGATGGTACATGATCCTGCATGACATGCAATCTGATGACTTTGTCTGGAGGTGTCCATGGTTGATCATGCCTGAAATGGCAGTCAACACCACAGGCTTCGAGAGAGTGATAATCGCTGGTTTGGCGAGCTTTACTTTCTACATCCCGGGCCGCATCCTACGCCAGCTGGGCATGAACCAAGGACTGCATGGGGCTGGAATTGAGGAATTCCAAATGCCTGACTTCAATGTATCCTCACTGCGCGAGTATCGATGGTTTTGGAGGAGGGGGGTGCTCGAGGGTCCCAGCCCAGACTTCGTGGACTGGCTGGATAGCCGCTACGTGGCATCCTTCGTGCAGAAAATTGGGCAAGGCCCGGGGGATACTACTAAATTCGAGAGAATCCCGTCCATATTAAGAATAAGTTCAAGAGCCGTTGGGCCACCCGAACATTTTCATTTGTTTTTGCTTGACCCTTAAATCCGTTGTATGGTCCCATTTGCTCGACACGCCAAATAAAACGAATGTTTTGTTTCCCCATCTTGAATCACTTGAGAGGACCCGCTGGTAATGTGCAAAACCCAAAATCCAACCTAAGAAAAAAAATATGAATATTCATCCCTAAAAAGTCAGTAGGCTGATGTTTAAGCCATGCAAAGAAACAACCCTCGTGCGAGTAAGTGAATCCCTCGCGCAAGACTCACTCCCTCGCGCGACCAACCCAGTGTATCGCGCGATGGTTTTGTCCAGTACAGATGCCAATTTTGACCCTTTTCAGAAAGTTGCAGTGTTTGCAGGCCTTGTCCCCACATGTGGACGTCAAGCAAAGGTCTGGGACAGTCCATAAGTGTGTCCCTGAGAGGACCCATACCAACCTCTCTAGATATTTTCTTTCAGAAAGATGAATACCCTGCCATCCTTTTAGCTATAAAAAGCTACGCCTCTCCAGAAGAGAACTCCAGATAATATCAAAAATGGCCAATCACCTCCCCACTTTAATTGGTCCATGGATTGAATCATTCATTGCGGGTGATTGGTTGTCGTTCCGGACTCACGGGCTGGCTGCATTTTGTTATCTCCGGAGCATAAGATTGCGCCCTGAAATCCTATGGGCTGCAGCGCGGTTCTGGGACCCAGATGTCCACGTGTTCCGATTTGGAGACGACGAGCTGTGTCCAACAGTGGAGGAATTCCAGGCATACCTCCAAGGGTTTGCTTCCAACGTGATAATCGTACCTCCCTATACGGAAAGTATGTCCAAGCTTTTGAAGTGTGCGCTGAAGATCTCAAAAGGTGCAGAGTGGAGGTCAGATAAACGTGATGCGCCTGATAGCGTGGTATGGCCCCGAAGGTCACCTCACGGACACTGCCGTGCAGGCCAGGCGACGTTTTGCTCTAACAATCTGCGTGCTGGCCGCGTACCTGCTGGCGCCCGCAGACGGACGGGTTAATCCCTCATTGGTTCATGTTGCCATCCAACTGGGTGTCAGAAAGAACATAGTACCAATGATTCTGCGGAAAAGCTCATGGGTTTGGACTTGGTAGCTACAGGCCAGACAGAGATATTTGGCGGTAGTCCACTCTTACTGCAGGTAAACTCACTCAGCTCACCTTTTTCTGTCTGTCACACATTCTGTTTTTACCTCAACGCTCAGCTAAGGATAATATCGGAGTTTCTGACTTTGTTTTCCACTCAAGTTTTATGTAGCCCTTACTTGTCTTTTCACTCATGCAGCTGTGGTTATCAGACAAGCTGGGATTGATCGCAGCTCCGGAGGCGAATTGGCCGCACCTGCCCGGGCGAATGCATCAACGAGGGATGCTATATCCAGAAATGTCCACGGAGGAGTGGTATGAATTTATGAACAACCTGTCGCCGCAGGAAATTGTCTGGAGGCACAGGGCTTTAGACATCCCAGACATGGCCCTAAATTCTGCCGGCTACGAGAGAATAGTGATTGCTGGGCTGTACAGTTTCACCTTCTACATTCCAGGCCGCATCCTTCGGCAGTCAGGGATGAGTCATGGGTTACACCGAGCTGGGGTGGAAGCCTTCCACATTCCTGCATTCACTGCCCAGAACCTGATTGGGTACGCACACAACTGGGGCTTGAGGCAACTTGGAGGAGCAAATCCAAATTTCAGCACCAACCTGCAACGCCGCTACAAAGCATGGCTATGAAACGAAGTTGCAGAAAGACAAAACGCCGACTGACTCCTGACAAAACTCACATGATCTAGAATAAACTGTGAGCCTATAAAGGCCTCTAGCATGTATTCTGTTTTTATGCTTAACTATTTTAAAGGCTTTGCTCAGCTGTGTAATTGGTTCATGTTAAACGTGAAAGATCAAGAACTTTCCCCTTTGGTCCAAGTGTTGAACACTAAGCCGGTCCTGATTGTCAGCATATATACCGGAACGGAAAACCATGGATCAAGTTGATTGACTATGACCGAATCTCACAGAGAGATTGCCTACGTATCCTTTTTCAAGGAATCAGGTCAAAACATAGTTCAGGCTAGGGTTTACTCGTGTGTTTTCCTCTCCTTTTGCGCTCTAACTTTTGCCTAGGACTGCCTTTTCAGGTTTTCAGCCTAGCGAGCTTTTGTTATTTGCCTATTTATTTTTGCCTAGATTGCCTTCACAGGTTTTCAATCTAGCAAGCTTGCTCTAATTTTTGCCTGGAACCGCCCACCCTTGTGGTTTTTGGTCCAGCGAGCACTCTCAGGGATACTAACGTTTAAGTTGATCCAGGTTGACCAGAGTATTGAACTCGTTGCAGTCCAGATCAATGAGTTGAGCTGCTCCACCCGAGAGGATGGTCTTGATGATGTAAGGCCTTGCGCGCTTCGGACGAAACTTCCCGCGGAGATCAAAGATGGGAGCACAGATTTCTTTCGTAACCATATCGCCTTCAAGCAAATCACGAGATTTCACTTTCTTGTTGAACGCCCGGGCAATCCTTCGCTGATATCCCTGAACATGATACAAGGCACGGAGCCTTCTCTCGTCAAAGAGCAGGAGTTCAACAAACCTCCCGCTGAGCCATTCAGATTTCATGAGTCCAGATTCCGTCATGATCCTCAAAGATGGTACCTCCAGCTCGATAGGGAGTACTGCTTCCATCCCATAGACTAAAGAGTAGGGTGTTGCCCCGGTCGATGTTCGGATTGACGTGCGGTACCCCCATAAAGCCAGAGGTAATTGCTCGTGTCAGTCCCTGGCGGACTCTACAGACTTCTTGATGATCGTTTCTATGTTCTTGTTGGCCGCCTCGACTGCTCCATTTGTCTGAGGGCGATACGTCGTTGAATGATGGATTTGGATTTTGAACTCATCGAAGAGCTCCAAAACCCTGCCCTTGAAGTGCACTCCATTATCTGACAAAAATGCCTGCGGGACACCATATCGGTAGATAATGTTTATCCTAATAAACTGAGCAACCTGCACTGCAGTCAGAGTTTTGTAAGACTCAGCCTCAACCCACTTGGTAAAATAGTCTATTGCCACCAAAATGAACCAGTGACCATTCGAAGCAGAGGGCCTGACCATGCCGATAACATCGATGCCCCAGACCGAGAAAGGGCAAGGCGAGGTCATACCAAACAGCTTAGAAGGAGGAACATGCATAAGATTGGCATGCATCTGACACCTGTGACAGCGACGGACGTAATCCACACACTGTGATTCCATAGTGGACCAGAAATAACCCTGACGAAGGATTTTCTGGGCGAGCATGACACCGCTCATGTGAGGACCACAAACTCCCTCGTGAATTTCTTCCATTATTGTGGTGGCTTCAGCACCGTCGACACAGAGCTTGTGCATCCCACAATGAGACCTCCTGTAAAGCTTCCCCCCACAGATAATGTAATGAGCAGCTATTCTCCGTAGCGCAAGTTGATCCTTTTTAGAGGCTTCAGCCGGGTATTTACCACTTTCTACAAAGTTCCATATGTCATGGTACCAAGGCAGACCATCATCGACATCATCAATGGTACCAACATGTTGATAAGCAGGGCAGTCTCGCTGTTCAATTAGAATAGGACGAAGCATGACACCCAACGGAAGTTCAACCATGGAGGCTAAAGTTGCCAAAGCATCGGCGAATTGATTTTTCAGACGAGGAATGTGAGTAAAGGTCACCTTGTTAAAACGAGGAATAAGGTCTTCCAAGTCTTGATGGTAAGGCTTCAACCTTTCTTCACGACCTTTCCAGTCCCCGTTGGCCTGAGATACAACAAGGTTTGAATCGCCAATAACTTCGAGTTTCTCAACACCAAGTGTTAAAGCAGCCTCCATGCCAATAATACAGGCCTCATATTCAGCTTGGTTATTTGTGACGTCAAAATTGAGTTTGAACGCAAGCGGAACATGCGAACCATCGGGTGTTATTAACAAGACCCCAATCCCGTATCCTTTCTGATTAGCTGCTCCATCAAAGTAGAGAGTCCACACATCGTCAACTACTGTTAGCACCTCTTCGTCTGAAAATGTAAAATCTGAGTCCTCCGGCCCATCCACAGGATGATCAGCCAAAAATTCCGCCACAGCACGGCTTTTAACAGACTTCCGTGTGACATATTCGAGATCGAACTCGGCTAACATGAGCAACCAACGTGCTAACTTACCAGTAAGCGCTGGCTTCTCGAATAGATACTTGAGAGGATCCATCCGAGAGATGAACTTCACTGGATAGGCCAGCATGTAGTGCCTCAATTTCTTGGATGCCCAAACAAGAGCCCAACATGTCTTCTCCAGAGCCGTGTAGCATTCTTCGCATCCAACCATCTTCTTACTTAAGTAGTAAATGGCCTTCTCAACACCCTTACCTCCTTTCTGAGCTAGCAAGCATCCCATAGAAGATGGATTTACAGACAAATAAAGTATCAAGGGCTTCCCAGGTACCAGCGACATCAAAACCGGAGGATTCTGAAGATAGTTCTGAATGGACATAAAAGCCGCTTAACACTTGTCTGACCGCACAAATGGGGTATCCTTCTTGAGTAGACGAAACATCGGCTCGCAAGTTAAAGTCAACTTGGCGATGAATCTGCTGATGAATTGAACCTTTCCCAGAAAGCTCCGCACTCCCTTTTCAGATACTGGTGGTTTCATCTCAAGCACTGCCTTGATCTTCGACAGGTCAACCTCTATCCCACGGGAAGTGATCATGAAGCCAAGCATCTTACCAGTGGTGACCCCGAAAGTGCATTTATGTGGATTAAGACGCATACGAAACTTACGGAGTCTCTCGAAGAACTTCCTTAGCATAGGAATGTGTCCCTCTCGAGTTTTTGATTTGGCAATCATGTCATCGACATAGACCTCGACTTCCTTATGGATCATATCATGCAAAATGGTTGTAGCAACCCGCTGATAGGTAGGCCCAGCATTCTTCAATCCAAAAGGCATGACCAAGTAACAGTACGTTCCCTACTCAGTGATGAAAGTCGTCTTCTCACGGTCCTCGGGTGCCATAAGAATTTGGTTATAGCCTGAAAAGCCATCCATGAACGAGAGCAAGGCATGCCCCGCCGTATTATCCACAAGCACATCGATATGTGGCAAGGGAAAATCATCTTTGGGGCTTGCTTTGTTCAAGTCCCTGAAATTGACACAGACTCGTATCTGTCCATTCTTCTTGGGAACGGGAACGATGTTGGCCACCCAAGTAGGGTACTGAGAAACCATGAGAAACCCAGCGTCAATCTGTTTCGTGACCTCATCCTTGATTTTCTGAACCCAATCTGGCCTCATCCGTCTGAGCTTTTGCTTCACAGGCTTAGCATTTGGCAACAAAGGAATACGATGTTCCACTATCTCGGGGTCAATGCCTGGCATGTCTTGATGAGACCATGCAAAGACATCGCTGTACTCGGTGAGCAACTCCTTGAAATTACGATGCCCCTCTGGTGAAAGCGTGGAGCCCACTTGAACCATTCGGGGATCGCTCTCATCTTTCAAATTTATAGAAACTATTTCCTCTTTTAATGGCTGAGCATGCCTTTCATCTTCCCTCTCGATGAGGGCACAGATTTCCTTGGGAATATCCCCATCGAAATCTATCCCTTCATCGTCGGGGTCGACACAGTTTATATAAAGATCATGCAGCGGGTCGCCAAGTACAAGAGAGTCAAACTCGAAATAAAAGCTATGACGTGGAGGGCCAAGAGGCATAAACTCTGACTCAGAGCTAGACTTAGACGACTCACTGGACTCTGACTCTGACTCAGACGCAGACTCAGACTCAGAAGTGTCATCAATGCAAGTTAGGCGCGGTTTGAAAATGCAATTTTTAACACTACCCTTGGCTTCAGTGATAAGAGCAGTGGGGTCCTCGAGGGCGTCGGGCCCGAGCATGAGCACTTCAGCTTCTTCAGCTTCCTTAGCCAAACCCACTTGAGAGAATTCTTGGAAAAACAGCTCCAAGTTCCCCTGATCAAAGGTCCCCAGCCAGTTAGTCTTTGCTTTCGGCTGATTAAGCTTCCTCTTGAATTCCAGCTTAGCTGGCTCGTCATCACTCTCAGACCAGGTGTCGTCGGCGAAGACCTCAAAACTGGGTAACAGCTCCCCAATTTTCTGGATTGATGAAGGGCTCAGATTGTCCAGTATAAGCAGCATTCCCCACTTCACGCACAAAGTAGCTGTCGGGATCACCATAGAGAGTTCGAGGTTTTCCCGTATATTTCCTTCTTGTGGCATTTCCGGCAGAGGCTGTGTACCCCAAACCAAAACGGCCCTTAGCAGAAGGAAAGGTAGGGAACTCTGGGACTCCCTATTGGTGGATTCCTAAGCCCAGACCAGGAAAATAAGACATCCTGAGCATGATGTCCATAGCGACAGAACTGATGAGGAAATCCCCGTCCACATTGATAGCCAAGACAGAACTAGATGTATCAAAAGAGAAACCTCCAAGGTCGACATCCTCTTCACCATGCATGATTCCCAGCACCGGTGTTCCATCTTCTTTAAGTGAGCGGATTCCAGAGTCCCCGCAAATGGTTAGCGTACCAGTTGGCAGTCCTAGCATGACTTTCTGGTGAAGAGTGGATGGGACAGCCATGATGTCTGAACGGTGGAGCCATGGCCTGTCCAGCAGCAGGTTGAAGGTTACGGGTATGTCGACAACATGGAACTCAACGTCCATTTCAAAGCCCTCAGCATTGAGCTTGAGCATCAGAGTGCCCTCGACCATACGGCGAGTGTCGTCATATGCCTTGACAGCCAGATTGGATGGTGCAAAGTCTTTTTTGGCCAGTCCCACACGATAGGCCACCCTCATTGGACAAACATTGATGGCTGAACCATTGTCAATGAGGACAGTCGGGACCCAGAGTCCGCGACACTTGACTGTAATATGCAGGGGGCGGTTATGATCAGTTCCTTCGATAGGAAGATCCTTGTCGGTGAAGACCACGGTGTGCTTAGCAGTAGGAGGAAGGATGAGGGAAACCATAGCCTCAGGAGTGACATCAGATTGAACTTCCAGGCGGGCAAGAGTGTGGCATAGCTTCTGACGGTGCTCACGGGAAAAACAAATTAAACCCCAGAGAGATATTGCAGCAGGAACCCGCTCGAGCTGCTTGGAGAGCTTGCTAATCCCTCAAGTGGTGCAGACCCTGGGAAAGCAATGGGTTCATTCCTTTGATTAGAAGGGTTGGACGAAGTCCCAACTTGCAGATTAGCAGGCTGAAAGACTCATCCACTCCTCGTAACATTAAGAACGTTCCCCAAAGAAGGCACGACTTGAGGGTCTTGATTCACATCCCAGAGATCAGACAGAACTTCCCCTAATTTACGCTTTCCTTTGTCGGTGGCCATTGCAGCTACTGGTGCTTCTGTATTCAACCCCAGGTCTTCAGCCAGATACTTCATCAGTAGTGAGTCCTAGAAATTCAGATCTTGGGCCGCTGCAACTTCGTGTTCTGGCTCAGGATTTATAGTGAAAGGAACATCCCAGAAACCACCATCGGCTAAAGAACGACTGACAGCCCAAACTTCTGTCCCAACCTGGACATCGACTATCTCATCCACATCCCAAATATTAGCTGGCGGAACCAGATCTGTAACCATGATACTGAAGTCTTCTGGAGGAAAGACCACAGGCGTGGTTGATCTTTATCTATGATATTGAACACAGGGTCGTACGCGGGAAGAGCTACTGAGTCAACAAGCCTGTCGATGGTAGAAGGGAAGAAACACTCTCCCAAGACACGGGTCTCTTCTTGAACCAGGTCGTCTTCAACAAATTGCGTCATGTACTCAGGAGTAGTATAACCTTGGAGAGGCTCGGGAAAAGTAGTCGAAAACTGCCAGACGGGCTCAAGATCCCAAAAGTCCTCTTCCTCAGGAATCTGAGGCTGAGGTTCTTGGAAGAGCATGTACAAGGAGATGCCATCTAGAGGATCAAATGCTATTTGTTCATGCTGAGCAATCCATTCCACGTCCCATGCCAGGTCGGGTGGAGCTTGTTCGAGATGCAAAGGAAACTCTTCCAACTCAAATTGGAACCATTCTTGGATGAGAGGGGCATCGTAATCCTGACTATCAGCTATCACCCAGCCTACAGCCTGCATATCAAGTTCTGGTTCTGGCTCAGGTAAGGCTGGCATCATAGCTCTGAATCGACTTACAAAGTCCTGCGCAGAATCAGGAAAATCTACACCAAAGATGGGAAGATTACGAGCTGACGTAGGATTAAGTCGGATTCGTGGAAAAGACCGTTGTGAAGATCACTGACATTGTCATTGAGGAAGACCAAGCCCGCTTGCACCAACTGGGCAGGCGGATTATAGGTTTGCCTTATGAACATGAGTTCGGCATTGGATTCTGCAGGCATGAGCACAATGGGTTTGGGTTGATTGACTGGAATTATATGGTCGGTAGGGTCAAATATAGTGGAGATGGGGTTGATTTTAGTGGAGCCGAGAGAGATTTGGCTGATATGTGGAACAGCCTTGTGGTTGGGTAAGGAATTAGAAAGGATGTTTGGTTTTGGGCTGGCGGAGGCGGCGCCGAAAGAGTCCCTTCGTCTATAAGATCTTGAATTGCATGTCGAAGACGGAAATAGGAATCGGTAAGGTGGCCGGCACCCTGATGGTAGGCACAGTACAGATTGGCCTTGAAACCTGGCGAAGGATTCTTGGGTAAAGGAATTGGATCCAGGGGCTTGAGATGCCCTGACTTCATTAATTTCTCCAACACTGAGGACAGAGGTGCCTCAATCGCAGAGAAGCTGCGGGGCTGACCGCAAGGGCGGTTGTTCTGCGGTGACTGAACCTGGTTGACATCAGCTATGTGGTTTGTGGTGTTGGAAGCAGAGGCATTGGTACCACTGGTTGCTGCATTGGAATAAGTCCCTGTTCCAAACAGAGCATTGGTGTTTCCAGAATAAGCACGGGGCTTTGCCTTCGGGGAATTAGAAGATTCCCCTTTTGTCAGAATCCCGCTTTGGAGTGCATCCTCGATGGCCAAACCAGAGTCGTAAAAGGTGTCAAAGTTTGCAGACGCTTGAGCGAGGACTAGATGCTTGGCATAGTATGGCTGAAGATTCCGAGAGATGATGCAAAGTTGGTCTTTCTCGCTGGGGCGATCAATCATTAGAGCAGCCTTAGCTCTCCATCTCTTGACAAAATCGGCAAAGGACTCCTTTGCCTCCATCTTTGTGGATTCCAGCTCCCGTGTGGTCATCTTCAGTTGAGAGTTGTAACTGTACTGCGAAATAAACACAGTCCCAATGTCCTCCGAAGTCCTCCTTTTGGTGATGTCGAGTGACAGAAACCATTGGAAGGCAGGGCCCGAGAGGGTCTGAGGAAAGAGCTGTGACATGGCCTCAGGCTCAACTGAAAGCAGCTTCATTGCAGCATGGTAACTGTAAAGATGGGTCCGAGGGTCACCTCTTCCGTCGAACTTTGCCCAGTCTGGCATTTTAAACTTCTCAGGAAGTTTGGCGTTAGGATACAGGCAGAGGCGATCCAAGTCAATGCCACCAGCTTTGACCTTTTCTGCCTTGGCAATGGATTCTTCAAGCTGGGCCATCTTGGTCACGAGAGCAGTAATGTCCGGATTTTCAACCAGGACATTGCCTGCAGGGTTACCAGCAGGTGTATGAACAATTCGGGGGTTTTGCTGAACAATGACGCGCCCGGGATTGTTTGGATCTTCAACCGTAACTCGCTGCACGTGCGGATCATCTTCGGCCTCGCTTTCCTCTTCAAGAGGTGGTGGAATGCGAGTGTCGAAGAGTTCATTCAAACGGGTGACATTAGCATCGGTTTGGGCAGCCCTATGCTGCATTGCAGTGATGCTGGCTTGAAGGTTCATGAGCATTTGTTCCACAGTAAGTGGCTGGACCTCTGGGTTTCTTGCCATGTCGGGAGTTTCAGATGCTGAAAAAAGAGTAGGAGATGTTGGCTGAACAACCTCTTCCAAGATTGGCGATGAGCTTAACCGTAAGGCAGCCAATGAAGAAAGCGGTGAGTCTTCCGTTGCGACTGACTGGGATTGTAACCTGACAAGCCTTTGACCCAAATTCTGTTGCAGACGTTCCCAAGCGGGTTTGGCTCTTTGCCTCGATACTTTCCTTGGCGGTGCAGTGGCTCAGAACTTTGCTTGACAACAAAACAGAAGGCTCAGTAGGGATCCTGCAGCAACTTTAATCTAAATAAAAGACTAAAGTAATGCAGCCAGCGTCGTCAGTGTCGCCCCTAGACTCTAAGACTAAGAAACAAGTCTGTCTCGAGCTGTTCAGGCATCAACAAAACCCTCAGAATTCTTTTAAGAGGTGTATCCTTGTTTGAGCCAATATGAGGCTAAAGGATGTTGAAAGAACCCTAAACCCTCAGCCGTTCCGCTGATTGGGGTTTCAATTTTGTAGTCGGAACAACTCGGTGTGCATGTCATGATACTATAACCAGAAATGGCACGAGCGGCACTGCGCTGTGAGCCGGAGGGTGTAAGTGACGAGGCACTTGTTACCTGACTGGTGTAAGCATCACGGCATGTTCTTTGTTGTTCCTAGTTTTCTGTTTGAAACCCTAATCAGGTGTATAGACAAGGGTGTAGAAAACTTCTGATTTCCTAAAGTCTCTATTGTTCTAAGGATTTGAAAAAGCGGAAAAACATGCATCATCTAAACGCATGACTCCTCATCGGGCCTTAACAACGCCCAACACAACTCAAGATATACTCGCAGGAACGAGATCCTAAAAGCCGCCCTAAATAAGCTCCTACGCAAGACGGTATGATGTACAGTGCATGCGATAGGGAAAGCAGTAACACGTAGACAGTATATAGGGGTTAGATGCAAATAAATCTTACCCTGTAGGTACCTGTCCTAGTTTGGAAAGTGTTAGAGCTTTGTATATGCAAAGGCTGGTTTTGGCTTGTAACAGGTCCTCGGACTAGGGCCACAGATATACCTCCCGTTGCCCGCGATATCGCTGAGCAACAGTCAAATGGTAGCATGACCTATCATCGTCGAAGGTTTGTGGTCATTCGAGGTCCCCGGGCTCCGGTAAACCGTGCCGGATTGCCAAAACGATCCAATGAGACTTATCCCACATCGATGCAAATGACATGCTAGAAATTGATTAAAAAGAAGAAGAATCACAAGATCGCAAAATGCCTTTTCAAGCTCGGCTCACTTTATTTAGTCCATCTTTAGAGGAAACTATAGAAGTGAACAATTGAAAAAGTCTCCAGGTAGGATTGGCCGGACACGAGGTCCTGTTAAATCACCATTCCAACCTTTGGCAGCGCGAATCTCACCGTTTTGACAGACTTTTTAAGGAATTGTTCACAAGCGTAATGAACTCTAAGTATGAATTAATATTGGTTCGATTATCCCCAGCAGAGTCGCCACTATGGGCAGCATGCCCTTGGAATTTCCGGATTCCAAAGAGCCTTCGGGAATTTTGGTTCCCGAAGCAAGGGCCCATAATCGAGGGAGCGCGATAGCGGACAGAGGCGGTGCACGCGCTCGCCAAAAAATACAGAGTCGCCACTTGGGTTTGAAGGTCCGACACCCAAGGAACCGTATTTCGAAGCACCTGCCTCGCTATTTGATTTGAAAAAGTGAAGGAACCAGCCCGTCATAACCATATCTGGGTTCGGGAGCAAGGTTACGAGAGGGGAAGGTTTTTAAGGCACCCCTCTCGCCCAATCCGGAGATCGATCTCTACTTGGACATTTTGCAAATGATTGTGATTCGGATTCTTTTTCAACCAATTTTAAGCCAGTTAGGGTGGGGGAATAGTTAATCGGGGATTAAGATTGTAACAGGTTTGCAGGATATGATTTAAACACGGCATGGATGGATGGCAATAAATGAAATGGGACAAATACTAACCCCTGATCAGAAATGGACCAAGCAGCAAATGGAATGGGTGTATCACACATGACAGCCACCTTTGCATGCATGGATCTATGTGCATGCAAAGGGTACCATCGCGCGAGACACCCATTCACTCGCGCGAGAGTTCATCCCCTACCACGGCTAAATTCCATCCCCTTCTAGGTTCTGGAAGGACCAGTGCACACCCAGGGGACAAACCAAGCAGTTAATAAGGACTGGAAGTAAATAAATATTACTAATTATTACAAACAGAAGCTAAATAAATGGAAATACAACCCCTAAACAGAGGGGGTACCAAAACACAAGCTAAAGGCCAAGTTGCTCATGCAAGGGCAGCTTCTGGGATCAGAAGGACCATCGCGCGAGACACTGAGTCCCTCGCGTGAGAGACCTGACTGGACTTCCAAGAATTGCTTTGCATGCTCTGGGCTCTGGTACATGTCCAGAAACCCGTAGCATTCCAATGTAATAAATAAGCAATGAAAGCCAAGATATGTGTTTTAACATGCAAATCAGTGAGCTAAAAGCTTATCATATTTTAAAACAATTAATAACATGCCAAAACAAGAAAAACCAGCATCCCCAAACCCCACGAGGACTGTTGCGTGAGACACTGGACTGTCACGCGTGAGTTCGAGTCACTCGCGCGAGGGTATGCTTTTTCCAGTTTCCTATACCTCTGCTGACTTTAGGACCAGAACTGGTATTGATTATCAATCCTGGCCCTGACAGCCCCCCTCAGGGATCAAAACAGTGAGCAGTTTAAGGAGTTTATACATTTGCTTGAAAGGTTTTGGAGAGGATTGAACAAGGTTGTGAAGCTTGTGATTGAAAATGGAGTGAAGAAGGGATGAGGAAGAGAACTAGGGTTGAAAGCTTGAGTGTGCTTGCAAGAGCTCTTAACCTTTTAGACCTTGAAAATTAATAACTTGGTGACCTTTGCAATGAAAGACCAAGACTAAAGATGGTGGCAAATACCCCCTTAGAACCAAACTTGGTGGCTAAGCTTGGCAAAAAGTTGATGGGAAGGGTTGTGTGAGGGTGGAGTGCCCAAAGCCTGCACTACCACTGTCCTGTGGAGAAAAACAGGGTTCAAATAGCCCTGTAAACCCCCAGGCAAGCAACCAACTGGCTGAAAAAGGTGACAGTGACTGGAGTGGACCATCCCGCGAGACACTGAGACACTCGCGCAAGGGTAACAGCTGTCGCGCGTGGGTCAACAGTTAAATGTTTGACCTTGACCACACCTGGCAAAGAGGACACTCGCGCGAGGGAATGACTTCCATGCGCGAGGGTCAACCCTAACCCAGGTTTGACTGGTTTTTATTTTCTTTTAAATGGTTCAAAGGGCTCAAAGGGGTTCCACACACACCTAGCTCAAACCTTTCCAACCTTAAGACTGCTTTTTGATCTGATTCATCATCGAGGAAACAAGAAACCGTAAAACGATCGGGAGATTCAGATTGGGGTGACTACATTGGGCAAGGTTCGTTTTGGGGAGGCCGAGGTTTTTGGAGGTAGTCCTCTCCTCTTATAGGTTGGCTTTCTCACTCAGCTCTCATTTTTCGGGTTTCTCCCACGTTTTCATCTTACCTCAACACTCGGCTCGATTTTCTACGGTTTCTTACTTGTTTTCTCTCTTCCCACAGATTTGGGTTTGCGATAAGGCAAACGTGCTGACCATTCCTCCTGGCAATTGGTCATATGAGGCGAGGTTACTTTCTCAGTGATGTTTCGAGTTTGCTGATAGGAGTATGGCCGAGGGGGTTGACTTATTCAGGTGCCAGCGAGCTGAGACCATTTCTTGGAGGTGCCGATGGCTGGACCTCCCACCTATGACAGTGCACTACATGGGCCCTCAGTGGGTCGTTCTTGCTGGCCTGGGAGCCTTCACCTTCTACATCCCTTACCGGATCCAGCGTCAGCTAGGTTTGAGGCAGAAGGCCCCTGCAGAGGTTCTTGTGGACGTGGCTCTGCCTCTCTTCCGCCATTCTGTTCTTTGCCATTACCAGCGCTTCTGGAGGACGCGCGAGGTGACCGGCGCGCATCCCTACCCTTCTGTGGCAGTACGTGGGAGTTATCGAAAGTGGCTCAGGAGGGACATTGCTGCAAGGGCTAGGGCTCAAGGAAACTGACTCAATCCTACCACCCTGACTATTGAATAAATTGTGGACCCACTTTCATTATGTTGTACTTCTTTTTATTTTTGAAAGTCTTGCTCAACCTTATGTAGTAGAAGTAATCGTATTAATAAAAGCGAATTTTGGAGGGTTTCCCCCTCCTTGACTCCGTTCTTCGAACCTTCTCAACCTAGATTTTTATTTTGAAAGATTGTGACCGGGCCTTAGTGTGAGACTGGCTACGTATCCTCCTGGCGAAGGAATCAGGTCATAACGTAGTTCAAGGTAGGGTTCGCTCTTATTTTGACACTCTCCTTTTGCGCTCTAACTTTTGCCTAGAACCGCCCTTTCGGGTTTTCGGTCTAGCGAGCTCATTTATTGTATGCCTTAACTTTTGCCTAGGATGCCCTGACGGGTTTTCATCATAGCAGGCTTTTGCTCTAATTTTTGCCTGGGACTGCCCGCCCTTGCGGTTTTCAGCCCAGCGAGCTTCTCTCAGGGGTAGTAGCACTTGAGTTTATCCAAGTTAACTAATGTTGAGAATTCGTTTCTGTCCAAGTCGATGAGCTGCGTGCCTCCTCCGGATAGGATAGTCTTTATGACGTATGGTCCAGACCACTTTGGTCGGAACTTTCCTCATGGATTAGAGACTGGTGCCCGGATCTCCTTCAAAACCATGTCACCTTCTGCCAAATCCCTGGGTTTCACTTTCTTGTTAAATGCACGCGCAATTCTCCGCTGATACCCTTGAATGTGGTAAAGAGCCCTTAACCGGCGTTCATCAAACAGCATAAGTTCTTCGAATCGATTACTTAACCATTTTGCCTCTTGGACTTCACACTCAATCATAGTCCGAAGAGATGGGACTTCCAACTCGATTGGGAGCACTGCTTCCATTCCGTAAACCAAGGAGTAGGGGGTTGCCCCGGTTGGTGTTCACACAGACGTACGATACCCACACAAAGCTAGGGGAAGTTGTTCATGCCAGTCCATCGCAGATTGAATAGTCTTCTCCAGAATGGTTTTGATTGTCTTGTTAGCTGCTTCCATAGCCCCATTAGTTTGCGGTCGGTAAGTTGTTGACTTGTGCACTTGGATTTGGAACTCATCTAACACTTCCCGAGCTCGCCCTTTGAAGTGAACCCCATTATCAGACATAAAAGCTTGAGGGACCCCGTACCGATAAAAGACAATTTGCTTGATAAAGTGCGTAACTTGAACCACGGTCAAAGTGGTGTATGAAGCAGCTTCTACCCATTTCGTAAAGTAATCGATGGCTACTAAAATGAACTTGTGACCGTTAGAAGCTGCCTACACTATCCTTCCGATGACATCAATACCCCATGTCGAGAAAGGCCATGGTGAGGTCATTTGTTGTAGCTCATGTGGCGGAACATGCGTGAGGTTGGCATGAATTTGACATTTTCGACATCTTTGTACATATTCCACACATTCCGTTTCCATGGTGGACCAAAAGTATCCTTGCCTGAGGATTTTCTTGGCGAGCATTATGCCATTCATGTGGGGGCCACATACGCCTTCTTGGACTTCTTCCATTACTCTTTTCGCATCTTCTCCATGGATGCACAACTTGTGTGTGCCACAGTGTGATCTTCGGTATAGGTTTCCCCCGCAGATAATGTACTGAGCTGCCATCCTTTGAAGAGCGATTCAGTCATTCTTGCTTGCTCCCATGTGGTATTCTCCTCTTTCCACATATCTCCAAATATCATAATACCATGGGTGACTGTCGTCGGGCTCGTCGACCACCATGACAAGTTGGTACACCGGCGTATCCCTTTGTTCTATTACAATTGGCCTTAATTTTACGCCAACAAGGATTTCGATCATAGATGCCAGTGTTGCCAAAGCGTCTGCAAATTGATTTTTGAGTCTAGGGACGTGAGTGAATGTCACTTTGCTGAAGTGGGGAATAAGGTCTTCGAGATCCTGATGATATGGCTTCAGTTTTTCTTCCTTGACCTTCCAATCACCGTTTGCCTGGAATACGACCAAGTTCGAGTCTCTCACAACTTCCAGTCTTTCTACGCCAATCTCGATGGCTACCTCCATGCCTACGATACAAACTTCGTATTCTACCCGGTTATTGGTGACTTCGAAATTAAGCTTGAACGCCAACGGGATGTGCGACCCATTGGGCGAAACAAGCAATACTCTGATTCTGAACCCTCTCTGGTTTGCCGCTCCATTGAAGTACAATTGCCAAACATCCTCGGCCACTGTCATTATGTCTTTGTCAGGGAAATTGAACTCAGCATCTTCCCTTCCCATGACTAGGCAATCGGCCAGGAATTCTACGACAGCTCTTCCTTTTACTGACTTTCGGGTAACATATTTTAACTCAAATTCGGCCAGCATCAGCAACCACCGCGCCATCCTGCCCGTGAGAATCGAATTCTCGAATAAATATTTTAGGGGATCCATTCGAGATATCAGCTTCACCGGGTAGGCCAGCATATAATGCCTCAACTTCTGGGAAGCCCATACGAGTGCCCAACATGTCTTTTCTAAAGGAGTGTAACGTTCTTCGGGTCCAACCATCTTTTTACTGAGGTAGTAAACAGCCATTTCAACCCCATCGTCTCCTTCCTACGCTAACATTTACCCCATCGAAGACGGAGTGACTGACAGGTATAGGATCAAAGGTTTTCTTGTTATGGGCGGTGTCAATACTGGCGGCTTGTGCAGGCAAGCCTTAATGGCTTCGAAAGCTTTCTGGCACTTATCATCCCAGGTGAACGGTACTCCTTCCTTGAGTAAGCGGAACAGGGGTTCGCAAGTTGAAGTCAGCTTAGCTATGAAACTACTGATAAACTGCACTTTGCCAAGAAAACTCCTCACATCCTTCTCAGCTCGCGGCGGCTCCATTTCTAGGATAGCTTTGATCTTTGATGGGTCAACTTTGATGCCGTGGGTAGTGATCATAAATCCAAGCATTTTCCCCGCAGTGACTCCGAATGTACACTTGGCTAGATTCAGGCTGTAGGGAGGTATTCCCGAACAGTTAATTTAATGAGCCGAACACGTGCAATGAGAAAAGTAATGAAAGGTCACCATTATAATGGACGGTAAAGACCGGTGGTCCAAGGAGGATACCGAACAGGAGCTGTTCAGGGAAAAGGACTCGTGATGTGCTAAAAGGGTACCAACTGTTCGGCTATAAATGAACCAAATGGCACATGGAGTCCTTAAATGATGCAGTCTGTTCGGCGATGAGAGTGCCGAACAGATGAAATTATCTAGAAAGGACCAAGCCTTAAGTGATAAGGCGGTAAGGATGTTCCAGAAGGGGAACCCCGTATTCAGATGAGATAAGTTCAAGAACAGTCCTATAACGGGACGAATTTCATAAAGGGAAGAATCCTTATGAGAAGAGGATCTCGGCTGATTGGGCAAGAGAGTCCCCATAGAGCTAGGTTTCCTGCACAAGATAGGAATCCTGAGGCGATGAGGATGCTTGGGGAACAAGCCTACGTGGGTCTATAAATATAAGGTAAACCAGAGGCAGAAGGTACGCAATACGTTGCTCTCATTCTATATTTTCCTGCTAATACTTAGGGTTTGCACCAGTACGAGATACTAACTTAGGCATCGGAGGGCCTTTGCCATGAGAGGCCAAGGTGCGCTCACCCCTTGTCTATCTTGTAGATTAGGGTTCCAGCGGAGGCATAAGGGTATCAACCGAGGATCACGTGGATCTGTTGCGAATCAATAGTGTTCCAGGTACTCTTTATTTTTCTGCACCTACAATTGGCGCCGTCTGTGGGAAACGAACGAGTTCCATTTGAAAAATGACCATGGTGGAAGTAGACCCAGTCACACCGCTTGCTGAGAAGAACCAGGCTGGTGGGGAAGGAGATGAATCCCCTCTAGGTGGTCCGAAAAAGCATGCTAGTAGCCATGGTAGGAGGACAGCGAGCAAAGATCATCTCCTGACTATACAGGATGATCCCAAGAACAAGGAAGGTAGGACTGCCACGAACTCCACGAGAAGGAGCAAGTCCCACCATAGAGAAGAATCTGTTGCACATTCAAAAAGTGTGCATAATAATAGTGATATACTCGATAGGAAGAGGCAGGAAATCGAGGAAGCTGCTCGATTAATCAAGAAACGAGAATATGAGATCCGCGAAATAGAGAGGATAAGAGATCACCCTGAGGATTCTGGACTGTCACGAAGACATTCCTGAAGGGAAAAAGGGGCTATGGTAACATACAAGGCCGCTCCTTCGCACCGAAGAAACAGGAGCAGAAGTCCCTCTTCAAGAAGGAAGAAGCCTTCTTCACGAAGAAGAAGAAGCAGAAGTCCGAAGCAACGAGGGCTTTCTCCACGAAAAAGGAGAGGCAGGAGCCAAAGCTCCTCTATTGAAGAAGATACCCGAAAACACCATAGGGGTAGGTACGAAAGACCTGACTCCGATTGGGATAGGGTTCGGGGACATAGAAACAAGGAGCAAGAGGTTGGAACGATGACTGCATGAGAAGCAGCAAGAAAAGCACCTAGTAACATAGAAACTTCCCCCCTCACAAGAAGGTTGCAAGATGCACGGTTGCCGAGCAGAGTGAAGCACGGGGCGTTCGTACTTTACGAGACAAATGCGGACCCAGTTGCTCACATACAACACTACCAGCAGGCTATGTTTATGCATGAAAGAGATGATGCTATAATGTGCAAGATGTTCCCGTCAAGTCTAGGGAAGGTGGCTTTGTCTTAGTTCCATAAGTTGGAATCACGATCTATACGAGGGTGGACACAGTTGGCCGAGGAGTTCACTGTGCGGTTCTTAACAAGTAGAAAAGCTCCCAAAACGTTTGAAAATCTCTCCACGATGAAGCAGGGAGATAATGAGCCGATCAGAGACTATGCTAAAAGGTATTGGGAGACCTTTAATGAGATTGACAGTTGCAGCGAGGAGTATGCAATTGCTACATTCAAAATAGGCCTGCCTGTTCGGGAAGAACTTATGGCACATTTAATGGAACGAATTGAGCAGCATGCTAGAATAGAGGACGACATCCTCCAAGAAAACAGCAAAGTGATTGCCGAACAGCCAAAGACACCAGCAAAGAAGGTGGATAAACCGGAGCCCAAGACTTATAAGGAGAGGAAGGAGTATGGGCAGGCTAAGAAAGAGCCATACAAAGAAAAACCAGCACCATATCCCAAGTCATTCTTTTCGATAACGACGGTCTGGAAAGAGCCCATTTACAGGATTCTTTACCGAATAAAGAATCAGCCCTACTTCAAGTGGCCCCCGAGTCTAGGTGGAGACAAGGATGCGAAACGTGCTACGAATCAACACTGCAGTTACCATAAACATTGGGGCCACATGGCTGAAGATTGCGAAATGTTCAAAAGACATCTTGATGATCTGGTCTCTCAAGGCTACCTGAAGGAGTATATTCAGGAGGATCCTAAAGAAAAAGGGAAAGCCATGGAGATGGATTACGAATAGAATCCTAGAGGAATAATCCATATGATACATGGGCTAGCCGCACCTTATACGAGTAATAAAGTTAGGCTGCTCCAAAGACAAGCTAAACATGACCAGCATGTTATGAGTTTAGGAAATAAGAGGGGACGAGAAAGTGACACATGCAACTAGGGCATAATCTTCACGGATGAAGACCTAGGAGATGTCCAGATACCCCACAATGATACCCTGGTCATAACCCTACGAATTGGGGAGTATGACATTGAAAGAATCATAGTAGACTCAGGGAGTTGTACAGAGGTTTTGTACTATGATGCGTTCAAAAAATTGGGATTATCAGGGACAGATCTGGAGCAGTCAATAACGCCTTTAGTTGGGTTTGGTGGAGGAGCGGTCTGGCCCGTCGGTAAGGTCACTCTACCTGTTCGGGCTGGAACGGTAGTCTTGAGAACGGATTTCTTGGTGGTAGATGTCTTATCCTCCTATAACGCGATTATCGGGAGAACCTGGTTGCATAAGATGAGGGCAGTCTCCTCTACATATCATCAGATGGTAAAATTCCTTGGTTCCAATTGTATCGAAAAGATCAGAGGGAATCAAAAGGTAGCACAACAGTGCTTGGTTTATATCATCAAGAAAATCCCAAAAGCCCATCAGGTTCAGGCTGTAGAAGTACCAAATCAATCGACTATCGAGGACGTTGGTAGAAATCCAACAGAAAGGGTAATTGAGGGTTTAAAGAAAATACAGATCAACGAGATTGATCCTGAAAGGTATTTTTTAATTGGAGAGTTGCTACCAGTGGAGGAAGAAGTCGAACTGGTAGGATTTTTGAAAGAACATGTAGATGTGTTTGCATGGGTGCCAGAAGAGATGCCCGGGGTTGATGCAGACGTGATCTGCCACCACCTAAACGTAGATCCCCAGCATAAGCCTTGATTCAGAAGAAAATGAGGGCAGCTGTGCAGCATGTTGATGCTGTTATTGAAGAGGTGGAACGATTATTGGAGGCCAAAGCAATACGTGAGGTTTACTATCTAGAATGGCTGTCCAACACTGTAGTAGTGAAAAAGAAGAATGGAAAATGGTGTGTCTGTGTGGATTTCACAGACTTGAATAAAGCGTGCCCGAAGGACAGCTTCCCCTGCCCAGAATTTATCAATTGGTTGATGCAACTGCCAGATACGAGCGGATGAGTTTTTTCGATGCATATCAGGGGTATCATCAGATTGCCATGTTTGGCCCAGATCAAGAAAAGACCTCTTTCATTACGCCACGAGGGTTGTACTGTTATAGTGTCATGCCCTTTGGGTTGAGGAACGCAGGAGCAACATACCAAAGACTGGCAACCATCATGTTTAAAAGGTTGCTTGCCAAAACTATGGAAGTTTACATAGATGACATGGTGGTCAAAAGCAAGGCCAGACAAGGGCACATTACAGATCTGAAGGAAGCCTAAAGAATTTTGAGAGAATACAAACTAAAACTCAATGCCTCGAAATGTGCATTTGGAGTTGGATCAGGAAAGTTCTTGGGGCACCCTTTAACCATATTCCAGGGCGATCGCACCAAAAACTCGACTTCCTTTTGGATTTCCCTTTTGGTTAATGACAACTGCAGCATTGTCATCATATCATATTATCATACCATTGCCACGTTTAAGTTCTTTACAGGTACGTACAATTACAGCTCTGACTACTTCAGAACGACCAAGGAAGTTCAAAGGTTAACGGGGATGGCAGCGGCCCTCAATAGATTCATTAGCCGGTCAAGCGACAAATGCAGGCCTTTTTTCCAGTTGTTAAAGAAAAGGGAAGGATTCGATTGGGGAGTAGAGTGCGAGCAGGCTTTCTAGGACCTAAAGAAGTACCTAGCAGAAGCTCCACTTTTGTCAACTCCAGAACCAGGTGAGTATTTGGTTTTATATTTGGCTGTTTCCGAACATGCTGTTAGTGCTGTTTTGCTGAGAAGTGAGGGATCAGAGCAAAACCCGGTTTATTATGTGAGTAAGACACTGTTGGACATAGAGACGAGGTATCTGCCCCTTGAAAAACTGGTCCTTGCATTAAGGACAACTACCAGGAAGTTACCTCATTACTTCCAAAGCCACAAGGTTGTGGTTTATATTGAGTATCCATTAAGGTCATTGCTACGAAGGGCGGACTTTTCAGGACGGATCTCAACATGGTCTGTTGAGTTAAGCCAATATGATAATGACTTCCAGCTGCGCACGGCAATAAAAGGCCAAGTGTTGGCTGATTTGGTAGCAGAATTTTCAACAATGGTAGCACCTGGACCTCCTACTAGAAAGGAACAATCTGTTCAACAACCAACCAAGAAAAGAAAAATGCCTGCTGAACAGGACCCTCTGGAATGGAAGTTATTCGTCCATGGTTCGGCTTGCAACACTGGTTCTAGAGCTGGCGTTGTTTTGTTCCCTCCAGACGGAGTAATGGTTGAGCTCTCTGTTTGGCTAGGGTTCAGTGCATCAAATAATGTGGCAGAATATGAGGCTCTGCTGATCGGCCTTACAAGTGCAAAAACCTTGAAAGCAGAGAGATTAAGGGTTTATTGTGATTCTCAATTGGTGGTATGCCAACTGTCTGGGGAATACGAGGCCCAGAGTGAGAAGATGGCAGCTTACGTGGAGGCTGCCAAGAATCTACTTGATACCTTTGAAAAGGTAAATATTGAACAGATAAGCGCTGGACAGAATTCCCATGCCGAGTCTTTGGCCTGGTTAGCTGTTGCTGTTCCTACTGAGTTTAAAAGGAAAGTAGCAGTGGAGTATCTTGGTGAACCAAGCATTGGGAAGAGTGTGGAACTGGTCCTGGACGTGAACCAAGGACCTAGTTGGATGGATCCAATCATAGGATTTCTACGTGATGAAACTCTTCCTTCTGACAAAAAGGAAGCCCATATAATCAAAACCAAATCTGCTAGGTTTTGGTTGTCACCAGAGGGAAAGCTCTACAGAAAGTCCTTTACCGAACCATACTTACTTTGTGTACACCCCGAGATGGTGCAGAAGTTTCTTCACGAAAATCATGAAGGGACATGTGGAAGCCATGCAGGAGGCAGGTCCATAGCCCACCGAGCGATCAGTCAAGGATACTGGTGGCCCCATATGCAAGAAGATGCTAAGGTCTATGTGAAAATTTGTGAAAAGTGCCAGAAGTTCTCGCCCATTATCCAAACACCAGCCAAGGATCTGGTCCCCTTAACTAGCCCTTGGCCTTTTGCGCAGTGGGGAATGGATATCGTGGGACCACTCCACAAAGCTACTGGAAACAGGAAGTTTCTATTGGTAGCAACAGATTACTTCATGAAATGGATTGAGGCTGAACCTCTAGCTAAGATAACAGAGCCTATGATAGAAAGGTTCGTCTGGAAGAGAATCATCACTCGATTTGGTGTCCCATATTCGCTGATTACAGATAACGGGTCCTAATTCCAGAAAAAGTTTAAGGCTTTCTATGCCCAGTATGGAATAAGAAATTATTACTCAACCCCTGCTTACCCTCAGAGTAATGGGCAAGTAGAGGAATCCAATAAGACCATTTTAGATGGGATCAAGAAGAGATTGGATAAAGCGAAGGGCAAGTGGCCTGATGAGTTACCACTGGTGCTGTGGGCACACCGAACAACGCCAAGGAGGTCTACGAGAGAGACCCCCTATTCTTTGGCTTATGGAACAGAGGCATTCATTCCATTCGAAGTTGGCCTTCCTACAAACAGGATTGTGTTGGTTGAGAGTGGAGGAAATGACAGGGCTCTTGAAATTGAGCTTGACCTTGCCGAGGAAAGGAGAGAAAGAGCCTTGGTGCATCTGGCCTCCTATCAGGACCAGTTGATGAAAAACTACAACAAGCATGTCCACCCATGAGAGTTTGATGTTGGAGACCTTGTACTCCGCAAAGTGCTCGGCAACACCAAGGCGGCCAACGAGGGCAAGTTGGGGGCTAATTGGGAAGGCCCGTATCGAGTTACCGATATTGTGGGCATTGGGGCTTATCGTTTGGCAGACTTGGATGGGAACCCGGTGCCACGGCCTTGGAATGTCCACAACTTGAGGAAGTTCTTTGTTTAAAAGACTTCAGTTTTACTTTTTATTCTGTTTTAGGACCACGTGATTGTCTGGGAATTGTGAATAAAATTCCTGTGTTTCATTTTTTAGTTGCATGGGGTACGCATAAAGACCCCTTGAGTTCAATGATTATGAATAAAATTGCTCCTTTTCACTCATAGCAATTGCGGAAATTTTGATTTTCCCATTTCTTTTTTTAATACGAATAAAGCCTTTGCACTCCTTTATTCCTATTGGGGAGCAGGGGCAAGGGCATAAGTACGTGAAACTTAAATAAGTACAAAATACTTAGAAACATTTAGTACGTGATACTTATAAGTACGAAATACTTATATCTCACAAGTACGAAACACTTGTATTTTACGAGTATGAAACGTTTGTATTCAATTTCACAAGTACGAAACACTTGTATTTTAGATATACGAAATATCTACATACGAGGAAATGCACAAATTGTAGACTTGCCCAGTCTGAAACACTTGGGTACACACATACAACTATGAATTAACTACCTAAATACGTGAAATTGAGATAGAGTGTAGCATACGAAATACGCATACTGAGTCTATCTGAGCATGGGTTGTTAAATGTATCTAAGTATGAATGAACTTGTATGACTAATTGCCACTACGCACAAAATACTTAGTAAAATCTAATCAAAACTTAAAATAACTGCATGCATCCGAGCATATGCGAAACAAACATGTTTATGGCCACGAAGGTCTGAGCAAAAATCAATAGGCCCCAAAGCAGCCACCAACATCAACACATGAGCCGTGAAGGGCCGAACAAATGTGTTATCAAAAAAAGGTACGAGTCAACTGGTGCCACGCAGGGCCAGGAAAATCTTGGTCATGCAGGACCGGCAGTACTATTGTTTCTAGGACAAAAGGAAGACCTTACCATTCAGTCGAGATTCTGAACCTCTAGAGGGGTGTTGTCAGGAACCTCGGTGTTAGCTCCAGCACTAGGACCACCAACAGCAGCATCTTCTTCCAAATTAACAGGTGCATCCAAGGCCTCCTGGGCAGCTTGTTCCACTAGAGTTTCCTGATTCTCCACCTGCATATCCACATTTGTGTCAGCAAAGTTGTCAATCTGACGCTCAACGTCATCCTCTCCCTGCTCCATTTGCTCTTCAGCAGCTGCTGCACGGGTACTTGGCAAGTCATTCTCTACCCATAGAGGGCAGTCTTCTGTAGCACCAATCTTAGTCAGGCACGCCTCCCAGCCTGCAGCCCAAATTTGATCTTGTATAGCTGGCATCTGCTCCACATAACTAGTTGTAGTTACATCAAAGCCTTTTTGAAATCCTTCATCAAAAGCATCTTTTTGGTGTTATCAATTTCAGCTAGAGCCTGGCTTAGGCTGTCCTTAGCAGTTACAAGCTTGCCTTTGGCCTCCTTATAATCAAATTTGGCATTATTTCTCTCACTATCCAGCCTAGCGACTGTCCGGAGCAACCTGGTATTTTCATTCAGAAGTCTAGTTCTCGCAGACTCAGCGTCTTGGCATTTCTGGCCTAATGCGACCATCTTTTGGATAAACTGAGTATCAAGATCTAAGTTACGATTAGCAGTTTATAAACTACGACATAAGATAAGCTGGATTAAAGAATAAAACCACAAATACCTTAATTCCACTGACAAGCCCTATGGAAACTAGTCGATCTGGGGGAGACATGCCTTCCTTCTACATATCAACAGGCAGCAACAGCCCTTGTGCAAGCGCCAATGCAGTCTCCGAGGAGCTGGCACTGTCCCCAACTTTGACAAGACGGTCACCTCTTACGAGATTAGGGGTCCAGGCCTCATGGGTTACTTGAGTATTTTGGGAGGGAGTTTCCAAAGAGGAACAGCAGCCTGGGGAACAGAATCCCCAGTTTTTTGAAGTCTGGACCGTTTGTCCCGGTGAGCGTCACCAGCCTCGAGGGAACTGTCATGTTCCCGAGGAGAAGAAGAGGATCGTCTCGAACCCCCCTGGTACGACGAGGCGGTGGGGGGGGGGGGCATTACCGGTCGATGCCATCTTACCAATGGCACCACGGCCTCTTGCAGAAACGGTAAGAAAGTAGTTGAGGTTGAGGGGTTGACGAGTCATGGTACCTGAATTTGGAGGAGATGCAGAATAACCAGAAGAAGAGGATTGGCTGGTGTCACGATCGATACTCGGCTATTCGGCTTGTCTCTGTAGAGCAGCCTGTCTTTGAGATGATCTTCTGTTCACCACACGTGTTAGAGGCACACCTTTGGGGAGTGGAACTTTTCGTGGCTGTCCGGCAATGGTAACTCCAACGCTAGATCTTGAGTTTATGGGCTGGGGAGCAGTTGATGTTGATGCTGCACTGGTGCTTGGATTAGCAAGCCGTCTGTCAATGAAGCCCTTGTAGGCAGGATCGTAGCCCAACAAAACACTTGCGTCTCGACCCCGACCAGCTGTTATTGTTTCTGGCACTCCTGTGTATCTACGTACCCTATTGATTTCTATTGTTCGGACGTTGCTAGGTTCTCATCTGCGACGAGTATTTGCGTTATCCGCTGCAAATTTAAGAGTGCAAGTATAGATTAAAAACGTGAAAAGGCTATGAGATAGCAGTAGTCAAAATCACGAAGCAGATTAGGAGCATGCGTGGGGGCAATGGAAGCCCACCACTTCGCCATCTTCCCCTAGTGGCTCGAAGGCTCCAGTAACGTAGAGGAAGTCCATTTCGTGATCTCGAGCAGAATCTGGCAAGTTTAGCACGAGACGTTTTTCTGTTTTTCTTACTTTGAGATAGTATGTGTTATAATCATGGTTCAGCACGATGCTGTACCACCAATGAATGTCCCAAAGTCCTAACTGAGTTCCTAGAATCCTATTCGGGGCCACAACCCCCATCACTAACCTAAAAATGTTTGTTGAAACTTGCATAGGAGTGAGACGATACCAGTGGATAACGCGACGACGGAGTGGGTCTAAGGGGAAATGAACCCTACCCTCAACAACGGCCACGATGGGAATGCATGTTCTTTCCCATGTGGCCGCATTCCTCTTTGCACCTAAAGGGGAGAGTTCGAGACCTACGGTCTCTGGGACATGATATTGGGTCCTAAAAGCTGCCATTGCAGCTAGGGTCTCACGAAGCTTTCTAAATTTTCCAGGCTTAGGGCCGTTATCCCCCTCATCCGCCATGGAAGTACTTGAAGAATAATAAAAACGAGGAAATGGGTACGGGAGAAACCCTTGAAACGAAAAGAGTTTTAGGGACGAATTCCCAGATTAAAGCTTAAAGAAGAGGAGTAAGAATGAAGTTTTTCTGTAGTACAGTTGGTTTTGCAGGCGGCGGTGATGGCAATCTTGATGAAATGAGCTCTCGCCTGGTTTTAGAGAGAGAAGGGCTCGAAGATTCAAGTTTTTGGGTAAAAACCCAAAAAAACCCCTTTTTGGGGTATAAGGGGAAGAGACGGAGACGAACCGTCTCCTCTCACACAGTTACATAGAGAGTAACGGAAAGTGGACGGAGAAACACGACGCTCTGACGTCGTAAGTCCAAACGTCAGATTGAGTTTAATGAGGAGCGTACGAAATACGCCACCTGGATTTCATACTTCGAGATAACATGATGACTAAACCGCCAAAAAACATCAATGGGCATCAATACTATATCTGCACGTGGCTTCAAAGAGTTCGGCCCAAAGGTTTGTCCTAAGAGCTTTACCCGTTGTCCCTAACAGAAGCATTGGGCAAAGCTGGGGAGCAATTGTAGGGAGGTATTCCCGAACAGTTAATTTAATGAGCCGAACACGTGAAACAAGAAAAGTAATGAAAGGCCACCAAGATAATGGACGGTAAAGACCGGTGGCCCGAGGAGGATACCAAACAGGAGCTGTTCGGGGAAAAGGACTCGTGATGTCCTAAAAGGGTACCAACTGTTCGGCTATAAATGAACCAAATGGCACATGGAGTCCTTAAATGATGCAGTCTGTTCGGCGATGAGAGTGCCGAACAGATGAAATTATCTAGAAAGGACCAAGCCTTAAGTTATAAGGCGGTAAGGATGTTCCAGAAGGGGAACCCCGTATTCAGATGAGATAAGTTCAAGAACAGTCCTATAACGGGACGAATTTCATAAAGGCAAGAATCCTTATGAGAAGAGGATCTCGGCTGATTGGGCAAGAGAGTCCCCAGAGAGCTAGGTTTCCTGCACAAGATAGGAATCCTGAGGCGATGAGGATGCTTAGGGAACAAGCCTACGTGGGTCCATAAATATAAGGTAAACTAGAGGCAGAAGGTACGCAATACGTTGCTCTCATTCTATATTTTCCTGCTGATACTTAGGGCTTGCACCAGTACGAGATACTAACTTAGGCATCAGAGGGCCTTTGCCACGAGAGGCAAAGGTGCGCTCACCCTTTATTTGTTTTCCAGGTTCGCTTTCGACGGCGTACTAGGATTCAACCGAGGATCACGTGGATCTGTTGCGAATCAACAGTGTTCCAGGTACTCTTTGTTTTTCTGCACCTACAGAGGCGCATCTTGTACCTTCTAATCCTCTCGAAGAATTTCCTAAGTGCTGGCAAATGCCATTCTCGTTCTTTGGCCTTAACGGTCATATCATCAATGTAGACTTCCACCTCTTTGTGAATCATGTCGTGCAGCAATGCTGTGGCGGCCCGCTGATAAGTTGATCCTGCGTTCTTCAGTCCAAAGGGCATGACTCGATAACAATACGTTCCCCATTCAGTGACGAACGTAGTCTTTTTCCGATCTTCCAGAGTCATGAGAATTTGATTGTATCCCGAGAAACCATCCATGAAAGAGAGCAGGGCATGGCCGGTGGTGTTATCAACCAGCACATCGATGTGTGGTAACGGAAAGTCATCTTTAGGGCTAGCTTTGTTAAGATCCCTGAAATCAACACAGACCCTTATTTTGCCATCCTTCTTTGGTACGGGGACGATGTTTGCGACCCACTGAGGGTACTCGGTTACCATTAAGAATCCTACGTCAATCTATTTGGTGACTTCTTCCTTTATCTTAAGCACCCAACAGGCCTTATGCGTCATAGTTTCTGTTTCACTGGTTTTGCATCAGGATAAAGGGGAATCCGGTGTTCCACGATTTCAGGATCGGTTCCGGGCATATATGCGTGTGACCGTGCAAACACAACTTCGAACTCCTTGAGTAAGTTTACAAGGGCTTCGCGTTCTTCAGCAGATAGTGCGGAACCGATCTGGGTCATCCGGGGATTTTCTTCATCTCTCAAATTTATTAAAACGATTTCTTCTTTTACAGGTTGAGCATGCCTTTCATCTTCCCTATCGATTATGGATCGAATTTCTTTGGGGATGTCCCCATCGAAATCAATCTCTTCATCATCAGGCTCATCGCAATTTATTTCAAAGTCGGGGAAGTAAGCAAAACCAGATTCATTCATTTCATCATTAATGGAGGCCTCGGGGGCACCATACACACGGGTAGATTCGAGCTCGAAATACAGAATCTGAGAGTTTGGGCCAAGAGGCACCAGCTTGGACTCAGTAGACCCAGAAGACTCAGAGGACTCAGACCCGGACTCAGACTCAGATTCAGAATCAGATCCACGGCAAGTTGCACTCGGTATGAAAGTCCAGTTCTTGTAATCCCCGACGGCATCCATGATGAGCAAAGTCGGATCTTCAAGAGTATCTTGTCCCATCATCAGCACTTTTGCTTCCATAGCCGCACCCATTAGTTCGTCATCCCTGAACAAAGTCGCTAGACTACCAATAGCAAAGATCTCAATCTAGTCGACTGGTTCCTTCTGTTCTTCTACTGCTTCAAACTCCTCCTCACTCTCAGGCCAGACATCGTTTGCAAATATTTCAAACCCCGGTAAGAGAGTATTGGTTTCCTTATCCCAAAATGGTTCTGGCTTGCCCTGGTAGACCTGTTGTGCCTCCTCTTTGACAAAGTACTCCTCTAGCCAGTTTCCCTTTTTCACTTTGCTGCTACTCGAGGGTGAGTAACCAAGGCCAGTCGTACGCACCAGAGTGCCCTGGGCTTCAAACTTTGCAGGCCCCTGGAGATTCTTTCCCAATCCCAATCCTGGCATGTAAGACATCTTCTTCATTATCTTGATGGCAACATTACTGATGACAAAGTTGTCATCAATTCTAACCGAATAGACAGATCTGGAGGTATCCAGAGAGAAGCCTCCCAAGGCAATATCTTCTTCTCCGTGTTGAATTTCCAGAAGTGGGGCATTGTCTTTAACAGGGGCATGAATTCCAGAGTCCCCGTGGATGGTAAGCATTCCGCTTCAAGTCCCAATCGAATTTTCTGAAGGAGTGTAGAGGGCACAGCCATGATATCCGGTCGGTGTAGCCAGGGCCTTCCCAATAGCATGTTAAAAGAGGCAGGAATGTTCACCACGTGAAATTCCACCTCTGTTTGATACGGCCGGAAAGTCATTGGAAGCATAAAGGTCCCAACTACATCCCTCTAGGTGTTATCATACGCTCGGACCTTGACTTCTGATGGAGAGAAGTCTTTATTTTTGTACCTCAAGCAATAGGCAAATGCGGAGTGGACAGACATTAATTGCTGAACCATTATCAACAAGGATCACTGGAACCCATTTGTCATGGCATTTCAGGGTGATATGCAACCACCGATTGTGATCAGTCCCTTCGGCAGGTAAGTCTCGATCAGTAAAGGTACTGGCATGCTTGATAGGTATGGTCTTGATCAGTGCCACAAGCTCATCGGGGGTTATGGCGGAGGGAACTTTCAGTTGAGAGAGTGCTTGAATGAGTCCTTCACGATGGCGTGTGGAATGAACCAGCACATCCCAAACAGACATCTTGGCCTGGGTTTGCTCAAGTTGGTGCTTGATCATTCCTTCGGGGTTTTTCTCTAGTCGGGAAGGCTCTTTGGCTGGTGGATCAAAGGGTCGGAAGGTGTTTTTAACTGGGGTGGTAAAGGGATCAAAAGGCTCTGGGGCTGCAGGGTTGGAAGATTCTCCGATTTGGAGGTTGGTAAACGCGACCGCTTATGGTCAAATGATCAATCTGGCGACACTTTGATTCTTCGCTCCACAAGTCAGCAAGGGCTTTACGCTTGCTTCCAATGGTCGTATCCTGCAGATTGGCGGCCAAATCAGCAATGACTAAATCATCCCACAAGTCTTCGGGCTTCCATTTTTCAACCTCCATTGCTGCCCTATTCACAGTCCATTCCTCATTCCCTACTTTTATATTGACAACCTTAGTGTTTGCCCACAGGTTCGTTCTAGCCCATGGCTCGTTTTCCCACAGGTTCATCATGGCGACCTCAGCATCTTTTGGAAAGGTAACGGATGGTTCGGATTTAGCCTCATCAACAAGGTAGTCCATTGGATCATACCCATTACTGGCAACTTCTTCTTCGAATCGAGGAAGGTTCGGGTATGGGGTGAGGCCCACATTGCTATACAAGTTATTAATGACAAAATCGTTGAAATGAGAGAAATCTGGGCGGAGCGGGGTGAGTTCTAGCCAATTGTATGTCATCACCTCAGGTTGGTACCCTGGCTAATATTCTTCAGTGAACAGCGCTGGCAAGGAGAAGGCATCCAGAGGGTCATTCCAAGCTAGAAGCTGGTACTCATCCGGGGCTGGGTCCTATCCCCACTCAAGCATCTCTTGGAAAACTTGGTACTTTTCCTCTCGATTTTCAAACAGCACATACAAAGAGAATCCATCAAGAGGATCAGCATGGATGTTCTGCCAGTCGACTTCCCATCCGGCTTCGAACAAAGGTTCGTCATTCCTTTGAAATTAGCAGCTTCAAATTCTTCCCAATCGGCGATCAGTTCTCCCCATGTGTTTTCCCATTCCCACAGGAAATAAAGGGCAATCTCTTCGGGAATTTCGACGACAGGCTTTGATTTGGTATCAGGGACAATGAAAAGGGTAGGGTCAAACTCGGGGAGTGTAGACACCCCAATCCGGACCTCGGAGAGTCTTTGTCTGCCCCGATGATGAAATAAAGGCAACGACACCTTTGTGAGCTTGAAAAAGGATTTCCTCTAAGCCCATGAAAGCCAAACCAACCAAAAAGCCCAGATAAAGCCCAAAAGCCCCTGGACCGAAGCAGGAGGTACCGTGCGGGATGGCACTGCTGCGCACGACAGGTAGAAATTTGAGAGACCGTGCGCGACCTTGACTTACCGCATGGCACCTTGAGAAAAGTTCTGACTGGCTCCGAAAGCTGTCGGCCACGCCAGTTTGAGCCACAGCTAATGAATGGCTCAGCCGAAAGTGCACTTCTGGCCCGTCCAGAAAATACCTCCACTATTTGAAATTCAAAAGCCTTGGCCTTTTGCCTATAAATTAACCCCTCCACTCAAGGGAAAGGGGCTCTCCTTTTGGCTCTTCTCTTGGCTTTTGGGCATTTTTACTCCATAAGCTTTCTCTCTCTAGTTTTGCATCCACTTTCCCATTTCCATTTCCAAGTCTTAAAGAATGTCATTCCCAAAAGACATTCTTTAAGCACTTTCACTCACTCCTTTCTCATCATTGAAGTTGATCTTTCATTAACTTCAAAGTCTCATCCCCCAAAATACCTAACCTTCTCTCACACCCATACTTTCCTTGTCCCATTCAACCTCCTCCATCCACATCCGTTACGATCCATCCTCACTTTTGCATCAACCATCCTTGATCAGGCTCAACACCAAAGGTAAAAACAAGTTTCCTTGGACTAGACTCTGTTCTGGTCCTGAGGGGACTTTTCTGTCATCAGATCTAATTCTTTTTGGTTAGATTCTGACTTAAAACTCATTTTCCTAAAATAAAGTCAGCGCTGTGCTGAGGATGAGGTACCGCGCGGCTGGCAGACCAGGCGCGCGGCACCCTTGATCTGCAGCGCACGACATCTTATATGTTAATATTGTTGTAGGCAGGTTGTCTGGATCCGAGCTATTCTCTGTTGTGATTGTCTGTATCTGCTGTTTACTGTTTTTGTTTCTTTCAAAACAAGACCATATCTACAAGCCATGTCTTGGCCTTTAGAAAGGTTTTCTAGATCATCTCGAATGATCAAATACGTTAAAAACTGTATTAAAGTCATATTTTGAGAAAATAACAACATCCTTGGGATGATCTGACTGTCGTGAGGTTTCTGATGAGTTTTCCAAAAGATGTGTGGAAAAAGTAATGAGCTAGATGATGTTTTGAAAGCCTGTAATGGTCTGACAGCAGAGTAGATGTCCCGCATGGCATGTTGAGGTGCCGCGCGCGGCACCCCAGTGTGCCGTGTATAGTATGACTAAGGTCCAGACAGTTTGTTGAATGCTATTTATTCCATCTGTTCACATCATTTTATCACTACTGTACAGACATCACCACATGCACGTCAATGTGATATATTCCCTATGTCCCTTCCCCGCTATTTGCTTTTACTAAAGAGCTTGATATTCCAAATAATATTCGAGATTCCCCCTTTTTGAAAACATAAGTAGAGACCGGTTTTACTGGGCAAGTGGGGTGCTTTTTAAAGAAAAACCTTCCTCATTCGTAACGTGGCTCTTGAACCCAAGATCTCAACGTTTTCGCTAGACCAAAAGCCTTTTGCAAACGAGTTCTCGGTTTCTCGGATCATCCATCTCAAAAATCCGGGTGGCGATTCTTCGAAAAACGGGCATGGGAGCCCACAGTGGCGACTCTGCTGGGGAAATCAAACTTCATTCAATCCTTTTTTTTTTTTTAAATGTACAAAAGTATTGAATGATCAAGAGGGCCGAACTTGAAAAGTGTTTTCAAAAGGGGGATTTTCAAATATTTTTCGGAAGATTAAGCTCTTTTATCCTGTACACTTTGTACCGCACAATCCTCACTAGTGTGTTTCGGCTATCTTGCCCGGTTTACCGGTGACAAGCTGTCCCGGGACGCCTAGCAACACTCGACTATGATGAGCCATCGTGCTGTTCGACCATTGTCTTGCAATACACTTGACATGGGTGTAAAGGGAAAAAATCCACTTAGTGCTAACTCTAGCTTTTTGGTGAACAACTTCACGTGCCTCATCGCCGGAACCCTAGCCTTCCGCCGGAATCCTAACTGCAAAACAAACAGGGGTGAGCGCACCTTTGCCTCTTGTCCGCAAAGGCCCTCCGATGCCAAAGTCAGTATCACGTACTCTTAAGAAACCCTAATTATCAGTAGGTAAATAACTCGATTACCACAAACTGCGTACCCTTTACCTCTTGGTTTACCTCGTATTTATAGATGTTTGTATGCTTGTGACCGAAGCATCCTAATCGTCCTAGGTTTCCTACCTTGTATAGGAAACCCAGAATATCGTGGATTCTCGTTCCCTTATCAATTTATTACCTTAGTCTTTTTAGGACTTCTTTCCATAACTGGATGAACATCCCGTTCTCAATGGGTATCTTCTCCAGATCCTATTTTATCGAGATCCTATTTCTTTATGGGAAGTCATCATTCTGGAACCTTCCAGAGTGTTCCCTGTAGTTGAGGCTACTTCCCCCAGAATACTGCTCTTGTTCGGCCCTCTCATTGCCGAACAGGCCATCTGGACCAGCGACTTCACATGTCACTGGTCTTTTATCAGCTACTTGGACCAATATCTTCTCAGGAGCTCTCCTCCTGTTCGACCCTTTTGTTGCCGAACAAACTACTTGGACCAGTGACTTTTCATGTCACTGTTCCTTTATTAGTCTCTTGGTCCAATAACTTCTCATGTTTACTGGACTAAGATCCCGTACAACCTTCCTGGACCAATGACTTCGCATGTCACTGGTCCATATTGCCGACCACCGTCTTATATGGCGATTGCCCCTATCATATTTATACCATGGTCCTACGTACCACGTGTTCGGCTAACTCATTGAACAATATCACGTGTTCGGCCATACCAACGAGCACCTTTATATGGTGCAGTCGACACTGTTCAGCGTCACTAGCTAGTAACCTCTGGTATTCCGCACCTGTTCGGCATCATGTCCTAGCACCCTTCGCCTACCAGCGCACCTGTTAGGCATTATCACCTAGCACCCTCTGCCTACCAGCATGGTGCCGCCTACCAGTGCACCTGTTAGGCATTATTCCCCAGCACCTTCACATGGCGCCGCCTACTAGCACACCTGTTAGGCTATACCGTGCACCCTCACTTAGTGGTCCGATGTGGTCATGTGTTATGCACGTGCTCAGGCTGTGTTTCCTCTGTTTGGGAAAACCTCCCAACAATTGCTCCTCAGCTTTGCCTTTTGCCATTGTTCGGTGGCAATGGGTAAAGCTTCATTCGGTAATCCTGCCCCGCGCGGCACTTACTTTTAATTCATTACTTTAAGCATCTCATGGCAAATAATCTTTGTCTTTCGCGTCTCTCATGGCGTTTATTTGGTACCTCTGCTCGGGATGCCTAAATGACAACTTGTGCGAATTCCCAGCAATACTCCAAGAGTACTCGTACTCATCCCAATTCTGGGCCGAACATGGCCGTTTCAGGCATTATTCAATGCCAAGACCTAGGCCTCCTTTGCACCTAGCCTATCTCGGGCTCAGCTTGTAGCCAAGGCTTAAGTTTGCTCAGACTTTGTCAATCCACTACGTGCCTTTGTTTATGTCATACCTAGCTTATCTCGGGTTTTGCTCCTATCAGAGCGATGTTCATTGCTCGGGCCCCAAACTTCTTCACTCTTATCAGAGCGATGTTCATTGCTCGGGCCCCAAACTTCTTCGTGCTTGGGCCTTTGTTTGACAATCTTCGCTTGTCATGATTCGAGCAATGTTCGCTGCTCGGACCTCAAACCTCTTCACGTTCGGATCTGAGTTTGTGCACGACGCACCCATATCCTAAGTTGTTTCGTGCTTGGTTGCATTCTCAATTCTAGGCTCTCAACTCTGCCATTGTCTATGCTCAACACAACCAAATACAATGAAGTTTTTTCGTACTCTTACTGTTTGAGCCTATCCATGTCGGCGAATCATCTAAGTTCATTCGTACTTAGGTAGCAGCCCAAGTGTATTCGTACTTGGCTTTTCTCAGCATTATTCGTTGCTGTGAGTGTACTTTAGCCAAATCTCAACATTAGTCGTTGGCTTTAATCGCTTTTGGTTGCCCTATTCGTGGTCAAGCTCTTTCACACTAAGCAGATACGTAGCAATCTTCATTGCTCTAGCATAAATGTTTTAGCCATTATCCAAGCTTGTTCACACCTGGTATGCCTAAGTATATGCACACTTAGGTTCTGCTCGTACTTGTTTAAACTCGATAAACTATCTAAGTTTGTTCATACTTAGCTTCTTCTGTGCCTAAGAGTTTCATGCTTGGCAACTCTCAAGCATAGTCGTTGTTAGCGCGTGACTCGATCTCGTGCTTGTTCATGCACATATAACTAAGTGTTATTAATAAACAGTTCTATGCGTATTCGAGAATAAACTTAAGTGTTTCATACTTAGCAAGATCCTAAGTTTCTCATACTTAGTATTGTTGTGCTTATATGCACACTCCCTAGTTTCGTGTGTTTATTCATACACATCTAAACATTCGTACTTAGTCGGGTTTGTGTCTATCTTCGTACACCTCAACCGTACTCAATCCTTACCAGATTTAAATACAGACCTAGGCCCTTCGTGCCTGGCCAATTTCGTGCGTTCATTCATACACACTTTTTGTACTGTGCTTGCTCACTCAAGAGTTTCATACTTGGAAGACCTGTGTGTTTATTCGTACACAGTTAAGTATTGCATACTTTAACAAATTTGCGTGTTTGCTCATATACGTCTAAGTTCTCATACTTATATACACACCTCTAAGTTTGTCATACTTGGCAAATTTCTGCGTCTATTCATACGCACCTAACTTTTTAAGATTTTAGCAAAGTTGTGCGCTTGTTCGTATGCACTTAAGTGTTTCAAACTTAACAAGTTTGTGCGTCTATTCATACGACTTAAGTTTCTCAAACTTACCAAATTTGTTCGTATGGTCATACGCACCTAAGTGTTTTCAGACATAACAAATTTGTGCGTCTATTCATAAGCACCTAAGTTTCTCAGACTTAGCCAATTTGTGCATTTGTTCGTACGCACCTAAGTGTTTAAGACTTAGCTATTATTTCGTATATAGTATGGTATACCTAACCACTGCTCCCCAATATGGGAACGAAAAATTCCTTTCTTTCATAGTTAACAAACTCAATTTTCATTATCAGAAAAGAGAATTTTATTCATAACTCCTCATAATCACGTAATGTTCATTGCTTAAGCCTAAGTTTATTCACACTTAGCCAAATTTGGAGCATGTTCGCACTCACTCGGATTTTGGAACTATACACTGCCATGACCTAAGTTTATTCATACTTAGCCAAATTTAGAGTTTGATCGGACTCGATAGGATTTTGACATTATTCATTGCCATGGTCTAAGTTTATTCATACATAGCCAAATTTAGAGTATGATCGTACTCGATCGGATTTTGGCATTATTCATTGCCATGGCCTAAGTTTATTCATAGTTAGCCAAATTCGGAGTATAATCATACTCGATCGAATTTTGGCATTATTCATTGCCATGGCCTAAATTTATTCATACTTAGTCAAATTTTGAGTTTGATCGTGCTCGATCGGATTTTGGCTTTATTCATTGCCATGACCTAAGTTAATTCATACTTAGCCAAATTCGGAGTATGATCGTAATCAATTGCATTTCGGCATTAGTTTATCCATACTTAGACAAATTCAGAGTATGATCGTACTCAATCGGATTTTGGCATTATTCATTACCATGGCCTAAGTTTATTCATAGTTAGCCAAATTCGGAGTATAATCATACTTGATCGAATTTTGGCATTATTCATTGCCATGGCCTAAATTTATTCATACTTAGCCAAATTTTGAGTTTGATCGTGCTCGATCGGATTTTGGCTTTATTCATTGCCATGACCTAAGTTTATTCATACTTAGCCAAATTCGGAGTATGATCGTAATCAATTGCATTTCAGCATTAGTTTATCCATACTTAGACAAATTCAGAGTATGATCGTACTCAATCGGATTTTGGCATTATTCATTGCCATGTCCTAAGTTTATTCATACTTAGCCAAATTCGGAGTATAATCGTACTCAATCGGATTTTGGCATTTTTCATTGTCATGGCCTAAATTTATTCATACTTAGCCAAATTTGGAGTATAATCGTACTTAATCAGATTTTGGCATTATTCATTGCCATGGCCTAAGTCTATTCATACTTAGCCAAATTAGGAGTATAATCGTACTCAATCAGATTTTGGCATTATTCATCGCCATGGCCCAAGTCTAGTCATACTTAGCCATATTCGGAGTACGACAGTACTCAATCGCATTTTAGCATTATTCATCGCCATGGCCTAAGCTTATTCATACTTAGCCAAATTCGGAGTATAATCGTACTCAATCAGATTTTAGCATTATTCATTGCCATGGCCTAAATCTATTCATACTTAGCCAAATTCGGAGTATGATCGTACTCAATCATATTTTGGCATTATTCATTGCCATGTCCTAAGTTTATTCATACTTAGCCAAATTCGGAGTATAATCGTACTCAATCGGATTTTGGCATTTTTCATTGCCATGGCCTAAATTTATTCATACTTAGCCAAATTTAGAGTATAATCGTACTCAATCAGATTTTGGCATTATTCATTGCCTTGACCTAAGTCTACTCATACTTAGCCAAATTAGGAGTATAATCGTACTCAATCAGATTTTGGCATTATTCATCGCCATGGCCTAAGTCTATTCATACTTAGCCAAATTCGGAGTATGATTGTACTAAATCGCATTTTGGCATTATTCATCGCCATGGCCTAAGCTAATTCATAATTAGCCAAAGTCGGAGTATAATCGTACTCAATCAGATTTTGGCATTATTCATTGCCGTGGCCTAAATCTATTCATACTTAGCCAAATTCGGAGTATGATCATACTGAATCGTATTTTGGCATTATTCATTGCCATGTCCTAAGTTTATTCATACTTAGCCAAATTCGGAGTATAATCGTACTCAATCGGATTTTGGCATTATTTATTGCCATGGCCTAAGTTTATTCATACTTAGCCAAATTCGGAGTATAATCATACTCAATCAGTTTTTGGCATTATTCATTGCCATGGCCTAAGTTTATTCATACTTAGCCAAATTCAGGTTTGATCGTACTCTATCGCATTTTTGCATTTTTCATTGCCATGGCCTAAGGTTATTCATACTTAGCCAAATTTCAAGTTTGATCGTACTAGATCGGATTTTGACATTATTCATTGCCTTGGCCTAAGTTTATTCATACGTAGCCAAATTCAGAGTATAATTGTACTCAATCGGATTTTGACATTATTCATTGCAATGGCCTAAGTTTATTCATACTTAGCCAATTCGGAGTATAATCATACTCAATCAGATTTTGACATTATTCATTGCCATGTCCTATGTTTATTCATACTTAGCCAAATTCGGGTTTGATCGTACTCTATCGCATTTTGGCATTTTCAATTGCCATGGCCTAAGTTTATTCATACTTAGCCAAATTTCGAGTTTGATCGTACTCGATCGAATTTTGGCACTATTCGTTGCCATGGCCTAAGTTTATTCATATTTAGCCAAATTCGGAGTATAATCGTACTCAATTGGATTTTGGCATTATTCATTGCCATGGCCTAAGTTTATTCATACTTAGCCAAATTTCGAGTTTGATCGTACTCGATCGGATTTTGGCACTATTCGTTGCTGTGGCCTAAGTTTATTCATACTTAGCCAAATTTCGAGTTTGATCGTACTCGATCGGATTTTTGCACTTTTCATTGCCATGGCCTAAGTTTTTTCATACTTAGCCAAGTTTCGAGTTTGATCGTACTAGATCGGATTTTAGCACTATTCATTGCCATGGCCTAAGTTTATTCATAATTAGCCGAATTTCGAGTTTGATCGTACTCGATCGGATTTTGGCACTATTCATTGCCATGGCCTAAGTTATTCATACTTAGCTGAATTTCGATTTTGATCGTACTCGATCGCATTTTGGCATTATTTATTTCCATGGCCTAAGTTTATTCATACTTAGCCAAATTTTGAGTTTGATCGTACTTGCTTGTATCTTAAGCTTCTCATACTTCGTTGGGTTCTCAAGTTTTTTTCATCGTATTCGTACTTAAACTTGAAAAACAACAACAATTTTTCAAATTCGTTTTGTCGTTTTCATTCCAAGTTTATTCATATTTTGATGCACACTCTCCCTGCTCCCCAGTATGGAGGCAAATTATGTGACATTGGGTCCATACTTATAGCTTATTCGTGCTAGGACCGAACACAAATAAAATTTTCATAATTCTGTCACAAAGCCACTCGTAGCTGAATACTTTCTATGGAATTCTAATCATAATTCCCTTATAGCAACTCGTAGCTAATAAATCACAATAAGCAATAGTTTCTACGAAATTCAGTTCATAATTCTCCCTTAGCAACTCATAGCTAAAATATAAAATGCAATAAGAAATTCGACTACTTATCTGTATATTCCATCGCATACGCATTGAATTCCCATCCAAGACTTTGAGGCGATAAGTTTCAATCTCAGCTATCTCTGTAACCTTGTTTGGTCTTTCTCAGTTTGGACCAAGCTTCCCATTCGTGGGATCTCATTCAAAAACTTCCTTAGTTTCTTAGCCTTCAATACTTTGGGCACTTCGTAGCCCGACCAACAAGGCTTTGTATTCTACTACATTATTCGAAGCACTGATCTCTATTCCTTCCTTTATCGTAATCACTCCCTCGTGGGTTTATTACGAGAGCATCGTTGTCTGATAACTATACACTTCCAGGTTTCTGTCCGTAAAAGTGCTTAGCCTTTTGGTTTGTCACCTATTTGAGAACTACCTGAATTCGGCACCTTTTGTAGGCATCTATACCAGTCTTTGACTTCTTGCTCACGTTTTTTCATATGCTAAGCAATTTCTTCAATACTACATTCTTTCTCTTTGAGACCTTTCGTAGTCTCAAGTACGTTGTGATTGACTAACAAATTTAGACCGATCTTCATGATCATCTAACAGATTCTGATATAAGCTCCTTAATAAAAGCAAATAACGAGGAAGGGACATGGGAAATATATCACATTGATGTGCATGTGGTGCTATCTGTACAGTTATGATAAGATGATATAGACAGATGGCATGAAAAATACTCTCTAGACTGTCTGGATCCTAACCATATTGTGCACGGCACACTGCGATGCCGCGTGCGGCACCCCAATATGCCGTGCGTGACTTCCGCCTTGCTGTCAAACTGTTACAAGCATTCAAAACATCATCCAGCTCACTGTTTTCACCGTACACCTTTTAAAAGACCCATTAAAAGCCATCTGATGACCATATCATCCCAGAAACGTCGTTGTTTTCCTCAAAACATGGTCCCAAAATAGTTTTTAACATATTTGATCATTCGGGATGATCTAGAAAACCTTATTTAGAAGCCAAGACATGGCTTGTAGATATGGTCTTGCTTTGAAAGAGATAAAAACAGTAAACAACAGATACAGGCAGCCCCAACAGAGAGTAACTTAAATCCAGACAGCCTGGCTACGAAGATACCAGTAGTCAACATGCCGCACGCTGCAGATCAACGTGCCACGCGGTTGATCTTATAGCCGCGCGGTACCTTGACCTCAGCACAGTACTGGCTTCTTTTCTGAAAATGGAATTTAAGTCAAGATCTAACCAAAAGGGACTAGACCTGACGACGGAAAAGTCCCCTGAGGACTAGAACTAAGTCTAGCCCAAGGAAACATGTTTTTACCTTTGGTGTTGAGCTTGATCAAGGATGGTTGACGCCAAATGATGACGGATGACGGAAGGTGTAGATGGGAGGTTGAACGGGACAAAGGGGGTACGGGAGTGAGAGAGAGTTTGGTATTTTGTGGGGTGAGACCTTGAAGTTAGTAAGAGGCTAACTTCAATAATGAGGAGGAAGGTGGATGAAAGTACTCAAAGAATGTCTTTTGGGAATGACATTCTTTAAGACCTGGAAATGGAAGATGGAAGTAAAAGATAGAGAGAGAAAGCTTATAGAGTAAGAATGCCAAGAAGCTTAAAAGGAGAATCCAAAGGAAGAGCCAAAAGGAGCCCCTTTCCCTTGGGTGGAGGGGTTAATTTATAGGCAAAAGGCCAAGGATTTTGAATTTCAAATAGTGGAGGTATTTTCTGGGCGAGAAGAAGTGGGTTTTCGGCTAAGCCACTCATCAGCTGTGGCTCAAATTGGCGTGGCCGACAGCTTTCTGAGTCAATCAGAACTTTACCCAAAGTGCCGTGCGGTACAAGTTAAGGTCGCGCACGGCTCATCGAATTTTGACGTGCCGCGCGCTACAGTATCATTCCGCGCGGTACCTCAAGTTCAGTCCAGGGACTTTTGGGCTTATCTAGGCTCATCTGGGCTTTTGGTTTGTTTGGTTTAGGGAAATCCTTCATTCAAGCTCACAAAGGTATCGTTTCCTTTATTTCATCATCGGGGCGGACAAAGACTCTCTGAGGTCCGGATTAGGGTGTCTACAGCTGAAGTGCTGATGCTTGGGCCCGACTCTCCGGACATCCTCGAGGATCCAACCTCCCTCATTGTGGAAGCAAAGGGTAGTATCAATAACTGCATTTTCACTCCACATTTGACATGCATTGATGACATATCTAAATCTGTCACCGCGTCTGTCGAGTCTAAGTCTAGCTCAGAGTCGGACTTTGTGCCTCTTGGCCTTCCACGTCATAGCTTTTACTTCGAGTTTGAGTCGTCTGTACTTGGCAACCCTTCTGGGTTTTATGAAATGCATGATACTGCTTCTGATTACTTTGTTGACTTATATATAAACTGTGTCGACCCCGACGATGAAGGAACAAACTTCGATGGGAATATCCCAGCTGAGTTGCATTCTTTCATCGAAAGGGAGGACGAAAGGCTTGCTCAGCCCCTAAAAGAAGAAGTAATTTCAATAAATTTGAAAGACGAGGGAGACCCACATATGATTCAAATTGGTTCGACTTTGTCCCCTGAGGATTGCGCTGCACTGATCGACCTGCTCAAGGAATACTTCAAGGTTTTTGGATGGTCTCACAAGGATATGCCAGGCATTGATCCCGAGATAGTACAACACCGAATTTCGCTGGCACCTAGGGCTATACCGGTCAAACAGAAACTCTGCAAGATGAGGCCAGACTGGGTTGAGAAGATCAAGGAAGAGGTCACTAAACAGATCAATGCTGGGTTCCTAAGGGTCGTTAAGTATCCAAAGTGGGTGGCTAACATCGTGCCCGTTCCTAAGAAAGATGGGAGGATCCGAGTCTGTGTCGACTTCAGGGACTTGAACAAAGCAAGCCCTAAAGACAGTTTTCCTTTACCACACATCGATGTGCTTGTGGACAATACGGCGGGGCATGTCTTGCTCTCTTTTGTCGACGGATTCTCTGGATACAACCAGATCTTTGTGGCACTAGAGGATCAGGAGAAGACAACTTTTGTCACCGAGTGGGGTACCTACTGCTATGTGATGATGTTGTTTGGACTAAAGAAAGCTGGTTGCACTTTTCAGCGGGCCCAGACAACCCTACTGCATGATTTCATCCACAAGATAGTCGACTATGTTGACGACATGATTGTCAAAGCGAAAAGGAATGAGGACTTAATCCCGACACTACGGCAATTTCTGGAAAGACTCCACAAGTACAACGTGCGTCTCAACCCGCGGAAGTGCACATTTGGGGTCATAGCAGGCAAGATGTTGGGGTACCTAATTACCGCAAGAGGGATTGAGGTGGATCCGTCTAAGATCAAGGCTATTCTCGAGATGGAACCACCACGATCAGAAAAAGGAGTACGGAGCTTCCTTGGCAAGGTTCAGTTTATCAGCCAGTTCATCGCTAAGTTAACCTTGACTTGTAAGCCACTGTTCCGTTTGCTTAAAAAGGATGTTCGTTTCGAATGGACGGACAAGTGTCAAGCTGCTTTCGAATCTATTCAAAGGTACCTGAGACCCACCAGTGTTGATGCCACCTACGCCGTGTCGACATTTGATCTTATACTTGTCCATTACTCTAATAGCTATGGGATGTTTGTTAGCGCAGGAAGGAGAAAATGCAGTCGAGAAAGCTATCTATTATCTGAGCAAGAAGATGGTGAGAAGTGAGGAGCGTTATACTCCCCTGGAAAAGACATGCTGGGCGCTAGTTTGGGCTACCAAAAAGCTTAGACACTACATGTTAGCCTATTCGGTGAAGCCGATTTTTCGGATGGTTCCTATCAAGTATTTGTTCGAGAAGCCGGTGCTCACCCATAAGCTAGCACGTAGGTTACTTCTGCTGGCTGAGTTTGATCTCCAATATGTCATGAGAAAGTCTGTGAAGGGACTTGCTGCGGCAGAATTATTGGCCGATCACCCGATTAATGGACCGGAAGATGTGGATTTTACTGTCCCCGATGAGGACGTGCTAACGGTAGTCAAAGAAGTTTGGATGCTCTATTTCGATGGGGCTGCTAATCAAAAGGGATTCGGGATCGGAGTGTTGTTGATCACACCTGCTGGTGCTCATATTCTGCTTGCTTTCAAGTTGAAATTTGACGTCACCAATAATCAAGCTAAGTATGAGGCCTACATTGTCGGGATGGAAGCTGCTATTGCACTTAGAGTCGAGAAACTCGAGATAATCGGAGATTCAAACATGGTAATCTCTTAGGCCAATGGAGATTGGAAGGTTCGTGAGGAAAAGCTGAAGCCTTATCACTAAGAGTTGGAGGAACTGATTCCTCGCTTTAATAAGGTGACTTTCACCCATATTCCACGCTTGAAGAATCAGTTCACCAACGCTTTGGCGACTTTGGCTTCTATGGTCGAACTTCCAATAGGAGTTAAGTTGCAACCGATCGTGATTGAACAGAGGGACTTGCCCGCTTACGAATACATCAATGCCATTGATGATGTCGATGATGGCCTACCCTGGTACCATGACATTTGGAACTTTGTGGAGCGTGGGGAGTTTCCTTCTGGGGCTACTAAGAAAGATTGAGTCGCTTTACGGCGGTTAGCCGCTCAATACATCATCTGTGGAGGGAAGTTGTATCGAAGGTCTCACTGCGGAATGCACAAGCTATGTGTCAACGGCACCGAAGCAATAAGGGTAATGGAGGAGATTCACGAAGGAGTTATGCTTGCCAGGAAGATCGTCAGGCAAGGTTACTACTGGTCTACTATGGAATCTCAGTGCATTGACTACGTGCAGTGTTGCTACAAGTGTCAAATCCATGCCCATCTGTAGTATGACCTCGCCTTGGCCTTTCTTTGTGTGGGGCATTGATGTTATTGGCATGATCAGGCCTTCCGCTTCAAACGGCCACAAGTTCATACTGGTGGCGATAAACTACTTTACCAAGTGGGTCGAAGCCGAATCCTACAAAACCCTGACAACAGTTCAAGTCGCTCAATTCATCCGAAAGAACATCATTTATCGATATGGTGTCCCTCAGGCATTCGTGTCAGACAACGAAAGTCATTTCAAAGGAAGGGCTTTGAAGCTCTTCGAGGAATTCGGTATTGAGATTCATCGTTCAACAACCTATCGCCCGCAAACAAATGGAGCAGTCGAGGTCGCGAACAAGAATGTCGAGATGATCGTCAAGACAACTGCTGAGTCTGCAAGGGATTGGCATGAGCAACTGCCTCTGGCACTCTGGGGGTACCGAATGTCGATCCGCACTTCAACTGGTGCAACTTCGTTCTCTTTGGTCTATGGAATGGAGGCAATGCTTTCCATCGAGATTGAGGTTCAGTCTTTGAAGGTCATGGCTGAAAGTGGTCTCAAAGAGTTTGAATGGCTGAGCGGGAGGTTTGTCGAGCTGATGCTGTTTGATGAAAGAAGGCTTCGTGCTTTGTATCATGTTCAGGGGTATCAGCGTCGAATCGCCTGGGCATTTGACAAGAAGATGAAGTCCAGGGGCTTGGTCGAAGGAGATATGGTTATAAAGGAAATACGGGCCCCAGTGTTTGATGCTCGCGGGAAATTCTGACCAAAGCGATCTGGGCCTTACATCATCAAGACCATCCTGTCTGGGGTGCTACCAAGCTCATCAATCTCGACGGCAACGAGTTTAGTACTCTGGTCAACCTGGATTAACTCAAACATTTCTATCCCTGAGAGATGCTCGTTGGACCAAAAACCACAAGGGTGGGCGGTGCCAAGCAAAAGTTAGAGCAAACCTGCTAGACCGAAAGCCTAAGGAGGCGGTTCTAGGCAAAAATAAATAGGCAAAAAAAAAAGTCGAAACCTCACTAGACTGAAAACCTGAAAAGGCAGTTCTAGGCAAAAGTTATAGCGTAAAAAAAAAGGAGAGGTAAAACACACGAGTGAACCTTGGCCTGAACTACGTTTTGACCTGATTCCTTGAAAAGGGATATTTAGGCAGTCTCACCTTGAGACCCAGTCATATTCTATCAACTTGATCCATGGTTTGACATTTTGGGCCCATATCAAAGGTCGAAGGAAGTTGGGGACAAGTTAAAGCTTCAATGGAGAATCAAAAGGGGGAAACTCTTCATCTTTTAACTTTATTGCCAAATTACTATTTCTAATACATTAGCTGAGCATAAAAGCCTTAAAACAGTTAAGCATGAAAAACAGAACAAAATGCTCAAGAAGCCTTACGGCTCACAGTTTATTCTAAGTAGAGCAAAGTGGTCCGAAGTCAGTCAATATTTTCCCTTGCAAATACATCTGCTCTTGGCCACTATCTGTAGCGGTTCCTTAGCCTGGGGATAAAGTCCGGCATCTCTGCTTGAAGAACCCTGAAGCCCCAGCGCCTCTTATAGCCGTTGAGTGTTTGGGCAGTAAAGTTGGGGACACGGAAGTTCCCAGTGTTGATGCGGTTGTTCTCTGGAGATACGCCCAGTTGGCGGAGGATGCGGCCAGGAATGTAAAAAGCGAAGCTCGTCAACCCGGCAATCACCACCCTGTCAAACCCATCGGAGTGAATGGTCATATTCGTGAGATCCAACCAAGGGCATCTATAGACGATTTCCTCGGGCAGCATCTGTTGCATAAACTCGTACCATTCTTCCAAGTCCATCTTAGCGTACCTCATCTCCCTATGATGAATCCTCTTCGGGAAGAGGTTCCAGCCAGGCGTCGGCGATTGCAGCAAACCTAACTTGTCTGACAACCACAACTGCATGAGTGAGAAAATAAGTAAGAAGCCAGATAAAACCTGAGTGGGAAAACAAGAAAGGAGCTAGGAAGCCACCTAAGCCGAGTGTCGAGGTACAATGAGAAAGTGTGAAAGCTGAGAAAAGGTGAGCTGAGTAAGTTTACGTGAAGCAAGAGCGAACTGCCGCTGAAGGTATTTGTCTGGCTAGTGTACACCTGAGAGTGTCTGCCAAAACCAAAGGGATCACATTCTTCCGTGCTCCCATTTGAGCGACAACACTCACCACCAAGGGACTAACCCGTCCGTCGGCAGGGATGAGCAAGTAAGTAGCCAGCAAACAGATCACCAGAGCGAAACGGCGCCGGGCCTGCACCGCTTCATCTTCCAAATCGTTGTTTGGGCTATACCACTCGATTAACCACATAATGTTGATCTGGCCGCCCTCAAGTATAGTATTGGCCAAGCCACGGAAATATTGAGTGAGGTCGTCAACAGGCCCGACATACTCACTTAGTAGGGCAGAACAACAATAGTGGGAGACGCGAAGGTTTCGAAGATACGCCTGGAATTCCTCAACAGTCGGGCATATCTCGTCATCACCGAGACGAAAGACGTGGACATCAGGATCCCAAAAGTGGAGAGCAGCCCTTAGGAGGGTAGGACGGAGCGGCACGTGTCGAAGGTATCGGAATGAAGCTAGGCCGTGGTATTGAAAGTTCAACCTGTCAATGGACAAGAATTGCACTAGCCAAGGCCTGAGCAAAGTTGGAAGTGGGTTTTCCAATTGAGGTGCTAAAATATACTGGATATTGAATATGGATTGAATATGGGAAATAGGCTGTGGTTGCAACAATGTGTGCTTTTTCCTTTATAGGCCAAATTCTTACCTCATTCCTTGTGCGTCAACCAAGGCTAGTTGCTAGCATCCAAACAACCTTGTAAGAAAGGACCCTGTCCTCTAAGGAGTCCAGAAACCATGTGCAAACCATGTATGGGTGAAGACAAGGTGTTGCCAGAAGAAGGACAGTTGGTCAGACAAGTGGCTCTGCGTCACATTTCTCTGGCGTGCGCCGGTTACCTACTGGCGTGTGCTTGTGCCTCCTGCTACTGGCGTACCACACTTAACCACTGGCGCAAACCAGTAAGGCCTGCACCAGAAACCAGCTGACAGCAGTAACTGCCGTCGAGTGCCCGTTTTCAATTCTGGGGCTTGTTTTGCAAGTTTGATGGTTCGTACAAGTCATGAATGGTATTCAGGACTATGTCAAAGTGTCATACTCCAAACGTCGCATTTAATGAAGATTTCAGACCTCCGGCGGCCCGTGTCAAGTTAAAAGCAAGGATACGGAAGGCCAAAACCCACTCTGGGGACCTTTGCCAAGTTTTGTCATACCACACATGTTATATGAGCCTAATGTGACTGTGCGGGGTTCTCAGTTTCATTCCGGGACTATATCGAGTCATCGTTGGTGTCTTATGTCCATTTTTAGCATTTTTTTGGTTTATTGCTCGTATCGAGGCGTTTTCCTTGATTTCGTCGACTCATGCAAGTCACTTTTTGTCCATATGGTCTTACAGAGGCGTCTGTTTTCCTTATTTCAATAGAATTTTGAGTAATTTCATTATTTTCCACATGTCCTACAAGATACGTGTCGTATCCTAGGCCTTTACTACCCTTTACTTTGAGCTAGGTCAGCCCTGTACATATTCAAGTGTTTACTTGTCAATTCAATTCATTCATCAATGTGTGTCAAATATTAGTGGATGGTTTATTCTTTTTCCTTTGGCAATGATCATCAAAAGGAGATAAATAAACAGAAAACGCAATTATTATATACCATCCAAAAGCAAGTATCCGCAAAATCAAAAGGAGGAAACGTATATAAACGGCAACTACGCCAAATTAAGCTTTTCCCGGCATTTCATAAATGCCGGTAAAAATGAAATTAATGCCGGTAATACTATTCCCGGCATTTGTTGACGAAAATTACAAATGCCGCTCAAACAAGTGTCGGTAATACAAAAACGGCATTTGTACAAATGCCGGAAATAAAACCGGCGTTTGTTACTAGTTTTCCCGGCATTTGTAAAGTGCCGGAAAAAGAATTGCCGAATATACATTTATTACCGGCTGTTGATGCAAATGCCGGAAAAGGTAATATTACCGGCATTTTATAAGTGCCGTATTTTTTTATAACTTTTACCGGCATTTGGAAAATGCCGTTTTATAACTTTTACCGGCATTTGAAAAATGCCGTTTTAAACATTTTATAACTACCGTATTGTAGCTTTTACCGGCATTTTCCAAATGCCATTTTAATATCTTGGTTTTTTCTTTCCATTGCTTTTACCGGCATTTGGAAACCGCCGCTAAAAGTTTTTTTTTTTTTTTTTGGGCAGCTTTTATTTTCAATACATGATTTTTTCATTAACAAATTATCCCAACCTAACACCATTTTTTATAACACATTTCCTGCATACAAAATTGTAACTAACCAAACAATAAGAAATTCCACTAGCAAAACCAAAATGCAAGTTCCATATATATAACCAAAATGCAAGTTCTATATATAAACAAAAAATAATAATGCGAGGCATAGAATGCCAAGGTGAAAAACAAACCCAAAGCGTCAAAATATAAGTTCCAATTGCATGTGTATCTCCAAACACAAAAGATTATACCAACATAAGCAACACAAAGACCCAAAGCATGCTTTTGGTTGCGAACTCCAAAACAAAAAGAACAAAAGCAATTTTCATTATCAAGAAGAATTTCCGTCATTCCTGTTGCATGTCTTCCATGTTCGTCTACCTCCTTTCAACCTGCAAATACAAGAAACAATTACACATTTATACATAAGTGGATTTTGACAACTATGTTGTAGACACAAAACAAGTTTTCATAAAAACTAATCCAAAAGACTTACTATCTACAAGTCACACAGATACCAATATAAAGACTAATGACTACCTATTTCAGTTCAGCCGGAACAAAGTTGGAACTATACCAAGAATCTTATCAAGAAATCTTTTTAGGTACGCGATACGATCTTACATGGGTAGAAGCAGTAGTCAGATCCAATTTGGTTCCATGTCAAGTCTACCCGCCTTATTCAACATTCCAACTAAATACCAGAAATCCAATTCAAGCAACTGCATATAATCTGACAACAGAAGGCTTCTATACTACATTATGTCATACACGTTGTATGTGATTAATCGAAGATTAGGCAAAATTGGTATACCTAACACATTTATGTATACAAGTTGCAGAAGTGTAAACAGCTATAAGCTATACTTAAAGACACATAAATTTCATTGTGCTATCTGCCATTACCCTATACAAAGAAACGTCCTGCCATTTCCAACAAGAATACTTTTCCTAACACAAAGGTGACTATTAATTGGTTCAAGTGAGTTGTCAAAAACTCAGCCTACTAACCTCTACGTTGTGGATTTGAGCCTGAGAACAGCCACATGGTGCAGTTAATGTAAAAGGTCAATCTGTACACAGTCTATCGCAGTTAATGTAAAGGGTCAATCTGTACACAGTCTATCGCTCTACAACATTCACTAATGGGTACTAACCGGGTGTATTCTAATCTTCCTCCACAAGGAAAAGCTTTAGTTCTGAAGCCTTCAATTCCATAGACCAACTGGAGTGGAAGCAAATGTTATCAATAGTTTGTTAAGCTTATGCCCAATACCTGTTTTCATCAAGTCTTCGCTCCACAAAAAATGAAACAAATAGATTTCTACTTTCTTCCATGAAACGAAAGCAAAAAAGAAAAGAATGAACTAAATGAGCTTCACAATGCAATGACAATATCCTGAGGTATGATGCACGGACACGGATATGGATACGGATACGGACACGGACACGGACACGGGAATTCTAACTCGTACATGGAAAGATTCCTTGGAAGGATACAGATTAAAGACTGATCATGTTAAAATGGTCAGAGGAAGCAATATTGATCATACTCTCTCTCTCTCTCTATCTCTCTCTATAAACTTATCTCCTTCCCATGTCGAGCAGAAGGATTCTTCTTTCCCATGGGCGCCAACTTTACATCTAGTTCCCTCCAAATGTGAAATATACACCCATTATTATTACATACAAAAAGCTGTGGGAAAAAATAGAGTATACCAGCCTCCCTCCCCCTCTCTCTATCTCTCTCAAAGTTTCAAGCCAATGCACTCCAGTGAATGGTTTGACCCAACATAGCCCTGCTGCACTCTCTCTCGAGCATACATGAGAATTCATGACACACCACCCCCATCAAACCCAATTGAAGATTCATTTTCTCATTTCAACACATTCCACAAAAATACATCATTCCCAAACTACAACCGTATTCACCCTATATGCTATGAATGAAATTACGGTAGTCATTGCCATTAAGTTTAATGCCTTGATTTTGTGCTTCATAACATGGATAGAGTATGCAGGAAATTTGGACAGAGTATGCCAAAAACTGCAGCAAAACTACAGCAAAAATGCAGGTTTCACTACCAAAGTCATTCCAACAGCTTTCATTACTTTAGTTCTGCTTTATGCATAACAGAAACAGAAATGAACTCACAGAAAAAAGAAACTGAATTGAACTTATAAAAATGCTGGTTTCACTACAAAAAAATACAGGTTTTATTCCAACATATTTGAACCAAAGTGCATCTTTGTATCAATAACCTGAAAATGCAGATTTCAGTAAGTGCTAAACTTGCACTGAAAATAGATTGAATAACCTGCACTGAAATTAGATAGAATCGAACCAGGCTTCCCTTTGATTTTGTTTCAGAACGTAACCTTAAAATGTATAGCATTTGATCGGAGGAAAAGATGAGAGATAGTTAGAGAAACGTTTAGTCTTTACTGTTTACGTACGTGGGGAGAGAGGGGTTTGTGAAAAGGGGCTTACAGAATACAGAGGTGGGGCAATGGGAAAGAAGACCTGGATTGACAATTTTACCCCTGGCTCCGGGGTTGGGATTGCACATGGTTGGCACATGAGGCTCTTTTCCATCCAAATTGTGATGGTTGTTATCAATTGGATCCCATAGGTAATGGAGAAGTAGTTGAGGGGATAAAATCGCCAAATTAATAGTTTAGGGATAAAGTAGAGAAAACTGGCATAGTTTAGGGGATAAAAGGAAAAAAAACTCAAACAAAAACAACTAAGCACATATCAATTCAATATCCAGTAATCTCATAAACCAAAAACAAAGGAATGCAACTCCAACTACCCATTGCATTTCAACTGGACTTAAATCTAGACTAAAAACAGCACTAAAATAGCAGGTGTATTTTCAATCAATAAAATGGCCAACTCTATTCTCATTGCCTCAAAAAGTACCATGAAAAAACACAATTTACCTGTCCATTGTGCTCCATCTGTGACGGTGTGTGATCTCCATCTCCATTTCCAGCTCCATTTGGTGGAGGCAAAGGGTGTCCTGCACTTTTCATATAAGCTGCCACGGTTGCATATTGGTTCTTCAATTGAGTGATTTCATCACTTACGTCTCTTAGCACCTCTTGTCGCAACTCCGCACCCAACACTGCACGCAACTCCGCACCCAACTCTGCACGCAACTCCGCACGCAACTGATCCTTGACACGTTGCTCCTGAGATCGGGTATATCTAGTCCCAAACACTTGACTCGGACAAGGACCCAGGCCATAGGTACGTACACGTCCATTCCTATCTGGTTTTAGTACACTAGTGAATAACTCCTCCCGTAAAGTAGGTGACTCTGAGGACTCAGGAATCTGAGAGGCTCCCTCATTAAGACGACGCTGAAATAAATGAAACCTATCTATGGTAAGTAAAAGAACAAAAGCAAAGATTTTGTTATGTAAATAGACATAAAAGAAGCATATCATTAAAATGAACCTAAATAGATGCAAAATGAACCAAGTAAATATACATACTATGGCCAAAGCTGCTGCTTCATCAACGGGTTGTCCATCTTTCTTCGTATGAGTCTTAATGAATACCTGTATACGATCGGGCTCTACTACTACTCCATCCTTAATCTGTGTCAACTTTATTATCGTACAAGAAGCTAAAGTATTCAGTAACACATTTGATATATAAACGCATTGAATTAAATTTAGTTCTGCACGTTAGTTAGTTAATTAATTACCTCATCCCTCACACGACAACGGCCCTTCCTCCCACTCGTGTGTCCCATTTTTTGTTCGTGTCTGCTTTTACGGTTGGTTGTACTTCGGCTCTATAACAAACAAAACCCAGTATTACTTATCCATGTATATGTGTTCATGTTCATTAGAAAGAGGAAGAAGAATTGACATGCATCACCTTGACTGTTTTAGTGCCCCAAAATTGAACAAGAAACTCTCCATTGATCAGGATCGACCCTATTCGGACAATTTGCCAGACGGTCTTCATCTTTATCATATAGGTTATAAAAAGTTCTTTTAAGCTCGTCTTTCCAATCCTTCCATTTCTTTCCAACGGACATTAGACAATTATGCTTATAAGCATCTGGTGCGGTTGTATTTTCCTTCATATAAGTATATCAACAACATAGCAGCAACAACATTAGCTCAACTGATCAAAATTCAGTCTAAGAAGATAGATTATAAAACAGTAGCAGCAGCAACATTAGCCCATAATATGAATTTTTCCCTATAATAAATACCTTAACCTCTGCCCATATGCGTTCCTTGTATGGATATAGCTCCGGAGCCCTCCAATCAGTAAAAGTTAAGGGTGCCAAAGTTGCGTTTCTTGCTAAGATGCCAAGTTGACTTTGTAAGGGACCTGCCGTGTTACCTATTGGTTGGTCGTCTTTATTCAATTTAACTTCTAATTTTGCACCTGTACCCCACCCAACATATGGACGAGCAAAGCCTCTCCCCCTGGCTCTCTGTTGTTGCGAGTTAGGATCTAGTAAAGAATATGGAATAATAAACATAAACAAGTAAATGCAAGTAACTGCATAGTTTAATTTCCTTGGCAAATGAAAGGTTGAACAACCATATAAATTGAATGTACCTGCTCCAACTGAAGTTCTTGACCCTTCATTGCTTTGTTCCAACGAGTGCAAGTTTGGAGTAGTGTGACTGCTCATAGAATGTTGATGTGATTCTAGCTCCACGACTCTCTCATTTATGTGACCTGCCACTTCAATGATTTACCAATAGAAAGAATTCTACGAATGTATGTATGTATGTGCCTACTGGTATTCAATGATTTATAATGTTCCGTTGGATTTATGGACTGCTACGGGTTTAAGCTATGTGGCTAGTGCAGTAGGTAAGCCTCTCTATGCAGATCGTACGACGGAGACATGCTAGAGGCTTAACTATGCCAAAATTTGTGTTGAAATTGACGTAAATTCTGAGTTACCTGATAGATTTGATATTGTTTTAGCTAATGGGGACAGGTTCTCTATTAAGGTCTGGTATCCTTAGAGGCCTTTGAAATGTGACAAGTGCAAAGTCTTTGGCCATAAGACCTGTCAAGATGTTTCTTCTGGTGTTCCTAAGCTTGGAACTCAACAACAGGTTTGGGTGGTTAAAGGCGGTCCGAATCGTATCCAGAATGGTGAGCAGTTGCAGGTTACTTCTGACCCCTCTAGAACAGTTACTGAAGCTATTTTGGGGCCATTTGATTCTGTCATTTCTCAGGAAGAGCAGGTGTTAGTTTCTAGTCAGCTTGTAGGGGGTTCTGGGGTATGTTTGGATGAGGTTCACATGCCAGGATCTGCTCCAAGGGTTACTTGTGTTGGCAACACCTCTGATCCTAATAAGTTTGCAGTGTTACAGCTCCCTTCAGATGAAGTCCTTGCTGAAGGGGTTGCTATTCTTCCTTCTGACGCTGAATTTCATGATGGGTTGATCCACGGTGTGGAGTCTGTTATTATTCCTCTTGCTAAAAAGAACAGGGGTAGGAATAAGGGTGGGGGGCGTAAGTGAGTACTTTTCTTTAATGATTAAAGTAGGTTCTTGGAATATTAGAGGATTGAATGATCCTCTAAAACAAAAAGAAGTCAGAGCTGTCATCTTAGCTAATAAGTTTGCTCTCTCCTTCAAACTCAGAAGATTAAAGAGTGTTTTGAGACAGCTGAACCTGAAGTGCTACTCTAACATCAGTAAAAGGGTTCTAGAAGCTAAGACTGAGTTAAGTACTGTGCAGAAAAGATTGTTTGCGTCTCCTACTGATGACACCTTATGCACACAGGAAAATGAATTAGTTTCCAAGTATATGGAGTTAAAGATATGCAAAAGAGGCTTTTGTAAGTTGCTAAAACAATTATATACCTTCATCAGATGGTGATTGGAACTCATGATAGTCTGGTGGTGGTTGATTTCCATGCTGGTCTTGACTAATGGTAGGCAAAGACTGCAATATAATACTCATAGGTGCAGCCCGACATCGCACTCGCTTTGCTTGCACTTGCGGCTGTGCCTGCAATTGTACCGGCTGATTTTCATGCTGGTCTTGACTCTTTGCTTGCACTTGCAGCTGTGCTTGCAATTGTACCGGCTGATTTTCATGCTGGTCTTGACTAATGGTAGGCAAAGGCTGCAATGTAGCACTCATTGGTCCAGCTGGCAATTGTACACGCTTTCTTGTAGTAGCCACCTACATTAAAATTAGAATAATATGATGAATGCAACAAAGAGAAAATTGCTTAATTGGACATAGTGTAACAAGGATAAACATTAATAAAAAAAAAACAACTCTTATTTAATATTCCACACAGACATGCATCACCTTACTCAACCGAGCCCCAGAACATTCATCATCTTCCAAGGAACATTCATCATCTTCGAAGCAAGAACTACTCCCATCCTCACAGTCTCCTGGTTGCCAATCCTCATCATCATTAACAGCACAATCCATCTTGTGTCTTCTCTTTCCAGTACTTGTACTTTTCTTTAAAAACGGATTTGCCAATTGCTTACACCCCAGAGCTTCAATCTTTTCATAGTTCTCTTTCATTAACTTACTTCTTTTTTCCAAGTAGTTTCTCGTCTCTTGGGCCAATTCCCCAGGCTTTAAAACTTTTTTCCCGTCCTTAGCCATCTTTTGCAACAATTATTACAATATATTACGACACTATCACCAATTCAGAAAGAAATATAGATATGCATGTGACATTAGGAGCACAACACAGCATAATCAAAAATTAAATAACTCAGTAGCGTAAAAAATAAAGAATAAAAAGGTAGAAGCACGAGGACTGGATACAAAAAAATAAAGTGCACATAACATATGGTCCCACTTTCTAAGAGTGAAAAAACAAGGAAAACATGGCATCATACAAAAAAAAAAAAACTAATCATCCTTGTTATGATCTCCATCTTCATCATTTTCCTCAAAATCATCATCATCATCATCATCATCAGTACAATCCTCTTCCTCTTCACTATAATCAATCTCCTCTTCATCACTATCATCAACCTCCTCCTCCTCACCATCTTCTGGACCAACATTATCATAATCGTCATCAACTATTACTCCATCCACATCAGTTCTAACCCAGTTAACATCATTATCAAGAGTATATGAACCATCATCTAACTGTTGACCACTATAAGGCTGAGCTTGGGGACAAGTTATTTCATCTTCTGTAGATTGTTTTCCATTCATGTCGTATGAGTCTCTAAGAGTCATCTTAACAACGACATGCCAATCTTCGTCAATGGGGTCTTGCACATACCAAACCTGTTGCGCTTGAGATGCAAGGATGAATGGTTCATCTGATGTGCAATTGTGTCTATACAAAAGGTGCCTGAAATTTATGAGTGTGAACTTGAACTCATCTTGCCTCATTCCTACATTGTTATCCACCCAATCGCATTTGAAGAGCACAAACTTAAAGTCATTAGAATATCTCAATTCAATGATATCCCTTAAAACTCCATAGAAAATGACCTCTCCTGTAACTGGGCGTTTATCTCTTGAGCTTGCATAACTTTGTGTGTCTGCAGTCAACGATACTCCACTGTTTTGAGTTTTTCTCCTCACCTCACGCTCCTTGGTGTGAAATCGAAACCCATTTATAATGTACCCAGTATACCTTCTAGCCCATTTGTCTGGTGCTGAAGCTAACACACTCAGTTCGTTGGATATGTTCGCATTTTTTGTTCGCAGCAAGTCTTGAACCTATATTTTCCCAACATATATGGTTAGAGAAACTTAGTTACTAATATGGTGATTAGAGATATTCAAAATAGTTCTACAAATGTTGACAAGACTTACGTGATCCCTAAACCAATTAGGAAATTGTTCATTGTGCTTCCTTATAAGATCACGCTCACTTAACCGACGACTATCATTTCTAATAACTTGAATGTGTTTCCTGCAATTAAAACGACTAGTTATTACATACGCACTACGGTACTATTGTTGACATGTAGTAACAAGTATAATCGATTTCTTACTCCCGGAATGGGGCTACGACATTAGAATTGGCTAGGACATATCTATGTGCCTGCACCCAAGCAACATTATCAAGCTCAAACAATTTTCCTTTCCCTAAACCACGACCTCCATGCTCACCATCGTAGTTTCGTATTGGTCGACTTAACTTTGTCTCAACATCATGCAAGTACCGTGCGCAAAATGTCAAGCATTGTTCTGTCAAATAACCTTCTGCAATGGATCCCTCTGGATGGCTCATATTACGCACGTACTTCTTGAGTGTAAGCAAATACCTACAATTAACATATATTTTTAATTAGTGTTGGAAGTTTATATCTATATTTTTGTTCATAAATATGTCAACTAGTAGTCTAGTAGTATATACATACCTTTCAACGGGGTACATCCATCGATAATATACTGGTCCAGCGACACTTGCTTGTTCCGCTAAATGAATGGGTAAATGCTCCATTATATCAAAAAATGACGGTGGAAAAATCTTTTCGAGACGGCAAAGAGTCAATGCAATTTGCTTTTTAAGATCCTCAAAGTCGTTTGGATCCATTACTTTGGAGCATAACCGTCTAAAAAAAGTGCTCAACTCAATTAAGGCTTCACAAACATGTCTAGGCAATGCCCTCCTCGCAGCCAATGGCAATAGTTGTTGCATAAGAATATGACAATCATGGCTTTTCAACCTTGAAATAGTTGTGTCTTTGAGGTTTACACGGCGTGAAATATTTGAGGAGTAGCCATCAGGGACTTTAACATTTTTCAACACTTTGCAAAATATATGTTTCTGTTCTTTACTCATTGTGAAAGAAGTAGGAGGTAAAAAGACTTTCCCACCAGGCCGTTGTTGAGGATGAAGTGCCGTTCGTATACGCATGACCTTTAGGTCTTGTCGAGCCTTTAGATTGTCCTTTGTTTTCCCCAAAATATTGAGTAGTGTCCCAAGTATATTTTCCAAGACATTCTTCTCGGTATGCATCAGGTCAATATTGTGGCGAATCAAAATATCCAGCCAATACTCTAAGTCAAAAAATATACTTCTCTTTTTCCAATTATGTTCTACTCCTTGTTCTACTCCCTGTTCTACTCTTCTCTTTTTAGGTGCAGTTCTCCCCCTTTCTTCACCCTTTCCAAAATTATTCTGAATGAATTGAACCTGTTTAAAAACATCAGCACCTGATAAATGAATTGGCCTTGGTCTAGTTTCAATGGTTCCATCAAAAGATACGGCATCTTTTCGAAAATTATGTCCTTGATCTAAGAAGCGTCTATGGCCCATATAGCAATACTTCCGAAAGTTCTTCAACCATAGAGATTGGGTTTCCACATTGCAAGAAGGACAAGCTAGTGCTCCTTTTGTGCTCCAACCAGATAGAATTGCTAACGCTGGAAAATCATTTATAGTTCCCATCAATACTTTCGCTCGCATACGAAACATTTGTTGGGTTGATGCATCAAAAGTAAGCACACCTTCAGTCCACAACTCTTTCAGCTCCTCAATCAAAGGCTGCAAGTAGACATCAATATCATTTCCAGGACCATGAGGACCATCAATGAGCAAAGCCAGAATGAAAAACGGTTGTTTCATGCACAACCATGGAGGCAAGTTATACGGCATCAACACAATTGGCCACGTGCTATGACTAATGCTCATTGTTCTAAATGGGTTAAAACCATCAGCTGCTAATCCCAATCTCACATTTCGAATGTCTTTAGCAAATTCAGGGTGTTTTTCGTCAAATGTTTTCCAAGCAGGTGTATCAGCAGGGTGCCTCCATTTACCATCATTGGTCCGTCCCTCTGCATGCCATCTCATATGTTTTGATGTTTCCTCTGACATGAAAAGCTTTTGAAGCGCTGGCTTTAAAGGAAAATGCCTTACTTGTTTCGCAGGAATTTGCGTTAGTTTGGTCGTTCCATCATCTAAAAGGACAGTAGATTCTTCATATCGTGATGTTCCACATTTTTCACAGTTGCTCAACCCCTTTTTTTCTTTCCAAAACAACATACAATCCTTGGGACACGCATCAATTTTTTCGTAACTAAAGCCTAAGGCCTCATTAAATTTCTTTGCTTCAGCAAACGACTTGGGCAAGGTTTCACGAACTGGAAACGCTTTTCTCAATAGCTCAACTAGCATATCATATGAGGTATCAGTCCAACCACCAAGCACTTTTATGTGCAACAAATGAGTTGTAAAAGAAAGAACTGTGAATGTCTTACAATTGGGGTACAACTCACGTTGTGCATTTTCAAGCAGCTTAAAAAATTTCTTCGTCTCCTTATCAGGCCCTAACCCCATATTTTCAAGTCCTGCATTGTCTCTAATCCCACCATCATGCCTTGGAACTCCAAATGCATCATGCACCATACCAATCATATCATCTTGAAAATAAGAGCTTTGATTTGCATCTGATTCATTTCTACTAGATGAAGCTAAAGACTCTCCGTGAATTGTCCATCTTGTATAGTTAGTATTGAAACTATTTATAATTAAATGTTCTTTGACGTCACTTCTTGTCCCAAATATAAGGTTCACACATTTCTTGCAAGGACAATATATCTTTGAATCTGGATGCTTTTTATCATAAGCAAAGTCTAGAAACTTTTCTACCCCTTGTATATAGGTAGGGTCTAGCCTATTCCTTATATCAATCCAGCTCTTATCCATAGGAGTTAACTTAAAAAAACCTGAAATCAATATCATGTCATAGTATTGGTTATAACTCACAATAATGATATTCACATACCAAAGAAACTAATGGTTTCAATACTTAAACACAGGGTTTTGATATTCACATACCAAAGAAACTAATGATATTCACATATCAGTTATGTCTCCTAGTCAACCTGCTTTTGTCCTGGGGAGAATGATCTAAGACAGTATCCTCATTGCCCATGAAGCTTTTCATTTTCTTAAACGCAAAAAGCAAGGGAAGGAAGGAATACACAGAAAGGACAGCCATAAAGCTACAACAGCAGATGAGGGAACACAGTCATAACAGTTAGCTACATTCAGTACAAGCAGCAACCATTTGAAGTAGCTACACCAAGCAAAACAACAGCAGTAGAGGATGACAATCAACCACAGAACAGCAGCTGTCTGCTACCACCAGCAGCAGCAAACAACATCAAACAGAATTAGCAGCAAACAGAATCAGCAGCAAGCATCAATTGCCAAGGATTCAGCTCATTTACAGGAAGCTAGAACTAGCAAAGCTATCAAGCTACTAAACATCAGCAATAAAAGACCTGTTCAGCTGCTGGACCGTAGATATAGCAACTGAACACCATATGAGCAATCATAACAGGCAGCTATACTCAGGCAATTAGCAGTAGTAATAAGGCTTCAAAAGATAGCTAGGGAGATGATTATGGAAGAGATCTCTGCTGGACAGTTGGCAGGTATGCGTATAAATCGTCATTGTAGATACGAGCCTGGAACTAGAGCAGGCCCTGGAAATGGCCCATTTCCAGCCACCAGTGACCAGTCCATACTGTTGAGATGATTGAAGTTCAATCATCTCTAAGATATTCTCATTTCGGTGTCTGCTCCCCATCTCCCTATAGAACGGTGCACGAAAACCTCGAGACCTAAGGACTTAGGAATGGATGGTCCTGAACCATTTTTTTTCGTAATAACGAAGTCACGCTAAAGGAAAAATTTGCTCCTAAAAATGGATTATTATACTAACAAAACTGCAACCATATGGCCATTGTGTTCACTCTCTTAACAAGCATTTCAACATACAGTTTATATGCATCTTTGAAAGACCCACATCTATCTATACACAACATCGAGATGGTCTCTACCCAATACTTCAGATTTGCAATATAGTAATGATACCTAGTAATCCCTACAATCATATTCTTTATTCTTATCTAATAAGGACCCAGAAGCCAAATCATTAGGCTGTTTTCGTAGAAGTTAATAATTGGAAATCTTAGCTATATGAGTGAAAGTTACAGGGGCGTTGGGGAGGTAAGTGAGCTGTCAATGATAGTGATAGAGATGATCTCCTAGACCTGGAGGGGTTTGGTGGTTTCATCATATATTGTTTTCCAGTAGTTTGTTTTTCCAAATGTGAAGGTCAGCAGGGTTAAGGCTTGCTCTCAGAGTCGCTGAAGCAAGTAACTCCATAACTAAAGCAACTAGAAACCATCCATTTGCCTAAGAGGAAGAAAAAACATTCAAGATAAAACTCGTGCAAAAAAACTTGGTAACCAACAGTTTAGCAAATCCTGCAGGAGTCACGCTCATAATTTCATTTTCTTTATATCATTTTTGGTGGCACCTGGTGGGGAACCTTTGGGTGGTGTGGTGGGTGCTTTCCGTAATGTTATCCTGATTGAAAGGTTCTTCTCTCTTTACAAGGGCTTATTGCGCACTATTATGAGTGTGACTCCTTTAGGTGCAGTTTTCTATAGGGTGTATGATCTATTGAAATCAACTTATCTGTATTCACCTAAGGGAAGGAAAAGGATTCAGTACATGAAGGAACATGGCCAGGAACTGAGTGCTCTAGATCGACCAGTTGGAGTTGGGACCCATCAGAACCTTGCTACATGGGGCTATTTCTGGTGCTTGTGCTGAGGCTAGTACCTATCCATTTGAAGTTCTTCGGAGGTAGCTTCAATTACCAAGTAAAGCAAACAAATTAAGTGCATTGGCGACTTTTGTCAAGATAATGGAGTGAGGAGGCATTCCAGCTCTCTATGCAGAACTGTGTCCTAGTTGATTACATGTATGTGGATGCACTGCTCTTGATTTCTAGTTATGTTCATGCACAACTAATTCTCTAATATCATGTTCTATCATCCATTGTCAGAATGTTGTTCTATTGATGTACATGTTCTGCCGTAGTTAATGGTTCTAAGATTGCACTTGGTCAGTCTTTGAGAACTTGTTACAACCGCTAATAGTGCTAAGAGCCTAAGATAGTTAATAAGGCAGGCATGACTGAATAAATTTAGAAATTTGAGAGCCAAGGAAATCCTCAAGGATTGGATGTCTATTATGCATTTCTTACTCTCAATTCTATGAAGGATTCACTAAACGCTGCCCTCTTGACATTTCTTTTATGCATTTATGTTGCATGGACTCTTCAAAATATGGGAAATACCATGGACATTCAACGCTCAGATTATATTATGAGATTGGTGTCGGGCATGCTTATTTAGACATTAACCTAGAAAGGCCTTTTAGTAATAGAAGTCTACAATTATGCATGAAATGCTCCGAGAAGTTTCAGTGTTCGACGCTGACACATGTCGAACATGGACACTTATCCTTATTTAAGTGTATGTGGTTCTTAGATTATGAATATTTTGACATGTCCCCATGTCCTTGAGATGCAAAGTAAATGAATCTAACTCACCGCACTTGACTGAGTTCATGTAACAGCTTTGTGGCCACTTCAACAAATTTCTCTTCATTTACGCAGGTATTTCATTATGGTACTACACTAACCATCTCCCAAGGGGTGTTAAATAACTAAATTTTTTATTGTGGTATTTCACTATGGTACCTGAAGATGGTGTTTTTACTGTTAACTAGTACTTGACGAAGCCACTGCCTCTATCGATAACGCAATAGATTTTGTAATCCAAAATATAATGAGAACGGAATTTGCAGATTGCACTGTAATCACTGTGGGGCTCATAGAATACCCACTATGATGGACTCCACTATGGTTCTTTCCATTAGTGATGGTAAGTGAGCCTTCATATTCTGATCATGTGAACAATGTTATCAAAAAGAGAGACGTCACATGAAGATTTGTACTCTTTTTTGTCACTTCTTTGTATGAATTTATAGGACAAGTAGTAGAGTACGATAGGCCGACGAAGCTCATGAGTAATGAAGACTCATAGAGAGAAGTAGACTATGAAGAGAAGATGACAGAAATTGATTCACAGAGTAGAGTAAGGCTACATGATTCTGACCTTCCTTAGTCCACACTTGAAGAGCCTCTTGCACTAAGCTGCCAGCCTGCCAATTTGTATCAAGTTAAGAAGTACGGCTGTGGATGCGAATGTGGACACACTATTTTTTTCCCCTGAAATCAAGGCACGTCAGACACAGAGGGACACATCTAAAATACAGTACATAAATATTTTGGATTGATCTTAAGAATTCATATAAAAGCCAAATACATTATTTCTATCAAGTTTTTTTTCTTGATCAGCCATTATTTCTATCAAGTTAAGAGAACAAAACACAAACTGTATTAATTAACACTGAAGATAAAAATCTAAGGTGATTGTTTCACCTCTTGATGTGATCCCAACATGTCCATGACGTGCGCTAATTTGTCAACAATATCTCTGACTAAACAAAATTTAAGGGAAAAATTAAAAATGAAATAATATATTCAGGTGTGTCCGACATCAGCATGGAGAGTATTGTGTTGTGTCTGTGTTTGACAAAAGATAGACACAGATATCTAAGGCTGATAAACATGTCCGTACTTCTTAAGTAACAAGTACCATGCCAACTTAATGAGTTATAGAAGAAAATGAATACTAACCCAACTAGTTTTCACTCTGGTGCTAGTAACACCTAACTTCAAGTGATTTTCTCTCCAAATCAACTCACAAAAACATAATCTCTCATATAAGAGTACAAACAAGGGTGTACAATCCATTTTACAATGAAGATCAAATTAAATAAGAACTCTCGCACAAATGTATAGATATTAAGATAAGAGTGTAGTTGAATGAATGATTTTGTAGGTGGTAGCTCACTCTAGTATTTTCTTCAAGAGTTCGTTGTCTCTTTCTTCTTCTTCTTATTGATCCATCTATAAGTACTAGCAAAGAGGTACGTGCAATGCACGTGGAATATAGCGAAGTAAATGCCATAAAGATCTCAGTAACTAATGTTTTCCTACTACAATTAAATGTTCTTCGATCATCTACAAAAATTTGGAATTTGGGATCCTCCCAATTCAGAGCAAGCTTCATATACAAGTAAGCAAATAGAGATTACAACTGCAAATACCAAAAGGGAGTCTTTGATTATTTTGTAATTCCTATAACCACAATCATATATTGTGCTTCGGCTAAGTCAACCTACAGGGTTACAATACGGAGCTATTGAGCTTCATTTTGTCATTTTTTTTTCTTCTACAATTAATTGGAAAGGAATAACTGTTATCGCAGGTCCGCAGCATCTCCATAGCTTAATGGATTATTATACTAACAAAACTTCAACCATGTGGCCACTGCATGTGTTCACTCTCTTAACATACATTTCAACAAATAGTTTATATGCGTCTTTGAAAGACCCACATCTATCTATACACAAAATCGAGATGGACTCCACCAATTTTGGCCAAAAAAATAAATAAATAAAGTTTCTTGTACCATCAACTACAACATCTATACACAAAATCAAAACCAACAGCTTAGCGAATCCCGCAATCTAAAATGGCAGAAATAGAACACAAGCAGTACATCAATTTTGGAACTATAAGCATGCAATTCTGAAACCGTAAACAGAGAGACGGGATTCAAGGTTCAAAGGTGAACAAATGAAGAAATTTAGTAAACTCAAAACTCTAAATAGAGAGAGGGGATGAGAAGTCCAAACCCAAAACGCCAATCAACTCAAAACTCTAAATATTGTACCTCTGCTTCCTAAGCCTTGCAACAGATGATGAGAAGAGGTCGTCCAAAGCTCAACGAGGTTACGTCACAAAAAAGATGGGAGGAGGGGACGGGCTTGGCGATTGACCGCATCACGGCTATTCCTTCTGTACTACAGGTCGGTGGAAGAATTGTGAGAAAACAATTTCAATTGATCCGTGCTCTAACTCACATATTCGTTCTTCTAAATCTTCGACATCTTCAGCGGAATCTTTGCCTGTGATGGTACGCGAGATATCGTGCAGTGAAGATGAAGATTTTTGTTTGCAGAGAGATCGATCCAGGTTTTTCCGTTTCGGGGGCTTCCGTTTTTGGGTTTTTGATTTGGGGATTTTGTTTGCAGTGGTTTGGGAACTGAAGTGAAGTCGAGGGATCGATGGAAAAGGAAAAAGTAAGAGGGAAAAAGGAAAAAATAAGAGGGAAAAAGAAAAAGTAGGAGGGAAAAAGTACTAAACGACGTCGTTTTAGGAGGGGAGCGAATAAATTGCGCGCGATTGTGGTGATATTGGCGCCCATGACGAAACTAAAAACGGCATTTGTTGTAATAATGCCGTTTTTGAGTAATTTTTACCGGCATTTTATAACTAATGCCGTTTAAAGAAAATATTTTCCGGCATTAGTATTAATGCCAGGAATAACTATTATTAGCGGCATTTTAACACATGCCGGTTAGAAAAATGCCGTTAATGCCCCATTTTCTTGTAGTGACAATAGCCCAAAGCAAAAGCAGAAATAGCATGTACTGGGCACATCCGCCTGAAAATCAAAGGCACGCAGGCCCCTATCTCAAAATCCAAATATCAAACATCAGGTATCAAAGTATCAAAAGCAGGTACCAGAGACAGTAAAGTATCCGAGGCTCGGTAATAGCCCTTAGTCATCAAAGAGGTCCTCGAGGTCGTCACTACCCTCATCGTCATCGTCGTCGTCGTCGTCTCTCTTTTTCGGGTCAAGCCGGAACCTAGGATCGCTAGCAAAGTCGAAGCCGCTACTAAGGGAAGGCTGCTCTTCCTCTTCTTCTTCCTCGTCCTCCTCTTTTCTTTTGCGCAGGCCCTTTAGTCGGTTCTTTTGCGTTGGCCTCTTCCTCAGTTCCCTGCAAAACTGTGGCTCATCCATAATCTCTACCCTTCTCTGCATGCTCGCCTGCCCCCAAGCTGTAGTAGAAGTAGCAGAGGCACCTGTTGCCTTTTTCTTTTGAGCCACAGGTCGCACTGTCTTTCGCCTAGGAGCCACCCTAGCGCGTCCCTGCATTGTTAATTCAGTTTAATCATATCAATATACATATTGTGCATATATTGTATATTAAATGCTGAAAAAGGAATCAAGAGCAGATACATCTGTAAGTGCAGAAAAACGAAAAGGCCTTCGAACAGCACCAAGATCCAACGGCTACCTCTTAATCCTCACCGGAACCCTAGCTCACTGCCGGAGTTCAAACCTGAAAAACAGACACAGGTGAGCGCATCTTTGCCTTCTCGTGGCAAAGGCCCTCCGATGCCAAAGTTAGTATCTCGTACTAGTGAAAACCCTAATTCTCAGTAGGTAATAAGAAAATAACCCAGAATTGCGTACCTTTACCTCTAGGTTTACCTCATATTTATAGATCGTCATATGCTTGCTGTCCAAGCCATCTCGTTGCCCTAAGTTTCCTTTCTCGTATAAGAAACCCATAATATCAGGGATTCTCATTCCCTTAACTGTATATTACCTTATAGACCATTTAGGAACTCTTTCCTTAATTGGCCGTTCACCCCATTCCCGTTGGGTATCTTCTCCAGATATTGTTTCATCGGGTACTTGCCACTTCGACCCCTCCGAGCGTATCCTCCGTATCGTCGTTCCTCTTCGCCTTTTCACGCCGAACGTGCCACATGGACCAATGAATTCTCATATCACTGGTTCCTCTACCATGCTACTGGTCCAACATCTTCCCTTACTCTTTGGACCATTCCCTGCTCGGGTATCTCGGACCTGGACCTCTCATGTCCCGGTCCTTTCGGCCGTTCACCGTATCGCACGGCGGATGCTCCGATTACATTTATCCCGACCCCACGTATCACGTGTTCGGGCCTCTTTTGTACTTGCCGGATTACCTCCCTACAATGGCTCCCCAGCTTTACTCGTTATTTTCTCTTAATATGACGAGCAAAGCTTCTGAACACTGAGCAAGGTTCTCGTCCTTTGCCCCTGCACCCTGTTTCTCGTACTTGGTGCAAACTTCATCATCAGTCCAGGCCAAACGTCTCATCGTTTGGTCTGGGCAGGCTTTTCCAGCTATCACCTTTACACGCGGCATGCTCTATATTGTCCGTATTAAATGCGAGCAAACGTTTCGGGGGACGGAACGCCCAAACGGCGTCTGGGGTGACGTTCCTCATATGTCACCCCCCTTTGCTGGGGTATACTTGGGTTTTTGTCCCAATTTCAAAAACCACTTTCTCTCCCTTAGTTCTTTCTGCAGAAAGAACGTTCGAGTGCTCCCGCCATTGAAGCTCTGTTCACCACCTCGAGGCCCCATTCTCTCTTGCTACTAGGGACTTTGCTTACTAATTTCGTAAGTCCCTTCTCTTTCTCTTAGTCGATCTCTTTCCATCCCTCCCTGTCATTCTCGTTGATCTAGGGATTTTACGACCTTTTTAGGGCTTTTCTGATACTTCCCCCATTATTTGTAAAACATATTTCATTCAAAATGGGGAGATTCAGACGTTTCTGCGATACTCCCCAAACGATGGCAGACTTCAGATCTCGTTACAAGATCCCTGGCACTATCGCCACTGAACTGGCTCTTGTAGACGCCATTCGTGAAAGTCCAGACAATGATACTCTCCACATCCCCATAGTGGCTGTCGTGGAAGGCGGCGTTGGTTTCCCCTGGCACCACTACTCTGCCAGGTTCTGGCTCATTACAGACTATCCCCTATGCAGGTTTCTGCTAATTTTTTTAGGGTTGTCATGGGTATCAATACCCTTAATCAGATGCTAGGCACATCTCTTGGCCTGCACGACATCCACCATCTGTACAGCATCTCCAGAACCAAAGACACCTCTACCTACTATCTCAAAAGTAGGGACTCTAGGAGGCGGCTGGTACTAGAACTGCCTGAGTCTGCTCATGGGGATGACGATGACTTCCTCATCGTCACAGGGAACTTCGAGCCCAGGGACGAGGACGGTAGGGTCATTGGCTTCCACGCGCCCCACAGATTTGGCACCCCACGTCAGTTCCTCCTTTCGTAGAACTTTTCTGCCGAGCAAAATTTCGTTTTGCATCGCTTGTTTTGTTTTACTGACTGTTAATTTTTCTCGTAATTTGCAGCCACGAACGTCAACCAGGGACACGCCATCATCACCCCTCAGGTGCACGTCGCTGATATCAACCGTGCACTTGCTTTCAACGGGCAAGGCACGTGCTTGGCTGGCCGAGCAAGAGCAGCTCAGATACTCCTCAGCTACCGAGCATCATAAGGTGGGTTCATCGACCGGCGTATCCGAGCAGCCGACGGCCCAGTCATCCCAGATCCTCCTGCTCAATTACCCGAGCAACGAGAGGAGAGGCATTCTCGGACCCCTCCGCTTCCCAACGAACCCATCCAGCTCGCCGAAGAAGCCTCCACATCTTCAAGTGGATATACTCCATCTCCCCCACCTCGAGAAATGGATCAACCAATCAATCTCAGCAATCTGCTCACCAACGGGCGTGGAAGAGGCCGCGGCACTGCTCGTGGCCGCGGACGCTCTCAGAGCTCGGCGCAGTCTCATGGCCGCCGAGGACTAGCTTCAACAAACGCTCCTCTAGGCTTCTCCCCCGTGGAGATTGAGGCCAGCCACAGGGACAAACGCCAACGGCTGAAAGCCTCTTCAATCAAACAACCTCCTCTCCAACTCACAGCACCTCCAACCCCCCTCTGGGCTCCTCAATTCACCCATGGTGGCCGGCCGGTCACTGTCCGTGACAATGCTAAATCTGAAGGGACTGCCCTTGCACTGTCCCAGGCTTTTCTGTTGCCTGGGGACATGTAGAAGGAAGTCTCTTGCTCCCCTGACAACCTCCTGGGCTCGTTCATGAGCCACAGCGCTAAGGTAAACCTGTCATGCTTCTTTAGTAGATTACGTATCCTTATTTGTGTCTAAGGTTGCTTCGTTTACTGTACCTCCAGGCAATGCAAAAGATGGTAGCCATGGCGCAAAAACTTGGCCAGTCTGAGCCCCAACGTGCCAGATTGGCAAGTGAAAATGCCAAGCTGCAAAATACAATTGTCAGGCTAGAGAGGGAGAGGAACCAGGCTCGCGGGACCGTGGACAAGCTTAAGGGCAAGCTGGAGGGGGCCGAGGACAGCCTGAGCCAGACTCTCACTGAGCTGGAGGCGAGCAAGAATGAGGCCAAGACCTCATACCAGCGGGGCTACAGCGAGGGAATCCGTGTGGCTACTGAAAGCTACACGGACCAGATGCCCGGGATTCAGGACCAGGTCTTTGAGGCTGGCTGGTTGGCTTACCTTAAAAAGTTAGGCACAGTAGAATCTTCTCCTCTCTGAACAGAGATCAACTTTCCTAGCACCCAAGTGGTCGCCGACGAGCAGGAAGAAGTTGCAGAGGAAGAAGACAGCCTGGATAGGGAGCTCAATGCTAACGCCTCCGAGCAGCAGGACGCCCGTGCCGAGCAATCTGGAGATGTGACCAACCTTGGCCAGAAGGAAGCCAATGGTGGTCCACTTGAATCAAGCACTGCCACCGACAACACAACTGCTCCGGTCTCTACAGTTGCTCCAGCCTCGTGACTGCTCCAGCTTCCACAACTGCTCCAGCCTCTCCTTCTGTTATCCAAGACCTGACGAACGAAGAGTAAGTTGGACTCTTTGTAGTGATAACAGTTGAAACTTTGAATCAATCTTTTGCTGGCCCTGTGTGGCCATTTTGGCGTAGCCCTGCGTGGCACTGACACATTTCTGCATACTCTTTCATACCGGTGGTTTTGGCCCTTCGTGGCCTTTTGAATGTTTTTGGCCCTTCGTGGCCTTTCTTTAAAACAGGTGGCTTTATGTGCTAAGTGTCTTCGTACTTAGCTTGATGCACATTCACGTATGCTCCCCAGGTCTCCTCGTGCCTGCTGATGATTCAGTTGAATTCGCATTTGTACTGTCGCAGGTTTCTCGTACCTTAGAACAATGCTAGTTGCATTCGTAACCTGTTTACCAGTACATGTACTCGTGTGTATTCAGGGTCTGTTCGTATCCAAGCAGGCCGTGAAGTTTATTCATACTTAGACAATGCTGTGTGTTCATTTCTGTGACATGTTTGAGTCCAGGTTACCCAAACTTACTCGTTTTTGGTTACGTTAATTTTGAGTTTACTAGTACTCTGATGCATAAACAAGTTTATTCGTCCTTGGAATTATCCCAGACATATTCGTGTTTGGGAACAGTGTGCATAATCTCGTATGCACTTTGGGTATATTCGTACCCGAGCAATAGGTCAAGCATATTCGTACTTTTCAAAATTCTGGGTGTATTCGTACCCGAGCAGACAGTCAAGTATATTCGTACTTGGCAAAATTTTAGGTGTATTCGTACCCAAACAGACAGTCAAGTATATTCGTACTTGGCAAAATTCTGGGTGTATTCGTACTCGAACAAACAGTCAAGTATATTCGTACTTGGCAAAATTTGAAACATTCGACATTTCATTTAGTTACCCTACACCTCTGCTCCCCAATACAAAGTGAGGACTATGGACATAGCTTGACTGCGTATTTAAAGAAAAACTCGTAAAAAACAGCGTTTATGTTACCAAAATCCATGAATTTTATTCATAATTCAAAAACGCAAGGGGGAGTTACGCGAACCCTTTGCAACTAACAAAGCAAACACAAGGGAATTTTATTCGTAATTCCCACACAATCACGATGCGTATCTAAAACAGAATAAAATCGAAATTGAAGTTCTTTACATGTAGAACTTCCTCAAGTTGTGGACATTCCAGGGCCTTGGTACCGGGTTCCCGTCCAGGTCTGCCAATCGATAAGCCCCAATGCCCACAACCTCTGTAACTCAATATGGGCCTTCCCAATTGGCCCCCAACTTGCCCTCGTTGGCCACCTTGGTGTTGCCGAGCACTTTTCGTAGCACAAGGTCTCCAACACTAAACTCTCGTGGGTGGACATGCTTGTTGTAACTTTTCACCAACTGCTCCTGGTACGAAGCCAGGTGCACCAGAGCTCGTTCTCTCCTTTCCTCGGCGAGGTCCAGCTCGATTTCCAGGGCTCTGTCATTGCCCCCACTTTCCACCAATGTGGTCCTGTTGGTCGGCAAACCAACCTCCAATGGAATCACAGCCTCTGTTCCATATGCTAGCGAATAGGGGGTCTCTCCCGTAGACCTCCTAGGAGTTGTTCGGTGTGCCCACAAGACCAATGGCAATTCAACGGGCCACTTACCTTTTGCTTTGTCCAACCTTTTCTTGATCCCGTCAAGTATAGTCTTGTTGGACGCCTCTGCCTGCCCATTGCTCTGAGGGTAGGCTGGTGTGGAATAGTAGTTCCTTATTCCATACTGGGCACAAAAAGCCTTGAACTTTTTCTGGAACTACGACCCATTATCAGTGATCAAGGAGTAAGGAACTCCAAATCGAGTGATGATGCTCTTCCACACGAACCTTTCTATCATAGGTTCTGTGATTTTTGCCAATGGTTCTACTTCTATCCACTTGGTAAAGTAATCTGTTGCCACCAACAGAAACTTCCTGTTCCCATTAGCCTTGTGGAGTGGACCCACGATGTCCATCCCCCACTGCGCAAATGGCCAAGGGCTTGTCAAGGGCACCAGATCTTCAGCTGGCGTTCGGATCATGGTTGAGAACTTCTAACATTTCTCACAAATTTTCACATACACCTTTGCATCTTCTTGCATGTGCGGCCACCAGTAACCCTGGGTGATTGCTCGGTGAGCATTGGATCTCCCACATGCATGGCTTCCGCATGTTCCCTCGTGTATCTCGTGAAGAAACTTCTACACCATCTCGGGATGCACACAAAGCAGGTACGGTCCAGTGAAGGACTTCCTGTACAATTTCCCCTCTGGTGATAGCCAAAACCTTGCAGATTTCATTTTTATCTTGTGAGCCTCCTTTTTATCTGTGGGGAGTGTCCCGTCTCGTAGGAACTCCACTATTGGATCCATCCAACTTGGTCCTTGGTTCACGTCCAAGACCGATTCCACACTTTTACCAATGCTTGGCTCACCAAGATAATCCACTACAACATTTCTCCTGAACTCCATTGGCACAGTAGTTGCCAACCAAGCCAGTGAGTCAATGTGGGCGTTCTGCCCAGAGCTTATCTGCTCGATGTGTACCTTCACAAAGGTGTCAAGTAAATCCTTGGCTGCCTCCATGTAGGCTGCCATCTTCTCGTTCCTGGCCTCATATTCCCCGGACAGCTGATTCACCACGAGTTGTGAATCACAGAATACTCGAATTCTCCTGACTTTCAAGGTCCTTGCGCTCCGTAACCCTGCCAGGAGTGCCTCATACTCCGCCACGTTGTTTGACGCACTGAATCCCAAGCGCAGGGACAGCTCGATCATTACTCCTTCAGGAGGGAATAGCACCACCCCAATTCCAGATCCGGTATTGCATGCGGATCCATCGACAAAAAGTTTCCACTCCAAAGGGTCCTACTCGGCGAATACCCTTTGTTTCTCGGCTGATGGTTCGACCAACTGCTCCTTTCTCGTAGGAGGCAGTGGAGCCACCGTGGGGGAGAATTCTGCCACGAAATCTGCCAAAACTTGCCCTTTAACTGCCGTGCGCGGCTGATAATCAATATCATACTGGCTCAACTCCACCGACCAAGTCGATATTCGTCCCGAGAAATCCGCCTTTCGTAGCAATGATTTCAATGGAAATTCTATGTAAACCACAACTTTGTGACTTTGGAAGTAGTGGGGCAATTTCCTAGTTGCCGTCCTCAGTGCCAGGACCAATTTTTCAAGGGGCAGGTACCTCATCTCTGCCTCCAGTAGCGTCTTGCTCACGTAATAGATAGGGATTTGCTCGGATCCCTTGTTCCTCAGTAAGACCGCACTTACAGCATGTTCAGAGACTGCTAAGTACAAAGTCAAGATCTCACCAGGCTCAGGGGTTGACAGGAGTGGGGCCGCCGCCAAGTACTTCTTCAGGTCTTGGAATGCTTGCTCACATTCTGCTCCCCATTCGTAACCTTCTCTTCTCTTCAGCAACTGAAAGAAAGCTCTACACTTGTCGCTCGACCGACTAATGAACCTGTTAAGGGCTGCAGCCATACCCGTCAACCACTGGACCTCCTTCGTGGTCCTGAGACTTTGGAGCTTCTGCAAAGCTATTATTTGATCGGGGTGTGCCTCTATTCCTCTAATGGTCACCAGGTGACCCAGGAATTTCCCAGAACTTACTCCAAACGCACACTTTGAGGCGTTGAGTTTCAGCTTGTACTCCCTTAGTATCTCGAAAGCTTCTTTCAGATCAGTGATATGGTCCCGTTTCTCCTTGCTTTTAACCACCATGTCGTCTATGTACACCTCCATAGTCCTGCCGAGCAACTTCTTTAGCATAATTGTTGCTAATCTCTGGTAAGTCGCTCCAGCATTCCTCAAACCAAATGGCATAACACTGTAACAATACACCTTCGTGGTGTGATAAAAGACGTCTTCTCCTGATCGGGGCCGTACATGGCTATCTGGTGATATCCTCGATAAGCGTCGAGAAAACTCATACGCCCATACCCAGCTATTGTATCTACCAACTGATCTATCCTGGGTAGGGGAAAACTGTCTTTTGGGCAAGACTTGTTTAGATCTCTGAAATCGACGCAAACTCGCCATTTCCCATTCTTCTTTTTCACCACCATTGTGTTGGATAACCACTCGGGGTAGTACACTTCTCGTATCGCCTTTGCCTCGAGCAAACGGTCGACTTCCTCGATAACAGCACCCACATACTGTACGGCAGATCTTCTTTTCTTCTGCATTACAAGTTTGTGTTGTGGGTCCACATTCAGGTGATGGCAAATCACGTTTGCATCCACCCCAGGCATCTCCTCGAGTACCCAGGCAAACACGTCAACGTGCTCTTTGAGGAACTTTACCAACTCCTCCTCTTCTTCTTTGCACAGGTTTTCCCCAATTAGGAAATACCTCTTGGGATCATTCTCGTTGATCTTAACTTTCTTCAATCCTTCCATGACTTTTTCGGCCGGATTCCCTCCGATGTCCTCGATGGTCGGCTGGCTTGTAACCTCAACTGTTTGTACCAACTGTGCCTTGGGCGCCTTCTTGATTATGGAAACCAAGCACTGTTGGGCTGTCTTTTGGTTTCCCCTTATCCTCTCGATTCCACTGGACCCTGGAAACTTCACCATCTGATGGAAGGTAGATGAAACTGCCCTCATCTTATGCAACCAAGTCCTTCCTATAATCGCGTTATAGGAAGATGGCACGTCCACCACCAGAAAGTCGGTTCTTAGTACTACTGTTCCTGCCTGAACAGGAAGGGCCTGCATTGAACCCGACTGCTCCTGCACTGAACCCGACCAATGGAGTTACTGACTGTACCAAGTCTGCTTGTGCCAACCCTAGTTTCTTGAACGCATCGTAATAGAGCACCTCGGTGCAACTTCCTGAATCTACCAGGATCCTCTCCATGTCATATTCCCCAATTCGTAGGGTTATGACAAAAGCATCATTGTGCGGTATCTGGACTCCTCCCAGGTCCTCATCCGTGAAGACTATGCCCTCGTCGCATCCTTCTGCTTCACGTCCTCGTTTCTTACCCAACCGCATCACGTGCTGGTCATGCTTTACTTGCCTTTGGAGCAATCTCACCTCATTTCTCGTATATGGTGTGGCCAGTCCATATATCATATGGATCACGCCCCTTGGATTCTGCTCGTAATCTAGCTCCATCGCTTTCTCGGCACCCTTGTGCTCCTCTTGGATGAACTCCTTCAAGTACCCACGCGAGACCAGGTCATCAAGGTGATGCTTGAACATCTCGCAGTCCTCCGTCATGTGACCCCAGTCCTTGTGATAACTGTAGTGTTGACTCGTAGCCCTTCTTGCATCTTTATCACCCTCCAGCCTTGGAGGCCACTTAAAGTATGGGCGATTCTTTATTCAATAAAGAATCCGATAGATTGGCTCCTTCCAAACTGTAGTTATTGAAAAGAAGCATTTGGGGTCTGGGGCGTGCTTCTCCTTGTTCGATTCTTTCTTGGCCTGCCCATATTCCTTCCTTTCTCTGTACGTCTTGGGCTCTGGCTTATCCGCCTTCTTTGCAGTGCTCTTGGCCTGCTCGGCACCCAACTTGCCATCTTCCCGCATTATGTCATCCTCGTTCCTGGCGTGCTGCTCAATTCGTTCCATCAGCTTTGCCAGTGTGCTCACTGGACTCATGTTTAGGGACTTTCGTAGCTCCCCCCGAACAGGTAGCCCAGTCTTGAACGTTGCTATCGCATATTCCTCGCTGTAACTTTCAATCTCGTTGAAAGTCTCCCAATACTTCTTGGCGTAATCCCTGATCGGCTCATTCTCTCCTTGTTTCATAACTGAGAGACTCTCAAAAGTTTTGGGTGGTTTCCTGCACATAAGGAACCGAGCAGTGAATTCCTCGGCAAGCTGCCTCCATCCTCGTATGGTGTTTGGTCCCAGCTTATGGAACCAGGATACTTTCCCAAGCTAGACGGGAACATCTTGCACATGATCGCGTCATCACCATCGTGCATAAACATCGCCTGCTGGTAATGCTGTACATGTGCCACCGGGTCTGCATTGGTTTCGTACAGGATAAACGTCCCGTGCTTAACCCTCCTCGGCAACCTTGCCTCCTGCAATCTCTTTGCAAAGGGAGAAGTTGCTATGTTGCTGAGGGCTTTCCGTGCTGCTTCTCATGCAGACATGGTCCCCTCTTCTGGCCCCTTTGCAGCCCTGGCATTATTTCGCGCCCAGTCGGAATCAGGTCTCTCGTACCTATCCCTGTGGTGCTTCCTGTTCCTGCCTTCCTCGGGGGATGAACTTTTGCTCCTGCTTCTCCTTTTTCGTGAAGAAGCCCGTAGTCGCCTTGGAGTAAGACTCCTGTTCCTTCTTCTTTGTGAAGAAGCTTTCTTATAATTCGCCACAGCCGGTCCTCCCCCTCTGGACCTCCTTTGTGAAAGTCCAGAGTCTTTCGGATGTTCTCGTATCCGTTGCAGCTGCTGAATCTCGTACTCTCACCTCCTAATTAGACGAGCGTACTCCTCTATCTCCTGCCTCTTTTTGTCCAGGATGTCTTCCCTGCTGCGCACACTTTTTGAACGTGCAACTGACTCTCTCCCATGGCGGGACTTACTCCTTCTCGTGGACTCTATGGCCGTCCTTCCTTCTTTATTCCTGGAATCATCACGGACAGTCAAGGGGCGGTCCTTACTCATGGTCCTCCTTGCATGCCCGCCACCGGGCTTCCTTGGAGGATCCGGTGGGGACTTTTCTCTTTCTTCACCCAACCGATCGTTCAGGTCAAGTGGTGTCTTTGGATCTTCTTCCACCATGGTCGCTTTTTCAAAGGGATCTCTTTCGTTTCCCACAGATGGCGCCAATTGTAAGTGCAGAAAAACGAAAAGGCCTTCGAACGGCACCAAGATCCAACGGCTACCTCTTAATCCTCGCCGAAACCCTAGCTCACTGTCGGAGTTCAAACCTGAAAAACAGACACAGGTGAGCGCACCTTTGCCTTCTCATGGCAAAGGCCCTCCGATGCCAAAGTTAGTATCTCGTACTAGTGAAAACCCTAATTCTCAGTAGGTAATAAGCAAATAACCCAGAATTGCGTACATTTACCTCTAGGTTTACCTCATATTTATAGATCCTCATATGCTTGCTGTCCAAGCCATCTCGTTGCCCTAAGTTTCCTTTCTCGTATAAGGAACCCAGAATATCAGGGATTCTCATTCCCTTAACTGTATATTACCTTATAGACCATTTAGGAACTCTTTCCTTAATTGGCCATTCACCCCGTTCCTGTTGGGTATCTTCTCCAGATATTGTTTCCTTACTGGGTACTTGCCACTTGTGGACCCCTCTAGAGCGTATCCTCCAAAATGCTGTTCCTGTTCAGCCTTTTCTCTGCCGAACATGCCACATGGACCAATGATTTCTCATATCACTGGTTCTTCTACCATGCTACTGGTCCAACATGTTCCCTTGCTCTTTGGACCATTCCCCTGCTCGGGTATCTCGGACCTGGGACCTCTCATGTCCCGGTCCTTTCTACCGTTCACCGTACTGCACAGCAGATGCTCCGATTACATTTATCCTGGACCCCACGTATCACGTGTTCGGGCCTCTTTTGTACCTGTTTGGGATTACCTCCCTACAACATCCAACATGCATTGTATCAGACATGCACACTGTATCTAAATATCGAAAGCGGAATGGAGCAAGTGTTTTGGAGTTATACCTAAGTCGTACAGCAGGAGCCTGAGCCGCCGGTGGGTAGTGCAGCAGCATAGGGGTACCGCTGGCAATCTTATGAAACTCCTTCTCCATAGCCAGCATCAGGAGAGCGGCCTCCCTCGCCCATTCAATTGGCACCTGTATTGCGTTTTGCAATCAAAGTCAGGGTACAACTCATAATACAATTCACATGTGACGCAAGGTAATGAATAAAGCAAAAAGTATGACTTATCAGCCCTGTGACCTACTCAGGCTCTGTCCTAGCCAGCTCGAAGTGAACTGTTGCAGCCTCTCCTTGCGGGTCCTGTACTGCCAACGTCAACAAAAGCCGAGGAAGTCCTGTGGCCATTGCATACTCATTTCTCACTCTCGAATGGGATGACCTGCCTCTCTAGCCCCGTCTCTCCTCTCCAGCCTCCATGGCCTCGTACTGCACAGCCATGTGCTCCACCACTCCGAGCGGTCCCGCCAAGTGCTGATTCCTGTAAATAGCATAGTTACGCCCGGGCCTCAAAAAGTGGAGAAGGTCCTCGGGAACTGTGAAGCGCTGCAGCTCGCCAAGAGTATATCGGCCTATGTGTGATGCCCGGGGTGGAAGTGGCCCAGGGACTATAAACTCTGACGAACCAATGGATTGTCGTGCCACTCTATGGTTAGAATTATTAACTTTCCGTATTCGGTATAAGTTTGATTTCTACATTTATTAGAATTCTTGGTCTGCAAGAAATAGGTTTTTATTTTAATTAATTAAAAATATCTTTTCTATAATGCTGCTCCTTTTGGCACTATTTATGATTTCTTTTTCAGTAAGAATTTTAGGGTTATGGTCTTATAAAAAGGACTGTAATCTATTCAATTATGAGCTTTTAATCAATAATATTGCAGAGATTCTCTCTTTCTTTCTTGTGCACAAGATGTATTCGTTGCGACGAGTTGTTTATCTCGTTTGGACTAGTATGCTAACTAGTCTCTCATGAATTATGCTGCATCAAGTTTACCAATTTCTTGTTTAACTTGGTCCTCGCATTTATGTTGTTCCTTGTTCTTGTCATCCTTAAGGATGCCTCCAATGTAAAAAAAACTTCAATGCTAGATAAGGGTACTCTGTTTATTTTGAGTTTTATTTTTGTTCCTATCATTGCACATAAGTAATAATGTAGTTTATTGGCATATGGTGTACTTTATTATGGTTACCTTGAAAGCAATAATCTACTTTATTAGCATATTGTGTAGCTTATTGGGATTACATTAAAAGTAATAATTTAGTTTATTAGCACATGGTGTAGTTTATTGGGATTACATTAAAAAACTTTATTGGGATAACATTGAAAGCAATACTTTACTGGCAGTGTGTGCTCAATGGAAGAACCTTTTGACTTAGATGATTTTGAAGTAGATAAATGGTTAGAAGCACCATTAAGTGAGATGTCTTTTGAGACAATTGAAGAAGCACGAAAGTATTCCGAAGATTATGGTACACAAAATGGTTTTTGGATTCGTACTCGGACTTCATGCAAATGACAAAAATCGATCCAATGAAGTGACTGGTATGCTATTTGTTTGTGCAAAAGAAGGAAAATATATTGCAAAGATTGAGAATGATGGTGTTGTGGAGGTTCTAGAGGAAAATGATGAGACAGAGGAGGATGAGAAAGTCATACCGAAGAAAAGAGCTAGAAGTTGTTCAACTATTAGATGTGGATGCAAGGCTCGTTTGCAGATTAAGTATGACAAATGGAGTAACAAATGGAAAGTAACGGTTTTCAGCAATGCTAACAATCACCCATTAGTGACTCACAAAGGTAAGTGAATTATAATTTTCTTTGTGTTAAATGTTCTTATTTACTTGACATAGATATTCTTATTTCTTACTAATTGTCAATTTGCTTCAACAAGCTTAGAAGCGAAAACACAATATTCTGACAGTGACCAAGAGATGACTTAATGAGAAGATGGTAATTTAAAATTTGCTTAGCCTTCTTAATGCTTTAGCTAATTATGTTGCGAAATATTTGCATGCACAAATTTTTTTATTTCGCTAATTAAAGCGTAACGTTGTGTCTTATTTTTTGGGAACTTAGCAGGTGATGATGATGCTAGCTCTGCTTGGATTATGGTAGTGTTCCTGGTAGCAAGTTATAGAGTTTGAATCACGATATTGCAAGTTTTTGAAGAATGCTAGTCAAAGAAAAGGCCACTGCAAAAGGCCAGATAATGATTTGCTTATTGATACCATGTTATGCAAACTTTGAGTCCAGTTACAATTAAAATTTGGTGGAGGATAGTGTGGGCTCCCCGATCGGCGCACCCGAGAGTTGCCACCCAGATTTTTAAGATGGATGATCCTAGAAATCGAGGGTTTGATTTGAAAAAGAAGGCTTTTGGCCTAACGAAAACGTTGAGACCTAGGGTTCGGGGGCCACGTTACTAATGGGGAAGGTTTTGTTGAAAAAACACCTCATTCGCCAGGTAAGAACCATTCTGTACTAAACATTTTCAAAGGGGGAAACTTTAAATATAATTTGGAAGATTAAACTCTTTAATAATCAAATAAGGGAAAGAGACATGGGATTGAATATATCACGTTGGCGTGTCCGTGGTGCTTGCCATATAGTATATTGCAAATGGATGATGTGCAGAGATGAAATGACAGTTGAATAACAGATTGCCTTAATCACACATAACACCATACAGTGTAACAAAATTCCTCGCACGGTCTTCTGGTACACCGCACAGTATAACTTCCGACTGTTAGTCCACTGTTATTACTCAAAACCTCCTTTTAGTTAACAAAAGGGATTGCTTTTAGACGAAGCTTCATTATGAAATGTACATGTAACCATCTCTGAATAACATTAGTGTAACCAACAGTGGATAGATGTGATTAGAATAAACACAACAAACAACTGGTGAGTGGAGTAAGTCTGTACGGTGGACCTCACTACATCATGCGGTGTATCACAACATTGCACGGTGTAGTGCTTCCAGTACAGTTTCTAGTTTTGTTTTACTTCTGAAAATGATTTTTAAGTCAACACTTAACACAAACGAGTCAAGTGTGACTGCAGAAAGTTCCCCTTAGAGCCAAGACTGAGCTTAGCCCAAGGAAACTTGCTTTTATACTTTTGGCTTTGAGCTTGAACGAGGGTGGATGAGTATGGGGTGTAGAGCTTTTGGATGGTGGAGTTCTAAAGCTAGTAGTGTACTGTAGAGAGAGGAAGAATGTCAGAGTAACTTTCTCAAGACTTGGAGGAGTAATGGGAGGGGTAGGAGTGTGTGTGTGTGTGTGTAGTCCTTTTTCATCTAAGATGGGGGGTGTATTTATAGGAAAAAGCCAAGGAATATCAATGCAAATGAGGGAGGTGGCTTCTAGGCCGGCTAGAAGTTACATTCCTTGCTAAACCATTTTTCAGTTGTGGCTCCAATAGGCGTGGTTGACAACTTTCTGAGCCAGTCGAAATTTTTCCCAGAAATGCCGTGTGGTATACCCCATAACCACGTGTGGTGTAGTAAAATTTATTGCACCGTATGGTTTAACAATATCTCGTGCGATGTTCCCGGTTCAATTCTAGACTTTCTGGGCTTTTGGGTTATGGGAGCCCACGTTCAAGCTCTCGAAGGCATCGTTTCCTTCATTTCATCATCGGGGCATTTAAAGAACCTTTGAGGTCAGGATTGGGGTGTCTACAGTAGTCCTTCCTTAACGGAACTTGAACACCATTGGTTGGTATGAGTGACGTTTAAAGAATAGGCATCCCAATCTATTGCTCTAAAGTCTTTAAACGAAGACCAAAGTGCATGAAAACCAAAATGTATGAGAATAGCAATGGTGGTTGTGCTCGTGGAGCTGCCTACGTACCTCGTTTGTAGGGATCAGACCAACGTAATTCAATTGAGACAATGCAAGCAAAGGGAGTCCCGGAGGACAAATTATAAAAGTAAGTAGTAACTTGAGAACATTGAGTGCGTGTAGTGCCGAGTGTCATGAAAATTTCTTGAGATGAGCCCCAGGGCACTAAAGCGACTAAAATGGTGAGACGAGCTCTTGAAAGGCTAAAACAAGCAAGACGAGTCCTGGAGAACTAAATTTAACATGACGGGTCCCAGAGGACTAAATCCAGACGAGTCCCGAAGGACTAAAATGATAGGACTGAGACGAGTCCTGGAGGACTAAAAATGCGACGAGTCCCGGAAGACTAAATTGAGACGAGTCCCAGAGGACTAAAATGCGACGAGTCTCGGAAGACTAAATTGAGACAAGTCCCGAAGGACAAAAATGTGATGAGTTTCGGAGGACTAAATGAGTCTTTTGAACGAAGCACGGCGTTTTAATAGGTTTTAACGCTTAAACGGTAAGAATATGTCAATCTCGAGGACGATATGGGGTGGGTCAAAGTGACCCATAGAAATAATTTAAATTCTGGAGGTTAAAATGTCGTGCGGCGTATCAGAATGCCGTGTGGTGTTTCAACTTCCTAGGTGCCTCTTTGTTTTCCGAGGACAATTTGTTGTTCAACAAACTGTTCTCTCCGTTGGCCGACGCCAACCATCAGAATGCAGACGTGCCTCTCCGTTGGCCGACGCCAACCATGGCTGATCTTATCGCTCGTGTTGTTGCTATGGAGACCAAAATGATGTCTCTACGACAAGAGATCGACTACCTCAACCGCCATATTCCGAACTCCTTTCAACCATTCGCTCCCTCCGTCAAGCCGTTACCAACCTTCAAGACGCTGCCTTTGATGCAAAGGACAACAAACTTGACCCGGAGTTCGAAGGGGAGAAAGAGTCCAATAGCACTACCGAGGATAGCGACAACAACCCCAACGGCTCAGATGACCATTCCAACGATGTGGGTGATGCCTCCGACGGTGCCAACTTCAGGGACGGGAGTGACTAAGCGAGGGAAGGAAGAAGAAGAGCCAGTAGAATTTTTCTTTTCATTTTTTTTGTTTTCCTGTTTGTTTCTTCTTCTTCTTCAGTTGTAATGAACTCATGGGGTTTCCCCGGTTTGAATGAATGAAATCAATGCTAGCTTCCCATTCACCTGTTCTAGAAACTTTTCAATGCATTGCTCGATCAAACATAATGCCATGGCTTCGGATTCCAAAAACCAGTTTCAAAAACTAAACCGTCACATGACAAATGTAACCATGTGGTGTTATAAAACCACGCACGGTTTTCTAAAATCTCTCACGGCGTTCCAAGTTACCACCAAACTTTTACAGAACCTCAAGCAATGCTGCATTAAATAGGCACGGGATCCAAAAGTGAATGGTATAGTTCCAATCACACTTTGAACAGAGTTCAGGATCCAATAACACCATGTATTAAGACAATACACCATGCGGTGTATTTCAAAATGTCATGCGGTGTTTTAAACTTAAACCCGATATAGGAGAATCGGGTGTAGAGTGATATAAGGGGTGAGGTGTACACCGTACGCCCCACCATTTTGAACACTCCCTCTTGTGCTCTCTCTCGTACTCTCACTCTCTCACCTCTCTCTCACTCCCTGTCTCTCTCTCTCTCGCTCGCTGTCTCTCACTCTCTCGCTCCGTTATTCATGGATAGTAGCGAGATACCCAGTGGTGATCATTCACCAAGGGTAGAGTCTACACCGTCCTCGACTCCTCCGGAGAGCAGTGTGGCGATTGGAGGGGTTTCAGAAACCTTGGGGGCCTTCGATCTCGATGAGCACAGCCGAGGAGGCCGTGGCCTCGGCTGCCATGGAAGGTGGCAACGGTGGTGAGGTTGGTGGTGACCGGGCCACAATGAGTTCAAGTGCAGTGGTGCCATGGAGTGAGGACGAGGCCGAGGGCCAATCACAGGTGGTGGGTAGTTTGGAGGAGAGGGCCTCAAAGGCCCAAGGTGGTGGTTCTGGCGGCGGTGACGAGGAGAGGGTGCTGGAGGCCACTCTCGTGAGGCAGCCCCGGTCTGATTTGGGGAAGGACCCAACCGTTGTAGAATAGGGGTGTCCAAAAAAACTGTCCGAACCGTAAAAATGGTCCTATCCGGACCGAACTGTCCTACTTGGTCTGGTTCTGCGGTTCTACAATCAGGTTAAGGTTCCAAAAACAAAAAATTAAGAACCGTTAATTTTGGTTCGGTTACTGGTTCTCAATTAATGAAACATGGTTAGAACCGAACCGGACCGTTTAAAACTATGATAAATATAGCAATACATATGTGCGTAATTAAATATGTACTTGAATTTGGTAAGTTAATCTTTTCCTTACTAAACTTAATTTATTTAGTGATGAAATCTCATTTGTTAGGAAAGCTTTTATTTTCATCCTCCCTTTTTTATTCCAGCAGATTATCTTCCTATTTCTTTAATTTTGTGAGTTCATATTTTGGGAATAAGTGTTTAGATGCCTATTGGATAGAATCAAAATCAGACCGGTCTTGCAGTTTGGTTCTGGTTAGGTTCCATGCATATATTGGTTAGATTCTGGTTTCTAATTTTCTAGAACCGTTTGAAATGGCTCAGTTACTGATTTTTTAGAGAACCGGACCAATTCGGACCGTGTATACTAGGGCTGTTCAAGAAATCATGTGAATCATGAAATCGGCCCAAACCGAACCGATCCGTACCTTTTGAATTTTGTCCATGGATTAATGGTCTAAACATGGATTGAAAAATTACAAAATTATGACTCACGGTTCGGTCTACGGATTTTCATTACAAAATCGTGGATTAACCGAACCGAACCGAACCATGACATATTTATTATATATATATATATATATATATATGTGTGTGTGTGTGTGCTTGTGTGTGTGTGAATGTGTGTGTGTATTTATATAATAAAGAGAACTTTATGTAAATGGTCCTCCTAGTATCATCCGAGTCTCATTTTCGTCCTCCAAGTGTTAATTCCAACTCTTTGACCTTCAAGTTTGGTTTTCGTACCAAATTGGTCCAATTGATAACTTCTGTCAACCAAATTGGATGGAAAAAATCAAATTTATGGCATTTAGAGGTTGCAGTTCGTATCAAGTTGGTCCAATTGATAACGTCTGCCCTCAATCTGATTTTTTTCATCTAGTTTAGCCTACAAACTTTATCAATTGGACCAACTTGGTGCGAAAACCAAATTTGAAGGTCAAAAAAGTTACAATTGATACTTGGAGGACGAAAATGAGACTCGGGTGAAACTAGGAGGACCATTTCTATAAATTTCCCATAATAAATTGTTAGTACTGTTAACACTTTTTTCTACTAATTTTAGTAATTTATCTTAATAACGGGATATAGTGTAGATGTACATAAAATATATGGAGTAAATCGTAGTTTTTTCGTATAAATAACGGGTAACCCTAGTTGAGTTTCATTAGTTCGTTTCTTTTCCAATTCTTTTATGTTATGTACTATAATGATACAATCCTACTAGTGTTTAGATTCTTTTGAATCTAATTTTTGAAGTAGGCTTTTGGTAGTTTATATAACAAGTACTTTCTGGTGGTGTTAAACTTAATTTTGAATGTAACATTCTTCTCTTTTTCTGTGGGATATATGCTTGTGGGCTCCCCGACCGGCATGCCCTCAAAGGGTCGCCACCCGGATTTTTGAGATGGATGATTCGAGAAATTGAGGCTGTGTTCGGTTGCAATTTCTGGAAAACATTTCCGGAAAAAAAATTTGAGTTAGTGTTTGGTTTGGTTTTTAGAAATGGTTGTTGGAGTAATGATTTGATAGAAAAATAGAGATAATGATTGGAAATAGGGTAATGATTGGAGAGAGATAGAGAGAGAAATAGGGGTAATGATTGGAAGAGAATAGGGGTAATGATTAGATGAAAGAGTAATGATTGGAATGAGAGAAAAATGAAAAGTGGAATCTTTTACACTTTTTCCGGAAATGTTTTCCGGAAATTTCCGGAAATTGCAACCGAACACAGCCTGAGAGTTTAAAAAAAGGCTTTTGATCTAGCGAAAACGTTAAGACTTTGAGTTTGGGAGCCACGTTACGAACGGGGAAGGTTTTATTGAAAAAGCACCCCGCTCGCCTAACAAAGTTGGGCTCTACTAAACATTTTCAAAAGGGGAAAACTGTGAATATCCTTCGCAAAATCAAACTCTTTAAGAAGCAAGTAAAAACAGGAAGGGACATGGGAGAATATATCACATTGGCATGCTCGTGGTGCTTACTGTACAGAAAAAATGAGTGAATGATAATGTACAGAATGTGAGAACTAGCTAGTAAACTGTTCAGATCACGATCATCCCCACATGGCCTACCGTAATGCTGCACACGACCTTCTGGTACACTGCGCGGAGCACCTACCCTGCTACCAGACCATATTCAGTACCCAGAACGACACTTGGTGCATTGTATATCCCATAAGATGCTTTTAAAGACATCAGGCGGTATATAACTCTTGACCCATTTCGGAATAGTACCAATTCTTCAAGTCATGAATATAAAATGGCTCTTGATGCATTTGATCGCTTGGCATGATGCTGCGCACGGTGCACCGCGCGCATGAATAGTACTGTAATGCTGCGCACGACCTTCTGGTACACCGTGCGGTGCACCTACCCTGCTACCAGACCATATTCAGTACCCAGAACGACACCTGGTGCATTGTATATCCCATAAGATGCTTTTAAAGACATCAGGCGGTATATAACTCTTGACCCATTTTGGAATAGTACCAATTCTTCAAGTCATGAATATAAAACGGCTCTTGATGCATTTGATCGCTTGGCATGATTAAGAAAACTTCTTTTAGAAAACCAAAATATGGCTTGTAGATATGATCTCATTCTGAAATGCACTGATGAAAGTATCTCAACAATACAAGCGGGCCGTTGATGAATGGCCATGATCCAGACAGTATGAACAAATAAACAGTAAATAATGAAACGTCGCACGCTTGAACATAATACACCGTGCATTTCATTATAACGCCGCACGGTGTGGTATGTCCAGTGCAATAGCCTTTTTAGCTTATAAAAGTTATTTTTTATAAGTCAGTACTTAACCAAAAGGGTTAAGCCTCATGGCAGAAAAGTCCCCTCAGGGCCAGGACAGGGCCCAGCCCAGGGAAACTTGTTTTTTACCTTTGATCTTGAGCTTCAATGAAGATGGGTCGTTGTAGATGAAGGCATGTGGACGTGTAGGTATGTGCGGTTGTTAGGTGTTTAGGTGGGTGGAGTCTCAAAGTTAGTAAAAGACTAAGTTTTAAAGGTGAGAAGAAAAATGGAGTGTTTTGAGAAATGCCTGGAGAATATTTTTTTAGAGCAACTTTCTCAAGGCTTGGGAGTAGAGAATGGGAGTAAAGGTAGGATGAATAAGAAATTAGGGGCCCTTTTCACTCGAGTTGGGGGGGTGTATTTATAGGCAAGAGCCAAGGATTATCAATGCAAATGGGGGATGTACTTTCTAGGCCGATTAGAAGTGCTTTCTCTGCTAAGCCATTTTGTAGCTGTGGCTCAAGTGGGCATGGCCGATATCTTTCTAAGCCAGTCAGAACTTTACCTAAAATGCCGTGCGGTTGACTTCATGACTGCGTACGACGTAACAAATTTTATTGCACCACACGGTGTAGAATTATTCCGTGCGGTGTTCTAGTTTCAGTTCAAGGCTTTTGGGCTTTTCTGAGCTTTTGGTCTTTTGGGCTATAGAAATCCACATCCAAGCTCTTGATGGTATCGTTTTCTTTATTTCATCATTGGGGGATTTAAAAAACCTCCGAGGTCCGGATTGGGGTGTATACAGTAGTCCCTCTTTAATGGAACTTGAATACCATTGGTTGGTGTGAGTGACGCTTAAAGAATAGACATCTTAATCCGTTGCTCGAAATTCTTTAAATTAAGACAAAAATGCATGAAAACCAAAGTGAAAGCAAATGATGATGGTGGTCGCGCTCATGAAGCTGCCTATGTACCCCGTTTATAGGGATCAGACCAACGTAGTTCGGTTGGGACAATGCAAATTATGCAATAAACTTGAGAAGATTGAGTGCATGTAGTACTAAGTGTCATGAAATTTCTCAAGCAAGTGCAAATAGTAGGATAGGTGCAAGTCGAGCCCTCGAAGGGAAAAATTTGAGACGAGACGAGCTCTTGAAGGGTGAAATTCGAGACCAGATGAACCCTCGGGGGGCAAAATTCGAGACAAAATGAGCCCTCGAAAGGTAACATTTGAACAAGATGAGCCCTCGGAGGGCAAAATTTGAGACGAGATGAGCCATCGGGGGGTGAAATTCGAGATGAGACAAGTCCTCGAGGGGCAAAATTTGAGATGAGACGAGCCCTCGGAGGGTGCAATTTGATACAACATGAGCCCTCGAAGGGCAAAATTTGAGACAAGACGAGACGAGCCGTCGGAGGCCAAAATTTGAGACAAGACAAGCCCTCGGGGGGGCAAAATTTGAGACGAGACGAGCCCTTAAGGGGCAAAATTTGAGACGAGACGAGCCCTCAAGGGGCGAAATTTAAGACGAGACGAGCCCGCGGGGGGCAAAATTTGAGACGAGACGAGCCCTCGGGGGGCGAAATTACGGCGAGTCCCGGAAGACGAAATACGGCAAGTCCCGAAAGACAAAAATACGGCGAGTCCCAAAGGACGAAAAATACGGCAAGTCCCGGAGGACGAAAAAAAGAGTCATTTGCACAATATTCTGTCTTTAATGCAAATTGACCAGAATATGTCATTCCCAAGGGTGATATGGGTGGCTGGATCGGATGAATCCCAAGAAAAATGATTTAATTTTACGATGCTATAATCCTATGCGGCTGAGCATGATATCGCACGGTGTTTCAACTTCCCGTGCAACTCTTCGATTTTCGAGAACAGTTGGCTGGTTTAAGAGTGCCCACTAATACAAGCATGCCTCTTCGGTGGCTAACGTCCCTTTATAATGATGGTGGTGTCTCATTCCATGCACCACCATCAAAATCGTTCAAGGCTTATCACATCTCCTCCATACTTTTCAAGCACAGGTTAAACTCAAGACTTTTCAAGAACGGGTATGGCGGACATCAGCCTCATTGCGTGCGTGACTTCTCTTGAGACCGAAATGGCCTTCTACCGGGAGGAAATCGAGCAACTCAATGCACAAATCATGAGGCTAATTTCCACCATCCGCACCCTCTGTTGTGCGATCTCCAACCTTCAGGACCTCGCCTTTGACGCACAGGACGAAAAGCACGATCTTAACTTTGCACTGGGGTAAAAGTCTGACGACACCACAGAAGATTTTGAGGGGAATCCGAATGGGTCTAATGACTGTTCAGATGGCGTAGACGATGCTTCCGGCGGCAGGAGTGATTGAAAAAGAGGATGATGAAGAAGAAGGAGGGAAGATGTAGGAGTTTACTTTTGTTCTTTCTTTTCCTTTTGTATGTAATGAATCATCGATGGTTACCCCGGTTTATCAATGGAATGAATGCTTCCCTTTCGTCTATATTCATCTATTTTTTTACTGTCTTAACCGAACATAGTTCCATTGCCTCTGATGCCAGAACCCAGTTTTAGAAGTTAAATCGACAGAGAGTTACTATGCCGCGCAACCTTATCAAAATCATGCACGTTTTTATGAAATGTGCGGCCTATCAATGCTCTGTAAACTTTGTCAGAACCTCAGGCTATGAGCACAAATTCCAAATGTGAGTGCTTTGAAAAGCCAAACCGTAGACACCCCAATCTAAATCTCCTGATCGTTTTACGGTTTCTTGTTTCCCTGATGATAAATCGGATCGAAACGGACTTGAGATTGGAATGGATTGACCTTGGAGTGTTTGGAACCCCTTTTGAACCTTTTGAACCTCAAAAACCCTAGGTCAAAACCCTAGCCAAGGTTTGACCAGCGCGCGTGGATATGGAACCCTCGCGCGATGGACAGATTGCCAGGTGTTGGTCAAAGTCAAACTATTGACTATTGACCTTCGCGCGGCCATCCCACTCTGTCGCGCAATGGTTCTAGCTTGTCCCCATTACCTTTTTTCAGCTGGATTTTGTGATCATCAGGGGGTCTCTGAGCCTATGGAACCCCGTTTTCCACCAGAACAGCTGTTCTAGACTACATGGTTGGCACCCTCCAATGTAACCACTCCCCCCACCTTGTTGGCCACCATCTCCACCAAGCTAGGCTGGCTAGCCTTGTTGGCTGGGTTTTATGCCTAGTTCTTCATCACCCTTTGGCCTCCCATTGTCCTATAAATACCTCCATGCTTCCAAAGCTAAAGGGTTACCAAAATTCAAGCAAGAAGGCATACAAACCCTCAAAACACTTGATATTCCCTAATCCTTGCCATCTCCATACACTCATTTTCCAAGCACAACAATACTCTTCAATCCATTTCAAAACTACTCAAGCAAAGGTATAAAGATTTACCTGTTTTTCTGTTTTGATCCCTGAGGGGGGCTGGCAGGGCCAAGGCTGGTAATCAATACCAGTCTTGGCCCTAAAGTCAGCAGGGTTACAAGAATTTGTGGACCAACAAACTGCGCGTGATGGTCCCAGAGTCTCGCGCGACAGTTCTGTCTGTGTGAGAATGGACCACATGGGGATGGGATGTTGGTCATTTCTTGTTTTTATTATGTCCATAGTTGTTGTGAAGTATGTTTAGGCCTTAACTCACTATTTTGCATGATAAAAATCATTGCTTAGTTTAGTTTGCTATTTCATTTGGTTTGGAATGCCCTTGGGTTGTTTCTGAGTGTGTATCAAAGCCCAAGCATGCAAAGCAATTCCTGGAAGTCCAGTTAGGACCCTCGCACGAGTGTATCACTCTGTCGCGCGACGGTTCTCTGATTTCCAGTGACTGCCCTTGCAGGGCAATTCCTTTGTTTGTTCACCCCCACTGTTTAGGGGTTGTAATTCAAGTTAATTCATTCCATTTGTAATATTATTTTACATTTCAGTACATATAAACTTCTTGGTTTGGCCCCCTGGGTGAGCACTGGTCCTTCCAGAGCCCAGAAGGGGATAAGATTTAAATCTATGCTGAGACATAAACACTCGCGCGAGGGAATGGGTGTGTCACGCGATGGTCCCTTTGCATGTTCGTGGATCCATGCATGAAAAGTTGGCCATTGTGCATGGCACACTAATTTTGTGAGCAACTTTGTTTGTTTCTGATCAGAGGGTTAAGTTTTATCTCATTTTCATAGTATTCCATCCATCCACGTTTCAATTCAAATCACATCTTGCAAAATGCTACGGTTTAATCCCTGATTAACTGTTCCCCCGCCATCATTTGCTAAAAATTGGTTAATAAGAGAAGAATCGCAAAAATTTTCACAAAATGCTGAAGCAGAGACCGATCTCCGGATTGGGTGAGAAGGGTGTCTTAAAACCCTTCCCCTCTGGTAACCTAGCTCCTGAACCCTGATATGGTTTTGACGGACTGGTTCCTTCATTTTTTCAAATCAAACAGCACGGCAGGTGCTTCGAAGTACGGTTCCTTGGGTGTTGGACCTTTAAACCCTAGTGGCGACTCTGTAATCCGAGCGCTTGCTTCTCCGCTCGCACTCCCTCGATTTCCGGGCCGCTTTGGCAAAAAAACGGAATCCTTTTTTCCAAGGGCATGCTGCCTAGAGTGGCGACTCTGCTTGGGATACAATCGAACCAAAATTAATCCACACTTAGAAATTAATACACTGATGAACAATTCCTTAAAAATCCGTCAAAATGGTGAGTTTTGCGTTGCCAAAGGTTGAAATGGTGATTTATTAGGACCTCATGTCCGGCCAATTTGATCTGGGACTTTTTCAATTGTTCACTTGCGTAGTTTTCTCTAAAGATGGACTAAATAAAGTGAGCCAAATTTGAAAAAGAATTTTGCGATTTTATGATTCTTCTTCTTCTTAAATCAAATTCTAGCATTCTCATTTGCATCGATGTGGGATAAGTCTCGTTGGATCGTTTTGGCAATCCGGCACGGTTTACTGGAGCCCGGGGACCCCGAAAGACCAACAACCTTCGAGGATGATGGGTCATGCTACCGTTTGACTATTGCTCAGCGGTATCGCGGGCAACGGGAGGTATATCTGTGGCCCTAGTCCAAGGAACCTGTTACAAACCAAAACCGGCCTTTGCATGTACAAAGCACTAGACTCTCCAAATTAGGACAAGTACCTACAGGGTAAGATCTACTTGCATCTAGCCGCCATATACTGTCTACGTGTTACTGCTCTCCCTATCGCACGTACTGTTCATACATGCCATTTTGTGTAGAAGCATGTTTAGGGCGGCTTCTAGGTTCTCGTTTGAAGACGAGTCTGTCTTAAACTTATTGGGACATTGCTATAACCCGATGAGGAGTCGTGCATCTCGATGGTGCACATTTTCAAAGTTTCAAAATCCTTAGAGAAAAGGGACTTCAGGAAATCAGAAATTTCCACACCCTTGTCATATACCTGCTTAAGGTTTCAAACAGAAAACAAGGAACAATAGAGAGGATGCCATGATGCTTACACCAAAAGGTAACAAGTGCCTCATCACTTACGCCACCCGGCTAACAGTGCTGTGCCGCTCACGCCATTATGGTTATAGTATCGTGACATTCATACCGAGTTGTTCTGACTTCAAAAGTTGAAACCCTGATCAGCGGAATAGTCGAAGGTTTAGGATTCTTTTGGCATTCTCTAGCCTCATTTGCCTCTAGCAAGGATATACATTCGAAAAGAATTCTGAGGATTTTGGCAATGTCCGAATGGTTTGAGATAGACTCATCTTTTAGTTCTAGAGTCTATGGGACACGGACGACGCTGGCTGCATCTATGCTTTAGCCTTTTATTTAGATTAAAGTGGCTGTAGAGCCCTTACATATGGTATTCTTTTATTTTGAAAGCAAAGGTTCTGAGCCATTGCACCGCCAAGGAAAGTATCGAAGCAAAAGGGGAAACCCGCTTGGGAACGTCTACAACTGAATCTGGTTCAACGACTCGTCAGGCTTGAATCCCAGTCAGTCACCACGGAAGACTCTCCGCTTTCTCCATTGGTCACTCAACAGTTAGGCTCACCATCAATTCAACGGGACGGACAACTAGCTCCCCCATCTTCTGCATCAAGTACTTCCGAAGCTCCTGTCATGTCAGGACAGCCACCTGTTCAGCCGCTCACCATTGAAGGCATGCTCATGAATCTTCAAAACAGCATCACTGCAATGCAGCAGGGATCGGCTCAGACAGATGCCAACATTTCTCATCTGAATAATCTTATCAACACTCACCTTCCGCCTCCGCTCGAGGCTGAGGATGAGGACGATGAGTCCGACCAGGAGCAGCCTGTCATGGTCGAGGATCCGAATAATCCGGGGCGTATCGTTGTCTAGCCTAACCCAAGGGTGTTTCGCGCACTTGCTGCAAATCCAAATTCGGTAGGCGACATACCAGTTGCAAATCCAGATATTACTGCTCTTACGGCCAAGATGGCCAAACTTGAGGAATCCATTGCCAAAGCGGAAAAAGTCAAGGCTTGTGGGATCGACTTGGATCGTCTCTGCCTGTACCCTAATGCCAAGCTTCTTGAGAAGTTCAAAATGCCAGACTTGGCGAAATTCGATGGAAGTGGTGACCCCAGGACTCACCTTTACAGTTACCATGCCGCCATGAAGCTTTTTTCAGTCGAGCCTGAGGCCATGTCACAGCTCTTCCCTCAGACCCTTTCAGGCCCTGCTTTTCATTGGTTTTTGTCACTTGATATTACCAAAAGAAGGTCTTTGGAGGACATTGGGACTGCGTTTATTTCGCAGTACAGTTACAACTCTCAGCTGAAGATGACAACTCGAGAGTTGGAATCCACCAAAATGGAAGCAAAGGAGTCCTTCGCTGACTTCGTCAAAAGGTGAAAGGCTAAGGCAGCGCTAATGACTGAGCGCCTCAGTGAGAAGGACCAACTTCGCATCATCTCTTGTAACATCCAGCCAGATTATGCTAGGCATCTGGTTCTTGCTCAAGCGTCTGCTAACTTTGAAACCTTCTTCGACTCTAGCCTGGCCATCGAGGATGCATTACAAAGCGGGATACTTTCAAAGGGAGAATCTTCTAACCCCCCGAAAGCAAAGCCTTGTGCTTATTCTGGGAATACTGATGCACTATTTGGGGGTGAAACTTACTCCAATACGGCAACCAGCGGCACTAACGCCACTTCCTCCAACACTACCAACCACATCACTGATGTCAACCAAGTGCAAACACCGTAGAACAATCGACCTTTCGGTCAGCCCCGCAGCTTCTCCGCATTTGAGGCACCTCTATCCTCGATCATGGAGAAGCTAGTCAAGTCAAGGCATCTGAAACCCCTCGATCCAACTCCTCTACCCAAAAATCCTTCGGCATACTTCAAAGCCAACCTGTACTGTGCTTATCATTAGGGACCCGGTCATCTTACAGACTCTTGTTTCCGTCTCCGGCATGCAATTCAGGGTCTCATAGATGAAGGGACTCTCCAGGCTCCACCTCCACCATCCTAAAAGCCAAACATCCTCTCTGATTCCATGCCCAACCACAAAGCTGTCCCACGTATCAGCCAAATATCCCTCAGCTCCATTGTAATCAACCCCAACTCTACCACATTTGACCCCACTAGCCAAATAATCTCAACAGATTAACCCAAGCCGGTCATATCTCCTCCACTTGAACCTTGTGCCAAAGCTTCGTATATACGTGTAGAGGAAGGCCAGATTTCTGACACTGATGTACCTTTGGGACGACTGCAGAATGGGGCTTTTGCCCACGGAGCATCTATCAGTGACCTCTTCCATCAGTCAATCCTCGCTGTACAGCTTAATTCAGCCTCTTCTCTTGAAAGCCCTTACTTCAACGTGACGGATCCGAACCCATCTCCCAGTCTGACGGACCAGTTTCAATCCAATGTACCTCCTCCAAAAATTGACATGCAAGTTGCAGGTTTGGCCATGGCCGATAACATGGACTATGCCACCCCATTGATCAACGAGTGGTTAGGGCTCGAACTGGACGGGTTCCCACAGCAACCTGAGTATCTCCCATTCGACCCGGCCTGGTATGATGGTTGGATGGCCGGCCAGGAAGTAGCATTACTTGATCCATTGGATGCCTTTTCCTTATATATGCTATTTCGGCAGGCTGAACCTGTCATCCCCGAAGAAGAGTACAACTGGGACCCCAAGCCGATCTGGCAAAATCCCATGGATTTGGATCCTAACCCTCTTCAAGGCTATGCTATACTGGATTATATGCAACATTACGTGGAAGATGACTTGGTTCAGGAAGACCCTCGGGTTCTGGGAGACCATGTTTCCACTTTCAGCTCAATCTTCGATTCAGTCTATGATGCCGATCATGATCCCTGTTCTTACATCGTAAACGAGGAGCTCCCGCGCCCTAAGGTGCCTTATCCCAGTAACAGGGACTGTAGCATTATGGTTACTATCCTCGTTCCGCCAACCAATCTGTGGGATGTTGATGAGGTAGTTGATATTCAGGTAGGGGCCGAAGTCTGGGCAGTTAACCGGTCCCTGGCAGAAGGTGGACTGTGGGATGTTCCATTTATCGCTAATCTGGAGCCCGTTACTGAAGTTACGGCGGTCACGGATTTAAGTTTATGGGACTCGCTCCTGATGAAAGATTTGGCTGAAGACTTGGGGTTGGACATAGAAGTACCTAAATCTACAATAACCACTGACAAAGGGAAGTGCAAACTGGGGGAAGTCCCTGCTGATCTTTGGGATGTGAATGAAGATCATCAGGTTGTGCCTTCTTTGGGGAACGTGCATATTGTTATGAGGAGTGGACGAATTTTTCAACCTACTAATCTGCAAGCTGAGAATTCATCCAACCTTTCTAACCAAAGGAACGAACCCATCGCTTTCCCGAAGTCTGCACCTCTTGAGGGATCAACTGGCCCATCAGCTGCTGATCTGGTTCAACGACAGCTTGAGCGGATTCCTGCTGCTATATCAATTTGGGAGCTAATCTATTCCTCCCGTGAGCACCGTCAGAAGTTGTGCACGCTCTCTCCCGCCTCAAAATCCAAGCTGACATCACTCCTGAGGCGATGGTGTCTCATATCCTCCCGCCTACTTCCAAGCACACTGTGGTCTTTACTGACAAGGACCTGCCAGTTGAAGGGGTCGATCACAACCGCCCCTTGCATATTACTGTCAAATGCCGAGGACTTTGGATTCCTATCGTCCTCTTTGATAATGGCTCAGCTATCAACGTTTGCCCTATGAGGGTGGCCTATCGTCTGGGATTGGCTAAGAAGGATTTTGCGCCTTCCAGCTTGGCTGTCAAAGTATATGACGGGACACGTCGTATGGTCAAAGGCACTCTAATGCTCAAGCTCGACGCAAAGGGTTTCGAAATGGATGTTGAGTTTCATGTTGACATTCTCGCCACCTTCAACCAGCTGCTGGGCAGGCCATGGCTCCATCGGTCAGACATCATGGCTGTGCCATTAACCCTCCACCAAAAAGTCATTCTGGGACTTCCCACTGGCACCCTTACCATCTGTGGTGATTCAGGCATTTGTCCGCTCAAAGAAGATAGGACTCTTGTTTTGGGGATCTTACATGGTGAAGAAGACGTTGACCTTGGGGGCTTCTCGTTCGACACCCCTGGTTCTGTTTTGGCTATCAATGTGGAGGGGGACTTCATCATCAGCTCTGTCGCGATGGACATTATGAGGAGGATGTCTTTCTTTCCCAGTCTGGGTTTAGGGATTCGCCAACAAAGAGTCCCAGAGTTCCCTACCTTTCCTTCCTGTGAGGGCCGCTTTGGTTTGGGGTATATTGCCTCTGCCAAAGATGCCAAAATAAGGAAATGTACGGGAAAATGCCACACTCTTTATGGTGATCCTAACAGCTATTTCGTGCGAGAAGTTGGGAACGCTGCTTACACTGGACAGGCTGAGCCATTTATCAATGCCGAGACTGGGGAGTTGCTACCTGGTTTTGAGGTTTTTGCTGATGACACCTGGTCATCTAGTGATGAGGAGCCGACAAAGACAGAATTCAAGAGGAAGCTTAATTAGCCAGAGTTGAAGACTGACTGGCTGGGAACTTTTGATCAGGGAAGCCTGGAGCTGATGTTTCATGAATTCTCCCAAGTGGGTTTGGCCGAGGAAGCTTAAGAAGCCGAAGTGCTCATGCTCGGACCCGATACCTTCGAAGATCCTACCTCTCTCATCGTGGAAGCCAAGGGTAGCCTCAAAAATTGCATTTTCAAACCACGCTTAACTTGCATTGATGACACATCTGAGTCTGAGTCTGCGTCAGAGTCAGAGTCAGAGTCCAGTGAGTCGTCTAAATCTAGGTCTGAGTCGGAGTTTGTGCCTTTAGGCCTTCCACATCATAGCTTTTATTTTGAGTTTGATTCTCTTGTACTTGGCAACCCTGAGGGGGTCTTGTGAAATGGATGACTCATCTTCTGACTACTTGAATGATCTTTATATAAACTATATTGACCCCGACGATGAAGGGATAGATTTTGATGGGTACATTCCCAAGGAAATCCGTGCCCTCATCGAAACGGAAGACGAAAGGCATGCTCAACCATTAAAAGAAGAAGTAGTTTCTATAAACTTAAAAGATGAGAACGATCCCCGAGTGGTTCAAGTGGGCTCCACGCTTTCACCAGAGGAGCATTGTGACTTCAAAGAGTTGCTCACTGAGTACAGTGATGTCTTCACATGGTCTCATCAAGACATGCCTGGCATCGATCTCGAGATAGTGGAGCATCGGATTCCCCTGCTACCAGATGCTAAACCTGCCAAACAGAAGCTCCGGCGAATGAGGTCGGATTGGGTACAGAAGATCAAAGATGAGGTCACTAAGTAGATTGACGCCGATTTTCTCATGGTTTCTCAGTATCCTACTTGGGTGGCCAATATTGTTCCTGTTCCTAAAAAGAATGGACAGATCCAAGTCTGTGTCATTTCAGGGACTTAAACAAAGCAAGCCCCAAAGATGATTTTCCCTTGCCACACATCGATGTGCTTGTGGATAATACCACAGGGCATGCTTTGCTTTCATTCATGGATGGCTTTTCAGGCTATAATCAAATTCTTATGGCACCAGAAGATCGTGAGAAAACCACGTCCATCACTGAGTGGGGGACTTACTGTTACTTAGTCATGCCGTTTGGGTTAAAAAACACGGGTCCTACCTATTAACGGGCTGCTACGACCATCCTGCATGATATGTTGCACAAAGAGGTTGAGGTCTATGTGGACGATATGATTGCCAAATCTAAAACTCGAGAGGGACACATTCCTATGCTTAGGAAGTTCTTCGAAAGGCTCCGTAACTTTCGTATGCGACTCAATCCACAGAAATGCACTTTCAGGGTCACAGCTGGCAAGATGCTTGGTTTCATGATCACTTCTCATGGGATAGAGGTCGACCCATCAAAGATCAAGGCAGTTCTTGAGATAAAGCCTCCAGAGAGTCTGAAAAGGGAGTGCGGAGCTTTTTGGGGAAGGTTCAGTTCATCAGCAGATTCATCGCCAAGTTGACTTTGACTTGTGAGCCGTTGTTTCGTCTACTTAAGAAGGATACCCATTTGTATGGTCAGAGAAGTGTCAAGCGGTTTTCACATCAATCCAGAATTACATGCAGAATCCACCGATTTTAATGCCGCCAGTGCCTGGGAAGCCCTTGATACTTTACTTGTCTGTAAATCCCTCCTCTATGGGATGTTTACTAGCTCAAGAAGGAGATAAAGGAGTCGAGAAGGCCATTTATTACTTGAGTAAGAAGATCGTGGGATGTGAGGAGTGCTACACCGCTCTTAAAAAGACATGTTGGGCCCTTGTTTGGGCTTCTAAGAAATTGAGACACTACATGCTGGCATATCCAGTGAAGTTGATTTCCCGAATGGATCCTCTCAAGTATCTATTTGAGAAATCAGCACTTACTGGTAAGTTAGCACGTTGGTTGCTCTTGCTGGCAGAATTCGATCTTACTGGAAGTCCGTCAAGGGGTGCGCCGTTGCAGAATTCTTGGTTGATCATCTTGTGGATGGCCTTGAAGATTCAGACTTTGTCTTCCCAGATGAGGCAGTGCTAACAGTTGTAGAAGATGTGTGGACTCTCTATTTTGATAGGGCAGCCAATCAAAAAGGATATGGAATCAGGGTTTTGTTAATAACAACCGATGGCTCTCATATTCCGCTGGCATTCAAGCTCAATTTTGATGTCACTAATAACCAAGTCAAATATGAGGCTTGCATTGTTGGTATGGAAGCCGCTTTGACGCTCGGCGTTGAAAACTTGAGGTCATCAGCATTCTAATCTTGTTGTATCTCAAGCCAACAGGGACTGGAAAGTTCGTGAGGAAAAATTTAAGCCTTATCACCAGGACTTGGAAGATCTTATTCCCCGTTTCAACAAGGTGACCTTCACTCACATCCCCCGCTTGAAAAATCAATTCGCTGATGCCTTGGCAACTTTGGCCTTCATGGTTGAGCTTCCGCTGGGAGTCAAACTCCACCCAATACTGATCGAATAGTGGGACTGCCCTGCTTATTAGTACGTTAGCACTATAGACGATGTCAATGATGGCCTGCCTTGGTACCATGATATATGGAATTTTGTAGAAAGGGGCGAATATCCGGCTGAGGCCTCTAAAAGGGATCAACTCGCGTTGCGAAGGTTAGCTACCTAATACATCATCTGTGGGGGGAAGCTTTACAAGAGATCCCATCGCGGGATGCATAAACTCTGTGTCAGCGGTACTAAAGCCACCAGAATAATGGAGGAGATTCATGAGGGAGTTTGCGGTCCGCACATGAGCGATGTCATGCTCGCTTGGATGATTTTACGGTAGAGATACTTTTGGTCCAGTATGGAATCACAGTGCATGGATTATGTTCGCCGCTGTCACAAGTGCCAGATTCATGCCAATCTCATGCATGTTCCTCCCTCCAACCTGTTTAGCATGACTTCGCCTTGGCCCTTTGCTGTATGGGGCATTGATGTCATCAGCATGATCAGACCATCTGCTTCGAATGGTTATCGCTTTATTCTTGTGGCGATAGACTATTTCACCAAATGGGTAGAGGCCGAATCTTATAAAACCCTGACTGCAGTTCAGGTGGCTCATCTCATCAGGAAGAACATTATCTATCGGTACAGCGTTCCGCAGGCATTCATGTAAGATAATGGGTCTCATTTCAAAGGCAAGGTTTTAGAGTTTTTCAAAGAATTCAAAATCCAAATACACCATTCAACGGTCTATCGCCCTCTAACAAATGGGGCAGTTGAAGCGGCCAACAAGAACATTGAGACGATCATCAAGAAGTCTGTAGAGTCTGCCACGGACTGGCACGAGCAACTACCTCTAGCTCTTTGGGGGTATCGAACGTCAATTCGAACATCAACGGGGGTAACTCCCTACTCTCTAGTTTACGGAATGGAAGCAGTACTCCCTATCGAGCTCAAGGTATCGTCGTTGAGGGTCATGGCAGAATGTGAACTCACGGAATCTGAGTGGCTCAGTGGGAGGTTCGTTGAACTCATGCTCTTTGATGAGAGGAGGCTCTGTGCCTTGTATCATGTTCAGGGGTATTAGCGAAGGATAGCTCGGGCTTTTAACAAGAAGGTGAGATCTCGTGACTTGGTCAGAGGGGATATGGTTACAAAGGAGATCCGGGCTCCTATCTTTGATCCTCGTGGTAAGTTCCGTCCGAAGCGCTCGGGACCATACATCATTAAGACCATTCTCTCAGATGGGGTAGCTCAACTCATTGATCTGGATGACAATGAGTTCAACACACTGGTCTACCTGGATCAACTCAAACTTTACTATCCTTGAGAGAAGCTCACTGGGCTGAAAACCACAAAGGTGGGCGGTTCCAGACAAAAATTAGAGCAAGTCTGCTAGATTGAAAACCTAAGGAGGCGGTTTAGGCAAAAATAAATAGGCAAAAGTCAAAAGCTCGCTAGGCCGAAAACCCGAATGGGCGGCACTAGGCAAAAATTAGAGCAAAAAAGGAGGGCCAAAACACACAAGGGAACCTTAGCCTGAACTACGTTTTGACCTGATTCCTTGAAAAGGATACGTAGGCAATCTCTCAGTGAGATTCGATCACAATCAATCAACTTGGTCCAGGGTTGCTTACTCCGAGGTGTGTTTTCAGCGTTTGGAGCGACGCGGTGTTCAACATGTGGGCCAAAAGGGGAAAGTTCTTAAATCTTTCGATTTTATTCAAATTACTACTTCTATTACACAGGCTGAGCAGAGTCTTTAAAACAGTTAAAGCATAAAAACAGAATAAAATGCTAGAGGCCTTCACAGGCAAACAGTTTATTCTAGATCATTGGAGTTCTGTCAGGAGTCAGTCTGCATTTTGTCTTCTATTTACTTCTCTTCTTAGCCATGCTTTGTAGAGATTTGTCAGCTCTGTGCTGAAGTCCGGATCTGCCCCGCCAAGCTCCCTCAATCCCCAGTTGTGCTCATATCTCGTCAAGTTTTGGGCAGTAAATGCAGGAGTATGAAAGGTCTCCACTCCAGCTCGGTGTGACCCTTGACTTATCCCCAGCTGCCGAAGGATACGGCTTGGGATGTAGAATGTGAAACTGGATAGCCCAGCAATCACCATTCTTTCAAAACCTGCAAAATTTATGGCCATATCCGGAATGTCCAGTGGTTCATGCCTCCAGACGATTTCTTGTGGCGACATCTCGCTCATGAACCTATACCATTCCTCTGTGGTCATCTCCGAATACAGCATCTCTCTCTGGTGCATTCGCCAGGGTAAGTGGGGCCAGTTGGCCTCTGGGGCCGCAATTAGCCCGAGTTTGTCTGACAGCCATAGCTATATGAGCAAAAAGACAAGTAAGGAGCCATATAAAACTTGAGCGAAAAAACAAGTAAGGAGCTCTGATGTTAGCCTTAATTGAGTGTTGAGGTAAAAGCAGAATGTGCGAAAGCCGGAAAAAGGTGAGCTGAGTGAGTGTTTACTTGCAACAGGAGTGGGCTGCCGCCAAAAATCGTTGTTTGGCCAGTAGATGCCAAATCCAACCCTATGAGCGTTTCGGCAAGAACCATTGGCACCACGTTCCTTCAAGCGCCCAGCTGTGTGGCAACGCTCACCAAAGAGGGATCGACTCGTCCGTTCGGGGATACCAATAAATATGCAGCGAGCATGCTGATTACCAGGGCAAAGCGACGTCGAGCTTGCAGAGCCATATATCCGGCATCGTCTTTGGGCCCATACCATTCCATCAGGCACATGATGTTTATCTGCCCATCGCTTAGCAAGTTTTCTACCGCGCCAGTGGTAATGTTTAGGCTGGTTTTCAGGAGTTTCGACATGCTTTTCCGGTAAGGAGGCACAACGATCACACTGGAGGCGAAACCTTGGAGATATGCTTGAAATTCCTCCACTATCGGACATAGCTCGTTGTCTCCGAATCTGAACACATGCACGACTGGGTCCCAAAACTGCAAGGCTGACCACAAGATTTCAGGGTGAAGCCTTACGCTTCGAAAACAGCAAAATGCGGCCAACCTGTGTGTCCGAAAGGACAGCCAATCGCTTGCGATAAATGCCTCTAGCCACGGGCCAATGACGGTTGGTAGGTGATTTGCCATTTGTGTGTGGTATATGGGGTGTTCTTTAAAGGGGTGCCTTATAGTTGCAGGGCCTTTGCCCTTTTATAGCAAAAGGGATTGAAAATATCCCTGACTCCATATGAAATATCCAAGCAAGGTGGCATTGCCCATTCAATTTAAGGGCACACTTATGAGATTGTCCCAGGGACTCTTGGACGGACAAAAATGATGAGAAGGCATTCATGCTTTTACCTTTTTGAAATAAGTCAAATGTTGGCAGCTGTAATTGGCTAAAGTATCACGCGACATAGTGATTCCATCGCGCAAGAGAGTAAGGCACGCGCGATTGAGTCAGGTCATCTCGCGACTGTTTAGTTCTTAACCAGCCATTAGGGCAGTCTACTGACTTTTGGGGTTGGGTTTTCATTACCAATTTGTGTCCATTTTCAGACAAACCAAAATAGCATGGTATGGATGTTTACGCCAAGCGAAACTTTCTTTTTATTAGACATGCCAGGCTTAAAGGCCATATAGCAAGTTCAAAGCATACTACTAAAGCGAGGAAAAATGCTCGGGCAACCCGTCGGCTCTCGAGCTTATTTTTTAAACAGACAAGATTGTCCCCGGGACTTTAGAAATATCCCCCTGATCTTGCTTTAACCTCTTTGTGAAGCCACTTCACGTAGCGGCTCTCCAACCATGTGATGGAATCGAAGAGAGGCCCCTCCAATTCCCTGTCATTCCAACTGTACTCATAGACCTGCAGGTTATGGTCTTCGAACGTGGGGGGTACGAAGTGTTCTCTCCCAAAGTGTCTATTACCTTGATTGATGCCCAATTGACGAAGTGTTCGCCCTGGAATGTAGAATGTGAAGCTAGTCAGTCCAGCGAGTACTACTCTTTTGAATCCTGCAGAGCTTACGGTCATCTCTGGCAGGTTCAGCCATGGACACCTCTAGATAATGTCTTCCGATTGCATGTCATGTAGGAAGGCATACCATTCCTCTATCAACAGCTCAGGTTACACCACCGGTCTCTCAACCAATTGCCTTGGGAAGTGTTCAAAGCCAGCCTGCGGTGCTTCGAGCACACCCACTTTGTCTGAAAGCCAAAGCTGAGTGTAAAAACAAGTAAGAAGTCAAATATAGCCAGAGTGAGGAGACAAGTAAGGTTTGTCGAGTGATCCTAGCCTGAGTGTTGAGGTAAAACGAGAAAGTGTGCAAATAAGGAAAAGGTGAGCTGAGTGAGAACCTACCTGGAGAAGGAGAGGGCATCCGTTGAACCAACTCGCTTGGCTGCTTTGACCAACTCTAAGCCCATGAGGGTTTCCGCCAGAACGATGGGCATGATATTCTTTTGAGCATCCATTTGCAAGGCAATGCTCACTATGCTAGGGCAAACTCCTTCTTCAATGGGAATCAGCATGTAAGCAGCCAGTGCACAGATTGATAGCACAAAGCGTCTGTGGGCCTGCCCGACACAATCTCCCAAGGCTCCCTCTGGACCGTATAGTTCAATGAGACAGACAATGTTGAGTTCGCTGTTTTGGATTATACTTGTTGATAGCTCTTCGGGTATGTTGAGTTTCGTCTGTAAGAGTTGACTCATGTCCTCTTGGAATGGAGGAATGGCAAGAGTTTCACAATCGGTGAAACCTCGGAGGTAGGCTTGAAACTCCTCCACTGTCAAGCAAATCTCGTCGTTTTGGAAACGGAAAACATGCATGACAGGATCCCAGTACACCATCGCAGCTTGAAGTAGATTAGGGCGTGGCTCTATGAATCGAAGATCGCGAATGGAAGCTAGGCATTGGGAACAGGGACTTTCCCAATCAATGGTTTCGGGCCGCATTAGCCATGGATCGAGTATGGTAGCTAGCGGACTTTCCATCTTGAGTGATGTGAGAGTTTTTATGCGTACAAAGGGAGGATGTATTCTACATTGTTGCGAATGCATTCTATTTATAGGCAAGATTTTGGAAATATCATCCTCGATTCTCGTGTAAAGTGTTAAACATCAAGCAAGGTTTTAGGACACCTTGCCATGCAAGGGCACCCTCCTCTACAAACTTCAAAATGGCCTGCAAGACGTTTGGGGGGATGACAAGGCCTCTGATGCTTTCAAAGGATGATTTGGTCAAAAAGGGGCAACTTAGCAGGATCATATTGCCACGCGAGCATTCCAAACCATCGCACGAGAGAAGGTCAGTTGCGGACAGAACCAAACTGTTGCGCGAGGGTTCACCTGCAACTTTGACAGTTTACAGTAGCTACTGACCAAGTTTTGTCAAATTTTGTTCCAAAGGGTTTTTGGCACTTTTGTTGGTTTCAGCAAGTCATAATGGGTATATATGACTATGTCCAAGCATCGGATTCGAAATGTCATGCTCAACGAAGATTTTGGACCCTCGGTGGCCCATTTCAAGTTAAAACCAGGGTTTCAGGAGGTCAAAATTCATTCCGAGGGTTTTGGTCAAGTTCTACCATACCGTACAGGTCATATGGACCTAATGTGACTGTATGGAGGTGTCGGTTTCAGTCCGGGACATAATTGAGTCATGTTTTGTGTTTTGTGTCCATTTTTGTAGTATTCTGAGCATTTTTCGGTATAAGTTTTATACTAGGGTATTTCTCTCAATTCTGTCGATTTGTGCAAGTCATGTTATGCATGCCAGACCTTACAGAAGTGTCAATTTTGTCAAAATCGAAGTATTTTGAATTTTGGCCCATTAATGCCTAAAATTTCATTATATTTCCCGTATCCTCGTATCCTGGCCGTGTCCTGGGTGTATTTTTGGTTCTTTCGAGCTAGTCACAGCTGTACGTGCATATGTGTCCATGTTTAGTGTCTATACGTTATCAATGCAACTTTGGTTTTTATTGGGTATTTTACTTTCTCTTATCCATAACGAGAAACGATAAACCGTGAAAATGCAAATTTTGATAGCTAAACCATGTTCTATCCATATCAAAGCAAAGGGAACTACTGTATCCATGGCACATCAGCCAAGCAAAAACCATCAAAGCTAGTTCGGGTACATCCGCCCATCTAACAAACGGCACGCAAGCCCTCAAAACCTATATCAGTATCAACTAGGGCACATCTGCCCTCTATTTACCTACTTGGGCGCGCAGGCCCCAAAAGCAAAGTCAGTGTGCATAAAAGTAAAGAGGCTCCACCATGAACCTCAACTCTCCTCTCCAAGCCAGTCTCCCTGGCAACTGTCGCCACCATCGTCATCATCATCGTCGTTGTCTCTCTCCGTGGGATCTTTCTTGTATGGAGGATCATCAGCAGAGTCGTTGGAGTCGCTGCGGGCGGAAGAATGCTCCCTCCTCCTTTTCTCCCTCATCTTCTTCCTCCTCAAAGACCTCGGGCAGGATCAGTCTTGGTCTCTTTTGAGCTCGCCCCTCCTCTTGCACTGGCCTCTCACGCATATTGATTTGGTATTGTAGCTCAGCACGTGCCACGGCTTTTGTAGCTGCCTCCTCACTTGTAGGAGCTAGCTGCGAGTTCCTGGTCTGTCGTTGTGTAGTGACCGGTGGTGTGGGCGTCCTCATCACCATCTTCTTTTGCGGAGGCGACCGTGTCCTCTTGCTCTTAGAAATCGCCTGTCCCTGTGCCTACATTGTCATGATTATTTAAAGCATTAATGTTCATGTTGCATATTGTATATATCAAATGTTTGAACATAGGTACTTTCTATCAAAGGCTATCAAAGTGTATACACCAAGTGTATTGGAAGCAGAAGCATATCATCAAGTATCGAAAGCAAGGATGTATCGTTGTATATACCTGAGGCCTCTTGGCAGCAGCTCGTTGAGCTCGTGGTGGAGACGGTGCTGGGTAACGCAGCTCTAATGGCAGGCCACTTGCTGCCCTCCTGATCACATTCTCCATAGCCAGCATACGGCGGATGGCTTCATTTACCCACTCATTGGGCACCTGCAAGGGCAATTCGGTATCATTAAGCTATTCAACAATAGTGTATGTCTATCGAAAATATAATAAAAGGAAGATTCATACCGGATCAGTCACTGATGGTGGCTCAACTCTGGCGGGAACCAAGTGTACCTCATCTGGGTTGCCCTGTGTGTCCACCACTGGGATCTTCCATGACATCTCTGGTGGCCCACCTATCACAGGTCCGCTCAAATTCCGCCTGACACGGCCTTCGCCGCCTCTCGACCTCTCTCCAGCGGCTCTTCTCTCCTAACCAGCTCCACGGGCCTGGCTCCGACATCTCTGAAGGCCCGAATGCCAAGCAGTCTCTCTAGTAAGCAGCATAGTCCATCTCAGGGTGCAAGAAGTGTGTTAGCTCAGTATCAGGCCGCGTGAACCTCTCCAGCTCAGCCCGGGTGTATGTGCTCGTATGTGAAGCTCAGGGTGGAAGTGGCCCTAGCACCTGGAACTCTGCATAGCCAAGTGACTGGCGCGTCACCTGGTCTCTGAGGTACCACTGCCAGCCGAAGGCCGACTCAAGGAGCACCCTACTGGCTGTAATAGCTCTGCACCTGGCCAAGAACTCAAGCCCGGGCCTTGCAACTCTCCAAGGGTCCCAATTGATCTGCACATAAGTTAAACAGGAAATGAATACAATTGATCAGCGACAGCATTAAAGCAATTAAAGGAATGCATGTTTAAATATGAGGATTTTAAGGCATACCTGTGAGGCTCTGAGATCGTCCAAATACAGTCTGAAGGCATTAAGATCGCCTCTTCCTTCCTTGGTCCCCATGTTCTTCTTGCTCCATATCAGTGCGCGGGGGAGGGTGCTCAAGTCGAGATGCTTGCACTTTGGCGGATACATCCGCAGGACTTCATAAGCCCAGAGCTGTTCAAAATTCAAGTGTATATATGCATCAGTCACAAGATATATGAATATGCTGATATGTATTCAAATAGGCTATTGCAAACAAATAATACAAGTGTAATAGAAGTTGTATTGTGTTATCATACCTCCCAGACTCTCCAGTAGCCAACAGTGCTCTGCTCTGTCCTCGACGAGTCACCCAGAAAGGCAAAAGCCACGCCAAGTGCTGCTCCACCCCAGTCGAAGCGTGAAGCTGTCCTCAAGTCTCTCAGGGCTGGTAGGTAGGACAAGTGCACCTTGCTACGCCTGCCTGGGTACAGGGTGGCACCGAAGAGGTATAGAAGGTATGCTCTGGCCATCTGCTCTTCTTCGTGCTTTGTGGTCACCTTCTTCTTCAAATACCCGATGAATTGCTTGTATCTCGCCATCCCCTCCTCAATTTTGGGCCCCTCACCCAGAAACCACTCTAGTGCAGCTCGGTCATTTTGAATGCCCGAGTCAAAAGGGATGGGCTCTCCTCCAACCCTCAGCCCTGTGATCGCCACAAAGTCTGTGGGTGTCACTATCATCTCCCCAAGCGGCATATGGAAGGTGTTGGTAAGATCCCTCCATCTCTTTGCAAGCGCCACCAACACGGCAAGGTCGTTCCTGCTCGGGGTGAGAGTTTGAATGAACTCCCCAAAACCTGCTGCATCTACCAATTCTCTCACCCTCGGTGGTAAGGCCTCATACAGCGCCAGGGACTTGCACGCGCCTCCAAAGCCGTGGATATCCCTCTGTCCTGCTCTCACCTATTTCAAGTGCACAAACAAGCAATAGGGCAAATGTCAGCATTCGTGGCTTTCATTTTCAAGTTCTAGGTAATCAATGCAGCGGTATAACAACGGTTCTTTGGTTCGAACTATTGCATGCATGGCCTACCAGGGTTTTGTCATCGTGATTTTGCTTCAGTGCAGTTGATACTAAGATGGTTGGTTCACGTTATTATTCGCATGGCATGCAATCCAAGGGTTCTGTTATCGTGACTTGGTTTTGTTTGAGGTTTTGTTTCATGCTCTTCTATACAACCTACTCAACATTCAAGTGAAAAGAAATTTAATTACAAAGGGGGGTTTTCAGAAATTACCTTAGACCAGGTGTTTGCAATGTGAGCCTCGGGGTCTCTCAGCACTACCTCGTCGTCATACTCTGTCCGCTGTGGCACGTAGGTTGCAAAGCCTGATGGTGCGAACAAGTGTGGTGTAAGAGGCACATACGCCTCTGCTGAAAAGTCAGGGCGCTTCAATTTCCCGGCCTCAGCTACTGTTGTCACTCTAGACCACTGAGCCTTTGCAGCGGCCCTCTCCTCGGCCTTCGCATCCCTCAAGAGCTCCTCTATCTCCTTTTGCTTTCTCTTGGCCCTCGCCACCGCCTCCGATGCAGCAATGGCCCGTGCCCGTTCCTCCTTTGCTTTCAACACAATCTCACCAATCATTGGATTATCCTCAAGAACCTTTGCCAACGCCTCATTGGGCAAGTGCTCGGCGACGCCGTATTTCGTAATCTGTCTATGGCTCGACAATGTCGCTGCCGGCCGAAACAGCACATCCTCCTCTCGGTAGGGCACTTCCGTGGTCTCCTCCCCCTCAATGACAGCCCCTTTGCCTCTCGCCGGATCCCTCGGGGGAGACTCAATCAGCCCAAGATCATCGCCCGCGGCACCACTGCCTCCGGCACCAACTGAACTCCCATCAACTACGGGCGAATCTTCCGCCACTGTGCTTGTGTCCACTAGCTCAATGCTGGACCTCACAGCCCCAGTCTCACCTGTCACGCGAGGCTCTGCCTCCGGTGCGCGATCATCGCTGCCCTGTCCTGTGACTTCTGAACTCCTCCCTTACATCGCCGAGCCTGCCACAGCCATGCTCGGATCCAATGGCTGGACGACGGGCTCCACTACTCTCACCTTGTCTGTCGCGCAAGGCTCTGCCTCCGTCGCGCGATGCTCGTCCTCGCCGCCAGTCTCCTGCTTTTGGTTTCCATTGCCGTCGCCGTCTCCTTCTACCACTGCACCTGCACTCTCGATTGACTGCGCCACTGTCTGATCCCCTGTTCTTGTCTCCATGGGTCCTCCGCGATCCTCCAAATGATCAATAACATCGCCACTACCACTCTCACCGTCGTGGTCCGCCATGTGTGAGTGGGCGAGTTTGGGTTTGTTGATTCTGGAAGAGTTTCTAGGTTTCGAGAGAGATTGAGAGAGTTTGAGAGTTTGGGGATGTTTAGAAGTTTTGAAACTGACTGGAAACCGCTGCTATAGCGTCCCCGGGAAGTTTAATGGCATGGAACAAGCGTAGGCCGGGTCTGGGCTGTTTCAAGACCTGGGCCTCTACAAAGCCTCCCAATTCCCTAGCAGGGCAGGCCCAATCATGGGTCCTTATTATGGTCTCAAGGCAATTTTTGAGGGCCATTTTGAATTGATATCTCAAAAATTCAAGTTATTTTGTATCCCCAGCAGTGGTTCGCCCGCACACGCATGAGGAATATTTCAATTCAGCGACGATCCATTCGTCCAATTTCAGTTCAACGACGGTCCATCCGTCCAATCTTCAATCAGCGACGATCTATCCATCCAATTTCAATTCAGCGACGATCTATCCGTCCGAACTTCAATCAGCGACGATCCATCCGTCCAACTTTCAAGCAGCGATGATCCATCCATCCAACTTTCAAGCAGCGACGATCTATTCGTCCAAACTTCAATCAACGATGATCTATCCGTCCAATCTTCAATCCGCGATGATCTATCCGTCTAATTTCAATTCAGCGACGTTCTATCTGTCCAAACTTCAATCAGCGACGATCCATCCGTCCAATTTTCAATCAGCGATGATCTATCCATCCAATCTTCAATCAGCGACGATCCATCCGTCCAACTTTCAATCAGCGACGATCTATCCGTCCAACCTTCAATCAGCGATGATCCATCCGACCAATTTTAATTCAGCGACGATCCATCCGTCCAGTTTTCAATCAGAGATGATCTATCCGTCGAATTAACAATCAACGACGATCCATCTGTCCAATTATCAATTATTCCCCGGGAGTGTTTGCTTCAAACGGCTCTTCACTCGTTTGGTGCACGGTATTTTTACATACGTGTCTGTATTTTCTATTTTAATCGGCTTTCAGGTGGATTTGGTGGGTGTTTAGAAATCTTTGACGTTACCTGTACTATTCAATGGTGCTCCGCGTGTCGTCAAAGAGGGACTACTGTAGACACCCCAATCTGAATCTCCTGATTGTTTTATAGTTTCTTGTTTCCCCGATGATGAATCCGATCGAAACGGACTTGAGATTGGAATGGATTGAGGTTGGACTGTTTGGAACCCCTTTTTAACCTTTTGAACCTCAAAAACCCTAGGTCAAAACCCTAGCGAAGGTTTGACCAGCGGGCGTGGATATGGAACCCTCGCGCGATGGACAGATTGCCAGGTGTTGGTCAAAGTCAAACTATTGACTGTTGACCCTCGAGCGATGGTTTGCACCCTCGCGCGGGCGTCCCACTCTGTCGCGCGATGGTTCTAGCCTGTCCCCATCACCTTTTTCCAGCAGGATATTATGATCATCAGGGGGTCTCTGAGCCTGTGGAACCCCGTTTTCCACCAGAACAGCTATTGTAGACTTCATGGTTGGCACCTCCCAATGTAACCACTCCCCCCACCTTGTTGGCCACCTTCTCCACCAAGCTAGGCTAGCCAGCCTTGTTGGCTGGGTTCTAGGCCTAGTTCTTCATCACCCCTTGGCCTCCCATTGTCCTATAAATACCCCTCATGCTTCCAAAGCTAAAGGGTTTCCAAAAATCAAGCAAGAAGGCATACAAACCCTCAAAACACTTGATATTCCCTTATCCTTGCCATCTCCATACACTCATTTTCAAAGCACAACAATACTCTTCAATCCATTTCAAAACTCCTCAAGAAAAGGTATAACGATTTACCTGTTTTTCTGTTTTGATCCCTGAGGGGGGCTGGTAGGGCCAAGGCTGGTAATCAATACCAGTCCTGGCCCTAAAGTTAGCAGGGTTACAAGAAACTGTGGACCAACAAACCCGCGCGCGATGATCCCAGAGTCTCGTGCGACAGTTCTGTTTGTGTGAGAATGGACCACGTCGGGATGGGATGTTGGTCATTTCTTGTTTTTATTATGTCCATAGTTGTTGTGAAGTATGTTTAGGCCTTAACTCGCTATTTTGCATGATAAAAATCATAGCTTAGCTTAGTTTGCTATTTCATTTGGTTTGGAATGCCCTTGGGTTGTTTCTAAGTGTGTATCAGAGGCCAAGCATGCAAAGCAATTCCTGAAAGTCCAGTCAGGACCCTCGCGCGAGTGTATCACTCTATCGCGTGACGGTTCTCTGATTTCCAGTGACTGCCCTTGCATGGCAATTAGGGCTTTGCCCCCTATTTGTTCACCCCCACTATTTAGGGGTTGTAATTCAAGTTAATTCATTTTATTTGTAATATTATTTTACGTTTCCGTACATATAAACTGCTTGGTTTGGCCCCCTAGGTGAGCGCTGGTCCTTCCAGAGCCCAGAAGGGGATAAGATTTAAACCTGTGGTGAGCGCGAGAGAGTGGGTGTGTCGCATGATGGTCCCCTTGCATGTATGTAGATCCATGCATGCAAAGTTGGCCATTGTGCATGGCACACTCATTTTGTGAGCAACTTTGTTTGTTTCTGATCAGAGGGTTAAGTTTGATCCCATTTTCATAGTATTCCATCCATCCATGTTTCAATTCAAATCACATCTTGCAAAATGTTATGGTTTAATCGCTGATTAATAGTTCCCCCGCCATAATTGGCTAAAAATTGGTTAATCAGAGAAGAATCGCAAAAATTTTCACAGAATGCCTAATTAGAGACCGATCTCCGGATTGGGTGAGAGGGTTGCCTTAAAACCTTTCCCCTCTCATAATCTGGCTCCCAAACCCAGATATGGTTATGACAGACTGGTTCTTTCACTTTTTCAAATCAAACGGCGCGGCAGGTGCTTCGAAGTACGATTCCTTGGGTGTCGGACCTTCAAACCCGAGTGGCGACTCTGTATTCCGAGCGTTGCTTCTCTGCTCGTGCTCCCTCGATTTTCGGGCCGCTTTGGCAAAAGGAACAGAATCCTTTTTTCCAAGGACATGCTGCCCACACAACACCTTTTAAACAGGATTCAAGATTCAAACGATCTGCATGACAGATTGATAAACCGTACGCGCTTCCTGGAATGCAGTGCGGCAAGAGTGACGCAATGATCAGGGAGGCTTCGGAGACCATAAGAGTTTCGGTTTCGGCCCCCATGACAGAGGAGGCCATGGCCTTGATGGTTGCCATGGTGGACAGAGAAGGTGGTGATATTGGAGGAGTGGTTGGCGACAATTGGGTGACGGAAAGCTCGGGTGCAATGGCGCCTAGGTTTAAGGAAGAAGCTTTGGGCCAATCAGAGGTTGCAGGCGGTTCAGAAGAGAGGGCGATAGAAGCCTTCGGTGTTGACGGCTCGGAGAGCATAGCGGAGGCCTCCCCTGCGAGACAGCCTCGGTTCGGTTTAGGGAAGGACCCTATTGTCGAGGATGAGCCGGTGAAGGTGTAGTCTTCATGGCCTATTGGAATGGGTTACTATTTGGAAATGGCGTCCCTTGAGGACCTAGTAGAAACACTATGAAGGGTGTCAGGATTGGCGGAGGCTTTAGTTGAGGCCTGCGAAAGGGAGATTCAAGATGAGCCCGAAACTAAAGCAGCGGGGGAGCCGCGGGTTGAGGGGGAGGCTGAGGGTGAGGTGGTCCCTTGGAGGACTGTTTTTGACTAGGTTACAGCGGTCCATAGTGGCCGAGGGGCTTACAACGAGGTAACCTACGTGCCCTTTTAGCACTTTGTGGTGCCTTCGCTTTTAGACGCTTATAGGATGGAGAGGCCTACATACGATGAGACCTTGATCCTAAGGGACCCACAGCAGCACCTTTCTTTATGACGCGATGAGGTATATTTTAAATATTTGCATTTCAATCATAGCGCGTTATGTTGTCATTTCCTCGCTTTGAGTATTATGCCTGTTTATTGAATACTGTTTACTCATTGCAACAGGCAATAACAATCTCGTGCTATGGTGGTGCAGCCGACGTGCCAATGTTTTGGGAGAGGCTCCCTGAGGCAGTGAGGGAAGCGGGCTTTGGAGAGTTCGTCGGGGTGCTGACACGGACGAGCAATGATCGCCAGGTGGTGAGGGCCATTGCCGAGAGGTGGTGGGACACGATAAATTTGTTCCACTTCTCTCTCGGTGAGATGATGGTGACGCCCTTGGACTTCTTGGCAATCACCGGCCTGAGGGTCTGAGGTGACCCTATCCCCTTTGACGCCACAACGGGAAGGGGTGCTGAATTTCAGAGGCTACTTCTAGGGCATGCACTGAGGACAGAGAAGGAGGATGCTCAATATGCCCAGCTTTTAGAATTTTGGACAGAACCTCCGGTGGGAAGAGTCCAGGAAGAGCAGATGGCTGATGCTTTTTACTGTACATGCTTGGCGCATCCCTGTTTCCCAACAGGCCCAACCAAGTACACCTTTCCTTCTTACCGGCGTCGAGGAACGTCGGGGAGATCGCCCGCTTTGACTGGGGTGGTGCAGCTTTGGGAACGTGCTATGCCTTCATGGGTTCTCTCTCTCGAGGAGCAGGGAAGAGCCTTGGCGACTACTGGAGAGTCTGGGAGGTACAAAAAAATTTCTATTTTGACTAGTTAGCCTTCTATTCGTCTATTGCATATCTTAGGCTAATTCTTGCTACTTTGATCTGCAGCTTTAGACGTACGAAGTACTTGACATGTACTCTCCCGAGACCATGTGCCCTGACGACGTGATACTCCTTCGAGCCCTACGTTTGTCAAGTATCGGAGAGTAAAGAAAGGAAAGGGCAATTTGAATGCCTATCGCCTCTTCTTGGACGAGCTGCGTCCCGATCAAGTATCAATGCACCTTTGTATGTTTGACACATGGTCTTCATGTGCATTTTAACCTGAATAATATGTTGATATTGCTTGCTCTTAATTGTAGGTCTACTAGCACATCTGGGACCGCTTTGAGATTCCATACATTGCTCAGAGCAGGGAGGTGACAAGGGGGAGAGTACTTTTAGAGTCCCCTTACGGTTGGCAGTGGTATCTGGGTGATCGGGTGTCTCGCTAGTCGTTGAGGTTGGATGCCTTTTTAGTCCCTGTGCCACTCCATCCTCTTGTGCAGAGGACGAACCTGTACACTCTGAGGGAGATCGAGTAGTTTACACAGCTGGACCCTCAACTGGAGCCCCTCTTTCAGGCAGATGCTGACTATGTAGAGTACCCGACTCGGTACTTGATGAAAGGCCTTGGAATACGCACTGCTTGGGAGGCGGGACAGCAGACGCAGGGTGGTTGAGGCGGTAGAGGTGGAAGAGGAGGAGATGGGGGAAGAGGCGGGGAATGTGGTGATGGCGCAGGCCAGAGCAGGGCCAGGTTGCCTGCGCTTTCCTGGACTGTGGATGTGGTGACTGCTCAAGGAGTCCCTGGCTTGGTGGAAGTCTCACGTCCGATAATTGAGCCTTCAGAGTTCCTTACTCAGGTATGACACGCTTCCAATCCTTTGGATATGCGTTATTGTCACTGCACGTCCTAATTGAGCCTTCTCACTTTGTAGGTGACTTTAGAGTTTGCTAGGGAGATGGCGGCGACTATAATGGGCTTGGAGTAGCTGGTGCGAAAGTATACCATAGGCCACCCCCACTTGTACTACCTCGTGCTGAAGAGACTATGGTAAACCCTTGCATTCTAGCTACTTACTTAACTTTCATTACCTTTACTCGTAATTATGATGCAAATGTTGTATGAATGCTTATGCTCTTGCAAGCTAGAAGAGGGGCTTCACAAGGACTACGTCGGAAGCCCGCTCGTATGCCTGTGCAACAGGCTTCTGTGGCTAGCCATTACGAGGAGCGGCCCTCAAAGAGGTAGAGGCCTTCACGCCTTACTGAGGAGGAGCCCAGCGCCGACTCGCAGGCGACTGAAGAACTAGAGGATGTCAACTTAGAAGATACCTCTGAGAGCACAGGGCACAGGACTACAGTAGTCCATGAGGTTGCCGCTTCTGAAATGGAGGAAGGTGCTTCTGAGGAGGGCGAGGAGGAGAGTGAGGACTGTGATGAGGATTGAGTTTCCTCTTTTTGCTTTTGTCTTTTTGGTGGGGCCTTCGTGCTTCCTTTTTAGGGCGTATGTTTGCCCCTGGTAGATAGGATTTTAAGTATTGGGCTTGCCTACCTCCTTTTGCTGTGTACTTCGACTCACGGATGCCATATATATAGAAATTGCTTTCTCATTATTCAATTTCCTTTATTGTTGCAGTAGAAAGAAAATTGAATAACTAAGACATTCATCGAAACGTACAACTAGCCATTGGTCATGAAACCATGTCCTACACATGCTTTATAATGAAAGATGTATTGACAAAGGAAGAGAAACCAAAGAAGTAGCTATATCTAAAAATTTATACAAACATCTTTATTACAAGCTCAAACATGACCATATACAATGATGATAACTTCCGAAACTTGTGGCACGACCCAAAAGTTTGACCTTACACTTGGAAACAAGGAGTTTGTTGACTTTGAAAGGTGACGACTTCAATTTCCGACTCATGACCCGAACCTGAACTTGGACTAAGTCAATTTTGGTTATTATGACTTGTGTGACTCAAGGGAATGACTTGAAACGATTAGAAACGCGATTTGATACTTTGTCACGGCTTAGGAATGGGATTTTATTGACTTTTCGTACTACGACTGCGAATTTTGAGAGTTGACTCGAAGTGAGACATCCTTGAAGTCCCAAAAACTTGTTGGAGTGTGCTTTGGTGGTTGGTGGTACCCCAAGATGCCCAGAATTCATTTCATACTTCTGCTGTCAAAAACTGCAAAAATGCAAACACTATCATGCTGCGCGGCGCTACAAAACGCCGTGTGTTATGTCATAAAGCTCCGCGGGGTAATGATGCTACACCCTGCTGAACTTCCGGATTTAATGTGCCGCGCGTTACTACAATATGCCGCGTGTGGTTATTTTCCTAACAGTTTGTAGTTTGCTCCCTCCCAAGACAGATTGCACGATGGATAAAGTTTGACTCATGCAATGGCATTTCTGAGCCAATGCATGTCTGCATTGTGCTTCTATGCTATGATCAATCCTTTTCCTATGCAAGACTCATGGAAAATTTGCACTTTTGGAAGCCGAAGGCTCTTTGAAAGTTGAAGTTGTCCCTTCCATTCCTCCTTTAAATTTAGATCTCCAACTTCAAGTTCCTCTCACCCCGCTCATCTCTCATCTTTTGAAAGCTCTCTCTTCCTTCTAATGGCTTTTTCGCTCACCGGCTCGCTTCGCCCATGGTTGGTTTCAATAGAGGGCGTCGATTGGCTCAAAGTTCAGGCCCATGGTCTCTACTCTATGAGGTATCTTCGCAACATCTGTCTCTGCCCCAAGCTTCTAAAGGCAATGGCGAGTTTTTGAGACCCAAAAGTCCATGTGTTCCGTTTCGGTGAGCAGGAGCTTTGTCCCACCATGGAGGAGTTTTGTGCATACCTTGGTGACTTTGGCTCTGGAGAGGTCACTACGCCTCCCGTGCGCGAGAACATTTACAAGGTCTTGGCCGCGGTTCTCGGGTTGAGTGGTGCTGCTGCCGGTTACTTGGTTAGCAAATGGTTATCTTAATACAATGCGGCCTATCGAGATGTTCTCTCTTCCTAGTGATCTTAAGGACATGACCTATCAATCTCGGCGCATGATCGCCCTTTGCATGTGCTTGCTTGCAACTAATCTTTTGGTTCCTTCTGCTGGCCACGCTAGCTCGGCCCTGGTAAGTGTTGCTGTTCAAATTGAGGCTCGAAAAGACGTGATTCCGATGGTTTTGGCCAAGGCTTTGATGGGTATGGACAAAGTTCGTTCTAGAGGGACTGAGACTTTTTGGGGGGCAGTCCTCTCTTCCTACAGGTAGGCTTCTCACTTAGCTCTCGTTTTTTGGGTTTTTCTCACGTTTTCATTTTACCTCAACACTCGGCTTGGCTTTCTACGGTTTCTTACTTGTGTTTCTCTTTTTTTCGTAGATTTGGATTTGTGACAAGGTGAATGTGCTGACCATTACCCCAGGCAATTGGGCGTACGAGGCTAGGCTGCTGTCTCAATGATGCTTTGAGTTTGCGGATTGGCGGGTTTCTGAATGGGTCAGCTTTTTCAAGCGTTTGGGGGCCAAGACCATTTCTTAGAGGTGCCCTTGGCTGGATATTCCTCCTATGAGAGTGCATTTCATAGGCCCTCAGTGGGTTGTCCTTACTGGCTTGGAGGCTTTCACCTTCTACATTCCCTACCGGATTTAGCGTCAGCTTGGCCTGAGACAAAAGGCGCCTACAAAGGTTCTGGTAGATGTCGTTTTGCCTCTTTTTCGCCACTCTGTTCTCTGCAACTACTAGCAACTCTAGAGGGCTCACGAGGTCACTGATGCTCATCCTTACCCATTTGTGGCGGCACGTGGGAGTTATCGAAAGTGGCTCAAAAGGGACATTGCCGCAAGGGCTAAAGCTCGAGGAAACTGACTCAATCCTACTACCCTGACCACAGAATAAATTGTGGACCCGCTTTCATCATGTTGCACTTTTATTTTCGAAAGTCGTGCTCAGCCTTATGTACTAGAAGCAATTATTTTAATAAAATGAGTTATGGAGGGTTTCCCCCTCTTTTGATTCCATTCTTTGAATTCTCGCAATTTGGATTTTTACTTTGATTGATTGTGACCGGGCCTCAGAGTGAGGCTACCTACGTATCCTTTTGGCAAAGGAATCAGGTCATAACGTAGTTCAAGGTAGGATTCGCTCTAGTTTTGACACTCTCCTTTTAGCGCTCTAAATTTTACCTAGCACCGGCCTTTCGGGTTTTCGGCCTAGCGAGCACATTTATTGCATGCCTTAACTTTTGCCTAGGATGCCCTTACAAGTTTCAACCTAGCAGGCTTTTTGCTCTAATTTTTGTCTGAGACTGCCTGCGCTTGTGGTTTACAGCCTAGCGAGCTTCTCTCAGGGATAGTAGCGCTTTAGTTGATCCAAGTTAACCAAAGTCGAGAACTCATTTCCATCCTGTAGGGAGGTAATCCCAAACAGGTATAACTAATGACCAAGCACGTATTATATGGGAGCACATGGTAGTTAGGGCAAGATATGCTGCCGATAAGGGTGGTGATTGGCAGTATGGACTAGCAACACGAGGAGTCATTTGGATGGGGTCCAAATGACAAAAGAAATCCGATGATAAAACCCAGTGACATGTGAAGTCACTGGTCAAAGCAGTCTGTTCGGCAATGGGGTGGCCGAGCAGAGGGAGATCCTTCAGAAAGATAGCTTTAGTGATAAGGCGGTAGGAGTATTCCGGAAGAGAAAAGAGATCAAGATAACTAAGGGAATAGTCCGAATATGGAACGAGCTCCACAAGGAGAAGAATCCCGACGAGTACGGGATCTCGGCTAATTGGGGAAGAGGATCCCGGGAGGCTGGGTTTCCTATACGAGTTAGGAAGCCTAGGGCAACAAGGATGCTTGGGCAGCAAGCATACGCATATCTATAAATACAACATAGACCTAGAAGAAAAAGGTACGCAATAAGTGGCATTGATTCCATACTTTCCTACTGATAATTAGGGTTTGATACAGTACGAGATACTAACTTAGGCATCGGAGGCCCTTTGCCATGAGAGGCAAAGGTGCGTTCACCCCTTATCTGTTTTGCAGAATAGGGTTCCGGCGAAGGCATTATGGTTCTGATCGAACAGTACGTGGAGCTGTTGCAAACCAGCGCTGTTTTGGGTACTGTTTGTTTTTTCCCACCTACACATCCAACTCAATGAGCTACGTAGCTTCTCTGGATAGGATGGTCTTGATGATATATGGCCCGGACCACTTTGGTCGGAACTTTCCTTGTGGATCGTAACTTAGGGCCCGAATTTCCTTCAAAACCATGTCACCTTCTGTCAAATCTCTTGGTTTCACCTTCTATTGAATGCACGCGCAATTCTTCGTTGGTACCCTTGAATGTGATAGAGAGCCCTCAGCCGGCATTCATCGAACAACATGAGCTCTTTGTATCGATTGCTTAGCCATTCTACCTCTTCAACTGCTTCGTTCGTCGATATATATAATAAGATCACCCCAAGCGTAGGGTATAAGCGTCCAATTGAAGCATAATAATCCGGAAGATCGGGATCGTACCCAAGGGAATAATTATACGGCTTTGCTGGATTTGTAGATGCAAGTACTGGTTTTCGGCCTTAAGACAGCCAACTTTGTTTTGCTTTTGCGGTGGAAAGTAAAAAGGCTAAATTTAACGAGAATAAACTAGATTAAAAAGCAGGTTAGGTCTAGGAATCACTAACACCCATGACTCAAGCGAAACTACATTTTTCACCCAAATACACGGTTTAAGATGCTCAACTAAGGCTCCTAATCCGGAAGATAAGATGGTTCGAAAATCAAGCTAGCTATAGAATTCATTTAGCAAACACCTCGAGCGACAGAGTTGCAAGCATCATGTGTGGTAAGTAGGCGATGCTCTTACCTACACGTGATCAAGGAGGTTAACACCTCGGCAATTTGACAAACAAATCCAAGCCCCACATCAATCTTCGACCCAAAGATTCAAACTTTATTGGGGAAAAATGCAATTTTTACGAGCCATGGGGTGCTAATCACCCCATGACCTAACCTTGAAAAACTACTCACACATAACTATGAAATTAAGAGCAAGCAAAAATCTACTTAGCAAATTTGACATAACAACACTAGAAGGAAATTGGATTAAAAGATAGATCGGGGTATTGTCTACAACTTTAATTAAGAGAACAATAGCAAAAACAAATTAAATAAGGCTGGAAATTAAATATAAAGTGCTGGAAATGAAGAACAATGAAGAACAAGCAAAAAGCAATTCAAATCCTATCTAGATCTAGAAAATGGGTACATTTCTGTCCCAATCGTGCAAAGGTGACATAACAGGGTATTTATAGGCCCCAAGCTCCGCGCACGGAATATTCTCATGGATGCTCTGAAGATCTCGTCTTAAGCCCCTCGGCATCGATGCAATGTATTTTCCTCCATCGATGCCGAACCCCTTAGCTGCTTTTCATGCTAACCTCTTAGGCATCGATGCAATGATTTCCTTCCCATCGATGCCTAACCCCTTAGCTGCTTTTCGTGCTAACCTCTTAGGCATCGATGCAATGTATCATAGTGCATCGATGCCGATGTGGTTATCTCCAAAACTTTGACTTTTGGTCTTTGCCTTGCCCACGCCTTGCGAGCCGTCGGGTCCTGCCTTGGCCACGCTTGGCTGCTGCTTGGTACCTCTTGGCCACACCTTGCTTTGCCTTGCCTCTTGATCAGCTTTGCCTTGGCCACGCCTTGCGAGCCGTCGGGTCCTGCCTTGGCGTTTGGCACTGTCGGACCTTAATATTCCGTTATTAGGCGATTTCCTACAAAATAAAACCAAAATACCACTCGAGCAAGAAAGCAATTAAAACAACTAATTTAAGCTATAAAGTTAACCAAATCTAGATACTAGCGCACCCTATATTGCATTATCGGGTGCTTATCACACCCCCCAACTTGAGGTTTGCTAGTCCCTAGCAAATAAAGTAACGAAAATTTAAAAACTAGCAACTTACAATTCATTCCGCTACCATAACTTAGAACATGGTCAACATTGTAAACTAGCAAGAGTTCAAACAATCCCGCTTTTTATTTCATTTCTACAATTCACACTTTCAGCATCCAACTAAACAGACTAAGTAACAAGCAAGTCTAAGAGCAAGCTAAAATGGTTTGTGTCCTCGAACAAAAGGAGGATACGGGACACAAAACCTGCGAATTCAGACTAAATCCATATCCACCAAAGAGAGTGCTTGATAATCAGGCAGTAGCGAAAAAGAAATACTATGCCTCAAACAACTACAGCACTTTATTCAATAGAATTAACAAACTAGCAGATGATTATTGGATAGTGAAAGGAAAGCATGCCATTCAACTAATTATGCAACTATCAGACAGTCAATCAAAATGGAATCCATACGCGCAAAGGATCAACTAAGGACTTTGTAAGCTTGTAATGACCTTGGTTTCAAAGAAAGAGTTAGCACAAAAATGGGCGACGGTCTATAACTAGCTCGGTCATCTACCCAAATGACCGCCGCCACACACAAAGATCAACCAAGTCAAGGGCCAACCCAGCCAAACAAAAGTACGAAGAAGAAATAAAGAGAACTACTAGATAAGTCCTACTAAAACTACTACCACCAACTCAATCACACCAAGTCATCATCCTCATGCGGCTTCTCATGGTATTGTGTCTCGAGCTCTCCCTTTTCATTGAACTCTTTCTCATCCAGAATGTATAATAGCACATATGTCAAAACAATCCTCTCATATCAAAGTATTCAACCCTCTTTCGAATTCACTTTTGCTCTTTCATAATATTTCTTTGATCTCTTTTCTTTTCTTCTTTTTGCAATACAATAGGGTCATTTGAGGTGAGATTTGTAGTGAGAGAGATATTGGAGCCAAATTTTGGAATTTTTGGAGAGGGAGATGAAAATTTGGGACTTTTGCTTTTGTAGTGGGAGAGGAGAGATAGAAAATCACATATCAATTCTTTGCCTTTTCACATTTTAACCTCTTCTATCACATTCACATCACCCCCAAATCTCCCTGAATCATTGAAAATCATTTTCACACAACCCTCCAAATCTCCTTGAATCATTGAAAACACATCCCAACAACCCTCCAAACATCCGGTCGCCTAGGTTAAAGCAAAGAATAGGAGAATAACAGGATGCAACATAGGATAAGGGGACTCATTTGTGGTATGATCATGCAAAGAATGCCTTGTATCTTCCCCTAAGTGCGCTTTGGATTCCAAAATGATTGAAAATCGACATTTAAACACAATTAGAGATGGACACACGATTATTCTCCTAACTACGAGCATTTTATTGGAAAGATGAGGATATGGACGAAAATTTGCTCAAAAACTTACTCAAAACTTAAACCGTTCAATTTTCAACTAAGCATGCAAATCAAGAAGCACAACAATTCTTAGGATTGCTACGAATTCTTGCCAACTAATATTTATTGAGCATGCAACAAGTTATGAAAAAGAACCAAAAATATGACAAAAGAAAGGATTGCAAGAAAAAGTCTTATTTATTTTTTAAATTTTTCCATTTTCTCATTTTTCTATTGTTTTTGAATTTTCAAATTTCTCAAATCACACAAAATGAAGCAAAAGCAAGCAAATAGCACATAAGCTAGCCCCTCCCCCCAACTTAAAGCGATGCTATGCCCTCATAGCATGAAGAACAAGAGCGAAGAGAGAAGAGAGTGCGCGAATGTACCGTCCAAGGGGAATGTCAACCCCTAAATACCTCGACCAAGTTGGAGGATTTCATGTCAATGTCTTGCTCCAGCCAGATTAGATGCTTCCAGGGTTTACTCCTTCGGTTCTGCCAACTCGGAACCACAGCTAGTCACACAGGCCCATATCCAAAGCTTTATTGGACTAATAACCGCGGCGCATAGCCGCACCCATGTTTAGGGCTCCTGAATGGCTCACTCACTCCGGCTTTAGATCCAAACTACCAAGGCTGGTGTGGTAGCACATAAACCCTGCAGAAGGCTTAAAAGAACGACTTTCCACAAGACAAATGACATTAGAAACACCGGCCCGTGTTATCCGGGTTCAAACCAAAACAAAATTAAAAGACAGAAAGTAAAGACAATACTAAAAACATGAAAGAGCAAAGAAATGCAGAAAAGTTAAAAACATGCGAAAACAGAATGAAATGCACCACCCGATCATCACGCGATCAAACGAGTTATACTTTTCTTCCCGTTCCTTACCGGTGGGGTATGAAATGGGTGGCTATACTAGACCGTCGAAAATGTGTTATGCTAGCGCCCGTAATAAAATTTATCGCTCGACCTCGCCAAACAATTAAGTCCAGCGTCCCCTACGATCAAAACAAAGCAAGATAGAATACAACCTAGCGTGCACTCTAGGCAATATCACACCTCACCCACAGACCTAAGTTGCCACTGATAGGGGCATATTCGGAGAGCATGGATCGTTACCGATAAACTATTACCAAGAAAAGCTAATGAAAGCCCTTTTTTCACTAACATAGGTGAAATCTTTTCGTGTGAAACATCTCCAAAACTTTATTCAAAACATGAAAAACAAAAACAAACAACACAAACATGCAAACAAACAAGCTAAAACAAAACTAAACATGCATAGCTAACTAAAACATGATAAAGCAAGAAAGGAAAAACAAGTATGTACAATATTCACAAGTTTTGCCCTTCGAACCGGAGCTGGGCACAGGATCCTTCTTTTAGTAGCGGCGTGCGAAGCTACATATACCCAAGTCAATGGTGGGTACCCCCTACCTGGGGGCCGGGTCCGACAAACAGTTAAGTTCAGCGGTTACGCTTTCGCTCCCCGTGCAAACATAAAGAAACAAGCTAATCAACCGTGTAAATTGGATCGACTAGCTCCTCATCCGGCTCTCCAACCTCGAAACTGCCGAGAAATGGTTTAAGCCTCTGTCCATTTACTTCAAAAGATTTACCATTAACAGGATTCACAACATTAACAGCACCATGATGGTTTTGAATAATTAGCACGCCATTGAGAATTATTAGAAGAAACAGAGCACTCCAAACTACAGTCTTTGCCAAAAATTGAACTCTACTATGCCACAAGATAAGATATTTTGAGTAAAGTAATTGCTGAGTTCGTTTTAAAAACTTAAGTTCCACCAAGTACATAGCCCAAACAAAATTAATTTTCAAGTAGTTGACAAAATCTACAATATAAGGATGATAAACCAGAAGAAAATCGTCAACACCAAGAAAATCAATTCGTTCTATGATTGGAAACTTCTCAAAAATAGGCCCACATGCATTTTGTTTTTCTATCAAAGAGTATATAGAATCTACCTCGCCATCCATTTCCTTAGCAGTGAGAAGATCAAGGCACGGAGAACTCGAAGGGACAATTGTAGCTTCCATGGGCTCCAACTCTTCAAAGATTGGTCCATAAGCATCTTGTTTAGCCAACAACGAATACAAGTAATCCACTTCGGCATCCATTTCCTTAGCGGTGAGAGGCTTTTCCAACGGATCTTCATAGTAGATGCCCGACATTTCAAACATGTTCATCTCTTGAGCAAGAAGTAATTCCTCTGGGGAAGGATCAAACGGGGGATCGAAAGAGACAACTTTAGCGGTGAGGCATCTTCCCCCCGAATCATCATATAGAGGGGGATCCACAAGAGAGGGAAGAACCTTCTTCTCGATCGATGGTAGCTCCTCAAACTTTAGGGTCCAAGCGTTCACAGCACAAGCTTCATCCCCATCAAGCAACGCATGTAAATAACTGACTTCAGAAGATTCGAGAAATTCAGCCTCTTCGGCTGTAAGAGCAACTTCCAAAGGATCACTATAAAGCAACTCATCCACATGTTCCTCCGCCAAAGAGTCAATAAAGCTCACTTCATTCACATTCTCGTCATCTCCTATCTGACTGCTCACATTGAATACATTGACCTCCATCTTCATGTTACCGAAGGTCATGTTGAGCATTCCATTCCGGCAATTGATAACTGCATCTGCTGTGGCTAAGAAAGGTCTCCCAAGGATCACCGGAGTAGAAGCAACACAAGAATCAGTCGGATTTGTATTGAGAATCACAAAGTCCACTGGATAGATAAATTGACCCATTTGTACCAAGACATCTTCCACTACCCCTCTTGGAGTGCGAATGCTCCTGTCAGCTAATTGAAGAGTGACTCGAGTAGGCTTCATCTCCCCCAACCCAAGCTCTTGATAAACAGAAAATGGAAGCAAGTTGACACTAGTACCAAGATCAAGCAGAGCTTGTTCGATACGCTTTCCTCCAATGGTAATTGAAATAGTAGGACTCCCTGGATCTTTGTACTTCGGTGCAATGTTCGTCTGAATGATGGAACTCACTTGTTCAATCAGAAATATCTTCTTTTGGACATTCAATTTCCGCTTCCGAGTGCATAGATCTTTAAGAAACTTAGCATAAGACGGAATCTGCTTGATGGCATCCATAAGGGGAATGTTGATCTTCACTTGATTGAACAGCTCATGCAACTCCGCATTGAGATTAGGTTTCGCCAAAGCCTTCAAGCGATGAGGATAAGGTGCCGGTGTTGGAACAACTTGAGGATCCGGTACACTTTCCTTCTTCTTACCCTTTTTCCTTCTCCTTGTCTTCTGAATCCTCCTTACTTGCATCTTCGTTGGGAGATTCCTCAAGGATTGGTGTTGGAACTGAACAATCGATAGGAGTAGGTAACAAAGTAGGCTCCGGAGGCATCTTCACTTGATTATCCACAACCTTCCCACTTCGAAGAGAAATAATAGCCTTTGCTTGCTCGGGGAAAGTCACCGAAGAGCTAGCAAAGTGAACACCTTGAGAAGTTGGAGCGGAAGTCGTTTGGGGATTAGGTTGAGTCTGTGTTGGGAACTTCCCTCTCTCTTGTTGTAACATCCCCACAGTTGTTGTCAATTTACCCAACTAATTTCTAATATCATTCATCATCTGAGTCTGCTGCTCATTGATAGCAGTTTGGCCTTGCAAGAGAGCACTGAACTGATCTTCCCAAGAACGCTTAGGGGGTTGTTGTTGAAACTGAGAGGGTTGTTGAAACTGAACAGGTTGTTGCTGAAATTGGTTTGCATGAGGGAATGGAGCAGGAGGAGCAAACCCTGGCGGACCTTGAGCTTGAGGGAAACGGAAAGCATTCTGAGGTTGCTTCCAAGGCAATTGAGGAGCGGGAGGTTGAACTTGAGAGGAACTCCCTTCATTAGACTGATTCCAACGGAAAGCCGGATGTTGACGTGTCCCCTGATTATAAGATTGAGAATAGGGATCAAAACGTTGAACTGCCTGAACCTCTTCTGGAGCAATCCCATTGATTACGTTCTTCAAAGCTGGAATATTAGGACAAGCATCGGTAGTGTGCCCCACCATCTCGCAAATAACACAAACTTCCTCAACTTGGCGAACCACCTTCACTTCTTGAGACTGAGCACTCTTAAGTTCCAACTTATCCAACTTACGGGCAATCTCCTCCAAACGGGTTTCAAAAGCTGTATGCTCCGCGATAGAGAATTTTCCTGAACCAGAAGGCCCCTGATTGAACATCGCCCTATCTCCTGGGTCTGCAAACTGCCAAGTCTGAGTCTTCTCAGCTAGTGTCTCATAGAAATCCCAAGCATCCTCTGGAGTCTTTCCCAAGAAGTCACCTCCTCCCATAGTATCCAAAAGCTGCTTGCTCTCTTGAGAACAACCGGTGTAGAAATAATTAACTCGAAGATACAACGGGAAGTTTTAGTGAGGAACCGACATAAGCAAATCCTTGTAGCGCTCCCAATACTTGTGATAAGTCTCCCCATCCCTTTGTTTGAAACTTTGAATCTGATCGATAAGTAACTTTGTCCTGCTGGCTGGAAAGAACTTCGTAGTAAAAGCATCCTGAACTGCTCCCCAGTTGCGCAACGATTGAGGTTTGAGAGAATTGAGCCACTGTTTCGCTTTGCCCTTGAGAGTGAATGGGAATAACTTCAAGCGAGCTTGGTCAAGTTGCCCCTGAATTGTCACAAAAGAATGCAAGATGTTTTCGAACTCCCGGAGATGCAAATAAGGATCCTCCAATTCTCGCCCCCGAAACTCTGGAATAATACGAAGATACTCGGCCTTGAATTCAAATGTGTTGCCAGCAGTTGGAACCGGAATAACGATAGGAGATACTTGTGGAGCCCTTTCTGGATTCAGATAATCACGAAGAGTACGAACTGGAGCTTCGTCGGCCATTGGGCCTTTGCGATTGCGATTTCGATTAAATCTGCGAGGCGGAGAGTGGGCAGGATACGCCCTGACAATGCTACGGATTCTCGGCGGAGACGAAGAACGATGAAGCCGATTGGAAATTGGGCTTCGGTACACAACAGACATACACAAGCAAAATCTACCAACTAACTAATTAACTACCAGCAAACTAACAGACTGGAGGGGCTAGACCCCCACCTCAACTCAACAAACAGAATATGCGAGGGGTTATGCCACCGTCTCGGCTCAGCAATGCAATCAAATAAAGCAAGGAAAACTAACTAACTAACTAGATAGCTCAATACTTAACCGGGCTTCGTTACACCTCAGGTTTGGCATAAGACCAGGTTAGAGGTATCCACCAAGCTAAATACGACCTATAAGCAAATTAAACTACTAAACTACTTAAGTTACTAAACTACTAAAAGAAAGAGGCGGAATACTCACAATGGTGTGTCGAACCTCCAAGAAAAGCCATATAAAGAAATCCCCGGCAACGGCGCCAAAAATGCTTCATTCGTCGATATATATAATAAGATCACCCCAAGCGTAGGGTATAAGCGTCCAATTGAAGCATAATAATCCGGAAGACCGGGATCGTACCCAAGGGAATAATTATACGGCTTTGCTGGATTTGTAGATGCAAGTACTGGTTTTCGGCCTTAAGACAGCCAACTTTGTTTTGCTTTTGCGGTGGAAAGTAAAAAGGCTAAATTTAACGAGAATAAACTAGATTAAAAAGCAGGTTAGGTCTAGGAATCACTAACACCCATGACTCAAGCGAAACTACATTTTTCACCCAAATACACGGTTTAAGATGCTCAACTAAGGCTCCTAATCCGGAAGATAAGATGGTTCGAAAATCAAGCTAGCTATAGAATTCATTTAGCAAACACCTCGAGCGACAGAGCTGCAAGCATCATGTGTGGTAAGTAGGCGATGCTCTTACCTACACGTGATCAAGGAGGTTAACACCTCGGCAATTTGACAAACAAATCCAAGCCCCACATCAATCTTCGACCCAAAGATTCAAACTTTATTGGGGAAAAAATGCAATTTTTACTCGAGCCATGGGGTGCTAATCACCCCATGACCTAACCTTGAAAAACTACTCACACATAACTATGAAATTAAGAGCAAGCAAAAATCTACTTAGCAAATTTGACATAACAACACTAGAAGGAAATTGGATTAAAAAGATAGATCGGGAGATAATAAACAACTTTAATTAAGAGAACAATAGCAAAAACAAATTAAATAAGGCTGGAAATTAAATATTAAGTGCTGGAAATGAAGAACAATGAAGAACAAGCAAAAAGCAATTCAAATCCTATCTAGATCTAGAAAATGGGTACATTTCTGTCCCAATCGTGCAAAGGTGACATAACAGGGTATTTATAGGCCCCAAGCTCCGCGCACGGAATATTCTCATGGATGCTCTGAAGATCTCGTCTTAAGCCCCTCGGCATCGATGCAATGTATTTTCCTCCATCGATGCCGAACCCCTTAGCTGCTTTTCATGCTAACCTCTTAGGCATCGATGCAATGATTTCCTTCCCATCGATGCCTAACCCCTTAGCTGCTTTTCGTGCTAACCTCTTAGGCATCGATGCAATGTATCATAGTGCATCGATGCCGATGTGGTTATCTCCAAAACTTTGACTTTTGGTCTTTGCCTTGCCCACGCCTTGCGAGCCGTCGGGTCCTACCTTGGCCACGCTTGGCTGCTGCTTGGTACCTCTTGGCCACACCTTGCTTTGCCTTGCCTCTTGATCAGCTTTGCCTTGGCCATGCCTTGCGAGCCGTCGGGTCCTGCCTTGGCGTTTGGCACTGTCGGACCTTAATATTCCGTTATTAGGCGATTTCCTACAAAATAAAACCAAAATACCACTCGAGCAAGAAAGCAATTAAAACAACTAATTTAAGCTATAAAGTTAACCAAATCTAGATACTAGCACACCCTATATTGCATTATCGGGTGCTTATCATCAACCTCGCATTTAACCATAGTTCGAAGATATGAAACCTCCAACTCAATGGGAAGTATAACCTCCATACCGTAGACCAAAGAGTAAAGAGTTGCCCCTGTTGGCATACGTACAGACGTGCGATACCCCCATAAAGCCAACGGCAACTGCTCATGCCAATTTCTCGTGGATTGGGCAGTCTTTTCTAGAATGGCTTTGATTGTTTTGTTAGGTGCTTCCATGGCTCCATTGGTTTGTGGCCGATAGGTTATTGACTTGTGTACCTAAATCTGGAATCGTCCAAGACTTCCCTGACTTGCCCCTTAAAATGAACTCCATTGTTCGACACGAACGCCTGAGGGACTCTATACCGGTAGATGACATTTTGCTTGATAAAATACGCAACTTAAACCGCGGTCAGGGAGGCGTAAGAAGTAGCTTCCACTCATTCTGTAAAGTAATCGATAGCAACCAAGATAAACTTATGTCCGTTGGATGCTGTTAGCACGATCCTTCCAATAACATCAATTCCCCACACTGAGAAAGGCCACGGTGAGGTCATTTGATGCCAGCTCAGATGGTGGGACATGCGTGAGGTTAGCATGGATCTGCCATTCGTGCCATCGTCGTACATATTCCACACATTCTGTCTCCATGGTAGACCAAAAATATCCCTGCCTTAGAATCTTCTTGGCAAGCATCATGCCGTTCATATGGGGGCCGTATACCCCTTCATGAATTTCTTCCATCACCCTTCTATCTTCCGTACCATGGATGCATAGTTTGTGCATGCCATAGTGTGATCTTCGATACATGTTTCCTCCGCAGATGACATACTAAGCTGCCATCCTCTAGAGAGCAATTCAGTCTTTCCTGCTTGCTTCAGGGGGTATTCTCCTCTTTCCACAGATCTCCAAATGTCATAATACCAGGGGTGACCATCGTCAGGCTCGTCAACAACCAGGACATGCTAGTACACTGGTGCATCCCTTTGCTCAATCACGATAGGCCCTAGTTTCACACCGATAGGAATGTCAACCATGGATGCCAGCGTTACCAAATCATCTGCAAATTGGTCTTTGAGCCTTGGGACATGAGTAAATGTTACCTTGTTGAAGTGAGGGATAAGATCCTCAAGATCCTGGTGATACGGCTTCAACTTTTTTTTCTTGACTTTCCAATTACCGTTAGCTTGTGACACAACCAGGTTAGAATCTCCCACGACCTCCAACTTTTCTATACCAATCTCAATGGCTGCTTTCATGCCTACAATGCAGGCTTCATACTCTGTCTGATTGTTGATGACTTCAAAGTTTAGTTTGAATGCAAGCGGAATGTGCAATCCATCAGGCGAAATCAACAACACTCCAATTCCAAACCCTTTCTGATTAGCAGCTCCATCGAAGTATAGTCCCAAACATCCTCAGCTATAGTCATTATGTCTTCATTGGGAAACTTAAATTCAGCGTCTTCTCCTCTTTCAACTGGGCAATCAACTAAGAACTCAGCAACAGCTCTTCCTTTTACAGACTTCCTAGTGACATATTTTAATTCAAACTCAACTAGCATTAGCAGCCATCGTGACAGCCTTCCCGTAAAAGCCGGTTTCTCAAACAGGTACTTAAGGGGATCCATTCGAGAAATCAACTTCACCGAGTAGGCTAGCATGTAATGTCTCAATTCCTTAGAAGCCCAGATGAGTGCCCAACATGTCTTTTCCAACGAAGTGTAGTTCTCTTCGCATCCGACCATCTTGTTGCTGAGCTAGTAAACAACCCTTTCAACCCCATCATCTCCTTCCTGTGCTAACATGCACCCCATTGCGGACGGGGTGACTGATAGGTTTAGGATCAAAGGTTTTCCTGCTATGCGCGGTGTCAGCATTGGCAGATTCTGTAGATAAGCTTTGATAGCTTCAAAAGCTTTCTGGCAGTTGTCGTCCCACTCAAATGGTACTCCTTTCTTAAGTAGGCAGAATATTGGTTCACATGTCGAAGTCAATTTAGCAATGAACCGGCTAATAAACTACACCTTACTAAGAAAACTTCTTACGTCCTTTTCAGACCGCGGTGGCTCCATTTCCAGAATAGCCTTAATCTTCGAAGGATCAACCATTCAGCGACAAACGTGGTTTTTCTCCCAATCTTCTGGGGCCATGAGGATTTGATTGTAACCTGAAAAGCCATCCATAAAAGAGAGCAAAGCATGTCCCGCGGTATTGTCAACCAATACGTCAATATGTGGCAGTGGGAAATCATCTTTCAGGCTTGCTTTATTTAAGTCTCTGAAATCAACGCAAACCCTAATTTTGCCATTCTTTTTAGGGACGGGGACAATGTTTGCAACCCACTGAGGGTATTCGGTTACCATTAGGAATACTGCATTAATCTGTTTAGTGACCTCTTCTTTTATTTTAAGCACCCAGTCAGGTCTCAAGCGCCTCAAGTTCTGTTTTATAGGTTTTGCATCGAGATAAAGGGGGATCCAATGTCCCACAATCTCAGGATTGATTTCAGGCATATCGGCATGTGACCACGCGAAGACGTCCTCGAATAATTTAAGCAAATTTATGAGAACTTGACGCTCTTTTGCGGATAGCGAGGAACCGATTTGGATGATCTGGGGATTTCCTTCATCTCTCAAATTTATTAAAACAACTTGTTCTTTTACAGGCTGAACATGCCTTTCATCTTCCCTTTCGACTAGGGATCGAATTTCTTTAGGAATGTCCCCATCGAAATCGATCTCTTCATCATGGAGGTCGACACAATTTATTTCAAAGTAAGGGGCGTAAGCGGAATCAGATTCATTTATTTCATCATCAACAAAGGCCTCGAGGACACCATACACACGAGTATACTCAAATTCAAAATACAGACCATGAGGAGTCAGGCCAAGAGGCACCGACTCAGACTTGACAGACTCAGATGACTCGGACTCAGACCCATGGCATGTCGCACTTGGTATGAAAGTCCAATGCTTGTAATCTCCAACAGCATCTCCGTGATGAGTGAAGTTGGGTCTTCGAGGTCCTCCTGCCCTAGCATCAGCACTTCAGCTTCCATGACTGTACCCATTGGTTTGTCTTCCTCGAATAGGATCGCCAAACTTCCCATGTCAAAGACCTCAATCCAATCGATTGTTTTTTTCTATCCTTTCGCAATCTCACACTTTTCTTTGCTTTCCGGCCAAACATCTTTGGCAAATATCTCAAATCTTGGCAGCAGAGTCTTGGCTTCCCTATCCTAGAATGGTTCTGGCTGACCTTGGTAGGCCTGCTTCGCTTTCTCTTTAACGAAATAGTCCTCCAATCTATCCTCATTTTTCACTTTCCTGTCGCCTTAGGGCAGATAACCAAGACCGGTTGTGCGCATCAAAGTTCCCATGGCTTCAAACTTTGCAGGTCCTTGCAGATTCTTTCCTAGTCCCAGTCCTGGAATGTAGGACATCTTCTTCATTATCTTTATGGCGACATTGCTAATGACAAAGTCATTATCAATCCTGACCGAGAAGATAGAATTGGAAGTATCTAGTGAGAAACCTCCCAGAGCAATGTCTTCTTCCCCGTGCTAAATTTCCAAAAGTGGGGCATTGTCCTCAGGGGCGCACGAATTCCAGAGTCCCCGTGGATGGTGAGCATTCTTGTCTTAAGCCCTGAATGGATTTTCTGATGAAGAGTGGAGGGCACAACCATGATATTTGGTCGATGCAGCCAGGGCTTCCCCAGGAGCAAGTTGAGGGAAGCGGGGATGCTTACCACGTGAAACTCCACCTCAGTCTGGTATGACCCGAAGGTCATAGGAAGCATAAGGGTTCCGATTACATCTCGACGAGTGTTGTCATATGCTCGGACCTTGACTTTTGATGGAGTGCAATCCTTATTTTTGTACCCCAAGCAGTAGGCGACACGGAGTGGGCAAACGTTGATTGCTGAACCATTGTCAATTAGAATCACGGGAACCCATTTGCCATGGCATTTCAAGGTGACATGTAGTGGCCTATTATGGTCAGTTCCTTCAGCGGGCAGGTCTTGATCGGTGAAGGTTATGGCATGCTTGATGGTTATGGTTTTAATGAGTGCCACAAGCTTATCGAGGGTTATATCGGAAGGAACTTTCAGGTGGGAAAGGGCTTGGATGAGTTCGTCACAATGGCGGGTGGAGTGAACGAGTACATCCCAAACAGACATTTTAGCCTGAGTCTGCTTAAGTTGTTGCTTGATCAATCCTTCGGGGTCTTTTTCAGGATGGGAAGGTTCTTTTGCTAATGGAGCAAAGGGTTGGAAAGTGTTTTTGGTTGGGGTAGTGAGCAGGTTGGAAGGCTCTTTGGCTAGTGGAGCTACAGAGTTAGAGGATTCTCCGGTTTGGAGGTTAGGGGGTTGATAGACACGGCCACTTTTGGTTAGATGGTCAATTTGGCGGTATTTTGATTCCTCACTCCATAAGTCAACAAGAGCCTTGCGCTTGCTTCCAATGGTGGTATCCTGGAGGTTAGTAGCCAGATCGACGATAACCAAATATTCCCAAAGGTCCTCAGGCTTCCATTGCTCAGCTTCCATCATTACCTTGTTCACAGTCCATTCCTCGTTTCCTATTCTTATGTTGACAATTTCAAAGTTCGCCCATGGATTTTGCTTCGCCCCTGGCTCGTCTTCCCATAAGTTCATCATGGCGACGTTAGCATCCTTAAGAAAAGTGACCGACGGCTCTGATTTAGCTTCATCCACAATGTAATCCATTGGGTTAAACTCACTACTAGTTATCTCTTCCTCAGACTCTGGGGGCCCTGAATTCAAGTACCACAGGTTGAGGTGCACATTGTTGTACAAATTATCAATGACAAAGTCATTGAATTGGAGTAGTCCGGGCGAAGTGGGGCAAGTTCTGGTCAATTGTAGGGTGCCATTTCGGGTCGGTATTCCTCAACAAATATCATGGGCAAAGAGAACATATCCAGCGGGTCATCTCTAGCCAAAAGTTCCTACGCATCTGGAATTGGGTCCCACTCCATCCAGGAGCTTCTTGAGGAACCTGATAATTATCGCTCTGGCCTTCCAACATCATGTACAGGGAGAGTCCGTCGAGAGGTTCTGCCAATCAACCTCCCATCCAGGCTCGAATGGGGGTTCAACAATTCTTTGGAAGTTGGCAGCTTCAAATTCGTCCCAATCAGAAATCAAATTTCCCCATGTATTCTCCCATTCCCATAGAAAGCAAAGAGTAGTTTCCTCGGAGATTTCTACAATAGGTTTTGGTTCAGTGTCAGAGACAATGAAAAGGGTTGGATTGAAATCTTGGGTGGCTGGGTCATTGGCTGAGGTGATTTGGTTAATACGAAAAGGGGTATTGTGTTGTGGCAAAGGGTTTGACATGGTATTTGGTTTGTCTGAGGGAGGAGTGTCAATAACCTTACTGTCAATGAGATTTTGGATCTCATGACGAAGGCGAATGCAATTGTCATTGGTATGGTCAGGCATCTGGTGGAACTCATAGTAGACGTTTTGGTTTAGATTTGGTGGGATGGTCTGTGGTGGTGGGAGAGGTTTCAATACCCCAATCTCTGTAAGTTTCTTAAGTAATGTAGACCTAGGGGTGCTGAACTAGGTGAAGGCTCGGTTCTGGGATTTTGGTTTTTGGGAGATTTGGTTAACTTCTGCTGGTTTGACGGATGAGGTTCCGGCCTAGTTGGTATTTCCAAAAAGGATGTTGTTGTTGCTAGAGTATGCCCTTCTAGACTTCGATCCAGTTTCCTTTTTCTCCAAGGTGCCGTCTTGTAAGGCCTCTTCCACACCCAACCCAGAATCATAGAATGTTACAAAATTCGGGGTAGCCTGAGAGAGAACGATGTATGGTGCGAAGGAACTTGTCAGGTTCTTTGTTATAATTCAAATTTGTTCCTTCAAATCTGGCTTGTTCTGCATTTGAGCAGCCTTAACTCTCCAACGCTTCACGAAATTAGCGAAACTCTCTTTCTCGCCCATCTTGGTACTCTCTAGTTCCCTCGTGGTCATTTTTAGGTCAACATTGAAATCCTATTGAGATACAAAGGCTGTCCCAATATCTTCCCAAGTCCTTTTCTTGGACGGCTAGAGAGTAAGGAACCATTGTAGGGTTCGGCCAAACAGAGACTCATCGAACAATTGTGCCATAGCTTCCTTTTCAATTCCTCGCATGGTAAGAGAACCAACATACCCCTAGAGGTGCACCTTTGGATCACCAGTGCCATTGAATTTTGCAAAGTCCACGTGTAGACACCCCAATCTGGGCTTCCAGATTAGTTTACTTACGGTTTCTGATTCCCTGATGATGAAACGAATCAAGAACACCTCGGGAATGTCAAGTGTTTGAGCTTTGAGTGTTTGCAAAATCCTTGAATCTAACCTAGCTAAGCCACATCAAAAAGCCAAAAATCAATTGTTGCGCGAGTGTTTAGAACCATCGCGCGAGGATCAGGTTGCCAGGTGTGGTCAACAGTCAAAGCTTGACCGTTGACCATCGCGCGCCATGGAGAACCCTCGCGCGACAGTTTGGAATCATCGCGCGACGGTTCTAATCCTGTCCCTATCACCTTTTTCAGCTAGGCAACTTAATCACCAAGTAACCCTCAGCCAGCCTCGTGGACTGGCTGAGCTCCTTTCTTTACATCAGCCAACCTTTCCAAAGGATGGAGTTTGGCCACCAAGCCAAACCAACCCTTGTTTGGTTGGTTGTTTTTCCTCCATACACCATTTACACCCCCTTCTCCTATAAATACTCCCCCATTGTCTCTCTTTTAAAAGGTTACAAGAATTCCACATTCAAAGGGTCATTACTTTGTACTCTTTTAAGCTAATAAAAGAGATACAAAGACAACCCAAGAACATAGCTTGTTCTTTCTCCTCCATTACTCATAACAACTCAAACACCTTGTTCAATCTCAACCTCAACTCAAAGCTCAAGCACTCTTTCAACTCAAGTTCAAGCACTCTTTCAAACTCAACCAAAGGTATAGCATACCTACTGTTTTCTGTTCTGATCTCTGAGGGGGGCTGGCAGGGCCAAAGCTGGTAATCAATACCAGTCCTGGCCCTAAAGTCAACAGGGTTACAGGAAATCGTAGACCACAAACCCTTGCGCGACGGTTCTGAATACTCACGCGACACTTCTGTCAGTTTGAGAATGAACCACGTGGGGAAGGGGTTGCTGGTCTTTGAGTTTCAAACATAGTATTTACTGCTTTAAAGCTTGACACACTGTGTTGCATGCTAAAAATCCATAGTTTAGTTTATTTTGCTGTATTAATTGGTTTGGAATGCTCTTGGGATGTTTCTGAGTATGTTTCAGAACCCTAGGCATGCAAAACAATTCCTGGAAGTCCAGTCAAGAACACTCGCGCGAGGTTTCTAAACACACGCGCGATGGTTGTTTACTTTTCCAGTAATGGCCCTTGCATGGCAGCTAAGGCTTAAGCCTCTGTTTATTCACCCCCACTGTTTAGGGGTTGTATTTCAATTCATTTGGCTTCTGTTTGTCTTAATTTGTAATAAGTAGTTACATTCCAGTACATATTAAACTGCTTGGTTTGCCCCCTGGGTGAGCACTGGTCCTTCCAGAGCCCAAAAGGGGATCAAAATTCAACCTGTGGTGGGTCACGAACGCTCGCGCGATGGTTTAGAATTGTTGTACGATGGTTCTTTGCATGCACGTAGATCCACGCATGCAAAGTTGGCCATGATGCATGGCATGCCTAAACCTTGTGTAGTTTTGAGGTTTCTGATCAGAGGGTTGGGTTTTTCCCATTTTCATAGTATTCCATCCATCCATGCTCAATACAAGCACATCTTGCAAATCTTGTTACAATTTTAATCCCCGATTAGCTGTTCCCCCGCCCTAATTAGCTAAAATTTGTTAATAAGAAGAAGAATCACATGTTTTCAAAATGCCTAAGTAAGGACCGATCTTCGAATTGGGCGAGAGGGGTGCCTTAAAACCCTTCCCCTCTCGTAACCTGGCTCCCGAACCCAGATATGGTTATGACGGACTGGTTTCTTCACTTTTTCAAATCAAATAGCGCGACAAGTGCTTCGAAGTACGGTTCCTTGGGTGTAAGACCTTCAAACCCGAGTGGCGACTCTGTATTCCGAGCGCCTGCTTCTCCGCTCGCGCTCCCTCGATTACGGGCCCTTGCATTTTGAAATCCGGAAATTCCAGGGCATGCTGCCCACAGTGGCAACTCTGCTGGGGATTATCAAACCAATATTAATCCATACTTAGAGTTTAATACGTTTGTGAACAATTCCTTAAAAAGTCTGTCAAAACGGTGAGCTTCGCGCTGCCGAAGGTTGGAATTGTGATTTAACAGGACCCCGTGTCCGGCCAATCTGATCCGGGACTTTTTCAATTGTTCGCTTGTGTAGTTTCCTCTAAAGATGGACTAAATAAAGTGAGCCAAATTTGAAAAGGCATTTTGTGATTTTGTGATTCTTCTTCTTCGTAATCGATTTCTAGCATATCATTTGCATCGATGTGGGATAAGTCTCGTTGGACCGTTTTGGCAATCCGGCACGGTTTACCGGAGCCCGAGGACCCCGAATGACTAACAACCTTCGACGATAATGAGTCATGCTACCGTTTGACTGTTGCTCAGCGAATCGCGGGCAACGGGAGGTATATCTGTGGCCCTAGTCCGAGGAACCCGTTACGAACCAAAACCGGACTTTGCATGTACAAAGCACTAGAACTCTCCAAATTAGGACAAGTACCTACAGGGTAAGATCTACTTACATCTAACCCTTGACTGTTTATGTGTTACTGCTTTTCCTATCGCATGCACTGTACATACATTGTTTTGCATAAGAGTATGCTTAAGGCAGTTCTTTCTTTCGAGTTTGTCTTGCGCTGTTTAAGACGTTGTTGGACCCGATGAGGAGTCGTTCATTCTGTCGAATGTTCGTTATCAATCGCAAAGTCCTTAGTTCAATGAGACTTTGAGAAATCAAAATTTGCTAAATCATTGTGTAACGCCCCGATTTTTGGAAATAAAATCGAAGGCATTTCAGTATTTATTTCTGAAAAAAATTCACTAAATTAAAGTTTAAAATTCAAAACAGAATTCTTAACATCGAGATCTATTTATTACAAACCACTAGGGAAAATACTAAAGAAATAGTTTTTGGGATAATAAGATAACAGAGCCAACTTCTAAGTTTGATACGGATTCTATGCGCACTCGGGTTCGGCTCCCACATCCTGATTCTCCTCTGCATAGAACTGTTCGCCTTCGGGATTTTGTGTCTCTTCCTGTTTTTGTGCCATCGAGGGATCCTCTCCATTATATCCTGCATACTCTAGCAAATGGATCGCCGAAGCAATCGATTTGCCAGGATACAGACGTATCCGTGAGTGATAAATCACCCAGTAGAATAATCCAACCCAACCACCCCTCTTAATTTACAGCTAGCAAGTAAACAGGATAATAATGATACGAATAAGTAAAACAGAGATTTTTCACATAAACCAGTTCATTACTATCCATTAACCTGACGTACGATCTAAGATCTCCCCGCGAGATCTTTCCTCCCCAACCGTTAGCCATGCTCGGTCCCATGAGATCACTTCTCTTTGCTGTCGTAGATAACCTAAGTTACGATACAACAACAAGGGGGTAGCTTATCATGCCTGAATCACAACTAGGGTTCGCTTATCTTATACACCACATTACAATCATCACTGGACACACGCCAGTCTATCAACTCATCACTGGACACACGTCAGTCTATCAATTCACTACTGGACACACGCCAGGACATCAATTTGTTCCACTAGACTCTCGCCAGGACATCAATTTGTTCCACTGGACTCTCGCCAGGACATCAATTTGTTCCACTGGACTCTCGCCAGGACATCAATTTGTTCCACTGTCTCATCAAATCACAACATCGCGCCTGCAGGCAACCTCTAAACAGAAATAAACTTCACAATTTATCCATTACTTAACATCGTGTACGTGATTTCTATTTCGCATACCACCCCATGTCCCTAGGGTCCAATCTAACACTCAAATGAAATCTCGATACAATATCAATCACAATAATAATTGAAAACGAATAACAGACGGATCGAAACAGTTAATAAGCAATGCAATCACATAACTTTTTATGACTGGGCCGTTGCCCTTAATCTCGTATGGTCACAAAGTCATTAAGAATGTAAGAATTATTTAATTAAGATTTAAAAACAATTTTCTAGACTTTTGTTAATTAATTATAAGTAATTAAGTTAATTAAACACTAATTAAATACATTAATTAGGTAAAAATATTTAAATAATTATCGTAACATTAATAAAGGTCCTAACAGTCCCTTATAATAAATTTGAGTGCTAAAAGTTGGGTTTGGATGCTCACGGAATTATTTTAAATAAAAAGATTAAATTAATAGACAAAACAAGAATAAATAGGCAATAAATAATTAAATAATTGGAAATATATTTATATTTACAGAATATCATTCTAGGGCTGTACAAAGTCTAAATAAATTAATTCGGAATTTTAAATCTCCTTTATAATATTTTATAGCATTATTATTAAGAAACAATTCTTAAATAATAATAAATAGTAAATAAAATAAATAAAATTTTATTTTAATAACATATCACCTTTGAACTGTCAGGAGTCTAATAAAAATATTTTCGACATTAAAAATATTTTTTGTAAGGTCGCTATTAATTTTCGTTTATAACTTTAGTTAAAATTTAAATAAATAGCTAATAATATAAATTAACTATGAAATCAGCAAGTTATGATCTTTAACATGTTGGGAGTCTAGGAAAAATAGGTTGGGGATTTATAGATTAGTTTATAAGGTCGCATTGATTTTTAGTTTACAAACGATTACACAATTACGAATAAAAATTAAATAAATAGAAGATTAAATAAAAAAATATGAAACTAACAAGGTATGATCTTTAGAGTGTGGGTAACCTAGGAAAAATAGTTCGGGGGTCAAAAACTAGGTTCGGTGTGTCGAAAACGAGGTTCGAAGCAAAACAGGTCAAACCGCAAGGTTTGACCGGGCATGACCACGCGGCCACAAGGTACGTGGCCTGGTTCTTGCGGCTGAAGCAACCCACAAGTTGCGGCCGCGAAGTCCAAGGCAGTTTCGGTTTTTTTGGTTTTTCAACGTGGTTTTCGATGCATGAGGGTACGGGGCCTATTGGGTTACGTCTATAAATCATAAATATACGTAGAGGAAGCTTCGGATTGAATTATAATACCTCGAATCGGATTTAATTTGGTTTCGATTGAAACTTGACAATTTAGGAAGAGAGCTTCGGGTCTTTTGATCGGGAGACCTTGGGGCCGAATTGGTTGATGTTTGGCGATACTAGAAGTTGTAGGAAGCAATTCGATCGATCAATTTGAGTCTCGGAAGAACGAAACGACAAAACCCACTTTTCTCTCTCTTTCTTTCTCTCTCTAAAAATCTATGGAATGAAGCTTGGTTCTCTCTTGTTTTTCTCTCTTTTCTGACTCCGTGGGAGGTGGTGAATATTGTACGTGCCCTAGGGTCGGAGTAGTAATGGATTTATAAGAGAATTTTGAGGTAGAAGGATTAAATTGAGTCCTAACGAAATTGGGTTTCAGGATGGACGAATTGGGCTCGGCTTTAGGGTTACGGAGGAGGTAGAGATCGAGTAGGAGTGGGGGAGGGAGAGATGGAAGAGTTTGTGTGCATGCATGTAAGTAAAATAAATAGGATTAGATAATTGTTGGTTTTTATCTAACAAAATAAATGTCTTTATTAAAAAGATATAATTAAGAAAAATAATGCTATTATTATTATTAAAGCTATTAATAATATTATTTAAAAAAAATTACGGTCGAAAATCCGGGTTGTTACACATTGGCTCATGTCTTATTGAGGATTCAACCGACAATAAAGAACCACAAAGTATTGATGTTGTGTCACTGGTGCCACCCAGATTGAAGTGCGTTGTCACTATACACCACGTTGTTCAAGGTTAAGGTGTAATGTCATCAATGCCGAGTTGTTTCTAATTCAAAATTGAATCTTCAAAAGGGACTAGACGAAGATTTAGTTTATTTTGACATCTTTTAAGATCAGTTTGATCTATTCAAAGGATACATCGTCGAAAAAAAATCTGAGGATTTTGGCAGTGTCCGAACATCATCGTCGAAAAATAGGGTGCTTGATCCAAGCACCTACACACACCGGATGCCGTTGATTTCCGCGTGGGCCCCCTCGGTTTTTTGTTTTAGAATTTTTGGACGGCTCGGATCGGCCGTCCGGTGGCCGGAGATGGCCGGCCGGCGCCGTCGGTACGATCTCGGTATGGGTTTGGTCGGTACTGATATCTTTATTGCAAGAAAAATGAGAATATGTGACGAAATAGTGGTGAGGAAAGTAGATTTCGTCTCCAAATATACCTATTTTGTGAGGAAAATATATTTTCGTCACCAATTAAGAGGGCAGAAAATTTTAAGGTGAGGAAATTTTATTTTGTCACCAAAAACAGTAAATCAGTGACGAAAAAATAAATTTTGTCAGCAAATGGGTGGACAAAAAAATATAAGGTGACGAAAAAAAAAAATTTGTTACTAATCCGTTTCCTCTACATATACTTGCAACAATTACGTGACGAAATAATTCCTCACAAAAGGAAATACTTTGGGTGATGAATTCTTTTTTGTCTTCCATTTTAAAGAGGGAATTTAGATGATTAAAAAAAAGTAGGACGGACATGGCATAACACAACACGGTTCTAGTCGGGCACAACACGGCACGACACAACACGGTTCTCGTCGGACACTGCATGGCACAAGCAGGGCCGGCCCATGAGTAAGCCCCACAAACCCTCAGGCTTGGTCAACCCCCTGGCTGGGGCATCCCAAAAATAAAAAACTTATGTTAGATATAAATATAAACAAGCTTCCACATTTGACGCAAGGCATTCGCTTGGTGTTATGGGCAACGCATGTTGTCAAAGTTCCAGGTTCGAATCCTGGTGGCCCCCGTACTTTCTTTTATTTATTTTTTTTTCATTTTTGTTCTAACACTTTTTGTTGCTGGTGGCTCCAGCTTATTGATTTTAGCAATGAAAGCAGCTAGATTAGGATCTGTTGCTGACGTTTCTTCTTTGAGTTGCTCAAACTGTGAAGGAGGCCTAGTCTGAAGCTTATCACTAATTTCCTACATAGTTTCCACCATCATGATCATGTCCTTCTGCATGGATGCAACAGAAGCCTTGAGTTGTGCGTTGACATTGGCGATGGATTGTTTGAGTTGGGTGTCCAAAGCAGCCATTTTCTGCCTGAGTTCTTTTACCCCATTTCCTTGGTCAGCCATCGATAAGGGATTTTCGGGTGGTATTTCTGCTATTGGTTCTTGTAATGTTTCTGTTGATAGCTGTCCTTCCTGCACTACCCGAACATCAAACAGTAAAGTTCCTTTCAGGGTGTCTATGCAAACCAGTCTTTGGAGTAGACGAAACCAATTGGGTACAGCCTCTTCTCGTAGACGACAAATGTTTCAGAATTGGCAATAAAGCAAAAAAAAGGAGAAACTCACAACTAATCATGGATACTTGCCCTACCTTCTACATGCCTCCTAGAAACTAAACCTACGACCTACCGTGACTTAGATCTCACTTTAGGCATTTGCACAGAAGATTTCCGAAAATCCAGGTAAGTACTGTCAGACAGGTTAAATTCCTCTAATTGGCGGAACCAGAGCCAATCTCCTTACCTCGACCATCTGAGACAAAGCAATATGACTACCAGAATCTAGATAAATACGCACTCAAGGTTAGATCCGAATCAAGGGAGCCATTCGGGCACGACAAACACCGAAGGTATCTTAAACTCCATGGATTTATAGTCTCCTAAACTGACCAAAAAAACTTTAGGTTGCCACCATCCTAAGAGCTATCTGACACATCCTTTGTTTTATTGAGGTTTTGGGGAACTTCAAATTAAACTGTACCTTTTTCAGAAAATAACAAAGACATGATATTTCAAATGGGATATGAAGCGCGAAACATTGTATTTGATTTGAAAATCATCCATCGAATACCACGTCTTTGCTTTAATCCCGATCATGGTTCTGGTGCAATTTCAAATTCCCCAATCGTCAATCCATCAAAGGTTTTAAAAAACGTGCATCCTTAGGGAGCACGACTCTTCATTGGGTGTTAGCAACCTTCCGAAAACGGGGGAAGATGAATAATCCTAAGGGAATCCTATCCTCTAGCCTGCACGAATGCATTGACGAATGGATGATATGCATGTACAGAAAAGAAATGCACATAAATAGGATATATCACATAAGTCTAAACCATGGGTTCCTATCTTAGTTGGGAAGGTTCTATGGTTATGTACAAGTGTGAAAGGCAAGTTTTGGTCTCAACCGGGTTCCCCGGACTAGAGTCAAGATGTTCCTCCCATTGTCAAGTGTATTGCGAGACGATGGTCGAGCAGTACAATGACTCATCATGGTCGAAGGTTGCTAGGTATCCCGAGAGAGCTTGTCACCGGCTAGTTGGGCAAGATTGGCAAAACACACTAGCGAGGCTTGTGCGGTACAGAGTGTAAAGGATAAAAGAGTTTTATTTTCCAAAAGATATTGAAAATCCCCTTTTGAAAATAACTTTCAAGCTTGGCTCTCGCAATTATTCAACTTTTTGAAAAAAAAAATGTAAGTTCCAAAGTTTCGAATAATAATGTTCCCCAGCAGAGTCGCCACTGTGGGCTCCCCAACCAGCGCGCCCTCGAAGAGTCGCCACCTGAATTTTTGAGATGGATGATCTGAGAAACCGAGAGTTTAAAAAAAGGCTTTTGATCTAGCGAAAACGTTGAGACTTTGGGTCCGGGAACCATGTTACAAACGGGGAAGATTTTATTGAAAAAGCACCCCGCTCGCCCGTCAAAGCTTGGCTCTACTAAACATTTTCAAAAGGGGAAAACTTTGAATATCCTTCGAAAAATTGAACTCTTTAATAAGCAAGTAAAAGGGGAAGGGACATGAGAGAATATATCACATTGGCGTGCTCGTGGTACTTACTGTACAAAATGATGAGTGAATGATAATGTCCAGAATGAGAGAACTAGCTAGTAAACTGTTCAGATCATGACCACCCTCACAGCCTACCATAATGCCGCGCACGGCTTTATGGTACACCACGCGGTGCACCTACCCTACTACCGGACCATCATCAGTACCCAAAACGACGCTCGGTGCATTGTATATCCTGTACGATACTTTTAAAGACATCCGGCGGTATATAACTCTTGACCCATTTTAGAATAGTACCATTTCTTCAAGTGATGAATATAAAACGCCTCTTGATGCATTTGATTGCTTGGCATGATTAAGAAAACTTCATTTAGAAAACCAAAATATGGCTTGTAGATATGGTCTCATTCTGAAATGCATTGATGACAGTATCTCAACAATACAAGCGGGCCTGTTGATGAATGGCTATGATCTAGACAGTATGAACAAATAAACAGTAAACAATGAAACGCTGCGCGCTTGGACATACTACACCGTGCGTTTTATTATAACGCCGCACGGTGTCGTATGTCCAGTGCAGCAACCATTTTAGCTTAAAAAAATGATTTTTTATAAGTTAGTACTTAACCAAAAGGGTTAAGACTGACGACAGAAAAGTCCCCTTACGGCCAGGACAGGGCCCAGCCTAGGGAAATTTGCTTTTTACCTTTGATCTTGAGCTTGAACGAACGTGGGTGGTTGTAGATGAAGGCATATGGATGTGTAGGTATGTGCGGTTGTCAGGTGTTTAGGTGGGTGGAGTCTTGAAGTTAGTAAAAGACTAAGTTTTGATGAGAAATGCCTGGAGAATGTTTTTTTAGAGCAACTTTCTCAAGGTCTGGGAGTAGAGAATGGGAGTAAAGGCAAGATGAAAGAGAGATTAGGGGCCTTTTTCACTTGAGTGGGGGGGTGTATTTATAGGCAAGAGCCAAGGATTATCAGTGCAAATGGAGGAAGTACTTTCTAGGCCGGCTAGAAGTGCTTTACCTGCTAAGCCGTTTTATAACTGTGGCTCAAGTGGGCATGGCTGACAGCTTTACCTAAAATGCCGTACGGTTGACTTCATGACCACATACGGTGTAACAAATTTTATTGCACTGCGCAGTGTAGAATTGTTCTGTGCGATGTTCTAGGTTCAGTTCAAGGCTTTTGGGCTTTTGGGCTATAGAAATGCACATCCAAGCTCTCGAAGGTATCGTTTCTTTTATTTCATCATCAGGGGATTTAAAGAACCTCCGAGGTCTGGATTGGAGTGTTTACAATGCTTGAGCTTTATTTTTACTAAAATATGTGGACAAAACCGTAATCGATCTGCAAGTCACAGATCGGATTGGAACCGAACCGTAGGACTTTTGGTCCGGACACGGATTTCATTTTGTAAAAATTGTGACTAGCGGTTCGGTCCTCGGATTCCTAAAAATCCAAACCGAACCGAACCGCGAACAGCCCTAGTGTACTATTGTAGAGGAGCTGGCGGGGCCAGAGAAAAACAACAATTTTCGTTGGTTTAAGGACGGGTGTAGGGTCGTCGCAGCCCATAGGCATGGGTGACTTTTTAGAGATGGCAACTGTTGAGGACTAGGCTAAGTCCTTATAAGCTAAGCCCGGGCTGGTGATAGCTATGCTTGCGGCCTACGAGGCGGAGTTACTAGCTGTGGTGGAGGCCAGGGAAAAGGAGGGCCGCCGGTTTGACAAGGAGAGCAAAGAGGTTTCTCGGAGGACAGTGGTTGACGAAGCGGTCCTAGCCTTTAGGGGCCAAGGGCCTTTTAACAAGGCGACCTACATGCCTCTCCTGCACGTGGTGGTGTCGTCCCTTCTGGAGGCTTATAGGCCGAGGAGGCCCACGTATGATGAGGCACTGGTCTTGGGGGACCACCTACAACATTTGTCCGAGCGACGAGCCGAGGTATATTTCAATATTTGCATTTAAATACCATGCCTTATGCTTTACAATTCCTTGCTTTGATTATTATACCGCTTGCTAAATCTCCTTATTTATTGAAATAGGCGATAGTAATATCGTGCTACGGGGGCGCGGCCGATGTGCTAAAGTTTTGGGAGAGGCTCCCTGCGGCAGTGAAGGGTATAGTGAGGGAGGCGGGCTTTGGAGAGTTCGTCGGGATATTGATGAGGGCGAGCAACGATCACCAGTTGGTGAGGGCTCTTGCCAAGAGGTGGTGGGACATGACAAACTCATTCCACTTCACTTTCAGTGAGATGACGGTGACGCCCTTGGATTTCTCGGCAATCACCGGTTTGAGGGTCGAAGATGACCCAATTCCTTACAATGCAGAGATGGGGAAGGATGTGGGTTTGTAGAAGCTTCTCCTGGGGTACGTGATAAGCACCTAATATTGTATATGTTTGGTGTGCCTAGTCCCAGTTTATTTCGTGTTATCTTTGGTTTTTATAGTGATTTTGCGCGTAAGGTGTTTCTTAAGTGTTTCAGATAAACCAGTGGAATATGCCACATTTTGACCCAACTTTAGCCCATGAGTATGCCAAGTGGAGGAGGCAGTGCCATGTCGATATAGCAAGGCTTCGGAGGCATTTCGAGGGCCGTCGGGCTGTCGGGGCGTTCGTCGGGTGCCAAGGAAGTCAAAACCTGGATTTTGCAGCATAATAAGGCGGTATTGATACAAGCAATTTTGTGTTATCGATACCATAAGGAAATAGAGCATTTGGGAATAATCCGTAGGAGTGATGTATCGATACAGACATTTTTGCCGTATCGATACGGGTGTTTTTCTGCAAATCTTTTCTGCGTTTTGGACTTTCCACTTATGGAATGTTTTCTACTTTTGGTATGTTTTCAGATATTTGGCTGAGAGAGGGGGCCACTTTGTATAAATAAATAGGGCTACCCTCTCTTTTCTTTTCTCTCTCTCATTCATTACACCTTTAAGTCTTTTTAATTTTAAAACTCCATTAAAACTCTTAAGCTTTTGTGTTGCTTTCTTGAAGAACACCTTTAGGTATTAGTCATTTATTGTTTTCTCCTTTATTAATGTTGTAGCTACGGTTGAGATCCTCACTAATACCAAGTTTATTTCCATTTTCGTCAGTTAATCATGTTTTCTCTCTTAAGCATGCTTTCTAGTCTTTTCGCTAAGTGTGAGTAGTTGTTCGGCTAAGTCTCGGGCTACTATTTCCCAAAGACTTAGGTGGTTATTTGGTTCTCAACCTTTGGGCTAAAAATCATGGTTTTCGGAATTGAACTAACCTAGCCATTTTGATCTAAAGGAGGGGTGTTAACTCCTTGGTATGGTATGGTGTTTAGTCAAGCGGTCTTGGCAAGTGACATACCGAGGGCTCGTGGCCTCCTACGTGTTAGATACATTAGCAAAAATAGGTTGGTTTAGTTCCGTTTAATCACATCTTTTGATAAACGTAGTCATTAAAGCTAAATCTTTCGGGCGTGAGCACATGGTTGTGTCTCTCGTTTGAGTTGTAATTGAGAACCGGTAATGGCCTTTGTCAAGGCATAGAAGATCCCTAGACTTGCCTCTTTTCGTTTATTAAAGCTCATTTCTAGTCTTTTTCATTATCGTTTCCACCGTTTAAAGAAAAACCAAGTTGGTCGTCTTAAACGCCAAAATCCACATATAAAACCTAAATTCCGATTAAGCTATGTTCGATTCTCTGTGGGTACGATCCCGCACTTTCGAAAATTATGCTATCGACGATCTAGCCCTACGCTTGGGGTTTTAAACCTTATATTTGAAGGCAAAGGTCTTTTCAGTTTAAGCAGTACGTGCTGAAGACGAAGAAGGATGATGCACGGTACTCTCAACTTTTAGGGTTTCGGAGGCGGCCTCCAGTGGGGAGAGTGCAGGAGAAGCAGATGGCGTGGTGCTTTTTGTTGTACGTATTCGGTGCGTCCCTATTCTCTAACAGGCGCAATCGGGTACATTTGTCCTTCCTACCCACCCTGCGGAACGTCAGGGATATAACCCGCTTTGACTGAGGCGTGCAGCTTTGGGGGCCTGCTATGCCTTCAGGGGGTCCCTTTCCCGTGGAGCGGGGAACAGCCTCGGCGTTTACTGGCAAGTCTGGGAGGTATAACTCGAACTCTTTTTTCTTTATTGCAAGTTAGCTTTCCATATACTTTTATGTAGTTCGTACTACCCCTTGATACTTTGAACTTTGCAGCTTTGGACGTACGAGGTGCTAAACATGTGCCCTCCTGAGACTTCTAGCCCTAACTTTGTGATACTCCCTTAAGCCTTGTGCTGGGCGAAGGAATATCACGGGGCGAAGAAGGGAAAGGGCGACTTGAATGCCTACCAGCTTTACTTGGACGAGCTGCGTCCTGACCAAGTATCAATGCTTCACTAATCCTTCAATTCATACTTCTCATCGATGTTCTGATGTTGTTTGCTTATGATTGTAGATCTACTGGTGCATCTGGGACCGCTTTGACATTTTGTACCTCGCCCGGAGCAGGGAGGTTGTAAGTGCAGGAAAACGAAAGAGCCTTTGAACGGCACAAGATCGTAACGGCTACTTCAGACTCCTCGCCGGAACCCTAGCACACCGCCAGAAGTGAACCTGTACAACAAACAAAGGGTGAGCGCATCTTTGCCTCTCGTGGCAAAGGCCCTCTAATGCCTAAATTAGTGTCACGTACTAGCTGAAAACCCTAATTCTCAGTAGGTATAGAACGTATTGCCAAGAATTGCGTACCTCAACCTCTCGGTTTGCCTTATATTTATAGATCCACACATGCTTGTTGTCCAAGCTATCTCGTTGCCCTAAGTTTCCTTTCTCATATTGGAAACCCAGAATATCATGGATTCTCATTCCCTTAACTGTATATTACTTTAGACCATTTAGGAATTCCTCCCATAACTGGCCGTACATCCCATTCCCGTTGGGTATCTTGTCCAGATCTTATTTCCTTACTGAGTATTACCATTTCTGGAATCCTCTGGAGCGTGCTCTGCTGCCTCCTCCAGAATGCTGCTCATGTTCGGCCTTCTCATTGCCGAACAGCCTGCCTGGACCAGTGACTTCACATGTCACTTGTCCTTCTTCCAGGCGCCTGGTCCAACAACTCCTCATGCTATGCTCTTTAGACCGGGCCCTTGCTCGGGTATCTTGGACCAAAGACTTCTCATGTCTCTAGTCCTTATCGTCGTTCACCGTATTGCGCAGCGGCTGCTCTGATTACATTTATTCCTTGGCCCCTCGTACCACATGTTCGGGCCTCTTTTATACCTGTTCGGGATTACCTCCCTACAATGGCTTCCCAGCTATACTCGTTATTTTCTCTTAATATGACGAGCAAAGCTCTGAACCCCGAATAAAGTTATTTTGCTCCTGCACTCTATTTATCGTTGCTGCTGGAACTCTCTTCATTAGTCCAGGCCAAACGTCTCATCGTTTGGGCTGGGTAGGCTTTTCCAACTCTTACCTTTACACACAGCACTCATTGTACTGCTCGCTTTAAATGCGGGCAGACGTCGGAACGCCCAAACGACGTTTAGGGTGACGTTTCTCGTATGCCACCCTATATGTTAGGGTATATTTGGATTTTCATCCAAATTAAAAACCATTTTCTTTCTAAAACTCCCCCTACAAAAAGAAGGTCTGCTCATATCCGCCATTGGAGCACTGTTCACCATCCCGTGGCTCCCCTCTTTCTGCGCTAGAGTCTCCGATTGTCACCCTCGTAAGTCACTGCTCCCCACTTGGCTCATATTTCTCGTTGATTTAGGCGTTCTCTAATTGCACCACTCGTACTCGTAGCTTTATTCTGCACCACTCCCGCTTACAAATGGGGAGATTTAGACGCTACTGCAACACCCCTCAAGCCATGGTCGACTTTAGATCTCGCTACGAGATCCCTGACAATGTGGCCACTGCACTCGCCCCTGAGGATGCTATTCGAGAGTGCCCAGATAACGACACTCTCCACATCCCGATTGTGGCCATCGTAGAAGGTGGCGTTAGGTTCCCCCTGGCCCCTTTACTCCGTCAAGTTCTAGCCCATTATAAGCTTTCCCCTTTGCAAGTATCCGCCAATTTTTTTAGGGTCGTCATGGGCATACATGCCCTAAACTAGATGCTGGGTAAGTCTCTTGGCCTGCACGACATCCACCATCTTTACAGTATCTCCTGTACCGGAGACGCCCTAACCTATTACTTAAAGAGTAGAGATTCTAGGAAGAGACTCGTGCTTGAACTGCCTGACTCTGCTCGTGGGGATGACGATGACTTCCTCATCGTCACGGGAAATTTCGAGCCCAGAGACGAGGATGGTAGAGTCATTGGCTTTCACGCGCCCCACAGATTTGGCACTCCACGTTAGTTCTTTTTCTCGTAGAACTCCTTTACCGAGCAATATTTCGTATTGCATCTCCAATTGTTCGTTTTACTGACTGCTAGCTTCCTCACATTTTGCAGCTACAAAAGTCAACCAGAGGTACAACATTATTACCCCTCAGGTGCACGTAGCTGACATTAACCGTGCTCTTGCCTTCAACGGGCAAGGTACGTGTCTTGCAGGCCGAGCAAGAGCAGCACAGGTTCTCTTGAGCTACAGGGCTTCGTACGATGGTTTCATTGATCGGCGGATCCGAGCAGCCGACAACCCCGTAGTCTCTGATCCTCCCGTTCAACATCCCGAGCAGGAAAGAAAGAGGCATTCACAGACTCCTCTACTCCCTAATGAACCCATTCAGCTTGCCGAAGAAGCATCTTCATCTTCAAGCAGTTATTCTCCATCTCCCCCACCTCGAGAAATGAACCAGCCAATCAACCTCAGCAACCTGCTTACCATCCCAGGAGCCGGCCGTGGAAGAGGCTGCGGCGCTGCTCGTGGCCGTGGACGCTCTTAGAGCCCGGCACCGTCTCATGGCTGCTGAGGATCAGCTCAATCAGACGTTCCTCTAGGCTTCTCTCCCGAGGAGATTGAGGCCATTCATCGCAACAAACGCCAACGGCTGGAAGCTTCTACGGTCGAACTGCCTTCAGCACAACTCTCTACACCCTCAACCCCCGTCTGGGCTCCCCAACTCAAATACGGCAGCCGGCCCGTCACCGTCCGCGACAGTGTTGAGTCTGAAGGGATAGCTCTTGCATTGTCCCAGGCTTTCTTGCTACCTGGGGACATGCAGAAAGAAGTTTCCTGCTCCCCTGACAACCTCCTTGGCTCGTTTATGAGCCACAGTGCTAAGGTAAACCTGTCGTGCGTTCTTAGTAATGATGTGAATCACACTCCTTTGTTTTTGCCTAATGCTGCTTTGTGTTTAAAACCTCTAGGCAATGCAGAAGATGGTAGCAATGGCACAAAAACTTGGTCAATCTGAGTCTCAACGTGCCAGATTGGCTAGTGAAAACGCCAAATTGCAGAATACCATCATCAGGCTTGAGAGAGAGAAAAACCAGGCCCGTGGGACTGTGGACGAGCTGAGGAGCAAGCTGGAAGGAGCCGAGGATAGCTTAAACTAGATTCTCACAGAGCTGGAGACGAGCAAGAACGAGGCAAAGACCGCCTACCAGCAAGGCTATAACGAGGGGATCCACGTGGCCATTGAGAGCTACAAGTCTCAGATACCTATCATTCAGGACCAGATCTGGGACGCAGCTTGGACCACGTGCCTGACAAAGATTGAGGCTCTTGAGTCCTGCCCCCTTTGGACCAACAGAGACCTTCCGAGCACCCAAGTTGTTGTCAACGAGCAGGAAGAGGATGAGGAAGAAGAAGACAATGTAGAGGGAGAGCCAAATGCACAAGTCGCCGAGCAAACGGGGAATGACGCCGCCGCTGCTGGAGATGGCACCAACCCTGGCTAGAAGGAAGCCAGTGGTGGTGCTCCTGAATCAACCTCGGCGGTGGGAGACACGACTGCTCCAGCCTCTCCTCCAACTGCTCCTGCCTCCCCCATCATCCAAGACCTGACAGTTGAAGAGTAAGTTCTGTGATCATGATAGTTGAACTTTTTTGAATCAATTTTTGCTGGCCCTACGTGGCACTTGGTACATTTCTTCATACTCTATTACTGGTGGTTTGGCCCTTCGTGGCATTTTGAATGTTTTGGGTGGCCCTGTTTGGCCAAAACAATTATTCTGCTTGGCCCTTCGTGGCCTTTATCACTGCAGGTGGCCTGTCTCATGGCCACTATCTCTCGTGCCAAGTATTTTCGTACTTAGCTTTATGTGTGCATATTTACGTATACTTCTTAGGTTTCATCGTGCTTGCCAACGATTCAAGGGGATTTGTATTCAGATTGTACTTTGCAGGTTCCTCGTACCTTAGAATGATGCTAGATGCATTTGTAGTTTGTCAAACAATACATGTACTCGTATGTGTTTAGGGTCTACTCGTACCCGAGCAAACTGTTAAGTATATTCATACTTAGATAATGCTGAAAGTTCATGTACACAACCCAAGTGTTTCGCACTCAGAAATTTTCCCCAGTATATTAGTACTTAGGTTCCCCAAATGTGTTCGTATTTGGCCATAGTAATCCTGAGTTTATTCGTACTATGATTGTGTTGCATGTTCACGTATGCATGCCCGTATAAGTAAACAAGTTTACTTGTACTTGGAAATATCCCAAACATATTCGTGCTTGGGGACAATGTGCATAGTCTCGTATGCATTCTGGGTATATTCGTACCGGAGCAAATGGTCAAGTATATTCATACTTGGAAATATTCCAAACATATTCGTGCTTTGGGACAGTGTGCATAGTCTCGTATGCATTCTGGGTATATTCGTACCCGAGCAAATGGTCAAGTATATTCGTACTTGGAAATATCCAAAACAAATTCGTGTTTGAGAACAGTGTACATAATCTCGTATGCATTCTGGGTATATTCGTACCCGAGCAAATGGTCAAGTATATCCGTACTTGAAAATATCCCAAACATATTCGTGTTTGAGAATAATGTACATAATCTCGTATGCATTCTGGGTATATTCGTACCCGAACAAATGGTCAAGTATATTCAAGCTTTGGCAAAATTTGAAGTACTCGAAAGTTTACACAGTTACCATATACCTCTACTCCCCAATACGAAGTGAGGATTAAGGACGAAGCCTGACTTCGTATTTAAAGCATGATAAAAGAAAAATTGTGAAAAACAGCGTTGTGTTATCAAAATTTGCGAATTTTATTCATAATTCAAATACTCAGGGGGGCGTTACGCGTACCCCTTGCAACTAACCAAAGCAAACACAAGGGAATTTTATTCGTAATTTCCACACAATCACGATGTCCATCTAAAACAGAATAAAAACGAAATCGAAGTTCTTTACACATAGTACTTCCTCAAGTTGTGGACATTCCAGGGCCTTGGTACCGGGTTCCCGTCCAAATCTGCCAATCGATAAGCCCCAATGCCCACAACCTCTGTAACTCGATATGGGCCCTGCCAAGTGGCCCCCCAACTTGCCCTCGTTGGCCACCTTGGTGTTGCCAAGCACCTTTCGTAGCACAAGGTCGCCGACACCAAATTCTCGTGGGTGGACATTCTTGTTGTAGCCTTTCATCAACTGCTCCTGGTATAAGGCTAAGTGCACCAGAGCCCGTTCTCTCCTCTCCTCGGCGAGGTCCAACTCAATTTCTAGGGCTCTGTCATTGCCCCCGCTCTTGACCAATGTGGTCCTGTTGGTCGGCAAACCAACCTCCAATGGAATCACAGCCTCTGTTCCATATGCTAGTGAGTAGGGGGTCTCTCCCGTAGACCTCCTAGGAGTTGTTTGGTGTGCCCATAGGACCAGTGGCAATTCGTCGGGCCATTTTCCTTTCGCTTTGTCCAGCCTTTTCTTGATCCCGTCAAGTATGGTCTTATTGGACGCCTCTGCCTGCCCATTGCTCTGAGGGTAGGCTGGGGTCGAATAGTAGTTCCTTATTCCATGCTGGGCACAAAAAGACTTGAACTTTTTCTAGAACTGCGACCCATTATCTGTGATTAGAGAATAAAGGACCCCAAATCGAGTGATGATGCTTTTCCACACGAACCTTTCTATCATAGGTTCTGTGGTCTTTGCCAATGGTTCTGCTTCTATCCATTTGGTAAAGTAGTCAGTCGCTACCAACAGAAACTTCCTGTTCCCCATTGCCTTGTGGAGTGGACCCACTATGTCCATTCCCTATTGCGCAAACGGCCAAGGGCTTGTCAGGGGCACCAGATCTTCGGCTGGCGTTCGGATCATTGGCGAGAACTTCTGGCATCTGTCACAAATTTTCACGTACACCTTTGCATTTTCTTGCATGTGTGGCCACCAGTAGCCCTGGGTAATTGCAAGGTGAGCTATGGAGCTGCCCCCAGCATGACTTCCACATGTTCCCTCGTGAATCTCATGGAGGAACTTTTGTACCATCTCGGGATGCACACAAAGCAGATATGGTCCGGTGAAGTACTTTCTGTACAATTTGCTTTCTGGTGATAGTCAAAACCGTGCAGATTTTGTTTTAATCTTGTGAGCCTTCTTTTTATCAGTGGGGAGTGTCCCATCTCGTAGGAACTCTACTATTGGATCCATTCAACTTGGTCCTTGGTTCACGTCCAAGACCAATTCCACACTTCTACCGATGCTAGGCTCAGCAAGATAGTCTACTACCACCTTTCTTTTGAACTCGGTTGGCACAGCCGCTGCCAACCAAGCTAATGAGTCTGCCTGGGCGTTCTGCCCAGAGCTCAGCTCAATGTGTACCTTCTCAAAAGTATCAAGCAAATCCTTGGTTGCTTCCACGTAGGCTGCCATCTTCTCATTCCGGGCCTCGTACTCCCTAGAAAGCTGATTCACCACGAGTTGTAAATCACAGAATACTCGAATTCTCTTAACTTTCAAGGTCTTTGCGCTTCGTAATCCTGCTAAGAGTGCCTCGTACTCCGCCACGTTGTTCGAAGCACTAAAACCCAGACGTAGAGACAACTCGATCACCACCCCAATCCCAGATCCTGTGTTGCTTGTGGAACCAACGACGAACAGCTTCCATTCCAAAGGATCCTGCTCGGCAGGTGTCCTTCGCTTCTCGGCTGATGGCTCGACCAACTGCTCCTTTCTCGTAGGAGGCAGTGGAGCCACTGTGGGAGAAAACTCTGCCAAAACCTGCCCCTTTACTGCCGTGCGCGGCTGGTAATCAATATCATACTGGCTCAACTCTATCGACCAAGTTGATATTCGTTCCGAGAAATCAGCCTTTCGTAGCAATGATTTCAATGGAAACTCTGTGTAAACCACAACTTTGTGACTCTGGAAGTAATGGGGCAGCTTCCTAGCCGCTGTCCTTAGTGCCATGACCAACTTTTCAAGGGGCAGATATCTCGTCTCTGCGTCTAGTACCATCTTGCTCACGTAATAGACAGGGATTTGTTCGGATCCCTTGTTCCTCAGTAAGACTGCACTAACAGCATGCTCAGAGACTATTAAGTAAAAGGTTAGGATCTCACCTGGTTCAGGGGTGGACAGAATTGGGGCTGCTGCCAAGTACTTCTTCAGGTCTTGGAATGCCTGCTCACATTCTGCTCCCCATTCGTAACCTTCTCTTTTCTTCAGCAATTGAAAAAAGGGTCTACACTTGTCGTTAGACCGACTGGTGAACCTGTTAAGGGCTGCGGCCATCCGTATCAATCGCTGGACTTCCTTCGTGGTCCTTAGACTTTGGCGCTTCTGTAAAGCCGATATTTGATCGGGATTCGCCTTTATTCCTCTTATGGTCACGAGGTGACCCAAGAACTTCCTAGAACTTACTCCGAATGCACACTTTAAGGCGTTGAGCTTCAGCTTGTACTCCCTCAGTATCTCAAAAGCTTCCTTCAGATCAGCGATGTGGTCCCGTTTCTCCTTGCTCTTCACCACCATGTCGTCTATGTATACCTCCATGGTCTTGCCGAGCAACTTCTTTAGCATAATCGTTGCTAGTCTCTGGTAAGTTGCTCCAGCATTCCTCAGACCAAAGGGCATAACACTGTAACAATACAGCCCTCTTGGGGTGATAAAAGATGTCTTTTCCTGGTCGGGCCCATACATGGCAATCTGGTGATATCCTCGATAAGCGTCGAGGAAACTCATGCGTCCATACCCAGCTGTTGCATCCACCAATTGATCTATCCTGGGTAGGGGAAAACTGCCTTTTGGACACGCCTTGTTTAGATCTGTGAAGTCGACGCAAACTCGCCACTTCCCATTCTTCTTTTTTACCACCACTGTGTTGGACAGCCATTCTGGGTAGTACACCTCTCGTATCGCCTTTGCCTCGAGCAAACGGTCGACTTCCTCGATAACAGCATCCGCATGTGGTACGACAGATCGTCTTTTCTTCTGCATTACGGGTTTGTGTTGTGGATCCACGTTCAAGTGGTGGCAAATCACGTTTGCATCCACCCCAGGCATCACTTCGGGCACCCAAGCAAACACATCAACGCGCTCTTTGAGAAACTTTACCAACTCTTCCTCTTCTTCTTTGCACAAGTTTTTCTCAATCAGAAAATACCTCTCAGGATCACTCTCGTTGATCTGTATTTTCTTCAATCCTTCCACCACTTTCTCGGCCGGATTCCCTCCGACATCCTCGAAGGTCGGCTGGTTGGTAACCTCGACTATTTGCACCAACTGTGCCTTGGGCGCCTTCTTGATTATGGAAACCAAGCACTGTTGGGCTATCTTTTGGTTTCCTCTTATTCTCTCAATGCCGTTGGATCTTGGGAACTTCACCATCTGATGGTAGGTGGAGAAAACAGCTCTCATCTTGTGCAACCAAGTCCTTCCTATAATCGCCTTATAAGAAGATGGCACATCCACTACTAAAAAGTCGGTTCTTAGCACCACTGTTCCTGCCCGAACAGGAAGTGTCACCTTGCCCAATGGCCAGACTGCCCCTGCACTGAACCCGACCAACGGAGTTATCGACTGTACAAGTCTGCTCGCGCCAACCCCAGTTTCTTAAATGCGTCGTAATAGAGCACCTCGGTGCAACTTCCTGAATCTACTAGGATCCTCTCCATGTCATACTCCCAAATTCGTAGGGTTATGACCAAAGCATCATTGTGCGGCAACTTGACTCCTCCCAGGTCCTCATCCGTGAAGGCTATGCCCTCATCGCATCCTTCTGCTTCACGTCCTCGTTTCTTTCTTAACTGCATCACATGTGGGTCGTGCTTTACTTGCCTTTGGAGCAACCTCACCTCATTTCTCGTATAAGGTGCGGCCAATCCATGTATCATATGGATCACGCCCCTTGGATTCTGCTCGTAATCCAATTCCATTGCTTTCTCTGCACCCTTGTGCTCTTCCTGGATGAACTCCTTCAGATACCCACATGAGACCAGGTCATCAAGGTGTTGCTTGAACATCTCGCAATCCTCCGTCATGTGACCCCAGTCCTTGTGGTAACTGCAGTGCTGACTCGTAGCTCTTCTTGCATCTTTAATACCCTCCAGCCTTGGAGGCCACTTAAAATATGGGCGATTCTTTATTCGATAAAGAATTCGATAGATTGGTTCTTTCCAAACTATTGTTATCGAGAGGAAAGATTTGGGATCTGGGGCGTGCTTCTCCTTGTACGACTCTTTCTTAGCCTGCCCATGTTCCTTCCTCTCTTTGTATGTTTTGGGTTTTGGCCTATCTGCCTTCTTTGCAGAGCCCTTGGCTTGCTCGACACTCAACTTCCCATCTTCCCGTAGTATGTCATCTTCGTTCCTAGCGTGTTGCTCAATTCGTTCCATCAGCTTTGCTAGTGTGCTCACTGGACTCATATTAAGGGACTTTCGTAGCTACCCCCGAACAGGCAACCCAATCCTGAACGTTGCTATAGCATACTCCTCACTGCAACTTTCTATCTCGTTGAAAGTCTCCCAATATGTAAGTGCAGGAAAACGAAAGGGCCTTCGAGCAGCGCAAGGGCCTAACGGCTACTTCGGATTCCTCGCCGGAACCCTAACACGCCGTTGGAGATAAACCTGTAAAACAAACAAAGGGTGAGCGCACCTTTGCCTCTCATGGCAAAGGCCCTCCGATGCCAAAGTTAGTATCCCGTACTAGTGGTAAAACCCTAATTCTCAGTAGGTATAAAGCGAATAGCCAAGAATTCTGTACCTCAACCTCTCGATTTAGCTTATATTTGTAGATCCTCATATGCTTGCTGCCCAAGCCATTTCGTTGCCCTAAGTTTCCTTTCTCGTATAGGAAACCCAGAATAGCAGGGATTCTCGTTCCCTTAACTGTATATTTCCTTATAGACCATTTAGGAATTCCTCCCTTAATTTGTCGTTCATCCAATTCCCATTGGGTATCTTTTCCAGATCTCATTTCCTTACTGGGTATTACCATTTCTGAAGCGTCTTCTACTGCCTCCTCCAGAATGCTGCTCCTGTTCAGCATTCTCATGGCCAAACAGTCTGCCTGGACCAATGACTTCTCATGTCACTGGTCCCTTTATCAGGCGCCTGGTCCAACAACTTCTCATGCCTCCGTACCATGCCCTTGCTCGGGTATCTAGGACCTAGGTACTCTCATGTCTCTGGTCCTTATCGTCGTTCATCGGTTTGCACTGCGGACGCTCTGTCTACATTTACCTCTGAGCCCCACGTACCACATGTTCGAGCCACTTTTGTACCTGTTCGGGATTACCTCCCTACAATGGCTCCCCAGCTTTACTCATTATTTTCTCTCAATATGACAAGCAAAGCTCTTAAACACCGAGCAAAATCCTCGTCCTCCGCTCCTGCACCTTGTCTCTCGTACTTGGTGCAGGTTCATCATTAGTCCATGCCAAACGTCTCATCGTTTGGTCTGGGCAGGCTTTTCCAGCTCTTACTTTTACACGCGACACGCATTGTTCTGCCCGCATTAAATGCCAGCAGACGTTTCGGGGAACGGAACGCCCCAAACGGTGTCTGGAGTGACGTTTCTCATACTCCACCCCATTTGCTAGGGTATATTTGGGTTTTTGTCCAAATTCAAACCCACTTTCTCTTTCCGAAACTCCCCCTGCAAAAGAAGGTTTGTTCTTACCCGCCATTGGAGCACTGTTCACCATCTCGTGGTTCTCCCCCTTCTTCTGCACTAGTGTCTCTGATCGTCACCCCAGTTTGTTACCGTTTCTTTTTACTCTATCTCCCTCGTTGATTTAGGGTTTCCACAGTCAATTTAGGGCTTCTTCATTCCCATAACTTTTGTCTGCACTACTCCCGCTCACAAATGGGGAGATTTAGACGCTACTGCAACACCCCTCAGGCCATGGCCAACTTCAGATCTCGCTATGAGATCCTTGACAACGTGGCCATTGTACTCGCCCCTGAGGACGCTATTCGAGAGTGCCCAGATAACGACACTCTCCATATCCCAATCGTGGCCATCATAGAGGGTGGCGTTAGGTTTCCCCAGGCCCCCTACTCCGTCAGGTTCTAGCCCATTACAAGCTCTCCCCTATGCAAGTGTCAGCCAACTTTTTTAGGGTCATTATGGGTATCAATACCCTTAATCAAATGCTGGGCACGTCCCTGAGTTTGCACGACATCCACCACCTATATAGCATTTCACGAACCAAAGATGCCTTGACCTACTATCTCAAAAGTAGGGATTCCAGAAAAAGGCTCGTGCTCTAACTACCTGACTCTGCCAGAGGAGATGACGACGACTTCCTCATCATCATAGGGAACTTTGAGCCCAGAGACGAAGATGGTAGAGTCATCGGCTTTCACGCGCCGCACAGATTTGGTACTCCACGTTAGTTCTTTTTCTCGTAGAACTTCTTTGCCGAGCAATATTTCGTATTGTACTTTATTTTATTCAATTTAGTGACTGTTACCTTTCTCGTGCTTTTTGCAGCCACAAACGTCAACCAGGAGCACGCCATCATCACCCCTCAGGTGCACGTTACTGACTTCAACCGTGCTCTTGCCTTCAACGGGCAAGGAACGTGTCTTGCTGGCCAGGCAAGAGCAACGCAGGTCCTCCTCAGCTACAGAGCACCGTATGGGGGTTTCATTGATCGGCGAATCCGAGCAGCCGACGACCCTGTCATCCCAAATTCTCCTGCTCAACAACCAGAGCAACAAGAGGAAAGGCGTTCTCGGACCCCACTGCTTCCCAACGAGCCCATCCAACTCACCGAAGAAGTGTCCACGTCCTCGAGTGGATATTCTCCATCTCCTCCTCAAGAAATGGACCGGCCAATCAATCTCAGCAATCTGCTCACCATCTCTAGAGCCGCGTGAAAGAGGCCGTGGCACATCTTGTGGCCGCGGACGATCTCAAAGCCCGGCGCCGTCTCATGGCCGCCGTGGATCAACTCAGCTGGACGTCCCTCCAGGCTTCTCCCCCGAGGAAATTGAAGCCAGTCACCGGGACAAACGCCAACGGCAGGAAACCTCTTCGGTCGAACATCCTCCTTCTTAACTCTCAGCACCTCCAACTCCCATCTCGGCTCCCCAACTTACGCACGGCGGCCGGCCAGTCACCGTCCGCGACAGTGTTGAGTCTGAAGGGACGGCCCTGGCACTGTCCCAGGCTTTTCTGCTGCCTGGGGATATGCAAAAAGAAATCTCTTGCTCCCCCGACAACCTGCTTGGCTCGTTCATGAGCCACAGTGCTAAGGTAAATCTGTCGTGCTTCCTTAGTAGTGACGTAAATCACACACCCCTGTATTTGCCTAATTCTGCTTCATTTTCTAAACCTCCAGGCAGTGCAGAAGATGGTGGGCATGGCACAAAAACTTGGCCAATCTGAGCCCCAACGAGCCAGATTGGCAAGTGAGAATGCCAAGCTGCAGAACACAATCATTAGGTTGGAGAGGGAGAGGAACCAGGCTCACGGAACTGTGGATGAGCTTAGAGGCAAGCTGGAGAGAGCTGAGGATAGCCTAAACCAGACCCTCACAGAGCTGGAGACGAGCAAGAATGATGCCAAGACCGCCTACCAGCAAGGCTACAATGAGGGAATCCGCGTGGCCACCGAGAGCTACACGGACCAAATGCCCGGGATCCAGGACCAAGTCTTTGAGGCTGGTTGGTTGGCCTGCCTCAAAAAATCTGGTGCAGCAGAGTCTTCTCCCCTCTGGACAAAGATCGACCTTCCGAGCACCCAGGTGGTTACCGACGAACAGGAAGAGGCGGAGGAAGAAGACAACGTGGAGGGTGAGCCAAACGCACAAGTCGCTGAGCAAGCGGGGAATGACGCCGCTGCTGGAGATGGCACCAACCCTGGCCAGAAGGAAGCCAGTGGTGGTGATCCTAAATCAACCTCGGTGGCAGGAGACACGACTGCTCCAGCCTCTCCTCCAACTGCTCCTGCCACCCCCATCATCCAGGACCTAACAATTGAGGAGTAAGTTTGAACTTTGTATTTTGAATCAACTTCAGCTGGCCCTGCGTGGCCATTTGGCACTGCCCTGCGTGGCACTTGATACATTTCTTAACACTTTAATTCTGCTGGTTTGGCCCTTCATGGCATTTCGTGTTTTTTGGGTGGCCCTGTTTGGCCTAAACAATTAGTTTGCCTGGCCCTTCGTGGCCTTTTCTTTTTTCAATACAGGTGGCCGTCTCATGGCCAGTATTTCGTGCGCTAAGTCTTTTCGTACTTAGCTTCGTATTTGCATATTCTCGTATGCTCCCCAGGTCTCATCGTGCCTGTTGGTGATTCAAATATATCTGTATTTATACCCTTGCAGGTTTCTCGTACTTTAAAATGATGCTAGAAGCATTCGTAGCTTGTCAAACAATACATGTGCTCATATGTATTCTGGGCCTTGCTCGTACCTGGGCAATCTGTTAAGTATATTGATACTAAAATGATATTTTACGTGTGTGCTCTAGGTTTTTTCTTACCCGAGCAAACTGTTAAGTATTTTTGAACTTAGGTACTGCTGCATGTTCACGAACGCAACCCAAGTGTTTTGTACCAGTATATTCATACTTAGGTTACCCAAATGTACTCGTATTTGGCCATAGTAATACTGAGTTTATTCATACTCTGATTGTGTTGTAAGCTCATGTGGGCATGCACCCGTAAAAGTAAACAAGTCTATTCGTACTTGGAATTATCCCAAACACATTCGTGTTTGGGGACAGCGTGCATAGTCTTGTATGCACTTTGGGTGTATTCGTACCCGAGTAGATAGGTCAAGTATATTCGTGCTTGGCAAATTCTCAAACATATTTGTGTTTGAGAACAGTGTGCATAGTCTCGTATGCACTCTAGGTATATTCGTACCCGAGCAAATGGTCAAGTATACTAGTACTTGGAAATATCCCAAACATATTCGTGTTTGAGGATAATGTGCATGACCTCGTATGCATTCTGGGTATATTCGTACCCGAGTAAATGGTCAAGTATATTTGTACTTGGCAAATTCCCAAACGTATTCGTGCCATGAGGAGTTGGTCAAGTATATCCCAAACATATTCGTGTTTGAGGATAATGTGCATGACCTCGCATGCTCTCTGGGTGTATTCATACCCGAGCAGAATGGTCAAGTATATTCGTACTTGGCAAATTTGAAACATTCGAAATTTCATTTAGTTACAATATACCTCTGCTCCCCAATACGAAGTGAGGGCTAAGGACATAGCCTGATTTCGTATTTAAAGCATGATAAAAGCAAAAAATAGTGTCATGTTACCAAAATCTGGGAATTTTATTCATAATTCAAAAAACTCAAGGGGGGGGGGGTTACGTGTACCCCTTGCAACTAACCAAAGCAAAGACAAGGGAATTTTATTCGTAATTCCCACACAATCACGATGTGCATTTAAATAGAAAAAATGAAATCGAAGTTCTCTACACGTAGAACTTCCTCAAGTTGTGGACTTTCCAGGGCCTTGATACCGGGTTCCCATCTAGATCTGCCAATCGATAAGCCCCTATGCCTACAACCTCTGTAACTCGATATGGGCCTTCCCAATCGGCCCCCAACTTGCCCTCATTGGCCACCTTGGTGCTGCCGAGCACCTTTCGTAGCACAAGGTCTCCAACACCAAACTCTCGTGGGTGGACATGCTTGTTGTAACTTTTCATCAGCTGCTCTTGGTATGAGGCCAGGTGCACCAGAGCCCGTTCTCTCCTCTCCTCGGTGAGGTCCAGTTCAATTTCTAGGGCTCTGTCATTGCCCCCGTTCTCGACCAGAGTGGTCCTGTTGGTCGGTAAACCTACCTCTAATGGAATCACAGCCTCTGTTTCATATGCTAGCGAGTAGGGGGTCTCTCCCGTAGACCTCCTAGGAGTTGTTCGATGCCCCCACAGGACCAATGGTAATTCGTCGGGCCACTTGCCCTTTGCTTTGTCCAACCATTTCTTGATCCCGTCAAATATAGTCTTGTTGGACGCCTCTGCTTGTCCATTGCTTTGAGGGTAGGCTGGGGTGGAATAATAGTTCCTTATTCCATACTGGGCACAAAAAGCCTTGAACTTTTTCTAGAACTGCGACCCATTATCCGTGATCAAAGAATAAGGAACCCCAAATCGAGTGATGATGCTCTTCCACATGAACCTTTCTATCATAGGTTCTGTGATCTTGGCCAGTGGTTCTGCTTCAATCCACTTGGTAAAGTAGTCCGTTGCCACCAACAGAAACTTCATGTTCCCAGTTGCCTTGTGGACTGGACCCACGATGTCCATTCCCCATTGCGCAAACGGCCACGGGCTTGTCAGGGGCACCAGATCTTCGGTTGGTGTTCGCATCATGGGTGAGAACTTCTGACACTTCTCACAAATCTTCACGTACACCTTTGCATCTTCTTGCATGTGCGACCACCAGTAACCCTGGGTGATTGCACGGTGAGCAATGGATCTTACCCCAGGATGACTTCCACATGTTCCCTCGTGAATCTAATGAAAGAACTTTTGCATCATCTCGAGATGCACGCAAAGCAGGTACGGTCCGGTGAAGGACTTTCTGTACAATTTCCCTTCTGGTGACAGCCAGAATCGTGCAGATTTCATCTTTATCTTGTGAGCTTCCTTTTTATCTATGGGGAGTGTCCCATCTCGTAGGAGCTCCACTATTGGATCCATCCAACTCAGTCCTTGGTTCATGTCCAAGACCAATTCCACACTCCTTCTAATGCTCGGCTCAGCAAGATAGTCAACTGCCACCTTTCTCTTGAACTCTGTTGGCACGGCCGCTGCCAACCAAGCCAATGAGTCAGCATGGGCATTCTGCCCTGAGCTTATCTGCTCAATGTGCACCTTCTCAAACGTATCAAGCAAATCCTTGGCTGCCTCCACGTAGGCTGCCATCTTCTCATTCCGGGCCTCATACTCCCCAAATAGTTGACTCACCACGAGTTGTGAATCACAGAATACTCGAATTCTCTGAACTTTCAAGGTCTTTGCGCTTCGTAACCCTGCCAAGAGTGCCACGTACTCTGCCACGTTGTTCGACGCACTAAAACCCAGGCGCAGGGACAACTCAATCATTACTCCTTCAGGAGGGAAGAGCACCACCCCGATCCCAGAGCTTGTGTTGCACGCGGAACCATCGACGAACAACTTCCATTCCAAAGGATCCCGCTGGCGCCCTTTGTTTCTCGGCTGATGGCTCAACCAACTGCTCCTTTCTCGTAGGAGGCAGTGGAGCCACTGTGGGAGAAAACTCGGCCACAAAGTCTGCCAAAACCTGTCCTTTCACCGCCGTGCGCGGCTGGTAATCAATATCATACTGGCTCAACTCTACCGACCAAGTTGATATTCGTCCCGAGAAATCAACCATTCGTAGCAATGACTTCATTGGGAACTCTGTGTAAACCACAACTTTGTGACTCTGGAAGCAGTGGGGCAACTTCCTAGCCGCTGTCCTCAGTGCCAGGACCAACTTTTCAAGGGGCAGATATCTCGTCTCTGCGTCCTATAGCGTCTTGCTCATGTAATAGATAGGGATTTGTTCGGATCCCATGTTCCTCAATGACACTGCACTAATAGCATGCTCAAAGACTGCTAAGTACAAGGTCAAGACCTCACCAGGCTCAGGAGTAGACAGAAGTGGGGCTGCCGCCAAGTACGCCTTTAGGTCTTGGAAAGCCTGCTCACATTCTGCTCTCTATTCGTAACCTTCTCTTTTCTTCAGTAATTGAAAAAAGGGTCTACACTTGTCGCTGGACCGACTAATGAACCTGTTAAGGGCTACAGCCATCCCTGTCAACCGCTGGACCTCCTTCGTGGTCCTTGGACTCTGGAGCTTCTGCAAGGCCGTTATTTGATCGGGATTTGCCTCTATCCCTCTTATGGTCCCGTTTCTCCTTGCTCTTGACCACCATGTCATCGATGTATACCTCCATAGTCCTGCCGAGCAACTTCTTTTGGATAATCGTTGCTAGTCTCTGGTAAGTTGCTCCGGCATTCCTCAGACCAAAGGGCATAACACTGTAACAATACAGCCATCTTGGTGTGATAAAAGATGTCTTCTCTTGATCGAGATCGTACATGGCAATCTGGTGATATCCTCGATAAGCATCGAGAAAACTCACGCGTCCATACCCCGCCGTTGCATCTACCAATTGATCTATCCTGGGTAGGGGAATACTGTCCTTTGGACACGCCTTGTTTAGATCTGTGTAGTCGACACAAACTCGCCACTTCCCATTCTTCTTTTTCACCACCACTGTGTTGGATAGCCACTCAGGGTAGTACACCTCTCAAATCGCCTTTGCCTCGAGCAAACGGTCGACTTCCTCGATAACAGCGTCCACATGCTGTACGGCAGATCGTCTTTTCTTCTGCATTACGGGTTTATGTTGTGGATCCACGCTCAAGTGGTGGCAAATCACGTTTGCATCCACCTCAGGCATCTCTTCGGGTACCCAAGCCAACACATCAACGTGCTCTTTGAGAAACTTTACCAATTCTTCCTCTTCTTCTTTGCATAGATTTTCCCCAATCAGAAAATACCTTTCCGGATCACTCTCGTTGACCTGTACTTTCTTCAATCCTTCCACTACTTTCTCGGCTGGATTCCCTCCGACATCCTCGATGGTCGGCTGGTTGGTAATCTCGACTGTCTGTACCAACTGCGCCTTGGGCGCCTTCTTGATTATGGAAACCAAGCACTGTTCCCTCTTATTTTCTCAATACCACTGGACCCTGGGAACTTCACCATCTGATGGTAGGTGGAGGAAACTGCCCTCATCTTGTGTAACCAAGTTCTTCCTATAATCGCGTTATAGGAAGATGGCACATCCACCACTAAGAAGTCGGTTTTTAGCACCACTGTTCCTGTACGAACAGGGAGGGTCACTTTACCCAAAGGCCAAACTGCCCCTGAGCTAAACCTGACCAACGGAATTACTGACTGTGCCAAGTCTGCTTGTGCCAACCCCAATTTGGTGAATGCGTCGTAATAGAGTACCTCGGTGCAACTTCCTGAATCCACCAGGATCCTCTCCATGTCATATTCCCCAATTCGTAGGGTTATGACCAGAGCATCATTGTGCGGCACCTGGACTCCTCCCAGGTCCTCATCCGTAAAGACTATGCCCTCGTCGCATCCTTCCACTTCACGTTCTCATTTCTTTCCCAATCGCATCACATGCTGGTCCTGTTTTACCTGCCTTTGGAGCAACCTCACCTCATTTCTCGTATAAGGTGTGGCCAATCCATGTATCATATAGATCACGCCCCTTGGATTCTGCTCGTAATCCAGCTCCATTGCTTTCTCGGCGGCCTTGTGTTCTTCTTAGATGAACTCCTTCAAATACCCACGTGAGACCAGGTCATCAAGGTGTTGCTTGAACATCTCGCAATCCTCCGTCATGTGACCCCAGTCCTTATGGTAGCTGCAGTGCTGACTCGTAGCTCTTCTTGCATCTTTAATACCCTCCAGCCTTGGAGGCCACTTAAAATATGGGTGATTCTTTATTCGATAAAGAATTCGATAGATTGGTTCTTTCCAATCTGTTGTTATCGAGAAGAAAGATTTGGGATCCGGGGCATGCTTCTCCCTGTAGGATTCCTTCTTACCCTGCCCATGTTCCTTCCTCTCTTTGTATGTCTTAGGCTCTGGCTTATCCGCCTTCTTTGCAGAGCCCTTGGCTTGGTCGGCACCCAACTTGCCATCTTCCCATAGTATGTCGTCCTCGTTCCTGGCATGCTGCTCGATTTGTTCCATCAGCTTTGCCAGTGTGCTCACTGGACTCATGTTCAGGGACTTTCGTAGCTCCCCCCGAACAGGCAACCCAGTCTTGAACGTGGCTATGGCGTACTCCTCACTGTAACTTTCAATCTCGTTGAAAGTCTCCCAATACTTTTTGGCGTAGTCCCTGATCGGCTCATTCTCTCCTTGCTTCATAACTGAGAGACTCTCAAAAGTTTTGGGTGGTTTTCTGCTCGTCAGGAACCAAGCAGTGAATTCCTCGGCCAACTGTCTCCATCTTCATATGGTGTTCGGCCCCAACTTATGGAACCAGGACAGGGCCACCTTTCCCAAACTGGACGGGAACATCTTGCACATGATCGCGTCATCGCCGTCGTGCATAAACATCGCCTGCTGGTAATGCTGAATGTGCGCCACCGGGTCTGCATTGGTCTCGTATAGGATAAACGTCCCGTGTTTCACCCTGCTCGGGAACCTTGCCTCCTGCAATGTCTTGGCAAAAGGAAAGGTTGCTATGTTGCTAAGGGCTCTCCGTGCTGCTTCTCGTGCAGACATGGTTCCCTCCTCTTGCCCTTTTGCAGCCCTGGCATCGTTCCTTTCCCAGTCGGAATCAGCTCTTTCATGCCTGTCCCTGTGGTGCTTCCTGGTCCCTCCTTCCTCGGGGGTGGAACTTTCTCCCCTGCTTCTCATTTTTCGTGAAGAAGTCCTCAGTCTCCTTGGAGTGAGACTCCTGCTTCTTCTTTTTCGTGAAGAAGCTCTCTTGTACTTCACCACAGCCAGCTTTTCTCCTCTGGACTTTCTTCGTGAAAGTCTAGAATCCTCTGGATGTTCGCGTATCCGTTGCAGTTGCTGAATCTCATATTCTCATCTCTTAATCAGACGAGCGTACTCCTCTATTTCCTGTCTCTTATTGTCCAAGATATATTCTTTGCTGTGCACACTTTTCGAATGCACAACAGATTCTCTCCATGGCGGGACTTACTCCTTCTCGTGGACTCCGTGGCCATCCTTCCATCTTTGTTTCTGGAATTGCCATGGATAGCCAATGGGCGGTCCTTACTCGTGGTTCTCCTTGCATGCCCGCCATCGAGTTTTCCCGGAGGATCCGGTGGGGAGTTGTCGCCTCCACCACCCAGCTGATTACTTGGGTCAAGTGGGGTTTTTGGATCTTCTTCCACCATGGTCACTTTTACAAAGGGATCTCTTTCGTTTCCCATAGATGGCGCCAATTGTAAGTGCAGGAAAACGAAAGGGCCTTCGAGCAGCACAAGGGCCTAACGGCTACTTTGGATTCCTCGCCAGAACCCTAACACGCCGCCGGAGATAAACCTGTAAAACAAACAAAGGGTGAGCGCACCTTTGCCTTTCATGGCAAAGGCTCTCCCATGCCTAAGTTAGTATCACGTACTAGTGGTAAAACCCTAATTCTCAGTAGGTATAAAGCGAATAGCCAAGAATTGTGTACCTCAACCTCTCGGTTTAGCTTATATTTATAGATCCTCATATGCTTGTTGTCCAAGCCATTTCGTTGCCCTAAGTTTTCTTTCTCGTATAGGAAACTCAGAATACCAGGGATTCTCGTTCCCTTAACTGTATATTTCCTTATAGACCATTTAGGAATTCCTCCCTTAATTGGCCGTTCATCCCATTCCCGTTGGGTATTGCCGTTTCTGGATCCCTCAGGAGCACTTTCTGATGTCTCCTCCAGAATGCTGCTCCTGTTCGGCATTCTCATGGCCGAACAATCTGCCTGGACCAATGACTTCTCATGTCACTGGTCCCTTTACCAGGCGCCTGGTCCAACAACTCCTCATGCCTCCGTACCATGCCCTTGCTCGGGTATCTAGGACCTAGGTACTCTCATGTCTCTGGTCCTTATCGCCATTCACCGGTTTGCACGGCGGACGCTCTGTCAACATTTACCTCTGGGCCCCACGTACCACGTGTTCGAGCCACTTTTGTACCTGTTCGGGATTATCTCCTCACATAATACTTCTTGGCGTAACCCTTGATCGGCTCATTCTCTCCTTGTTTCATAACTGAGAGACCCTCAAAAGTTTTAGGCGGTTTTCTGCTCGTCAGAAACCGAGTAGTGAATTCCTCAGCCAACTGCCTCCATCCTCGTATGGTGTTCGGCCCCAACTTATGGAACCAAGACAGGGCCACCTTTCCCAAACTGGATGGGAACATTTTGCACATGATCACATCATCGCCATCTTGCATAAACATCGCCTGCTGGTAATGCTGTATGTGTGCCACTTGGTCTGCATTGGTCTCGTACAGGATAAACGTCCGGTGTTTCACCCTGCTCGGCAACCTTGCCTCCTGCAATCTCTTTGCAAAAGGAGAAGTTGCTATGTTGCTAAGGGCCTTCCATGCTGCTTCTCATGCAGACATGGTCCCCTCTTCTTGCCCCTTCGCAGTCCTGGCAGCGTTCCTTTCCCAATCGGAATCAGTCACTCGTACCTGTCCCTGTGGTGCTTCCTAGTCCCTCTTTCCTCGGGGGTGGAACTTTTGCTCCTGCTTCTCCTTTTTCGTGAAGAATCCCTCAGTCGTTTTGGAGTGAGACTCCTGCTCTTTCTTTTTCGTGAAGAAGCTCTCTTCTACTCCACCACAGCCAGCTTTCCTCCTCTAGATTTTCTTCGTGAAAGTCCAGAATCTTTCGGATGTTCTCGTATCCATTGCAATTGCTGAATCTCGTATTCTCATCTCCTAATCAGACGAGCGTATTCCTCTATTTCCTGTCTCTTCTTATCCAGGATATCCTCCTTGTTGTGCACACTTTTCGAATGTGCAACTGACTCTCTCCCACGGTGGGACTTACTCCTTCTCGTGGACTCTGTGGCCGTCCTTCCATCTTTGTTTTTGGAATCGCCATGGACAGTCAAGGGGCGGTCCTTGCTTGTGGTCCTCCTCGCATGCCCACCATCAGGCTTTCGTGGAGGGCTTGGTGGGGACTTGTCACCTCCCCCACCCAGCTGATTGTTTGGGTCAAGTGAGGTTTTTGGATCTTCTTCCATCATGGTCACTTTTTCAAAGAGATCTCTTTCGTTTCCCAAAGACGGCGCCAATTGTAAGTGCAGGAAAATGAAAGAGCCTTTGAACAGCACAAGATCGTAACGGCTACTTCAGACTCCTCATTGGAACCCTAGCATGCCGCCAGAAGTGAACCTGTAAAACAAACAAAGGGTGAGCGCACCTTTGCCTCTCATGGCAAAGGTCCTCTGATGCCTAAGTTAGTGTCACGTACTAGCTGAAAAACCTAATTCTCAATAGGTATAGAACGTATTGCCAAGAATTGCGTACCTCAACCTCTCGGTTTGCCTTATATTTATAGATCCACATATGCTTGTTGTCCAAGCTATCTTGTTGCCCTAAGTTTACTTTCTTGTATTGGAAACCCAGAATATCATGGATTCTCGTTCCCTTAATTGTATATTACTTTAGACCATTTAGGAATTCCTCCCATAACTGGTCGTACATCCCATTCCCGTTGGGTATCTTCTCCAGATCTTGTTTCCTTACTGAGTATTACCATTTCTGGAATCATCTGGAGCGTGCTCTGCTGCCTCCTCCAGAATGCAACTCCTATTCGGCCTTCTCATTGCCGAACAGCCTGCCTGGACCAGTGACTTCACATGTCCCTTGTCCTTCTTCCAGGTGTCTGGTCCAACAACTCCTCATGCTATTTGGACCATACCCCTGCTCGGGTATCATGGACCAAAGACTTCTCATGTCTCTAGTCCTTATCGCCGTTCACCGCATTGCGCGATGGCTGCTCTGATTACATTTATTCCCTAGCCCCTCGTACTATGTGTTCGGGCCTCCTTTATACCTGTTCGGGATTACCTCCCTACAAAGGTGATGAGTGGGAAAGTACTTCTGAAGACGCATTACGACTGGCAGTGGTACCTGGGTGATCGGGTGTCACGTCAATCCCTAGGGTCGGATGCTTTCTTGGTCCCCGGACCACTCCCTCTTTTTCTGTAGAGGACGAGCGGGTACACGCTGAGGGAGGTGGAGTGGTTCACATAGCCGGACCCTCAGCTGGAGCAGCTTTTCCAGGCAGGTGTTGACTACGTAGGGTTCAGAGCTCAGTACCTGAGGGGGAGCTTTAGGATCCACGCCGCCTAGGAAGCAAAGCAGCAGGCGAGGGGGGTGGAAGAGGTGGAGGTAAAGGCTGCGGTGACGATGTGGGCCAGGGTGGTGCCACTTTGCCTGCACTCTCCTGGACGGTGGACGTCGTCACCGCTTAGGGGGTCTCCAGCTTTGTGGAGATCCGGTGCCCGATGGTTGAGCCTCCGGAGTTTCGAGCTGAGGTTTGTCATGTTTCAATTTCTTTGATACTAGATATCTTTGCTGTATATTCAGATCGGCTTTCTTGTTGCGTAGGTGACTCCCGAGTATGCGAGGGAGATGACGGCGGTCATCCTAGGCCAGAACCAGCTGATAAGGCTATACATTATGGGCCGCTCTCCACCGGTACGAACACGCAAAGAGGGGACAGAGGTAAACCTTCAAGCTCTCCTTTGTTTACTTAACCTTTACTTTTAAATGGATATGATACTAATGCTGTATAATTGCTATGCTTTTGCAGACTAGAGGAGGGACCTTTTAGGAGCAGCACCAAAAGTCTGTTTGTGCACCCGCGTCGCAGACTTCCGCTGTTGGCTCTTGAGGGGAGCCGCACCAGAAGAGTTGGAGGCTAGCGCACCCTACTGAGGAGGAGTCTAGCGCCGATTGAGATGAGACTGAGGAGCCAGAGGATATCGACTTGGAGGATACCTCTGAGAGCTCGAAGCCTAGAGTCGAGCACGTCCCAGAGGTCATCAGCTCGGAGGCGAAAGAGGAAGTTTCTAAAGAGGATGAGGTTGAGGATGAGAGCGAGGATGATGAGGATTGATCCTCCTTTTCTTCTTTTTTTTTCTTTGTCATTTTGACGGAGCCTGTGTGCTTCCTTTTTTAGGGCGCCTGTTTGCCGTTGTTGATATGACTTTGATCGTAAGGCCTACGTGCCCCATTTTGCGATGTATCCATACTTTGTACTTCGACTCATGGATGCTATTTGCTTATATAAGAATTGTTTCTTTATTATTTCCATCATTCAATTCTCTTTATTATTGCCATACAAAGAAAATTGAATAACTAAAACGCACACCAACATAAATAACTTGCCATAAGACATGAAACTGAGTCTAATACGTAACCCCAAACAAAGGACATATTGATAAGGGAAAAGAAATCAAAGAGTATTTGAACAAAACATGGCAATCTGGCGTTATATCTGAGAATTTGCACGAACAAGCTTTAGGAGCTCGAACACGACTACATACAATAATAATGACCTTCATGACTCAAGAAACGACTCAAAAGTTGACTTCATGCCTTGAACTTGCTTGAAAATAAGGCCGCAACTTTGAAATTTGATCAATGACATGAACCGAAACTTCGACTAAGTCATATTTGACCATTATGACTTAAATGACTTGAAAGAACGGCTTGAAACGACTCAAAACAGAATTGGATACTTCGACTCAACTCAAGAATAGGTTTTTATTGACTTTTGGTACCACGACCTCGAATTTTGAGAGTTGATTCGAAGCTAGACATCCCTGAAGTCCCAAATACTCATTGAAATGTGTTTTGGTAGTTGATAGCACCCCCAAAGGCCTTATGAGAATTGATTCGATGCGAGACATCCCTGAAGTCCCGAATACTCATTGAAATGTGTTTTGGCAGTTGATAGCACCCCAAAGGCCTTAAATCCATTTAGGACCTCTACTATTAAAAACTGCAGAAATGCAGGCCTTGAAACGTTGTGCAGTGTTATGGAACACCGTGCAAGCTTTCACAAAACACCGTGGATTATCACAATGTTGTGCAGTGTTATGGAACACCGTGAGGGCTTTCGCAAAACATCGTGAATTATTATAATGTCGTGCAGTGTACCAATGGAACACCGTGCTGATACTTTGAAGTTCTAATATGCCGTGCGTTGTTATGATACACCGCACGGTGTTATTTTCCTGACAGTCTGCAGTTTGCTCCTTCCCAAGATAGATTGCACGATGGTTAAATCTTGACCCTTACAATGGCATTTTTGAGCCAATGCATGTCTGCACTGAGTCTCTATGCTATGACTAAGCTTTTTCCTATGCAAGACTCATAGAAAATTTGCACTTTTGAAAACCCAAGGCTCTTGGAAAGTTAAAATTGCTCCCTCCGTTTTTTTTCTATAAATTCAGGCCTCCGTTTTAAGATTTTCCTCATCCCAAATATCCTCCATCTCTCAAAGGCTCTTTTCCTTCACATGGCCCTTTATCTCACTGGTTCTCTTCGCCCTTGGTTGGTCGTTATGGATGGCATCGATTGGCTCAACTTCCGTGCTCATGGTTTTTTTTCTCCATGAGGTACCTCCGCAACATCTGCCTTTGCTCCGAGCTTTTGAGGGCGGCGGCAAGCTTTTGGGATCCGGAGGTTCACATGCTCCGCTTCGGCGAACAAGAGCTTTGTCCAACCGTGGAAGAGTTCCATGCCTACCTTGGCGGCTTTGGCTCCGCTCGATACTTGGTTAGCAATGGCTGTCTCAACACAATGCGGCTCATTGAGATGTTCTCTCCCTCCAGTGATCTCATGGACATGGCTCACAAATCTCGGCGCATGATGACCCTTTGCAAGTGCTTAATTGCGGCTTATCTCTTGGTTCCCTCCATTGGTCATGCTAGCTCATCATTAGTTAGCATTACTGTCCAAATTGAGGCTCAAAAGGATGTGGTTCCCATGGTTTTTGCAAAGCTTTGATGGGTTTGGACAAGGTTCATTCCGGAGAGACTGGGACTTTTGGGGACCGCACTCAGTTCTCCTTTTTTGGGATTTTCTCACATTCTCATTTTACCTCAACACTCGGCTTAGCTTTCTATAGTTTCTCACTTGTTTTTTCCTCTCTTTTGCAGATTTGGCTTTGTGACAAGGTGAATGTGCTGACCATTCCTTCAGACAACTGGGCGTATGAGGCTAGGTTGCTGTCTCGGAGATGCTTTGAATTCGTGGATCCGCGCATCTCCGAATGGGTCAGCTTTTTCAAGCGCTTGGGGGCTGAGACTATTTCATAGAGGTGCCCTTGGCTAGACCATCCACCCATGACGGTGCATTTCATGAGGCCTCAATGGCTGTTCTTGCTAGTTTGGAGGCCTTTTCCTTTTACATTCCCTACCGAATTCAGTGCTAACTAGGTTTGAGGCAAGAGGTGCCTTTGGAGGTTCTGGTGGATGGCGTCTTGCCTCTCTTTCGCCACTCTGTCCTCTGCAACTATCAGCACTTTTGGGGAACCCGTGAGGTTACGTGGCATCTCAATTAACAGTAGTAAGAGCGGTACTTCGTTTTCAGGCCAAAATGAAATTATCCATCAAATACCGTATCTTTGTTTATTTTGATGATTTTTTTTAATTTGAGCACAATGAATCTTGATTTTGGTAAAATTTGATTTTCCCTTACTGTCAATTTTTCAAAGGGTCAAACGTGCATCCTCGAGGGCACAACTCTTCATAGGGTGTCAGCAACCTTTCAAAAATGGTGGGAACAAAGCATTCTAGGGGAGTCCTATCCTCCAGCCTGCATGAATGCAATGATGAATGGATGACATGTATGTACAGAAGAAATATGCATGTAAATGGGGTATATCACATAAGCCCTAACCATAGGCTCATGTCCTACTTTGGATGGTTCTACGGTTATCTATAAGTGTAGAAGGCCGGGTTTGGTTTAGTGGGGTTCCCTGGACTAGAGCCAAGATGTACCTTCTGTCGTCAAGTGTATTGCGAGACAACGGTCGAACGGTACAAAGGCTCACCCTGGTCAAGGGTTGCTAGGCATCCTGGGAGAGCTTGTCACTTGCAAGCCAGGCAAGATTGCCAGAGCAAACTAGCGGGGCTCTGTAGTGCAAAGTGTACAGAATGATAAGAGTTTAATTTTTCAAAAGATATTGAAAATTCCCCTTTGAAAATGCCTTTCACGCTTGGCCCTCTTAATTATTCAATTCCTTGAAAAATAAAAGTAAATTCCAAAGTTTTGAATAACCATCGTCCCCAGCAGAGTTGCCACTGTGGGATCCCCGACCGGCACACCCGAGAGTCGCCACCCGAATTTTTGAGATGGATGATCCGAGAAACCAAGGGTTTGATTTGAAAAAGAAGTCTTTTGGCCTAACGAAAACATTGAGACCTAGGGTTCGGGGGCCATGTTACGAATGGGAAAGGTTTGTTGAAAAAGCACAACATTCGCCCGGTAAGAACCGCTCTTTACTAAACATTTTCGAAGGGGGAAAACTTAAATATAATTTGGAAGATTAAACTCTTTAATAAGCAAATAAGGGAAAAGGACATGGGATTGAATATATCACATTGGCGTGCCTGTGGTGCTTGCCGTAGAGTATATTGTAAATGGTTAATGTGCAGAGATGAAATGAAAGTTGAATAACAGACAGCCTTAATCACATATAACACCATACGGTGTAACAAAATACCTCGCACGGTCTTCTGGTACACCGCACGGTATAACTTCTGATTGTTAGTCCACTGTTATTACTCAGAACCTCGTACGGTACAGCTACTAGCTTATTTCAAAATGGCTTCATATTCTCAAGATAAAGCAAGCCATTGGAGCTTTCTTATCACTTTTATTGACAAAATAGCTTGCAAATCCTTTTTGGATGCACTTGATTATTGCAAATGATCATAAAAACTCATTTTAGTTAGCAAAAGGGATTGCTTTTAGACGAAGCTTCATTCTGAAATGTACCTGTAATGATCTCTGAAATAACATTAGTGTAACCAACAGTGGATAGATGTGATTAGAATAAACAGAACAAACAACTAGTTAGTAGAGTAAGACCGTACGGTGGACCACACTACATCGTGCGGTGTACACCGCACGATGTAATGCTTCCATTACAGCTTCTAGTTTTGTTTTACTTCAGAAAATGATTTTTAAGTCAACACTTAACACAAATGAGTCAAGTGTGACTGCAGAAAGTTCCCCTCAGGGCCAAGACTAAGCTTAGCCCATGGAACCTTGCTTTTATACCTTCGGCTTTGAGCTTGAACGAGGGTGGATGAATATGGGGTTTAGAGCTTTTGGATGGTAGAGTTCCAAAACGAGTAGTGTACTAAGCTTTGGAGAAGAAGAATAAAATTTTTGTAGTGAGAGGAAGAATGTCAAGAGAATATCAGAGTAACTTTCTCAAGACTTGGAGGAGTAATGGGAGGGGTAAGAGTATGTGTGTGTGTAGTCCTTTTCATCTAAGATGGGGGGTGTATTTATCGGCAAAAGTCAAGGAATATCAATTCAAATGGGGGAGGTGGCTTCTAGGCCGGCTAAAAGTTATACTCCCTGTACGTGCAGAAAAACAAAAAGGCCTTCGAACAGCACCAAGATCCAACGGCTATCTCTTAATCCTCGCTGGAACCCTAGCTCACTGCTGGAGTTCAAACCTGTAAAACAGACACAGGTGAGCGCACCTTTGCCTTCTCGTGGCAAAGGCCCTCCGATGCCAAAGTTAGTATCTCGTACTAGTGAAAATCCTAATTCTCAGTAGGTAATAAGCAAATAACCCAGAATTGCGTACCTTACCTCTAGGTTTACCTCATATTTATAGATCCTTGTACACTTGCTGTCCAAGCCATCTCGCTGCCCTAAGTTTCCTTTCTCGTAAATGGAACCCGGAACATCAGGTATTCCCGTTCCCATAACTGCATATTTCCTTTTAGACCATTTAGAAACTCTTTCCTTAATTGGCCGTTCACCCCATTCCCATTGGGTATCTTTTCCAGATCTCGCTTTCTTGCTGGTTACTTGCCATTCCTGGACTCTTCTGGAGCATTTCCTCCAAAATGCTGTTCCTGTTCGGCCCTCTCGTTGCCGAACAGACTACCTGGACCAATGATTTCTCATATCACTGGTCCATTTACCATGTGACTGGTCCAACAACTTCCCTTGCTCTTTGGACCATACCCCTGCTCGGGTATCTCGGACTTGGGACCTCTCGTGTCCCCGGTCCTCTCTGCCGTTCACCGTGTTGCACGGCGGATGCTCCGATTATGTTTAACCTGGGTCCCACGTACCACGTGTTCAGGCCTCTTTTACACCTGTTCGGGATTACCTCCCTACAATGGCTCCCCAGCTTTACTCGTTATTTTCTCTTAATATGACGAGCAAAGCTTCTGAACACCGAGCAAGGTTCTCGTCCTTTGCTCCTACACCCCATTTCTCGTACTTGAAGCAAACTTCATCATTAGTCCAGGCCAAACGTCTCATCGTTTGGTCTAGGCAGGCTTTTCCAACTATCACTTTTACACGCGGCACGCTCTGTACTGCCCATATTAAATGCGAGCAGACGTTTCGGGGAACGGAACGCCCAAACGGCGTCTGGGGTGACGTTCCTCATACGTCACCCCCTTTGCTAGGGTATACTTGGGTTTTCGTCTCAATTTCAAACCCACTTTTCTCTCACCTTAGTTCCCTCTGCAGAAAGCACGCCCAAGCGCTCCCGCCATTGAAGCTCTGTTCATCGTCTCAGGGTCTGATTTTAGGGTTCTACTCATTCGTAAGTTCTTACTCCCCTTTTCTATTCTGCTTTCCTCGTTGATTTTGGACTCCCACAGTCTCTTTAAGGAATTCTTCGTACCCAACCTTCTTTTTAGAAAACCCGTACCCGCAATTTTCATTATGGGTCGATTTCGTAGGCACTGTGACACTCCCCAAAGGATGGCCGAGTTCAGATCTCGCTATGAGATCCCAGACAACGTGGCCACTACGTTGGCCCCTGAAAATGCCATCCGCGAGCGTTTTGACAACGACACCCTGCACATCCCTGTCGTCGCTGTAGTTGAGGGCGGCGTCAGGTTTCCCCTGGCACCATTGCTCCGCCAGGTTCTGTCCCATTACAGACTGTCCCCTATGCAAGTTTCAGCCAACTTCTTTAGGGTTGTCATGGGCATCAATGCCCTGAACCAGATGCTAGGTACGTCCCTAGGTTTGCACGATATTCACCATTTGTACAGCATCTCTCGAACCAAAGATGCTCTGACCTACTATCTCAAGAGTAGGGATTCCAGGAAAAGGCTGGTGCTTGAATTGCCTGACTCTGCCAGAGGGGACGACGATGACTTCCTCATCGTCACGGGGAACTTCGAGCCCAGAGACGAGGACGGTAGAGTCGTCGGCTTTCATGCACCCCACAGATTTGGCACTCCACGTTAGTTCTCTTTCTCGTAGAACTTCATACCGAGCAATATTTCGTATTGCATTACATGTTTTCGCTTTACTGACTGCTAATTTTTCTCGTATTTGCAGCCACAAACGTCAACCAGGGGCACGCCATCATCACCCCTCAGGTTCACGTTACAGATATCAACCGTGCACTTGCTTTCAACGGGCAAGGCACGTGCTTGGCTGGCCGAGCAAGAGCAGCTCAAATCCTTTTGAGCTACCAGGCTTCGTACGGTGGATTCATTGATCGGAGGATCCGAGCAGCCGACGATCCTGTTATCCCAAATCCTCCTACTCAACTACCCGAGCAACAAGACGAGAGGTGTTGTCAGACCCCTCTGTTTCCCGACGAACTCGTCCAGCTCGCCGATGAAGCCTCCACATCTTCGAGTGGATACTCTTCGTCTCCCCCACCTCGAGAAATGGATCAACCAATCAATCTCAGCAATCTGCTCACCATCAGCCGTGGAAGAGGCCGCGGCACTGCTCGTGGCCGCAGACGCTCTCAGAGCTCGGCGCTGTCTCTTGGCTGCCGAGGACCAGCTTCAACAGACGCTCCTCCAGGCTTCTCCCCCGAGGAGATTGAGGCCAGCCACAGGGACAAACGCCAACGGCTGGAAGCCTCTTCAATCGAACAACCTCCTCCCCAACTCATAGCACCTCCAACCCCCCTCTGGGCTCCTCAATTCACCCATGGCGGATGGCCACTCACTGTCTGAGACAGTATGGAGTCTGTAGGCACTGCACTTGCACTGTCGCAGGCGTTCATGCTTCCTGGGGACATGCAGAAAGTGATCACCAGCTCCCCAGACAACCTCCGTGGCTCATTCATGAGCCACAGTGCTAAGGTAAACATGTCATGTTTATTTTTGTCTGCTTGATGGCTTCAGATCGTTATTCCTGATATCTGCCTGACGTTGCTTCGTGTTCAAAATCTCCAGGCAATGCAGAGGATGGTGGCCATGGCACAAAAGCTTGGCCAATCTGAGCCCCAGCGTGCCAGATTGGCAAGTGAGAACGCCAAGCTGCAAAATACTATCGTCAGGCTGGAGTGGGAGAGGAACCAGGCTCGTGGGATTGCTGATGAGCTAAGGGGCAAGCTGGAGGGAGCCGAAGAGAGTTTGAGCCAGACTCTCAAGGAGCTGGAGGTGAGCAAGAACGAGGCCAAGGCCGCCAATCAACAGGGCTACAACGAGGGAATCCTTGTGACCACTGGGAGCTACACGGATTAAATGCCAGGAATCCAAGACCAAGTTTTTGAGGCCGGCTGGTTGGCCTGCCTCAAAAAGTCTGGTATAGCAAAGTCTTCCCCCCTTTGGACAGAGATTGACTTCCCGAGCATCCAAGTTGTTGAGGAGCAGGAAGAGGTTGTAGAAGAAGACAACCTGGAGCCTAACGCCAACGTCCCCGAACAGCAAAGTGCTGATGCTGATTAGACTGGAGAAGTGACCAACCCTGGCTAGAAGGAAGCCTGTGGCGGTCCATCTGAACCTAGCACTGCTATGGATGATGCAATTGCCCCTACCTCTACAACCGCTCCAGCCTCTGCAACTGCTCTAGCCTCCCCCTGTCATTGAGGACCCGACAATCGAAGAGTAAGTTGGACTCTTCGTAGTAATAACAATGGAAACTTTGAATCAGTTTTGACTGGCCCTGCGTGGCCTTTGGTATTGCCCTGCGTGACACTTGATACATTTCTGCATACTTTAACTCTGCTGGTTCTGGCCCTTCGTGGCCTTTTATGTTTTTGGTGGCCCTGTTTGGCCTAAACTTTTGTTTTGCCTGGCCCCTCGTGGCCTTTATATGTTTGGCTGGCCTTTCGTGGCCTTTCCTTAACACAGGTGGCCGTCCCATGGCCAGTATTTTATGTGCTTAGTATCTTCGTACTTAGCCTTATGCATAGTCACGTATGCTCCCCAGGTCTCATCGTGCCTGTTGATGATCCAATTGTATTCACATTTACACTTTTGCAGGTTTCTCGTACCTTAGAACAGTGTTATCTGCACTCGTAGCTTTCCTACCAATACATGTACTCGTACATATTCAGGATATGCTCGTAGCCGAGCAAGCTGCTAACCTTATTTGTACAGTATTTGTATTTTTTTTTCATACGTGCTCAAGGTCTGTTCGTACCCGAGCAACCTTCAAGTTTTTCCGAACTTGGATATTGCTGCATATTCTCGTATGTAGCCCACATGTTTCGTGCTTGGAAAGTTTCCCTAGTATATTCGTACTTAGGTTACCCAAATGTGCTCGTATTTGGACTAGTTAATCTTGAGTTTATTCATTTCCAGGTTATGTTGTAAATTCGTGTGGGCATGCACCCGTACAAGTAAACAAGTCTATTCGTACTTGGAATTATCCCAAACATATTCGTGTTTGAGAACAGTGTGCATAATCTTGTATGCACTCTGGGTCTATTCGTACCCGAGCAAACAGACAAGTATATTCGTACTTGGCTCAATTCTGGGTGTATTCGTACCCGAGCAAACAGACAAGTGTATTCGTACTTGGCTCAATTCTGGGTGTATTCGTACCCGAGCAAACAGACAAGTATATTCGTACTTGGCTCAATTCTGGGTGTATTCGTACCCGAGCAAACAAACAAGTATATTCGTACTTGGCTAAATTTTTGAAATATTTGAAATTCCATTTAGTTACCCTATACCTCTGCTCGGCTCAATTCTGGGTGTATTCGTACCCGAGCAAACAGACAAGTGTATTCGTACTTGGCAAAATTCTGAAATATTCAAAATTTCATTTAGTTACCCTATACCTCTGCTCCCCAATACGAAGCGAGGACTAAGGACATAGCTTGACTTCGTATTTAAAGCATAATAAAAGAAAAATCGTAAAAAACAGCGTTTGTGTTACCAAAATCCGGGAATTTTATTCATAATTTGAAAAACTCAAGGGGGCGTTACACGCACCCCTTGCAACTAATAAAAGCAGACACAAGGGAATTTTATTCGTAATTCCCACACAATCACGATGTGCATCTAAAACAGAAATAAAAACGAAATCGAAGTTATTTACACGTAGAACTTCCTCAAGTTGTGAACATTCCAGGGCCTTGGTACTTGGTTCCCGTCCAGGTCTGCCAATCGATATGCTCCAATGCCCACAACCTCCGTAACTCAATATGGGCCCTCCCAATTGGCCCCCAACTTGCCCTCGTTGGCCACCTTGGTATTGCCGAGCACCTTTCTTAGCACAAGGTCTCCAACACAAACTCTCGCGGGTGGACATGCTTGTTGTAATTTTTCATCAACTGCTCCTGGTAAGAAGCCAGGTGCACCAGAGCTCGTTCTCTCCTCTCCTCGACGAGGTCGAGCTCAATTTCCAAGGCTCTGTCATTGCCCCCACTTTCCACCAATGTGGTCCTGTTGGTCGGCAATCCAACCACCAGTGGAATCACAGCTTCTGTTCCATATGCCAGCGAATAGGTCGGCAATACAACCTCCAGTGGAATCACAGCTTCTGTTCCATATGCCAGCGAATAGGGGGTCTCTCCCGTAGACCTCTTAGGAGTTGTTCGGTGTGCCCACAGGACCAGTGGCAATTCGTCGGGCCACTTGCCTTTTGCTTTGTCCAACCTTTTCTTGATCCAGTCAAGTATCGTCTTGTTGGACGCTTCTGCCTGCCCATTGCTCTGAGGGTAGGCTGGGGTTGAATAATAGTTCCTTATTTCGTACTGAGCACAAAAAGCCTTGAATTTTTTCTGGAACTGTGAGCCATTATCAGTGATCAAAGAATAAGGAACTCTAAATCGAGTGATGATGTTCTTCCACACGAACCTTTCTATCATAGGTTCTATGATTTTTGCTAGCGGTTCTGCTTCAATCCACTTGGTAACGTAGTCCGTTGCTACCAACAGAAACTTTCTGTTCCCAGTGGCCTTGTGGAGTGGACCCACGATGTCCATTCCCCACTGCGCAAACGGCCAAGGACTTGTCAAAGGCACCAGATCTTCGGCTGCTGGTCGGATCATAGGTGTGAACTTCTGACACTTCTCACAGATTTTCACATATACCTTTGCATCTTCTTGCATGTGCGGCCACCAGTAACCCTGGGTGATTGCACGGTGAGCAATGGATCTCCCACCTGCATGACTTCCGCATGTTCCCTCGTGTATCTCGTGGAGGAATTTCTGCACCATCTCGGGATGCACACAAAGCAAATACGGCCCAGTGAAGGACTTCCTGTACAATTTCCCCTCTGGTGATAGCCAAAACCTTGTAGATTTCGTCTTTATCTTGTGAGCCTCTCTTTTATCTGTGGGGAGTGTCCCATCTCGTAGGAACTCCACTATCGGATCCATCCAACTTGGTCCTTGGTTCACGTCCATGACTAATTCCACACTTCTCCCAATGCTCGGCTCAGCAAGATAGTCCTCTGCCACCTTCCTTCTGAACTCGCTGGCACCGCCGCCGCCAACCAAGCCGTTGAGTCATGGCATTCTCGCCTGCAGCTTATCTCGGTCGATGTGTACCTTCCCGAAGGTGTCAAGCAAATCCTTGGTTGCCTCCACGTAGGTCGCCATCTTTTCACTTCGGGCCTCGCAATCGGGTAGTGATTCACCACGAGTTGTGAATCACGTATCACTAATTCTTTTACCTTCAAGGTTTTGCGCTCAGTAACCCTCGCCAGAGTGCCTGCAGACTCCGCCACGTTGTTTGACGCACTGAATCCCAGGCGCAAGGACAGCTCGATCATTACTCCTTCAGGAGGGAATAGCACCACCCCAATTCCAGATCCGGTGTTGCATGCGGATCCATCGGCAGAAGTTTCCACTCCAAAGGGTCCTGCACGGCGGATACCCTTTGCTTCTCGGCTGATGGTTTGACCAACTGCTCCTTTCTTGTAGGAGGCAGCGGAGCCACCGTGGGGGAGAATTCTGCCACAAAGTCTGCCAAAACTTGCCCTTTAACTACCGTGCGCGGCTGATAATCAATATCATACTGGCTCAACTCCACCGACCACGTTGATATTCGTCCCGAGAAATCGGCCTTTCGAAGCAACGACTTCAACGGAAACCCTGTGTAAACCACCACTTTGTGACTTTGGAAGTAATGGGGCAACTTTCTAGCCGCCGTCCTTAGTGCCAGGACCAACTTCTCAAGGGGCAGATATCTCGTCTCTGCGTCTAATAGCGTCTTACTCACATAATAGACAGGGATTTGTTTGGATCGCTTGTTTCTCAGTAGGACTGCACTTACAGCATGCTCGGATACTGCCAAGTACAGAGTCAAGATCTCACCAGGCTTTGGGGTCGACAGGAGTGGGGCTGCCGCCAAGTACTTCTTCAAGACTTGGAACGCTTGCTCACACTCTGCTCCCCATTCATAACCTTCTCTTTTCTTCAACAGCTGAAAGAAGGGTCTACACTTGTCGCTCGATCGACTAATGAACTTGTTAAGGGCTGCCGCCATCCCCGTCAATCGCTGGACCTCCTTCGTGGTCCTTGGACTCTGGAGCTTCTGCAAAGCTATTATTTGATCAAGATTTGCCTCTATCCCTCTTATAGTCACCACGTGACCCAGGAATTTCCCAGAACTCACTCCAAATGCACATTTTGAGGCGTTGAGTTTCAGCTTGTACTCCCTTAGTATCTCGAAAGCTTTCTTCAGATCAGCGATGTGGTCCCGTTTCTCCTTACTCTTGACCACCATATCGTCTATGTATAGCTCCATGGTCCTGCCGAGCAACTTCTTCAGCATAATCGTTGCTAGTCTCTGGTAAGTTGCTCCAGCATTCCTCAGACCAAAGGGCATGACGCTGTAACAGTACAGCCCTCGTGGTGTGATAAAAGATGTCTTCTCCTGATCGGGACCGTACATGGCTATTTGGTGATATCCTCGATAAGCGTCGAGAAAACTCACACGCCCATACCCAGCTGTTGCATCTACCAACTGATCTATCCTGGGCAGGGGGAAACTGTCTTTTGGACAAGCCTTGTTTAGATCTGTGAAGTCGACGCAGACTCGCCACTTCCCATTCTTCTTTTTCACCACCACTGTGTTACACAACCACTCCGGGTAGTACACTTCGCGTATCGCCTTTGCCTCGAGCAAACGGTCAACCTCCTCGATAACAGCCTCCACATGTTGTACGGCAAATCTTCTTTTCTTCTGCATCACAGGTTTGTGTTGTGGGTCCACATTCAGGTGGTGGCAAATCACATTTGCATCCACCCCAGGCATCTCCTCAGGCATCCAAGCAAACACATCAACGTGCTCTTTGAGAAACTTCACCAACTCTTCCTCTTCTTCTTTGCACAGGGTTTCCCAATCAGGAAATACCTTTCAGGATCATTCTCGTTGATCTGGACTTTCTTCAATCCTTCCACTACTTTCTCGGCTGGATTTCCTCCGACATCCTCGATGGTCGGCTGGTTGGTTATCTCGACTGTCTGGACCAATTGTGCCTTGGGTGCCTTCTTGATTATGGAAACCAAGCACTGTTGGGCTGTCTTTTGGTTCCCCCTTATTTTCTCGATTCTTGTGGACCCTGGAAACTTCAGCATCTGATGGTAGGTGGATGAAACTGCCCTCATCTTATGCAACCAAGTCCTTCCTATAATCGTGCTATAGGAAGATGGCACATCCACTACCAAAAAATCGGTTTTCAATACCACTGTTCCTGCCCGGACAGGGAGGGTCACCTTACCCAATGGCCAAACTGCTCCTGCACTGAACCCAACCAACGGAGTTACTGACTGTACCAAGTCCGCTTGTGCCAATCCTAGCTTCTTGAACACATCGTAATAAAGCACCTCGGTGCAACTTCCTGAATCCACCAAGATCCTTTCCATGTCATATTCCCCAATTCGTAGGGCTATGACAAGAGCATCGTTGTGCGGCACCTAGACTCCTCCCAAGTCCTCATCCGTGAAGACTATGCCCTCATTGCACCCTTCCGCTTCAAGTCCCCGTTTCTTTCCCAACCGCATCACGTGCTGGTCGTGTTTCACCTGCCTTTGGAGCAACCTCACCTCATTTCTCGTATAAGGTGTGTCCAACCCATGTATCATATGGATCACGCCCCTTGGATTCTGCTCGTAATCCAGTTCCAACGCTTTCTCGGCACCCTTGTGCTCCTCTTGGATGAACTCTTTCAGATACCCACGTGAGACCAGGTCATCAAGGTGCTGCTTAAACATCTCGCAATCTTCCGTCATGTGACTCCAGTCCTTGTGGTAACTGCAGTGCTGACTCGTAGCCCTTCTTGCGTCTTTGTCACCCTCCAGCCTTGGGGACCAAAGTATGGGCGGTTCTTTATACGATAAAGAACCCGATAAATCGGTTCTTTCCAAACCGTCGTTCCTAGAAGAACAACTTTGGGTCAGGGGCATGCTTCTCCCGATATATGACTCTTTCTTAGCCTGCCCATGCTCCTTCCTCTCTTTGTAAGTCCTGGGCTCGGGTTTATCCGCCTTCTTCGCGGGACCCTTGACTTGTTCGGCAATCAACTTGCCGTCTTCCCGTAGTATGTCATCCTCATTCCTGGCATGCTGCTCAATACGTTCCATCAGCTTTGCCAGCGTGCTCACTGGACTCATGTTTAGGGACTTTCGTAGCTCCCCCCGAACAGGCAGCCCAGTCTTGAACGTTGCTATTGCATACTCCTCACTGTAACTTTCAATCTCGTTGAAAGTCTCCCAATACTTCTTGGTGTAGTCCCTGATCGGCTCATTCTCTACTTGCTTCATAACTGAGAGACTCTCAAAAGTTTTGGGTGGTTTCCTGCTCGTCAGGAACCGAGCAGTGAATTCCTCGGCCAACTGTCTCTATCCTCGTATGGTGTTCGGCCCCAACTTATGGAACCATGACAGGGCCACCTCTCCCAAACTAGATGGGAACATCTTGCACATGATCGCGTCATCACCATCGTGCATAAACATTGCCTACTGGTAATGCTGTATGTGTGCCACCAGGTCTGCATTGGTTTCGTACAGGATAAACGTCCCGTGTTTAACCCTGCTCGGCAACCTTACCTCTTGCAGTCTCTTTGCAAAAGGAGAAGTTGCTATGTTGCTAAGGGCTCTCCGTGCTGCTTCTCGTGCAGACATGGTCCCCTCTTCTGATCCCTTTGCACCCCTGGCATTATTTCTTTCCCAGTGGGAATCAGGTCTCTCGTACCTATCCCTGTGGTGCTTTCTGCTCCCTCCCTCCCTCCTCGGGGGTGGAACTCTTGCTCCTACTTCTCCTTTTTCGTGAAGAAGCTCTCTGTCGTTTTGGAGTGAGACTCCTGCTCCTTCTTTTTCATGAAGAAGCTCTCTTGTATTCCGCCATATCCGGCCTTTCTTTTCTGGACTTTCTTCGTGAGAGTCTAGAATCCTCCGGATGTTCTCGTATCTGCTGCAGTTGTTGAACCTCATATTCTCACCTCTTAATCAGACGAGCGTACTCCTCTATTTCCTGTCTCTTTTTGTCCAGGATGTCTTCCCTGCTGTGCACGCTTTTCGAACGCACCACTGATTCCCTCCCACGGCGGGACTTACTCCTTCTCGTGGATCCTGTGGCCGTCCGTCCGTCCTTGTTTCTGGAGTCGTCATGGATTGCCAAGGGGCGGTCCTTGCTCGTGGTCCTCCCCGCACGCCCGCCGTCGGGCTTCCTCGGAGGGTCTGGTGGGGATTTGTCACCTCCCCCACCCAGCTGATTGTTTGCATCAAGTGGAGTCTTTGGATCTTCTTCCGCCATGGTCGCTTTTTCAAAGGGATCTCTTTCGTTTCCCACAGACGGCGCCAATTGTAAGTGCAGGAAAACGAAAAGGCCTTCGAACAGCACCAAGATCCAACGGCTATCTCTTAATCCTCGCCGGAACCCTAGCTCACTGCCGGAGTTCAAACCTGTAAAACAGACACAGGTGAGCGCACCTTTGCCTTCTCGTGGCAAAGGCCCTCCGATGCCAAAGTTAGTATCTCGTATTAGTGATGTCACGCCCACGATTTTTAACATTAAGTATAAAGATTTTCGATAAAGAATCTCTCGCAATAGTACAGATAATAAGCCAAGTGATAGTTTTTTTTTTTTTCAATTGCAAATTAAGTTCAATGTTTCTAGTCAAGCTTGACGATCCAAATAACATAACAGAAAAGAAGGTTTAGAGTTTACAATCCTCCATGATCAAATGGTGTTCATAATAGAAATTAATATTACATTCCCAAAGAATTTTACAAAAGATGGCCAAGTGATTTTCCGTATTGGCTTTCAAAAGAATGAGGTCAAATGCACGCCAAGCACTTCGTGTCCCCCTGTTCGAGTGTACCTGAAAGAAGGATAGGGTTGAGCAAAACACGTGCCCAGTAGAGAGTTCTATGCTCAAACTATATGAAAATGAAATGAGTCATGCACCATGAATGAGTGAGTGAATTTTGATAGATACGCCCAAAGTACGAATGATTACCACTGAATTATCTCTTAGGTCAAAAGATCCTATACTTCACCGGACAGTCACTAACCGTTCACTCCTCAGACTAAATACATCGATAAGCTCACGTTAATCCACTTTAGTCTATAACCAATTTCAAATCATTTTATTATCCTTCATACGATACTACGGTCTTCCTCGAGTCTACAATCATCATTCAATCCCTTCATTACAGAATCTTTCCTTTCTTTCAATCAGATATATTCCTTCAATGAACACTAGGGTCACCTCGGGTCTATTTCCCTCGAGCGCAGGGTCACCCCGAGTCTATTCCCTTGATAACAATAGCTTGGGTCACCTCGGGTATATCTCCTCGAGCGTAGGATCACCCCGAGTCTTTTCCCTCAACAGTAACAACCATTTGGGTCACCTCGGGTCTGTTCCCTCGAGCGCAGGGTTACCCCGAGTCTATTCCCTTAATAATAACAAACATTGGTTAGCGGAAACGCACGTCGCTTAACCGACCCTCCACTATTTCATAATCAACTTCCATTTCACGAACATCAAATCACTCAATCGAATCCAAGAATCATTCAATCAATCACATGGCGTTGCAAGGCCAACAATCAACCATATCGCTTATAGACTAATACACATGTCCTCACCATACCTCCAATTATATCCCCGCACCTACGCAACATGCTACTTACAAGCGGTTTCCAAGGTATCCGACCTACTAGTTCCTATACTTGAATCCCGTAATAAGTGTACCAAGGACGATCGAGAGGTTCAACGAGTTGTGAAGATACAAGTACCTTACCCTTAAAGTCATTATGCCGCTCCCATCTACTATTTATGCCCACTACGACATTCGAACAACCTACGGCACTCATAAACACTCTACGACACGTTCTCGTCGTATTTGTAAAGTATCAAAATTCATTTCACCACTTTGGAAAATGCCCTACAAAACACAACTTGATTCATAAAGAGTTTTTCAAAAAAAAAATTATGTTAAACAAAGTTTTAATTTCATGGGTATGTTCGATGATGTCAAAATGCATAGGTGATCATGTTTGAAATCATATGAATGATGCTTAAGTTAAGCTAAGAGTGATTAGAGCCCAAGGTAATGGAATGGGAACTGAGGTTGGCAAAACATTACAGTTGCAAGGTGTTATCGATAATAAGAAATGGGGGTATCGATAACTCGAGGTCGCGGAATCAGTCAAAACACAACGTAATCGATAATGAAATGGGGAGGTATCGATAACTTACGGTCGGAATTAATAAAAACATAATGTTATCGATAATAAACGAAAAGGTATCGATAACTTAGGATTTTGGCCAGTCGAAACGCGATGGTATCGATAACAAAGGTAAAGGTATCGATACTTATGGGGTTAAGATCATCCAGATGCAAGGGTATCGATAACAGAATCAAAGGGTATCGATAACATTGGGTTTTCTGGGTTTTGAGACAAAGTGTTATCGATAACAAAGGAAGAGTTATCGATAACGATGGGTTTCGAGCAGTTTTTTGACAAACAGAGGTGGGTTTTTCAGCCACAAGAACACCAACAAAAACACCCACGATCGAAGGCAAGAATCAAGCTACAAGAGACAAGTCATTTACATATATTGAGAGTTAGAACCCCCTACCTCAAGATCCAAGAACGAATTTGAAAGGATTTCTAAGCCTTAGCTCCAAACTTTGAGTTCGAACGAAATGCACCTCCACTGAGCTCAAACCACCGGGTTTCGGACCACAATATGCGAAGGGGTTGAAGGATTTGAGGTTGCTTTATGTGGGTTTTGGGTTATTTTTGAGTGAGTGTGAAAGAGAGAGTGAGAGCCGAGAGTGAGAGAGGAGAAGAACGGGAGATGGAGAAAGAAACAAAAGGAGAATTTTTATTCCCTACACTCATGCATATAACATATATACACACTACACACACACACTTACCCTTCAAGTATACAAGTTAACACATCGACCCCAACTTCCAATTTCAAAATCAATCTCGTCCTTTTATTTCTTATAATAAAACATTTAAACAAATTCTTTTTTTTTTTTTTTGAAAATTATGGGTCTCTACACCCTACCCTCCTTAAAAGAATTTCGTCCTCGAAATTTGCCAAGCCAAGTCTAACCAACACACAACACCCAGATACACTTCAGCCATAACGTGATTCGTCAGGCAACAATTCGGTAATCAGGAGAATCTACGTCAAAGCTCATATCAATAAAATCGAGACAAAAACACGGCATTTCTGTCTAATCTTGTCCTCCTTTTTCCTCCACGTAAACTCGTACTAACCATATTGTATTACCCTCCTAAAACTTGATCATGCAAATTTAGGATACGTATCGCTCTCTTACCAAAGGGTACGTCAGCTTCTAACTCAAATTCGGACCTCACTAACACATACATTGCATTCGGCTCATACTTCCACAATATCCTTATACATTTAACGCATCACGAATACCTGAAAATCTCAGCAGCAATGCCAAACGGTACGCAATTTCTAAGCTCCTTATTATCGCGAAGTCTCTACATACGATTATCTATCCAAACACGAAGATCTTGCCTCTAAACGTAACCCGATAATCCAACTGACTCCTCGGGACCTCCATTTAGAATGGGCGGTGATCAAGCGCCTCTCCCAAGTGGATTTCATCGGTAGTCGCTTGGCTATCCAAAACACACACCGTATCTGACACTTTAGACTATCCTTCTAGCGGTGGACGCTTCCCTTTTGCCCAAGACGGGACAAACCCCAACGCGGTGATACTTTACGAAAACACATGATTCCCCTTCTTCAATTCACATTGGGTGACGACGATGATCAACACAATCCTTTGGTCAGCCTTACATGGCTAGCAATCTCTGACGAATTATCTTAATCTATTCAGTCATTCTCCCTTGAGCTTCCAAGTATCGTTAGCGAATAGGTTTCACCGTACTTCTCAATACTAAATCTAGCGAGCCTAAAACGCTTACCAATTCTTCCAAAAGTCGCACCAAATTCTCACACTAGGTCAAGAAATTTTAGGATTATGAAAAGAATTCGTTTGACATCCCGAATGAAAAGAGCAGGCTCCAAAACTCTAACAGCACCAATCAAAGAATTTCAAAGAACAATAACGAGATATCCGAATTTTAAGAGAACACAAGGAATCTTTAAAGCGGTTAGACGACCAACTCAATGCACAATCTCATGATGATCCGAAGGATCTTGGAATGATTACTCATAACCTTTCTATCGCTCTACAAGTCAACGGAGTTCGTGAACAACCTTTTAACAACTGGGCGATGTCGATGCTAAGGATACATACAAGGGAGTGAAACAGATTTCTGGTAAACCAACTGATACAAGGTTCGTAAATTGTCCAATACCGAAAATGATAAGAACTTCCAACAAGTTAAGTGTGAGCGTTACAGAACGAATCATTGCGTGCCTCCAGAGTTGAGGAACCACAATAAAGTTGAGTACCCTTGAGAGCAACCATAACAAGTGAATTTGAATTGAACGGCACCAACAAATGGGTTTCAATAAATATGCCGCCACAAGATTTGACTCCACTTACGACATGAGAATTTGAGTAGAGTAACAATTTCCAACAGACGGACTAATAGTCGCAACCATGAAATCCAAACCAACCGAATAGATGTAGGCAAGCAAATGGATACAAAATGGATACAAGTTCAAACCACGTGTTTTCATCGTTAAGGAATCAGGGTGAATGGTGGCACTAAAGCAGGCAACAATAGCATCAAAGTCCGAATTTAACGGCACCAATGAATTTGTATGTCATGAAGTAGGAGACCACAGATTGAGTTTGATAGGGCGAAGTTGCAAACTAAATACTCATGTGGAATAACGATTACAATTAAACGACGAAAGCGATAGTCGCAACAAAGGAATCTAAACTGACCAATGGAAACTTATCGTAAGCAAGGTGATGTCAAAATAAGACTCTGGATAGGATACGAGGAACATTCATCAATATCAATAGTAAAAGTGTTACATGATACTTCGCCACAAGATTTCGGATATTTCCAAGAAAAGCTAGGAACGGATAGCATAATAGTTAGCCCAAAAAAAAAAATCAAGAGTTACAACAGACCAACAATTTTAACAGATTTCACGGGAAGCAGATTACGATAGAATTCTAACAAGGCTCGATTCGGCTAACAAACAAGAGCACTTAAAGAAACAACACTTACGAAATCGCATTCGGAATCCCACCTACTATCATGGATATAACCAATCTCTTCCCAAATCATATCTATTCTCGTCGTGCTTAAATTAAAGAAGTCAAACATATCACGTCCATATGGAATGATTGACCGCTAATCTCGGCAAGTATAGTCTATCGATATTCTTCTACATGCGTGACTAAGATTTCTTGATTTTCAATTCCAAACATGAACAAGAATATGACTTTCAATGAGTGAAATGCTTCCGAAACAAAAGTATTCTAACAAACGAATCAAACGACAAGGAGGAAAAGGTACCTCAAACAGCTAATATTTCTGAGAGCCAAAGAGTAGAAAGAAGTGGTTTAGCTACAGAACTACATCTGTTGTCTCGGTGTATGCTTACGCTGTTGCACGGAGCTTAACTCACCATGTACTCCCAATCCCCGAGGACAATTCCTTGCCATGTGGCCAAGTTCGCCACAAGTATAACAAGATCCTCCACGCCATGGACATTGAGAACGAATATGACCAGACTGACGGCATCGATAACACACAATCTGACGCTTGAGAAGAACTCCCGGAGTCTTGGAATAAGGAGGTGGCTTAAGGCCCTGCTGACCCTGAATAGAGGAATTTGATACCCTGAGTTTCTTCCTTCCTGAACTCTTAACACTCTCTGAGGATGACCTCGCGCTAATGACTCGACGTTTAGTTTCCTCCACACTCACACCAATCTACATACCCTCCTGAATGTCAACACCCTTCGCACACTCAACGATCTCCGGAAACATCGCTTCATCCTTAGCACACTGACTCGTCTCATCCTTTCCACATACTCTACCGCTCAGGTGCTCGCACCACACCTATCTCCAAACCTCGAAAACATTTTACTATAGAAGAATAAGAAAGAAAGTCATCAATGTTAGCCACATCGCTATATAGTGCAAGTCTCCGACCTTTCCAACATAGAAAACAACACTACACCACTTTACCGTAATATAAATGCAATGCTATATTGACGTACTAACTCATTCATGCAAGCACACATGTGATTTTGTAAAAAGATGCAGTGACTTTTGAACCCATGAGACTATAAGTCTCCCCACGGTCTCTAGGTGTTCTAAATCTATGCTCTGATACCAAATTGTCACGCCCACGATTTTTAACATTAAGTATAAAGATTTTCGATAAAGAATCTCTCGCAATAGTACAGATAATAAGCCAAGTGATAGTTTTTTTTTTTTTTTTCCAATTGCAAATTAAGTTCAATGTTTCTAGTCAAGCTTGACGATCCAAATAACATAACAGAAAAGAAGGTTTAGAGTTTACAATCCTCCATGATCAAATGGTGTTCATAATAGAAATTAATATTACATTCCCAAAGAATTTTACAAAAGATGGCCAAGTGATTTTCCGTATTGGCTTTCAAAAGAATGAGGTCAAATGCACGCCAAGCACTTCGTGTCCCCCTGTTCGAGTGTACCTGAAAGAAGGATAGGGTTGAGCAAAACACGTGCCCAGTAGAGAGTTCTATGCTCAAACTATATGAAAATGAAATGAGTCATGCACCATGAATGAGTGAGTGAATTTTGATAGATACGCCCAAAGTACGAATGATTACCACTGAATTACCTCTTAGGTCAAAAGATCCTATACTTCACCGGACAGTCACTAACCGTTCACTCCTCAGACTAAATACATCGATAAGCTCACGTTAATCCACTTTAGTCTATAACCAATTTCAAATCATTTTATTATCCTTCATACGATACTACGGTCTTCCTCGAGTCTACAATCATTATTCAATCCCTTCATTACAGAATCTTTCCTTTCTTTCAATCAGATATATTCCTTCAATGAACACTAGGGTCACCTCGGGTCTATTTCCCTCGAGCGCAGGGTCACCCCGAGTCTATTCCCTTGATAACAATAGCTTGGGTCACCTCGGGTCTATCTCCTCGAGCGTAGGATCACCCCGAGTCTTTTCCCTCAACAATAACAACCATTTGGGTCACCTCGGGTCTGTTCCCTCGAGCGCAGGGTCACCCCGAGTCTATTCCCTTAATAATAACAAACATTGGTTAGCGGAAACGCACGTCGCTTAACCGACCCTCCACTATTTCATAATCAACTTCGATTTCACGAACATCAAATCACTCAATCGAATCCAAGAATCATTCAATCAATCACATGGCGTTGCAAGGCCAACAATCAACCATATCGCTTATAGACTAATACACATGTCCTCACCATACCTCCAATTATATCCCCGCACCTACGCAACATGCTACTTACAAGCGGTTTCCAAGGTATCCGACCTACTAGTTCCTATACTTGAATCCCGTAATAAGTGTACCAAGGACGATCGAGAGGTTTAACGAGTTGTGAAGATACAAGTACCTTACCCTTAAAGTCATTATGCCGCTCCCATCTACTATGTATGCCCACTACGACATTCGAACAACCTACGGCACTCATAAACACTCTACGACACGTTCTCGTCGTATTTGTAAAGTGTCAAAATTCATTTCACCACATTGGAAAATGCCCTACAAAACACAACTTGATTCATAAAGAGTTTTTCAAAAAAAAAATTATGTTAAACAAAGTTTTAATTTCATGGGTATGTTCGATGATGTCAAAATGCATTGGTGATCATGTTTGAAATCATGTGAATGATGCTTAAGTTAAGCTAAGAGTGATTAGAGCCCAAGGTAATGGAATGGGAACCGAGGTTGGCAAAACATTACAGTTGCAAGGTGTTATCGATAATAAGAAATGGGGGTATCGATAACTCGAGGTCGTGGAATCAGTCAAATAGAACGTAATCGATAATGAAATGAGGAGGTATCGATAACTTACGGTCGGAATTAATAAAAACATAACATTATCGATAATAAACGAAAAGGTATCGATAACTTAGGATTTTGGCCAGTCGAAATGCGATGGTATCGATAACAAAGGTAAAGGTATCGATACTTATGGGGTTAAGATCATTCCAAATGCAAGGGTATCGATAACAGAATCAAAGGGTATCGATAACATTGGGTTTTCTGGGTTTTGAGACAAAGTGTTATCGATAACAAAGGAAGAGTTATCGATAATGATGGGTTTCGAGCAGATTTTTGACAAACAGAGGTGGGTTTTTCAGCCACAAGAACACCAACAAAAATACCCACGATCGAAGGCAAGAATCAAGCTACAAGAGGCAAGTCATTTACATATATTGAGAGTTAGAACCCCCTACCTCAAGATCCAAGAACGAATTTGAAAGGATTTCCAAGCCTTAGCTCCAAACTTTGAGTTCGAACGAAACGCACCTCCACCGAGCTCAAACCACCGGGATTCGGACCACAATATGTGAAGGGGTTGAAGGATTTGAGGTTGCATTATGTGGGTTTTGGGTTATTTTTGAGTGAGTGTGAAAGAGAGAGTGAGAGCCGAGAGTGAGAGAGGAGAAGAACAGGAGATGGAGAAAGAAACAAAAGGAGAATTTTTATTCCCTACACTCATGCATATAACATATATACACACTACACACACACACTTACCCTTCAAGTATACAAGTTAACACATCGACCCCAACTTCCAATTTCAAAATCAATCTCGTCCTTTTATTTCTTATAATAAAACATTTAAACAAATTCTTTTTTTTTTTTTGAAAATTACGGGTCTCTACAATTCATATCCACTAAACCCGACCCAGAATTGCGTACCTTTACCTCTAGGTTTACCTCATATTTATAGATCATTGTACGCTTGCTGTCCAAGCCATCTCGCTACCCTAAGTTTCCTTTCTCGTAAATAGAACCCGGAACATCAGGGATTCCTGTTCCCATTACTGCATATTTCCTTTTAGACCATTTAGAAACTCTTTCCTTAATTGGCCGTTCACCCCATTCCCGTTGGGTATCTTTTCCAGATCTCGCTTTCTTACTAGTAGTATTCCTGGACTCTTCTGGAGCATCTCCTCCAAAATGCTGCTCATGTTCGGCCCTTTCGATGCCGAACAGACTACCTGGACCAATGATTTCTCATATCACTAGTCCATTTACCATGCGACTGGTCCAACAATTTCCCTTGCTCTTTGGACCATACCCCTGCTCGGGTATCTCGGACCTGGAACCTCTCGTGTCTCCGGTCCTCTCTGCAGTTCACCGTGCTGCACGGCGGATGCTCCGATTATGTTTAACCTGGGTCCCACGTACCACGTGTTCGGGCCTCTTTTACACCTGTTCGGGATTACCTCCCTACACTCCCTACTAAGTTTTTCAGCTATGGCTCCAATAGGCTTGGTCGACAACTTTCTGAGCCAGTCAAAACATTTCCCAAAAATGCCATACGGTATACCCCATAACCACATGTGATGTAGTAAAATTTGCTACACTGTACGGTTTAGCAATATCCCGTGCAGTGTTCCAGGTCCAATTCTAGGCTTTTCTGGGCTTTTTAGGCTTTTCTAGGCTTTTTGGGTTATGGGAGTCCACGTTCAAGCTCTCAAAGGCATCGTTTTCTTTAGGACATTTAAAGAACCTTCGATGTCCAGATTGGGGTGTCTACAGATAGCTTTTTGTTTCTTTTTTTGGGACCTTACTGTAACTCAGAAATCACTTAGCGATTCTGCATTTTTAGATATTTGTTGTACTGCTGAGCTAATAGTTAATGTGTTTAGTTTGTATGATTAGTTTAGTTTGTTAGTTAAGAGCTAGCTAATCAGAGATTAAGTGGGTAGTATATAAGCTCCTGTGTACTCTTTGTTTGTATCCAAGAAAGACAGATATCGTGAATAGATGAAACCCTAGTCTTGGTTCTTGATCTGATTTGTGTTTCTTGAATGAGTTTTGGGTTGATTTCTGCACATTTCTTCACTTACTCCTATTTTGGCCATATTACGTGGCGAGATGTATTTCTCTTATTTCCTTTTTTCCCCTTTGTATCAGTACATTTCTTGGTAATTCACCAACTGCTGTATGCATTGCTCTGCTATGCTAAATTCTGCTAGTTGTTGTTGCTGAATTTTGCTCTAGTTGTTGTTCCTACTTAATTCTGTTGTTGCTTTTAATCAAAAGGAACATCCTTAATGCATACTTATTGCACTAAAGTCAATCTCTAGGCAAAGTTTTGATGGTGTTCCACTAAGTCAATCTCTAGGCAAAGTGTACAAGATATACAAATATGGATGTCTACTCATTGCTTTGGTGTCATCATCATTCCATGAGAAGATTGATGCTGAATTTTTTCATGAATCAAACTTCATTTTATGGAGAGGGGTTTTTACTTCAGAAGCTCTACTGGAAGCCCACGACAACTAGAAGTAGGTATCAGCTAGATTAAGAAACAAAAAAACTGGGGCAAACATAGAACCAAAAATTTTGTCAAAAGAAGAAAATTTGGCTCATCACTTACTCGAACATACATGTAAAACAAAAGAAATACTATGTCATTGCACAGTTTTGATTCCAAATTCAGTGCATTTTCTCTGAGAACTTACATCAAACACCTATTGGGCATAAGCCATATCTCCACAAACCAATGTGAGGCCAAACCAATGTGAGGCACAAAAATCACAACAAACAACGTTTAAACCTAGAAATGAAAAGGAAAAAAAGCAAGCTTCGCAAAAGTCAAGATCTATAATGGATGAAATTGGTGAAGGCCGTTATTGTAATCGGAGTCATGACAATCTCTAACTCCAACATGGATATTGAATTTTCGGCGACCGGCACTGGTTCCACCATCAGCAGCAATTGGTCCTGAAAAAGAAGATGATGATGAACTACAGATTCAACAAACCCAACTCCAGCGACCCTGAAAAGCCCCAAATTTTTTACCATGGCATCTCTGTTTTTGAGAGAGAGAGAGAGAAAGAACAGTTGCCGAAAATTGAGACCACTCAGTCAAAATCCATTTGTCGCCGGAGGCTGGAAGGTTAGCGTAAATGCTTGTCGATGCTTGGAGTTTCTGTGTGGAGGAGCGTGAATAGCGTAGAGAGAGAGAGAGAGAGAGAGGGGAGGGGGGAGAGAGAGAGAGAGAGAGAGAGTAGAACACGCGTGAGCCTTGAGAGAGAAGGGGGAAGAGTGTGTCGTCTTTTTACTTTTAATCATAGCCATCCAAGCAATGGTTGGAATTTAGTATCAAAAATATTGGCAAACTTATTGTCTCTAGATCCCTCTCCATATATATACGGTTTCGGGGAACCTTAAAAAAACCTCTACAAAAATCTCTCAAATCTTAATCTCAAAGTTTTTGATCAAATTTTGATGATCTGAGCTGCTCACTATGTTCAGAACGTAATTTTTTAAGGGTGCACGCAATATTGGCAAAAAAAATAATTGGGAAGGGCTTGATTTGAGCAGTTTTTTATTGAACCATTCAATAAAGTTCAATAAAAACTATTCAGATGAAACCCTTCCCGGTCATTTTTTTTTGTTGATTTTTCGCGTGTATCCTTAAAATCACGTTTTGATTACATTGAGAGGCTCGGATCATCAAAATTCGATCGGGAACTTTTGAGGGTTTTTTTAGAGATTTTTAAAGGACCCCGGAACCGCCCCGTATATATATTTATATATATATGTGGGAAGATATTCCCGAACAAGTGCAAAAGAGACTCGAACACGTAGTACGTGGGACCACGGTATAACAGCAATAATAATAGTCACCGTGTAAGATGGTGAACGGCAATATAGACCAATGACATGATAGGTCATTGGTCCAGGGAATCCGAACAAGGACATGATCCAATAAATACGAGGAGATATTAGACCAGGAGTCTAGTAAAAGATAGTGACGCGTGAAGTCAATGGTCCGAGTAGTCTATTCAGCAATGAGAGGGCCGAACAAAAGGAGAATTCTGGGGAAAGCAGCCTCAGGTGCAAGAAGCATCCTGGAACGTTCTAGAACACTAGAATTCCGTAAAGGAATAAGATCTCGAGGAAATAAGATCGATGAGAGATACTCAACGAGAATGGGATGTTCGGCTAGTTATGGAAAGAAGTCCTAAAAGGACTACGGTAATGAATTAATAGGGGAACGAGAATCCAAGATATTTTGGGTTTCCTATATGAGGTAGGAAACCTAGGGCAACAAGGATTTTTGGAGAACAAGTAAGTCTACATCTATAAATAAGAGGTAACACCCACGAAGGGAGGGATGTTGATATACATTATTTTTACCTACTGATAATTAGGGTTATTTGCTAGTACGTGATACTAATATAGGCATCGGAGGGCCTTTGCCACGAGAGGCAAAGGTGCACTCACCCTTTGTCTGTTTTTGCAGATAAGGTTTTCGACGATGTGTTAAGGGTTCCGGCGAGAGGTCACGTGATCCCATTACCCTCATGTGCTGTTTAAAGCCTCTTTCGTTTTTCTGCACTTACAATTGGCGCCGTTTATGGGAAACGAAAAAGATCCCTTTGAAAAAGGGACCATGGTGGAAGAAGATCCAAAAATGCCGCTTGATCCAAACAACCAGCTGGGTGGGGAAGGTGATAAGTCCCCACCGGGTCCTCCAAGAAAGCCCGATGGCGGGCATAGCAAGAGGACTACGAGCAAGGGTCGCCCCTGGCTATCCATGGTGACTTCAAGAACAGGGAGGGCAGGACAGCCACAGAATCCACAAGAAGGAGTAAGTCCCACCGTGGGAGAGAGTCGGTTGCGCACTCGAAGAGTGTGCACAACGATAAGGATATCCTGGACAGGAAAAGACAGAAAAATTGAGGAGTATGCTCGTCTGATTAAGAGACGATAATATGGGATTCAAGAATTGCAACGGATACGAGAACATTTAGAGGATTCTGGACTCTCACGAAGAAATTCCATAGGAGACAGGTTGACTCTAGTAAAATATAAGAAAGCCCCTTCATAAAGGAGGAGCAGGAGTAGGAGCCCCACTCCAAGACGAAAGAGGGCTTCTTCACGAAAAAGAAGGAGTAGGAGTCGAAGTCCCACCACCGAGGAAGGAGGGACCAGAAAACATCACAGGGACAGGTGCGAGAGACTTGATTCTGATTGGGAACGGGCCGCACCCAAAAATACGAAGGAACGAGAAGAGGGGACCATGTCTGCATGAGAGGCGGTACGGAAGGCCCTTAGCAACATAGCATCATCTCCCTTTGCAAAAAGATTGCAAGAGGCAAGGTTGCCGAGCAGGGTGAAACATGGGGTGTTCATCCTGTACGAGACGAATGCTGACCCAGTGGCACACATACAGCATTACCGGCAGGGCAATGTTTATGCATGACGGGGATGATGCAATCATGTGCAAAATGTTCCCGTCGAGTTTGGGAAAAGTGGCCTTGTCCTTGTTCCATAAACTTGAGCCGAACACCATACGAGGATGGAGGCAACTGGCCCAAGAAGTCATTGCTCTGTTTCTGACGAGCAGGAAGCCACCAAAGACTTTTGAGAGTCTCTTCGTTATGAGACGAGGAGAAAATGAGCCAGTCAGGGATTATGCAAAGAAGTACTGGGAAACTTTCAACGAGATAGAAAGTTGTAGTGAAGAGTACGCCATAGCCATGTTCAAGACAGGATTGCCTGTTCGGAGGGAATTACGTAAGTCCCTAAACATGAATCCAGTGGGCATGTTGGCAAAACTAATGGAACGAATAGAACAACATGCCAGAAATGAGGATGACATATTGCGGGAGGACGGCAAGGTGACTGCCGAGCAAGCCAGGGGTTCTGCAAAGAAAGCAGACAAGCCAGAGCCCAAAACCTACAGAGAGAGAAAGGAACATGGGCAGGCCAAAAAAGAGCTGTACAAAGAGAAGCACGCCCCGGACCCCAAGTCTTTCTTCTTGGTAACAACAGTTTGGAAAGAACCAATCTATCGAATTCTTTATCGAATAAAGAACTGCCCATATTTTAAGTGGCCCCCAAGGTTGGATGGTGATAAGGATGCAAAGAGAGCTACGAGTCAGCATTGCAGCTATCACAAGGATTGGGGTCACATGGCGGAGGATTGCAAGATGTTTAAACAACACCTTGATGACTTGGTCTCTCGAGGTTATTTGAGGGAATTCATTCAAGAAGAGCACGAGGGTGCAGAGAAAGCAATGGAGTTGGATTTCGAGCAAAATCCAAGGAGCGTAATCCATATGATACATGGATTGGCTATACCTTATACGAGAAATGAGGTGAGGCTGCTCCAAAGACAAGTGAAGCACGACCAGCATGTGATGCAGTTGGGAAAGAAACGACGACGTGAAGCTAAAGAATGCAACGAAGGCATAGTCTTCACGGATGAGGACCTAGGAGGAGTCCAGGTGCCACACAATGACGCCTTGTTCATAACCCTACGTATTGGTGAATATGACATGGAGAAGATCCTGGTGGATTCAAGGAGCTGCACCGAAGTGCTGTACTACGACGCATTTAAGAAGTTGGGACTAACGCAGGCCGATCTAGTGCAGTCAATCACTCCTTTGGACGGATTCAGTGCAGGAGCAGTCCGGCCATTGGGCAAGGTAACTCTTCCTATTCGGGCAGGAACAGTGGTGTTAAGAGTCGACTTCTTGGTGGTGGATTTACCATCTTCCTATAACGCAATAATAGGGAGAACATGGCTACATAAGATGAGGGCATTTTCCTCCACTTACCATCAGATGGCGAAATTCCCGAGATCCAATGGTATTGAGAGGATTAGAGGAAACCAGAAGGCTGCCCAGCAGTGCTTGATTTCCATAATCAATAAGGCACCTAAGACACAGGTAGTTCAGGCAATCGAGGTTCCAGACCAGGCGACCATCGAGGATGTCGGAGGGAACCCCGCCAAGAAAGTGGTGGAAGATTTGAAGAAAATTCAGATCAACGAGAATGATCCAGAAAGATATTTCCTGATCGGGGAAAACCTGAGCAAGAAAGAAGAACAAAAGTTGGGGGATTCCTCAAAGAGCACGTTGATGTGTTTGCGTGGGTACCCGAAGAGATATCTGGGGTTGACGCAAACATAATTTGCCACCACCTGAATGTGGATCCCCAACATAAGCCTGCGATGCAGAAGAAAAGACGATCAGCCATTGAAAACTCTCGTTTTTGGCACAAGGCGTGAATGCGTTGAGCACGGGCGTGCCAAGACTTGTAGCGCCTAACTTTTGATGAAGATTCCCATGAATCTTGACTTCTGACGTATGAGTGATTGCGTGTGACTCAAAGGTTAAAGATCATAAGGAGGTTCGTGGTTTGCCACACGGTCGTGGACTTAAAATTTCATAGTCGTATAGGAAATGGAACGTAAAAACGTAAACTTTATTACTCTGGGATAATAAAGTGGTACAAGAAAAGTAAAATTCAAACTACTTGATGAAATGAGTTTGAATGGGGTTTGAGCACGAGCTACTCAATAGACTACTTTGCTGAAAGTAGGAAAGTTTTTTTAAGCGTTGAGCTTTGATTGGTGTTGTACCCGTTCTTCGTCTTGTGAACTTGTATTCATAGGCATAGCAATATGCTGATTCAGGCCTGAATCCAAATTCTGCATTGCACCATCAGCTGCCATATGTCCCATGATTGCTCCACTTTTCATGCATGCAAGACCATGGACGGTTTTCTAGCAGTTAAGGGCGGTTGAATTAGATCATGGGTAGTGAGTCTCTTATATGTTAACATGTGTCCCATTCCTTGGTAAAATATCACCCAATTTCCCCCTTTTTGTGCTCCTGCCTCCAGCATAACCAATTCCCCATATTCATGGGTCTTGCTTCTTTAACCAGATCGGCATCTGCTTCATGGGCCTAAAACCGTGGACCTCCTTCCCAAGAACCGTGGGCTACGTTCTTCTCGTGGGTTGTGTTACTCTTGGGCTTAAATATATTAGAAAACCCAAGGCCCAATACACTTAAAAAAACCAATCAATTACATAGCTTCGGCCCAATTTAATTAACGAATAATTAAATGGCCATTCACGACTAGCCCGATCCGCGGTGCCAAAAACAGGTATAAACATTGGGGCCCTACACCTTGATTCTGTTAAGATTAAGGCATTTGGAGAAGTGCAGTTTTTGGCAGCCAAACAAATCTTGATGTAAACAATATTTTATCAGGCCCCAAACATGGCCTAATATTTCTCCCTTTTGAACCAGCTGCAATTATGATCAAATCTTCATGTGGGGCTATTATCCATAAAGGAAGTCTCCTTTCGCCCTTAGAACTCTAAAAGCTTCCAAAAGAACCCTTTCCAACCCAACTTCCCCTTGTTGTACGTGAAGCTCTCATAAAGATAGAAACAAAAATTCAAAAAGTGGGGAGGAGAAAAAGGAGGCGGTACATATCCCCAAACCTTTTGGACCTACTTCCCAATCTCTAACATCGGTACCGTCCCATCTTTAAAGCTGGCCCTTCTCTCTCTCCTTCCTCTTCACTTTTTCATTACCCATCTCTCTCTCATCTAGAGCTAGAAAACCCTTAGGCCACCATTGTTGAACCCTAAAAGCTTCGAGACATGTCTTCATTCAGGGCCAAACAACCGATTAAGAGCCAAACCACCTTCTCTGACAAGATAAAGAACATCGTTAGGTCCGAAAACCTCTCCATCAACCCTAAAGTCCTGATTGATTGTTCTCAAACCTGTTCGTCCACTGTTAAGATGGGGCTCGGGCCTGCCTTCAATGGTGATTTCCTAGAGCAGCTCTACCCATTCTACCCTCTTGCCGAAGAGGCCTTACCGTTCGATTTCATCACTGCCGATTGGACCAATGTTATTGATACCGTACCGTACCGGCCGGTACGGTACCATTTTTATACAAAATCGGTACCCTAACCCCCTAATACCGTTCCGGGCCAAATACCGGTGGTTACCGCCTGATACCGATCATCTCGAAAAATACCGACCGGTGCCGGCTTACCGGTAATTTCGGCCGAGATTTTGCAGATCTGGGTAATTTTGTACTAATCTCCAAATGACATCCTAAAACCGTAATTTCACCTCAAAACCGTGTATCTAATAACCCTAAAGCCTAAACAAGTATCACGCCTCAATCCTCAATTCCTCATCGATCTGGAATCAGGGCAACGGGCGATCAGTGAATCTCGCCCCCGGCTCATCGATCAGGTGCCTCTTTCTCTCTCTCTCTCTCTCTCTCTCTCTCTCTGTTGTATTGTAGGATGTTGATGTCCATTCTTCTAGTTTAGGTAAGTCAAAACTGATAAATTCAACTAGCATCAAAGATGTTCATAATGAGGGCATCTCGAGCAAAATTTTAACTTGCCAAACCCGAGTTTGCTCCATTTCAGCCTTATATGTAAGGGGCAGTTGATGATTTCTGTGAGGCCAAAACATCAAGAATCTGTAAAAGACGTGAGCTTGAGTCGGCTGTTATGCTGTATATATTTTGCACCATTGGTGATTTGTGAATCTTTTAGTGTTATATTTTTTTTGCTTGAGTTGAGTTGTTATTCGACAGAAGTAGATCACATGACTTGCTGATGTTTTTTTTGCTTGAGTTGAGTTGTTATTTGACTGCCGAAAAAAAATTAAAAAAAAAGATTACATTTTGTACACTAGTAGTTTAGATGAATTAGGAAATCCCTTTGTTTGTGGGATTGTTCTGTTGATTCATTAGCTTTATTGTGCCGATGGATATGGGCGCGCATTTCAGATTACTTTAGGTTGGATCTGACGTTAATTACAAGCTTTATTTTTTTTATAATGTCTGTTAAGTAGTTCAATAACTTGGTATTATAGGAACAATGTCTTTTGGTCCATCAATGACAAGTGATCATGCTTCTAGTCATGCTCCATCAATGACTTCAGCTCCCGCAAAATCTGATGACCCTGCTTGGGCTTATGGTAAATTGGTTATGGGTAAAAAGAATAATACCATTTGCCTGTTTTGAAAGAAGCATCTTAAAGGTGGTGGAATTACACGATTAAAACAACATCTTGCCGGGGTAAAGGGAGAGGTGGAAGCTTGTAAAAATGTGCCGATGGATGTAAAATGGCAAATGAATCAAACACTTGAAGGGTATAAGCAAGAGAAAGAAAGGAGGGAGAGAATTAGCAGAGCGGTTGGAGAAGGAGCTTCCTATCAAGCTTTGGAGGAAGAGGAAGAGGAGTCTTTACTTGATAAAGGAACGTCCGGAGATACATCGGGGACCAAAAAGAAAAGAAGTAAGACAATTGGTGGTTATTTTGCTCCAAGAACAACGCCGGGTGCCCAACCTTCTATAAAAAGTGCATTGTCATCTAAACAAACCATTGATGAAGCAAGAATGACGGTTGCTCGATGGTGGTATGATGCTAACATTCCATTTAAAGCGACTTTATCTCTGTATTATCAACCGGTGATTGATGCAATGCTAGCCGTTGGACCGGGCTTCAAGGGTCCTTCATATCATGACTCCGCACATAGATGCTACCATCCAAAAGGCCAAAAAGGTAACATTTAAGATGTTATGCATATTGTATAGTTGATATGCTATGAATATGAATCTTATCAATTGTGATTATTACTTTTGTAGGTAACTCGATACATTTACAATCATGCATGGGTTCTCAACACAATGAGGAAAGACTTCACAAATGGTAGAGACTTTTGTCGTCCCAGCATCACAAGGTTTGCTACAAACTTTTTAAGTCTTCAATGCCTTCTAAATTTCAAGAAAGAGCATAGACAAATGTTCACTAGTGACAAATGGCTTGGATCTCGATATGCTAAATGTAATGTTGGGAAAGAAGTTGCTAAAATTCTTTTGGAGGATAGAGAATTTTGGTCTAATTGTCAACTTGTGGTGAAAGTTAGTGAACTTTTGGTGAGGGTTCTCCGTCTAACCGACGGTGATGAAAAGCCTGTAATGGGATACTTGTATGAAGCAATGGATGAGGCAAAAGAGGCAATTAAAGTGAGGTTCAACAATAGGCTCTCTTTGTATGGCCCATACATTCGAGTGATTGATGCTAGATGGGATAGGCAACTTCATAGCCCTCTTCATGCTACTGGTTGCTTTCTCAATCCCGCCGTATATTTTAAGCCTTCTTTCAAGAGGAAAAAGGAAGTAGATTGAGGAATGATTCAAGCACTTACAGTCTTGGTGCCGGATGAGCATTTGCAAGATCAAATAAGTGCACAAATTGAGGAATACAAGCAGGCAATAGGTGACTTCAATATGCCCATTGCTATTCATCAACGAGAGAAACTATCTTTAGGTAATCTTTTCTTTTTCAGTATGCCTATTTTATCTTGTAAGGTGCTAAATTTTTATTTAGTAAATTGTTACGTTTTCAATCTTTTAGTTTCATGGTGGGGACAATTTGGAGGTTTAGTTCTAGAGTTACAAAGGTTTGCTATTCTAGTACCTAGCCAATGTTGCAGTGCAACTGGATGTGAAAGAAACTGGAGTACGTTTGAGTTTATCCATTCTAAGAAGCGGAATAGACTAGAGCACAAAAGACTCAATGATTTAGTCTATGTGCGTTATAATTTGAAGCTTCGAGAAAGGTAATTGTTTCAAAACTTGTTACTCAAATTTTATTTAATATGCTTTCAAAATGGATCTTATAAATTGTGAGAATTACTTTTGTAGGATTATTAAGCAAACAAGAGATGCACTTGACCTGATTAGTCTTGAAAACATAGATGTGTTGGATGATTGGGTGAGTGAAGAGCCTAGTCTACTTGACGAAGAGGATATTGCATGGGAGATTGTTGAACCACCATCTTTAGAGGCATTGACGTTATATGAAGATATTCAGGAGCCTAACTTTGATGATGCCGCTGATGATTTTCCAAATGAGAACGAGAGCCAATTTGATTATTGGGACATTGGAGGACACGATGATCCTTATGTTTATGTTGAATGACAATCTATGTTTTTTTTAGATGTACTTCTTAAGTCCGTTTTGGTGAACTTTGCGTATGTTTTGCGATTATGAATATGTACTTGACATTGCGTATGTTTTGCGGATGCTCTTGGAACTTGGAACTAAGAACTTTCTTGTTAATTTGAAGTTACTTATGTGAATTTTGTTAGCTTAATATAGGTATTTTATGATGAACTGCATGGTATGGAGGATTTTTTTGAATTATAATTATATATAATTGTTATATATATTATAGTTGCGGTAAATCCGAAATAGTACCCGGTATTTGACCGGTACCGATACGTACCGTACCAGTAAGAAAATCGGTACCCTGGCCGGTACGGTATTCAAAACATTGGATTGGACTGCATATCCGAAGGATATCCCAAATTGGCTCTAGCACAGGCCTGACAAGCGGTACGTCCAATGGGTCAGCCGAAACCTTATTGACATCGATAAGGCCCTGTTCATGGCTGCAGCTCAATTCTAGTTTGTTTCCTCTAATGCTTTTCATTTTCGTGTCGGGATGATGGGTATCACGATACAAGATGTTTCCTTTCTCACCGGCCTTCGCTCCCATGGGGTTAGGACCGATTGCTTCGTTTCACAGAAAACCCCGTCTTTTACATATCCCGAATCGGCCCAACTGGCCTATTCCATTTTCTTGAACTGCTTTGCTGGAGAGGAAGGGAATGAAGTCACTGAGGAAGAGCACGTAGCTCTCCTCATATATTGGTTGAACAAATGCATTTTCTGCGTTTCTTCGAATAGGATAGCCAAGGAATTTACGGATATTGCCAAGGCCTTGGCTTCGGGCCAAAAATTGGCCCTAGCCCCATTAATCCTTGCACATCTATACCATGGCATGCAGGAGCTATTGACCAATAAGTTTGTTTTTGCCCCCGGCCCTCTTTGGATAATCACCCTTTGGCTTTGGTCGTACTTTCCCACGTTTGCTCCAAAAATGAACAAAAAACCCGCACAAGCGTGCTATGGCCGTCATTATGTAGGCCAAGCACTTCAACAACATGCCTTTGATTTCTGCTTCAACTACTTTTACTGTGAACTAACCACGTTGGGCAAGGGCTATATGCCGTTCGAGAGGGATACCATACCTTTATGGTTGAAGAATCCAGCCAGAGAGGCTAGAGAGGACTTTGATGAACATAAGGAGGTTTGGGCCAGCTTCCTTATCTCGAGAGATTTACTGTATGGCATGGGTGTGCTTCGACTAACAATAAGTGTGGTGTAGAGTACTACAACACTGCACAACTTGCCCATCAATTCGGCCTTATGCAACTCATCCCTATTCCCCCGTACCTATCTTGCAATGAGGACTTCATTGATAGAGTTATTATGCCAGAGAAAGCCCTAGAATCCATTTGGAACCAGTTTGCCAAAGATGAGGCTACCTTTCAGTTAAAGCCATACCCTGAACGTCCAGAAAAGTCCCTTAGATTTGAAAAGTGGTGGGCCGAGCATGTCAACAAGTACTTTGCCAAAGACCTAGATGAGGTTTTGGCTGTAAAGACCAGTAAATTATTCTCTTTTCTTAAATCACTTAATATGTGAAAGATCGGATTTTTATTGAGTTATGTGTTTATTAACGTGGTTATATGGATATGTGTGCGGTTGTGTACCGGACATTCAGAGAGTAGTTGAACTATGAGTTTTGATGTTGTAATGGTGTTTGGGGGTGTGGTGGATGTGTTGGACACAATTGGGGTTCGTTTTGGTGAACGTTGAAAAAGTTAGGAAATTTCCAGATTTGTTCCGAAACCCCTCTTTTTGCTAGTTTCGGAAACCTTTGTCTAGTGGTGAATTTTCAAGTTTCTTGGATTTAGTTCCGGAACCCCTCATATTTTCTGTTCCGGAACCAGTTCAGTTCCGGAACCCCTGTTTTGCCTAGTTTCGGAACCAGACAGCAGATTTTGATATTCTCTGTGCACGATTTTGGTTTACTAAATAAAGGGACCCTTAGCCATTTTCTCATCCATACACCACGAAATTAGACCCGAAACACTCTTTCTCTCATCTCTCTCAAGATCTACACTCAAACCCCTTAATTCTCACACAAATCCACCTCCAAACTTTAAGATCTATGTGTTAATCATTCAAATCTCAACCCGGTTTTGGATTTCTCATCCTTGGAGGTAAGATCCATTGATTTTGGCGTTTTCCTCTTTCTCCTACAAACTTGAGTTGATGTTTGCTTGATCATCTCGTTTTTGGATCATCTAGGTTAAAGAACTTGCGGTATAGCTTTGGGAAAGCTCGTTCTTAACAAATCTACACTCGTTACACTTAGGGTTCACTACAACAAAAAACGCTTTTAATAGCATGCAAAAAATGCTATAAAAGGTAATAGATCGCATTCTGGAGAACGCCCTATTAGCCCATGGTATTAAAAGTCTTAACTTTCTATAGCGTTCATTGCCCGCTATTAAAAACTTTCTATAGCGTTCATTGCCCGCTGTTAAAAAACTTTCTATAGCATTCATTGCCCGCTATTATATTTTGTACCTTTGATAGCGTTTTTGGCTTGTTATCTTATTTCTTTTTACAGCATGTAATGAATGCTATTAAAAATAAACAATAGTGTTTTTTGAACGTTATCTTAGCCAGTTTTAGCTTCTTTTTTTTTTAAATATTAAAATGCCAATATACTAGCATTTTCAGATAGAAAATCTGCATTCCATTCAACACCAAAGTACATCCAAACGCGATACAATTTCAATATAAGATAAATAATTCAACCGAAGATTCATTACAATAGCTTGAAGAATAATTTTCCAGCACAAACTACATTTAAGGGTCAAACTAATTACACTTGAAAAAAAAACACTATTGTAATCTCTCTTTCCAGAAAATGTAAAATCCTAAACTAGGCAGCCATCTCATTCAAGTACCCCAATTCTTCGCCCATGGAGATGTTCTTTATTTGAAGCTTTACTTTTTTGCCGAGTTTATATCCTTTTGCTCCCAACGGCGAACACATACCTGTAAATATAGAACTATTCAAAGTAACCCAATAGATATAGTAAAAATTATTAACGAGAAAAACAACTTTAAAGCAACATAATGTTTGTAGTTAGAAAAAGAAGAATATGATGGATAATTGTCAGCAAGAACCAAGAACAACCTCAGACGCAGCCATACCATGACCAATTGGTGAACGACACATACCAATTCGTGCACAATTGTGGAACGTAACTATTCATGTGAGAAAACTATGTAAAGAGCTGGAACTTCAACCACACGCATTTAACTACCAGCCGAGCCACTTAGCTATTCAAACACATACATCATTGATCAATGGTGGCAGACAATGAGCATAGTGCTCCTGCAAAAGATAAATGACACTGGTATCACTAATCATCCCGATTAACCAAATGGGTTAGAGTTTTATGTGCGTGTCGATATACACAGCGGGTGAGAGCAGTTCACATTAACCTATTGGGATATAGTCATTCACTATCATCAATGTTCAGATCCACATTACACCAGTACCCTCTAAGTTGCATTTGAACTACCAATTTATCAAGAAATTTTCTTATCAATTAAGGTTTGGCAGAAAAATGGAAAATGGATAAACTTATGACAAAACAAAGAAAAGGGATAATAGCTAGGTATAATAATAGTAGAGCATTCATAGGAATCTCCACTAAACCACTCATAACTCAAAGCTATCAAAAGTATAATTTGTTTGTTGTAGTATTTAATGAACTAGCAAGAACCAGCAAAATATATGGTAGAGAAAGACACTGAAAGAACAAGGGAAAGAAAGGTGATTAGGAATCAAAACTTGCAATCAATAGAAGCACCCCGATTGAGAAGACCAAATTCTCCCTACTGTATCAGATGATGTATGTGAAGTATTCTTTGAACATGGTTCTGTTTGCCAAATTAGCAGCTTAACTGTGTTTGACAGCAACAAAATCATTGTTTAGCAAAAAATAGAATTGATAGTTGCATCCATTGTTCAGTTCCACATGCAAAAAATCAGAGCCAAACATTAGCATTCTCTGACAAGTGACAGCAAACTCATAACACACTTTCTACATAGTGAACATTAGGATCCATGATTTCCGTTCGGTAAAATGTGTACCCACCAAAAATGCCAATCGTAGTCACAATCTTCACATACCATTATCCAGCTATGACAATTGGACTGTTGAACCCATAACTACCAGAAGAGGTACTCCCTGCTGATTGAAACTAAAACTACTCCAAACTAGACGGTAGCCTAACACACTTACCAAAGGGAGGAAAAACAACAGATAACTTCACCAAACAAAGACAAAAAGTTCTCACAGTCAATTATGTTGGATGATACCACGTTCCACAAGAACACCAACTTTAAAAAGAAAATACATTAGCTAACAGCACAACTTGCAACTACACAATGCACATGCATGAGAACAAATATAGAAATAAAGAATTAGGAATTGTTAGTATATGGTGCAGAGAGTCAATGCCAAATGATGATTTAAAGAGATCAAAAGGATGGAAAAGGTTGCTATGTACTATGTAGCAAAGAATCAAAGACTACTCTAGCCTTTCTCTTGTGCTCCTCCTATAATTCTACAACTCACTTAGGTAGGGTGTATGTTTAACATGTATGTACATTGAGCGCCCTAGCTTTCAGTGTGGGGAAGAGGAATGAGAAGAGGAATGGAAAGAGAGAGAGAGAGAGTTTTGAAACGAGAAGATGCAGAGTGGGGAAGAGGAATGGAGAGATAGATACTAGTAAAAGGAGTAGAGATGTGAGAGTGGTGCACACCTTAGTGCCCTAGCTTTCTTTTTGTCCTCGTCCTGTGCATTTGCCTTGGGGACTGCTAGGACTGCTCCAAACCTGGAAAGCCTAGCTTTCTTCTTTGCCTCCTCATCAGCAGTCACAGACTGTGCAAGCCCAAACCTGAAACACATTAAGCAGTATAAAAAAATAGCTAAAAAGCGTAATATATACATCAAAAGAAAAGACAAAAAAGAAGAAGAATGTCCTCTATAATGAAACGACGAGGAACTGCATAACCAAACCTCTCTGCTGTAGCCTTTCTCTTGTGCTCCTCTGATTGCTTCAATGTATCAGATCCTTGTACGGTAGAAATGGTTCGAAACCTGCAAATACATCAGATCATTAGTAAATTGAACTGCAAACTTTTAAACTAACTAAAGTGTTTAACAATTAACAGCTCAGCTCTGATGCCCAGTGTCCACATCACTTGCCACGCCCCTCTTCCACTAAGAAATATCCTTGCACTTAAACTTCAACCCCAAAATACTAAATTCCAACAGTTTTTTGACAAGGCTCAAGGCCACCCATAGGTCATACTTCTCAACCCTCAAGAATGAATTCCTTCTAATTGACAAGGGAACTAATATAAGGACTAATCCACTCTCAGGCTAAATATTCTAAATAAATAGACATATCATTTCATTGAAATATAATAGCATCTAGTTCTATACAGAAGTGAATCAGGCAGGTAACACCTTACTTATCATAGTCTATGTCCAACTGAAACGAATTCCTTTGCCTCCACAATAGCCATGACAAACAATTACAGCAAAAGAGTTGGCCAAAATGAACATGCAAAGTCAACAAATTATAAGTTTTCCATGCCCGCAAAATAGCTAGCGTCAATTACACAAATAAATGTAAACAAAAACGACGACATCCCATATGATGTAATCAGAAACTTGCCTGTGTAGAAATTGTCCATCTGCCACGAGAAAAAAAATACCAACATTAACACGAGTTTTTTTAGCAGTCAATAACTCCCTAGAGTAATCGAATAAATATTAACAAAGGAGAAGTCATTTAAGATAAGAACTTCATACCTTAATGTAAGAATGTGGCCGTACATGATGAGACAAGGGACCAACATCCTAGCAAAAGAGGACAAATCTTAACGCTTGCAGCACAATAACTCAAAATCAATAACAGGAAATGGTAACTTTGATAAGATGAATTGAGTACAATCCTTGACGCTTGATCTCCCAAGTACATTATAAGCAACAGCGAGCTACGCATGCTAAAAAATGACAAAATGCATAATTCGAAGTTATTGGGCGAGGGGAAATACCTGGGGAAACTGATAATTTCGAAGCCTCGAAACATCAGCAATTCGCTTAACCGTACGGCTCCCCATGTCGGATGAAAATTCCGGCCAAAGGCATAGGCATTAGAGATGTTCAAGCTCGGCCGAAGAAAAAAGAGCATTCAAGATTGTCTTAGTCACTTGGAAATGATTTTTTGCCCAAGCCTGATCACGAAAAACAGTGAGACCTTCCTTCAGACTAAGCTGGAACTAGTCTCGACATGTCACTCTGCAGAAGAAAAAAGAAAAGAAAAGAAGTATTACAGTACGAAAAAAGCAAGACAAAGAGAGGGTTACACGAAAGAGTGATAAGTTTTCATTAATGAAGATAAATAGTAGCACTATGAGCACCTGTTGCCAGTCCAATTGTGAAAGTACTGCATATGCAAAAGAAGAACCACCTAAGTACAGATAGAAAACCAAAAACCAAATATCCACGCTCATGTTCTTTATGCAATAGAAAACAAACCTCATGGCCAATAACTCCTAAAATCGCAGCATAATCTGCATCTATAGCACTTTCTGGAGATGCCAAGACAAGCTTGGCATTGAATATCTGACAATGATCAAGTCAGACAACCGTCACTTAAATGAACTCGATAGTAAATATGAAACAAAGAGCTAACTTTTTAGGAAGCATACATTCAAGCTCTTGTTTTCCATGGCTCCCCTGGTAGTCAATGCATGAAACAGAATCCGTACCTTAAAAATCGGAGAGCTCATCAAATATTCAGGGAAATCACGTATAGGAGAAGCATAGAGTATGTCGAGACTTACATGTTAAAATCTGGGACAGCTACGATATTAAACAGATCCAAGTCACACTCGACCAAAAACCTATATGGAGAGAGAGAGAGAGAGAGAGAGAGCACGCTTTAGCATAAGCATGATGGAGATAGACCGAAGAATGTGTCCATAGGATTGCTTAAAGGAGAAACAAACGTATAGAACTCACATCCTCATCCCATTTCATAGCTGCCTTGAGAGAATACATGGCGTGTTCAGTTTTTGGTATATCATGTGCTGGGGTCCAGATTCTAATAGAAACCTTACGATTCTACCTTTGTTTCTCGGTCAACAAAGTCAGGAATTGGTTGGTGCAGGATCTAGAAGATCTTAAACATCTGTAGTAATGAGTCAGAAATTATCTATAACCGCAAACACTATAAATTGAAAATCCAACTGCGGCGCATATTTGTGCATGTGTGCAAGACGTACCTTAAATTAAAAACCCAACATTAAAGAATTTCTCAATCAGCTAAGAACCTACCTTTATAAGTTTATACTCCCTCAACTCGAGCAACTACATACTGAAAACAACACAACCAGGCAATTTAATAGCACTTACCAGAATCTTGTTTATTACCTATATACTGACAAACTCTCATTTCCATTTTTTGTATTTGGCTGGAAATCACTACAATCATTGTAATGCTCTCAACCTAGACATTCGGTGGAGTGTGCACCACTTCAAACTTTTTTTTTTTTTTTTTATAGTTGTTTCATAAAACCTAGGGTAGGAGACGACATTATTATTTATAATCAATTCTCCTCTATGCTCTGTAAACCATATATACAACCCCTAATTTCTAATAAACATTGCAGAATCACAAACCCCCAAAATGCAACCCCAAAATTGCTAAATTGTTCATATATGTCAGTCAAGTATTTAAGATAATCGTTCTCTAGGTGGCTGGGTTTGTGCATGTTCGAAAGCTTCTCACTCCATTTCTGGGTTTGTGGCTGGGTTTTACATTTTGTGCGATGGTTCAATCTGCTATTTTATGGCAGATTAAGAGAGAAAGAGAGAGAGAGAGAGAGGAACAAACCCATTTCGATCAGATTTTTGGAAAAATAGAGAAGACCAAACCTTTGGGTGGAACACATACTGAAGTGGGTTATCGCCTCGTCAACCCCAACGAAAATGGTGATGCCCCTTATCTCCGAGAAAACGGTGCAGATTTCTGGCAACGGCAGCGTGGAGGTGGAGAGGGAGGAGACGGTAGTGGTTGAGATGCCGCAAGGGATCAATTTCTTGAGGTTGTTCGAGGATGAGATTGATAAGCTCAGGGCGCCATTTGTTTCATCAACATACAGATCGATCGATTCTCCATCTCCACCAAGAGAGAGAGTGTGTGTTAGGGTTTGAAATTGGAACAACGAAGAGAGGGATTTCACACAAGTATATCGATTTTGGCATCTCTTTTTCTTTTTTCTTTTTATCCGGATTTTGGTGTCTAATATTTCCTCCCAAATAGAGACAGCTGGCGCCTTTCATGGGTGAACGCTATAATTGGGTGTAGTGGAACGCTGTAAAAATCTTTCCGCCTCGCTACAGTACTGTGAACGCTATAATAGAAACTGGCGCCTTCAAAATGGAGCTCTATTATAGCATTTTTTTAAAAACACTGTTAGATTATGCTATAAAAACTCATGTTTGTTGTAGTGGTTTTTCTTAAAACCCATTTCGTAGGGATATCTTGCTTCCTTTATATGTTGTTGAGTTGATTTTATGTCCAAAAGTCGTGTTTGAATGTCCCATGGTAGTATGAATGAAATCTTCCTTTGCTGTCAATTTTTCCCAAAAACTGCAGTTGAGTTCCGGAACCCCCATTTTGGGCAGTTCCGGAACCAAACTGGAAATTCTTGAAAACTCTCCCATTTCGATTGTTTTGACTTCCGATCACTTTTAACACTTTCTAAACCTCTCTAAATCACTTCCAAACATGGTTGATCATGCCCCTATGATTCCTCAATTGTCTCCGATCTTTGGCTCTCGTTGTAGAGAAGTAAAACGTTGAATTAGGATTATGCAACACCCGTACATTACTAGCGCATTTGGTTGATTATGTGGGGCATTATGGCATGTTTATATGATGATATGGGTTGGTGGTATGTCGAGCACTATAATACTGAGGTATGTGAAATAGAGAACACAATTGAGAACGATAGAATGACAAGAAGAAAGCCACGGATCCATTACAAGGTGTGATGCCGGAAACGGGACGCACAGGGTCCCAAACACACGAAAGTGCACAAGAAAGCCACAGATCCACCGCATGGTGTGATGCCGGAATGAATACGGGACCACGAGGTCCCAAATGCCCGGAAAATGAAAATCAAGAACACTTGACATAATGAAAATTGAGAACTTAGAGATTATTAAACGATGTGGATATGAACGGTGTTGGTTGTCAAGTCTTATCCTCTAACTCTTGTTCATGTGGGAAACCTTCTTGTTATCGATATTCATCTCGGTGCATTGTCATATAGTTTGAGCAAAGACTTCTCTACTGAGCTAGTGTAGCTCAACCTATTAATATTTTTAGGTACACCTCAAGGGCATTGACATGGAGTGCTTGTTGTGCATTTCGACTATACTTTTGAAAGCTAACACCGAGGAATTATCATGGTATCTTTTGTAAAATTCCTTCTGAAGATGTAATCGTAATTCCAATTATATTCTTTTGACTTATTCTCTTTGGATTATTGTCTAAGAATTGGGGCCGGATTGCCATTATTGTAGACTTCTAAACTTAAATGTTTTCTTGGATGGATTATGGAAAACATTTGGGGTATTATGATGTATTATTGCAATGGACTTTTATCGAAGTTGCTATTATTATTATGTTGAAAATTCCAGGGCGTGACATTGGCAAAAGCTACTCCTGGGGCTATAATGGTTGATGATGTTGATCCCATAAAAACTTCCAAAACTAAGAAGAAAACATCTCGCTCTGAAGGTCCCTCTCCCACTGCAAGCTTGAAAAGGAAAGGTATGTACAAAGAGACAAATTCCTTGTTTTATGTGTTGTCCAGATTCAGTCCTTTGTTATGTTTACTCATGCACTCTTTATTTCAGGTACACAAGAAGTAACCAAGCCTGAACCAGAAGAAACTCCGAAGAAGAAAAGGCTTGTGAAACTAGCAGATAAAAAACAAACACCGGTATACTTTGATCAGCTCTTCCTTTTCTTATTCACCTCTGTGATTTAGGCCTGAACGCTCAAATTTGCAGGGGAAAATTGTTGCAATTGCAAGACTAGCTCTCCTGATCAAGTTAACCCTTCTGCCAAAGTATCTCTGTATTAAGGCCTGAATCGTCATTTTTATTAAGGCCTGAATGCTCACACTCATACCTCTATCAAACTTCGGATTCTTACTATTGATGGATATGGGCACGGAGCCTATTGAAGATTGTTACGGCACAGAGCCAGTTGAGATAATGAGCTTGGAGTTGCTGGAGTGGTAGATATGGGCGTGGAGCCTGTTGTTTTGAAGCTTTTGAGATGACAGGCTCTGGGCTGTAGTGACTTTGAGGTGACGAATAGCAGAGCTGCCGGGTATCTTGATTTGTTGTAGCAAAGGCTTCGGCCAGCAGTTTGTGGAGAGAGAGCTTCCTTCATGCTCTGGCATGCTCCCAAGGCTAATTTTGATCTCGTTGTATTGGCTCAAGGATGCCCCCAAGGCTAATCCAATCTTTGGCTTTGTTGGTGATGGACCCAAACTTCATAATAGCTTGAATTGTTGCACTGGGCAAGATCCACTGGGGGCTGAAGGAAATTGATTTGGAGGGCCAGGAGATCGATGCAGTGGCCGAACAATGGATATCTCGACCGAGTTATTGATGTCTCGGCCGCGGCATCGCTTTACTTCCAGGGGCCTATAAAAGGCAATGGCCTCGGCCGTTTCATTTCATTCTCCTTTCTTCCTTCTCTCTTCGTCCATGCCCGAGAGTTCTACCAAGGATTCTCTTGTCGTTTTCTCTGCTTCGTTCCCGTTATTAGGTCAGGGGATGGGTGATGTGCGGCCAGCAGTCGCGGAGGGAGTCCGCATTGTTTTTGGTTCTGCCTTGTTGTTTGATTAGGGACCCTTGCATGGGTGGCTTGCTTCCGTGACGCGGAGCTTCTGGGGTGGCGCTTGTACGCGGTATGATGGTTTTTCTGGGCTGCGTGATGTCTCTTCTGCACCGCAGTGCTTCTTTGGTACACGTTGCCCCGGGGGTATCCTTTTCTTTTTTTGCAGCTGGTCTCTAGTGTCTGGACCACCAGAGAATTCAGCATCCTTTTCTCCTTCTCTTTGCTTCCCTGCATAGGTTAGTCTGACAGGAAACCAATGTATAGTTTGTTTAGGAAATATGGGATGATTTACCTTGTGATGTAAAAGAACTTTTGTTATATGAAACAAATCCTTTGCTCTGATATTATGATTGTGTATGCTAATCTTGTACGATAAAATTGTCAGTACGTTGAAAGATAAGAACCGTGGAAGTGCTCTGGAAAATGGTCGTTTTGGCGACCGAGCCATTGATTTGGCGGCCGAGGGATCGATCTGTCTTCCCTGGTTGACTTTGAATCAGCCTTGATTTTTTTATGGGCCGACGAATTGATCTAACGGCCGTTATATCGATGTGGCGGCCGGGAAACCAACTAGGTTAATGACGCGTTAGAATCCGATTCTGATTCGAACTAGGACTCGTCCTAGCCTATAAATATACGTTCTACGAACTCGATGGTATTTGTCAGCAACGATTTCATGGCACAACCGGTCCTTGATCAGTGGTTGAATTCTTTTAATGGCCTTGATCATTTGCACTTTTAGTCCTTTGGTATGGACTTCATCTTCTCCCTTCGCCACATTCCTGTGAATTTTGCTTTCCTTCGGGCAGCCACTAGCCTGTGGGACCCTGTTTTCCATGTCTTTCGGTTTAGAAGAGAGGAATTGTGACCTACTATCGAGGAATTTGCAGCCGTTATGGGTCATTCGGATCGAGAAGATCTCATTATTCCTAACCCTTTGTTTAATCGGGGCAATCTCCTAAAGGATCTGCTCCAGGTTCAGAAACACGAAGCTAGGTTTTTTATGGTGAATGGAAGGTTGGAAACCTTACAACTTGTTCAGCGTTTTGGTACCACTGAAGCTCATCGTCAAATTCCTAAACAGAAGGCATGCTTTCATGTGTTGTGCATCTGTCTTCTCCATTACTACTTGCTTGGATCTTCTACTGGCCATGCTGACTCTATGCTGCTTGACTTTGCCCAACAGATGGGGAACCGGGTAGGTTTTGCTGGTTTAGTGTTGGCAGAGACTTTGATGGGCCTTGATATGGTAAAGGGTAATCCAACAGCCCAGTTTTCAGGCAACCCTTTGTTACTGCAGGTTCGCTCTTTATCTATTTTTCTTTTGTCAAGTTTATCTTTTCACTCGTCACTCTTTTGCTTTGACTCACATGTTCTCACAACTTGCAAATTTCCCTTGTTTTCCATAGGTCTAGCTTATGAAAAGTTGAGGGTGTGGGATGTGCCAGAGCGGCTGCCCTATAGTTCAGATCACTTCATGGAGCGTCGTGTAATCAAACAATTTCCTACTGAGGCTGCTTGGAAAGCATGGATGGAGACTCGTAAAGGTAATCGGATCCAATGGGTGTGCCCCTGGTATGGTGTGAAGAGCATGACTACAAGTACCATGAACCATTTCGGTGTAGCGGTGATTGGTATCACTCAAGTTACCTTTATTTCCCCGCTCGTTTCCAGAGGCAATTGGGGCTGAAGAGGTTAAGGTTTTGGGTGACCCTAAGTATGCTGTTTCTAAGGTTCATGATGCCAACCTTCATCGTAATGTGCTTCGTTTATGGCCGAATCGAGTAATGCGAGAGGTTGCTGAGAACTTTGCTGACGAACTATCGGGTTCGTATAAGCGTTGGTTAGAGAAAAACTTTTTGGAGGACAAAAGTGCAAAGAGAAGGAAGACCTAGAGATTGACATTTTGCTTATGCTTTTTGAAAGATTTAATTCTAGTTTTCATAGACTGGGAATTATTTGAGCTTGCTTTTCCTTTTTCCTTGGAAGTAATGAAACATTGGTTGCTTTATTTTGAAAATGTTGTTGCCATGGTTTGACAGTTAACATGCTTTAGGATAGACCTAGAAATTTGGAAGTGATTACAATAGCAGTGGCCGGATCTCAATTCAGAGATTGCCTACGTATCCCAAGGAGGGAATCAGGCCATAAATGTAGTTCCAATAAAGTTTGTTTGTTTTAGTTAGGGCTCACTCGGGTATTTTCCTCTCCTTTTGTGCTCTTGATTTTGCCTAAACTGCCCTTATTTATGCCTTAGTTTTTGCCTAAGCCGCCCTTGCGAGTTTTCGACCTAGCAGGCTTGCTCTAATTTTTGCTTGGGTTCGCCCACCCTTGTGGTTTTCGGCCCAACAAGCATCTCTCAGGGGTAATACTTCCTCAGCTTATCAATGTTGACAGGCGTTGCGAACTCCATTCCATCCAAATCTGTAATATAGGCTGCTCCTCCAGACAGTATGCGCTTGATAAGGTAGGGTCCTCCCAAGTTTGGTCTAAACTTGCCTCGTGGATCTGAAACATGGCGACGAATAGCTTAGAGCACCATGTCTCCCACCTTGAAGTCTCGCGGCTTCACCTTTTTGTTGAATGCTCGTGCGATGCGGCGTTGATACCCTTGCACATGGTATAACACTCTCATTCTCCTTTCATCTATCAATGCTAACTCGTCGTAGCGGTTTTGGATCCAATCTTCTTCGATCATACCAGTCTCAGCTATAACCCTCAACGACGGTAGTTCCAGTTCGATAGGTAAGACAGCTTCCATCCCATAGACCAGGGAGTAAGGAGTGGCCCCAGTTGAAGTTCTTTTAGTTGTTCGATAACCCCATAGTGCCAGAGGTAGCATTTCTGGCTAGTCTGCGTAAGTGTCCGTAGTCTTCCGCAGAATCCTCTTGATGTTCTTGTTTGCAGCCTTAACTGCTCCATCAGTTTGAGGTCGATAGGTAGATGACCGATGATTCTGTATCCCAAATTCGGCAAAAAGCATCTTTGTCGCCCCTTTGAAATGTGATCCATTATCGCAAATGAACTCGTGATGTACTCCATACCGATAGATGATACTGGTGCGAATAAACTTAGCCACATGAGTAGCCTTAAAGGTGGCATAGGAGGCCGTTTCTACCCATTTGGTGAAATAGTCGATGGCTACTAAAATGAACTGATGCTTGTATTTTCCCTTTGGATTTATACTCCCAATGACGTATATTCCCCAAGTGGAGAATGGCCAAGGAGATGTCATGCTGTATAATTCCGTAGGTGGAATGCGCATGCGATCAGCGTGAGACTGGCATTTGTAACATCAGCGAACATAGTTAGCACAGTGGCTTCCACCATAGTCTAGTAGTACCCCTGACGCAGGATTTTCTTTGCCATTGTGGCCCCGTTCATATGCGGCCCACAGATTCCCTCATGTATTTCTTCCATTATCTTACGACTTTCCTCTGCTGTGACACAAAGCTGATTGGGACCTAGATACGCTCTTCGGTACAATGTTCCCCCGCAGGTTACAAATCGAGTGGCAAACTTTCGTAGAGCCACCTTGTCTTTCAAAGTGGCTTCAGAGGGATACTCTCTTTCTTCCAAGAACTTCTTCACATCCTCGTACCAGGGTTTACCATCATCTTCACTCTATTCAATGAAAGTGCACTCGCATGCTGGTTTGACCTTCTGCTCGATCATAAGGGGTCGCATTGTGAATCCCAAGGGTATTTCGACCGTGTAGGCAAGTGTTGCCAATCCATCTACGAATCTATTGCTTTCTCGGGGAGTGTGCGTGAAGATGATTGAGTCAAATTGTGGAATTAGGTCCTCCAGTACAGAGTGATATAGTTTTAGTGTATCTTCTTTGACTTTCCAGTCTCTTCTTGCTTGGGATACTACTAGATTTGAATCTCCAGTGACTTCTACCCTTCTTGCCCCTAGTTCCAAGGTTGCCTTCATTCCAACGATGCAAGCTTCATATTCAGCTTTGTTGTTGGTGACTTCAAACCTTAGTTTATATGACAGGGGATATGAGAGTTGTTTGGGGAAACTAGCAGTATCCCTATGCCATATCCACTTTGGTTTGATGCTCCATCGAAGTATAGTTGCCAGGTGTCGTCTAGGAGACATAAGATGTCCTCGTCAGGGAACATGAAGTCCTCTGCTTCGGCTTCTGTCACAGGGTGATCTGCCAGGAATTCTGCCACAGCCCTTCCTTTTACTGATTTCCTTGTCATGAACTTGAGGTCAAATTCTGCTAGAAGCAATAGCCACCTAGCTAGCTTTCCAGTAAGTGCTGGCTTCTCGAAAAGATATTTGATTGGATCTAAACGAGAAACTAACACCACCGGATGTGCTAATAGGTAGGGCCTCAGTTTCTTCGTGGCCCACACTAGCCCCCAACAAGTCTTCTCTAGGAGAGTATACCTAGTTTCATAGTCCATCATCTTCTTACTGAGGTAGTATATGGCGCACTCTACTTTGGCATCGTTTTCTTGCACTAGCATGCATCCCATGGATGTGTCTGTTATTGAAAGATATAGAATCAATGGCTTCCCAGGGATGGGTGGTGACAGCACAGGTGGATTCTGAAGATATTCTTTGATGGCTTCGAATGATTGCTGACAGTCTGGGCTCCACTCAAATTCAGTACCTTTCTTCAGAAGCTTGAAGAGAGGTTCGCAGGTGGTTGTGAGTTTGGAAATGAACCTGCTGATGAATTGCACTTTCCCCAGAAAGCTCCTTACCTCCTTTTTTGTCTTCGGTGGTAATATCTCCATGATGGCTTGTATTTTAGAAGGGTCTACCTCGATTCCTCTTTGAGTGATGAGAACATTTTGCAAGCCGTCACCCCAAAAGTGCATTTTTGAGGATTGAGACGTAGCTTGTACTGCCTAATCCTCTCGAAGAACTTTTGAAGGGCTTCGTAATGTCCTTCTATTTCCTTTGATTTGACTATCATATCATCGACATATACCTCTACCTCTTTGTGAATCATCTCATGCAGCAGTGCGGTCGCCATTCTTTGATAAGTGGCTCCAGCATTCTTCAATCCCAATGGCATCACTCGGTAGCAGTAAGTTCCCCATGGTGTGGTGAAGGTGGTCTTCTCTCTGTCCTCGGGAGACATCAAAATCTGATTATACCCAGAAAACCCATCCATGAAAGATAACAGTGCATGTCCTGCGGTGTTGTCCACGAGTTCGTCTATGTGTGGTAGTGGGAAGTCATCCTTTGGGCTGGCTTTGTTGCGATCTCGGAAATCTACACAGACCCTGATTCCTCCAGTTTTCTTTGGTACTGGAACGATGGTGGCTACCCACCGTGGATACTCGGTGACTATGAGAAAACCGGCGTTGATTTTCTTAGTGACTTCTTCTTTTATTTTCAAGACCCAATCAAGGCGCATACGTCTTAACTTTTGTTTAACAGGTTTTGCATCAGGATGAAGAGGAATTTTGTGCTGAACAATTTCAGGGTCTATACCAGGCATGTCTTTGTAAGACCAAGCAAAAACAACTTTGTATTCTTTTAGCAAAAGGATTAATTTTTCACTTTCTTGAGAAGATAGTGTTGCACCAATTTTAACCAATTTGGGCTCATTTTCAGAGCCTATGTTTGCTGTAATTATTTTCTCGGAAAAAGGTTTAGCGTGCCTTTCTTCTTCTATTTTGATGAATTCTAGAATTTCTTTGGGAATTTCTTCCTTAAAATTTGGATTGTCGGAATTCACAGAGTTAATTATAGGCAAAGTGAAATACTCTAAATTTTCCTTCTCATTGCTAAACTTGTCAAAAGACATTTCAGAGTCAACTTCAAAATAGATGCTATTCTTTGGTACTCTGACCAGGTTTTCCTCACTAGACTCAGTAGTTTGGGAGGATGAAAAACTAGATTCGGATTGAGTTGACCTAGAGTCGGAATCAGAATCAGAGCTAAGATTGGAATCAGCATTTTTCATTTTGTATTTTAGAGTGTGTTCCACGGTCTAGTTAGGGTAGGCCCTCTTTCAGCATCCACAATCAGCTCAGAGCAGTCTTTTTCATCACCAAGGTTGATCATCAGCACTTCGTTATCACTTTGATTCGCACTTTCATCATTGTCACCCTGCAAGTCTTAGAGGGCCATTTGATTTGCTATTGCCGTTCTTCCAGCTGAGCTTCAATTTTTGCTTCATCACTGTTGTCAACTCGTCGTGTGCCAACAAATCCCCACCAATTACCAAACCTATCCGTGATGGGGTGGATCACCCTTATTTCATTGTTGGTGACCCTTTCATCAAAGAGTAGGTTCAGTGATACTTCATCTAGGGGATCATTGTTAGCAGATTCTTCTTCCCTTGCTTCTTCAGCCTCAGTGTTGTTGATCTCATCAATTGGCCAGTAGTCATCGGTAGGTGCATAAGGGTCATAGAAATAGATTGGGACCCTGCCAAGCCCTACTTCTTTAATCATGTCGTTTATCTCTTCTTCATAGACTGTTCTTGTGAACATGACATGGTTGTCTTCAATGATAGTTACCACAGGCCTTGGTTGTTCCATCAGAGTGATGTATTTGGAGGGATCAAAATCCTTGACTGCAGAGTGAGGCGGACCAGACAGCTTGGTGACAATTTGAAAGTGCGAATCGATCATGAACAGCGATGTGGTCATTTTTCCTGAAAAGTTTTTAGTTAGATTTGTTTAGCTTACCTACTTCCATTTCTTTCAGCAAGGCCCCTAAGGCTCAACCTGCAAAAGAAGGCTTTACAACATACATGTATACAATGGGTGTGAGGAAGAACTTTTGCAAGTAGATGCAAATAGGCCTTAGCCTGTAGGTTCCTGTCTTAGTTTGATAGGTTTATGGCTTTCTAACACATGTAAGGTTTTGGTAGTCTCAGGGTGCTCTGTTGTCAAAGGGCACCAGTCCTTTCGCTAGCCCATCATAGGTGACAATTGGGTGATTCCCTTTTTGATATACCCATAGGTACAAGTGACTGTAGAGTTTGCTGGAACCCCTAACATAGCCCGTGTCATGCCGGGGTATTAGGTGAACTCAACGAGGCTTGCCTGCTCGATGCATATGATAAATGAATTAAATAAGGCATGTATTAGTCTTATGTTGAACTTTCTGGTTATGGCTCTCATGTTCCCAACAGAGTCGCCAGAAAATTGTAGACACCTCCCGAACGGGGTATCGCCATACAGTTCGATCATTTGTTTGCTCGTTGGGTTTCTTGCTTCATAAACCAAGATCATGGACATTCTCATGGCTAGGAACATCGCCACATGATAGCGGTTATCATCAAAATAGAGTCGCCACCCAGTTTGTTAAAACTAGGAAAATAGATAGAGATTCTAGGGTACAGAAGCCAAAGGTACAGTAAGGGGAAGGTGTTAGGCACCCCTTTCTACCTAGCCGGGAGGCTAGCCCATAAACATTCAACATAAGACATATAAATGCTTCATTTAATTCTAACACATAATCTATTTTTATGCCTTTAAACAGTAAGTAAGGTGAGCCGAGACGATAAGTAGATCATGCATCAGAAAGCAGAAAACAAAGAGAAGCTGTCCCAGGGGAATGGATCCCGCGGCCGGTGAATGGATGTCACGGCCGAGGGATCCTCCTGGTTTAGATGTATCGGCCGAGGGATCGAAGCCCCGGCCGATGTTCTTCCTCACACCAGACAGAAAAGTTAGCAGATTACCAAAATGCTATGATTAAGTATAAAAACGATAAATAAACCGAACCAGAGGCCTCTGGGCCTCACCACCTTGATCCCTCAGTAGCTTGATTGCTTCGGATTCGATTAGGATTGACTGATTGCTTCTTAAAAAACCCTAGGGTTAGGGTTTAAGACTTCGGGGTTTGATCGCCGGATTGATGGCTGCCTTCGGGTGATTAGGGCTTTTGTAGAGAGGGTTTGAGAGGTTAATTCTGCAAAGTTTCGTTGCTTGGGAGAGTATGGATCTGATGAATTTTGTGTGTGTATTTCGGAGTCCAAAAGCCCTTTTATATAGGCAATTGGTGACTCACTCGGTCCAATCAAAACGCACGATTGCAATTGCAATGCAATTCGAACTCTTTGTTGTGATCTCTGAACGTGGCCCGAACGCATCGACGAGGTAGTGTAGTTGGATCAAACAATCGACAGAACGTTCCAGAGTTTGGAAAAAGGATGATCTGGCGGCCGAACCATGGATCTGGTGGCCGAGGTATTGATATTGCGACCGTGGGATTGATCTCTCAGGGAGATTTTTGGGCAACAGGTTGCTCAGGTGAGGAAAAGATGCTAAGGCCGTGAGATCAATGTTACGGCCGGTAGATGGATTCTCCTAGGATTTTGTATTTTTGTCTGAAATGTTGTTTGGCTCTGAATTGGGTCCTCTAAATGACTCAAAGTTCTTACCGAAAGTCCTAAGGTTCTCAAGAAGTCAATCAGCAATCATCGTATCTATTTCATCATCGGGATGGTCCCCAAGGATGGACCTGAAATAATCATTAGGCCAAATTGGGGTGTCTACAATGAAGAAAGGAGGGTTGTACAAGATTTGGTCATTAGTTTACACATTTTAGGACTATGGTACATAGATTTTTCTTGAAAGGGTAAGCAACCATGGATTGAAAGCATACCAAAGGGCAATGAAAGATCAAGAAAGATCAAGGCCATAGTACAACACAATCTCTCTCCCTCTTCCTTTCTCTTTCTCTCTCTCTCTCTCTCTCTCCCTCCCTCTCTCTCTCTCGGCCACCCCCTCTCTCTCTCTCTCTCTCCCTCTTGGACTTTGTATAGTATATATATATATATACACACACACACACACACACACACACACTGTGATCTATTAGATTTCAAGTATTAAGATGGGAAATGATATTGCCACACCCTTTTTTGTTATTGCCACATCTTGCAAGTGTATTTTTGCACCAAAAAATACACTCGCAGGGGTGTGGCAATAACAAAAAAAGGTGTGATAATATCACTAGCCTATTAAGATTTACTTATTAAAATACTCAATTAGTCACATGTGTACTTGTAATAATATATGTATATATATCCAAGTACATGTACATATATATAAATAAGGGTGTATCATGCAATGTAGGTAGATTTCCAAATCAAAATCCCCATTAAAATAGTCCAATTGGCACAAGTCTTATTATAAAATTTTACCCAAAAAACAAAAAGTCTTATTGTAAAACTATATTAGGGTACCTATCCTAGGATAAGATATTCATATTTATTCTTTAAGTATATAGGCACATGGTAGATCTAAAAAGCAAATAAACTAATAAAGCATAGTACTTTAGCAAGACTTGACCTTATTAACCAATGAATAATAATCCTCCTAACATTTATTGACCAATGGTCCAAGATGGAAAGTACTATACTTGTACAACATATATATATATATATATATATCCAACTGTGATCTAATAAGGAGGTTTTCGGATGCCCAATTTTGGTCAATTTTTCCAATTAGGTCCCTCGGGTTCTCGCTGCTGCATGGTTTTGTCGATGATAGTTTGGTCATTTTGTTGCCCCTTTAATACGCGGATCTTATTGCTCCACGTCTCCACCCACCCCCCCATCCACCCACGTTGCAGCTTCTACCATCCTTTACTCCATCATAATTGTCTCCCTCTTCAACTTCTGGTAGATCTGACTCCCATGGCCTCTCTCTCTCTATCTCACCCTCTATCTTCTCGATTGTTCTTCGTGACTCTCAGGGCCTCTCACCGCCGCCTCATGATCTCCTCACAAATCGTGTGCACTCTCTTTCTCTCTCATCGCCACGCCGACGCAGACAATAGATCCACCACCGACCACCGTTGACGCCACCTCTCTGTCTTACCACCACCGGAGCCCTCACCAACGCCGCCCCATAGGCGATCGGTTTCCTGGCATGGTCTCGATGTCGAATCCTATTGGCGGGCGTATGATCTTAAAGTCCGGGTAGAAGTACTGAGGTTCAAGGTAGAAAAAGTTTTTTTTTTAATTAATTACCAAAACTATTTTTGTGTACCATGCTCCTACTGATTGGGGTTTCTTTGAGTTTTGATAATCCGTAATTTTAGGATTCCTCTAAATTTGAAAAGTGTAGGCATTGGGTATTTTCTTCCAATGGATGTGAAATCCCCCAATATTCGAGTAGGTTGGGTTTGGATTTCATTGAATGCCGTACTTTTTTAAATCCCCCAATCTTCGAAAGCCCTAATTTTAGATTACGATTTGATTGATTAGGGCTTTGGTAGCGTTGTGGAGAGGAAAGAGTTTCCTAAAGATTTCGACAAGTACTTGCGCACAGAGCTTAACTGGTCTCGATTGGAGGACACCGTCAGTGAAACCCATGTCGCCTGTTGAAAAAGGTTTGGACTGTTATCCAGACTTGTTTAAGGATTCGAAGTTAGACTTTGGTAGATCATTGAATTCAGGTTAATAGTCCATAAACTGTATGAATACCACCACCAAAGTTGGTGTTTTGTACAAGTTAGTTCTCCCCTTGAGTGCTTGACCATGGGTGTATGCCATTGTCGACTAACATTTTATGATGGTACATAACAGTCTTCTGCTTAATTTGGCTGGAGACCTCAGTTTGTAACAGTGCAACCAAATTTGTGTGATGATTAGAGCTGCAGCATATGATCTTGCTGGCCTACACTAGGCCTGGATGTGGGCCGCTTGGGTTGGTGGCCTAGAGCCAACCTGAAAAGGCAAATGGTGAGCTTGAAACCCTCCCTACGAGGATTGAACAAAACTAACTACATATATATACAAACGTGCATACATGCATACATATGAATTCGTAGTGTTTGCCAGGCTAGATTGAATATATGTGTATATAACCAATCAAGCCCTTACCAATATGCAGTTGCGTTGTTTTTTTACAGGAACTCTTAAAAATATGTTTTAAACAAACTGAATGGCTCTGATTATTAGCATGAAACTCCAATGTTATAAGTGTTATTTTATTACTAATATTCATTCTTCATCTCTTTTTGTTAATAAATTTCTCTTATGAAAAAAAAAGTAATTGCGTGTTTGCGCATTTGGTGATTACTAATCTTTATGGATTGTGCTAGGAGATTCTCAATTTGCCTGATATGGATACCATTTCATACCAAGCTTCATTTTGAGCATCATCGTTTGGTTCAACTGAATTGTTGGTAGTTAGCATTAATTGGATTTAGCTATATTGAAACTATTGTTTATTGGCAGGCATTCTCTGAAAATCTCACTGGCTTAGAGCTAGAAGATTGGGGAGTGCATGGTATGCTATTGTAGCGTTCTTTCCCAACCACACATTTGGTTCAATGGGTTCAGCTTTTGGAGGGGAGTGGTTGAGGTAAACTCTTTTCATTAAATTCAACAACGGCCATAAAAAGTGCATTGAGAATAATCATAGGAAGAAATCGGAATCCACAACAAACATCACTAATTTAAAGGCAAAGGCAAGTCACCTGAAAATGGAAGATAATAAGCAAGCTCAGACAGCATGAATTCAAAGTTCCTGACTTTTGAGTCGTTGATACCATGTGCCTTGGCCCACTCCTTGACCTACATACAAGAATCAATTCATCAGATTATTGCATAGTTTCCTACAACTTCGTCAATTGCTTTGCAGTAAGAACATGCCCGTAAAACCATAATGTGGAAACGTCCATAAATCTCATTGATCTAAAACAATAATTTGGACTTCATTTGGCTGCTCAGATTGTTGATTGAGAGATCACAAGAGATGTTAAAGGTAGTTGCTCTGAAACTTTAGAATGGGAACTCTTGCATTGGCGACAAATTGCAAATTATGCAATCCACCTGCAAATCAAATTGTTGTTGAAAAATAGCACTTCAATAAAAGAACAATAAACAAAAATAACATGCCATAAAATGATAAAATTAGAGTACAAAATCGTTCAGGTAGTTCTAAGGAACAAAAACAGTTTTTCGGAATAATAAGTAACTGTATATAGAAGAGCATCAAAGGAGATGCAACCCATGTACAAGACCAATCATCTTCTATTACATTGTAAAGTGGCATATTACTTGTGGAGCCTGATCCTAACTTGTTGATTGCCTTCAGAGTTGATTTTGTGGTATTATTTTTTCCAGCTTGTGACCTTTCGATTATGGACATCACATTTACTAAAAATTCTTATTTTCCAATTTTTTTTATTGTGTTTTGTTCTGTTTAGAAGGCGTGCTTGGGTAATCTGAGCCTCAATGGCTTTTTCACAGGAACGTCATGCCATAATGCCATAGCAGGAGTGCTTCTCTACTCTGTACATTTATAATTGGTCCTTTGTGGCTATAGTATCTTTTGCATTGCGCTTTATGTGTGAAGTTCTGATTACTGAGATGTAGATAGGATCGCATTTTGCAACTTGATTGCGAAAGATCATAATACCACATTTTTCATAGTGCTTTCTCCGTTATAGCAAAAGAGTTGCACTAATATAAGTATGAATACCACGTTGTCTGGTAGGAGACATACAATTCCATTCATTTTGTAGATCTCTTCCTTCTACTCTTCGTATTAATTCCAGCGTAGATACATTTTGCTTGACCAAATGTGATATTTCTACTTTTCTCATATAGACCCTAAAGTTGCTGAATTTGTTTCCACAGGCTGGTGCTGCTGTGTGGTGCATTGGGTTCCAAAAAATTGACGGTCAAGAGATTAACAATTTTAGGAGGTACATGTTTGTGCGCAAAGTTAAAAGTGTAACTCAGTTTAATTCTAATATGAATGGTATCCTTGCTTTGGAAAGTGTTGGCTGCACTTTCATCACCTGGATTCGAAGTATAAATTTCTTTGATTTTGGGGGGGAATTTTGTTTAATTGTTTTCGAGTTAGAGCTGGGCTTGGAATAGCCTTAAGCCTTGGATCCCTACTTGGATTTCATTAACTTGGAAAAGAAATCGAAACTAGGGTTTACTGTATACCCTCCTCCTCAGATCTCTAACTCTATTGTTCAACCTTATAATAGTGTTTTGTCTACTCATTCTCTATTTTGGCATCTCTGATTGCATCTCTTTGTTTTGGTGTAGCTCTAAGCCAAAACTAAGGTAACGATGTTTCAACAGTGGTGAAGATGACTCTCTCAAAGTCGGAAACAACTTCAAGAGATGTGATCAAGCTGATTTGCTTGCTTCGTTTTCATCGCATAACTGTGCTAAAAGTGCATGACCAGGTGTGTTTACTTTCCTTCCCCTGAAATTAATAGCACAATTTTGACTGAATTGCTCTGGTTTTGGAAAAATTATGACGAGATGGATGTTCATTCAAAACCAGAAATCGAATTTTTCTTGACAATAGGAGGCATTTTTTTGGAGAAGTTCAGGGCTTTTGATAAGGACCCCATGAGCAGATAATTCTATTTGCTACATTTAGGCTTCTTCAAATCAATCTCCCACTCTTTATATCATTTCAGCAAATGGGCTGAAAAGATTGGATGAGTTTGGCCATTGCACTTGACACCTAATTATAACTCATTCTTTTGCAATCCTGCTTACAAATTGACGAACTGCTCCAGCTCTTCCTGGAGAGCCGTTTGTACAGAAATGAGCATAATATTAGATTTATATAGCTAGAGAGACCATATAAGTGATATTCAATTGAATCCTTTTTACCCAATTCAAATACACTTAAGATATTTAGGCATGTCCACATCATGTGGAGTTCGTACTATTTAACGTATACTGTAGGTATATGTCAAATGTTCTGTCCATTAATCTTTTTTCAATTATATATATAAAAAAAAATGCCTCGCTTTTATATTGATCCATCTGGACCATCTCTAGTCATATGTTAGGATGTATTTGTTTATATAGAAACAAACTCACAGAGTCATATGCATCCAATTTGATTTTCCCATTTCGCATGTCTTTGTTAGTGCTAGTTTCTCTGGCTTAGATGTATATGTCTGTGATTTTTCATTTGGAATTTCTCTCCATCGGACCATTAACATTAAGTTTAAAAAGCCCACTGGTGGTGGAGACCACCCCAATTGAATAATATTCTCGTTTCGACCATCGCTTCGTTCTCCCTATTCATTTAGTGCATGTGTTATGCGTCCGCTTTTGGGTGGTTTAGTTGATTCTACTCGCTCTCTTCCAATCTTTGACCCATGGACTACAAAGTCAAGTTCGCTGTCCAGACTTCGTAGTACGCCTAAAAAGATTACAAATTCTGTTTATGCGTGTTTAAAGTTGTATGCTTTTGGGTAAATACATATCTTGTTTTGTAGAGAGCCCCAAGTTTGAGTAACTGTCAGAAGCTCTAGTATTGTAACGACCCTGATTTTTGGTCAATAAAAATTTTGCTAAAAATTTGAATTTTAGTTTAATACTCGGATTTCATTTTTAACATCCAAAAATCGGTCGTTATCGACTTATAAAACTTTATTATTATAATTGAAAATTCTTTATCATTTTATAAATCCCTTTTTGCGATTAATAATCCGTCATAATTAGGTTTATGACTTAGGAGATTGGAATTCATCGCCCGGGCATTAAGATCATTGTCTAAAGGCGAGTATGCCTATTAAGACCTTGGTATAGTTACTTGGTAATTGTAGTAAAATCCTAGAATTTATTTTCTCGGCTGGAAATCCTACATGGCAACCGATTAGCTAGCAACCCTAATTACCGTTCGGCTTAGTTACATTTCCCTAACCTAGAGTGTTGCATCGATGCCGTAGTATTTAGTAGAAATTTTTGGTCTTTGCCTTAACCGTCGGCTTGACCGCCTTGCTTTGGCTTGGCTAGGCTGCCTAGGCATCGGGTCGCTGTCGCGCCTGCCTTGCCTTGGCGTCGGCTCGCTGTCGCACCTGCCTTGCCTTGGCGTCGGCTCGCTCATTGTCGGGTGCGCCTCGCCTGGCGTCGGGTCCTTTGTCGGGTTGCTCGCCACTGGCGCCATCGGGTTACTGCCTTGGCATCGAGTCACGCCTTGCTTTTGCCTTGCCATTGCTGGCTAGCGGGTCGCCTTGGCCATGCTCACGCCGCCAGCCGTCGCTTTGCTTGCAGTCGCTTTGGCTGCCACCGGGCCGCTTTGCCATCGCAGCCATCAGTCGCTTTGCCACCGCTTTGCTCGTGGTCGCTTTGGCCATGCTCATGCCGCCTTCCGTCGCCTTGCTTGTAGTCGCCTTGGCCATCGCTATTACTAGGTCGCTTTTGGCCAGCCGTTGGCCACTAGGTCGCTGGCCACCGCTGGCCATTGTTTGGCTACTAGGTCGCCTTGGGCACCAGTTTGGCCACTAGGTCATGGCCGATTTAGCCGTTTGGCCACTAGATCGCTGCCACTGGTCGCTTTGGCCATCGTTGTACCGGTCGCTGGCCGCTGGCATCGCTGTCGGGTCGCTTTGGCCATCGCTTGTACGTCGCTTTGGCCATTGCTTGGCCACCGGTCGCTGGTCGCTGCCATCGCTGGCCACCGGCCGCTTGCCATCGCTGGCCACCGGATGCCTTTGCCACGGATCGCTTTGGCCACCGCTTAGCCACCGCCTCGCCGCTACGCCTTGGCCACGCTCACGCCTAGTCTTGGCGTTTGACCTAGGGTAATATTTATCCGTTGGACGATAGATGCTAGGGTAATCTTTACCCATTGGTCAATAGGTAAACCTTGGTTAATCTTCCTAAGTACGAGATTAGATTAGTTTAGTGCTTAATTGCAAAGTATTATACTTTTGGGTATTAACCGTTGGATAATAACCGTTAGGAGTTTTATTAACCATTGGACGATAGACTAGAATCCTAGCCATTATTACCCATTGGTTATTAACCATTAGAGAAACTATTATCCATTGGATAATAGTTAGTCTTGACAATCATGTACTAAATTGATTAAAATACTAGATTTTGCCATGTGTGTACTTTATTAAAATACAATTTGTACATTAGGTTAGTATTAATATACATAGTACTTTGAAAGTAGTAGAATAATTTAATAGATATTGGCATGTGGTATAGCTAGCCTAGATTGAGTAGTACTTGGCTTGTATATTATATATGTGTACTTGTATGTATATATATATAAGCTATATATATATAATATTGTATATGACATATGTGTATTACAATATTATAATAAGAAAATCTACACTTGGTTTAAAATACAAGATTTCAAAAGACCCAAAGTACATGTACATATAATAGTATATTGTATCTCTTTCTTGGTACAAACAAGTGGGAGAGAGAGAGGGAGAGAGAGAGAGTTAGCCGAGAGAGAGGGAGGAGAGAGATCCGAGAGAGAGAGAAGGAGGGAGAGAGAGAAAGAGAAGGAAAGAGAGGGAGAGATTGTACCTTAGATTTTCCTTGGACTTTCTTTGACCTTTGCTTGATTTCTTGGTAGTCTTCCTCCTACAAAATCTATGACCTAAATGTCCTAAATACATTTTTTTAATTGGGTGAAACTTGTACAAACCCTAGCTTGCCAAATCCTTACTCTTCCAAGCCACCAAATTTTGTCCTTATATATATATATGTATATATGGTTATCTATATATATATGTACATAGTACAATGTACCAAGAGGAGAGAGAGAGAGAGGAATTTGGAGAGAGAGAGAGAGAGAGCCGAGAGAGATTGAGGGAGAGAGAGAAAGAGAGGCCGGATTGAGGGAGAGAGAGGGAGTGTGATGTATGTGACTTGTGTACTTCCATTCTAGCCTAGATCACATTGCATCATCCAAAGTACAACCAAATCTAACCTTGCTTGTGCTTTCACTCCAAAGGACTACCAAATCCAATATTCTAACCTTTCAAAGGACTTGATTGGACTAAAACCCTAATAGAATAGCATTTACCTTGTCCTTGGTTGGAAGAAAGAACAAGGAAGACCTTTGGATAGTCTTTCAAGGCATGACATCACTTGGATAAAAGCTTTATCCAATGGATAAAGGAGGGAGAGGGCAGCCGGCCATGAGAGGGAGAGAGAGCCATCCAATTGCCTATAAATAGGCCTCACACTTCTCATTCAACTCACACCATTCCAATCTCCAACTTCTCTCTCTAGAAAGCTTAGTGTTCTTGTTGTTCTTGAGTAGTTCTAGCTTGTTCTTGAACTTTCTTTCCACCTCCGCCACTAAACCACCATACGACCACCACCTCGATCCTAAAGTAGTAGTAATATAAGTCACGATCTAGTTTCGAGAGAAACCTTTCTCTTTCGAAGCTATCGGAAGCTTATCGTAAGCCGTTACTCCGTCCATCCGCCGACTTTCTTTCCGTCGATCTTTTCGTAGTCCTTTTCTACCGCCAAGAAGAAAGGTAGTGTAATCAACCCATAATCCTAAGTATATTTTAGACACTACTCCTTGTCTTAGTTTTTAACCCTAGCTAAGTCGTTATAATGAAAGCATGATAATGATAGTTTATTTCTTAAAACGTTGGATGCATGATAGTTAGTGAACTTAATATTGCTATTGGATGATTAAGCATGATTAGAATGGACTTAAGATATAACTTCGTGTAGAAGTAATCGCATATTGATCTTTTAACTTAACTATAAGCTTATATTCCATTGCTTGTATTACTTGTGGTATTATAACAAAGCATATGGTGGATTACCACCCCAAGGGCGTCCGCACATGTGGCGTTATGCTTTAAGTAATGGTTATGGACATGCTATGTACTTGCTTGGATTATACTTACCTTAAGTATGCGTAGTAAATTTCTAAACATGAGTTAAACGGTTAAGGTATCAAAGCTAGTTAGCAAAACTTGTTTTACTAAAGTACTAAAGAAGAATGAGCATGTCAAATAATGAATTTCTACGTCAATAACCATATGTTGTTCTGAAAATCCCACAAAGGAAGAAAGAACGGATTTTTCGTAATATATTATTGTCTTGAGGATGATTATGAACATGTATGTATATTTGTTTGCATTACTTGTTGCTGATAAAACATAAGTGGCTTAAGTAATAATTTGAGTACGATTAGGTAATATAGAGTTGGATGATCTTTCTAGTTTAGTTTCAAGATTACTTTAAAGTGATTTGTCCCGCCGCGGAGTCTATGCATGATTATGAGACACGAGAACCGAAAAGTAGAAACATGACACTTAAGGAGTGGTTGATATGGATAAAAAGGATTTTTGAGACTACATAATGGCCGGACTTGGTAGCCTTATGTGAGTTGTGAAAACCCGCAAGGTGGCCGGACTTGGTAGCCCTTTGTGCGGACTTGCGAAAACCGCAATGAGGCCGGACTTGGTAGCCCATTGTGTAGATTGCTAATGGAGCCAGACGTGGTAGCTTCATTGGTAATTGGGCTTGGTCATCCGCGGAGAGGAGCCAATGCAAGATTTTGTAACGTGGCCGGACTTGGTAGCCCGTTGAATGAGAAATGATTTTCGAAATGAAATGGTGACACAATACGATGAGTCGCGTAGGAGAAACCAAGAAAGGCATGACACCAACGTAAGCAAGATAGTGAATGTGGATGTATCATTGTTAATTATGTTGTTTAATGAGTATGTGTAATTATTTATATGACTCTTTGTTGTAAGTTATGGGTTAGCGGGTTGGATTATTCTATTGAGCTTCTGTAGCTCACGGTGTTACCTTTTTGGTGACCCTGACATATTATACTGGGGGCGACGCTGGTATAATGTGTCAGATTTCATAGATGAGCAGCAGGAACAGTACACCTTGGAGGCCTTTGGAGCCGAGGAGCTTGCAAGGATGGAGGAAGAGGCGGAGCAGTAGTTAACCTTAGATTATCCCCACTTTTGAATAAAAGTACTCTTGTGAGACTTATGTTGTAATAATGAGCTAGACTCTCCTTAATTTATTCAATAAAAATGTTTATTTAACGTACCCAAAATTCGGGGCGTTACAAGTATGTCTCTGGGACTTTTATTTTCTCTCCCTTATTTGTGTTTAATGTTTATGCATTTTGGCTACAGATATCTGGGTTTGAGCAAATAGGGTCTTTATGAGTTTTGATAGAACAATACCAATGTGAATTTTGTACCAAATTATGTTGATAGAGCAATACCAATGTGTTAACTATTAACACATTTCTCATAGGTTTTTGATGGCGTATAATCCTTGCAAGTCTCTCTTGCTCCTTACCATATTTGGACCAGCTTGCACTTTCTCAAGATGGAGCAGATTATGCATATGGACTGGCTACTTCCTGTTTTTTTCCCCTTCCTGAACTGCAATGCTTCTTTATTTGCTGCTAGTTTTCCCTATTGAAGTATTTGGCTTGGGTTTAAATTTACTCTCAACAATCTGCAACTTACAACCTTTTGGTTTGTGCTTGCTACAAAAAAATATACTGTTGGTTTTCGAAATCTCTGCACTTTTGGTGGAAATTGGGGCAGTTTTAGTGCACTTTTTTCGTAATTTTACTGTAATTAATGTGGCATTGATAATTGTCTGAGCCCACAAATGGGTTGCTTCAAGTTTTCAGCTGCATAATTGTATAAATGTTGCTTTGGCAGGTTATGAATAACTATATTTATTGATCATGATAGGGAAATGATGATTGACTGAACCCACAAATGGGCTCCTTCCGATTTTCAGTCATATTTATGTGTGTGTGTGTGTGTGTGTGTTGAGCCTGGGAGCTGTGTGCAATGTTGGACACGGTTTGGCACTTGACAAAAGAACTTGGGAGGTTATATGTGTGCTATGTGCTAGACAGAGCAATTGTTGCCTTGTGTTATGTGTTTTATTGCTACTGTTGTCCAAACTGAGTCCAGGATATAATCCTCATGAAGGGATTTTTTAGTCTTGTGCATGTCTAGATTTTCTGTTTTTCAGTTGTGTGTTGTCCCCTGTTGCTGTTGGTATCCAACTTGTGTCCAGACCTTTGTCCTACATATGTACAAACCTGTGTCCAAACTGAGTCCAACCTGTGTCCATCTTCTGCTATGTCCAAGTTGTGTTCAAACTGTGTTTTTGCTCTGTCCTTCGAAAAGTGGTCGACATACGTGCAAATTATTTGAGCCAGATCTTAACAAATATTAGATAGCTTGAAATGTAAATATATTAAATGTAAATGTAAATATGTTAGAAGGTGCAAGTTTTTATGAATTAGTTAGTTTTTTTAAGAAATGTAAATATTGTCACATCTTCATTTTCTCAAATGCATAAAAATGTCTAGTAGTTTATTTTTGTTCTCTTTTTTTATAGTCCTTGCATATTTTTCCCTACCCCATAGCCACTAACTGCTTTAACTTTCCACCCACATTCTGACCCAAACAATTTAAAACACATCCATTTAAACTCTATAAACCAAAAAGCCCTCTTCAACGGGCATGATTCTCGTGCCTTGCTTGAGGCCGGACCTAGTATATATAAGTATATTAACACATTGTGAAGGAAAGAAGGAAAGTATTATACTAGAAATATATATATATATATATATATATATATATATACACACACACATACACACACACACACACACTTACTTTCAAGCATGTGTATATAAGCCTATATACAATTATATAAGTGTACTTGAACAAACCTAATAAAATATCTTTGGTGGAGATCCTATTGTCCAATGGTTAAAGATTTCCCTAACTTCTATCGTCCAATGGGTAAAGATTTCCCTAGCATTTATCGACCAAAGGGTAAAACTGAAGGTCCAAAGGGTTCATCTAGGGTTGAGAGGTTCATAAGGTTCAAAGGGTTCACCAAGGGTTAGGAAGTAATTAGAAACAATGGTAATTAGGTTATTCTAACTAGTTGGTTAAAAACTAACTATACTAGTCTAGTAGGATTTCCAGCCAAGAATCGTAATTACAATACTTCAATCTAACCATGACGGATAATAAGAAATTTAGAAGACGATTATTAACCATCCAAGACTAATAAAAGAATTTTCGAATATTAACAACGAAGTTTTTATTAAACAGTAACAACGGATTTTTGGATATTAAAATGAAATCCGAGTAATTAAAATAAAATTCAAATTTTTAACGAAATTTTTATTCACCAAAAATCAGGGTCATTACAGAAAATACCTAAAACAATTAGACACATGATAAGGAAAATAAAACACATTAGACTGTCATGCTACCCAAAACAACTCAATCATGAGGAGTAGAACCCCTAAACTCCCTAAGAGTATCTAGAGGTTGAGAGGCACACGAACCATGAGCAACTTCCTTCCGAACATGATTAGGTTTGTTATGAACATGTGATGCACCATTCATATTCTTAGCATGCAAAGTCAACTTATTAATTTAACAGTGCAAGATGATTGTGTAGCAAGATGAGTCAATTGAGTAAGAAAATCATCATTTCGAGTCTTAGGAGAAAAACAAGTGACATTATGAGGTCGTTTCACATTGGATTGACCTAGAGACACACTACGAGGGACAAAGAGATTCATAGGTCTTTGAGTTTGACCCTTCTTACGAATCTCCCTTTTTAAACGATAGCAAAATGGTCGTATGTGACCCTCACTCCCGCAAATATGACATGAGAAGACTCTTTTTTTAAGAAACTCATTTACTATAGGTTTTGAATTGCTAGATGAAGGGGAGTTAGCTACAGCTTTAATACTCACAAGTGTCTCATTCACACTAGACTTCGCGTTGCTAGAAAATGAAGGATCCATTATAGTGTTGGCGCTCACAAACGTGATTTTCTTATTAGGCTCACTAGACACGTTTTAAGAGATGGTGGATCTATGAAACCTAGACCACTCTTCTCTCTAAATGTACGCGTCATCTCAGCTAATCTAGTGGCTCTACAATCATTTCTTTTAATTGGCTTCACTTGCCTCACTAAGGTCTCTCTCAAGCTCGCAAATCCTAGACTTAGCCTTCTCAAGTTCTCTCAATCCTTCTAACTTCTCTTTCTCTACAATGACAAACTTATCGGCTAATTTGGCATTATACTTCTTATACTCATCTAATTCTTGAGATGTATTGGTTAGATCTTCTTTAAGAGACATTTTCCTTCTCCACTATCTTTAGGCAAGTTTCCAACTCCTTCATCCTCTTTGCTTGTTTCATAAAGTCTTGATACATTAGTTCATAGGCCTCATGAATGAATTCTATCTCACATTCCTCTCTTTCATTTTCAACATTTTTAGGTATCTTCACTTCAGCACTAGACTTATCACTCTCAATGCTCTCAAGACTAGAAAAGGAGGAAATAGACACAAGTTTAGTTGGAATGGGTGGGTCCATGGTGGCCACTAGTATGGTAGCACTAGAATTCCCTTCACCTCCTATTTGAAAAACACTCTCACTACCATCGTCTTCACTATCATCATCCCATGTGACCTTAAGACCCTTTTTCATCTTTTCCTTGAAGGTGTTAGCGCACTCGGATTGAATATGCCCAAAACCATGACGTTCATGACATTGAATTCCATGTGGCTTTCTAGACTTGTCAAACGATGGTCTCTTATCATCATTTCCTAGAGTGTCTCTTTTAAGATTAGACGAAGGTTTATATGACTTATTTAGGTCGTTCTTTCTCCTAAAAAACTTTTCAAATTTCTTAGCAAATTTAGCAAGCTCTTCATCGCTTAAATCATCATCATCTTCACAAGTCTCCGAGGCATCCTCATGGGCAGACTTAAAAGCTATACCGGTACTAGACTTGGAAGTGAGTATTGTGGCATGTTTCAAGAATGATGCGGACTTGACATACGTCATGCTTTACGGTATTGAGGATTGTAGAACGAAAAATCACAATTTAGAACAATAGAATGAAATGAAGAAAGCCACGGATCCACTATAAGGTGTGATGTGGGAAGCGGGACGCACAAGGTCCCAAACGCCCAGAAGTGCACAAGAAAGCCACGGATCCACCGAATGGTGCGATGCCAGAATGAATTCGGGATGCACGGGATCCCAAATGCCCGGAAAGGAAATCGAGAACACTTGACATAATGAAAACGGAGAATTTAGAGACTATTAAGTGACATGAATATGAACAGTGTTGGTTATCAAGTATTATCCTCTTACTCTTGTTCACGTGAGAAACTTTTTTGTATCAACGTTCATCTCGGTGCATTGTCCATCTCATAAGCATATAGTTTGAGCAAAGATTTCTCTACTGGATTAGTGTAGCTCAACCTATCATCCTTTTCAGGTACACCTCAAGGGCATTGACATGAAGTGTTTGACGTGCACATGACTTCATTCTTGTGAAAGCTAACACTGAGGAATTACCATGGCATCTTTTGTAAAATCTTTTTGAAGATGTAATCGTAATTTCAATTATATTCTTTTGACTTACTCTATTTGGATTATTGTCTAAGAATTTGGGGCTGGAGTGCCATTACTGTAAACTTTTAAACTTGATTGTTCATTCGGATGAATTAGGGGAAGCTTTTGGGGTATTATAATTTATTATTTGCGATGGACTTTTATTGGAAATGCTATTACTATTATGTTGAAAATCCAGGGCGTGACAGCGGAGATCAGAGACAGATCCAGAAATATAGCTTAGTGGGGACACTTTGTTAATCATAATAGCGAAAGTTTGTTTTTTTTAGTCAACCATAGTAAGATTGTACAAAATTGAGGCTTGCATTACCAACTACAAAAGTTTATAACGTGTACTTTAAGTTAAATTAAGTAAAAATGAGCACAAAATTTTAGACAATTTTTAAAATATGTTTGAAATGAACATTCACAAGTTTTAAAATGATCGAACTAGTTTTGTTAATAACTTTATTTTAAAATATTTCCCCCAGACAATTAAAAATAAAGAGAATCAAGAAAGAATAACTTTAAATAACAAACAGCTCGTAAAGCCACAAGTATAAATGCACCACATGATAAAATTATAGGGGAGAAAAAAGAAAGGGGGAAGAGAGAGATGCCCCCCTCCCCACGGCGGAGATCAGAGACGGATCCAGAAATATAGCTTAGTGGGGACACCTTGTTAATCATAATGGCGAAAGTTTGTTTTTTTTTAGTTAACCATAGTAAAATTGTACAAAATTAAGGCATGCATTACTAACTACAAAAAGTTTATAACATGTACTTTTAAGTTAGATTAAGTAAAAATGAGCACAAAATTTTAGACAATTTTTAAAGTATGTTTGAAATGAATATCCACAAGTTTTAAAATGATCAAACTAGTTTTGTTAATGACTTTATTTTACAATATTTTTGCCCCAGACAATTAAAAATAAAGAGAATCAAGGAAGCATAACTCTAAATAATAAACAGCTCATAAAACAACAAGTATAAATGCACCACTTGATAAAATTTAGGTATAAAACTATTATATATGTATATTGTCGAGAAATATGCAAGTGTGTATGTTTATATATTGCACACATTGGGTTAGAGAGAGAGAGGGAGAGGGAGACAGTCGGCAAATTTTAGATTCCAAACTTTAATGATAAAACAAATCTTGCTTAGTGGTCGGGCAAACTTTAATGATAATACAAATCTTGCTTAGTGGTCGGGGTCTTAGTCACACAAAACATAATTATTTAAAATGGCATTTGCTCCCACTCTCAATCCTCGCTTTGCTTTCCTGCTCTTAGTCCTTGCACTCTCGAATTATATTTGTTTGGGTTCGCGCTCTTAATCCTCGTACTCTTGAATTATAGTTATTTGGGGAGATTTTTAAAAGACGTTTTCACACTTACACTCTCACCCATACACGCACGCGCATTATGTGTGGGGCGTGGCTGCCCAAGGCCCAACCCCAGCTCAAATTAATGTCAGGCTCCTAAATTTTTGCCTCAATATGTCTTTTCATCGAGCTTCATCCCGAGCTTTGATTGACGATCAAATTGTTCATTTTGTGTAGTTCATAGGGAAAATAAATGTGTCGACAAAGTTGATTTCATTGATATTTACATATTCGTTATGATTTTAATTTGTATATGTGTGTAAAACATAAATGAACATCTATGCATCTCAAAATAATATCGACTTATAATCTATTCATTGACATCAGATTTGTAACGATCTTGATTTTTGGTAAATAAAATTTTCGTTAAATATTTGAGTTTTATAATTAATACTTGGATTGCTTTAAAAATTTCTTTTAAATTTTAATAATCCGTCATAATTAGATTTGAAACTTGTAAAATTGAATCATTTTACTCCGAACAATCTAGTCCTTCTCCCATGACTAGTATACTTGTAAACGTACTCGTATATTTTTTCTAGTAAAAAAATATATATATATCTTTAAATTATATTTCTCGGCTGGGAATCCTACATGGCAAGTATAGTTAGTTTTAACCGATTAGTTAACAAACCCTAACTACCGTTTGGCTTAGTGATGCATCGATGCCGGAGTGGTTAGTAGAAAAATTTTGGCCTTTGCCTTGACCGTTGACTTGACTGCTTTTGCTTTAGCTTAGCTAGGCTGCCTTGGCGTCGGGTCGAGCCTTGCTTTCGCCTTGGCGTCGGGTCGCGCCTTGCTTTCGCCTTGGCCTCGGGCCTGCCTTGCCATGGCATCGGGTCGCTGTCGCCCCTTGCTTTCGCCTTGGCTTCGGGCCTACCTTGCCTTGGCATCAGGTCGCTGTCGCGCCTTGCTTTCGCCTTGGCGTCGAGCCTGCCTTGCCTTGGCATCGGGTCGCTGTCGCGCCTTGTTTTTGCATTGGCGTCGGGTCGCCGTCGAGCCTGCCTTGCCTAGGCGTCGAGTCGCTGTCGGGTGGCTCTGCCTTGGCTGCCATCAAGTTCTGCCTTGGCGTAGGGTCGCGCCTTGCTTTTGCTTTAGCGTTGCTGGGCTGCCTTGCTCTGGCCTTGCCTTGGCTACGCCTTGGCCACTGCTTTGCTAGCGGGCCGCCTTGGCCACCGCTTTGCTAGCGGGCTGCCTTGGCCACGCTCACGTCTTACCTTGGCGTTTGGCACCGTTAGGCTTTAATATTCCGTTGTTAGGCAATTTCCTACTAAATACAACCAAAATACCACTCGAGCAATGAAAGCCTAGATTTGACTAAGACAAGTCATGTGTTTCTTCATCATTACTTTTTTGGACCATTGGTTATTACATGCTAGGAAAATCTTTACCCATTGGACGATAAGTGCTAGGGAAATCTTTACCCCTTGGTCAATAAAAGTTAGGAAAACTTTTATCCATTGGACAATAACCGCTAGGGGGGGGCCAACCATGAGAGAGTGACACATGGAGTAAGAAGGAGAGAGGAAGGGGGGCCGACCATGGGAGAGAGAGGGAGAGCGACACATGGAGCAAGAAGGGGAGAGGAAAGGGGGCCGACCATGAGAGAGGGAGGGAGACCAACACATGGAGCAAATCCATGGGAGATAGAGAGAGGGGGGCCGGCCATATGAGGGAAGGAGAGGGCTCAAGGGTTGCTATAAATAGCCTCCTCACTTCTCATTCAACTCACACTTCAAGCATTGCTCCATCTTCTCTCTAAAAACCAGTCCTGTTTTTTTTAGACAGCCTACTGTCCTCCGAAAAACCTCATTTTTCTCCTGCTTAAAGTAGTTCTTAGAACAAACTTCATTCGGGAAAGTCGTAGAGCACTTCGAAACCTTCAAGTCCAAGAACAACCCCAAACGGTCAAGAAATGACCAAGATATTGCCATCTGAAGTTCAGTAAAATCTCGGATTCCAGATTTCCAGACAGCAAACTGTCACTCCTTTATCAACATTTTTCTCCGGGCGAAAGTCATTTCTAGGAACAACGTCCTCCACGAAAGTCGTAGAGAACTTCAAGATCTTCGTTTTAGACTCAAGAACGATCCTATTCTGCCAAGTTTTGACGGAATTACTGCCATCCGAAGTTTGGTCCAAATTTGCGAGTTTCAACGCCCGTAGAGTTTCCAACTAGCTTATTCGGCCCCGACTAGTTTCGGATCAGGGTAGAATTTTCCGTCCCCACTATCTCTAGGTATATGTAGAAAGTTCCTAATCTCTATCTCTATGTATAGTTATGTTAAAACGTAGATTGTCTTGAACTTTAAAAATATGGTACAAAGCTTGACGTCGAATGAATGTTAAAAATAAACCTATCTTGCTTTTGAAAGTATGACATGTTGAACAAATGATTTCTACGTCAATAAACATATGTGGTCTTTTTGAACTTTCCACAAAGAAAGAAAGAACGGATTTCAAAACAAGAGAAATTAGAAGCTTTATTCGAAGTATTCGTATTTTGATCTTTTAGAAAGTTATGAGTTTGTTTACATGTTGTTGCATTACTTGTGGTTGTATAAGGATGGTGATGAGCTTGTTTGTAAGATTGTTGCATGATCTTGCTAATTTAGATTACAATGAATGATTTAAATGGTTTATGATGGGTGAAAGTCCTACCGCGGAGTCTATGCATGAAAACGAGACACGAAAATCGTGCAAATAGAAACATGACACCTAGGGTGTAGTTGATATGGATAAAAAGGGTTAAAGACAAGGTGTGTTTTGAAAACGCAATGTGGCCAGACTTGCCCATTGTGGGAATGCGTGTTACAAATGATGAAATATTTTCGAAACTACATAATGACCAAATGTGGGGTGCATTATGTGAGTGTGTGTGTGTTGTGTGCCAATGGGAAGCCGGCGCGGCGGAACCATTGTGAGGATACTCGGGAACCCGGCGCGGCAGAACCGAGGTTGGGTGTGTTAAAAATGATTTGCAAATGTGTGCCAATGGGAACCCGGCGCGGCGGAACCATTGTGAGGATACTCGGGAACCCGGCGCGGCGGAACCGAGGTTGGGTGTGTTAAATGTGATTTTCAAAATGTTGATTTGGAAGTAAAAAGGATTTCGGAAACATTGATGAATATGGTGACACAGTCTACGACGAGTCGCGTAGGAGAAACTCAGATATCACCGACACCAACGATTGAATTGTGTATGTGAATGTGTCATTGTTAATGCCTTATTAAACATGTATGTATTATTCCGCTGCTTGTTCAAGAGTTGGTATGCTGCTCTTTTACTCTGATATTGGTAATTTATGGGCTAGCGGGTATAGGATTATTCTGCTGAGCTCTTGTAGCTCACGGTGTTGCCTTTGGTGACCCTGACATATTATATCGGTGGCGACGCTGGTATAATGTGTCAGATTTTGTAGATAATCAAGATGAACAGTATACCTTGGAGGCTTTTGAAGCTGAGGAGCTGGCCAGGATGAAGCCGTAGGCAGGAGCTGTAATTAGGAACCCTAGACCCCTTCATTTGTATAAATTTTGAACCGTAGCAGGAGTTATAATGTAATAATGAGCCAGACTCCATTTGATTTTATCAATGAAATGTTTATTTAACGTACCCAAAAATCAGGGGCGTTACAAGATTACCTTCATGTCAAGTCATCCCACAAGCTTCACATACACATTCTGATCTTTAACATAGGCAGTAAATAGGATGCAGAGCCACGGGAGGATATGATGGATCGTTAATTTCAAAAACCAGAAATTAGTCGAAGCATGTGCAAATTAGTCCAAACATTGGGTTATTAAAAAAAACCTACAATTCAGATTTACTTCTACTAGGAGCATCTCCTACGATAAAAGCGTCTTAAATGAGGAGCCATTTTAGGAGACAAAACGAAAAATTTGCTGTAGGGTTCTTTTACACTGCTCCTAGAACCAAAAAATGGCTGAGCTATTTTTGTGGCCAAACTTGGTCGAAATTGTTTTTCCCTATCCATTCAACTACCAAAAACATACCCAAAAAAAAAAAGTGTGTTTGCAATAACTTTTTCTTAAATTTTAGATGGGTAATTCTGCTTCAAATTCTACATATTAATCTAAATTCTAATTTGTAGAGAAACTTTAAAGAGTACATGTTTGCTGCAATTTTTAGAATTGTTGATAAGAAAAAAACATGCACAATAAACCACTCTTTTTTTTTTAACAAACTAGGACTCATTCAGTTGGTTAGGACTTTTCCATTTCATTAAAATATCAGAAATTTGAATCTCCCAACCCACGTATGGGTGCTTTTCCCTCAAAGGGGCTTTCCTTTATTTCTTTTATTTCTACTCTATAGTTATATATTTGGCTTATTTCTTGAATGGTTAAGTAATTGGACTTGATTGCCTCGTAAGCTCTTACAATCGATATATATTGTGTCCCATACTTTGTGTAATTGGGAAAACGATGGCACAGGACGTGTTTTGATAATTAATACCCGCCAAGGACAGGCGAATTAAGCACATTTGTTAATGTTGAAAATTTTCTTAGCAGGTATTAATTATCAAAACACGTCATTGGCCGTCATTTTCCCTTTGTATGTAATTTGGAGGTGTTTGGGAGGCAACTTACTGCGATTTCATTTTTCTTAAAAAAAAAAAAAACACTCTTTAATGACACGACTCTTGACGTAGTAGATTACTGATGAGTGCCAAAATATACATATTTTGGCTCTCCAAACTACATTTATTAGTCTTTTTTTTTAGTTACTTGATAATTATTTTGTCCTTTTTATGTTTATAGGTTGCTCGAGCCCGTTGTATGAGATTTTGGATAAAAACAGAAGTTAAAGGAAGTTTGGGGTTAAAGGTGCAAAGGGCTTTCAAAGTTGAATGGCTAATTGCTAATAACGTGAAGTTCAAGGGCAACTTTATGTAAAAAATGCATTAAAAGCCCTACGGCTGTATTACTTCTATATAAGTGACTTGATGGGCTTGAAGTCGGCGGCAATTCTGGCCGTGGGTAAAAACGTGGAAAAGGCGAAAAGAATTGACGAAGGCAGTGGATCAAGATGCTGTTTTACATGGAGATTCACCCAACCTCTTCTGATTCTCTCCGGTCCATGGGCAACTAATCATCTTTCTTAGGGTGTAGATAAAACCCTAACCAAGTAACTATATTTTTATGTTGATTTTGGATTTTGATTGCCGAAACGATGGTTGTATAACATTGAAACTTGTTCTATGATTCGAATTTATTTTTCCAATCTAGTTATATGTGTTTGTTTTCTGTGATTGCAAATACATAGTTATGCAACGGTATTCTTTGTGCATGAAATTGAGAATTAGAATAATCTATGCCTAGAAAAGACGAATCGTGCCTAGATTAATTAGTTGTAGAATCAAAGACGATTCGTGCCAACCGAAGATAGATTATGTCCGGTTTTCAATCACATGCAATTTTCTTGGTGATATCACTAGGGCTTGTAGTTTTTAGTGAGTCAATATCGTTTTGGTAGTCGATTTCTTAAATTAACATAATCGCGTGGTTACGAAGTTAGGGTGGATTCAAAACCCTAAGACTTTTCCATATTCGAATTCAACATCTCTCTTGTTTTTAATTACTTAGATAATTTTAGTTAATCAAAATCCAATCACTATTTCTTGAATTGAATTAAGAATTAATTTTAGAAATACAACAACTTAGCCTTTTGATCTCTGTGGTACGATACTTGAACTTAAACCACTATTCTATTTGAATTGAGGTTTTCGCTCGGTTTTAATTATTTATTTTTGGTGTGAAAAACGACTTACCAATTACAACATACAACCTGCAAACACATAAGTAGCCATTATATCACACGTACAGTCCAACATACCAAGAGTTAGTAACTTTAAAAACATTCCATATTTATATAACTATCAAGCTATCTATTCATTTTTCCAGAGGTTGGAGAGGGAAGGGAGCTTGATCTCGCCCCTACTGGTGATCGAAATGGTGAAGTCTCCGATGAGTGGAAGATCAACTGTGAGACCCAACTCCAGCTCATAATCAATGTCCCAATCCGCACCGATGCCTCTCACCAAGCTCAGCAACACACTGTTAGTGTGTGGCACCTTCACCGGCACGTCCATAACCATCGTCTCATTCCCCGATAGCGATCCCGGGTCCGGTATTTTACCCGACCTGTTAGAACTGTGCCTCATATGTTAAGTATGAAGAGATACTAAGGAGATCTAGAAAAAAGGCCAAATGCCGGAGCGGAGTGGATCGAAACGAGTGTGTTGAGTGAATTAAACAAATGAAACTCTTAAAGTAATATTTTTAACAAATTAAACGGCTCCGATCAATATTGCAAGACTCCTAAATGAGTCACACACAAAGTAGTGTACATTTGGTATACCACATTTGGGCTCAAAATAGAAATACCACTTCTTTTTAACAGTAGTTCGGCCCAGGGCTGGCTCAAGATTTTCTGGGCCTAAAGCGAACTCTTATGATGGGGTCTTTATACATTTTCCAAAAAAAAAAAAGAATCTAACAAATATATTCAAGACAGAAATCTAATTGTCAAAAAAGCTAAACTTGAAGAAGCATCCAACTTTAAGAGCTATAATAATTATTTCGGTGAATGTGAGACCGACAGAGTTTAGAGGCCCGATGAGAGCTAATTTAAGAATTGTTGAAGTCCCTTGCAGACATCACATTAAAACAATGAATACTCTCTCACAAAAAGCAAACAAGTACAGAGGGATACATACGACTATTTGTTTCCTATCCCACATCATCTGTAGAAGAAACAAAAGACTCCATAGAGGCTATAAATTCCGAAGCAGTTCAGGCTTTGGAAAAATTATTAATTAATTAGTTGAGTTCTCTTCTAATTCGGTGGTGGGGTACAATGCAATGCAATTTATGGAGTAGTAGCAGACCAACCGAAGTATAGGGGCCCTATTTTAGGCTATGTAGGATAGGTCCGAAATTTGAATGGACAAATACCCCTTAGGAATAGATGTGCCGGAGAGGTTGGAATAGTCAATCGAAAGGAATGAGAGGAGTGATCTAGAAGGACAAAGAAGAGAGCAAGGGTGAACAGAGAGGGATTAGCCAGTGGAGACCCAAACCTAGAAATCCCAATGAGGAAAGACAATAGAGCTCCTGAAAGAGGATAAGACCCCTTTAGAATTAGTGCTCACCAACTTTCTCTCTCTAAGGAATATTCACAATGAGCTCAATATCTGGGATTCAATGAAGAGACGTTTCATATTTATAGACCACACGAGCTAATGCTCGGGCACCAAGTGGCGTGCTGATAAAATGACACGTGTCCCTTCAGTACCCCCTGACCGCTGAGGTGTCGCTACCCTCGCGATGACCGCGAGTATGATGGTAAGTGTATCATCTTATTCGCGAAGATCCTCTTCTTCTTTTACAGCCACCAAACCACTAGATCCCCTTCATTCCTGTAGGGCAAGGTTATGACTTACTCGGTCGTGCCTATACCGCTGCCAAGTCTCAAGGGGCCCTTTGGGTCCTGCCTAAAGGCCGGAGCAGACAAAAGAGTCTGGGCAAGTTACTGGTGTATCTCGGTTAAGCCGCGTTATCATCTCCATTACATTGGGACCGCGCCAGATATCCACCTGAATAAATTTAGTTCTCTCCTTAAGGGAGGAATATGGGCTTGCGACCCTCACATGGGTGCTGCATAGCGATTGGTAGCGCGAGGCTTTCTCGCGCCTCGTGCGGGGCCACGTGTCGCACGACTGAGGCGCCATGTGGCGACCTAGAGTTCGTCGGTCAAACCATCAACCCCGCGAAGGATGAGTATACGTATCACATGCCCATTGGATAGTCAAACGGTCAACAGTCGCGCCTATTGACCTTTTCTACAATTGCCCCCCACGTGCGTGTGACTCACGCGTTGTCATGCTCCCGTGTAACGGTCGGGACGGTTCAAATTTGTGCAAACATCACACCCCTAATTTATTGCATCTCTTTCTCGAGATATAGGGGCCCTCCTTGAGTATAAATAACCACAATTAGCCACAAAATCTTGTCACTTCCCAAAGATTCAACCTTTCTCTTTTCTCTCTAACAAAGTTTCTAACTTTCTTCTCCTTCTTCCTCCCCCTCAACTGCAACTCTACTTCCTTCTCTTCCTTCTCACAAACCCACTTCTCGGTAAGGATGGTCAGAGACAATATGGAGTCAGGGAGTAAAGCCATAATGCAAACTTCCATCCGAGTGCTCCCCACAAACGAGTGGTGTCGGGCGTCATATCTAGGCGGTTCAAGCGACTCTTTCTGGCGGAAGGTGGAGGCGGAGATTCCACCGGAGCCTCTCTTTCTAGTCTCTGAGGTGCTGCCCGAGGAGGCAGATCTGATTCCTCCTTACTTTTGGGTGGAGAGAGTAGACATCCCTTCTTGTTTCATCAACTACGAGGCTACATCCCAGGCGCCGATCCATTGGCGTGACTGGGTCGAGGGGGTTCTGGCAAACCCCGACTCGGTGCAGATTCTTAGAGCTTCTCGTACCCTCGAGCCTGTCCGTTTGTCTGCGAAGTTGAGTGTTCGGAAGAATAACACCAACATTGACCTTGTGGTTTCTCGTTGGAGCAAAGACACCCACATCTTCATGTTTCCGTGGGGAGGCGGCGGCCCTACCCTTCAGGATTTGGCCGTGCTAATGCGGCTAAATACGAGGGGGGCTGTAGCTTTCAACCCCTCAAACCATTCTTCGGCGAATATATGGCTGGTAGATCAACTGAGGAGAGTTTATGCTGAGGGAGGTAAGTGTGGCTCTCGTTTTGATAGAGAGGGACGCATATGTGCCCCTCAGAAGTCAGGCAAGACCTCATGGAGCTGTTGGCTGAGATACTTTTTCAAGGACTTGCCTCCTCCGGGAACTGTGCCTCCGGCAAGGCAAGCAACTGAGTTCAACAGTAAGATGCTAGATTCAGATCTCCACCTCGTAGGTTTCTTCGTCTATTGGCTGTCTTTTTTTGTGATTCCAGACTTCCCTTATGAAGGGCCGAATCATACAGCTTTCCCCCTTGCGGTGAGTCTCGCAAGGAGAGGACTTTGTCCCGTTTGGACCTCTCTTTCTGGGCTCTCTGTTCCACCGCTTAGACCAAGTCCATGTTGATACTGAGAGGTTTATGGGTCGCTATGACATGGTGTCAGTTGTTCATACACAGTTCCTCATGGCCTTCTTCTTTGAGCATTTCCCCAGTCTCGCACCCTCCCCTGTGGCTGTGGACCGTAGCGGGTGTGACGAGCCTCGATCTCAGATCATGAGGTGGAGCAGGATGAGTTCGACCAAGTCTTGGGGCAAGCGTATTGATGATGCTGGCAAGTTCTTTTCGCATCCTTATGCTGAGCCCGTAGACGGTGCTCTTCTTACTAGCTTCTTCTCAGAGGATCAACGTATCGTGGACTTTCGAACAAAAGGTACTGTGGTTTCTGCTTCTGCTCTTTTTGCATTTGCCGCTGCTTGCCCGTGTTCCCTTCCTATGTTATGCACAGAGGGGGCACGTTCTGTGTTGTATCATCCGAATAAAGTAGCCAGGCAGTTTGGCTATGATTAAGGCGCACCAAGTCCCGCGTCGGCATTAAAGGGTTATAATGAGAGCATCTGTAACGACCTGATTTTCCAAGAAATTTCAGAAGCGTTAACCCTAAATAAAATACACTTAATTTTACAAACTAGTAGGCCTCTATTTGTCATTATACAAAATTTACATTTAACATTAAATAAAAAAATTAACATTTATTTCAACATCTTCAGAGTGACTCTAGTCTTGATAAAGATCCCAAGCATACTCGTCTCCGCTTTTCGTATTCCTCCTGTGTCAAACAGCTCCACCATTGAACACTGCATCCTCTGGCAAATTGATCGCTAAAGCAATCGATTTACCAGGGTACTGTAGACACCCCAATCCGGACCTCGGAGGGTCTTTGTTCGCCCCGATGATGAAATAGAGGAAATAATTCCTTTGCGAGCTTGAAAAAGGATTTACCTAAACCCAAAGAGAATCAAAAACCTGAAAAGCCCAGATAAAGCCCAGATAAAGCCCAAAAGAGCCCTGGACCGAAGGAAGAAGAGCCGTGCGGAGCAAGACTGATGCGCACGGCACCTTGAAAATTCAAGGGTAGCCGTGCGCGGCACACTTAAACCGCACGGCACCTTGAGCAAAAAGCTGACTGGCTCAGAAAGCTGTCGGCCACGCCAGTTTGAGCCACAGCTGATGACTGGCTCAGCCGAAAATGCACTTCTGGCCCGCCCAGAAAATACCTCCACCATTTGAATTCAAAATCCTTGGCCATTTGCCTATAAATTAACCCCTCCACTCAAGGGAAAGGGGTCCCTCTTAGCCTTTCTTTTGAGTCCCTCTCTTGCTTTTCTCTTGGCTTTCTCACTCTACTTTCTCTCTCTAAATTTCTACACCCACTTTCTTACTCCCATGGCCATTTCCAAGCTTTAAAGAATGTCATTCTCAAAAGACCTTCTTTAAGTGCTTTCACTCACTCCCTCACCATTATTGAAGTTGATCTTTCGTTAACTTCAAAGGCTCATCACCCCCAAAACACCTAACCTTCACTCGCACCCATACTCTCTTTGTCTCATCTAACCTCCCCCATCCACATTCGTGACGATCCACCCACAACCTTGCATCCACGATCCTTGATCAAGCTCGAAACCAAAGGTATAAACTAGTTTCCTCGGACTAGATTCTGTTCTGGTCCTGAGGGTACTTTTCTGTCAGCAGATCTAATCCCTTTTGGTTAGATCCTGACTCAAAACCTATTTTCATAAAATAAAACCAACAATGTGTGTTGAGGTTGGGGAACCGCGCGGGCTGTTGATCAGACACACGGCATCGACTCTCGCCGGCATGGTGCACACTAGTGCTATTGTGAAGCAAGTGTTGGATCGAGTTTTCCTTTCTTTATGGCTGCCTGTTTTTGCTATTTACTGTTTTTGTAAGCTCTTAAAATAAGACCATATTTACAAGCCATGTTCCGGCTCTTCTAAAATCTTTTCAAGATGATCCCAAGTGATCAAAAACGTTGAAAACTACTTTAAAACTACGTTTTGGGAAGGATAATGACGTTCTTGGGATGATCTGACCTCCGTGAGGCTATTCGTGAGTTTTCAAAAGATCTACAGAGAAACTAGTGAGTTAAATGATATTTTGAAAGACTGCAACACTCTGACAGCAGAGCAAGTGCCACGCACGGCAAGTTGAGATGCCTCGCACGGCATCTCATAGTGCCGTGAGCGGTATTCTGAGGCCCAACCATTTGATAGCAGAGCATGTACCGCACACGGCATGTTGAGATGCCTCGCACGGCGTCTCAGGGTGCCGTGAGCCGTACTCTGAGGTCCAAACAGTCTGTTGAATGTTATTTATTTCCATTTATTCATATCATTTTATCACGACTGTACAGATAGCACCACCCGCACGTCAACGTGATATATTTCCCATGTCCTTTCCCCGTACTTTATTAAAGAGTTTGATATTCCAAATAATGTTGAAGATTTCCCTTTTTTGAAACATCAAGTAGAGACCGGTCTTCACCGGGTGAATGGGGTGCTTTTAAAGAAAAACCTTCCCCATTACATAACGTGGCTCCCGAACCCAACATCTCAACGTTTTAGCTAGACCAAAAGCCTTTTTCAAACGACTCCTCGGTTTCTCGGATCATCCATCTCAAAAATCCGGGTGGCGACTCTTCGAGCGAAGCGCTCATCCTCGGGCGACTTTGCTGGGGACGAGACTTATCCATTACTTTTTTAAAAATAAAAAAAAATGAACAAAAGTATTGGATGATCAAGAGGGCCAAACTTGAAAGGTGTTTTCTAAAGGGGGAATTTTCAAATGTTTTCGGAATGTTAAGCTCTTTTATCCTGTACACTCTGCACCGCACAAGCCTCGCTACGCGTGTCTCGGCTATCTTGCCCGGTTTACCGGTGACAAGCTCTCCCAGGATGCCTAGCAACCCTCGACTATGATGAGCCATCGTGCTGTTCGACCGTTGTCTTGCAATACACTCGACACGGGATAGTACATCTTGGCTCTAGTCCGGGAAACCCTTTTGAGACCAAAACTAGCCTTTGCACTTGTACAAAGCCATAGAACCTTCCCAACTAGGATAGGAACCCACCATTAGGACTTATGTGTTATATCTTGCTTATGTGCTTTTTATTCCTGTACACACGTATCATTCACACACCATTGCATCTTGTGGGCTAGAGGAATAGGCTCCCTTAGAATCCTTTAGGACCCTCCGGTCAGTCTAGGAGACTTTAAATCCATGGAGTTTGTGATACCTCCGGTGTTTGCCGTGCCCGAACGGCTCCCTTGGTTTGGGTCTAGCCTTAAGCATGTCTGTATCTGGATTCCGGCAGCCACATTGCTCTGTCTCGGATGGTCACGATAAGGAGATTGGCTCTGGTTCCGACCCGTTCGGAATTTAACCTGCCTGACGGCACCTACCCGGGCTATCGGAAATCTTCCATACGGACGTCTTAAGTGAGATTCGAGCCACGGTAGGTCTTAGGCCTCGTTTTTGGGAGATGGTAGAAGTAAGGCGAGTATTTGGATTGGTCATGAGTTGCTCCCTTTTGACTTGTTGCTGTCTTGCCAACATTGATCGCTCGAGACGAAAGAGGTCTGTACCCAATTGGTTTAAATCTGTCCGAAGACTAGTTCGCGTAGACACCCTAGAAGGACCCCACTGTTTGAGAGGGAGGAAGAAGAATCCGTAGCCTCAGTCCCGTCCGAAATCGTTCATCCATGTCCGACCAAGGAGACGGAATGGAGGAACTTAGGCAGAGAGCATGGCTAACATGGATATCCAGTTTAAACAATCCCCGGTGTTGACGCGCAACTCAAAGCCGCCGTAGCCTCCATGAAAAATGACATGAATATGATAATGGAAAGCATGCAGGAAATTACCGACAAGATCCTGATCAAAGCTTCCCTGCAATCCGAGCAACCACCTAAAGTGGAGATACCAGCAGTTGACCCCAACCTGGCCGCTATCATAGATAAGATCGGCAAATTGGAGGAATCTGTCCAAGAAACCAAACGGCTTGGAAAAGGAGAAATCGATATGATGAAACTATGCCTCTTTCCGAATGCCAAGCTGCCAGAAAAATTTAAAGGAGTGGACTTTGCAAAATTCAATGGAACCGGCGACCCCAGAGCCCACCTTCAAGGGTATGTCGGATCCCTCACTATGCGCGGCATCGAAGGAGAAGCCATGGCCCAACTCTTCCACGAGTCCTTGTCTGGTCCAGCTCTGCAATGGTTCCTCTCTCTCGAACCATCCAAGAAGAGGACTTGGGAAGACATCGGGACAGCTTTCGTGGCTCAATATGACTTCAATGTTGACCTGAAGATGACCACGAGAGAATTGGAGAGTACTAAGATGGGTGAGAAGGAAAGCTTTGCTGACTTTGTGAAGCATTGGAGGGCAAAGGTAGCACAGATGCAGAATAAGCCTGACCTAAAAGAACAAATACGGATAATAACCAAGAACTTGCCAAGCTCTTTCGCGCCATACATGGTTCTTTCTCAGGCTGCTCCGAATTTTGAAACTTTTTACGATTCTGGATTGGCTGTAGAGGAGGCTCTGTGGGACGGAACTTTGGAGAAGAAAGAATCAGGGTCCGGGTCCAAATCCAAACGGGTGTATTCAGGAAACAGCAATGTTCTCTTCGGGAACGCCAATCAGGCAGGAACCTCATCCACAAAACCTGTAGAAGTTAACCAGATTTCCGAAAAGTCAAAATCCCAGAACCGAACCTTCACCCAATTCAGCACTCCAAGATCCACTCTCCTTAAGAAGCTCACAGACATTGCGGTACTGAAACCTCTTCCGCCACCACAAACCATTCCGCCAAACCTAAACCAAAACGTCTATTGTGACTTCCACCAAATGCCCGGCCATACCACCGACAACTGCATCCGCCTCCGTCATGAAATCCAAAACCTCATTGACAACAAGGTTGTCGATGCTCCACCCACAGATAAACCAAACACCATCTCAAACCCCTTGCCGCAGCATAACCCCCCTTTCCGTATCAACCAAATCACCCTAGCCGAAGATCTAAGTCTCCCAGAAACTGATTCTACCCTATCCCCTGATACTGAACCAATGCTTGTTGGTGGAATTCCCGGAGACATTGCCTTCCATTCTACCTGGGAATGGGAAGACACGTGGGGAGAACTGATTGCCGACTGGGAAGAATTTGAAGCTGCCAATTTCCAAAGAAACGACGAACCCTTATTCGAGGCCGGATGGGAGGTTGATTGGCAAAACATCCAGGCAGATCCTCTTGATGGATTCTCTTTGGGTGCACTATTCAAAAATCAAGGGGAAGAATACCCGGTCTTCCAAGATGTACCTGAATGGGAATGGGACCCGACCCCGGATGAGAATCAGCTTTTGGCATGGAATGACCCATTAGATACCTTCTCCCTGCCGACACTATTCGGAGAAGAATACCAGCTTGGATACCCACCTGAGAGGGTGATGTACAACTGGCCGGAACTCACCCCGCTCCGCCCAGATTTCTCTCATTTTAACGACTTTGTCGTCAACAATCTGTATGACAATGTGAACCTCACCCCGTACCCAAACCTTCCTGGGTTCGAAGAGGAAGTTGCTAGCAACGGGTTTGACCCAATGGACTACCTCGTGGACGGAGCTGAATCTGAGCCATCAGTCACTTTCCCGAAAGACGCCGAAATTGCCATGATAAACTTATGGGAGGATGAACCAGCAAACTTGTGGGCCAACACTGAAGTGATTAACGTAAAAGTGGGAAACGAAGAATGGACTGTTAACAAAGCCATGATGGAGGCTGAAAAGTGGACACCCGAAGATCTGTGGGATGATCTAGTTATCGCCGATCTGGCCGCTAATCTACAAGATACAACTATTGGAAACAAGCGTAAAGCCCTGGCCGACCTATGGAGTGAGGAATCGAAGTACCGCCAGATTGATCATCTAACCAGAAGCGGCCGTGTTTATCAACCTCCGAACCTCCAAGTTGGGGAACCTTCCAACCCTGCAACCGCAAAACCCTCTGATCCCTTTACCACTCCGGTCAAGAGCACCTTTCGACCCTTTGACCCACCGGCTAAGGAGCCTTCCCGACCTGAAAAGAAACCCGAAGGGATGATTAAGCGACAATTGGAGCAAACCCATGCCAAGATGTCTGTCTGGGATGTGCTGGTCCATTCCACATGCCATCGTGAAGGCCTCATCCAAGCACTTTCTCAGCTAAAGGTTCCTTCCGCTATAACTCCCGATGAGCTTGTGGCTCTGATCAAAACCATACCTATCAAACATGCCATCACCTTTACTGATCGAGACTTACCCGCCGAAGGAACTGATCACAATCGTCCGCTGCACATCACCTTGAAATGCCATGGCAAGTCGGTTCCAGCAATCTTGGTCGACAATGGTTCGGCGATTAATGTCTGTCCACTCCGTGTTGCTTACTGTTTGGGATACAAGAATAAGGACTTTTCCCCGTCAGAAGTCAAGGTCCGAGCGTATGACAACACTCAGAGAGACGTGGTTGGGGCTCTCATGATTCCTATGACCTTCGGACCATATCAGACGGACGTAGAATTCCACGTGGTGAATATCCCTGCCTCTTTCAATCTGCTCTTGGGAAGGCCCTGGCTGCATCGGCCAGACATCATGGCTGTGCCCTCCACACTCCACCAGAAAATTCGGCTGGGACTGGAAACAGGAATGCTTACTATCCACGGAGACTCGGGGATTCATGCCCCCGTTGAGGACAATGCCCCACTCTTGGAAATTCAACACGGGGAAGAAGATATCGCTTTGGGAGGCTTCTCTCTAGATACCTCTCAGTCTATCTATTCAGTTAGGATCGATGATGACTTCATCATTAGCAATGTTGCCATCAAGATTATGAAGAAAATGTCCTACATGCCAGGATTGGGACTGGGAAAGAACCTCCAAGGCCCTGCGAAGTTTGAAGCTCAGGGCACTCTGATGCGCACAACTGGCCTTGGTTACTCACCCTCAAGTAAAAACAAAGTGAAAAGGGGGAACAGACTGGAGGACTACTTTGTCAAAGAAGAAGCAAAGCAGATTTATCAGGGACAGCCGGAACCGTTTTGGGACGAAGAGACCAATACCTTCCTGCCAGGGTTTGAGATATTTACCAACGATGTCTGGCCAGATAGTGATGAAGAAGCTGAGATTGTGGAAAAGCAGAAAAAGCTCCCCGACTGGATTGAGGTCTTTGCCATGGGTAGTCTCGCAACTCTGTTTAGGGAAGACGAATCGATGGGTACAGCTGCGGAAGCGGAAGTGCTGATGGTGGAACAAGATACCCCTGAGGATCCGACTTTGCTCATCATGGATGCTGCTGGAGAATGCGAGAACTGGATCTTCATACCGAGTGCAACTCACCATGAGTCTGAGTCTGAATCTGAGTCTGTAAAGTCTTCTGAGTCTTCTGAGTCCGCTGAGTCCGAGTTGGTGCCTCTTGGCCCAAACTCTCAGAGTCTGTACTTCGAGTTCGAATCCACCCGTGTGTATGGTGCCCCCGAGGCCTCCGTTAATAATGAAATAAATGAATCTGATTCTGCTTACTTCCCTGACTTTGAAATAAATTGTGTCGACCCTGGTGATGAAGAGATTGGTTTCGATGGGGACATCCCCAAAGAAATTCGATCCCTAATCGACAGGGAAGATGAAAGGCATGCTCAACCTGTAAAAGAAGAAATCGTTTTAATAAATTTGAGAGATGAAGGGAGTCCCCGGGTGATCCAGATCGGTTCCGCGCTAAGAGCGCGAAGCCCTTGTAAACCTGCTCAAAGAATTCGACGATGTGTTTGCATGGTCACACGAAGATATGCCCGAAATCGATCCTGAAATCGTGGAACACGGATTCCCCTTTATCCCGATGCAAAACCAATAAAAACAGAAACTAAGGCACATGAGACCTGACTGTGCTTAAGATAAAGGAAGAAGTCACTAAGCAGTTAACGCTGGGTTTTAATGGTAACCGAATACCCTCGGTGGGTTGCAAACATCGTCCCAGCACCAAAGAAGGATGGTAAAATAAAGGTCTGCATTTCAGGGATCTCAACAAAGCCGGCCCAAAAGATGACTTCCCGCTACCACACATTGATGTGTTAGTTGATATAACTGCCAGTCATGCCCTACTCTCTTTCATGGATGGTTTTTCGGGTACAATCAAATCCTTATGGCTCCAGAGGATCGGGAAAAAACCACGTTCATCACTGAGTGGGGGACGTATTGTTATCGAGTCATGCCCTTCGGACTAAAGAACGCCGGATCTACTTACCAGCGGGCCGCCACGGCATTGCTACACGACATGATTCATAAAGAGGTAGAGGTCTACATTGACGATATGATTGTTAAAGCCAAAGAGCGAGAAGGACATCTGCCCGCGCTCAGGAAGTTTTTTGAAAGAATCAGGAAGTACAAGATGCGGCTCAACCCCGCCAAATGCACGTTCGGAGTCACTGCAGGGAAGATGCTTGGGTTCATGATCACCACCCGAGGCATCGAAGTCGATCCATCGAAAATCAAAGCCATCCTATAAATGGAACCGCCGAGATCTGAGAAGGATGTAAGGAGTTTCCTCGGCAAGGTGCAATTCATCAGTCAATTCATTACAAAGCTGACCTCGACTTGCGAACCCCTATTCCGTTTGCTCAAGAAAGGAGTGCCATTCGCTTGGGATGATAGGTGCTAGAAAGCATTCGAAGCCATCAAGGCCTACCTAAACAAGCCACCGGTATTAACGCCGCCCGTAACAGGAAAACCTTTGATCCTATACCTGTCAGTCACTCCATCCTCAATGGGATGCATGTTGGCGCAGGAAGGAGATGATGGGGTGGAAAGGGCTGTTTACTACCTTAGTAAAAAGATGGTTGGACCCGAAGAGCGGTACACTCCCCTGGAAAAGACATGTTGGGCACTTGTATGGGCTTCCAGGAAGTTGAGACATTACATGCTCGCCTATCCGGTGAGGCTGATATCTCGGATGGATCCCCTAAAATATCTATTCGAAAAACCAGCCCTCACAGGAAGAATGGCGCGATGGTTGCTGATGCTCGCTGAATTTGAATTAAAGTATGTCACCCGAAAGTCAGTGAAAGGAAGAGGCTGTCGCAATTCTTGGGATTGCCCGGTTGAGGAAGAGGAGGATGCCGAATTCAATTTCCCCGACGAAGACATAATGATGGTAGCCGAGGACATTTGGCAGTTGTACTTTGATGGAGCAGCCAACCAGAAAGGATTTGGAATCGGTGTATTGCTCATCTCGCTTGATGGATCGCACATCCCGTTAGCATTCAAGCTTAACTTCGAAGTCACCAATAATCAGGCAGAGTACGAGGCTTGCATCGTGGGTATGGAGGCCGCCATTGAGATCGGCATAGAAAGACTGGAAGTCATGGGAGATTCGAACTTGGTCGTGTCCCAGGCAAATGGTGATTGGAAAGTCAAGGAAGAAAAACTAAAGCCATATCACCATGATCTCGAAGATCTCATTCCCCACTTCACCAGGGTAACTTTCACTCATGTCCCGAGATTCAAAAATCAATTCGCGGACGCTTTGGCAACTTTGGCATCAATGGTCGAGATCCCTATTGGCATAAAGTTAAGACCGATTGTGATAGAACAGAGGGATACTCCAGTCTACCAGCATGTCATGACAATCGAAGAACCTGATGATGGTCAGCCATGGTACTTCGATATTTGGAGATATGTAGAAAGAGGAGAGTACCCCATGGGAGCAAGCAAGAAGGACCGAATCGCTCTCCAGAGGATGGCGGCTCAATACATTATCTGTGGAGGGAATCTATACCGAAGATCACACTGCGATACGCACAAGTTATGCGTCCATGGGGAAGATGCGAAGAGGGTAATGGAGGAAGTCCACGAAGGTGTATGTGGCCCTCACATGAATGGTATAATGCTCACTAAGAAAATCCTCAGGCAAGGATACTTCGGACCACCATGGAAACGAAATGTGTGGAATACGTGCGAAGGTGTAGAAGGTGCCAAATTCATGCTAATCTCACGCATGTCCCGCCACATGAGCTGCAACAAATGACCTCACCATGGCCTTTCTCGACATGGGGAATTGACGTCATCGGAAGGATAGTGCCGGCAGCATCCAATGGTCACAAGTTCATTTTAGTAGCCGTCGATTATTTCACAAAATGGGTAGAAGCTGCTTCCTATGCCACTTTGACTGCGGTTCAAGTTGCACATTTCATCAAGCAAAATGTCGTTTACCGATACGGGGTCCCCCAAGCTTTTGTATCCGATAATGGGGTTCATTTCAAAGGACGAGTCCGAGAAGTTTTGGATGAGTTCCAAATTCAAGTGCACAAATCGACGACTTATCGGCCGTGGACTAATGGCGCCGTGGAGGCCGCCAATAAGACAATCAAAGCCATTCTGGAGAAGACAATTCAATCCGCAAGGGACTGGCATGTGGGGGTATCGCACGTCTGTGCGAACACCAACGAGAGCAACCCCCTACTCTTTGGTTTACGGAATGGAAGCGGTGCTCCCCATCGAATTGGAAGTCCCATCTCTTCGAACTATGATTGAATGTGAAATCCAAGAGGCAGAATGGTTGAGCAATCGATTCGAAGAACTTATGCTATTCGATGAACGCTGGTTAAGGGCTCTTTACCACATCCAAGGGTACCAACGAAGGATTGCACGGGCATTCAACAAGAAAGTGAAACCCAGGAATTTGGTAGAAGGTGACATGGTTTTGAAGGAAATCCGGGCTCCGGTTTACGACCCACGAGGAAAGTTTCGACCAAAGTGGTCCGGGCCGTACATTATCAAGACCATCCTTTCCGGAGGGGCAACGCAACTCATCGACTTGGACGGAAATGAATTCTCAACCTTGGTCAACCTGGATCAACTCAAACGCTATTACCCCTGAGAGAAGCTCGCTAGGCTGAAAACCGCAAGGGCGGGCAGTCCTAGGCAAAAATTAGAGCAAAGCCTGCTAGGATGAAAACCCGTCAGGGCATCCTAGGCAAAAGTTAAGGCATACAATAAATGAGCTCGCTAGACCGAAAACCCGAAAGGGCGGTTCTAGGCAAAAGTTAGAGCGCAAAAGGAGAGTGTTAAAACCAGAGCGAACCCTACCCTGAACTACGTCATGACCTGATTCCTTCGCCAGGAGGATACGTAGGCAGTCTCACATGGAGACCCGGTCACAATCCATCAAAATAAAGATCCAGGTTGAGAAGGTTTGAAAAACAAAAGTCGAGAAGGGGGAAACCCTCCAAGACTCACTTTCATTAACGCGATTACTTCTGCTACATAAGGTTGGGCAAAACATTCAAAACCAAAAGAAATACAACATAATGAGAAGAGGGTCCACAATTTATTCAACGGTCAGGGAAGTAGGATCGAGTCAGTTTCCTTGGGCTCCAGCCCTCGCTGCAATGTCCCTCCTAAGCCACTTTCGATAGCTCCCGCGCATCGCAACAGAAGGATGTGCGTCGATCACCTCGCGTGTCATCCAAAAGCGCTGGTAGTGGCAAAGAACCGAATGGCTGAAGAGAGGCATAACCACATCCACGAGAACCTCGACAGGGCCTCTTGCCTCAAACCTAGCTCTTTGGATGCGATAAGGGATGTAGAAGGTAAAAGCTCCCAAACCAACAAAGAACAACCCACCGAGGGCCCATGTAGTGCACCCGTCATGGGAGGAAGATCTAGCCATCGACACCTCCAAGCAATAGTCTCCGCTCGCCGGCGCCTGAAGAAATCAACCCATTCGGCCCTGCTCCTGTCAGCAAACTCGAAACACCGCTGAGACAGTAACCTCGCCTCATATGACCAATTGCCAGAAGGAATGGTCAGCACATTCACCTTGTCACAAAGCCAAATCTGTGGGAAGAGAGAAAACAAGTAAGAAACCGTAGAAAGCCAAGCTGAGTGTTAAGGTAAAATGAGAACGTGAGAAAAACTCGAAAAAGGAGAGCTGAGTGAGAAGCCAACCTGTAGGAGAAGGGGGCTACCACCGAAAGTCTCGGTCCCTCCAGAACGAACCTTGTCCAAACCAATCAATGTCTCGGCCAAAACCATCAGAATCACGTCCTTTCGAGCCTCTACCTGAACAGCAACGCTGACCAGCGCCGAACTAACATGACCGGCAGAAGGAACTAAGAGATAGGCCGCAAGCAGGCACATGCAGAGAGCAGTCATGCGTCGAGTCTGATAAGTCATGTCTCCAAGATCGCCAGGAGGAGAGAATAGCTCGATAAGGCGCATGACATTAAGATGGCCATTCCTAACCAAGTAGCGGCGCACCATCACCCAACCTGGCGGTCGCAGCCTAAGACTCAGAGCGCCTCACAAGACAGAGGAATGATGACCTCCCCTGAACCAAAGCCCACAAGGTACGCACGGAACTCCTCGACAGTGGGACAGAGCTCCTGATCGCCAAACCGAAACACGTGAACCTCCGGATCCCAGAAACTCACGGCTGCCCTCAAAAGTTCGGGGCGAAGGCGAATGTTACGGAGGTACCTCATGGAGTAGAGACCGTGAGCTCGGAAGTTGAGCCAATCGACACCTTCCATCGAAGCCAACCATGGACGAAGTGAACCGGTAAGAGAAAGAGCCATTTCAAGAAGCAAAAGAAAGAGGACAAGAGTTGGATGAGGTATGGAGAATATAGAATGAGAGAGCCTGAATTTATAGGAGAGGTAGAAGGACAACTTCAACTTTCAAAGAGCCTCGGGTTTCAAAAGTGCAAGTTTTCCATGAGTCCAACATAGGGAAAAGCTTGGTCAAGTCCTAAAAGATTCAAAACAGACATGCACTGGCTCAGAAATGCCACTGCATGGGTCAAAACTCAACCCCCGAGCCATCTGCCTTGGGAAACAACCAAACAGTAATCTGTCAGAAAAAGTGCCTCGCACGGCACCTTGATGGGTCGCACGGCATGTTGAAACCAGAGAAATTCCACGGCAGAGTGATCAAGGTACCGTGAAGCAGAGACCCACCTGCACGGCACCTTGGCCTATCCGCACGGCACCTTGACTCTGCATTTCTGTAGTTTTTAGCAGCAACACCTCAAGATAGAATCAAGGCCCTACAAAGCACCAACCAGCACCTAAACACACTCTAACGGGTATTTGGGACTTCATGGATGTTTCGTTTCAAGATAACTCCCGGGATGCGCCGTCATGGCACGAAAACTCGATAAAATCCGTTCCTTAAGCCATGTCAAAGTATCAAAAGTCTGTTTCGGGTCATTCCAAGTTGTTCTTTCAAGTCCTACAGGTCATAATGGTCAAAAGTGACTTAGTCCAAGTTCCGGTTCATGCTCAGAGTCAAAACTCGAAAATGTCACATGTTAGAGTCAACATTTTCCTACTTTTCGAGCATACTCCAGAGGCAAAATAGAATTTCCAAGCATCATAGCAAGATTCAAAGGTCATTATTGTCTCATATTCATGTCTGGGGTCTGTTGTAAAGATATCTATATAAAGTCTTGAATGCGGAGTCTACTTTACAACGGTTTGCTTGCCTTCTTTGATTTCTATTCCACTGTCAATATACTTCGACTGTTAATATGTCCCTCCTCACAAACCTCACATTCAACTCAACGACTAGTTGTACAGTTCGGTTAATGTTTTGGTTATTCAGTTTTCTTCGTGCAAACAAAAGGAAATTGAATGACATAAACAATGAAAGAACAAAATCTCTGTATAAATCCAAATGCGTCCATGAATCAAAGGGGCACAATGGCCCAATGATCAATGTCCTATCTACCAAGGGCAAACAGGCGCCCTACAAAGAGAAGCACATAGGCTCCGGCAAAAGTACAAAACAAAGGAGGAGCTCAACTCTCGTCCTCGTCCTCGCTCTCCTCCTCGTCCTCCTCAGAGACCTCCTCCATCGCTGGAGAGCTGCTCACCTCGGGAGTGCCAGTCGCCCTGGGCACAGTGCCTCCAGAGGTAGCCTCCAGGTCGACATCTGTGGGCTCGGGTGTATCGTCCTCGGAGACGTCGATGGGCTCGTCCTCGGTCCCTACAGAGCGTCGTGTCCTCTTCGACGCCGGCTCCTCTCGTGAGCCGGCAGAGGAGACCTGTCATACTATCGGGCGGACGGACTTCCGCCGCAACCCTCGTGTAGCCCCTCCTCTGGCCTGCAATGATATAAGCATTCATTTGACATTTGCGTCATAATCATAATATAAGCGGTAGAAGTAAAGCAAATGACTGAAGTTCCAGAACATACCATCGCTCCGCCAACGCGAGGCAACACCTCTGGAGGGTGGCCCATGGCGTACTGCCTCACCAGCTGCTCCAGGCCCATCATGGCCTCCGCCATCTCCTTCACGTATCCTGGAGGGGCCTGCAATGAAGGGAATTGATCAGAATATGCAAGCAGAGCAAATGTACAAAAGATTGAAAACATGTTATACCTGAGCAAGGAACTCCGGAGCCTCACCTGAAGGGTGAGGCACTACAACCAGGCCCGGGACTCCCTGAGGGGTCGTCACGTCCACTGTCCAAGAAAGGACAGGGAGGCTAGCGTCGCTCGGGCCTGCGCCCTCGCCGCAACCTTTGCCACCGCGACCTCCGCCTCCTCCACTAGCTCCATCACCTCTATCTCTCTTCCTTCCCCTTCCTCCTCCAGCACCCTCTCGTGCCGCCTGCGCCGCCTCCCAAACAGCACGTATCCCCAGACCTGCCATCAGGTATTGAGAACAGTACTCTGCATAGTCGGCAGCCAGACCAGCACCCGCCTCGAAGAACGGCTCCAACTCGAGGTCTGGCCGTGTGAACCGCTCGACCTCCCTCCGCGTATACTGGTCCGGCCCTTCCGCACTGTAGCCGAAGCCGCAAAGGTGTCCAGCCTCAACGACCGGCGTGACACTCGGTCACCCAAGTACCATTGCCAACCTAGGGGACTCGAGAAGCACCCTGCCCCTAGCGACCACCCTACTCTGCGCGACGTAGGGGATCTCAAAGCGGTCCCACACCCGCCAACGGACCTGTCATCAAGAATAAGCAATATCAAAGCGCTGTTTGAATGGAAACAAGCAATAGAAATGAAAATACTTTGATACCTGATCAGGACGCAGCTCGTCCAGGTACAGGCGGAAGGCATCCAGCTTGCCTCTTCCCCTCTTCACGCCCTTATACTCTGTCGACCAGCGTAGGGCTCGGGGAAGTATCGTGTCGTCGGGACACGTGGTCTCAGGAGGGTACATCCCTATCACCTCGTACGTCCAAAGCTGTAATTCAAGACATGGAAGGTTAGCACAGGATATACGTTGAATGAATACAAATGGAAAGCTAACTGTTCATAAGAAAGGAAATGAAATATACCTCCCAGACCCTCCAGTAGCCTCCGAGGCTCACTCCTGCTCCGCGAGACAAAGAGCCCATGAAGGCGTTGCACCTCCCCAGTCGAAGCGAGCGATCTCCCCGACATCCCTCAAGGCCGGGAGAAGCGAAAGGTGTACCCGATTGCGTCTGTTGGGAAACAGAGACGCACCGAGTAAGTACAACAAGAAGCACCTCGCCATCTGCTCCTCCTCCACCTTAGCCGAGAGCCTCTCCGTCCAAAACCTCAAGAGCCGGGCGATTGCGCGTCATCACCTTCGCTTCACTGTCCCAAAGATCGCTGGCTGAACGCCGCCGCTTCCCCGTGGCAGCTGGGTGCGGATAGGGTCACCTCCGACTGAGACCGGTGATCGCCGCAAAGTCCAACGGCGTCACGGCCAGCTCACCAAAAGAGAAGTGGAGGGTGTTCGCCGTGTCCCACCACCTCTCACCCAAAGCCCTCACTACCGGGAGGTCGTTGCACACGCCCCTCGCAAATACCGACAAACTCCCGAAGCCTGTCTGCCTCACTATCTCTCGCGAGGCCTCGGGCAATCGCTCCCAGAATGTCGGCACAGCTGCCGAGCCTCCATAGCACAAGAGCGAGATCGCCTGTTGCAACAAATCAACAATATTCAATAAACAGGCATGGCATACCATACAGTGGTGTACTTAGATGCAATGAAATGGAAATACGGTGCATTGGAACTTGAAATACAGATATTTAAAAGTATACCTCGTCTCGTCGCAAAGAAAGGTGCCGCTGAGGGTCCCTCAAAACCAGAGCCTCGTCGTAAGTCGGCCTCCTCGGAGTGTAAGGGTTGAAAAGTGAAGGCACCACCACGTGCTGAAAGGGCACGTAGGCCGCCTCGTCATAGGGCCCTCGCCCCTGCAGCGCCAGTGTCGCCTCAGCCACCACAGTGGCGTGAGGAGCCATCACCCCGGCCTCCTCAGCTCGCCTCCCCTCAGCCTCCGGCTCTCTAACACCCCCGGTCCTAAACCCGGCCTGAAGATCCACCTCACGGGCCGCCAGTAAATCGTCCGCCAACCCAGGGTACCCCTGCACCAACTCTAACACGTCCTCCATGGACGCCGTCGCCAAGTAGTCACCCATACCTACGGGGCGTGACGACCCTGTGCCTGCACCACTGCCCACGAACAAGGGCGGCGTATCCTCCACTACCGACTCCACCACCGGCTCGTCCTCAACGATGGGGGCTTTCCCCAAGTCAGCCCGAGGCTCTCTCACGGGAGAAGCCTCCGTCTCCTCTACCACCGAGTCTAAACCACCACCACCGTGACCCTCCGCGGTCCTCTCCACAACGCTGGCCGCCACCTCCGACCGGCCCGAAACCCCAACGTCACTCCTTGACTCCGTTGCACTCGGAGTCTCTGTCTCCTGGCCGTACCCAGCCAACACCGCACCGCCACCGTCGCCACCACTACTGCCGACCACCTGGGCAGCGGCCCCTTCGGCCAATGGCGGCTATACCAAGGCCCCTGGAGTCTCTGGCTCACCCCTAACTATCACGTCAGCCCCAGGAAGGGCAAGCGACGAGGCAGCCTCGACCCGAGATGCCGTACCATCGCCGGGCGCATCTCTCGACTCCATGTTCACAGTGTACGAGAGAGGGAGAGAGAGAAAGCAGTCGGGAGAAAGAGAGAGATGATCGAGAGAGAGTAGCGAGAGAGAGAGATGATCGAGAGAGAGATGACCGGGAGAGAGAGATTATAGCCGTGGGAGAGAGAGAGAGACAGCAGAGATCGAGAGAGAGAGGGAAATTCGAATGTGCGAGGTGTACACAGTACACCTCGCGTATTTATATATACCCCTCGAACCGGTTCGCTTGGAAATCAATTCTGGACCGGGTTTGCAGCAAGCCTGGCCGCACGGCACAATGGACTGGTCGCACGGCACCCTGGACGAAAATACAGTGCCCTCAGTTTACGTTACCGTGCGTCCTTAATTGGCTACGCACGGCATGATGATCCGTTTCAAAAGTTTGATTCTTGAGAACAGTTCGTGGCATTTTCATGTTCTATTTAATCCAGAATCGAGAGATAGATGCAACAGAATGGAGGAGGAAAAGGGGCTTTTCATTAAATGAAATCCGGGGTTTCCCCCGGGATCTTGCCATTACATTCAAAAAAAAAAAAAAAAAGAAGAGAGAAAGGAGAACAAAAACGACAAAAACAACTACGGCCCTACTGCCCTCTTGTCCCCTTCTTCCTTCTCTCAACCCCGGCCTCAGTCGCTCACCCCGTCATCGGACCCGTTGGGGTTGCCCTCGAATCTTCTGCGGACTCCTCTGACTCGCGCCCGAGAACGGAATCCGGGTCGTCTTTGTTGTCTAGTTGGTCAAAGGCGACGTCCTGCAAGTTGGACACGGCACGGCGGAGGGTGCGGATGGTGGAAATCAATCGCGCAATCTGCTCGTTGAGTTGTTCGATCTCCCCCCGAAAAAAGGCCATCTCGGCCTCCAAGGAGATCACCCGGGCTGCCAAGTCGTCGTTTGCCATGACGAGAATATGCGTTGAGGGATGCGAGGAATTTGGAGATGTTTTGTTGGTGGTGCATGGAATGTGGCACCCCCACACTTATAAAGACGTCCCAGCCGACGAAAGGGCACGCCTGCATTAATGGGCACCCTCAAAGCTTTCACCTGTCCTCGGAAATTGAAGGGGCGCCTAGAAGATCGAGGTGCCGTGCTCCCTGATTTTGCCCGCACGACACCCTGGCTCAGAGGATTAATTGCCGTGCCTCGAGAATTGATCCAGTCAGCCACCTAAATCCTCTTGGAATCTCAATCCTCAGCCGTTTTGCAGAAAAGGTCTCTTAGAATATCGTGCATTGGTTACAACACCATTTGATCCCTTGGGAATTCGCCGTATTCGCCTTTTTCTCGATACTCGGGACTCGCCGTGACCGATCTCTGGATTTTTAGTCTGACGTCTTAAAAATTCAAAAGTCAATTTTCGCCCTCCGAGGGCTCGTCTCAAAAATTCTAAAATTCAAAAGTCAATTTTCACCCTCCGAGGGCTCGTCTCAAAAATTCAAAAGTCAATTTTCACCCTCCGAGGGCTCGTCTCAAAAATTCAAAAGTCAATTTTCGCCCTCCGAGGGCTCGTCTCAAAAATTCTAAAAATCAAAAGTCAATTTTCGCCCTCCGAGGGTTCCTAACGTCTCAACGACTCTTCGTCTCCCGAGCAACGGCCCAGCGGGCCTAACGTCTCTTCGTCTCCCCAGCCACGGTCTAACAGACCTAACGTCTCTTTTCGCCTCGATTTCCGCCTCCCAAGGGCTCACCTCGGGTCTTTCAAACACTTTGCACACGGCACCGCAAGCACGCTTTTGCATGAGTTTGTTCTCCGAGATTTGTTTTCTCGCATTGCATTGTCCCAATCGAACTATGCTGGTCTGATCCCTGCAGAAAAGGACGTAGGCACCCGAGCGCGACCACCATTGTTATTTACTTGCATTTTTCGCTTTGTCTCTGCTCAAAGGCACTAAGAGGAACGGATTGGGATGCCTATTCTTTAAGCGCCCTCGTACCAAACTAATGGTATCCGAGTTACGTTAAAGAGGGACTACTGTAGACACCCCAATCCGGACCTCGGAGGGTCTTTGTTCGCCCCGATGATGAAATAGAGGAAATAATTCCTTTGCGAGCTTGAAAAAGGATTTACCTAAACCCAAAGAGAACCAAAAACCTGAAAAGCCCAGATAAAGCCCAAAAGAGCCCTGGACCGAAGGAAGAAGAGCCGTGCGGAGCAAGACTGGAGCGCACGGCACCTTGAAAATTCAAGGGTAGCCGTGCGCGGCACACTTAAACCGCACGGCACCTTGAGCAAAAAGCTGACTGGCTCAGAAAGCTGTCGGCCACGCCAGTTTGAGCCACAGCTGATGACTGGCTCAACCAAAAATGCACTTCTGGCCCGCCCATAAAATACCTCCACCATTTGAATTCAAAATCCTTGGCCATTTGCCTATAAATTAACCCCTGCACTCAAGGGAAAGGGGTCCCTCTTAGCCTTTCTTTGGAGTCCCTCTCTTGCCTTTCTCTTGGCTTTCTCACTCTACTTTCTCTCTCTAAATTTCTACACCCACTTTCTTACTCCCATGGCCATTTCCAAGCTTTAAAGAATGTCATTCCCAAAAGACCTTCTTTAAGTGCTTTCACTCACTCCCTCACCATCATTGAAGTTGATCTTTCGTTAACTTCAAAGGCTCATCACCCCCAAAACACCTAACCTTCACTCGCACCCATACTCCCTTTGTCTCATCTAACCTCCCCCATCCACATCCGTGACGATCCACCCACATCCTTGCATCCACGATCCTTGATCAAGCTCGAAACCAAAGGTATAAACTAGTTTCCTCGGACTAGATTATGTTCTGGTCCTGAGGGTACTTTTCTGTCAGCAGATCTAATCCCTTTTGGTTAGATCCTGACTCAAAACCTATTTTCATAAAATAAAACCAACACTCGTCTTGAGGTTGGGGAACCGCTACGGTCTGTTGATCGACGCACGGCACCACGACTCTCGGCGCCAAGACGGCATGGTGCACACTAGTGCTATTGTGAACAGCCTGACCGCCTCTCGAAGTTTTCCTTTCTTTACAATCTTGCTGTTTACTATTTTTGTAAGCTCTTAAAATAAGACCATATTTACAAGCCATGTTCCGGCTCTTCTAAAATCTTTTCAAGATGATCCCAAGTGATCAAAAACGTTGAAAACTACTTTAAAACTACGTTTTGGGAAGGATAATGATGTTCTTGGGATGATCTGACCGCCGTGAGGCTATTCGTGAGTTTTCAAAAGATCTACAGAGAAATTAGTGAGTTAAATGATATTTTGAAAGACTGCAACACTCTGACAGCAGAGCAGGTGCCACGCACGGCAAGTTGAGATACCTCGCACGGCATCTCATAGTGCCGTGAGCGGTATTCTGAGGCCCAACCGTTTGATAGCAGAGCATGTACCGCGCACGGCATGTTGAGATGCCTCGCACGACGTCTCAGGGTGCCGTGAGCCGTACTCTGAGGTCCAAACAGTCTGTTGAATGTTATTTATTTCCATTTATTCATATCATTTTATCACGACTGTACAGATAGCACCACCCGCACGTCAACGTGATATATTTCCCATGTCCCTCTCCCGTTACGTACTTTATTAAAGAGTTTGATATTCCAAATAATGTTGAAGATTTCCCCTTTTTTTTGAAACATCAAGTAGAGACCGGTCTTACCGGGCGAATGGGGTGCTTTTTAAAGAAAAATCTTCCCCATTCGTAACGTGGCTCCCGAACCCAACATCTCAACGTTTTCGCTAGACCAAAAGCCTTTTTCAAACGACTCCTCGGTTTCTCAGATCATCCATCTCAAAAATCCGGGTGGCGACTCTTCGAGCGAAGCGCTCATTTCGGGCGCGGGAGCCCACAGGTACAAACGTATCCGTGAGTGATAATTCACCCAGTAGAATAATCCTAATCCTACCAACCCCTTATTCTACAATTAGCATTCAATAATAACAATAATATCACAATTGATAATACACGAGAGGTACAGAATAATAACACATCGTCTTTTTATTTACTATCCATCATCTTACATGAAATCTAAGTATCATCTCCACGAGATCCTTTCCTCCCACATCCACTAGCTATAACCGTCTCATGGGTCCACCCTTCCTCTTGCTTATCCTGTACCAGGATTTTAGGTGAGCGCATCTAAGTTATGTACCTCGCATGTTCTCACTTAAGACCATAGCAAGAAGATCGAGTCATCCCATAACGTATCGTACATTAGGGTCGGACATCCACTACCCCACGCTAACTATAACCATCTCATGGGACCCATTCTCTTCCCCAAAGAGAAACTTCCTATGACGTATCATACATTAATGTCTCACTAACTATAATCGTCTCATGGGACCCATTCCCTTCCTCGAAGGAAAACTTCCCATGACGTATCATACGTTAGCGTTACAACATATCTCATCACTGGGCTCCGCAGGTAACCTATTTCAACACAGGGCCCCATTGGCTACCCTTGCCATCACCGTGACTTAAATCACAATCCACACACTTACACTTCCAACACTTTACCATTTTTTATTTACTTAACATCGTCTACATGATTCACTACTCGTAACCACCCCGTGAACCTAAGTTCATTCTAACAGTATAACATGATATAATCAATAACAGCTCAATTCATAACATGATATATTTCAATGCAAAAGCTGCAAGTATAGCAATTGATATTGTGCGAATAAGTTAACACATAAGAGTTTTGAATTGGGCCGGTGCCTTTCTAATAATTAAATTTTATTGAACAAGTATATAATTTTATTAACTTTGAGGATTTCCATTAGTATTTTCGAAATCCATACGATATATATAATTTTAGGATCGTACAAGTAGTTGTTTATTCTTTTGTCCAACTGTACTAAACATATTTCCTTTCCCGTAGCATTGTTATTAGACTAGCTAGAAGGAATCCTAACTTTCATTTAGTACCAGAGTCAAAGTCTATAGTTCTTACTACTAATTAGTCAGGTTTACTTCTGAATGTAATTATCTTACTATCTTATCCTACTAAGTATCATATTTTATACTTAACTAGTCATACTTTAATTAATATAGTACTTTAGGTGAAAAACAGTATTTTGAAACATAACGTTATAGAGTTTTATCATTCTAGAAATTATAATAGTCTATAGATATCTACTGATTGACTAACCCTTTGTCAATTAAAAAAAAAATAACGTACTCATATTTTCCCAATTTGTCTTGTACACTGTTTTATTATAAACTATACAATCCATTTATCATTATTCTAACATAATCATTATTTTACTATAATGAAGTTTAATTAATATTTATTCTTCTCATTAAGTGTTTATCATTATTCTAAATAGTGTAAAGTAACAAAAGGGCCAAAAAAATAATAATAATAGAGTTGTAACTGATTTCTTCGGCTTCGCTCCGTGGTTTTGATTCCTTCGGCTATAGCTCATTTAAATCATCATACACGACCTAAATATACTTGGGAGAAAGTAGGATAGAGATTAATCTACCTTAAATCCGGCCGAAAAAGTGGGTACTAGTTGGCGGATGATTTCGATAAAAAAGACGGCGGCAGCAGCGGGGGACTCGGGGTTGGCTCGAAATGATTGGAAGGTGGTGTGTGGATGCTTGGTGATGTAGTGGTTGACTGGGAACCTGAATATGATGTACATAGGGGTGTTATGCAAAAACCCGTTTTTCTCTCTCTTTCTAAAACTCCATTGAAAAGTTCAAGTTTTTTCTCTCGCTCTCTCTTTTCTAGACTCAACAGTATGATTGGGAGTGAAATAATGTACTGGTGTTCAATATTTGAATTTATGTGGGTATGTATAATGAGAGAGAATAAGGTAGTGAGAATGTGAGAAGATAAGTGTGGAAGTGGTGGAATGGGGAAGGAGAGTGAAGGAAATGGATACTGATAATGATAAGAGGGATATGGGACAAGTGCCACATTTGGTGGGATTTTCTTTAATATTAATGTATGTGGACGTGTGTATGTATAGGGTGAGAATGTATGTGAACGCGTGTATGTGTAGGATGAGAATGTATGTGGACGCGTTTATGTATAGAGGAGTGAGAGAGAGAGAGAGGAAGCACAAGTTTAGAGGTTTTGGGAGTGTGTGAGGATAAGTTTGGAGAATAAGGATGGAGGTGGTAGAGTGTGGAAGGAAATAGGAGAGTTAGTTCGAATAGAGTTCTAGTTAGGGTTTAGATAGAAATGATAAGTGAGTCTGGACGAATGTATATCTAAATTATATATCTCATATACCTTTAAATAAGTAATATCAATTATACACATAATCATGTATTTTAATTATTCAATCTAATTAGTTATTGAATTAAGAATTTAATATTATAAATTTGTATTAAAAAAATATGGCAAAAATTCAGATCGTTATAGCATCCAATGCTTTACCCAAGCCTTTGTGGAGGAATTATCGGTAGGTTATGAGATTGTGGTCCTTCTGGAGAACAGTAGGGAGACCTTCTTCACGGCTACAACCGCCTGGCTTGGCATTGCAACCTGGATTCGTGGTAATCATGTGGTCCCGGCTATTTCAAACGTCTACCATCGCGACATATCCCTAAGGTCTCCGAAGGCAAGGCAACTTGCATGGCGCGGTAAGAGCAACTACTGGGCTTCATCAAACGCTACCCCCGTAACCAGCCAAGGTGTCACCATCGCGGAGCCAATCTCGACTATACTTCCACCGAGGGTGACTCAAGCCCAAGCCAAAGCCAGAGCCAAGGCCAAGGAGCAGGCCTCTTCGCAGCAACAAGACCCTTAGTTGAAATGGCTGCGGAAGGTATGCTTCTAAAACAGTATTTCTCTATCCATTATTAACGACATTCATTGCTTGTGCCTTTTGCGATTCTTGTTGAACTTGTTCTCTCCCTCAGGGTGCCTGTACTTGATCAACGAGGACTCCCCATTCTGAAGAGGCCCCCTTGAGTGTAGCGTCAATTGGTGAGTTCTTCGACTAAGTCTTCTTTCAGCTCGTGCACTGTTTCGCCATCGGCTTATCACACGCATTCACTTGTCTTGTAGGTTTTTCGTTCAAGTACGATGAGGGGGAACACACCCACTTGAGCAAGCTTATATGAGAAAGAGGACAGATCCTGGGGCTCGTGTGCAGGAGGAGGGTTCCAACAGCAACGTTGATGATAGCCTTCCGATCAATCAGTCCCTCAAGTTGCCCCGTATTGCTCTGTCTAGCCCAGGTGGTAAATCTGTTGCCAAGGACAAGAAGAATCATCGATTTGGACATGGGCGGCTCTGAGGGGGCTGGTAGCGACGTTGAGGATAGCGGCGACCATGGTAGCAAAGGCAGCCAAGATGGCGATGGTAACGTGGGCAGTGAGGATCACAGCGGTGATGATGATAATGGAGAAAACCATAGTGGTGATGATAATAGTGGTGAAGATCTTGGTGGTGATGAAGATGAAAATGACAGTGGCAGTGATGGAGATGGTGATGAAGGTAATGATGGCGACGGCGATGATGGCAGGAGTTTGGGTGCTGACATGGTGCAACCCGAAGTTGAAGAGGATGAAGAGGATGATGATGCCTCGGGTCTGATACCCCATCATAGGACTTCGACGGAGGGGTTTTTTACAGTTCCTGATATCAATCAGTTGGCACCGGAGGCGATTGTTCAACAACAGTCTCCGTGAGTGGCATAGATTGCCCTGGACCTCTTTAATAGGCACGTTAATGTCCCACCCACCGGTGACCTTGCCACGCACTTTCAAGCGCACGACACAGCAATGGCATTTGACAATTTGAATTCTGCGGAGGTCTTCGCGGACCTCCAAGATGACTCTCTAATATCTCTTGGGACCCCGCAGGCGGGGTATGTTGCCAGTGACGTTGGTGAGGGTAATTCTTTACTGGTCGAGGGATCCATTTTGCAATATCAAGCTGAGGTCGGCATGAGCCATGGGCAGGTGGCAGTTGATGATGTCTTCGAAATGCAAGTGGCGGAGCCACCTACTGTTAATGAGGAGGCAGAGCTTTCAAACGAGGCTTTCTTTGAGTATTACCGCCTCCCTCGCAAGGTTACCTCTTGCCTTTCCTTTGTCCGAGACTGTTTTCCCTAAATTTTTTTCAAGGTCCGTGATCTTTACAATCAGACCATGGGCCGAATGCAGCTCTATTGCCTTTACACTTTCTTGCAAAGCATTAAGAACATAACAGTGGGTGACTTGGGCCTTGATCGGATAGAGGAGATCGGCCTCACCATGCAAAACTTTGACAAGCTAGGATTCAACATATGGTGGGTGTACAAGGAGCTTGATGCTGCCAAGATCATGCGTTAGAACGATCTGCGATGGAGGCACTATGAGGGAGCAAAGGCAGCCTTAGAGGAGGCTCGTGTGGATCTCGTCAGAGCGCAAAGTACGATGGCCGCGATGGAGGCGATGGTAGAAGAACGCAAGCTGGTTTACGAGCGCCTAGCTGAGGAGGCTCGTCTAGGCGATAGGCTTATTGATGTGCCTCTCTATGATACCGACCCTTTTATGAAGGGTATATTTGGTGTTTAGTTTCATTTTCCCAGACTTTTGGTTACTCTCTTGGACTTTTACTGTAGTTTTTGTGATGTGATGACAATTTCGGACATTTGCAGTAGCTTTTTGTGATGTAATGACAATTTCGGATATTCGCAGTAGTTTTCAAGCCCGTAATATGCCTATGTTTTAGGAACATAGTTAAGTGCTATTACAACTGCCGCTTTACTTTCTGTTGATTGTCTATTACATAATTCGTTTGTCACCTTTTACATGAAAACTATTCATAAATGATCATAAATGAACTAAGGATAGCAAGAAACGAAACTAAACTGAAAACGTAAGAAATACCCATACATCATGGGTAATACATCTTAATGAACTTAGCATTGATAGGGCCAGTTTTAAAACCGTCACTGACCCTTGCTAACTCGTAATGGCCGTTGCTACAGGCCTTGATTACTTCGTACGGGCCTTCCTACCTCGGAGTGAACTTTGACTACTGTAGATCTCTCATGACTGCGGTCGTAGACTTCCACACCAAGTCTCCAACTTGAAATGCTCTCGGTACTACCCCCTTGTTGTAATACTTGGCCACTGATTCCCAGTATTTTTCCTGATTCCTTGTAACAGTGTTCCTCCTTTCTTCCATGGCCTCCAGGTCTGCCTTTCTCTCTTCTTATGTCACCTCAGCCGCGAGGGCTAGCCTCGCGGATGGCACACTTAGCTTCGCGGGGAGAACAGTCTCTGCCCCGTAAACCAAGCTGAAAGGACTAGCACGTGTGGCTTTGCGATGGGAGGTCCTATACGCCCATAATGCCACAGCAAGATGATCAACCCACGTTCCCCCCTTTTCATCCGATAGCTTGCTGATGATGCGAATAAGGGTCTTGTTGGTCACCTCGATCTGACCATTACCCTGGGGATAGTACAGAGTCGACGTGAGATGACTCACTGAGTAGGACTTTAAGAGCTTCTTCACGTTCTTGTTAATGAAAGGGGTGCCATTGTCCGAAAGGATGACTTTGGGCATGCCAAAACGACAAATGATGTTTTCTTTGATGAAGTTTGCCACCGCTGCGCCAGTCGCTTTGCTCAGGCTAATGGCCTCTACCCACTTCGTGGTTATCTCAGTAGCGACCAAGATCCACTGGCTTCCTCTGGATGTCGAGTGTATGGGCCCAATCAAATCTGTTGCCCAAGTATGAAATGGGTAAGGGGCACATGTCGCTTCGAGTACGTGAGATGACTCACTGAGTAGGACTTTAAGAGCTTCTTCACGTTCTTGTTAATGAAAGGGGTGCCATTGTCCGAAAGGATGACTTTGGGCATGCCAAAACGACAAATGATGTTTTCTTTGATGAAGTTTGCCACTGCTGCGCCAGTCGCTTTGCTCAGGCTAATGGCCTCTACCCATTTCGTGCTTATCTCAGTAGCGACCAAGATCCACTGGCTTCCTCTGGATGTCGAGTGTATGGGCCCAATCAAATCTGTTGCCCAAGTATGAAATGGGTAGGGGGCACATGTCGCTTCGAGTACGTGAGATGACTCACTGAGTAGGACTTTAAGAGCTTCTTCACGTTCTTGTTAATGAAAGGGGTGCCATTGTCCGAAAGGATGACTTTGGGCATGCCAAAACGACAAATGATGTTTTCTTTGATGAAGTTTGCCACCGCTGCGCCAGTCGCTTTGCTCAAGCTAATGGCCTCTACCCACTTCGTGCTTATCTCAGTAGCGACCAAGATCCACTGGCTTCCTCTGGATGTCGAGTGTATGGGCCCAATCAAATCTGTTGCCCAAGTATTGCTTACGTCGAAACCTTGCCTTCAAATATAAGGTTAATAGAAACCCGAAGCGTAGGGCTAGGTCGTCGATAGCATAATAACCGGAAAGTCCGGGATCGTACCCACAGAGAATCGAATATAGCTTAATCGGATTGTAGGTTTTATGGTAGGATTTCGGCTTTTAAGACGGCCAACTTGGTTTTGCTTTGAAAATGGAAAAACTAAAACGAAAGACTAGAAATGAACTTTATGAACTAAAAGAGGCAAGTCTAAGGATCATCTAACCCTTGACAAAGGCCGTTATCGGTTCTCGATTATAACTCAGGCGAGAGTCACGACCGCGCGCTCACGCCCGGAGAATTAAGCTTTAAAGACTACGTTTATCAAAAGATGTGATTTACCGGAACTAAACCAACCTATTTTTGCTAATGTATCTAACACGTAGGAGGCCACGAGCCCTCAATATGTCGCTTGCCAAGACCGCTTGACTAAACTTCACATTAAGGAGTTAACACCCTCGCTTAGACCAAAATGACTAGATTAAGCCAATTCCGAAAACCATGATTTTAAACCCAAAGTTTGAGAACCAAATAACAACCTAAATCATTGGAATAGATTAGCCCACGACTTAGCCAAACAACTACTCAACCATACTAGAAAGATTAAGCATAAGGCTAGAAATGACAAACATATTTAACCGATGGAAAACGAAAACAAACTTTATATTAAGGAGAATCTAAAGCATAGCTACAACATTAATAAACGAGAAATTAACAAACGAGAAAGACTTACAAGTGTTCTTGAAGAAATTAACCTAGAAAGCTTGAAAGACTTTAATGGAGGAAAACTAACCTAAACTAACTATCTACTACTTTCTTACAAGTGAGAGAGAAGAGTATTTATACAAGAGGGCACTCTCTCTCCACGAAAATATTCAAAATATCCAAAAAGTAGTAACTTGCTACTTATGAAAAGTGAAAAGTCACAAAAAGTAAGTCGGTAAGCCTCCCAGATCGATACTCAAACCGTGATCGATACGGTTCGCTTTTTGGTCACATTCCAAAGTTCCTCAGAATGAGCCAGATCAATACTCAAAACCGTGACGATACGCCAAGGCTGGATTTCTCTGTTTTGAAGCCGTATCAATACTCCGAAAAATGTATCAATACGGTTCTGCTTCCTGGCATTCTAGCTCTTGGGCTTTGTTTTGACACCCGACGGCCCATGGCACGCTTCGGCCACTACGGTTCTTCATCTTTAAACCCCGACGGCTGAATTCTTCAAGGTCGAGCCTACTCGCTTGCCTTCAAGAGTTGTTCAAAACACCAAAACAAACTCTCTTATTCGCGTATTACCTGAAACGCTCAACAGATAACCTTACGCGCAAAATCACTATAAAAGCTAAATAAACGCAAGATAAAATGACATACAACGGGACTAGTCGCACCAAATATCTACAATATTGGGTGCTCATCACGCCCCCCAACTTGAACTTTGCTAGTCCCTAGCAAACTAAAGCAAAACATATTTAACTAAGCTATGCAATCTTCCCAAAACAAAGATACGAAAACTATGCTCAACTACTACAACTAGGCAAGAGTCCAAAAACACCCCTTCAAATCCGAGTACGTGCAATCCACGCACAAACATGCCATGAACTAGGATGAAGAAACTTTGCTATATTAGAACAATCAAGTATGCATGCACCACAACGAGTTTCGACTCCAAAACTCACAAGGATACACTCTTATTCGACTTTTCACACAATGAGCTACAAGATACATCCCATGACAAGCGCTAGCGAGTAAATGCAATAGTCAGAGACAAAAAGCTATGCATGCTATCAAAAAGAGCGCTTAGAACGAAAGGAAAGCTAATTATTGACAACTATACACGACAAGGGACAAATCATACTCAAAAAGTAATAGATATCAATCATGCATCAAACGGAGTTAAGAAGCGTACAAAAGATCAACGGAGGACTTTATTAGCTTATAACGACCTTGGATTCAAAGAAAAAGGGACTACAAAAATGTGTAGTGGCCATATGCTAGCACGGTTCATCTACCCTTGGCCACTATCAACCCTAAACTACCCAAGGCATGGCCAAATATCGACCAAACACCAAACAAAGTTACGAAAAATAAAGAAAAATATTACCACCGACTCCACCACACTTAGTCTTCATCCTCATCCGGCTCCTCATGGTATTGAGCATCGAGCTCTCCCTTTCCATCGGACTCTTTCTCATCCAAAATGTATGCTAGCCTGAAGGTCACACCAATCCTCTCATCATAATATTCAACCCTATTTCGAATCCGCTTTTGCTCTTCCATATCTTTGATCTTTCTTTTCTTTTTTCCTTTTTTTTCTTTCTTTGAGAGATTGGGTCATTTGAATTGAGATTTGTAGTGAGAGAGATTGAGTGCTAATTTTGAGGGCTTTGGAGAGGGAGATGAAAATTTGGGGCTTTAGCATTTGTAGTGGGAGAGGAACAATAAGGAATCACGTATCAATTCTTCGCCTTTTTACATCCCAACCACTTCTATTATACTCACACCACCCCCAAACCATCTTGAACCTTTGAACACTATTGACACACAACCCTCCAAACATCCGGTTACCTAGGTTTGAACAATGGAAGAGACTCGGACTATGGTTCAAAATAAGGATGAAGTGACTCTTATGTGGTTTAATCATACAAAAATGCCTTGAATCATTTCCTAAGTACGCCAACAACTATAACAAGATGCATGAAAGATATATACACTACTCAAGTATGAACAAAAGATGCTATTTACGCAAGTGCGGGAAATGAGAACAAAAAGCATGGGATGCTTAAGAAACAAATCTCTACTCTAGCGATGCACACTACTTGACTTGACTTTTAGGCTCAACTTGTTCATCAAAGTTCATGTATATGCAAATGACATGAATTAAAACACAAAATCGAATTCGACGGGATACATGACTCTTGCCATATTGACACAAGTGAGCATATTTACAGTATCTAGCATGCGAAATCCCTACTAACAAGGGAGGATTGCAAGTAAAAGCAAAAAATTTTAACTAAAACCATATGAGACTATGAGACATGTCTCATAAACCATATATATAACATATATATCACTCCCCCCAACTTAAAAGATGCTATGTCCTCATAGCATGGAGAACAACAGTATGAAGAGGAAAGAACAAAAGATTGTACCTCCGGGGGAATGTCAACCCCCGAATACCTCGACCAAGTTGGAGGCTTTCTTGTCATTGCTTCCCTTTGTCATTGAAACTGCTTCCAAGGCGCACTCTTTCGGCTCCTCCATTGGAACCACAGCTAGTCACACAAGGTCATCGCCGGGGCTTTCTTGGTCTTACAACCGCGACACGTAGCCGCACCCATGCTTAGGGCTCATGAATGCCTCACTCACTCTAGCTTTTAGACCTAAACCACCAAGGCTGGTGTGGTAGCATGCTTACCCTGCAAAAGACTTAAGAACCAACTACCTACTAAAAAGCAAATGACATTAGTATCACCCGGCTCGTGTTATCCGGGCTCAAAAGTAACCAAAAGTAAAACACAACCAAATCTTCACGCGATTAAACGGGTACTACTTTTCTCCCCATTTCCCAAGCGAGAAACGGGTGGCTATACCGAACCATCAAAAGAGAAAAAAGAAAAGAGAAAGAGAAAGAGAGAGAAAGAGTTTATGTACATGCAGCCAAACACGGGTTTCGAACATGTAACATGCCAACTAGAGCTAATAAAATGAACATGACACTCCACTCCACACTTTGCTTCAAAAATTGAATCCGACCATGCCACAAGAAAAGATACTTTGAGTAAAGCAATCGTCGAATTCGTTTCAAAAATCGAAGTTCCACCAAGTGCATAGCCCAAACTAGATCAACTTTCAAATTGTAAACAAAATCTACAATATAAGGATGAGAAGCCACAAGAAAATCATCAACACCAAGAAAATCAATTAGCTCTAAGATTGGTAACTTCTCAAGATTAGGTTCACATGCATCTTGTTTATCTAACAAAGAGTGTAAGGAATCTACCTCGCTATCCATGTCCTTAGCGGTATGAAGATCATGACACAGAGAATTCGAAGGGACAATTGTAGCTTCCGTGGGCTCCAACTCTTCAAAGATTGGTTTAGACGCATCCTGTTTAGCCAACAAAAAATACAAGTAATCCACTTCGGCATCCATTTCCTTAGCGGTGAGGGGTTTTGCCAATGGATCTTCATAGTAGATGCCCGATGAGTCAAGCATATTCATCTCATGAGCAAGAAGTAATTCCTCCGGGGAAGGATCAAGATACGGAGATCGGAAGAGACAACCTTAGCGGTGAGGCATTTCTCTCCCGGATCATCACTAAGAGGGGGATCCATAAGAGGAGAACTCTCGACCTCAACTTCATCAATAAACTCATCACTCCATGCAGACTCTGAGAAGCTGTCACAATCTAAGCTAACATCTTCAACAAATATATGTGGCTCAACTTCCTTTTCCATGGCATTTGAGTTGGACTCTTGACAATTTTTAACAAAAATCCGAGATTGCAAAATTGCAGCCAAACGATCAAAGAAATCTAAGGCTTGAGCGGGTTCTTTTTCAAAAAGTTTGCCATCACACATCTTGTCTAAGAATCGTTGACTCGTTGGAGTAAGTCCATCATAAAAATAGTTAGCAATTTGGAAATTGTCAAAGCCATGATTCGGGACCGCTATGAGCAAGTCCTTGTATCTTCCCCAACATGCATAAAATGACTCATTCACTCTTTCAGCAAAAGTTTGAATTTGGTTCTTGAGATCAAACCAATTGAAAATGGTCATACGACTTTTAAAAACATTGGAGTCATGAGTGGTTATGCAAGGTGGTGTGCAAATTTGATTAGGGCAAAGGTAGTCCCGCAAAGTCTTGGGTCGTGTGATAACTGGAGTGGGACAAAGATAGTCCCGCAAAGTCTTGGGGCGTGTGACAATTTGAGTTGGACAAAGGTACTCCCGCAAAGGCATGGGGGCTATTTCCCCATTTGCCACCGCCATTCCATGAGATAGATAAGACATAAAGTAAACAGGCTAGAGGGGTTATGCCGCCACCTCTTTCTCAAAAGAGTCTCGAGGGGTTAAACCACCACCTCGGCTATATAAACAATGAAAGAAAAGGCAAATGACGCTTACGCTAGCTTCGTTACACCTCGATTTTGATAAGAGAATCGGTCAGAGGTATCCGCTAGAATAAGTATTCATTGCACAAAGTAAAAATTAAACGGAATACTTACAGTGGTTTGTCAAACCTCCAAATAAGCCATAATAAGAATCCCTGGCAACGGCGCCAAAAATGCTTACGTCGAAACCTTGCCTTCAAATATAAGGTTGATAGAAACCCGAAGCGTAGGGCTAGGTCGTCGATAGCATAATAACCGGAAAGTCCGGGATCGTACCCACAGAGAATCGAATATAGCTTAATCGGATTGTAGGTTTTATGGTAGGATTTCGGCGTTTAAGACGGCCAACTTGGTTTTGCTTTGAAAATGGAAAAACTAAAACGAAAGACTAGAAATGAACTTTATGAACTAAAAGAGGCAAGTCTAAGGATCATCTAACCCTTGACAAAGGCCGTTATCGGTTCTCGATTATAACTCAGGCGAGAGTCACGACCGCGCGCTCACGCCCGGAGAATTAAGCTTTAAAGACTACGTTTATCAAAAGATGTGATTTACCGGAACTAAACCAACCTATTTTTGCTAATGTATCTAACACGTAGGAGGCCACGAGCCCTCAATATGTCGCTTGCCAAGACCGCTTGACTAAACTTCACATTAAGGAGTTAACACCCCTCGCTTAGACCAAAATGACTAGATTAAGCCAATTCCAAAAACCATGATTTTAAACCCAAAGTTTGAGAACCAAATAACAACCTAAATCATTGGAATAGATTAGCCCACGACTTAGCCAAACAACTACTCAACCATACTAGAAAGATTAAGCATAAGGCTAGAAATGACAAACATATTTAACCGACGAAAACGAAAACAAACTTTATATTAAGGAGAATCTAAAGCATAGCTACAACATTAATAAACGAGAAATTAACAAACGAGAAAGACTTACAAGTGTTCTTGAAGAAATTAACCTAGAAAGCTTGAAAGACTTTAATGGAGGAAAACTAACCTAAACTAACTATCTACTACTTTCTTACAAGTGAGAGAGAGAAGAGTATTTATGCAAGAGGGCACTCTCTCTCCACGAAAATATTCAAAAAATATCCAAAAAGTAGTAACTTGCTACTTATGGAAAGTGAAAAGCTGTCAAAAAGTAAGTCGGTAAGCCTCCCGTATCGATACTCCGAAAACCGTATCGATACGGTTCTGTTTTGGCTGCATTCCAAAGTTCCCCGTAGCGGAGCCGTATCAATACTCCGAAAACCGTATCGATACGCTGAAGGCTGGATTTCTCTCTGTTTTGAAGCCGTATCAATACTCCGAAAAACGTATCAATACGGTTCTGCTTCCTGGCATTCCAGCTCTTGGGCTTTGTTTTGACACCCGACGGCCCATGGCACGCTTCGGCCACTACGGTTCTTCATCTTTAAACCCCGACGGCTGAATTCTTCAAGGTCCCGCCTACTCGCTTGCCCTCAAGGGCAGTTCAAAACACCAAAACAAACCTTCTTATTCGCGTATTACCTGAAACGCTCAACAGATAACCTTACGCGCAAAATCACTATAAAAGCTAAATAAACGCAAGATAAAATGACATACAACGGGACTAGTCGCACCAAATATCTACAATATTGGGTGCTCATCAAGTATGAAATGGGTAGGGGGCACATGTCGCTTCGAGTACGTGAGATGACTCACTGAGTAGGACTTTAAGAGCTTATTCACGTTCTTGTTAATGAAAGGGGTGCCATTGTCCGAAAGGATGACTTTGGGCATGCCAAAACGACAAATGATGTTTTCTTTGATGAAGTTTGCCACTGCTGCGCCAGTCGCTTTGCTCAGGCTAATGGCCTCTACCCATTTCGTGCTTATCTCAGTAGCGACCAAGATCCACTGGCTTCCTCTGGATGTCGAGTGTATGGGCCCAATCAAATCTGTTGCCCAAGTATGAAATGGGTAGGGGGCACATGTCGCTTCGAGTACGTGAGATGACTCACTGAGTAGGACTTTAAGAGCTTCTTCACGTTCTTGTTAATGAAAGGGGTGCCATTGTCCGAAAGGATGACTTTGGGCATGCCAAAACGACAAATGATGTTTTCTTTGATGAAGTTTGCCACCGCTGCGCCAGTCGCTTTGCTCAGGCTAATGGCCTCTACCCGCTTCGTGCTTATCTCAGTAGCGACCAAGATCCACTGGCTTCCTCTGGATGTCGAGTGTATGGGCCCAATCAAATCTGTTGCCCAAGTATGAAATGGGTAGGGGGCACATGTCGCTTCGAGTATGCTTCCATTGTGGGCCAAAAATACCCGAGGTGGATCAAGTGCTCGTATAGTTTCCTCCAACCCTGATGTTCTACTTCGTGGACTTTCTGTAAAACTTCTTCGGATTTCTCGTGAGACAGGCATCATAGTGGTATCCCGTCTAGGGCACGTTGGTGGAGTTGCCCCCTTTCTAGAAAGTAGCGTTGAGAACAGCGTTGAACTCTTCGAGCCACCTTTGGATCCAAAGGCAGTGCTCCTTTCACAAAGGAAATCAATGTATTCCTGCCTCTAATCCAGCTCTTCCATGAGGCAACATTCCGCTTCTATTGCGTATATCATGTTGTTTTAGCAAGTGCAGAGGACCCTCACGACATCTTCTTTCATGCTTGGCCAGCAATAACCCTATCTCTGGATTCTGCAGTATAAAGAGATCTCGTTTTCATCGCAAGTTTTGTCATGGATCTGACGCAACTTACTCTTCGCCTCGATGGGACCTACGCATCTCGCTAGCCACCCCTAGGCCCACAGTAGTATAGTTCACCGCGAAGGACAGTAAACTGGGCCACTTCTGCGATGGGCAAGGTTCCTTTTTCGAAAACCAACTGTTTCAAGATGGGGTCGCACCAGTCTTCTTCGCGGCATGCCCCGAGCTCATCTATGATTGATAGCTCTGTCCTTTTTATGATCTCAATCATCACTTTTTTGCCATCGAATTCTGTTTTTGCCCCCAGCGTCGCAAGGGCATCCAAGAATCTGTTGTCTGACCTTGGCATGAGGATTATATCTGTTGCCTCGAATCTTCCCATTAGCTTTTGGACTGTCGCCCTATAAGGCACAAGGGTGGGCTCCTTCAGTGCATATTCCCCAAATGTTTGGAGAATAATAAGTTTTGAATCCCCCACAATTTTTAGCCATGAAATTCCTCTGAAGTTTGCCGCCAAGAGCCCAGGATCAGAGCCTCATATTCGGCTTCATTATTGGAGCACACGAAGCCTAGCTTGTAAGACAGGTATTCCCATTCTCCTTTGTCACTTTGAAGGGTAATTCCTACGCCACCGTGTGTTTCTCCTGCTGCCCCGTCGAAGCTCAGCGTCCAAGACACCTCACTTGGACTGGCCGTGTTGGCTTCGAAACCATCTCCCGGCAACGCCTCTTCCAACCGTTCACACTGCCTGCTTGGAAATTATGCAAGGAGATCTACTAGGGCTTGGCACTTGATAGCCCACAGGGCGACACACATGATCTCGAATTCTGCCAAGGCCAGGAGCCATCTCGCGATCCTCCCGGATAGAGCTGGTCGCAATAGCAAGTATCTCACAGGGTCGCTTTTGGTAACAAGCTATATGGGGAATGACAGGAAATAGTGCCTCAGTTTCTGAGCAGTGAATACGAGAGCCAAGCAATGTCGTTCCACTGGGGTGTACCTCTCCTCGGCTCTTTCAATCTTTCGGCTTATGTAGTACACCAATCGCTCCACTCCCTCTATCTCCTAGACGAGGAGTGCTCTAATAGATTTTGGCGTTGAAGTTAAGTACAGGATGAGAGGCTTCCCCGGTTGTGGGGCAATCACGGTTTGGGGCAAGGCCAAGGCAGCCTTGACGTTAAAGAAGGTTGTCTGATGCTCATCGTTCCACTTGAACATTGCCTTCCCTTTCAGCAGATCGTTGAACAGCGCAGTTATCTCTATTAACGCTGGTATGAATCTCCGCAAGTAAGAGACCTTTCCGAGGAAGCGTTTCAAGGCCCGTTGCAAGTGCGGCGCGGGCATCTCCACGATGGACCTTATCTTTGTCTCATCCGCGTCGATGTCGTGCCTGTGGACTAAGAAACCCAAAAATTTACCCGCCGTGACACCAAAGGCACATTTCAGTAGGTTCATTTCATCTGAATTTCCTGCATCCATCGAACACTTCCTCTAGGTGCTTCAAATGATCCCCGCTCTCCTTTGACTTAACCATCAAATCATCCACATAATCTTCCACTATATGATGCATTAGGTCGTGAAAAACTGCAGTCATGACGCGCTGGTAAGTGGTGCCTGCATTTTTCAAACCAAATGGCATCACCACATAGAAAAAATTCTCGAGTGGCCTATGAATGGCTGTCTTCCCGGCATCCTCAGGGCTATTTTTATTTGATTGTACCCGCTGAAGCCGTCCATAAACGAGAACATTTGGTGACCTGAGGTAGCGTCAACCAACATGTCTACATACGGCAGTGGGAACTCATCTCTAGGGCACGCCTTGTTAAGGTCACGAAAGTCCACGCAAACCATAATCTGCCCATTCTTTTTCTTTACTGGTACTATGTTGGCCAGCCACGAGGGATATTGAATTGGTCGTATAAAACCAGCCTTTCTCAACTTCTCGACTTCTTCCTTTATCTTTTCCTCTAACTCGGGATTGTACTTTCGTTGCCCTTGCTTTATAGCCTTGGTGTTGGGGAACACATCCAAGTGGTGTGAAACCAAGCCTTCATCCAGCCCGAGCATCTCCTCATAGTGCCATGGGAAGACATCCGCGTACCTCCGTAACAGCTCTATCAACTTCTCTCGGGTTTCTCCCCCTAGTGCCTTGCTTATGAACACAGGCCGCGGAGTTCCTTAGCCTTCCCTCAAGTTTATCTCCTCCAAGGCCTTTTGTTGGGGCCTAGGACCGTTTTGCATGCATTCCGGAGCTAGTTCCGGCTTATCCACCAAGTCTGGCTCAACTTCTGTTGCTACCACAATGTGGGGGCTAGCGACCTCGCAAGGGACCGTTACCCCTGCACACCATCATAAGCAGTACACCATCTTGCCACCTTCTTGGACCATGGTAACCTTCCTTGGGACTGCTGACGCCACCTACGCGTTGGGCCGCTTGCTCGCGACCCCCTCTTCCCTATTCATGATGTTCTCCCACCATGGGACCTTAATGCCTATGGGCTTGGCTGACACCACCTCCACTTCTTCCTCCATCTCGGAGAAGTAGACTGCATCAGGCAGGTGTGCCTCATCCGTGTCAAAAAGGCTTTTCCAACTCGGCCATCATAACTTTCTTTCCTGCCCAGATTCCCTTCATGCATTGATGATAATTCGACGGGACTCTAGCATATTTGTGCATCCAGCTCCTTCCCAGGATGATATGGTAGTTTGTTTGCGCATCGATAATGTGGAACTTCGTCGCGGCGCGAATGGCGCCTACCGCGAGGTCCACCACCACGTAGCCCAAGGACCTTTTCTTGTCTCCTCTGAATCCCGTAATCGCAACGGAGGATTTTATAATTCGATTTTCTGGTATTCCAAGCTTCCTAAAGGTAGCGAGCGACATGATGTTGATAGATGCCCCTCTGTCTAGGAAAGCTTGTTTTAGCTCGACCCCCTTGACATGGGCCGTCACATAGAGTGGCCTGTTGTGGGAGAATGTGATGGGACAATCTACGTCGGAGAAGGTGATAGAGTTGGCTCATTCTCGGATAGTTCGCAGCACTTAGCCATCTGTAGCCATGCACGCCTACTGGTGCATCTCCGCAATGTTCACGATGGACTTGGTGATTTCTATTCTAGCCGCGGCTGTGAAGCCTAGCGCGTCATAGAATGCCTTGAACTTAGTACTTCCTTGCAACACTTTGATTGCAGCATCAGGGTCAGGAGTAACCCTCGTGAGAAGCAATTTCATCCAAGTGATCATAATAGGAAGTCATATAGACCTTCTCGTTTGTGTACTCATCCTCTTCAGCAAAGAAGTTGTAACAGGCAGCCATATGGACAACGCGCTCATGCTTAGGGTAAGGGTGTTTGCGCACATCGTTAAGGCGGCCAGTCCCAACCCTCAGCTGATTGGCTTTCTGCTTTCTCTTGAAGATCCTCCTTAGAGTCCAACAATCACTTGTTGGATGCTTCATGTGTCTGTGGTACACGCAGTACCTCGGACTCTCGCGGTCCTGTCTCGACGACTCACGCTCAACATCAGGCAACCTGAGTACACCATCGGCGACCCATTGTTCCATCAATGCCTTCACTTCTTCCACACTGCACGGATATTCTAGGACCTCAGCTGGTTCTTTATCCCTTTGCTTCTTGTGACCGCCACCGTCGCTACCACCCCCTGCCTCTTATGCCACTGCTGAGCGAAAGAGGCAGAAGCGACTTTGATAGAGCGGTTAGACTTCCAGTTGTTTTTGGAAGGGGGTTTCACAATATGCCGCAGGTTGTAAGCGGCCTCAAAGGAAAGCTGAGAAGGTTGGGATCTTGATGTTCACCAGGAATATGTTCCGTCAATGCATATTTCGACTAAGTGTGACTCGCCCACTGGCTCGTGGCAGTCCACAGCTTTGTCCTGAAAACGTTTGATGTAATCAATGATATCCTCACCGCTACGCTAGGTTTCCTTCATAAGGGACAGGATAGTGACCTTTTTCGCGGACTTGGAAGAACTTAGTGTAAAACTTGTTTACCATTTCTTCCCAAGTTTCGATCGAATAAGGTTTAAGATTCACATACCAGGTGTATGCTCGTGAGGTGAGGGATTTTGAGAACTCGCGAAGGTGAAGGTTATGGTCGTCGGAATGGGCCCCAAGTGTTTCGATGAAGCGAACCACATGTTCTTTTCTGTCGAATTTGATGAACTTTGGAGGGGTATATCCTTCTGGGTAGGGTAGAAAGAGGATGGTTATGGGATATGGGGTTGTATATCAAGGTTTGGTAGGGAGGGAAGTGTTGCTTTGGTTTTTTCTTTGAGGATGAGAGCTTCAACATCAGCTACAGTGAGGAATTGATTCTGAGACAAGCTGTTATTCTTGGCCAAGAGAGGCTGCTGGTGGACTGAACCAGTACCCATGACAGGAGCTGATCCAGCGGCTTGGGGATTTTGAACAGGGTTTTGAACAGGGTATGGAACAGGGTTTGTTGTTGCTGGGTTTGCTACCGTCCCGGTAGGAGGTGGTTGGGCTATTACTGGTGGTACTACTGTACCACCAGTGGCTGTGGCAAAGCTGCAGCAATAGCCTTTGTGAGAGCAGTCATGGCAGCAATCATCTGATTTTGGCCATCTCGAACGGCTTGAAGGACTTCCATGGTGGCGCCTCCCCTCTGAGTGGAGGATCCGTTGCCCTCGGCCAGGATCAGCCCGGTATTGAGCAGATTTTTCGCCATGGCCAAAGTATGAGTTGGAGGAGGAAGAACAACTGAGGTTTCTAGACCACTTCTTAAGCTAACCATAAACTAAGCAATCTCCCCAGCAGAGTCGCCAATGTAGGATAGGTCTGAAATCTGAATGGACAAATACCCCTTAGAAATAGATGTGTCGGAGATATTGGAATAGTCAATGGAAAAGAATGAGATGAGTGATCTAGAATGGTGAAGAAGAGAGCAGGGGTGAACAGAGAGGAATTAGGCAGTGGAGACCCAAACCTAGAAATCCCAAAGAGGAAAGACAATAGAGCCCCTGAAAGAGGATAAGACCCCTTTAGAATCAGTGCTCACCAACTTTCTCTCTCTACGGAATGTTCACAATGAGCTCAATCTCTGGGATTCAATGAAGAAACGTTTCATATTTATAGACCACACGAGCTAATGCTCTGGCGCCAAGTGGCACGCTAATAAAATGACACGTGTCCCTTTCGTACCCCCTGACCGCCAAGGTGTTGCTACCCTCGCGATGACCGCGAGTATGACAATAAGCGTATCCTCTTATTCGCAGAGATCCTCTTCTTCTTTTACAGCCACCAAACCACTAGATCCCCTTCATACCCGTACGGCAAAGTCGTGACCTACTCGGTCGCGCCTATACCGCTGCCAAGCCTCAAGGGGCCCCTCGGGTCCTGCCTAAAGGCTGGAGCAGACATAACAGTCTGGGCAAGTTACTGGTGTATCTCGGTTAGACCGTGTTATGGTTTCCATTACATTAGGACTGCGCCAGATATCCACCTGAATAAATATAGTTCTCTGGGAAAATTTCAAAATGACACCTAAACTTTCACCCAAATGTCACAGAAACACCTGAACTTAAGTTTATTTCAATTAAACACCTGTACTTACAAAACCCCCAAATTAAGGCCCCTGCCGTTATCCTCTGTCCAATTTGTGGTGATGTGGCATTTTTTTCCGTTAAGTGTTGCATTGGCACACAACACCAACCCTAAAATTGTAGACAATCATAGCCCCTCCCTTAAACTACGGTATCTCCGCCACCCCCACCATCACTAACACCACTTCAAGTTAATCAACCTCAACTTCCTACACCCAACAACGATACACCCAATTCGCACATCCGTAATCCCTTGCACCTCGCTAGCCACAACCTCTCCAGATTTTTAGCCTCCGCAATTGTGACATCGGCTGAATCCCTCAACTCTGTTCTGTTGGACAGGTCAATCTAGACCAAGTTCGAGCAATTCGCCGCGAGCCCCGGGCCCCCGACAGACCCACATGGGTAAAGAACTTGGATCTCGAGAGGTCGACGAACCTCAGCATTCTGCCGCAAACGGAGTGGCGACAGAGAGGGAGGCGTCGGTGCTGTAGGGGTAAAGAGAGAAATCGAGGTGGGTCACGAAAGCGTACCGGGTCAGGGTCTTTAATATTGAGGTGGTCGGAACGGAGGGGCTTGAGGGTGGTGCGATGGGACTCGACGGAGTAGAAGGATTCGCAGACGAGGGACAAATGATTTATTGTTGAGTGGGCTTGAGTCGAGGCAGTCGAGGATTGAGAGGATGAGTTCCTCGGAGATGAAGTCAAAGTGATTGCATGGTGATTCTTGTTTTTTCATTGTGGTCATGGAATGGTATGATCGGAGAGGGAGATGATGAAAAATGGGTTTAAAGGTTGAAGAAATTTACGGGGAGAAGAGGGCTTTGATTTTGGGGGAGGGGGCTTTGATTGTCTACAAGTTTTGGGCTGATATTGTGTGCCAATGCAGCACTTAACGGAAAAAAAGAGGAAAAATATGCCACGTCACTACAAATTGGACGGAAGATAACGGTAGGGGCCTTAATTTGGGGGTTTTGTAAGTATAGGTGTTTAATTGAAATAAACTTTAGTTTAGGTGTTTCTGTGACAATTGGGTGCAAGATCAAGTGTCATTTTAAAATTTTCCCTAGTTCTCTCCTTAAGGGAGGAATATGGGCTCGCAACGCTCACATGGGTGCTGCATAGCGATGGGTAGCGCGAGGCTCCCTCGTGCGGGGCCACGTGTCGCGCAACTAAGGCACCACATGGCAAGCTAAGGTTTGTCGGTCAAACCGTTAACCCTGCAAAGGATGAGTATACGTGTCGCATGCCCATTGGATAGTCAAACGGTCAATGATCGCGCCTATTGACCTTTCCTACAAGCTACAAATTGGGGGCTGGAAGCAGTTAATTATGCCCACCCGAATAAGCTTATCTTGGAGATCGGGGTGGGTTTTGCTAGCTTATCCGCTAGCTGAATAAATGGTCCGGCTGCATAGGGGGAACCAAACACATAAGAATGGATCTAAGATTAGCTTATCCCCTAAAGCCCATAGCTCCTCCCTTCTCCGCCTGCCAAACAAGTCGTTAACAAATAAGGATAATAAGAATGTGTTGGGTTGGCCCGGTTGGGTAGGCCTTTCTATCCTAATGAAGCTATTCAAAATATGAATTGGTTGATTTTGGTAAAAGGTTTCACCGAGATAGATTCTACCACGGTCATTCCTAAGTCTTTAAAATTAGAGAAAATTGAATTTTTCCCACGAGAGCAAAGTTTGGAATTGAATGCAATTCTTTTGGCGAACTCCAAAAGATGTCACCTTAATCCTGTTTTGAAATCTTCGAGTCAAGTTTGCAAGGAGAAAGAGATCAAGATGTTGAACGGTAACCTAAAGGAAGGCATTTTTTCAGTGACTACTAGAGTAGTTGGAGGGAGAAAGAGATAAAAGAAAAAGAAAAAAAAAAAAAGAAGGAAAGAATGGTAGCCTAAAGGAAGGCTATATTTTAGTCACTACAAGAATAGTATGTTCAACTGCTCTTGCTGAAATCATTACTCTTCACTGTCCCATGCTCAGAAAAAGAGCAGATCGAGCTGACAAAGAGAAGGGTTCTGTTGTTGCAATGGATGGAGACAATTTGATGATACAAAAAGGATGTTCTCCAAAGGCAACAGGAAAAATTGCTCAGATACCCATTATTCATGGGCCATGAGTGAGGCCTATATCTGGGTCGCTTTTTGGTATTTGCCCCCTTCTTTGATGAAATCCTACTCCTACGCCGGTTATTACTAAAACGAAAGGAAATAAGTTTGTCCATACTCAGTTATGCTCCAAAAAGGAAAAGAAGCATATGCTTCTTCCATCACCGATTACAATCCCCTCCTCCGCAAGAGCTTGAACCGGAACTGAAAGGACAAGAAACAGACTCCTCTTATGGTGACTGCCAATGCCCTATAGGAAGAAAAATGGAAAGACCCGAGGATAATTCACATCAAATGACAGATACTCGATCGCGGCTAGCTGGAAAATAACCGAAGGTTAATTGGTTTAGGACCGAGTCTAAGAGGAAAGAACACCTGACTACTCAAGAAGACAAAACCACCTCAGAGTTGGGTTTACAGAACGTTAGCAAATGCCTGTGATGTGCTACAGCTACACTAAGGTTGTGCTGCATTTAGCAATGGGAATAAAATTACGAACGGGCAAAAAATGAGAAGATGAACACCACCACCATCAACATACTCGAGAGAAAGCGTTCATATTGAAAACAATACCCAAAATTGTATGCCTCTCTCTACTATTCCTTAACTTTTTGACTATATCTATAGAACACCAACTATACACATATGGTATCATTGTTCACAGGTGTGCCCTTGGACTTGCATCAAAATGACACAAACCCAATACCAACTAAGGAAAGCAGTGACATATTTTCGTACAGAATTAACAGATAACGCACCCATTTGGATTCTCTTCCACGCTTTGATGAGCATAATAATATGTGCTCACCGGAGGATAATATGGCCGGTAAGGAATGACTCCAAGCACTGGTTCCTTCTTCTCGTCTTCTTTCTTGGGCTCTTCCTGTTTGGCTTCCCCTTCTTTCTTTGCCTCTTCCTTTGATTCCTCATTTTTTGTCTCATCTTTCTTGGGTTCTTCTTTCTTTGCCTCCTCTTTCTTCTCTGGCTCTTTTGCCGGTCCTACTAGGATAATATCGGTTGCCCAAAATTTGCGCAGTTTGCTCACTACAGTTATTGGATCCACTGTTCCAATCACTGTCAATTGCTTGCCCTTCATGTCTATGGCGATAGAATCAATTCCTACATAATTACAACACAAATACAGTAAGTAACTGTTTACAGTTTATGTACTTGCTTTTACCTTATTCTCTTCACAAACACTCTAAAGTCTGTTTCCAGTCCCCATTTGGAGGACACGAAAGAACAACCGAAAAAAGTGAGTGCACAAGAAACCTATTCACTCTCACAACGTCATTGTGATTTCAAGAAATTTGTTCCCCTCTATTATTATTTTTCCCCCCTTTTTATTGGTTGGTTTTAATAGTTCAATGCATGGGTGGCATTTTGATTCTATCAACCCTCTATTTAGTTATTGGGTAAAACAGAGAGAAGAGGAAAATCTTGCTTTAAATATGAGTAAGCAACATATTTCGTTACAATATAAAAGCTCTCATACCAATGCATGTAAGAGGGCTTCCATGGTTAAGGAGGGGATGGATGTCATTTTGACTCTTTATAGGTATTATTAGTTTCTGAAGTTCTTCTAAATAGTGGAGTAGTTTATATCATGTTGGTGGTGGAACACTCGTATTAATGTTTTCGTCTCCACAGAGACAGAGGTGAGATCTTTCTTGGTTACGTCTGTGTTTTCACAGTACACTTCTTAACACTGCTCATACCATATTTCTGTAATTTTATTTCTAGCCATCCTTAATGAGTACTTCTCCTAGCTAGCTAGGTGAGTTTACAGCAAAGGATTCTTTTCTCAAAGCTGGATCAATCCGATTCTCAATAAGAATTAATGTGAACGGGGAAGAATGAAATATACTACTGAAGAAAAGAAGCCCTTTTCAGCTTTCTTTCAACTTACGTTGTGCTTGGAGGATTTTGACAACATGCATAAATTTCATATCTTCTTATCTTTTTAATTAAAAACACAAGTTATCGACCTTATCGTCTAGCATTCTTCCCTACCCTAGAGAAGAGACATAGTCAGTTCCATGGACTTTCTTCTTTCAATTTCTCAAGGAATTTTTAAGACAGTACTCAAAACTACTTCGATCAACTTGTTACTTGTTCTTCTACTCCTTTGTTTTTCGTTCATTTTCTTTAAAGTTTCTAACTAAGCAACATATAGTTACAATCCAATTGATGAAAATCGGAACACCGGTTTTGATACCTCCAAGAGTAGACACTGTCTTCAGGGCCTTCCTCTTGTCTTGGTCATCTTGTAACTCCAATTTCAAGACAAACTTCTGCAATAACAAGCCAAGGAAAAAAAAAAAAAAAGGGGGCATATCAGAGCTAATCAAGCTTCTCAAATACAAAAAAACTAATTTTTTCTATCTTCACATATTTGTTTTCCTTCGGTTTCTGTCAAGTAGTTAAACTCAATAAGCTAAGGGTAGTGATTTTCACGCTCCCCTTTTTATAACAACACTCTTTTTTGTTTTGTGTTTTCTTGTAATGTGAATTTACAATGTTGTCCTTCCAAGTATGAAAGAATACACGAATGAAAGGTTAATTTCGTAAATTCACATCACAAGAAGACAAAAAAAAGGGTGTGGTTATAAAAAAAAAAAGATAGTATGAAAATCAATTACATAAACGAAATTACCAAAAAAAAATTACATAAACGAAATTCCAACCATGTACAACGAAACTAAAAGAGACCTTGTAAGAACAATAAAAATCTAACTTTGCATCAACTAAGCATTATCAATTTTTTTTTGACAAGACTAAGCATTATCAATTGAAACCAGAGAATAAACTAGATTTCTGTTTTATGGATAACTGAGAATCAACTAGATTCGTAAAATTGTATCAATCTCCCTTCAACATCTCCAATACAATATGAATGTCGTCCAGATACTTAAAAGGGCCATAAAGTTTTAATTTAAGAACAACCCAAAGGACACACACACAAGTGCACACATACAAGCGCGCGCGCAGAGAGAGAGAGGATTCCAAAAGCACCCAAGAAATCATTTTACAATTGAAAGGAAAACCCATAAAGAATGGTATCATAAATCCTTAAAAGAACTAATAACTCACGTGAAGAACTGGAGCAAAAAAGGGGGTAAATGAATAGGCTGCTAAGGAAAATGATTGGATTCGGCATTTAATCAAAGCCCCATTGGGCATCTCACACATGAACATCAGGTAAGTAAAAGAAAGTGCAAGAAAGTTGTACTTCTAAAAAGTAAAAACTACTGTATATACCCCAAAAAGTTAAGATATGCAAAAAGAAGTGTATTCCAAAAGTTCCCCTAAAAGACCATCCAGTTTTAGAACCAAAAACCCATAAAGAATCGCATCTTCAATCCATTGGGGGGGAAAAAAAATTTTAAAAAGTAACAAACATGTGTCGAATTAAAGGATCAAACCTTCATTAGGGTGGGTAGTTCGGAGATGTAATGAGGGCTGAAAAAGCAATTTGGGATCAAAAACAGGGAAATGAATAATGCACAGAGAGAGAGAGAGAGAGAGAGAGAGAGAGAGAGCGAGCGAGCGAACTGAATAAAGAGGGAGAAGACGAAACTGAATGATTATTTTGTTGAAAAAGATGTGAGGTCGGGGACGAAGTAGAATCAAAGAAATTCGAATCAGAACAAGAAGTAAAAAATAAGAGAGGAAAAGTGTGGAGGAATAAAGAAGAGAGAGAGAGAGAGAGAGAGAGAGAATTGGGACGTTGCGGGATAAAAATGAGTGACCAGTGGAGGGAGCTATTTAGGCCACCAGTCACTTGGGAGAAGGCGAAGCAGTGGAGGAGTTGTGTATCAAATATTTCTGTTGATAGAGATAAAATTCTTTCCACGTGTGGTGGAAACCCTTGGTTTTCCACTACTGTCCATTAGGATTTCACGAAGCATTTTTTATTATAATTTAAACCGTCTATTTTGTAGGGCTTGCAAAATAATATATTCACGCAAAAAATGAGCTTGATCGGACGCCAAAAGATATATTAAAAATCAAATTTCTTTTTAAAAAATGGACAGTCTTGGATAATTTAACTTCAAAATCTATAACCGTCCATTTTGTAAACTAAAATTCAAGTTTTGATATACTTATCGATATCCAATCAAACTGATTTTATTAATGGATAGACTACCCTACGTATCCTACAAGATGAACGGTTCAGATTTTAACAAAAAAAATCTTGTAGAGCCCACACATTGTGGTGGAAATCCCCTAGTTTCCACCTGAGGTAGAGAGAATTTACTCTCCTGTTGATATATGAGCTTCGCAATTGTAATAATCAAAATTAATAATTAAAATGTGTAATATCAATATCTGATTGATTATTTCGTCTATAATTAAACTTAACAACTTCTACATTCACATTAATTATTTTTGCATTTCTAACAAAAAAAAACCCACAATACAAAATGTACATTTGTCCAATTGCAAACGAGTTTCAATCACGCATCCGACCACACTAAATTATTCGTCTCGATGAAACGATTCCAATATTAGATGTTTTTGAGTTATTGAGTTTTGAGTTATTGAGCTTAGTTATTGGTAAAAGTTGTCACATTTAGTTATAGAATGAGTGGAATTTGATTATTTACTAAAAAGACTTGTAACTTTGTTTTTTACAATGTGAGATATTTTTTTAGCATAGTTATTAAATTTGCTCATTCATACTCATTTGTTTATTAAAGGGGATGCTCTAATCCTTCTTAATTCATGTACTCACCAATTTCAGATGAAATTTTTTTAAAGATGCTTTTGTCAGCTTTTATTACTAATTTGTTGATGCTCACAGCCTCTCACTTCCTCCTTAGAGCATGTACATCAAGAATATATATTTTAGCTACTCAATAATTCACTTTTTCTATTTTACCTATTCAATTCTTTTTTTACCTCACACCAATCCTCTCCATTCTTCATAAAATAATATAAAATATTATTCTATTGCAATACTATTTTTTTCTCTCTCTCTCCACACCTCTATCCAAAATCAGAAGACTCCAAACTCATAATCGGTGCCCTTTACCATTGCCAAGGAGGTTGGGATTGTAAAACTATTTTCATTGAGATGCTGCTCGCAGCCCATCTCGATAATGAGGGGAACGACGAGGATGAGGAAGGTGGAGTCGGCGATCCACGCGGTGAGGAGGCGGTTGGCGATGTAGCCAGCGTCGAAGGCGGCTCGCTTAGTTTGGGCCAAGATCAGGGACTGAGAGATGACGGTAGGCCAAGTCTAGTTTCTTCAGTAACTCAAAAGTTTTGTTTTTACATCTTCTAGTTGAACCTCATGAGTCAAGGGCTCATCAATTTGAGAGAGAGAGAGAGAGAGAGAGAGAGAGAAATGAAGAAGAACGAGAGAAGAGAAGGAGGAAAGAGAAACAATTATTGTTTATGTTTTGCTGATGAACAGTACATAGGTAAAAATACTGACCCATTTCATGAAAGCTATTTTGCCTTTATGCTTTGCTATGTTGGTGTAGAGGGTTTTTGTGACTTTCGTTCTCTATTTTACCTAATATGCTCTATTATTCTACACTGATGTATATGCTATTAACACTACATCCAAAATTAAGCGATGTTGGATAAAATGAACGTGCAAAAATCTTGATATACTCCTAGTAAATATTTTCGCAATTGTTGACCCTTGTAAAACTCACGTGCATCGGATGATCACGTATATTTTATGTCTCAAAATATGTATTCTTAGCATTATTGGCTAGATTGGGCTGTTGATGCCTTGATGATGGGAAAGTGGGTACTACCAAGGGAAATGCTACATACAAAGAAAAATAACCCTTAAAATACCTTTAAAAGATGATGACATTGTGTGGGATCCACCTATTTAACCAAACCCCATTGAATTTTCTTTTGTTTCCCTTTGTTTTGTTCTCGGGCCAGGCCCTCGTTCTCTCTCTCTCTCCTCTTCGTGTAAAACCTCCAAAGGGGGGACCATCTGTCTTCCCCTTTTCATTTTGGCGGTAAAGAGGGTTCTATGAGTTTGGGTTTGCCGCTAAACAGGGCTCCAAAACAGCCCTTCTTCTACACTAAATTACCTCTTGCACTCACATGACTTGATAGAAAAATCTCTTGATCGACGACGACAAACTCTGGTATGTATGAATATTTTTAATTTTTTGTAGTTACTTTGCCTGGGCTCCATTATCCCTAACCTTTTTTTTTTGTATTTTTTCGATTTGTGTGTTTTGTTCATCTCTTTTAAATTATTGTTAGATACGCATCATATTCTTTGAATTAGTCATTTGTCTCGACGAGAGAGTCACAAAATTAAAAAAACAACAACGATCAACCCTAAATAAAATGTTTCGAAAGGTAAAAAAAAAGATACCGAAAAAGTAATTACTTTGCCTTGTTCTAATTCATTCGGTGAAGATTGATTATTATTTTCCCCTCCTATACAGCTAGAGACCACACTAAGTTTCATATTTGTTACTATTCATATGAAATAAAATATTCCCTTTGATTCTGGTCAAATAGGACAAGGTCTCATATTTTTTTAATATGTAGTTTGATAATCGAGTTTATTAATCTTTCGAATTTAAAAAGTGGATGATTCTGAGACAGAATCATTGTTTATGCTGCAATGTAGAGACAGAGAAATGTCTAGCGATTCAGATAGAGATTGAAAAGAAGATGAAGTTGAAGCTGAAAAGCGAAAGACAGATGGTCCCCCCTTTGGAGGTTTACACGAAGAGGAGAGAGAGAGAGAGAGAGAATGAGGGCCTGGCCCGATAATAAAACAATGGGAAACAAAAGAAAATTCAATGGAGTTTGGTTAAATGAGTGGATCCCAACAATAACATCATTTTTTAAGAATATTTTAAGGGTCATTTTTCTTGTACGTAGCATTCCCCTACTACCAAATATATATGACTGGAGGGCATGAACCGCAGGCCAAGTGGCATGGGTGGTGTGGCCTTTACCTGGCAGCGAAACTCTCTCACCTGGCAACGTTTCTCTCTTTCGAATTTCACCATTTTCCTTGTATGATACTAGTTGGGAGTATTTGTTTGGGAGACTTAAATAATCATCCTCAGACTCACATAAACTATGTTTCCATCCTGCTCAGTTTGAATATTTATGTTTTCATCCTCATTTTTTTATAATCCCAATAGTGCCCTTATATATGTATAACACTGAAATTTGGGACTAAAACATAAGTCCACAGGTCCTCCAAAAAAAATGGTGGACACTGTTTGACCCAAATTCAAAAAAATTCCATAATAGTTTCCAAAATCCCATAAATCTCGCTGAAAACCCATTTCATCCTATTCTCTCTCTCTAAAATCTCGGAACAACCCATTTCATCCCATAAATCTTGTTTCAAATCTGCATAAATTGTTATAATTAATCTCCATCTTCATGCAAAGCAGGGGACTCAACCCCTCACTAATTGCCGTCCCATCCCATTCCATCCCGCTAAGTCTCTCGTCCCAGACGCCATCCACCATCCCTCTCCCCATCACTCGCCAGACATTAAGCACGGAGTGATGTTGCCGCCATTCCAACGATGACGTCCACCATAACTCCTTCTCCGCCATCACCCGTGACCCTCGCCGGCCGGATCCCTCCCCCAGCGGCGGCGGCCTCCCTCAACGGGGCTACAATGGTGTAGATCCGCGACGGATCTACAAATCTACTTTCTGTATTTGGCGGATCTCAAAGGAACCTTTTGTCTTCTCATCAATTTCTTCTTGTTTATCACTTCTACCTTGTAAAGACGCTTTGGATTATGAGATCAAAAGAGTTGATTTGTATGTTTATGCATGATTCTTGCAAATGTTGGTGGTTCATAAGATTCAATTTTTTTTTATGGATTATTCAATTTTCATGGTAAATTATTTGTATCATTTACCTTAAAATATATTTCTCCGTTATTTTCATTTTCATTTGATAAATTATTGAACCGTTTACCATGAAATATTTGTTCGAATCATGGGATATTTTTCGTGTTCACGTTGTAATTGTCATGGGGTATTTATCGTGTCCACATTGTAATCGTCACGGTAATTTAACCATGTAATGTCATGGTAATTTAACCACGTAACGGTTTGAGTATGTCATGTTATTTCTTTTTTTATGGTAATTTAGTCATGTTCCGTGTAATAAGATCAATGAAAAATATGACTTTTTGTTGTATGGTTGGCCAACTCGAAGATTGAAGAAAATATGCAAAGATGTGGTCAACTTATCATGTTATATTCCAAAAAAAAATCAATTCCACAAATACATTCCATGATAAAAAAAAAAAGAAGTAATCAATAATATTTAAAATTACCAAATCCCACTGAATTAGGAAAATAATCCAATTCAATCCCATTAAATTAGAAAAACAATCTAATCCAATCCCATTAAATTAGGAACGCAATATAACATAATATAAATATATCATAGTGAAAAGGGTAAGATAGGTAATTCACACAATAAACATGAAAAAAGGGTAGGATGAATTCTTATATGACATAGATAAAGAGGATGAATATTTAAATATTCCTATTTGTTTTTATTTTTATTTTTTAATAGATTTTTTTTAACACCAAAAAGAATTTTATTAATTTTTAAAAATAAATTACAAAGATTAAAAGAATCTAAAACATGAGGCATCAAAGCAAAGCAAGATCGAAAAAAAAAGGCACCTCCATACTTTGACAATCATATGCCGCCAGGACTGAAAGAAAAAAAACCATTCAAGGATGACAAGAAGCCAACCAACGCAAAGACCCCAAAGAAAAAACACCACACTCGAGACTCACCACAGCAAACAAACCTAAACCTTGGCCTTTGCGTCATCTTTGGCTTCCATAATCATGAATTCTCTTATAACTTCGTACTCATCACCCAAATAATCGATGGCCAAAATTTTATCTATAGACTAAGCAGCCTTTGCCTTATCAAGGTGAATCCTATTAGTACCTTATGAAGAAATGGATATAGCCGCAGCAGCAACCGTGGATCTGAACACAACACATTTATCTTTTTTCTTCCAACTTTCTTCTTCGATTTAGGGATGCCCAACATCTTCTCAACCAACTTCTACTTCCAAAATCCCTTCCCTGTTCCTTTAACCTTATCAAGATGCTCGAGGTCCACAACTAAATGGGTACCATCAATAGATTTAACATGTGCCAAGTTACGTTCAACCACTTCCATTTACGCTTGATTTAAGAAACCCACTTTTGAAAGATTTCAAAAGCCTTTATTAATCTCACATCCGAACCAGGATCATGAATCTCTGTGCTAACTCCCAATATTGGAGTTATATTCTCTGCTACAATTTCGCCATCTTCCACGGCCACATTGCTTTTCCGATCACCAGAAATTGAATCGGAACAAGTATCACCCACCACTGACTCCACAACCCTAAGACTATAAATTTGAATTTTCAAATCAAGATCTACACCTTCAACTACCCTCTCATCATTTGGTTGTTTCTCTCCCTCCTCCACTAGGATTGGATTCTCCAACTCATGAGTGACTTCAAGAGCCATGCCATCTTCTTCCTCGCTCTTCTTTAGAAAAGGGATCATGATCTCAAACCCCCCATTCCTCAAGCTGAAAGCATCAACTGCCATATACCCCAATTTGTTTTCTTTACTAACAATAGCCTGATGTTTTTCAGCCACTTTGATCTTAATGGAGTTGCCCTTGAAATTCAAAATCACTTTCTCGTCAATACGATCCATGATTTCAGTGACTATAGACAGCAATTCCCTCAAAACTTTGACTCTTGAGAGAATTTTCATCCAAGGAAATGACATCCCCCCCAAAGGCCACCAGTAGCGAAGAAGTTTTCCGTCGACCAAAAATTAAAAGCCCACCCCAAAACATCTAAGCCAAACGCATCTTGACGGTGGAACAATTTGCCCAGGCCACTTATCAATGGAAGAGAACCATGACAATAACCAATCTCTGTTATCCGTAAGCACAGATTCCATTATTAACCTTAGACTGAAAGGAAACAATGAATTATTTTTTAATAGATGACGCTTTTTTTTTTATCCGCAATAGATTACATTTGGAAACTATGTAAATGGTTGTACATTTGTAGTTTTAGTGCAAGTATAATGCGTCCATCTTTCATTTTTTATAAATTTTCAAATTGAGAGTACATTTTAACTGTCATTTTTTGAAATATACATATGTGAGGTGGATGGGTAATAGAACAAATTTCAAGACCACTTAATCATTTTTTTATTCAAATTAATTTCCTTAGAAGATTGGTAAAGAAAACTCTATGTATACCTTTTTCATCACATTTCATGAATGAAGATCTTTCACAACACATGGAGCCGCCACTGCGGCCCGTGCATAGATAGTGTACAAATGGGTATTGGGGGCTGTCACGTCCTCAATTTTTAATATAAATAATAACAGATTTTCATAAATAAAACTTCACAATAACGCGTACGATGCCCAGAAGCTTTCCATATTTTTATAATCACACTTCAAAGTCTAAAGGTTTCGAAATATTACATCTTTGGCTCGACGGCCCCAAAACGGCATAAACATCAAGAATCATAAAACATAAGGGTTTGCTGTAGAGACCCGTAATTAATTTCTTTAATTTTATTGATCAATATGTGTGTGGGTTATTTAAATGTGAATAATGATGTGAAAATGTATCGGGATTAAAGTGAAATGACTTGGTGTTTATGGGAGTTGGTGTGAAGTTCAAGTGTTGAAGGGTGAAAGTGTTATTTTGGAATATACATACATCATAGTCAGGAGAGAGAGTTCACTTTACTCTCCTCCTTCCCACTCACGCCTCCCTCTCGTCCCTCTCTCCTCTCACGGTACCCGCCTCTCTCTCTCTCTTACATGCATCAATCCTTCTCAACAACAAAAAGCCACAAAGACCTTCATCCATTCCGCCTCTTATTTGTAGTCTAGACTTTGGAAGTTGCGTGGTTTGGCTCGGACGAGGTGTATTTGGTCAGTTGTAAATTCGGAGAACTTAGGGCTTGCTTGATCTTGGAGTTTGGGCTATCGATCTTTGAGGTAGGGATTTCTTACTTATTCTATATGATTTTGAGTTGATAATGTGCTAGATCGCATTTTAATTTGTGTTTTGTCGTTGGGGTTTCATTCATGAATAGTCTGCAGAAAACGCTGCTGTGAGCGTCGGGGAATCGATCCCCTTGCTTGGGGGTATCAATCCCCAAGCTGTCTGATCCTTCTTTTGCCGTCGGGGATCGATCCCAATGAGGAGGGGTATCGATCCCCATGCTCTCTGGACTGACTTGAGCCATTTTGACCCCATCTCGGTTGCTTTGACTCTCGATCAATTCTAATATTTCCAACACCTCCAAACCATTGCATAATATCGCTAATCATGTGCCAATGACTCACTGGTCTTCTTACCCCCTTTGGGCTCACGTTGAATAGGCTATGGACTTTCTTAAAATGTGAATTATTGTTATACTCGGACTATATGCTTAATTGTTATTGCGAGGCAATGTGGTAATCATGGTTATAAGTTAAATAGATCGGTGGTCATGGTGTTGGATTGGTGAATGATTTGATGTATTGATGTGTGAGGAAAATGACTTAATGTTGATATTACCTGATAGATGAGAAAAATGGACAGATTTACTACATTTACATATTGCCCTTTGTGTCTTTCTTACGGTTACTGTAGATATGAGATTATATACGCGCGTTCGAACTATAAGTTGGTTGATTGTCGTGCTTTATTGTGACATGTAATTAGAGAAGTGTCTGTTGACGGAGTTGTATGACTACTGTGATTCGGGTGGCCGTAGTTGAGAATTGGAATGAGGAAGAGACTGCAACGCAAGGGGTGGTAATGCAGAGACCCAAATAATGGGTGATGTTAACTGCAACGCAAGGGGTGGTAATGCATACTTGAACGCAAGGGGTGGAAATGCTGGGTGTTATGAATATGAGTCCTTGACCTAAGTTGTGAAGGGATGTTTTTTTTTGAAACTGTGGTAGCGTGTTATTACTATAAAGTATGGAGTCTTTTGGTTTACCAAGATATTTGGGGAAAATGGAGTACTAATACGAGAAACAGTGAATTTTGAATTTGAGTTGGCTTGTAAACCGTCTGAGATGTCAAGTTTTGCTTTCTTTTCCTCCTCATAGACTTCCAAATCTTCATGGTTCCTTGTCCTGATGATGGTAAAGTACCCTGTTCGGTGTGAAGGCATATTTGATACTATGTGATGTGATGTATTGTGAGTGGTTTATGAAGGGTATCCGCATGATAAACTAGATACTAGAATGAAACACTTGCCTACGCGGGAATGTGAAACTCTCGTGATAGGTTGATGTTAAAAATGAAAATGTGATTTAAAAAAAAAAGGAGGGATACAAGGAAGGATAAGGTAGCTAGTAAACTGAGATTTTAGAGAAAAAGGCACACGTGTGTAAGCTCTTTGATTCTAGATTAGTAACTGTGTTTTCGCGGCCCAGTCATTACTTTAAAATGTAGCAGTTCTTGTTAAAAGTTCTTCTCGCTTATCATTCCAACTACATATAGAGTTACTGTAGATTTTCCTACTGGGCTAGTGTAGTTCAACCCTTCTATTTTTCAAGTACAACTAAAGGAGCATAACTTGGATTGTTCGATGAGCATGATTTACCATCTTTTGAAATCCTATACTAAGGAGTCTTTAGTTCATACATGTAAATTATATTTTGGGAATTGAAAATTGTAATATTAATCTATTTCTTTTTAAGGTGAGAGTATGTAACACTTCATCTCTTGTAGACTCTTATGTACGATTTAGTTTATTGGTGTTGATAAATGGACCTAGCATGTAATTATGAGGTGTCCATGGGCGAGAGAATGATATTTTTATTGACTAAAATCTATTGCCGTTTATGTTTAAAATCGAGGGCGTGACATTTACAAATTCCCATAGTCAAAAGAATCTTTACTTAAGTTACCAATACATCTTCAAAAGAAATTTACAAAGATGCCTAAGTAACTTGTCAAAGTTAGATCTCAAAAGAAGTGTCCACAATCCAAGCGCTGCAGCCATGCACGCTATTGCCCTGGGTTAGTACCTGAAATGAAATAAGGCTTGAGCTACACTAGCCCAGTAGAAATTCTAAGCTAACATTATATGTACGAGAAATGCAAGGGTGAGTAACTGATATGATCGAAAGGTAGCAAGAACAATAGACAACAACCAAGGTTCGACAATCCAACAAACTTGATACGAGATTTATATTACACCTCAACCTTTAATAGAGGTGTCAAATGGGCCGTGCCAGCACGGCACGACACGTCACAGGCACGGTCTTGGCTTGGCACGGCACGACACGGCACAGTTTTGTGGGCCCGGGGCACGGCACGGGCACGAAAGTGGGTGGCACAGCATGGACACGGCACGAAAGTTGACCTGACACGGCACGGTTGTAGACGGGCACGGAACGTGGACAGGAACGGCACGACACAGCACGACACGATTCTAGCAAGGCACGGGCACGGGCACGGGCATGACCCGGCACGACATGGGCACGAAAGGGCAAGGCACGAGGCACGGAAAAACAAAAAATAAATAAATATGCCAAATGGCTTTTTTTTAATTTAAAAAAAATTTTAAACAATTTCTATTTGGTAAAAAATAAAAAAAGGTAAACAACTAAGACATTTAATTAAAAAAACAATTTCTTAAAAAAAATCATGTTTTTAAAAAATCAAATTTGTACTTTTAAAAAATTATCAATTTTTATTCGGTAAAAAATATTTGTTTTGTTTTTAACTTTTTGTTAGTAAAATAGGCTTTGGATCTTTCATCTTTGGTTTGTAAATTTAACATTACAAGATAAAAAGTAAAATTTAAAAAACTTATCAAAATATTTATAGTGCAAGAGTAATTTAATATGTAACAACCATAATCATAGAGGAAGATCAGTCAGTGTTGTCACTTGTCAGTATCATAACAACACCAAAATCCTCTTGGAAGAAAAATCAAAATGTAAGATATGAAAATTTTGATGTGCGGCTGTGCGCCAATCATTCAAAGTGCAAATGTGCAATGTCTTGATTGATTCTTGTGTGAGCTTCAATTCTTATATTATGCATAAAAATATTTAAAATGACACGACTTAAAACTGCACGGTCCGACCTGACACAATTAAGTAAACGGGCCGGCACGTCTTGACACGATTGAAACGACACGACATGACATGATTTAAGAAAATGGATCGGCACGACACGACACAATTTAAGAAAATGGGCCGGCACGACACGATTAAAAACTGCACGGCCCAACACGATTCAAGAAAACGGGCCGGCACGACACAACACGATTGGCAAATGGGCCGGCACGACACGATTTAAGTAAACGGGCCGGCACGGCACGACACGATTGACAAACGGCACGGCACGATTAGAGTAAATACTTTAAACGGGCCGACACGACACGACACGAAGCACGATTAGCACGAAGTTAAACGGGTCGTGCCGACCATTTGACACCTCTAACCTTTAACCAATTCAACTTCTCACGCGTCCAAACTGTGTCGCGTCTTGTGTCATGAGTCGAAGCTCCTGCCGGGCCAATTAAGGGATCCCGATACCCCCTGTCAGGCACCATACCCAACGGTAGGTCTTGAAAGTAACCAATATGAGCCGAAGCTCCTGCCGGGCCAGTTACGGGATCCCGATACTCCCTGCCAGGCACCCACTCGTCGATGGGTCCTGAATGTTCATCGTTGTGTCAACAAACAAAACTTCAATGATGCTCCCAAGTGGTATGGGAGCATCAGACTCCCAATAAATATGGACCATTGGATTGAAAATAATTAAATTATAGCTCTTGGATCAAAATCAAAAACCAAAAGTTGAGTGGTTTTGTTAAAATCGAGATGGTTTTGTGAAGTTTGACAAAAAAAAAAAAAAAAAAAAAAAAAAAAAAAAAAAAACGAAACACTACTAACCACAGAATAGGCAATATTTACCATTGACCAGGACAACAATTACCATAGTATAAGACAACACTTACTATAGAAACAGGGAACACTTACTACAACCGGTTAGTCAGGTAACAAGTTACTAGTAATTTTAAAAAAAAGAGCATCCTATTTTTTGGCGGGAAAATTTGGAGATTTTGGAAATTTATATATTCACACCACTTTAAGCTATATACACCATATTTTTTGCCTTTTTGCTAAGAATTGGGTAGTGGAAAACCTAAAAAATGATGTTCGGTTAAAAATATAGTTTAAGATTTTAATTTGTTATGAAGATATAATTAGAATAATTATCTAACAACAAAAAATTTGACAAATATTTTTCATAATTTCTAAATAATATTAGAATTTATTTATTTTTAAATAACTATTTATTATAGATATATTTAAGTAACTTACTTTTAAATATTATAGAAAAAACAAGATATTCATTTAATATTTTGATAGCTTACAAATTTAGTTAATATATATTATAAAATAACGCTATAAGTTGATTTTTACAATAAAATTGAACAATAAATATATTTTTGCTTTATAGATATTGAATAATTCTGTAGAATTCTCAATTGAATTTATGATACTCCCTCCGTCCCTTTATTACAGTCCAGTATTTCATTTTGGGCTGTCCCTTAATAAGTGTCCATTTTGTAAAGTTAGTGGGTAAAAGTTGGGTGAATTATCTATTTTGTCCCTAAAAGTAGATTCCATTTTGAAAAGTTAGTGAGTAAAAGTGTAATGATGATGGGTAAGTAGGGAAAGTGGAGGAAAAAGTTGATGTGAAAGGTATAATGATGATATCTTTTTAATAAGTTGGAATTACGAAGTAGGACATTTAAAAAGGGACGGAGGGAGTAGTATTTAATGAAATTTGGCTATTCAATTTCATTAATATAATTTATAGCGATCAATATGATATAATTTGCAAATCTAACAACTAATAGTGTTGATACTAATATACTTGCCAGTGATCAATCAACGAGAATTGATTCATTCATAATTGATTGATCTGGTTATATGTTTAGCTAATTGATCAGACAATTTGAATCGATTAAGATCATATTTGGCAGATATGATAGTTAACAATGATGTGGATTGATAGTGATTAGTAAAGATTAATACAATTGGTTAAAGTTAGCTGACTAATTTGTTAAATTGCTTAACCACAGACTTATCTATTTCGATCCTTCAAATTACACAAATAGCAAATTTCAAAAATGGTTATTTGATGGTTAACATTGATTACTTAGCAAATGAAGGAGTAACAGTTTTTGTGGTTAACATTGATCACTTGGCCAATATAGGAGTAACCACTAATGAACCAATAAATTGAAATATCTCATTTATTTGATCCTTTTTTAAAAGTAATTTTATTAATATAAATGTTTGTATTTAATTTATCATAAAATTAATACAAGTAGATCCAAATAAAATTTAATATGGTAGGTATTATGACATTAATGATGATACATAATTGTATATCTACCCGTTATTCATGTCATACTTACTATAGAATAAGACTTACTTACCAAAGTATAAGGCTAGAAATACCACAAAAGGTGAATTTTTACGGTGGACTAATAATCATTGATAACACTTACCACATGATTAATAATACTTACCATGTAATAAGGGCAAAACAACTATATGCTTAAATCAGTCTTATCACGCAAACTGATCACATTTTGACAATTGCCTTATTTACTTACCACCAATAATGGCATTAATATACTAGGTTTCTACATACCTACCTTAAACCCTGCAAACTTATCAACTCTAACTCCCATTCATCTCTCCTCTTGTCCAAAAAAATGAAGATTTGAGAAGAAACTCTATAACAAGTTGAAGAATCTCACCAAGTAAGTTTTTTTCAAGAACAAACTGAATTTAATTGTGATTATTACCTATTACCAACATACCGAAAGACCATAAGTTGAAAAATCTCGAATAAGTGTTTTACAATAATCTAATAAAGTTTTCCAGGTTTTTTTGATTTTTTATGGTTATACTTACCATCGCTTATGGCTATAGATACCACTTTATGGTATTTTTTTATTATGGATGAAAATCGTATTTAGGAAGTATCTGAAAAATAAGTTCTCTGTATTTGTGGTAAGTATATCTAGAATTTAGTAAGAAAACTCTGTATTTGTGGTAAGTATGGTTATGAAAATGAGGGGACATTTATGCATTTTGGTGTTGGCAACCCAACCATTATCGAAGGTAAAGGGATCCATGATTTGGCTATTATGTATTTGTCCATAATAGGTTGTGAATCCATTGTCAATTCTAATTTGGTAAGCCTCTTACTATCTAGTTAGTTGATAGACTATTATATATTTGTCCATTCATTAATTTTCAAACTTAAACTTTGTAGACTGCTAACTAGTCAAGAAATTCCAAGAGTGTTCAAGCCCAGTTCCACGGCGGCAACTTTGGAGGATGGTCAACAATTTTGGACAAGGATTGTGAAGGATAAATGTAACCTTTGTTTTTATTGAGGCAGTGAGTAGGGACAAAAAGTTAATCTTTTAATTCAGTAAAACTAAGGCAGAAACTAAGGCAGTGATCTGGAGTCGTGCTAAGCATTTCCAGATTTCAGTAAGAAAATCCCGTTTATGTGGTAAGTATTGTTATGGAAATAATAAGTATGCCCAGATTTCAGTAAGTATGGTTATTGAAATGGTAAGTATGCACAGATTTTAGTAAGCACACTCTGTTTATATGGTAAGTATTGTTATAAAAATAGTAAGTGTGCCCAGATTTTAGTAAGTACACCCTATTTATATGGTAAGTATTGTTATGGAAATGGTAGATATGCCCAGATTTTAGTAAGCACACATTGTTTATATGGTAAGCATTGTATTTGAACTAGAATGTACAAACTGTTCATGGCACACAAAACAATACCACAAAGATACTAATAAAAGTCACCATTTATCAAACACTAAGCGCCACCAAGACACATCACATTCAACATTTGAGCCATATCACAAAAAAATAGCATTTGTCATATCAAGTTTACACAAGAGCAACCAAGCCACAACACATTTATCAAGTTTACAACATAACTGAAATTTGTCATACCATCAAGTTCATAAAAAGGCTGCATTTGTCATATCATTGTTTGTATCCATAACTGAATTTTAACTACATTTGTCATAAATAAATAAAAAAAAAAGAACTACAATTGCCATCATATTATCTTTCTAGTGCCGTGATATTTTTACTGTGCCCTTTGGATGACTTCATTCTTATTCATGTTCTCCTCACAAAAGAATCAAGTCCAAAACTAAGTTGTTCCTACCCTCTTCAGAAGTGAATTTCAGCTGCATTTAACAAATATAAGCAAAGATTAGCGACAATTAGTGGCCCAAGAACTTGTAAATATAAGATGAAATTCAAAGACTGTTTTGATACCTTAGAAGATTCTTCCTCAATAAATTGCTCCAAAACCAAGTTCCAGCCCTTGTCTATTATGTTTCTTGCATTTTTTGATCCCCAAACTTGAAAAGTTAGTACCCTTTTTCTTATAAATATAAACGGAAGGGGCTACCAAATGTGAATAAGCCTCGTTTGGTGGGTGTCTTTTGTTCTCAACTAAAAGAGAGCTAGCTTCAGGAATGAAACTAAAGGAAAAAGAAAGCACCCAATTTGTGAAACAACTAAAGGTGGTGTTGAGAAACATAAAAGATAAAATTTAGGTTTCTATTTGTTTGGTTTCATTGCAAAACAAGTTCAGCATTAATCCAGGCGTGCCGTAATGAGAGACATTGGTAAAACAGATTATAGTGCGATAAAAATGATGCAACATGCAGCAGTTGGCCAACAACAAAAAGAGAATCAAAAGACAAATTTGTAGACTTCTATCAATATTCTAGTCTTGCAGACACATTATCCCCTACACTTCCCTTAAATACTAAAGAACTCTGCCACAAATCAACCCCCTCTCCTTTAAATACAGCATTTCTATTTTGACGGGCAATTGCCATTTGAATTGGAATATGACACTTTCATTGGAAATTTGCGATCTATAAAATAGCATTATGGTCAGAGTTCACAATGACTTTGTACTTCAAACCAACAACTACAATTTCACTCTTTCCCATGTCTCTATTTCACTCTTTTCCTAAGTTCTCAACGAGAAATTCCAAAGGAAATGAGGAAAAAGGAGTAAAAACTACAATTCGTTGAGAAAATTTTACCCAGAAAAAAGAAGAGAACACAAAAACTACGATTATTCTCTGCAACCTTTACCGTATCCAAAATAGAAACCATACTTTTATATCAGCAGAGCTGTTAGATGCACTCAGTTTCGAACCTCCTGATGAAAATTGGGAGACGAGCTGAAGAGTAGCCTTAAAACATGGACCCCTTTTTTTTTTTTTTTCGAAGAAAACCCTGGACCTCATTGTATCCAAAATAGCAGTAGCAGTATGGGGTAAATTTGTGTCCCGCAAAACGTTTCAACATTTGTCCATTGAGCATTGTTGTTAATCATAATGAAACTTACAAAAAACTTAGTTAACAGATTCCTTAACCGTGAGTCGGAATTTGGGTAAGTATATTTCTACAAGAAATCATTAAAAAACGAAACATAATTCTTTCACAAATTAATGAAGCATACCTGCTTGAAATGGGCTCTATAAAAGAGCGAGACCATATAAATGTCCCTCGAAGTAACACATTTGAATACACGTTCACGAAAATCGTCAATAATGCATTGATTTCCTCTAAAAACTTCAACTTTAGTTCCATTGCAGTAAGTAAAAAATGCAAGTTTACCAAATGTAAGCCCATCGGCAATGATCTTTCAACAAAGTCGCATGAGACCAACAAAAATTCAAAGTAATCTCTCCAATTCCCTGGAGCATAACGCTCCCACCACGAGGTAAGTACGAAAGTAGCGTAGAACAATGCACATAAATCACGGACGGAACTAATGTTCTACGAAATCAATTAGCGGTACCACAATGAGTCTTTGTATACATAAATTGCAACATCTGAAAGAAGATAAGGGGAACAACAGTCTAGACATAACAACACTAGCATAAAGCAATACATTCTACTGCTAGATCTGGACATGACCATTGATGCAAAATTGCCCAGATATAAGCGCTTTATGTCCTCGACCTCCACAAATAAGCCAAAAGACAGTAATCGTAGAGGATTCAATGTGAAACACATTAGTATATCCAAGTATATTCACCACAGCTGAGACCTACTATGCATGGAAACAAAAATTTCCATGACAGTTACACTCACAGTCAAGAAAATATAATAACATCTATGAAGAAGGGAAACAAACCAAAAGCAGATGGCTTCAATACTCAAGCCCACTATTAGGGCAGGTGTTTGTTTAAATTTTGATCGTAGTCGACGAATCGACTGGTAATTGGGTGATTGCTGGAATATGGGTGTTTGTGGTGGCGGAGTTTGGTTCCCTGCCGTGTTTCAGGACTTCTCTGGAAGCAAACTTAGTGAAGTGAGTGGAGATGGAAGAAAAGTAACAAAATGGACTTTATTACTTCTCAAAGTAAAAGTCAGTCGACTACAATAAATAGTCGAGTAGATGGTTCAAGTTACAAGCTACTCCTAGTACGGTAAAAGTAAAGTACAGATAAAAAGTAGAAGCCTTTGGGCGATTGAGTGGGGGGTCCGAAATTCGTCTTTACATCTTGTATTTATAGGCTTCACTTCGATTAGGGATTCAAACTTGGCGGCACTCCCTCCAGAAATTTGAATCAGGCGGTTACTCTTCCTGAATCTTCGCTTGTAGTCGTCCTTTTCAACTGCCTTTGTCAACTGCTTGGTCCATGATTTGCTTGTAACCTCCTTGATGGACACGTGTCTTGCATTTTAGACATTATTTCTTTAACCGTCATCATATCTGTCAATAACCATTGCATAATGTTTTATTAAAGATCAGTCCATTTACTGTTGCCACGTGTCGCTTTATGACCCAATCGATCATATTGGACAATCGTGTTACCATATGGCCTAGTCGATTGCATTGGGCCAAATTATGGTGTAAACAACAGGCTGGCGTCTCGAGCCCCCAAGAGTTTGTATCTTAGAGTCCATGAAAAACCACTGAAAATAGCAAAAATCAACAAGAACAAAGGGGATTGAGATATGTGTTTTCAGTTCGGTACAATGATTAAACAAACTACACAACGTGTTGCAAAATCCAAAACCCCAGGCATAATAAACAAATCTATCTCAACAACGAGTTTCGACTGTAAAACAAAGTTGATTTGGTAAAAAATCATCATTTATTATTTATTTTTGAAAAGGGAATCTAAAATCGGGAAGCTCTCTGGAAAGTCAGATTATCGACACAATAATTTTTTTCTACTACAATAGATATAGCAAGGCACTGATGTCAAGGGGCCACAAATTTGGAATTACGTGATTGATTTTCAATGCGGTTTGAAGACTTTGGTGGAAGACCAATTTGACTGACGGCGATCCAAAGGTCTACGTCCTAGAGTCTTTTTAACCCAGAATATGAGTTTCTTAGTTGTACATGATACTCCATTGGTTTCATTCTCTCTATCCATCAGAGTGTGAGAGAGAGAGAGAGTGTGTGTGTGTTACCTCATCGTTGGCTTACGGGTTGTGGAGGTCAAGAGGTGTAGGAGCTGCGGAGGTTTCCATCATTGTTCAGAGGAGCAGAGGAGAAAGAGATTAAAGGCGTCTAGGACTCCAGGTGTCTGCGTTAGGGAGCTTCGGAGGAGCAGTGGAGCTGCGTTTGGGAGCTATGGAGTTTACAACTGTGGAGGCGTGAGGAGAGAGAGGCGGGAGGGAGGAGGGGCAAAAGATTAGGGCTTTCAAAGGTAATCGGGAGCCAGTGGTAAATGAGAGAGTGGGAGAATTTTTTATCAATGGCTGAGATTAAACACATAGCATCTACCGGCTCAAAAACAATGGGAGTATGATGCTCCCAAACCGCCTGGGAGCATCATAGCCGTATTCGTCAACAAAGTTTCACATGTCTCATATTCTCATGACGTATCGTTCCAATTCAATTAAAGTTCGGCAATAATCGAGTCAACTTTTTATCGAACGAGGGCAATGGAACGCCAAGAACGCACAACGAACTCAGCCAATGTGATCAACAATGTTAGGGAGTGATTTAGAGGTGCTTAGAATGAGTTAAAGGTGATCGGGGGTCAAAAGAATGGGCTTCGGAACCAAAACAGTGAAAAACTGTCTTAAGCTCACTGTATCGATACTAGAAAAATCTGTATCGATACGGGTAAGCTTCAGAGTTGTCCAACGAGTTTTGTATTGATACGGATTAAGGGCCGTATCGATACGAGGGGCTTTCGAGCAGATTTTTTGCAGATTGCAAGAACTCCAACCACAACAACAACCATGGCAACTAAGGACACGATTCAAGGTAAGAAAACACCTCTATTACATAAATTAAGAGTTAGAATCCCTACCTCGAGACCGAAGAACGAAACCCATAAAGCTACGAGCCCTAGCTTTTCCGAAAACCTTGATCCAACCGGAAAACACCACACCGAGCTCACACGGATGGAATACGGACCACAATACGCTCGAAGATGCAAGATTGGAGGTTGTTTTGGTGGGTTATTAAGTGATTTTTGGTGAGAAAGCAAGAGAGAAAGTGAAAGGCACAGGAGAGAGAGAGAACAGTGAGGAGAGGGTGGGGGGTTGTGTGCGATACTCTCACACCCTCCCTTATATACACACAAATTCACAAATTACACTTACAACCCTCCACAATCAATTCTATCACTTTAACCCCTAATCACATAAACATATCACATTTTCCAATATTCCTCAAATATAACCATTTAAAATTTTAAACGAATTTATTATGGATCTCTACAGGGGCTCACTTCGGAGTCCTCCATTAATGCCCCGAATCATTCATTAATTTTTACAATAAATTTTTGAGTTACCTTAATTCAATCTTTCAACTTTTCATTAGAATGTCTAATTTTTATTTCAAATTCATTAAAACTTGAGGATAATTCTCAACGAGTTTTCAAGAAAAATTAGATAATTGGATCAAACACTTCCAGTTAGCCGATTGAACTTATTATAGTAATTTTTTAGAGCAACTCAAAAAATTATTGTAATAATCAACGGTCGAATTACTTATTTATGTGAGACTCGAATGAGCACACTCATCCATCCGTGCACTGGCCTTACCCATAATCTTTTTAATGGACGTAACATGAGTAATAGTAATAGCTACATGGATGTTAATTTTAGCACTCCACTTTTGTCCGCAGGCGTTCCATTTTTGTATGCATGTGCTCCATTTTATACATAAAATTAATTTCATGTACAAAATAGAGTATTTACGTTCAAAAATAGAACGACAAAATCAATTTCCTAGCTACATTTATGCATTTGTTAGTGGTTTTGAGGGGGCAAATGATGGTGATAGTTTCCTGTCATTATCTTCCGACAAATTTACCTGACCTATTTTTATTCATATTCATATATAGTACAGTACGGTATATGTTATACTCAAGCGGTCATGCATGATCGAGCGTACATCTATGACTCCAGTTCTTGTGGAGCTAGGTAGGGCAAGGGTCCCGACCAGTTTCTTCTAACTAGTCCGGTCCAATTTTAGACTATTTGTGGGCTCATAACAATGATCGAAATTGTTCATTTTTAGAGTTCAAAAGAACATGACCAAGCCAAAAATCATGTTATTGGATATTGTTATGATATTGAAATGAATTTATGTGTCAAATGGATTACAATCTAGTGTTTTACATTTTTTATCTTACAAACTTAATACATTTAGAAATTATATCAAATGATATTTGATTAACGTAATTTTTAGCGTGACCAATTTTCTCAACGGACTCTAAGAAATAAACGGTTCCAATTATTGTTAAAGGCTCGAAAATGACCAACAATAGGTCTAAAACTGGACCGGACTGATTGGAAGAAAACTGGACAGGATGCTTGCCCAGCTAGGTAGCCTATGGTACCGGCCTATATGGACCTACGGCAAGGATTAATTGTAACTGGATGTATGGCTGAGATTGATGGTCAATTAATTTGTTCACTTTCCGCGTAAGGCACTCATCAGCTTAATTTGTTCGATTAATATTTTTTTATCATTGTAACCGACCTGATATTTTTTGTTTATTTTTGCAGCTATTATACCTCGGTAGTAAAATCATTTCAATAAAAGTTTCAAATAACTTACAGAATCCATGGTGCGCTAGAGTATGATAAATCTTATCGCATGTATGCCAAATTTGAATCTGGGGGGCTGCTGCTCGCAAAGCACATCAGGGCCAGCCCCCCAAAGCTACACTATTTTCGGAAAAAAAAAAAAAGAGACCCGAACCATCTCCTAAATCCCAAATTGGCTCCTAACCACCCCTTTAGGCTTTTTGATTTCTTTTGTTGCCTCATTCTCCACTTTAGTCAACTACTGGTTTTAGTTTTGCGGGTGTTCTTAAATACAGCAAAAAAATGAGAGGAAAACATATAAACCAGTCAATCTATGACTATTAATTTGGGTTATTTGACTATTAATTAATGAAAACTCAATCCCACTGTCCACTAGCGATGATTCTGGTTAAAAAAATATTAATCAAATTTATTGTTGTATGTTATGCATATTTTAAGTTCTTATTATGCATTTTTTGGTTGGTAACGTTACGCTAGAGTGTTTGGTTGAAGTATGTGATACTCGTAGTTTTGGATGATAATACGCATATTGTTGTTCATGCTACGGATAGTAGTGGACTATAAAACCCCAAAATAGTTATGCATTTGGTTAGTTGCCTATTTTTTTTAGTACTTAGTTAAGCACTCTTTTTATGGATAGATGTGAATGGTGAAATTGGGTTTCCAAAGATTTATCGAGATACGGATTAGCTAGACATTAAGTTGTCGAAAAAATAATATATCATAATATTTATTTCGGAATATGGTCTTATTTTTTTTTGAATAGCAAAGTTTTACTAATATGTTTCCTCCTCCTTTTTTTCCGTTGTATCTTTCTTTTTTTTTTTTTTTTTATATAAAATATAAAAGATTGTCGTTGCATTCATGAGCAACGGAAAAACTAAAACTGGCTAAAGAGGAGAATGAGGCAATAAAAGAACCAATAACCAGTGGTTGGGACTTGGGAACCAATTGGGGATTATTGGATAGGGCATGGCTATTTGTAGCCACTAATTTTCTAAGCGTAACCTGTATATAATATGGTACACACCTATATATAATATGGTACACAGGCTACGTTCAGAAAATTTGTAGCTGCAAATAGCGGTGCCCAATGAATAAATTTGGGTCTTAGCTTTATCAAAAACGGTGTAGCTTTGGGGGCTGCTGACCTTGCTGTGCTGCCACCCCTTTCGGCGGCAAATATAGCGCAAACACATTTTTTTTTTCCAGGGAAAAAAGCAATTCATATAGTTAAGGAAAACAAATACAAACTGCGCGGTCCATAGGCCAAAACAAACAACGAAAATAAAGTATACGCTCCACAACCTGCTCAAATCAACTACCACTATGATGTCGGACCCAGGCCTTCGAACCGAATGTGGGTGGAATATAGATGATCGTTGAAGGACCACACTCCCGCTGCATGGTCGTCCCAACCTTCTTTCACTGTCGCCGCTAAGAACCTGCAAACAGTCCGACAATAAGTGGGTTCCAGCTCTATAAATTAAACTCCAACCATAAAACATAATGCCCACTACTCATAATACACACTTGTGAGACCCATTTTTTATCCTAACAAATATTTTAAAATACAAATTTACCAAACTCATTGCGGATCTTAATCTAACACATTCTTACATTAGCAATATTTATCACACTTATGGAACCCATTTTTATCCTAATACACATTTTAACACACGAATATATCAAATCCATTGCGGAATGCTCTTAGCGGACTTCGGGTTGGTGCTGTGCAGTGAGGTGCGCCGTGCTACGCACCTCCGAGCCATCGGATTGTGCATTCGATGGCTCGGATCTCATCTCGGCAACCAACGGACGAGAGCCATTCATTGCCGAGATGAGATCCGAGACGTCGAATTCACAATCCGACAGCTAGGAGGTGAGCAGCATGGTGCTGCGCATACTACTGCACAGCACTTCACGACTTCTTCAAAGAATCTCTGATAGTTCCTATTCATTTTGGGATTTTGAATTTAGATTTTGAGTAATGAGCGGAGATAAACAGATAAAATAATGAGAATAATAATTAAGAAAAAATTATTGGGGATCGTGCATAGAGAAAAAAATCCCGAATCCCAAATTTCAAAACAAACATGGTAATCATGACCTCCCAACAATGTCAAGCTAGCCTCAATCGATCTCTTTTATCTTCTCCGTCCTTAACTACTACTACTTGCTAGGATTTGTAGCACAGAGGCCTCAGCATATCGACTTTGTTTCCCCTGTGACTGTCTATCTCTCTATTCCCTATATTCTCCTACCCTCTTTTTTCTCTTCGACGCCCGCCCAACATGACAACTATTGATAGGTTTAGCAGTATGTTCTGATGCCAAATTGGAACGATGTTTAGCAGTTTCTAACTATATTAGCCTAAATAGTGCACCAGTGATACACCACTTATGAAGTTAATCTCTTGCCAAATTGTAGCAATGACATCCTTAGCTATAACTAAACTCCACAGCTTCATAGCAAATGTCCTACTAATTTCCTTCCCCTCCTCGACCCCTTGGGTTTCTACCCTAAATAGGGCGGCAGGAGGGGCTTTCCTTTTCTCTCTTCTCAGGCTTTCTCTCCATCGGTTTGATCGGAGATGTATCTTCTCTTTTCACCGTCCTCCACTCTTGCCCTACTCCTACGCTTCCAGCTGCCTAGACCCTCTTGTCTTCTCCACCGCCGCACCTCCTCCTCCATCCATCACGCAGTCGTCGGTGTTCCGTCACTGAGGTGCGTCTCGGGTTTGTAGATTAGCTTGCAGATGTGGTTGCCGGAGTCCGTTCTTGTGCGCGCTTGGTTCGCCCGAGTAGGAGTGCTTGATTGGTTAGGTGGGTGTTGCTTGTGAGGTTTTATTTCTATTGCTTTTCAATTTTTTTTTTCTATTTTTTCTTCGGTTTTTCGCCCTGAGTCTTTCTCCCCGCTGGGTTTCCCCCAGTTCGGTGGTTTTGTTGGGGTTTCATTTGTTGGTTTTGGAATCCGATTGTCAGAAGCTGGCTAATGATCAAGGGATCGTCGTGTTGGTTTGTGAGGTTCTGGAGTTATAAGCTTGCGAATCTAGGCCTCCTGATCATTATTGTCTCTATTTGGGATATTTAACCCTCTTTGGTTGTATATTTATCTCGTATCTGTTAACAGAATATTGAGAAATATTATGTTACCATGTTTTGTAGGGTTTATTATTGTAACGCCCCGATATTTTAAATGAATATCGGCAGCATTAGTTATTATTTCCAAAAAAGATTTATTTAGCCAACCAAATGTACACGGATGTTCCAAGATAGGAATTTCTATTTTTCAACCCAAATTGAAAATACTAAGCTTTTATTCAAAGGTAAATATTTGTCTGACAAGCGTTGAGCAGACTTTTCTGGAAAGATACTGACTCGATAAAAAAAAAATACTTATTTAACCTAAACAAAAATCTGTCATTTTATTGAAATACTTCAGAGCGACTCTAGTTGTGTTGCAGATCCCAAGCATACTCGGTCTTCGCCCCTAGTATTCTTCCTGTGTCAAACTACTCCACCATTGAATCCTGCACCCTTTGGCAAATTGATTGCCGAAGCAACCGATTACCAGGATACAAACGTATCCGTGAGTGATAATTCACTCAGTAGAACAATCCTAACCATATCAACCCCTTACTTTACATCCAAGCAGTTTTATCACAATTCATATAAAAATAATAGGACAACAAGCATTCAATAAGTAAATCCATTAGCAAGCCTTTCAATTATTATTATTATTATTTTGAATCTCACATTTCAGAATCATAACTGCACCATAGTATCCATCGCTAGCTTTTTGAACTCAAAATTTTGTTGAACATATTTTAAACGGCCTCGCTACCTTCAATATCATGAGGAGGCTACTCTCACAATTCTAAGTCCATCAGGATGCCCTCAAGGTCCTGCTAGGCTGCCCTCAATACCTGAGGTCTTATCAGGCTACCCCTGAGGTCTTGCTTGGCCACTCTCACAATTCTAGGTCCATCAGGCTGCCCTCAAAGTCCTGTTAGGCTACCCTTAATACCTGAGGTCCTGTTAGGCTACCCCAGAGGTCCTGCTTGGCAACCCTAGTTACATTGGGTCTTTTAGGCTACTCTCAAGGTCCTGCTAGGCGACCCTCGATTAACAGAAGGTCCTATCAGGCCACCCCTGAGGTCCTGCTAAGCTCACAATCTTTCATCTGTTTTCCTTTTCCATTAACCATAACATTAACTGCATAATTCCTCTCAGTTCACAACTCATCCAATGTCCGTAATGTACTCTCTACGTCCCCGGTTCAATCGACAAAGCAACCGTTTTGAATAACGAGTAAACACATAATATCAGCACACAGGATAAATGATCGAATCACCGTAAACCTGTACGATCGTAGCATAAAGCTCATAAATTTCACAGTTCATGATCATAACATAATTGCCAGGATATCAGTGTAACATTTGATATGTACGAATTACGATAAAATAACATGTAAAGTAATCATGTTTAAACAATTGGGAAAATTACCGGCAGGCTGTGTTGACAGGACTTAATCACCACCTCATGGACTCCACTCTCCAAATTACAACCCTGATGACACAAGGAAAAGTATTCACCAAGACATGGTGTGAGAAGTTGAATTGACAATTATATCTTCCCATATATATCAACAAAAAACCCTAACACCCATTTGCCTCCCAAATCCCCGATGTTTCCTGGGAGAACCTCCTCTCACCAATTCTCCCATATCTCTCTCTCTCCCTCTCACCGATTCTCTCTCTCTCTCTCTCTCTCTCGAACGGTTCTTGTTAGCGATTTGGAGTCAGATGGACCGGTGGTAGACAGTTTGGAGAAGCAATAGAGGGAACAAAGAGCTACGGAGTTGGATGTATTGGGTTGAGATTAAGGTTGGTTCTCGAGCATTCCCTTCAGAAGCAATGAATAGAACTAGTTTTTTACATGGAATCGGCATAGCATCTTGTTTTCTTTGTTTTTTTAAACTTGTTCAATGTTTTTCCAGATGACCATTTGAAGAACTTTTCCCAACTTTTTATCTTCTTTCTATGCTCCTCTCTCTCTCTCTGAAAAGGCAAACCCAGCAACAAGTGGGGGTAATAAACTCGACCGTCGACGGCGGGACGAACAATTTCTTCGGTACTTTTGTGCGTGCCGATTGTCCTCCTTACGGGCGAGATTTCGACACTCTTCTGCCTACTGGACGGTTTTGTAACCGGAGAATCCCCGTTGATTATTTTGGTAAATATCATCTGCTTTCTCGATTTTCTTGTTTGGTTTACGAGAAAATGGAAGAAAATGAAGCAAAAATTGCATATTGGGTCTTGTTTTTTTTTTTTTTTTTGGGTACAGTGATACTTGTTTTTTGTGTTTAATTTTTGTGCATCACATCACAGGTTTTGTTTTTCTGGAGTAGTATAGATTTGAATGCTTTGTTCTGTAGCTGAAGGTTGAATCTTATTCGCTAGGAAAATTTTCCAGTAATTTCATATTAAAACAAGTCTTGAATAATTTCAGATTAAAACAAAGTCGCTTTAGCATGGCGATATTGTAGTAGCAATTGGGATTTAGACATAAGCAGATGACCATCACGCAAAGGTAGCATTGTTTGATTGAAAATTTGAAGCATTTTGAAAGTAAATGGAATGATAATTGGTTGGCCTCACTGGAATGGCCAAGGAATAAGATGGACTAGCTAGCTTTAAATAGAACCATTTCCGGTTCTTGTCTATTTTGGTGTTAATTCCACATATTTATTATATGTGTGGTGAAACTCTAAACGTCCCTAATTAGAATTTTTCATCAAGAATTTTCTTTACCATGTTGTCATTGTGGAGAACAATATGAGGGGTTCGTTTGCATTTTACTAACGAGTCAACTAGAACAACATTCATAAGGTAGGTAGACTAGGTTATGAATAATTCTAGACTTTTGTTCTGTTCCGTACAACAATCATATGAAGCTTTCATTACCTGTATATGATCTTGATAGACCTGGTGGGAACCTTATGCAGGGCCTTGAAACTTTGAATTGAACTTTAATATGTGGCATGAGAAGAGTACTCTTCTGAATGCTGCCATCATGACCGATTTGCATTTGAGATCCAATTTGGAGCTTAACTTGAATGTTAATGTCTTCGTTGAGGTATGTGATGCGCTATTTTGAAGCTCATTTTTTTAACTTCTTGTTATATTCCTTTAATTATTCTTTCACAAATGATTGGCTGGCTCTTACTTGTTAGAAGCATTAACCAATCAAAAAAAATACTAGTGACACTACCAGAAAAATGCCTTTTGCCAGCATTTACTTCTCAGCATTTGTGGAAAACCCCGGTAATAGTATGCGCGGCAGTTGGAAGAGAAACGGTCAAGCTGGGTTTTCAACCCTTCAACAAAAAACGTCGTTTGGCGCCCCAAACTTTTCCCCCCGCTACCGCCAAACTTTTCGCTGAACTCCCAAAAATTTTAGTGTTCAGGAGTCGAAGTGCATTTTCAATTCTGGTAAGCTGGTTTTTATTTAGCTTCCACAGGAAAGTTGAATGAGAAGTTTTGGGGATTTTTTTCATTAACAAAAGTTGTTATGACATTGGTGCAAATAAGAAATCCCTGGAGAATCTACTTCAAATGGAAGTAGTAGACAAATGGTAACCAGGAATTCAACTAGTAAAAGCACTGGTTCCAGACAAACAATAACTGGGAATTCAACTAGTTAAGCACTGGTTCCATCAACTGAAATGTTGAGACAAATATTTCATTTTTGGGATTAACTTGCTAAAAATATAAAGTAAAGTTTCCCCCTGCCATTATTGCATTCCCCTTTCGTATCCCAGTCTGAGTGGGGGAGTTGTAGATTTGCTCTCTAATAGAAGGCATAATCCTCAAGAATTTATGTCTAATAGACAGCATAACCCACCCACCCTCACCCTGTTCTTTTTTGTTCTCGTATTTGTAGTGGGCTGAAATATCCGAAGTCCAAAGGGTTCAAAAGGATCAACCCATCCGGACCATCGTTCTGTTGTCTCAGTTCGTCTACGTTCAAAAAGTATTATTGTCCGAACAAACGTGTGTTTCAGGGTTGTTTGTCCGAAGAACACAAGCCCTATTGGAAGAATTGTGACCCGTTTATTCGGATCATCCTCCTCTTCACAACTACTGTTGCTCGGACAAACGATTCGGTTCGGTTGGACGTGTATTGTTCGGATAACCGCCTCTGTGGGAACATTCTAGAAGCTTTCCACTTATGGCCGAATCTAGAAGTCTCCGATGATACGCAAGATGTCTTCTCTGATATACGAAGTGACATCTCTGGCCGATAGCGACAGATCTGACATTAGTCACTGTGACACGGCAAGATCTTCTGAAGGCGGCCCTCATTAATGTCCCTGACATGTGACGTCAGCCGAGCGTAGAAGAGCGCGTGTAGCCTACGCTCGGCTAACTCACCGCTTCCATCCTTCGCCTATAAATAGAAGAGTGCTTCACCTAAGACAAGGATCTGTTCTGAGTAATCACACACGAAAAACTACTCTCTCTCTACATATATTTTCTTACCAAACTTCTTCCTCCGCATACTAACTTAATCGTCGGAGCTTCTTCCCGGAGGAACACCCCCCTCCGGTTTGCAGGTACAAGGCGTTACACGTCATCGCTCCACGATTCAACAGCAAGCAAGAAGGGTTCAAGGTTAAAACAGCCCCCCACAATTGGCGACTCTGCTGGGGAAAGAAACACATTTTTGTTCTTCCTAGCAAACTGTGGGCCTGTTCTTAACTCCAGTCTCTTCTCCACCCAAAGATGACCCAACGCCTACCACCACCTGGTCCGGAAAACTTCACCCTCGGTTTGGCTGGGTTCGGCTCCATAAATAACGATCCCGGCCAAACTGCTAGGACCGTGGTGCCAGTTGCTCGTCAACTTTCATTCCCACAAACCGAGCTTGACATTGTTCTGGCGGAACAAAAACGCCAAGCAGCAGTCATAGCACTCCTACAGCAACGTCTAGAAGAGCGGGATGGAGGCACAATCGTCACACCAACACCTGGCCATATTGCCGAACCAAGTCGGCCGAAGAAAACGCACAAGCGGAGCAGAAAATCACGAAAAGCATTAACTTCCGAGCTAGCCGTATCCGAACGAAGAACCGTCTTTGATAGGTTGGAACACCCGTCCCGAATTCAGCCGAACTCATCTCGGCACCGTGTGGCGAGCATCATTCGGACCGAGAGTTCACGTTCTTCGGCAACAAATTCCACAGCACATTCTCACCGAACAAACGTCTCGAGAAGAACACAGCGCGTTTCCAGACGGTATCAGGAGCGCGCAGACGGCAAGAGGCCAATGGATTTAAACGTCCTCCCAGAGCGTCAACCAGCTGGTCACAACGAGCGAACCGAACGGTCTAGATCCACGACCGAGCTTCAACACAACAAACAACAATCAGCGGGAGCGCGTGGCCTTCGCCGGACGATGAGCAGGGGAGAACGCTCGGATCATGGAAATACAATTATTTTATATGATCAATTTACTGGGGCACCTATCGTGTATCAACCAGTGGGAGAATTGGATCCGCGGTTAGCTCGGCAGGGTGATTCAAGAGGAGAACGGCCGGAGCGGTCAGAAGGAGGCAGACCTCACCACAATGAGGCGAACGACCAGCCAAGACGCCGTCACCGAGAGCCAAGGGAAAACCCTGAAGTGCCCGCTCCGTAGTCAATAATCCTACAGGCTCCGGTGACAATGGACAACTCAAAGCTCGGAAAAGCTAAAGCATCCCCGTTCGTTGACGCCATTCAGCAAGAACGACCGCCGGAGCGCTTTACCATGCCGAAGCTCAAACGTTATGAAGCCAAAGAAGATGCTGTGGCGTTCGTTTGTCGGTTTCGGCAGACTATGAGCCTCCATAACTTCTCTGACGCACTCATGTGTAAGATCTTTCCCCTTACACTAAGTGAACCAATAATGTTGTGGTATAACCAGCTCAAACCAAAATCCATCAAAAGCTTCAACGAATTGGAGTTGGAGTTCACAAAGCGGTTCGTAACGAGCAACATTCAACCCAAGACGCTTTCGATGTTGGTAAACATGAGAAGAGCAGCCGGGGAAACGCTTCGGGCGTACACCGAACGTTACTGGGAAGTGTACAACCTCATCCCCGACTGTGACCAAGGCGTGGCTGCCGAGTCATTCATGAATGGGTTGGATCCAACTTCGGCAATGTTCAGAGATTTATCTAGAAACCCGCCGAAGACAATGGGGGACCTGATGGTTATTATCGAAAAGGATTGTGTACACGAAGAAGCAGTGGCCGAGCGTAACGCTCCGAAGACTGCCGAGACAAAGACCCAGGCTTCAGCGAAAAAACAGGTGGCCAACGTTCGGCACGGGCAAAACGGACAAGGCAGCGGAGGAACCGGGTCAGGAAAACCGAGCAACAAGTGTAAACCGCCCCAAACCCCGTACCAACAGCCGTGGCAACAGGAGAAGAGGGAACCCAGGCCGGATGAGTATGTGGCCGAGCGAACAGCTTTCACGGAACCAATTTACAAGTTATTGCATACCATCGGCAAGATGCCATTCTTCGTCTGGCCTACAGGATTCCTCGGAACGGCGGGCACCGGGGCTGGATTGTGTTCGTTTCACAAAGAACGAGGGCATTACACCACCCAATGCCAACCGTACAAAAGATACCTGGAAGAGCTTGCAGCAGCTGGGCATCTCAACCAATGGATTGACCTTCGGCGCAATCCACTCCCTCCTCCTCCTCCTCTTCCAGCGGGCAACATCGTTGGGGTAATACAAGGACTCGTCACCGAAGGAAAGGCTGCAGAACTGCGTTCGAAAATCGACAAAGCCGAGGTTGCTTTATCAGTATGCAACGTGGGCGCCTCACCCAAGAGAAAATGGATGGATCCGAGCCTGGATGGAACAATCACCTTCACGGCCGAAGATTTGCGAGGATTACAGACACCACATGCCGATGCCCTTGTCGTGACCATAATCGTTGACAAATCTACAGTTCAACGAGTATTGATTGACCAAGGAAGTTCGGCGGAGGTTATGTTCTACTCCACGTTCAAAAGCCTTGGGCTATCTCTTGATCGGCTTCGGACGGCAACCACCCCGCTCGTTAGCTTCACCGGAGCTCCCGTATGGCCCCTTGGGCTGACAACCCTACCCGTGCGAGCCGGCTCCCGAGTGATTGATGTTGACTTTGTAGTGGTTAATTCACCTAGCCCTTACAACATCATCCTCGGTCGAACCTGGCTACATGGGATGAAGGCAGTCGCTTCAACCCTTCACCAGGTTCTGAAGTTCACAGGCTGGAATGGAAGGCAGGAGAGCCTTCGTGGAGATCAAGTCCAATCCAAGAAGTGCTACATTAGCACCGTGACGAACAAACAGTGCTTGCAAGAAGTACAGTGCATCGACACAGCGGATGTACTCGTCCTTGAAGATGTGGGTCTACCAGCCGAGCAACGTTCGGCCGAGGAACTGATTCGAATGCCAATAACTTCGGATGGAAGCCGGTACTTTCTCCTCGGCAGCTCGATGGTCGAATCCGAGCGTATGGAGATGTTCAATTTCCTTAAAGAGAACATCGAAGTATTTGCTTGGACTCCCAACGAGATGCCAGGCGTGGATCCAGCCTTTGTAGCTCATCACCAAATGTTGATCCGAACAGACGCCCTGTTGTACAAAAGGTTCGTCGTTCGGCAACTCTACATGTGGATGCAGTGATGGCCGAAGTAGACCAGTTATTAAACGCTGGGGCTATAAGAGAGATCCTATATCCAACCTGGCTAGCAAACCCGGTCGTTGTACCGAAGAAAAATGGCAAGCTCCGAGTCTGCGTTGATTACACCAATCTCAACGATTCTTGTCCGATGGATTGTTTTCCCCTTCCTCGGATTGAGCAGATGGTGGATGCAACGGCAGGGCACGAGCGACTAAGCTTCATGGATGCTTACCGAGGGTATCATCAAATTGCTTTAGCAGTTGAAGATCAAGAGAAAACGGCGTTCATCTCTCCTCGGGGGATTTTCTGTTACAATGTTGTTCCCTTCGAACTGAAGAACACCGGAGCAACGTTTCAACGAGCAATAACCAAAATGTTTCTCCTGAAGCTCGACAAGACGTTGGAAGCTTACATCGACGATTTGGTATGTAAAAGTAAATTCGGTCGCGATCACCTTCGGGATCTTGGCGAGATCTTTGCCATACTCAAGGAATATAAGCTTCGTCTGAACGCTGAGAAGTGTGCGTTTGGAGTTGGTTCGGGTAAGTTCCTCGGATATATGGTCAGTCACCGAGGAATTGAAGCCGATCCGACTCAACTGACCGCCGTTCGGAATCTCCGAGCTCCAACAACCATTAAGGAAGTGCAACGGCTAACCGGAATGGTAGCGGCACTGAGTCGCTTTATTCGGCGATCCGGAGATCTTTGCAGACCCTTTTTCCAAGCAATAAAGACCAGTCGGCGCAGGTTTGTGTGGACTGAGGAATGTGATGTGGCTTTGCAATCATTGAAAACATATCTTGCGCAAGCTCCACTCCTCGTCACACCCTTGCCCGAAGAGGATCTTTACTTGTATTTGGCCGTCTCGGATCACGCTACCAGCTCTGTTCTTGTTCGGAAACGGATCACTTGCCCATCTTCTTATCCAGCAAATCGATGACGGATTCTCAAACGAGGTATCTGCCTATGGAGAAGTTGGCCTTAGCGCTCGTGTCAGCCAAAACGAGCCTATTGCCATACTTTCAATGCCATAGGATTGTGGTCCTCACCGAGTTCCCTCTCAAGGCTGTGCTTCGGAAGACTGACTCTTCTAGTCGCATCCTCAAGTTTTCACAGGACCTGGCCAACTACGACATTCAATTCGAGCCAAGGACCGCCATCAAGGGACAGGCATTGGCAGACTTCTTTGCCGAGCTAACGCCTGGTTTGCGCGACGAAGAAAACGAGCTGACAATGGCGGCCGAGGTAGCGAAACGCTCCGAGGCCGAGGAGCTCGTTGAGTGGAATTCCCCTCCCCCTGAATCTCGCCGTGCTCGGTTCACTTTAGGAACAAAGAAACCGAAACGCGAGTGGAAGCTCTTTTCGAGTGATGCTTGGAGAATGACGGTGGACGGAGCCTCCAACATTCATGGAGCTGGGGCAGGCATTGTCATCATCTCTCCGGCTGGCACCGTTCATGAAAGTGCAGTATCACTCGGCTACCCAGCGACGAACAACGAGGCCGAATACGAAGCTCTCATTGCGGGGCTACGACTCGCTCTTCGGTTGGGGGCGATTCAGTTCACGTCTTTTGTGACTCACGATTGATCGTAGGGCATCTCAACAATGACTACCAAGCCAAAGACGAGCGTATGAATGCCTACGTCAGCTACGTCCTCACCCTCCTTAAACAATTTGGTCGAGTGGAAATAGAATGGATTGCTCGGGAACACAATGCTCATGCTGACGCCCTCGCGGGTCTTGCTTCAGCATACAAGACCTCAGGTGGTCGCACCATTGTATTTGACGAAGTGGAATCGCCGAGCTTCGAATCAGCCCTGTGCATGGTCAACACTATCACCCTTGGTCCTAGTCAGATGGACCCCATCATTGCCTTCCTCAAGGATCAGGTTTTGCCAGCGGATAAACGGGAAGCGCACAAGATCCGGTGCCGAGCAGCCAACTATTTTTTAGATTCGAGCAATAATTTATATCGCCGAACATTCACCGGACCGGATTTGAAAGTAGTGCATGAGGATCAGGTGGAAAGCATCTTGGAGGAGCTACACTCGGGTAGTTGTGGGGCTCACTCGGGTGGCCGAACAATGGCCCAACGTGCTTTAACGCAAGGGTACTGGTGGGTGAAAATGGTCAAGCAGTCCGAAGAATATGTAAAGCGTTGTGTTCGGTGCCAGTTGCAAGCTTCACTCATCCACCAACCTGCTTTTCCCCTCAAGATGATTACGAGCCCATGGCCATTTGCTGTTTGGGCCTTTGACATCGTTGGTAAACTTCCGAAGGCCACTGGCGGATTTGAGTACTTGCTCACGGCTACTGATCTATTCACTAAATGGGTGGAAGCTGCCCCATTGGTCAAGACGACCGCGGGGGACGTAGAACGTTTCATTTGGAAGCACATCATTTCCAGGTTCGGCGTGCCTTATGCAATTATTTCAGACAACGGTTCCCAATTTGTTGCCGCCGCAATCAAACACTTCTACACCGAGAAACATATCAAGATTCACAATTCCTCGGTCGCTTACCCACAAGGCAACGGCCAAGCCGAAGCGTCCAACAAATCTATCACTCGGGGGATAAAGCGACGCTTGACCAGAAAGCTCGGAAAATGGGTTGAGGAGCTTCCACAAGTTCTATGGAGCTATCGTACAACTCCTCGGCGGTCCACCGGCCGAACCCCATTCTCGATGGCTTACGGAATGGAGGCTGTTCTTCCCTTAGCAGCATTGGTGCCCACGGCTCGGTCCGAAAATTTCAATCCAGTGGAAAATAACGCTTTGGTGGGCGCGGAGCTGGACTTCGCCGAAGAACTTTGGGACACTGCCAACCTGCATCATGAAGCTTACCAGCGAGAGGTTGCTCGGGGCTACAATAAAAATGTCCGAGCAAGACCATTTCAAGTTGGCGATCTGGTTCTTCGGATGGTCGTCGAGGCCAGCAAACTGACCAAGTTCAAGGATCCCTATGAAGGCCCTTACAGGGTAGTCCAAAAGATTGGTCATGGCGTCTACAAGCTAGCTGAGATGGATGGAACACCAATTGCTAACCCTTGGAACGCTCAAAAACTTCGAAAGTTCCATGGGTAGAATTGGAGTTCTCCAGTTCTCGCTTTTGCTCTTTGTTTCTTATTTTTGTGTTATTCGGTTTGTAAGCCCTCATGCGTTTTGGTAATCGGATGGTACTTTTTCAATCGTTTTCTTACTCGGTACGTTTGGTTTCATGGGTATTTCACCTAGCCCTGATTCTACTCGGTCTTTTGGCACTTCCACCCTTTTCCCTTACGTTCGGCGTATTGGATCCGCCTTCGGGCTTCAGTATAAACGTCAATAACTCATTCGGTTGGTGTGGCGAAATTCTCGTAGCCTGATTCCTCGTTCCCATGTGCTGGGGCTCGGTATTCTCTCTTTGTGTTTACCCACTCTCTCTGCCTTAGTGCCGCCTTGTATTTTACTCACGCCATTCACTAAGGCAGGGGGCTATCTACGTGTGTAAATGTGTGAATTTTTACATGTGTAAATTCAAAGTACAAAACCCAACGTATAATACATAGTCCGAGCGTATGTTATCCAAACATTGAAACTACAATTCAATCCGAGCTAAAACACTTTGACAGTTCAATCAGATAGCTTTCTGGGCAAATTGCTGACTACTTATGTTCATACACGTTTGTTCGGTGGAAAATATTCTGGGCTTTTAACAATGTTCGTATTCAAGTGAAGCCGCCTTGATTCTGTACAAAACGACGAAACATAAAGTAACTGCAATAGATGTTGGCTATCCGAATAAAAAGACTTGGGAAATTTCTTAAACAAACTTTGCAAAACAAATCAAACGAGTACTGAGGCATGGCTATGGTAGATCGTTCTTTGCCATCCTCACCTGTATTAGTTACAAACTACGGTTCGACAAAAGCCTATTGTTCGGCGTCGACCGTTCCAAAATATTGTTCTTAACAAAACATAAAGGAAATCAAAGTCTCATGCTTCGGGAGTAATGGTATCCGAAGGAGTGGGGATGTTGAACTCGGGGATTGAAGCCTCAATGTTCTCAGCAGCAGTCTCTTTGCTCACAGGCTGCTCGTCCTCGTCAGCAGGTAGGGGTGGTGCTTCGATCATGCCCCTCCTGATGTCGTCCGAATCGAGGCCAGCTTCATCAAAACCTTTGTGCACGCCGAGTGTGAAGCTCTTCACGTGCTGCTCCTCTTTTATCTCGTTCATGATCGCAAGCACTTCCTCGGCAGCGTTCTCCTCGGCCAGCTTGTATCCTCGGTCAAACTCCTCCTGGAGTAGCTTCTTCATCTCCTCCTCCATCTGCTTCTTGGCTTCGGCGAAGCCCTCATCCTTTCCCTCGGCCCTAGTGCGCTCGGCAGCATCCTGCAGACCCTTTATCAAATCATTTTGATTAGCAATTTGCAGCTCCTGCGACTGGCGCACGGCCTCGGACTGATCAAAGCTCTTTTTCAGAGCTTCAGCCGCGTTTTGGTAATGCACGGCCTTTTGCTTCAGCAGCCTCATTTGCTTTTCGTTGTCAAGCAAATGGAATTGAGCAGACATAATGGACTGCGTGGCCTGCAAAAACCAAACAAACATTCATGTAGCAAAGAACGTAAGAGTAACACAAAGGAATTTAAAGCCGAAGAAAAGTACTTACCCTGCCTGCATGATAGAAATAATCAGCGAGAGCAGTTTTCAACGTTGGTGCACCGGGATGTCCTTCGGCAGTGCAAGGCCAGCATGGAGGGCAAAGGCAATAGAGGAGTCCTCTTGGAGACTGTCGGTCTCAAGGACCTGCTTCTTCGATTGGGTAATGAAGCTCGGGGCCCAGGCAGGACCGACCTCCCGAGCACCCCTCTCACCTTCTTCGGCCCCTTCACCACCCTCAGCGCCGTCCTTCGGCAAGCCCTTAGCCGCCGACGGGTCCCTCCGAGCAGTGACCTTGAATTTCTTGGCCGGAGCTTCCTGTGAAGATGTTGGGGCTGTAGGCGGACGTTTCTGGGAGAGAGAGGGTGGGATATCTTTCGGTGGGGATTTGGGGCTCGGCGCCGAGCTGGACCCACCAGCAGCTGCGGCAGCCTTCCTCTTCTCTGCCTCTTCCCTCTTCTTCTTCTCCTGCTTTTCCTGCAGAACCGCTCTTACTCCACGAGCACCAGCCATCTCTCCTTGTTCTCCTAAAGCTTCTTCGAGTCACCTTCTGGCTCTTCGGATGCTGGCTGGCGAATAGTTCCTCTCAGCGGCTTCTCGACGCTCGGAAGAAGTTCCTCGGGAAGATCCTCGGTGTCAGATTCAAGCAAGCCCCCTCGGATTCGGCCGCCGTATGTTGGATCGTAACCCAGGAATGTGGGGGCGTCTCTTTCGGATCTTGGGATCGTAAGGAGTGAAGCTGCAAGCCCACAACCCTGTGCTGCTCGGAGGAGTTGTTTATTGAGTCTTGGAACGTCTGCCGAACAAAAGAAGATCATCGTCAGTAAAAAGAAGTTACTTACAGAAATAGATCTACCGAGCAATAAACCTTAAAACAAAAAAAAAAAAAACGCACAAGAATACTTACTCGGTTCTCCTCTTTGTGTACGAATGCCGTGCACGCCATACTCACCGGCTGGAAATTCAAAGTTGCCCCGGACTACGACATAGTCCGAAGCCCACTTCTCGGAGTCATACATTCCCTCCGGTATAATTTTTACCATGTTCCTTCGGGAACACAAGAAATATCGAGAATATCTAACGTTCCTGGACATCAGATAATTCTCAAAAATGTGATGGGCTTCGAGGGGGAACATTTTTACCCCGGCCAATTTGATGATGGAGTGTATGATGCGGTAGGAGTTCACGCTCAGTTGGCAGGGGGCAAGGTCAAACCGAAATAGGATTTCCCGAGTAATCCTGTGGATGGGAAACCTAAGTCCACCCTCGGCAATGGCCATCAGGGGAACAGTAATAAGATCGTCGCCGAACAAGACGCGGTTGCCTTCGAGGGGCATTATCTCGACGTTGTCCGGAACGTCGTAGGTCTCTCGGAACAGAGCTATGCCCTCGGCATCTTTGAAGCAGTCCCAGTACGGACAGGGGTCCTTCCATCTTCGTTTGGGAATCTCGTCAGGGTCTAACTGGACGATTTTCCTTTTCATCTTCGGTGGCTGCGTGGAAGATTCACCGAAGGCCCCTGTCTCGTCTATCCCCTCTACCTGGCCCGAGGATTCTGCAACTGCGTCCTCGTGAGTGGAGCGACGCTCGGATTCAGCTTCCATACCCTCCTCTCCCTCGTTGCGTAAATCCTCGGCTTCTTTCTCCGTGGACTCCTCAATGTCAATCACAGGAGGTGGACTCACCGTTCGGACGGTAGGTGGGCTCATTGTTCGGAGAGGAGTCACCTGAACGGGGAAATCAACCCCAGGGACCCCCTGTGGCGCTTGCTCCCCTTCCCGAACGCGATAGCCACGGGCGGAAGATCTGATGATCTCAGCCATCATGGGGTCGATTGTCCTTCGGCCGAAGGCTCCAGGCGGCGAATCCATACCTAAAGACAAGTGCATGGGAGAAGACCGTTAGCAAAGAGCGAGGTCTGGATCCTAAGGTGCCTACGTTCGGTGATTCTAGGCTACCGAACGATTCTTCGGATCGTATACGGCTTAACTATCCCGAGCGACGATTTGTCGTTGGGAATTCTTATGGGTCTAAGTGGTTGAACCTTTGTTCGGAGTTGTCACTCGGCTACTGTCCCTATAGCTTATTCCGAAGGAAAGCGTGGGTTGAATTCCTTATTTGTTGTTCGGAAGAACAAGGGTTGAAGATGCACGTGCGTTCGGAAGAACACAAGAACATCTTCAACCATTTCTGGAATTCCAGAAAACGTTACAGGCGAGATAGAAGAGAAAAAGCCCGTTCTAAGCCAAAACATGTTCAAAAACAATCAAAATACATAGAAAAAGATGGAGAAACAAGAAATACTTGAAAAATGAAGTGAAATCTGTGATCAAACACTCGAAATCTTCGATTTTTATTGGGTTTTTGGCTGGAGACTCGTTCTGGCAGATGAACGATCAAGAACGGAGGAAGAGAAAGTGATTTTCTCTCTCCGTCCGTTGCCTTTTATACCTAGGGCAGAACCCAGACCGGCGCCGAACCTTACCCGTTCGATTTTTGGCGGGAGATTGGTGTACCGTTGGATGTTCGACGCGTGGAATCCTGATGCACGCGCCGAACCAGCGCTCAATGGTCTTGCGACGCGTGGCAGACTTGAAGTTGGCGGATGCAGGAGCATTAAATGCTAACTCAGAACTTGTCACTTCTGAGCTTCGGAAATTATTGGCGTTCGGACTACTGCCTCTGGTGTTCTTTCGTTCGGATATCGTGTCGTTCGGCCACTATGATTCAACTCCTCCATCTATGCCGAGCATGCGAAGCAGGAGTTGAGGGGCTATTGTAGTGGGCCGAAATATCCGAAGTCCAAAGGGTTCAAAAGGATCAACCCATCTGGACCATCGTTCAGTTGTCTCAGTTCGTCTACGTTCAAAAAGTATTATTGTCCGAACAAACGTGTGTTTCAGGGTTGTTTGTCCGAAGAACACAAGCCCTATTGGAAGAATTGTGACCCGTTTATTCGGATCATCCTCCTCTTCACAACTACTGTTGCTCGGACAAACGATTCGGTTCGGTTGGACGTGTATTGTTCGGATAACCGCCTCTGTGGGAACATTCTAGAAGCTTTCCACTTATGGCCGAATCTAGAAGTCTCCGATGATACGCAAGATGTCTTCTCTGATATACGAAGTGACATCTCTGGCCAATAGCGACAGTCCCATTAGTCAACGTGACACGGCAAGATCTTCTGAAGGCGGCCCTCATTAATGTCCCTGACATGTGACGTCAGCCGAGCGTAGAAGAGCGCGTGTAGCCTACGCTCGGCTAACTCACCGCTTCCATCCCTCGCCTATAAATAGAGGAGTGCTTCACCTAAGACAAAGATCTGTTCTGAGTAATCACACACGAAAAACTACTCTCTCTCTACATATATTTTCTTACCAAACTTCTTCCTCCGCATACTAACTTGATCGTCAGAGCTTCTTCCCGGAGGAACACCCCCCTCCGGTTTGCAGGTACAAGGCGTTACACGTCATCGCTCCACGATTCAACAGCAAGCAAGAAAGGTTCAAGAGGTTCAAGGTTAAAACAGCCCCCCACACTTTCCATATTCTGAATTAGCCTTGATAGATGCTTGAAGTCACCACCCGCAGGATTTCTTGTTATTGCATTTGTAGGACAATAGATTGGGTGAAGATTAATCTGCCTTCATGATGTAGTTCCTTCTCAAGCAGAATTTTTTCACAGCATATTGCAACTCATCCTTTGAAGAGAATAACTGTGGGAAAAAAACTTAACAAATGAATGTGCGCGGCTTTTACAATTTGATTATGACTCAAACAGAACGAGTTGTGAAAAAATCATTTGTCCCTCAAAAAATTCTAATCTTTCGTCCCATCCCAGATGACTTTGGGTCGGCATTGGTAGACTGAGATCGATAATGTTTGACCATGTGTCTTGCGTGTACATAGGGCGTGGTGGCTTGTGTGCCAGAACTGCGTTTCCTTGTCCATCGATGTAGTTGTCCTCGAAGCCGTCAACCTCCAAGTCCGCATCAACATCCTCCAACGAACTCTCTGATGCATTGTCTGTTTTCTTGTCCGAACCCTCATGCTCTTCTTGTATGGGTTCAACATGTAGTTGTGAAGCACTTCTACGAATAGTTGTATCGTGGAACGAAAATTGTGCAGAACTTTGGCCCCGAAAGGATGTTGTGTCGTAATTGTATCGATATTGAGAACACTGGGCTGAAAAATCTTCTGCACAGTAATTTTAACCATTAGCACCCATTTGGTGCAGTATATATAGATGGGTATATTAATAAAAAATGTAAACCTTACCAAATGTTGTGTCGTTATCGTCATGTTGCGGTTGAGAACTTTCTCCGAAGAAATGTTCTTGTAAGATACCGGGGTATGCTAAAACGTTCATAGATTCAATGAACAAAATGTGAATGTAATCGGGAATTTCGCTATGAACATCAACTATTAAATCTACGCCAGTATTGTCTAGGATATTTAGTGCAACGTGGTGATATGTGGGGTTTAGAAACCTAATACTCAGAAAGTGATATGTTATTTTCATGAATGTGTATGGCAATCCAGCAATCTCTTGCAGTTCTGAAAGTGTTATACCACGCTCCATTGATAAATGAAGGGTCATACCGCCACTGTACCATGGACTGCCATCTGGATGTTAGACAATTTATCCACCAACATATACTATTACAGGGATAGCCATACAGATAATCGTTGGGTTGGGTGATCAGCCCGGGTATGTTTATACGGACCACGTAGCTTGTTTTGTAAAGACGCTATAAGTTAGTAATAGCGCCTTTTGTAAATGCGCTGTATGTGGAATACGTTCAAGGTCGCCCAATTACTTCGATGACTAACCTTTTGCAGGAGAATATTTTGTTACCATGAGTATAGCGCGTTTTGCAAATGCGCTATAAGTTGGTATAGCGCCTTTTGTTAAGGAGCTGTATGTGTCCTATAAATGGCCAGACAGAAGTATTGCCCAAACGATTATCTCCAAACTTTTCAAAAATAGTTTCCACATAATATCTTGTATCATATATTATTAGTTGTATAAGATGATTTGTTCCTAACAACCAAACCGCAATCTTAGTTTTTGAGTGGTTATGGAGTTGGTTTATAGAGATGAAATTTAGGCTCCACACAGGATTTTGCCAAGGATAAAGACAATTTTGTATGCAGGAATTGGTTTATAGATACGAAACCATCCCTATTACTCCATAATTCCACCTGCATTACCCCTACCCTCCAACAGTGATGAAATTTCGAGTGGAAAACTAATTGACATGTAAAAGGGACAGGGGGCTTGTTCTCTTGTCCTTATATTTGTCTTGTGACTGCGTTGTGAAGGTCTTGTGAAGATATTGTGAAGTGTGGCTATTTCGGATTAGGTTGCCGAAAGATGTCCACTTCCATATGATCCTCCTGCACCTCCTCCTTTATCCAGTTGCAAAAGATGTCCACTTCCTTATTGTATGGAAAAAACCTAAGAATTGAAAAACAATAACAAATAAAATGAAATGAAACAATCCTTCGCCTATCCAAAATGCGTGATCAAGTTGTTTAATACGTTTTCATTATGCACGGTATTTTATTCGTCCCAGGCTTACCAAGGTTTTTCTAGTGGAAAACAGTGATTAATATTATAGTGACTTTCGAAAAGGCGCGATTATGTTTTCTATATATATATAGCTGGCCAAAATCCAAAAGGATACGCCTGGTCATAAAGTATTGATATTAGCGACGAAATGTATGTTTAGAATGATATGTTAGAGAAATGTATATTTAGAATTGGTTTATAGGGATGAAATGTATGTTTAATTCAGGTGTTCTCATAGGGGTATATAAATATATAACCTTATAAGAATGAAGGTCCTATGCTTGTTAGGAATTGTAACTTTTTCCCTTTAAGTAGTGAAAAGGGCCTTTTTGTATCCCATCGGTCTTGGAGCATTCGTGAAACGTGGCTGATTGGATCAAATATGGAGTGGAGCATTCGTAAAGCGAGGTTCGAGATATGTGAACCCTGGCTTCTTGGATCGAAAATTTCGCGGAGCATTTGTGAAGCATGGATTTTTATTTTTGTAAGATATCCGCTTTCTTATGAAATTAATTGACAACTAAACAATATTAAAAAAAATCATTTTAACCGCGCATTCTCAAAACGTGCTAAAGATGATATAAAGTGTTTCGAAAAGGTGCTATAATTTGTTGTCCAATCCCAACATGATTCCTGGCATTCCAGACCCTGTTAGGCCAGGCTTTTGCTTTTGCAGTCCATAACACTATAGACCCATTGATTATACAAAGCCTTCTAGGTATGCGTGATAGTAAAGTGCATAGCGCCTATTCAGAAGGCGTGATAAACAGGGCATATAAATGTTACCCAACTACATCGATTCCACAACTTGTCTTATTCTTCTTCCACACACTTCTACCATTCGGTTCCTTAAATTTTCAATATGTGTAAAAGGTTTTTCAAAATTTTAAATACTTAACCTACCACACTTGTGGGTTAAATATTTACGGGCTGGTTTATAGAGATGAAATGTAGGTTCCATTCGGCATTTCGAGTTAGATATGTCGCGGCTAGCTGGAACTGGTTTATAGAGACAAAATAATGACCTCTATAAGCTAGTCCCGGATAAGCGAGGCTATTAGCTTGACTGAAAACTTGGCCGATTTGGACACAAACCATATAGAATATGGAGTACTCTCTATATTTGTCAAAATTATGCAACGAGCTTCACCCAAATTGATCGTTCAATATTAGAGCTTGTTGCCATGGACATGGAACCAGAGAGGAAAATGGAGGAGTAATTGTTTTCGCAATGTATGAAAAAAATAAAAAAACAAAAAAAACTATCGCGCATTTTCAAAAAGCACTATAACTTCTAAGGTTTTATCGCGCCTTTCCAAAAGGTGCTAGGATTTTGGTTTGCGTTTTCCGTGGTTGTATATATACGCCCTTCATGACCATACGTACTCTATCATAAAAAATATATATAATAAATCTAAACTTTCCTTTTAGAAGAAGACTAGAAAAGGGAAAGAGTTCCCGTACACGCACACGTGCTCCCCCACCTGTTCGACCTGGTCGACATCCGAACATTCCAAACATCCCAGCCGAAGATCATGACCTGGATCGTTTATGTGCAACAAGTACAATGAGGGTTCTGACAAGCAGCGGGGAAGTTGTTGAACGACCGATAGAGAGATACGATGGATCAATCCAAGTGTCACTACCAATGGCTTGCCACCACAAGTTGATCAACCGAACAATACTCGTTTCTGTTGTTTTTGACTACCAAGTGAGATGGATGGAGAGGACAACCAAGGTCGACCTTCACAAGTTTCCCCATTGGATGTTTGCTTGGCCGACAACAAAGCAAGGACTTGTGACGATTTGCCCGTATACTATATGCGTGGGTACCACGGAGTGACCTCCCAGAATTCATTTCGTAAATGGCCGAGCAGTGGTACTCAAGCGCAACCCAAAGGGGTAAGTCCACGTGAAGATCAACGTCTCCTTCCTAGATTGGACTATAGTCTTGCTACATACAAGCGTGGCAAACAAACATTTGTCTTGCCTTTGTTGCAGTATGATGCAAGTGAAGATACTTATTTCAAATTGGACTGGAATCAATCTTCATTTGAGGATGAAGCAGCTGATTTACTTAACTGGCCTAAATTTTTTGCTGAAAGAAATAATTTGAAGCCAAGTGTCGTAAGTATCTATTGAAGGTGCCTAAGACACACTTAGCGCATATGATGGATGGAAGAAAGCCAAACCACCTCCATAACGACGTTTGCGAAAGGCTAGAGGAGGAGATTAATACAATGCGCAGATGGCTAATTCGTCAAAGCAAATAGTAACTGCAGTGAGGGAAGCTGAAAGGGATGGATTCGACCCCAACGAGTCCATTAGAGCGATTGGAGGGACCCACAGTACGCATCCTACCCAAAAGTTTCTGATTATTCGATGACGAATAGAATATGTTGTATTACGTTTTTTTTTTTTTTTTGCTTAAGTAGAATTTCTTTGTGTATGAAACTTGTTGTATGCGTTCAGATTTTGAAGTGTTCATCAATTCCATTTTCGAGCCTTGTTGTTTTTAAAGTTGCAACCTTCAGCTTTTTCAAGTCATACAGTTTTTGTGATCCCCTCATGTCTCTTGTTTTTTTGTATCCCATCTGTCTATAAATTGTCTTTGAATGTTTACATTCTGTGTACTAATCCTTAGTCGTGACATAGTTGTATCATAATGGCAAACAGAGGTTTAAGTTCCAAGGTCTTGATACTTCCCAAGTTCAAGGATCCATATTGGAAAGAAAAAACGACCAACCCCAAAGATTACTATGTTGATCTTCGATATGAATGAAAATTTAGAGTTGAAGAGCAAGAGGGATTGGTCAATGATTTGCATTATTTGGGAGTCAGAATTTCACATCGTCGAGCTCTAGAGATGCCAACAACAGATAAGCGTGAATATGAATTTGCTGTGTTTTGAATCAAAGAGAAAAATAGAATGTTGATGCGCAGTAGTAGGTATTTCATGCTTCAGTTAGCAGCAGAGATGGTTGAGGCAAAACAGCGCAAACTAACGGAAAATGAACGGAACAATGCTTTAAATAATGAGAAGTATCTATCTGACTATGCCATGTCTGATAAGGACATGTAAATCTCTCACTATGGGTTCTGTGTAAGGTATTTGCAATTATGTATTGGTATGCATTAACTATGTTAAGTGATTTGACCTTTCAATGAGAACCATTTATGTTTTAATTTTTTGTGAAGTATGAATTGAAAAGTAATTGCATTATTTACTACAATAAACGCTCCAACAATTACAATAAGATAGAATATAGATACATAATTAATTGGACTTAAAGTCACAATGGTTGTTCATCTTTCAATGATCTGACATTCATGGTTCTTGGTTTTTGTCTGACATGTCAATGTCAGATTGAACGTCTTCATTCATATTAACCTCCATATAAAAACGAGCTCCACCCATTAATCCCTAATCTATTCGTTCTTTTGCTAAGAATTGAAAGTGATGTCGTTACAAACGCATTTGCATGCAGTTCACTTCTTCACGAAAACAATGCAAGGCTCTTTGCAACAACTGAGGAGTGTGAATTGACATGGCAATTGCTCGGCAACATGGAATTCGAATGTTCAAACTTCGGCAATCAAATGCTAGAACTTCATATTGTTCTAGTCGGCGTTGCTACGCAAGTTGCATTTCTCTAAAGACAATGGGTGTGTATCGCATGTTTGGATTCAAAGGACATTCAAAATTGTCATCAAGGTGCCAATGACGATCCGATGTTTGAAATATATCACGCACTGTATACCTCATAGCTAGCTAGCTACCTATATGCCATACAATCAAAATAAAAGATGAAGTTGCAAAATTGGTTATTGTGTGTCTCATTTTTATACACATAAAAATTAAATAAATCAATTGTCCATATTAGTTTAGTAAATTATTTGAATTCCTACGACACAATCCCCCTTTGAATTTCTGAACATTCAATGCAAACCCGTGACTGACTTGTCCATTTAAACTGTTTATTGTCATTTTCTAAATAGAACTATAGCACCTTTTGTAAATGCGTTGTATTCTAGACCCTAGCGCATCTTTAAAAGGCACGGTAACTGAAACCCTAGCGCATCTTCAAAAGGTGCATTAAGAAGTTACTGTAGCGGACACGTCGTGTTCGATACGTGTCTGCGAAGGCTGTTAACAATTTTTAATCCTTTTAAACCAAAAGGGGTAAACAACATCAAATTTATGTGCGGCTTGGCTCATTAGGTCCCTGGGGACTAGGCGGACCTAACGAGCCAACCTGCGCATTGATCCGACGTCTTTTGCCCATTTCGGTATGTTAAAACCCCAATAAGTAGCCGATTCAAGGGCACGAAATGGGAAAACGATGCCGGATCGACGAGCGGCTTGGCTCGTTAGGTCCGTGGGGACTAGGCAGACATAACGAGCCAAGCCATTCATTGATTCGACGTTGTTTGTCCATTTTGGTACGTTGATAGCCTAACAAGTAGCCGATTCAAGGGCACAAAATGGGCAAACGACGTTGGATCGACGCTCGGCTTGGGTCATTAGGTCCATGGGGACTAGGCGGACCTAACAAGCCAAGCCGCACGTCAATCCTACATCGTTTGCCCATTTCGGTACCATTTAGAGATTCAAGAATACGTTCATCCTATTAAAAAAATAAATGTCATCTAACATAAACAAAGAAACCGCACATAAAAATTACGCATCATACATAATACCAAAATCCAACTAAACGTATGATTTCTGCAAAATGAACTACAACGTAAACGTAGGAATGCAACCCATCACAACATAGTGTAACGCACTCACTACATGTTCTTCCTACGCTTAACATAATGCAATAGTTTGTGACTTCCCGTAACACACGCTACCGGATGTGGTTGACGCTTACTCCTACGTGGCACAAACGGTGAGGTATCATCTTGCTCTTCTTCAACTTTCTGCTCCACAACATGCACCTGCATCACAACCCCATCTCCCTCGCCTTGCTTGCCTTGAACATCAACTTTTGCATGCACCTCTACATCCCCCTCCACCGAGGGGTGACCACCATACCCACTAAGTCATCTCCTAATTGAGTCACCTCATCGGGTGCATCATAATTGCCACCATCATCCCCGTCCAATGTCTGCTTCCTCTTTAGCACTAGCCTGCCAAGAAAAGTTGTGTCCAAAACTCCTACGTTTTGCAAGGGTAATCGAACCAGTCATGCGAGTCGAAAGGCATTTCAGTGTGAATTGGCAGCAGAGAATTACTTTGAAACATAGACATGAATGGGTAGCTTGGCACACTCCCTAAATGTGCCGTAAAGGAGGAAGACACAGAACCCCCATCTGCATCTTGCGACGCAGAACTAGTCCCGACGTCCACTGTATTCGGTATGGCATCATTGTGTATGAATGGGTCCATCGGCTCTTGTGCTGCAGTATTTTCTATCTCAATCGCATGCTCGTGTAAGGGGTCAACCTGTTCTGCCACATTCACGCCTTCAGCTTGAGACTGGTTAGGCGCCATTGGGGGCCTCTTGCACAATTACTTCTCCAAATACTCCATCGCTCCAACTCTTTCCTTCCCAATAGATCGAAGCTCATCCAAGTCAATATCCTCCATTGTTTGCACTGTCCTTAGCCTCTCAAACAATGTCATCTACATATTTAACAATAACATCATACAAATCATAACAACACAATTGAATTACGATAAATGACAACAAATAAACAACCAAATATCATACCACCTTGTCCGCCCTCCACCTAGTCGAATAATATATTGTATCGTAATCCTCTCGTACCAAGTAACATATGGACATTAGTCGGGTACGCATACTCATGAGGGTCCACCTCTCCAGTAAGTACATTATGGTCCAACCTATTATTCCACATCTTTAACTTAGCACGATGGTCCTTACGGTAATCCTTTTGCCTAGCTTTCCAGTCTTTTCCATGCGGTGGCTGCCTACAATTACAATGAGTGGGGATTGTCTGTCGATGCCTACACTGTCGCATCACCCTATCTGGCATGTGCATCTGCACCATTGGAAAATTCAATAGTGGGACCTTCTCCATTCAACTTGCCCTGCCAGCACGATAATTTGGAGGAAGACTAATAATCAACTCCTCGCTGTACGGTCTCCAAACCACCTACACAATGAAACACAAATAGTATGACCAAATCAATATTATCATGCAAAGATGAGTTGATTTTGTATTCAAATAATAATTTTTATAAAACACAAACCTCGTCCAGCATTTGCATGTCAAAATAATTTCTATAATATCAAACGACATGGGTTGCCAAGTCCGGTGAATGAAAATGATCATCCCACCTAAATATAAGTATTACATATAAGAAAATTAAAACATGCAACAGGATAATCTGAAATTGGTAAATACAAATTACAATTAATAAAATCATACCATGCACCAAGAAGAGAACTTCGCATTCGCTCACGCATACCCAAATGTCCAGGACCAACAAAAGGAAACCGCTCCCAAGCCCATAGCTGTAGAAGAATGAATGCCCCACCCACATTTTGCTTACCACTCTGATAACCATGGCATAGATAGTAGTAAAGATTTAAGAGGCAAACGCTGCCCCAACTTCGCACAATCGTCAAGTCTTCAAGGAGGGTTAAGTAAGCTAGGTGGACTTGGGACTCTGAGTGGTCAGACATCAACACTCCACCTGTTGCCGAACATCTTCCTCTGTATACCCTGCCGCCAATACCCTTTAAAATGTTCCCATAACCACGTCATCGTTACCTTACCATTTTTTCTATCCACATCGGGTACCGGCACAATCCCCAACAACCGCTGACACAATGGACCCCATTCTTTAGTGCTTTTACCAATGATAGGTTCATCATCAACAGGTAGCCCGAGCAAAACCTCCACGTCTTGCATAGTCATAGTCCACTCGTCCGTGCGCAAGTGGAACAAGTGGGTCTCCGGCCACCAACGCTCTATTAAAGTTGTCATCAGGCCAAGGTCAAGAGAGATAAACGGTAGATCTAGAACACCACCAAAACCAGCTTGCCTAATCAATTCTAAAATTGGTGGTGCTGGGGTCAACTGGAGGCTCTCCCTGTAAAAACAAGTCAAGTTACTTTCACATTTTGTAATCTGAATCATATAAAGAATGTTGACAAATACTAAAATTTGTACTTACATGATTTGCCCATATAGAATGAGAGCGATGGCTTTGTTGAAAAGTTAATAAACTCCCGTTAGTGGGCCCCTCTTGAAGAACCATATATTTTACCTTGGGTACTGTGGGCTCCCGCGCCAGAAAGGCGCTAACTCGAAGAGTCGCCACCCGGATTTTTGAGATGGATGATCCGAGAAACCGAGAGCTTGATTTGAAAAAGAAAGGCTTTCGGTCTAGCGAAAACCTTGAGATTTTGGATCCGGGAGCCACGTTACGAACGGGGAAGGTTTCGTTGAAAAAGCACCCCGCTCGCCCAGTAAAACCGGTCTCTACTAAGCATTTTAAATGGGGGATTTAATATCATTTGAAAAACTTAACTTTAAAACATATACGGGAAAGGGACACGGGATTAAATATAACACCTTGGCGTGCTTGTGGTGCGAACTGTACAGAATGATAAGAATGATGCAAGCAAATATAATGAAAAACATTTAACAAGTCTGTGCAATTTGCGGCCATCTCTTCTGCGCGTTTGTAATGCCCATACGCTTCTTGATATGCCGCGTGGTACCCGCTCTGTCGATGCATTACAAGCATTCAGACGTCACCCGACCTCGGGGGCATTACCACTCCATCAAGCCATGAACACAAAATAATTTTTGTTACATTTGATCATCCGAGATGATCTAAGAAATCTTATTTATGAAATAAAATGTGACTTGTAGATATGGTCTTGTTCCGAAAATACTAATGTCGGTATCTCAACAATAACAATAGGCCCGATGAATGATGGCCTTGATCCAGACAGCTCAGACAAGAAAACAATAGCTAATGAACTGCCGTGCGCTTAAGCATGATACGCCGTGCGATACCCGGATGCATCGCACGGTGCAACCAACACACCGTGCGGTACACCTGTCTACACATTCTGAAATCAGTTTGCTTTTACATGACAAAACAAACCATAGGTCCGCAAAATAGTTTGTTATATTTTCTGAATCTTTGAAAAATGATTTATGAGACCCATTTGTTCATCTTATCATGTAAAATAATGTTAAAAGCTTTTTGGAATATTGAAAGAACTCACGAAGTAAAAAAAAAAAAAAGGACTTTTAACATGAAACTTGAATTTAGAATGTATCCGCACGATCTTTAAGCAATATTAGTCAAAATATGAAAAGAAAATGCAAAAAAGAAAAGAAAAAGAAAAGAAAAGAAAGGCTTTGAATGTAAAGCTCGTTTGAGACCCAAGCTCGGTATAGAAAGACCGAGAAGGGTCTCGATCGGCTCCCCTTAAGGCTAAATGTAGTTTAGCCCAAGGAAATGGATTTATACCTTTTGATCGAAGCTTGGATGTGCTTGAAGGTGGAGGAATGAAAGTTGATTTGGATTGAGCTTGAGAGACTTGAGAGCAAATGGGTGTAGAGAGAGAGAGAGAGAGGTGTGTATAGTGGTGATGGGTGTAAGAAGTTGTAGAGAGAGAATCAAAAGAGAGTATTTTTAGAGAGAGAAAGTGAGAGCCAAAAAAATGGCAGAGTAACTTTACTTGGAGTTGAAGGGGTGCTTTTCAACTAGAGAGGGGGTGTATTTATAGGCAAAAAGATACTTGGAGAGCACCCAAAGAATGAAAAAAACGTGAGAAATGTGCTCTGCCCAATCAGCTGACGCGCATGGGAATCTGTCAGACGCTCCTCCTGAATGCCGCGCGATGGAGTGATTTTTTGAATTAAAATACCGTGCGGTGAAGTGATTTTTTGAATTTTCTGAGGTGCCGTGCGCCCTTCTGAAGTGCCGTGCGGTTTGTGAGTCAGACAACACACCGAACTTCGCGAGGCACCGGACACTCCGAACTCGGATTTGAGCACGGTTCAAGCGTTGGAAAGCTCGTCGAGTCCTCTTTCTAACCCAATTTGTTTCACTCAAAGACATTTTGTACATTGAAATGTGTGCCCATTTTACCCTCAGTGTGTCATGGAAAAAGTTGTTTTTGACAAGATAAACACATTTTCCTCTTTTGCAATTGAACCGGGGGCCACCCTACATGGTTGAAAAGGGGTTTTCTTGAGGTTAAAGAAGGAGTAGCAAAGGAGAAGCAAAGGAGCAACAATCCAAGCCTCGAAGGTATATTTTTCCTTATTTCATCATCGGGAAACTTAAAGATTATTCAGGGGTCCAGATTGGGGTGTCTACAGTAGTCTCTCTTTAACGGAACTTAGGTACCATTGCTTGGTATAAGTGACGTTAAAGATTAGACATCCCAATCCATCAATCCAAAGTCTTTAAGTCAAATGCAAGAATGCAATAAAGGTGGTCGCGCTCATGGAGCTGCCTACGTACCCCGTTGTAGGGATCAGACCAACGTAGTTCAGTTGGGACGATGCAATGTGAAAAGACAAGTCCCAGAGGACAAAACCGTGCAGAGAAAAACAATAGAGTGCTTGCGGTGTGGTGTATCATGCAAAACATCGTTGAAAAACTTGAGACAAGCCCTCGGGAGGCGAAAATCTAATTTTGAATTTTTGAGACTAGCCCTCGGGAGGCGAAAATAGAATTTTGAATTTTTGAGAAGAGCCCTCAGGAGGCGGAATTTTGAAGATTTTGAATTTTGAAGATTTTGAATTTTGAAAGAAGCTTGAATTTTGAAAGAGACTTTGAGTTTGAATAGCTTGAAATTTGAATAGAGAGTTGAGTTTGAATAGCTTGAATTTGAATAGAGACTTGAATTTGAAAAGCTTGAATTTGAATTGAAACTTGAGTTTGAATGGCTTGAATTTTGAAAGAGACTTGAATTTTGAAGAGTTTGATTTTGTGAAAGTGGTTTGAGCTTGAAGAACTTGGCATTCGATTGAGACAATACATGACTGATGATGCAAATTGATATGTCAATGAATGTCACGTAAGCATGCAAAATTAATGCAAGTATGACAAAAGCGAGTCCCGGAGGACGAGGTGCTAAACAAAGTGAAATCCGAAATGACAAAGTGCGAGACAAAGTGCAGTCCCAGAGGACGAAGTGCAGATAGAGTGCGAGTACTAAAGGACAAAGTGTGAGACAAAGTGCAGTCCTAGAGGACGAAGTGCAGATAGAGTGCGAGTACTAGAGGACAAAGTGTGAGACAAATTGCAGTTCCGGAGGGCGAAGTGCAGATAAGGTGCAGTCCCAGGGGACAAAGTGCGAGTCCCGGAGGACAAAGTGTTAGATAGAGTGCAGTCCCGGAGGACGAACCACAGCTTGAGAAACTAAAAAAATAAGGCTCCCAGGTCGGTTAGACCATAGCCAGAGAAACGAAGAGACTTTAGGTGCGTAAGACCGTAACTTGAGAAACTAAGAGGCTTTTAGGTCGGTTAGACCGTAGCCTTAGAAATCAAGAGGCTTTTAGGTCGGTTAGACCGTAGCCCGAGAGACGAAGTGGCTTTTAGGTCAATTAGACTGTAGCCCGAGAGACGAAGAGGCTTTTAGGTCAATTAGACCGTAGCCCGAGAGACGAAGAGGCTTTTAGGTCAATCAGACTGTAGCCCAAGAGACGAAGAGGCTTTTAGGTCATTTAGACCGTAGCCCGAGAGACGAAGAGGCTTTTAGGTCAATTAGACCGTAGCCCCAGAGACGAAGAGGCTTTTAGGTCAATTCGACCGTAGCCCGAGAAACGAAGAGGCTTTTAGGTCAATTAGACCGTAGCCCGAGAGACGAAGGGGCTTTTAGGTCAATTAGACCGTAGCCCGAGAGATGAAGAGGTTTTTAGGTCAATTAGACCGTAGCCCGAGAGACGAAGAGGCATTAAGGTCAATTAGACCGTAGCCCGAGAGACGAAGAGGCTTTTTAGGTCAATTAGACCGTAGCCCGAGAGACGAAAGAGCTTTTAGGTCAATTAGACCGTAGCCCCAGAGACGAAGAGGCTTTTAGGTCAATTCGACCGTAGCCCGAGAGACGAAGAGGCTTTTGGGTCAATTCGACCGTAGCCCGAGAGACGAAGAGGCTTTTAGGACAATTAGACCGTAGCCCGAGAGACGAAGAGGTTTTTAGGTCATTTATACCGTAGCCCGAGAGACAAAGAGGCTTTTAGGTCAATTAGACCGTAGCCCGAGAAACTAAGAGGCTTTTAGGTCATTTAGACCGTAGCCCGAGAGACGAAGAGGCTTTTAGGTCAATTAGACCGTAGCCCGAGAGACGAAGAGGCTTTTAGGTCATTTAGACCGTAGCCCGAGAGACAAAGAGGCTTTTAGGTCAATTAGGACCGTAGCCAGAGACGAAGAGGCTTTTAGGTCAATTAGGCCGTGGCAGAGAGACGAAGAGGCTTTTAGGTCAATTAGGCCGTAGGCCAGAGAGACGAAAGGGCTTTTAGGTCATTTAGACCGTGGCTGGGAGATGAAGAGGCTTTTAGGTCAATTCGACCATGCTCGAGAAACGAAGAGGCTTTTAGGTCGGTTAGACCGTAGCCCGAGAGACGAAGAGGCTTTTAGGTCATTTAGACCGTAGCCCGAGAGACGAAGAGCCTTTTAGGTCATTTAGACCATAGCCCGAGAGACGAAGAGGCTTTTAGGTCATTTAGACCCTAGCCCGAGAGACGAAGAGCCTTTTAGGTCATTTAGACCGTAGCCCGAGAGACGAAAAGGCTTTTAGGTCATTTAGACCGTAGCCCGAGAGACAAAGAGGCTTTTAGGTCAATTAGACCGTAGCCCGAGAGACGAAGAGACTTTTAGGTCAATTAGACCGTAGCCCGAGAGACGAAGAGGCTTTTAGGTCAATTAGACCGTAGCCCGAGAGACGAAAGGGCTTTTAGGTCATTTAGACCGTAGCCCGAGAGATGAAGATGCTTTTAGGTCAATTCGACCGTAGCCCGAGAAACGAAGAGGCTTTTAGGTCGGTTAGACCGTAGTCCGAGAGACGAAGAGGCTTTTAGGTCATTTAGACCGTAGCCCGAGAGACGAAGAGCCTTTTAGGTCATTTAGACCGTAGCCCGAGAGACGAAGAGGCTTTTAGGTCATTTAGACCCTAGCCCGAGAGACGAAGAGCCTTTTAGGTTATTTAGACCGTAGCCTGAGAGACGAAGAGGCTTTTAGGTCAATTAGACCGTAGCCCGAGAGACGAAGAGGCTTTTAGGTCAATTAGACCGTAGCCCGAGAGACGAAGAGGCTTTTAGGTCAATTAGACCGTGGCAGAGGCGAAAGGGCTTTTAGGTCAATTAGACCGTGGCCCGAGACGAAGGGCTTTTAGGTCAATTAGACCGTGGCAGAGACGAAAGGGCTTTTAGGTCAATTAGGCCGTAGCCAGAGACGAAAGGGCTTTTAGGTCAATTAGATCGTAGCCAGAGAAGAAGGGGCTTTTAGGTCAATTAGATCGTAGGCCAGAGACGAAGAGGCTTTTAGGTCAATTAGGCCGTAGCCAGAGACGAAAGGGCTTTTAGGTCAATTAGGCCATCGTAGTCCGAGAGACGAAAGGGCTTTTAGGTCAATTAGACCGTAGCCCGAGAGACGAAAGGGCTTTTAGGTCAATTATATCGTAGCCCGAGACACGAAGAGGCTTTTAGGTCAATTAGACCGTAGCCCGAGAGACGAAAGGGCTTTTAGGTCAATTAGACCGTAGCCCGAGAGACGAAGAGGCTTTTAGGTCAATTAGACCGTAGCCCGAGAGACTAAGAGGCTTTTAGGTCAAGTAGACCGTAGCCCGAGAGACGAATAGGCTTTTAGGTCATTTAGACCGTAGCCCGAGAGACGAAGGGGCTTTTAGGTCAATTAGACCGTAGCCCGAGAAACTAAGAGGCTTTTAGGTCGGTTAGACCGTAGCCCGAGAGACGAAGGGGCTTTTGGGTCAATTAGACCGTAGCCCGAGAGACTAAGAGGCTTTTAGGTCAATTAGACCGTAGCCCGAGAAACTAAGAGGCTTTTAGGTCGGTTAGACCGTAGCCCGATTGACCGAGATGCTTAGATCCTTTTGACTGTAGCTCGATAGATAAAGAAGATTTAGGTCCTTTTGACCATTGCTTGATAAACAAAGAAGTTTTAGGTCTTTTTGACCATTGCTTGATAAACAAAGAAGTTTTAGGTTCTTTTGACCATTGCTTGATAAACAAAGAAGTTTCGGTCCTTTTGACCGTTGCGAATTGAATGAGATGTTTAGGCCCTTTTGGCCGTCACCGATTGAATGAGAAGCTTAGGCCCTTTTGGCCGTTGCGAATTGACTGAGAAGCTTAGGTCCTCTTGACCACCGCTTGATTGAATGAGAAGCTTAGGTCCTTTGGACCGTCGCTCGAGAGACTAAGAAGCATTAGGTCTTTTGGACCATAGCTCGATTGAATGAGAAGTTTAGGTCTTTTGGACCGTCGCTCAAGAGACTAAGAAGCGTTAGGTCGATTAGACCATAGCTCGATTAAATGAGAAGCTTAGGTCTTTTGGACCGTCGCTCGAGAGACTAAGAAGCGTTAGGTCGATTAGACCGTAGCTTGGTTGATTGACTTTTGGACAACATTTGAGATTCGCGATTTGGCACTTGACGACAACGATGACAACATTCCTTTTTTTGAAAAATAGGGGACACATCTAATTACCCTTTTTGCTTTACTATCTTTGGCCGGTGACTGATATCTTGGATTTTGGGCTAGAATTCACCTGCGTTGAGGGCTTGAATCTGAGTTGGAGTTTGTTTTTGGTCAGGGCTCGAGCTTTGGACTGAAACTTTCCTTTGATCAAGGCTTGAGCTTTGGGCTGAAGTTTGTGCCAGAGTTTTGAAGTTAGGCATACGCAAGCCTCTGTAGATGACATCGAGTTGTGGTGCCCCAGTGAATGACGAACCCCAGTTCTGATGGTTTTGACAAGCAATTGTCCAAGCGCAGTCCAGGCTATGGTTTCACTCGGGTATTAACACTCTCCTTTGCGCTCTAAATTTTGCCTAGTACCGCCGCTTTCGGGTTTTCGGTCTAGCGAGCTCTTTGATTAATCGCCTTAACTTTTGCCTAGGCGCCTTGCGGGTTTTCAACCTAGCGTGCTTTTGCTCTAATTTTTGCTTGGAGTCCCGCCCTTGCGGTTTATTTCAACGAGCTTCTCGAGGGGTGTATTTTTCCATGCGTTGAAATGACTTCCACGAGTCGAGAATTGACAAAACCGAGATGACGCTTTTGACTTTTGGTAAGATGAGTGGATTTTGACAAACTACGTTGACGCGTAAATGAAGGAGAGAAAGACAAACCGACTTTCGAATGGAGTCCCTGATTGGACGAAAAGTTTGACTATTTGAAATGGCAGACATGCCCAAGTTCTCGGAATTCTCGTTTTGGAATTTCAAAATTATTTCACTCCATCAATTGATTTTCATTCAAATCATTCAACTTTGTTTTGTCAAAACACGAGAGTTTTTATCATGAACCGTGCCCCAGGTTGCTGACGATGACCACAATTTGAATTTTTGCTTTGGGCAATGCTTTGACTTTTTCTCCATGTATTGACTTTCGATCATGCCTCTTAACGCCTAGGGTTCTTGCTATCAAGTTGCACTTTCCAATCTGAAAGGACTTTTTGGGTTGTAATGTGGGCCATGGTTTGGGCTTAACAAAGAATGGACAATTGGCTCAAAAATTTCACTTTCTTTTGGGTTTTCAAAGCTAGCAGCTATCTTTGAATTGTAGGTGCCTTCTTTTCATTTTTCATTTGCTTTCTCGTGCCTTTAATGCCTTCCAGTGTGTTCGGCACGTTTCATCATGTTGATGGTTTGAATCTTGATGTGTTTGGCACTTTCACTCTTTTGATACTTTGAATTTCAATATTTCTTCTGGCACTTTGATTTTTCATTTCACCTCGATGCGGGGGATAGCTGGCTAGCTGGGATTCAAATAAAAAATTTGATTGGGGCTCAAAAGGGGCATCAAAGGATATATCTTTATGCGTAGGATGAAAGAAACGATGGCCTTTCTTCATTCTGGATTGCGTAACCTAACAACTGAATCCTAGATGCTCCATTGAGAGGCTTTTGTTTGCATGCTCTAACTTTTGTCTAGGTCGAATTTTGAAGTTTTGACCTAGCGAGCCTTTTCAGAGTCACGACTTCGCTTCTTAGAATGAATATAGCATCGGGAAGTGGCCCCTTGAAATTCTTCTTCTTGCTTGAGATGAGGGTTCAATCAAAAATCATCTCGTGTTTTGAAGTGATTATCATGATTCTCAACTGATGGTAGAAAACAATTTCGAAGCCTTGAGTTTATTACAGAAATGTGACGTTCAAGAGACAGCAACTGATCCACTAGGGGTTGACTCAAAAGACCATGACCGAACATTGGGATTGACTTGAATGCTCGTGACCGGGCCTCAGGATGAGGCTGCCTACGTATCCTATAAAGGAATCAGGTCACAACGTAGTTCAGGCCCACGAAACTGACGCTTTTTTTTTTTACTCTTACAGACAAAGACACAACAGTGAAAGCATGAAAGACTCGAGGTACAAACTGACTTCAAACACAAAGATGATTATTTAGAGGACAAAGACTCAGAACTTGAAAACTCCCGGACTCGTGGAAGGTCAGACCGTTTCATGGCTCTTGATGATTTACCCTTCTTTGCTGAAAAAGGCGGCATTGATGCAAGGATTACGCTTGGACATGATGTCTGGCTATGGTGGAGGGATGATTCTGTCATCGATGAGGTCTTGGATAGCATGGCGAAGGCGGATGCATTCATCGGTAACATGACCGGGCATTTGATGGAAGGTGCAGAAGGCATTTGGGTTGTGATTTGCTGAAAGGTTTTGAGGTAAAGGAATTTGGGGGAGTGGCTTGATGAGACCAGTTTTGAGGATCTTTTCATAAACTAGGGATTGAGGTTCAGGGAAATGGGAGAAGGCCCTCCTTGGTTTGGTTCTGCGACTGAGTTGAGGGTCCATGGTGGCGTCCGTGGTGCTCCCACTTGCTTTGTAACTGTATAGCCTTCTGCTATCAATGGGACAGACCCTTTTGCCTCTGGGATCGATCTCATGTACTTCTGCTGAGACAATATGCATGTCAGCACTGGTTTCGATCAAGGGTCCAGTATCTTCCTTCGAGTGAGCCCTAGCATCATGAAGTTCAGCCAGGTCCTTGAACATTTCTGAGAGCTTCACTTTTGAGAAACGTTTGTCAGCCCTGTCAACCCCTAGGTCCCCAACATCATCATTCAGTCCAACATTTGTGTTCGAAATTATGGAGGTGAAAAGGTTAACCAGCCCTTGGACCAAAGTTAGCATCTTGTCCATTTTCTGACTCATTTCCTCCACAGTCTTTTTCAGCTCATTCAATTCTGTCTGCCCTGCCATTGAGGTGATCGAAGAATGCGGTGTGGTTTTGTGTAGGATGGGTGACTCAGTACTGACAGTAAAGCAAAAATTGATGAGTACCATACGCTTTTTTTTTTTTTTTTGAAAAAGAAAGAACATGTCATGTACGTGTCGTCGATCTTGATGTTGTCCTAAAGTCTAACCCAGGCTGGTCTCGCTTAAGGCATTGCATAGATGGTTTCCAACAATCACGGGTAGGTTGTTTAGCAGGATTAGACCCAACGCCTTTATTATGTCCATCCAAGACAAAGCAATAAGATTGCTGCAACTAGCGTTCCCAGACCGGGGGCAGTTTGGGTACGGCGAACACCAGAGGTATCGCAAACTCTGTGTATTTAGAGTCTCCTAGACTGTCCTAAGGACTTACCATGGTTCAAATCTCACTTAAGACGTCGTACAGAAGATTTCCAATAGCCCGGGTAGGTGCCGTCAGGAAGGTTAAATTCCAAACGGGTTGGAACCAGAGCCAATCTCCTTATCGTGACCATCCGAGACAGAGCAATATGACCACCGGAATCCAGATACAGACGCGCTTAAGGTTAGACCCAAACCAAAGGAGCCGTTCGGGCACGGCAAACACCGGAGGTATCTCAAACTCCATGGATTTACAGTCTCCTAGTGGACCTACCGTGGTTCAAATCTCACTTAGGACGTCCGTACAGAAGATTTCCGATAGTCCGGGTAGGTGCCGTCAGGCAGGTTAAATTCCGAACGGGTCGGAACCAGAGCCAATCTCCTTATCGTGACCATCCGAGGCAGAGCAATGTGGCTACCAGAATCCAGATACGGACATGCTTAAGGCTAGACCCAAACCAAGGGAGCCGTTCGGGCACGGCAAACACCGGAGGTATCACAAACTCCATGGACTTAAGGTCTCCTAGACCGACAGCGCGATCCCTAAAGATTGCCTCGATCCTCAGTGTTTCTTTTAACAATGTATCCTTTGATTAGGAATGACAAGACTTGAGAGATGGCGAAACAAATTAAGTCCCCAATATTTTTTATTCAAAGTTCTGATTTTGGTTTTATAAATCATTTGGCGTAAATGACATGATACTGTAACCGAGGCAGCGTAGGCGACATGGCGCCATTAGCCTAAGTGGCGTAAGTGACTTGGCACAGTAACCTGGATGGTGTGAGTATCACGGCATTGTAGCCCAATTGTTTCCTTAATTTCGATTGAATTTTTTATTGCAAAATGTATTAACGACTTAACAAATTTTGACATCCGCAAAGCTTTATCGTTCCAAGGATCATTTGATTTAGAAATCGTGCAAATGCACAGCTCTTCATAGGGTCTTGGCAATCTTTTCAGACCACGGGGAGGGAAGGAGAGAAGGGCGGAGGAGGAAGCGAGAGTAAGTGCGAGTCCTAGAAGACAAGTAGACGAGTGCCCAACAGACTATGTGCATTGAAGTGCGATGATACGACACGTGAGTACAAAAATACATCAAACTGGATATACAGAGTCACTGTCTCAACTCTGGAAGGTTCTATGCACATCAGTCGTCGTTGTTGTCACCGTCCTAATTTCCTGCAAACCTACCTCAGCTCCAAATCTCACTCAGGATATGACTGTACCAAGGGTTTCAGCAGCCACGGGTAAGTCGTGTCAGGCAGGTTAAATTTCGAATGCTTCGGAATCAGAGCCAATCTCCTTATCTTGACCACCCGAGACAAAGCAATAAGGCTATCAAAACCTAGATACAAGCACATCCTAAGGCTAGATCCAGACCAGAGGGGCCGTTCGGGCACGGCGAACACCAGAGGTATCTCAAACTCCATGGATTTTAAGTCTCCTAGACTCACAGAAAACGGCTTCAAAAAGTTGCTTCGATCCTCAGAGTTTCTTTTGACAATGTATCCTTTATAAACAACGAAATTTAAGAGATGTCAAAACAAACTAAGTCTTCTCTTTTTTTTTTAAAGGTTCAATTTCTGTTTTTGAAATGACGTGGTAAAAATAACGCGGCATTATAACCAGGTGGCGTGAGCGACGTGGCGCTATTAGCCTAAACGGTGTAAGTATCACATCATTAATACTTTAGTCATTCCATTTTTTTTGGTATTTGAACATTTGATTGAAAGATGTATCGAAGACTTAGTAAGAATTGATTTCTCTCAAACGCGTCAATTTTAAGGACTAATTAGTATCAAGCAACGTGCGTCCCATGAGGCACGACTCTTCATCGGGTGTTAGCTACTTTTTAAAGACCGTGGAACCTAGAATTATTCTAAAAGACAGATTAACTTATCGGTTTGCGGGGACCTGACCTCTAGAATGTATGAATGCAACGATGTATGAATGATATGCATGTACAAAAAAATGCACATAAACAGGATATATCACATAAGTCCTAACCATGGATTCCTGTCCTAATTGGGAAGGTTCTACGGCTATATACAAGTGCAGAAGGCCGGTTTTGGTTTCAAAAGGGTTCCCCGGACTAGAGCCAAGATGTACTACCCCATGTCAAGTGTATTGCAAGACAATGGTCGAACAGCACGATGGCTCATCATAGTCGAGGGTTGCTAGGCATCCCGGGAGAGCTTGTCACCGGTAAACCGGGCAAGATAGCCGAAACACGCGTAGCGAGGCTTGTGCGGTGCATAGTGTAAAAAAAAAAAGTCAAGATTTTCAAATAATTTTAAATCCCCCAAGAAAAATGTGTTTCAAGCTTGGCTCTCTTGATTATTCAATACTTTTTAAATTTTTTTTTTTAAAAAAAAAGCACAAGTAAAGTATTGAACAAAAGTCACTAAAATAATAGGCTGTGGGCTCCCGCGCCAGAAAGGCGCTAACTCGAAGAGTCGCCACCCGGATTTTTGAGATGGATGATCCGAGAAACCGAGAGCTTGATTTGAAAAAGAAAGGCTTTTGGTCTAGCGAAAACCTTGAGATTTTGGATCCGGGAGCCACGTTACGAACGGGGAAGGTTTTGTTGAAAAAGCACCCGCTCGCCGGTAAAACCGGTCTCTACTAAGCATTTTAAATGGGGATTTAATACCATTTGAAAAACTTAACTTTAAAACATGTACGGGGAAGGGACACGGGATAGAATATAACACCTTGGCGTGCTTGTGGTGCGAACTGTACAGAATGATAAGAATGATGCAAGCAAATATAATGAAAAACATTTAACAAGCTGTCTGGACTGCGGCCATCTCTTACGCGGCACACTGTAATGCCCCGCACGGCTCTTCAGTATGCCGCGCGTGGTACCCGTTCTGCTGTCAGTCTGTTACAAGCATTCAGGACGTCACCCGACCTCGGGACAGTACCACTCCATCAAGCCATGAACACAAAATAATTTTTGTTACATTTGATCATCCGAGATGATCTAAGAAATCTTATTTATGAAATAAAATGTGACTTGTAGATATGGTCTTGTTCCGAAAATACTAATGTCGGTATCTCAACAATAACAATAGGCCCGATGAATGATGGCCATGATCCAGACAGCTCAGACAAGAAAACAATAGCTAATGAACTGCCGTGCGCTTAAGCATGATACGCCGTGCGATACCCGGATGCATCGCACGGTGCAACCAACACACCGTGCGGTACACCTGTCTACACATTCCAGAATCAGCTTGCTTTTACATGACAAAACAAACCATAGGTCCGCAAAATAGTTTGTTATATTTTCTGAATCTTTGAAAAATGATTTATGAGACCCATTTGTTCATCTTATCATGTAAAATAATGTTAAAAGCTTTTTGGAATATTGAAAGAACTCACGAAGTAAAAAAAAAAAAAAAAAGGACTTTTAACATGAAACTTGAATTTAGAATGTATCCGCACGATCTTTAAGCAATATTAGTCAAAATATGAAAAGAAAATGCAAAAAAGAAAAGAAAAAGAAAAGAAAAGAAAGGCTTTGAATGTAAAGCTCGTTTGAGACCCAAGCTCGGTATAGAAAGACCGAGAAGGGTCTCGATCGGCTCCCCTCAAGGCTAAATGTAGTTTAGCCCAAGGAAATGGATTTATACCTTTTGATCGAAGCTTGGATGTGCTTGAAGGTGGAGGAATGAAAGTTGATTTGGATTGAAGCTTGAGAGACTTGAGAGCAAATGGGTGTAGAGAAAGAGAGAGAGAGAGGTGTGTATAGTGGCGATGGGTGTAAGAAGTTGTAGAGAGAGAATCAAAAGAGAGTATTTTTAGAGAGAGAAAGTGAGAGCCAAAAAAATGGCAGAGTAACTTTACTTGGAGTTGAAGGGGTGCTTTTCAACTAGAGAGGGGGTGTATTTATAGGCAAAAAGATACTTGGAGAGCACCCAAAGAATGAAAAAAAACGTGAGAAATGTGCTCTGCCCAATCAGCTGACGCGCATGGGAATCTGTCAGACGCTCCTCCTGAGTGCCGCGCGATGGAGTGATTTTTGAATTAAAATGCCGTGCGGTGAAGTGATTTTTTGAATTTTCTGAGGTGCCGTGCGCTCTTCTGAGGTGCCGTGCGCCCTTTTGAAGTGCCGTGCGGTTTGTGAGTCAGCACAACACACTGAACTTCGCGAGGGCACGCCGGACACTCCCGAACTCGGATTTGGACGCGGTTCGAAGCGTTGGAAAGCTCGTCGAGTCCTCTTTCTAACCCAATTGGTTTCACTCAAAGACATTTTATACATTGAAATGTGTGCCCATTTTACCCTCAGTGTGTCATGGAAAAAGTTATTTTTGACAAGATAAACACATTTTTCTCTTTTGCAATTGAACCGGGGGCCACCCTACATGGTTGAAAAGGGGTTTTCTTGAGGTTAAAGAAGGAGTAGCAAAGGAGTAGCAAAGGAGTAACAATCCAAGCCTCGAAGGTATATTTTTCCTTATTTCATCATCGGGGAAACTTAAAGATTATTTGAAGGTCCAGATTGGGGTGTCTACAGGTACCTAAAATAAATAGAGTTAAATTATCAACTCGTTAACATATCATCTTACGTAATGGTCAATTTCAGCCATTTAGTGTGTTAATCCATCAAAAGTCATGTGCACATATAATCTATCTTATATCAAATTCAATGTGGTATCAACGGTTTACACCCACAAAGCCTAATCTCAATTTTAAAATCCCTACCCTAATCTCAATTACAAAATCATAAATACATATATAGTGATAACCGTGCATGAAGTTTTGTGTCATTTATATTACAAGATTTACATACATACATACATACATACATACATACATACATACATACATACATATATATATATACACACACACATACATATACACATACATAAATGCATTTTGGAATGAGAATAAACAAGGAAGATTGAGAGAGAGACTTACTGTGAGTGACGACGACGATGAGGACGAAGATAAGGAGAGCACGTCAAAGGGTGGCGATAAAAGGGTGGCAATCAGGCATGCACGGTTTAGTTTTTGGAGGAGATCGCGCAGGTTTAGAGGTCGCGATCGATGTGGAGAGAGAAAGGGAAAGGGCAGATAAGAGGAGAAAATGGGAGGATCGATTATGTCCGAATTTTAAACCTATAGCGCCTTTATAAGATGAGCTATAATAAATCTCAAAACGCATTTAGAATCATATGACTTGGAGACTTCTTTGCCACATAGGAGTTGGCCTAACCGCTATAACGCGTTTTGATAAGGCGTGAGGCCTATTTTTACAAAAAGTTTTAAAAGATGGATATTCTTCCAATTTGTTTAAAATTAATAGCCATTTTGGCGAAAAATTCCACTTCAGGCTTCAGCACACGAATGCCGGTTGAACGACGAGCCTGCAAGACCACGGCAGAACACTGAACACCATGCCTAAACTCTGAAACTCCCAGCTACGTCCCAACCACACAACCGAAGCTGCAAGCACAACCAGATGCAGAAAGAGGCCCAACACAGCTAAAAACTTTGGCCAAACACCAAACCCTAGATTGAAAAAGGTTATTCACCCACCACCAACACCCACCCACTAGATCTAGGAAAGCTAGGCCGGTACAGACCGAACTTGGGAGACCAGCCGATTAAAACCAAGATAAACATTTGGCAAAGAAGCCGATCAAAAAAAAAAAAAAAAGCCAGCAAAGAGGAAAAATAAAACAAACCCTAAACCCAACCTCACATTTATTAACCACACCATCTTCCACCACTTGTCGGACCACCACTCATCGCCTTCCAAGCTCTGATCTGCACTAGAAACGTCGAACGGCAAGTACGAAACCCTGTCACTTGAGCCGGACCATCGAACAGGAAACAAAAGGCCTAGAGAAGACCGGACGCGGGGGAAGCGGAGAAGGACAATAGAGGATAGAACTGATAGATGGAAGAAAAGGAGTGAAGAGAGGGGGAGGATGATGAGGGAGGCGGCGGCCCCCCTCCCCCAGATCTGGTTATTTATGTGGGTTTCTAGAGACTAGAGAGAGAGAAAGTGGAGCGGATGGTAGAGTTCCAAATTTCTACAGAAAGGGCTCTTCAGGGACAAGAAAATTGAATTTGGGCCCAACTTTCGGAAGGGCACGTAATTTCCGGAAGAGGTAGGCATGAAAATAGCACAAACCTCAGGGATTGCCTTGTGATTTTGACGTGTCAACACATAGGATTATCGTCCAAGTCACACCTTCAAAGTTCAACGCGTATATAAAAGGGGCGGCTGCTACGGGCTCCTCCTCTTCGTCAACCTCCCGATTTCTCTCTTAGCTCGCTCGCTCGCTCGCTCGCTCTCTCTCTCTCCAGAAGCCACTCCCCGGTGCACAACAACAGACGACATCCCCTCTGCGTCCACTAACTCAGCCGGCGATTCGGGTTGGAAACCCCCCCTTCAATTCGTCGCCGATTGATCGCCTTCATCCCCGTACACATCTGCTCCATATCCACGAAATCCATTTAGTTCTCTCTATCCGGTAAGAATCCCCCCTCTCCTCTCTCTCCTCTTCGATTCACTCAATTTCGCACACTTAGATGACGAGACGCCAACGATCATATGTACAGTTCTCTACAAAATTGGTTCGCTAGGGTTTTCCGAAATTGGGGTTTTTTTGAAGTTCTTCGTGTATATGTACAGTTTAGTTAGGTCATTTCTGTACAGAATGTCAGAGTCCTGACAAGAAAGTTTCTGCCTTTTGGTTGGTGTATTGAAGTGTTAGGTGTAGAGGTTCAATAAATGAGTTATTAGGCTTGGATTTGTTTTGAGTAGTAAGGATGTCGTCGGCCGGTGTTGCAATCTGCCCGTTTCCTATTGAGAATAATGCGCTCTCCCCTGGTAACAGACACGACCAGCACATCGTGATATATGTGGCCGTGTCTGGCTCCGGCTCATTGACTCCTATGCGGGTTTTGGAGTCTGATTCAATTGAGTCCTTGAAGCTTCGGATTCAGAATCATAAAGGGTTTGTTGTTAAGAACCAGAAGCTGGTTTGGGGAGGCAGAGAGCTGGCGCGGAGCGATAGTCTGGTTCGGGAGTATGGGGTGACCGATGGGAATGTTATGCATTTGGTTCTTAAGCTTTCGGACCTGCAAGTCATCAGTGTTAGGACTTGTTGTGGGAAAGAATTCACGGTCCATGTTGAGAGGAGTCGAGACGTAGGGTATGTCAAACGTCAGATTGCTAACAAGAAGAGAGGTTTGGTCGATCTTGACGATCAAGAGGTGGTGTGCAACGGTGAGTGTCTCGAGGATCAGAGGCTCATAACAGATATCTGTAAAAATAAAGATGCGGTGATTCACTTGTTTGTCCGGAAATCTGCGAAAATTAGGGCTAAACCTGTGGAGAGAAATTATGAACTATCCATTGTGGCACCGCAATCAAATGATAGGAGGGATGATGATGTGCATACAGAAAGTGGGCGTGGGCCTGGTACCGAGAATGGTGTTGTTTTACCTATAGAGCCTCCCGATAGAGGTATATGGTTGGAACCCATGGTTGTCAATCCGAAGATTGAAGTACCTTTGGTCCTCGAGGATTTAGTTAAATCAACAGTTGCAGGGTTAGACAGAGGGAATTATCCAGTCAGGTCTTCAGAAGGTATGGGAGGAGCATATTTTATGCTGGACGCTTTGGGAGAAAGGTATGTATCTGTTTTTAAGCCTTTAGATGAGGAGCCTATGGCTGTGAACAACCCTCGGGGGCTGCCCTTTACAGTGGACGGTGAAGGGTTAAAGAAAGGAACCAGAGTTGGGCAAGGTGGATTAAGGGAAGTTGCTGCCTACATTTTGGACCATCCAAAGACCGGTCGCCGCTTTATTTCCGGGGATGACGAGGGATTTACTGGGGTCCCACCTACAACTATGGTCAAGTGCTTGCATGATGGATTTAATCATCCAGAGGGTTTAAGTGTCAAGATTGGGTCTTTGCAGATGTTCATGGAGAACTTTGGAAGTTGTGAGGATATGGGTCCTAATGCTTTCCCAGTTGAGGAAGTTCATAAAATCTCTGTGTTGGATATAAGGATGGCTAATGCAGATCGGCATGCTGGGAACATTTTGCTGAGCAAAGGTGAAGATGGCCGGACTGTGCTTATTCCAATTGATCATGGGTATTGCTTGCCTGAGACTGTAAGTTTTCTTATTCCGCATTTTTATTTTTATTTTTCTTATATATTGCACTAATCACAGCTTTTTCATTATCATTATGCCGTTTTTTTTGTACTTATTTGATTAATTGGTGAATACTTTTGTCAACTATTGCTTTCTGTCCTTTTTGCTTTTTATTACTGAAATCTTGTGATTATAATAAATTTTTACTTCTTTGTTAAAATTGAATTGCACTTAAACTATTCATGGAAACTCAAGTCTCATGAATTCTCTTGGAGAATGTGTTTTGAATGGTGACATGGTATCAACTATTTGGTTATTTTGTATGTTTAATGGCGTCAAAATTTATCTACACTAGTTTGAGGAATGAAAGAGAAAGCATTGAATAGCAGATATACTGTAATCGACATATTAGACCTACAAGTCGAAGAATTCAGGGCAATACTAATATTAAGGTAAATGCAATTCCCTGAACTAGGAAGAATGAACACGGACCCATGAAGACATGACATGACGCGATGACTATGAAAGAGTTAAGGGGCAATCTGACCATCGACAATTAATCTACGTCAGATGGAATCAAGTAGGGATACTAAGCATACACAAATGGAGGCTGGGGTCAATGTTGTAGCTGCTGTGCAGGCATATTGGCCTTGTATTTGGAAGGCCAGCCCACCCCAGTCCAGTGCCATGGAAAAATGGCACTCCAACTAAGTTTGAGCTAGAGCGCAGCAATGACACTATTTTCTATTGAGCTTACAGACTTCAGTCCTACTTCCCAGTGCTTGTGTTAGAGAAAGATGACGTACGTCTTTCTCGCTTCTTCTAAATGGGGTTTTTGTCGAGCTTTGCCCTTCAAACAAGGTTACTCTCAGTGGTCAACAGACCTGTGGAGTCGGACAGCAGTCACGGTCGCAACCTATCAAACCAACACGCCATCTGTTAAGCCCTATTAAGCTAGATGGTAAGAGTCCAGGAACACTAGTCTTCTGTTACACCGTGGTGAAGTGTAGACAAATAGTGAGGTCAAGCCCTGTACTTTACCGGTATAGAATACCCCAGTAGGAGGGTAGGGATGATTCTGAGTGGGACCCATGGAACATAAGTACAGGAGAGGAAAAGACAGCATTCATTGATGCAACATGGTATATAGCCTTTCGGGTGTGAATCTCCAGCACACTTAAAGTCATCGAAGGGCAGGGGAGTGATGTTCTCTGTCCTTCACGCCATACAAAATCCGATGTCGGCTTCATATGGAATAAATCTTGGGTATGGAGCTGAAAGCAAAGCAAAAGAGTTACAAATCGGTAGTCTTTTTTCTTTGTTTTGCTGTTTTTTGTAAGGTGAAATAACACTTGGAGGTGACAAAGATCGTGTCAACTTTTATACAGGAGTGTTATACGTAGTTATTTGGAAGACTGAGTTGTGATCTTGTGACAAGCTCCAAATTTTTAGTTTCTAGTCATTATTTCCTGGCAGAAGCTTCAAATATGGCAGGAAGGAAATTGATTTGATTTTGAGAACATGTAGTTTTATACCTCTTGATAATTTTATGGCTCCATGTCCTCATCTCTGCAGTTTGAAGATTGTACATTCGACTGGCTGTATTGGCCACAAGCTCGCAAGCCTTACGATGCAGAAACTATAGAGTACATAAAATCACTGGATGCGGAGGAAGACATTGCCCTCCTGAAGTTCTATGGGTGGGATCTGCCACTTGAATGTGCACGCACACTCCGTATCTCCACCATGCTTCTGAAGAAAGGGGCTGAGAGAGGGCTTACTCCATTTGCACTTGGAAGCATCATGTGCCGCGAAACCTTGAAGAAGGAATCTGTGATCGAGGAGATTGTCCAAGAAGCACTGGATTCTGTGCTCCCGGGCACAAGCGAATCTGTTCTCATGGAATCAGTCTCGGATATCATGGATCGCCGCCTTGATGAGATCACCAAATAAATGTCTATGGAGAAAATTAGGCAAGTGTATGTGTATAGGTACGTATGTTTACGTACATATGTATATCTTCTATGTACTTTGCTAGTTGATTGTGGTATGTTTTTCATTCCTTTTAGCTGTTGCTCAAATGCTTGACGTTGAACGGTTATTTTATACCCTTGATTCGTTTGTTAGTCCTTTTTTCTTGAAAAAAATTTGATATGGGACAGAGCAATTAGGAAATGTAATGTGTTTTGTGTATATCATACAGCTAGTTCGTGTTCTGTTTTTTCTGTTTCTTTTTTTCCTTTGTCTAGATCAATTGCAGAAAGTTTGTTACTCCAGGTGGTGTACTAGATACGTGCTGGTCCTTGGCAAATTTTGTGTTATGTTCTCTCTTTTTTTTTTTAAATGGGAAATATATATATATATATTTTTGGTACGGTCCTTTAAGACATGGATGAAATGATGTGACTATGAGGTTGTAGTCTTGATTATTGCCCTTTCTTTGTTCGATTATTTTGGTTAGGCCGGGAAAAAAAAAATTGCTTGTGAAATCCCTAGTCATCCTTGAATGTCGGATGTAATAAAAAAAGAGATTTTTACCTGTAAGTACAGAAAAATGAAACTTATTTTCCATTAAGGTAGACGGCTAGTTCTATGTTTGCGTATAAGAAAATCTCTTCCCCCCGGGTTTTTTCGTAGTCGTAGCAATACATTCGAATATGCATGGGCTTTTAACAAATGGAGCTGAACTGGGAGAGATTCACATGCTTACCGGGAGAAGAAAAAAGGACCTCATCTGGTGGGTAGTATTGGGCTCCATCTAGTTCCCGTAGTCCTTACTTAACCAGAAATTATAGTATAATCCAAGTTATGCCAAACTTATCTTTTACCCAAAACCCTAACCATATGTTCAGAGAACTCGCTGCTTTCTCTTGGACTTACCTTAAATTTGGAAATTGTCTTTATTTAAATTTTTTTTGCATTTGTTAGTTTTGCGCCAAACTTCTGTGAATTATTGATTCGTCTCGACGAGAGGAATCGGAAAAGTAATTTTTTTTACTTTTACCCAAGTATTTTGAGAAATAACTATTTTTTATCGTAAAAACGGTATTTTTGCGCTAAAAAGTTGTTATTTCTCAAAAACTTGGGTAAAAGTGCCAAAATTTTACTTTTCTGATTCCTCTTATCGAGGTGAATCAATAACTCATAAAAATTTGGCACAAAATTAACAAATGCGAAAAAAATTCAAATAAGTACAAAATTTTCAGATTTAAGTTAAGTCCAAGAGAACACAGTATATTCATATTAATCCTGTTTTCTTCTTTTTTGGGGGTCAATTTCCAACCCACGAATACTTCGTTCAGACGCTTCAAATAAAGAGCAAATATTTTCAAGAGTTTTTTTTTTTTTTTTTTCCTTTTTTCCTATACGATAAATTTGGCAACACAAGTTTCGAACACCAAAAGCATAAACATTTGTCCAAACGTTTTCCGAAGCCACACGATTATTTAGGTCTATACGAAAACTTTTTTTGAATATAAATGGAGATGCCGTCTAAAAAAGTGGTAAACTATTTTTAGAGGTGACGACTAACGAGCTCTAGCATACTACTCCTTCCGTCCCTTTTTAAGTGTCCTGCTTCGTAACTCCAACTTATTAAAGGGACATCATCATTATACCTTTCACATCAACTTTTTCCTCCACTTTCCCTACTTACCCATCATCATTACTCTTTTACTCACTTACTTTTCAAAAAGGAATCTACTTTTAAGGACAAAATAGACAATACACCAACTTTTACCCACTAACTTTACAAAATGGACACTTATTAAGGGACAGCCCAAAATGGAATACTGGACAATAATAAAAGGGACGGAGGGAGTACTATCTTTTTAGAGATGAAGAAAAAGACACATAACAAAAGAAAAGGTATAATCAATTTTGTGATTGATGATATAAAAAAAAAATCACTTTTGTGTTTGCCTAAATGAAAAAACAATCAATTCTGATGGAGTTGTAATATAGCATATCCAAGTAAAAACCAATTCACAACGAATGGATACGAAGCTAGGTGAGACATAATTTAGGATAGACCATAATTGTTGGCTTATGTGGTACTAGTAATTAAGAAAAATCTAATACCAACAAATTAATACTAGTACTAATTTTTAGTGGTAAGACAATTGTGCCAAACGTCATGCCGAAGTCAAAATTTGACATTAAAGAGGACAAAATTCTATTAATCTTTTTTGCTAAATTTAATATCAAAATTTGACAATTCTAGTCTTGGTGTTGGTGCCAAATACATCAAATTTATAATTACAAAATTTGCCACATTACCTTCAAAATTTGAATAAAGGTAATTACAAGAGGGAAAGAAAAGTAATTAGGACAAAAATTACACTTGGTGGAACAATCCGGTCATATTTCAACAAAATAACTTTGTCTTCAAATCAAAAAGCAGTTCCAACATATTCTCTATTTCACATATTTCCCTATATTTCAAGAGCTTAATATTAACATGAATTGTCTCATCACCCCTCCAAAATGGAGGATTGGACTCCTCCATCCTCTATATTTGGAGGACATAGAGGAAAAAGTGTCTAACCCTCCATTTTGGAGAGTTGATCGAATACTTCGTGACATTATTCATCCTCGTAAAGGTGAAACAGAGGTTAAAAGGTGAAATAGAGAATTGAAAAAGTAATTTTGAAGGGAAAAAGTAGACAAAATGGAGGGTTGATCGGAGATGCTCTAAGTAACCTAACCACTGTGTATTTACAAGTATAATTTAGTGTTTTTGGAGCATTGTTACGTGGTGCTTCAATATGTGACTCCTATACCAATGTGTGGTGCAAGCACCACATGTATGTGATCCTCTCACCAATGTCTAGTGGAGAAAACTTCTGGACCACCAAGTAACAATGATGCTTCATAACAATAGTACTAATAATTTTCCAATATTTACACATGTAGAAAATCTACCCCACCGCAGAGTTCAATCTCACCGTCCTTTCTCTCTCTAAACTAGACTCTCTCTCACATTCCTAGACTCAAGTGCCCTTCTCCTCCAGTCCTCCATTTTCTGTTTCGCCCCTCAAGTTGGAAGTTCCTCTGTGTGTGTGTGTGTAACGACCCTGCTTTTGGTAAATAAAAATTTCGTTAAATATTTGAATTTTATTTTATTACTTGAATTTTTATTTTCATAACCAAAAATCTGTCGTTATTGACTAATAAAAATCTCGTTGTAATTCTCGTTTAATCGAAACCGTATTTAAATTTCTTATAATCCGTCTTAATTAGATTCTTCCAATCATTCTTGCTTCCAAGGGAAGTAACCTTAGCCTTGCATGCATGCCACCCTAGACTAAATAGTCATAAGCCTAAACTTGGATTTGACAAGTCTTGGCATGCTTTCAAGCATGATGTGACAAAACAATAGGAGAAGGAGAGAGAGAGAGAGAGAAATTCGGCCAAGGAAGGGAAGGGGGGCCGGTTGTGGAGAGAAGGAGAGTGAGGTGTGTGATTGTGTGATGTGCACTCCAAGCCACCTTATAGCCCTAAGCCTATTTACTTCATGACAACCCATCCTAAACTCCTTTAAGTACAATCCTAGCCTTTTACTCTTCCAAGCCAACTCATCCTAAGACAAGACAAGTCCATGATCCCTCATGATGACCTAATTCTAGCTTGAAGTTGAAGTGACAATTGGATGACAAGGCGTGGCATGCTTGACATGACTAGGCTACTTTAAGTCATTCAAACTTAGATCTTATTCTTTCTTGCAAGCAAGCTCTCCCTAAACTAGACAAGCCATAAAATCCTTCATGATAACCTAGTCCATTAGCCTTAAGCCTAAAAAGATTGGATAAGACAAGTCATGGAAGACTTGGCATGCTTTCAAAGTATGAAATGACTAAACCAAAACTCTCATGATAACCTAGTTCATTAGCCTTAGACTAACCATTCATAGGACAAGACTAGACCTTAAAACCCTTCATGATTGCCAAAGGCATGGCCTAGATTGGAAAAGACAAGACTTTGGCATGCTTGGCATGCTTCCAAGTATGAAAAGACAACACAATGAGAGGTAGAAAGAGAGAGGGGTGGCTAGCCATGAGAGGAGAAGGAGGAGCCAGAATTTTGCCTATAAATAGCACCCAATGCTTGCCATTCAACTCACCTTCACTCCTTACTCCAACTTCTCTCTAGAAACCATTTCTGTTTTCTAGTCAGCTTACTACCCTTCGAAAATCTCCATTTTTCTCCTGCTTAAGGTAGTTTTTAGAACCAACTTCCTTCAAGAAGTTGTAGAGCACTTCGAGACCTTGAAGTTAGACCCAAGAACCACCCCAATCGGTCAAGAAATGACCAAGATATTGCCATCCGAAATTCAGTGAAATTCTCGGATTCTAGATTCCAGACAGCTTACTGTCACTTCCTTTATCACTATTTTTCTCCTACCTAAAGTAGTTTCTAGGATCACCTTGCTTCACAAAAGTTGTAGAGAACTTCGAGAGCTTTGATCTTGACCCAAGAACGATCCTATTCGGCCAAATATTGCCGAGTTACTGTCATCCAAAGTTTGGTCCAGATTGTGAGTTTCACTGTCCGTAGAACTTTCAACTAGCTTATTCGGCTCCGACTAGTTTCGGATCAAGGTAGATTATCCTTACACTCTAATCCTAAGTATAGATATTATATGATCATGTAGAATTTTCCGTCCCCACGATCTCTAAGTATATGTAGATAGTTCTTAATCGCTATCTCTACGTACAGTTATGTTGTTGGATTAAACGTAGATTGTTTTGAACTTTAAGTATATGGTACGAAACTTGACGTCAAATGAATGTTAGTAATAAACTTATCTTGCTATTGGAAGTATGACATGTTGAACAAATGATTTCTACGTCAATAAACGTCAATAAACATATGTTGTTTTGAAAGAAGATGGAACGGATTTTGGAAGTATGAACTTGATTGAAAAGTATTCGTATTTTGATCTTTTAGAGGGTTATGAACTTGTCTACATGTTGTTTGCATTACTTGTGGTTGTATAAGGATGGTGATGAGCTTGTTTATAAGATTGCTTGCATGATCTTGCTAGTTTAAATTACAATGAATGATTTATGTATGTCTATGAGAAAAGTCCTACCGCGGAGTCTATGCATGAAAACGAGATACGAAAATCGAGAAAGTAGAAACATGACACGTAGGGTGTGTTAAAGACAAGGTGTGTTTCGAAACCACAATGTGGTCGGACTTGCCCATTGTGTGGTGTGCGTGTGTAAAAGGAAGATTTGTGAAAAACCCAATGAGAATCCGGAGTGGCGGAATCATTGTGGGAATACTCGGGAACCCGGAGCGGCGGAACCGAGGGATGAATCGTGGTTTGGTTATCCGTGGAGAGGAGCCAACGCAATTGTTTTTAATGATTTTCGAAAACCCAAATGGGAACCCGGAGCGGCGAAACCATTGTGGGATACTCGGGAACCCAGAGCGGCGGAACCGATGATGAATTGTGGATTAGTTATCCGTGAAGAGGAGCCAATGCCAAATTCAATATTTTTGTGTGCCAATGAAAACTCGGCGCGGCGGAACCATTGTGAGGATACTCGAGAACTCGGCGCGGCGGAACCGAGGTTGGGTGTGTTAAAATGTGATTTTCAAAATATTGATTTGGAAATGAAAATGAGACACGTTATATGATGAGCCGCGTAGGAGAAACACATACAATGCAGATACCAACGTTAGACTAAGGAATGTGGATGTATCATTGTTAATGCTTTGTTAAACATGTATGCATTTTTCTGCTGCTTGTGCAAGAGTTGGTATGCTATTCTTATACTCTGATATTGGTAAGTTATGGGTTAGTGGTATAGGATTATTCTACTGAGCTCTTGTAGCTCATGGTGTTACCTTTGGTGACTCTGACATATTATATCGGTGGCGATGCTGGTATAATGTGTCAGATTTTTTAAATGATCAAGATGAACAGTACACCTTGGAGGCTTTTGGAGCTGAGGAGCTGGCTAAAATGAAGCAGCAGACGGAGTTGTAGTTAGGAACCCTAGAACTCCTTCATTTGTATAAAGATTGAATCCTAGTGGGAGTTATGATGTAATAATGAGCCAGACTCCATTTGGTTTATGAATAAAATGTTTATTTAACGAACCCGATTTTGAGGACGTTACAGTGTGGTTGGGGGGGGGGGGAGAGATTTCAGGAGGTGGTGTGGCGTGGGGATTGGCGCAATAATGGTGGTGAAGGTGCAGGGGTTGTGGTTTTTTTTTTCCCTGCTTTTTCTGTTTCTTTCTCATCTGGCGGGGTTCGGATGCGTTACCGGTCTGGGTTTTCCCCAGATCCGGTGGGTTTTCGGTCTGGGTCTCTCCCAGATCTGACGGGTGGTGGGTAATAATGGTAGGGTTTGTTTGGTTTTTCCGGACTGATTTTTCAATTTTTTCGGTGGTCGGCTTGGTCTCTGTCCAAAACTGGTTTTACCAGATCCTGGCTTGTGGTGCTTGCAAGGAGGTCTGACTTGTTGTGGGTTGTTTGGTCAACTACCGTGCGCCCAGTGTTTCAAAGTGCCAACAGAAACTCGCACTGGAGCAACCTTTTGCGGCTGTGAGGGTTTCGTCCCTTACACTGTGAATGCCAACATTAGCCATTTAAAGGACCGATATAATGGTATGAGCTCTGAGTGGCTCATCTATTGATTCTCAGATGGATCCTACGCCGGATCGCGCTGGTCTGCTTTGGCAATAATGCGCCTTTGAGCTTGTATGCCCATTTGTGATTTTGCTCATTTCTTAATTTTTAGTAGATTTAGTTATTACCAACTTTTATGATTATTTCATGTAAGTGTCGTTAGGTTTCTTGAAATGAAATTTGCTGTTGATAAAAAAAAAATCTCACCTTACGTTTTTGCAATCATTTTTGAACAGTGAAATTAAAAGCCTTAGGTGGTGCAGTAAAAGAGAATGAGAGAGGCAGGAGTAGATTTTTTTGTTACGCATGTGGACAAAAAAACTACTGCATGTTAGTGGAACAAAAATACTAAGAACAGGGACAACTTGCAGAGATCCGTGCAGAGACAATAGCGTTTGGTCCCATTTCGGGTCCCAAAAAAATCTAGAAAAATATCCCTAAATTTTTGAATATTATTTTATAGGACCCTGTAAAAAATCAACTCCTGCGGATATCGGTAAGTATTACTTTTGGATTCGTGAGGGCAAACTGAGCAGTTCGCCCCTACAAATCCAAAAGTAATATTTACCGACATCCGCAGGAGCTGATTTTTTACAGGGTCTCACAAAATAATATTCAAAAATTTATAGATATTTTTCTAAATTTTTTGGGAGCCAGAATAGGGCCAAATATGATTGTTTCTACATGAATCTCTGCAAATTGTCCCTGGTCATAGCAGGACTGTTAATGGAACCTCTCCTACCTCTCTCTCTCTCTCTCTTTCCTTTTCCTAACTTTACTCTCTTCTCTCTCTCTCACCAGAGTTCACTGTTAGCTCCCTTTCTCTCTCTCTCTCTCTAGAAATGTACGAGCCTCATTATCTGGTACACAACCACAACAGATCCCGACGAGGCCGAGCCAACGCGGCCTCATGCATACTCGCCACGCTCTTCCTCCTCTTCCTCGCCGCCGCGGCCGCCGCCGTGTCCTTCGTCCTCTTCAAGCCCAAAGACCCCAAGATCGCCGTCACCGCCGTCCAGTTCCCCAAGTTCTCCGTCTCCAACGGCACCTTCAACCTCACCTTCTTCCAGTTCGTCTCCGTCACCAACCCCAACCGCGACTCCTTCACCCACTACGACAGCTCCCTCCAGCTCGTCTACTCCGGCAGCCAGGTCGGCGTGGTCGCCATCCCCGCCGGCGAGATCGGCGGCGGCCGGACCCAGCGCATGTCGGCCAAGTTTGACGTAGAGGAGTATCCAGTGGCGGCGGAGGGGGGTGGAGGTGGGGTTGAGGCGGTGAGAGAGGGAGGAGGAGGAGGAGGAGGAGGAGGAGGGGGGGTGGGGACGATGGAGATAGAGACTCGGATGAAGTTGGTGGGGAGGGTTAGGGTTATGAAGGTGTTTATGCATAAGGTGGAGAGCAGAGTGAGGTGCAGTGTTGGTATCAGAGTGAGTGATGGGTCTGTTTTAGGATTGCATTGCTAGTGCTAGTGCTAGTAGCAGTAAATGTAACTACTCCATTATTGAATTGCTATTTGCTAGCAGTAAAAATGGTTTTAATTGGTTCAATTACTACTGCTATTATTCTTCTGGTGGGGAATTTTGTTGTACTACTCTCTCTGGTAAATTAAGTTAAAAAAGTGTGGTGATTTTGATTAATTGGTCTTGATATACTGTATTTGTGAAACGATTGAAGACCGGCCATTTTGCCAATTTCTGTACATTGGTAAATCCGACTATCCCTTCTCAGTGATGTTTTGCTAACATTTACTACTAGTATAGTACTATAATTTAAATAAATGTCCACTACAGTTTACAAGTTGGAAGCGGCAGAAATAAATACTCCAAAAAGATCACCACGCACGAACGAACGACCGATCATAGTGACTTCAAACTCGCAACACATGCATGATACACTTCACTTCAAACTCGCAACACATCAGCCAGTAATTGAGTTGCAAAATACTACTACTACTACTACTATACGAGGGGGGGCATCTGCACACCTGGCCGGAACAAACAACCTTGTAAACAAATTCTGAGGGACGTACAGTACAATAACTGCTGGTGCTGGGGACCGAGCCGTTCACCACTAGGATGCACCAGCAAAGCCAAGTCCGGAGTCCCTCCTCTAGCTAATGCAGATGATCGATCGAGATTTTCTAGTATTTACATTCTTCTACGTTTCACTTGACAAATTCTAGATACAAATGCAGCATATATATCAACGATCTCTTCATGGGAATTCTTATGCCTAGCTATCTCTATCTGAGAGTATACTCTATTTTTATAACACCGCCCGACAACACGAGTTCAGTTCTTTCTTGGGGACCATACTCTCCGATTTTCTCAGAAACATTCACTTCCACCGTTCCCACGCTATGTTCGATAAATTAATGTTTCCTCGGAACACCTTTTTTTTAACAACAAAACAAACACAGTGACTTGCTGTGTTCGCTTTGGCTCTCTAGAGTCTAGACCTAATCCTCTTTCTTTGCGCACTGTCTCCAATAAATTTTCTCTCCAATTTTACTCCTGTTACTCTATCTACCCCCCTGTCCTCACTTATTATTCCAAAAACCTCTCCTCAAAACTCAAATCAAATATATATGAACTCGAAAAATCTTACATAGCGTGTGTTGAGTAGTTTAGAAAACGGTAATGGGACGAACTTATACAATTTTAAACGTAACACATGTGAGAGAGGATTGGTCGGTAGGAGTGTACTTACTTTTTTGGGGGTAAATACTAAATAGTGTGCCTATACTTATTGAAAAAACAACTGCTATTATAATTTGTACTTTTGTAGTAGCTATTTAAAAAAAAAAAAACTAGTGTAGGGTTGTTCCGGACTAAATCCGTGCCCTCTGTCCATACTTGCATTCACGTTCAGTTGTTCTTTCACGACCCATCTTTTTATATATTTATTCTAAGAAAAGAAGCATGTATTATATACAATTTATGAAAGCTGAAACTTCCAAAAAGGATTCGCAAAGATTCAAGAATTGTATCTATCAACTAAACATCATGAGAGAGAAAGAGAGAGAAAAGAACCTTATTAAACAATGATTGGAAGCTGCAACTTCCAGCCAGTATTTATAATCAAATAGAAATTCTCAACATCTCTAGCAACAAACAACATTAGCAGAAAGTTCAAACTCAGGGGACCAGAAAGAAAGGGAGAGCTAACCGGCCATTTAACTACAGAGGTTGGGGATGCACACCCCTCCATCTGGGTTTTGTTGTTCCTTCCATATTCGCCCTGTAACTCGAAGCTTCAACTCTTTTCTGTCGCCCCCAGAGAAGAATAGAGCCATATTCCGTTGTATAACAAGCCCATCGTGGCTGTCCCTCACCTTCCGGTGACTATCCCTTATGCTTCGCGGGGTTCCCTCCCATACAAGTTTCCGGCCATTTCCCCCAACTTCCAAGCTATAACTGTAGTTTCGGGCCTCTGTCTCATCACCCATGAATCGGAGAAATGCCATGTAAACAGGAGCCATCCCGAGCTGAAAAGCTTCAAAATGGAGGCAGAAGTAGTGATCGAAGCAATTGAAGACCTAAAATAGGACCAGATAGCAAACATTTTAGTGAATAGTTAGTTATTCAAGGGTTCGAGCTTGGTAACAGTAACTATGCAGCAAACAGCAAGAATGGTGGATTTGTGAGCTTGTGTATGGTGATTGAATTAAAGGTCTGGATTTTTTCCGGATATTAATGCTTTATTTGGATTGCTTTTTGAAAAAAAAGTTCTCAACTCAAAGAAACACTAATTGTCCCTACTTTCAATCATTACTCACCCCTATCTCCAATCATTATTCTCATTTCTCTCTCTATTTCTCTCCAATCATTACCTCTACTTCTAATTATTACTCTCATTTCTCTCTCCACTCATAATCCTACAAAATTTCTCAAAAACTCATCCAAACACAGCATAAAGGTCTAGATTACCATTGCAGTGTTATGTTCTTTTAGATGGGGGTGCCAAACTATAATAAAGTTCAAGCAAGAAAACTAAACCAGAAAAAGAAAAACTACAATTCCACGCACAAAAATATAAGTAATTGTGGTGTGGATGATGTGAATTTAGTTATATGTTAAAATGTTAAATGGGGTTTGATCCTTGTGGAGGGCAGATATCACACAAACTTGATGCGTTAGCATATACATGTACTGTCTAGGTAGTGTTATTAGCCAAAATAGGGGGTGCCCTGGCACCCCCACCACATGCTTTGGATCCGCTCCTGCGCACATGCACACAAAAAAAAAAGAAGAAGAAGAGAAAAGCTTTGCTATATTTGTTGGACCTTTTCGATTCTTATTAACACTCATTGTAAATATGAGAGTCTGGGGAAAAAAAAGAAAAGAAATTAGCTTAACATTGTTCAAAAACTAGGAAAGTGCAAAATGGCAGTAAACACTCACAATCAACATACAATGGCCAATACGTAACAGGGAAAACAAAAATACAATGGCGAATGGTAACCTAGTCTCCTGGTGTATGGAGTCTAACGAGGCAGTTAAACACTTATAAAGTTAAAGTTATTACAACTTTAACAACCAAATCCATTATTTTTGTGTTACCATTTATCACTGGAGAAGCAGTGAAGAGTTGAAAAGGATCTATTCCATGCATAGCATAATTTTCAGGATTTATTCAGGTAAACCGCATGGATGGCTATGAAGTGCAAAGTTGAACCAATTGCAAAATAAAGCCCATCTCTATCACAAGCCTAATGAAAAATGGATACTTCCTTTAATGGACCATCAATCCATCATAATTACAACAACATCAATTCTAAACCGAACACTTAGCATATACATACATCGCTGCATATATCAGTTCACTTGAGATGAATGAAATATACTTACAGTTAACATCCACGTGGCGTTCTCTACCTCACGTGGATTAGACTTGACATAGCGATGGTTGAAAGTGCACCCGGAGTGCATGTCTACTTTGTGATCATCCCGAAGATGATTAACCAGGTAGGGGATGTCCCCAACAACTGAGCATTCTGATCCAGCATATGGGCAGTTGTATGGTCTGACGTTACACAAGGCCTCATGCTTGAGCTTGCTGTAGTAAGGAAAGATCTCTGGGCATCCAAGAGAGAAATATTTGCAAGGCAGTTCAAGGGACTCTGCAACTTTTTCTAATGCTAGACACCTTATATCTCCAAGCTCCTGTCTACAAGTGGGGCAGCGGTTGTGCACCCTTACTTTGCAAGTGGAGCAGAGTGTGTGCCCATTATGACACTGTTCAAATCACCACTTGTTAGAACGCACCTCAATTCATTTGTTAAGGAAGCAATATGGAAATCTTAATATATACATATAGGTATGTCATATTACTAGGCAGATAGGGATGCAGGTATAAACCTACCTTATAAGCAGGGAATAAAATTTAACGAAATAGCCGAAATGTTTCTGTTTCCCATGCAACCGAGCGAAACATCACTGAAATTTCAAATTCCAAAGTTTCCACCACATTGCACCGAACCATGCAATGCTACCAAACATACAGAAAATTGATTCAAACCTATGGAAAAAAACAACAACAACACTATCTATTGCATGCATCAGCAAATTCAATTTACATTTCTCATATGTTTCTGTATCTTGGTTAACCTGAATAATATACTAAAATTTTTTTTTTGCTCATTGCTAATTACTTTTTCAAACTTTAAATAGCAGTATATACAAAAAACTGTACCTCAACATTCTTTAATGCATATGTAATTATAGAGAGGCCAGTATATGCGAATGATGATATGGATGAAGGAGAACAAAAGGATGTTATCAACAAGCACATGAAAATGCAAAATGCCAATATAACCTTAGTTTTGTCGCCAAAGTGGTAGACATATCCAAAGCCACAGATATTCGTCCAGTTTAACACATATATGATTTTTTGATAGGCCCTAGATTTTGTTTCCCAAGAAGAGAAGCCCCAGGACTAGAAGTAGTAGGGTTTATTCTCATAATAATGGGTAATATCACAGTTCGTGCTTCTAGGGGTCCACATATGTAAGAAGGAAGTTTGAGCTCTCATCTGACTTTAAGGCAGATGGGTGATGCCCTAGAGGTAGCATACAAAATCACATTTATTTACATTAATGTTCTAAAATCATGAAGAAACCAAGCAGAACCAATTTTCTAAACATTTTGTTCTAAAACATCTTAAGACTAAGGAAGCCAAGTCTGTCCTCCACATGCTAATATGCTGCCAAGTGCCAGCTAGTCTCATTTTCAAATAATTTCTCCTGGGAACTTCCTTCCAGCTCCTCATAAACCACTTTCCGTTATGGAAAGCCTTAACAAGTATTTACTGACTCCAAGATCCTTATCCCTAAACAAACTTACCAAAGATGTATACATACAAATTTTATCTAGATTTGTTTGACCTGCACTTTGTTTTCAGGTCATACAATCAAAGAGGTCAATTCTGCTATGGATTGGAGAAATTGCTGCACTCCAGGGTCTCAGTACAATCTTTTCCCTAAAATCCTCTTACAAAAGGTATAACCACTTCATTGCCTTTAACATTCAAACAAAGCGTGAAAGCACTTATTTGTTTTTCCCCTAAGTACGCCGATCCCTCGTATAATTCAAAATGAAATGAAATCTTGAAATGTGATTCAGTTGGTTCCTAGTGCCATATCATGCCAATTATGACACAATTTATTTGCACTTAAACTGGGAAACCTTTCTTCCAGAATAGTTTGAAGATTCTCGTAACCAGAAAGGTTTGAAAAAGCAGAAAAAGTATTATTGCCATGACAGCTTTCTGAGCATCTGATTTAAACCACAGCGGGGATCCTATAGGGCTGGAGCGCCCTACAGGGATTATAGTGCGACGCACAGCCGTTGATCTCGTCAATCAACGGTCTAGATTAAAAATAATCTTTTACCGGTAAAAGATTATTTATTTGTTAACTGTCAAAGTATAAAAACAAATCGCAACCGTTCATTGTCGAGATCGACGGCCCATGTCGCACCACAATCTTTGTAGGGCGGAGCGCCCTATAGGGCTTCCCAGATCAATGCGGCAAATGACATGGGGTTTCTCAGACTTCATGGAATCCATTTTGCATTAGTGTAGAGGTCTGTTAGCATCATCATTTGCATGTATACAAGAAAATCAAAATAGTATTCCCGTACTATCAACTCTCTTCCTTCCTGACTAAGGCTCGCAAACATAGCTTGGACTTGAAGGTTCAAGGGCACTGGTTTCTCCTTTACTGCATGTTGAACAGAAGCTAACAATCAAATTAAAAGATTAAATAATGATTCCAAAACTTTCCAAGTTAGGAATTATAAAGGGACGACCGGACAAGTAATCAGCGTTTCAGTTGATTACAGTAGAAACAAAAAATCCTCAATGCAAGCACAGTGTCCTAAAGAATTGAAGCATAGTTAACCTTTTGTCTCATAAAATCTTTGGTCTTCCTACCAAACCATCTATCACATCATACACATTTTTCCACAATGTCATTTCTTTCCACAGTTAAACAACTAATCCCATATCACAGCAGAGGCTTAACTCTAGTCTTCAGATTGACAAGGAGAAACATATAATTGATCAGCAGATACTGCCTCCAACCTAGTACTCTTGTGTATACTGCATGGGCATGCAATCTATTATGTGCCCAAGCATCGTATATCAAGTACTCGGTATTCAGCATTTTGGATGACCCAGTATGGAAAGCAAAATAATTAAGTTACTCATGGATACAACTGAGGGCAGTAGTGTAACTACTTAACATGGGTGACAAAGTGAGGGAAAGCATCCATATTGTCAAACGAAAAAGATGGCAAGAACAGAGTCAACAGACTAGAGTGCTGGTTGGCTGTCTTGTGCTTAGAAAGGGGAAGGGGGATGGGTATTTGGTATTGAAGTCATCGTTTTGCTCCGAAAAAACTTATCCTGCATTCCCGTAGTGTTAAAATATGCGCTTTCCTAAATTCCTTGACATTTTCCCACATATAATATCCATTTCTGAAATACATGATAATAATTTGCAAGAAAACTCAAACCAAACCTTAAGTTTTGGGAAAAGAAAAAAACGCAAAGATATTTCCCCATCCTAAATGCCTAAAGATACAAATTCCAAAATTACACTATACTCCTTTAAGTCTGAATGCTCCCTTCATACCACCATTCAAGCTCATTATTTTGGTCAACCACACAATTACATCCATCAATCCCAGTTGATAGTCATACTAGTACTACAGATGAAATCAAGCCAAAATACAAAAGACACCCAACCAACCAACTTCTTCCCAAAATAGAATGCAGCATTTACCAGAAAATGAAAACCCTAAGGTAGGGCCTTACTTCAAACCAGAATTTCAGAACCTCGAGAAATTATATCACTGAAGATACCCAATTGAGAAAATTACATCCTCAACAACAAACATATCACTGCGGCGGGCCCCCAACGTCCATTGCTTCACGTCAACTACAACAAATCAGCAATTTCTGATTCAATCAAGACATGAAACCCTAATGTAGGAACTTACTTTAACCCAGAGTTTCACACCCTCAAGAAAATTAATCACTAAAGATACCCAACTGAGCAAATACATCCTCATTCGCTAACACCAATTATATCATCCCAGTGGGTCCCCAATACCCAATCCTCCACATCAAAACAACAAATTCAGCAACTTATGATCCAAATGAGACAAGATGAAGACACACACACAAATCCAAATCCACAAAAGAACAAACCTGGTGTATCGGAGGGTACATTGAATTGGTACAAACTGGGCATTCGAGAAGCTCATGGACACTTGTCGTCGGATGAATGGCAGAATTGTTGTGAGTCTTAGAAGGAAGAAACTGAGGGTGAAGAAGATGATGATGGTAACGGATCTGATCCTCTTCTATAACCTCCGAGGAAGATGATATGCATTCAATGCTATTGAATTCCATTCGTACAGTATCTTAAACAGTATATGGGTCTTTTCGTGTGAATGCACACGGAGTGGTCCGAGGATTTATGCGGGTTTTTGTCAGTGATGGGATTGATTCGTTTGGCTGTAATTGTCACTCAGTTTTGAGAAGAGAGAGAGAGACAGAGACTTTTTTTTTTTTGATCGTGGAGAGAGAGAGAGAGAGAGAGAGAGAGAGTTTGTTCTTTTCTTTATGTTTTTAATCATTTTTGCTTGTATGTGTGAGAGAAATATAGGGCAATTTACCTCTAGGTCCAGAAAATAAAAAGTAATTCCCACCAAGTCTCCTCTAATTAACAAAATGCGAAAACCCTATGAAAGTGCCTAAAATCCTAAATACTAAAAGTGCCTAACCCCTAGGGCACCCTGTAAAAGTGTCTAAACTTTAAGGTACCCTATAAAAATGCCCTATGAAAGTGTCTAAACCGCTAAAACCCTATAATAGGAAAGTGCACCCTAAAACTCCTATGAAAGTGCCTAAACCTAAACCCTAGCGCTCTATGAAAGTGACTAAACCTAAACCCTAAGGTACCTTAAACCCTAGGGTATTCTAAAACCTAAAATCTTAAGGTACCCTAAAACCCTAAAAGTCTGTAAGATTTTAGGGTCTGCTAAAGGGTGCTTTAGGATACCCATTAAATTCATAAAACCTTAGCATGCCCTAAAACCACAGGGTGACACTTCCATTAATGGTAAATGTATTTTTGTAAAAGTGGACTTAGTGGTAATTAAGTATTTCATCTATCCTTAATGGGAATTAAGTGTCACTTTTCTATACTTAGAGGTAATTTTCTCAGAAATTATACTGTAAAAACGATTTGGAGAAGGTAGGCTTTTGGGATTTCAGGCTTTTTTTTGTTTTATTTTTATTTTAAAAAAATTCACATTTGTTAATTTTGTGCCTAATTAACAATAAAAAGTCTATTAAAGAAATTAAATAGGCGTCATATTTAGAAAGCTTATTTAGGTGTCCATCTTAGACTCTTAAGTGGGTTTGAATACTCACATCATCATCCTCAAAATGCATTAAAAGTAATGAGCAAAAGAAAAAAAAGGGGTGATTTTTTGATGGATTCAAAGTTTTATGGCACTCTCCTTTCTAAGAATTTTCTTAAATGTATTTTTATGACAATTTTGAATGGCTTGATAGCTGGATTTAAGTGATCGTCAAATAATTTATAGTGCTATATATTATTAAGCGCAAGTAGTTTACATGTCGTTTTCTCCATTTAAAAAAAATTACAATTAAATAAAAAGTCATGTCACATTCCATGCCTCTTCTAAAACATTAGAATTTAAAAGTCAATCGGTAAAGAAATATATTAGATCAAACCTATCGTACCAAAAATGTTTCATATCAATGTTATTATCGGTGTAGGCATGCAAATGATTTATTTTAATTTGATTCATCAAGATATATGTACGGATATTAACTTGTTTAGGTTTTGATAAAATTAAAAAAAATTTAAATACGGAGTACGTATTTTAGGGGTTATTATTTGTAAAAGACTTCAATGATTACTTAACTGTGCCTGTTTGTATTCTAATATATGGGTAATTCTGTAATTTATTCTGGAGTCTTGACCCCCAAAATATACATCTGTCATTTTCTTCTAAGAATATAAAATTAATAGGTTGTAGTTTGCATGTTAGTACATTAAGATTACCAATTAAACATTATAGAAAATTAGAGAGAAACGTCTCAAGGGTAACAGAAAAGTCTTGAGATGAAAAGTCAAACATTAATTTTGATTTCTGAAAAATGTAAAGCCAATTGGACCCTGCAACAACTATCATAAAAGGAGGCAAATCAAATAAATTACTATCTAAATTTGGGCGGTTTTAATGTCAAGATAATCTTACCTTTTGTTACAGCGTTTTAATTGTTTTTACATAATTTTATTGAAAGAAAAAACAAGAACGATTAAAGTGAATAGGAGAAATATCAACCCTGCAGGCAGTTCTATGCAGAATGAGACTATGTAACGCTAGAATGAAGGCTTTGTTACTTCAAATTGATCTCTTCCTCTAGGTAAATCTATATTTGACTACAAGTGGGTCTATGGAGTCAGAAAAGCGGCCGAAGCAATTGAGAGGTTGAATGCGTCATTGGTGGCCAAATGATAGACACTGGAGCGAAACTAAAGATATAAATCTTTTTTTTTTTTTATGAGAAAACTAAACATACTAGTATCATATATTGAAACAAGAACAGATGCCCAAGAGAAATACAACTGAGCAATGGAGAAAAACAACAAAAAAATAAACCAAAGCCGCAAAAAACCAGCAACAATAGTGAAAAACCAACAAGTCCGTTCAAGACTGGGTTTAGTTTAGGTAGATCCACTCTAGGCAGAAATATCGGTTCCGTCACAGTCGCTGCTCACGCCGCCTTCCCTATGTCGCTATCGAACTCGAACGGCTTCTTCTTCTACCAAAATTGATTGAGACCAGAGCTCAAAATCTACAAGAGATTGGTCGTGGTCAACCCAAAAATGTGGGGAAAGGGGAGATCGAGCATGATCTCAACCCAAATCCACAAAAGGGAACTACAAATCAATGGAAATGAAGAATGTTAAACCGTTCATAATACATACATATATATATATAATGAACACCCTAATAAAACACCCAACGGGGACACCCAAAATCTCAATCTGATAATTCCCGATTGAATTTTTATGATCCGAACCACTCAATGTGTGCAGAATGTGATTTTAAGGGTGTCCGAGAGAAATTAGCAAAAAAAATAACCGGGAAAGGCTTAATTTGAGCAGTTTTTATTTGAACCGTTCAATAAATAATTGTTCAAAACTGTTCGGATCAATCCCTTTCCGGTCATTTTTTTGCTGATTTTTAGCGTGTACCCTTAAAATCACATTCTGATCACATTGAGCGGCTCGGATCATCAAAATTTGATCGGGAACCATGGGGTGTTTTTTTTAGGTGTCTCCGTTGGGTGTCCCCGGAACCGCCCCCATATATATATATATAATACAAAGATATATATATGTATGTATATATATACGGGGCGGTTCCGCAGACAACTAATTAAACACCTAAAAAAACACTCCAAATTTCAATCTCATAGTTCCCGATCAAATTTTTATGATCCAAACCGTTCAATGTGTGTAGAATGTGATTTTCAGGGTACTCACGAGAAATTAGCAAAAAAAATGACCGAAAAAGACTTGATTTAAGCAGTTTTTATTTGAACCGTTTGATAATATTTCTTTGCTTCTGACTGTTTAAAAACTTCCCCCAGTGAATATTCAGCAACATTTAGAGAGTACTTTTTTTTTTTTTGCTTAGCCATTTAGAGAGTACTTTTGTCAGAATTTGCATGATAAAAGCCACGGTACGGGCATTTTATGGGTTTTTTTTTTCCCTTTTCTTATAATAGGCATAGAATGCAAGGAGATAAGCTGGTACTTTTTATTTTTATATTATTTCCATTTGCAAAAATGGTGTATGGCCTCGAGCTTTTTGCGAAGAAAATTTCAAATGTTTTGGTTACAAACATTGCACATTACCTACAAGCTAAATCTTGTAAGATAATTGCGCCAAAGAAAGAATTGCAATTTGATTATTTCTCTTTATTTTCATCCAAAATTGTCATTGCAAATTATTAAAATAGTCAGCCAGCAAGGAGAGATGGGCTTTCTCTCTGGTTTGCATATGCCAATACTTTGCAGCATGTGGAAGAAGGAAGCTCACACATGTGTTCATATACATAATATATATATATGACACAAACATAAAAAATAGATATATATATATGGGAAGGGATCCGTGGACAACCATTTGAACAACTAAAACAACAACCAATCTAAGCCATCCAATTTTAAAAGGCTTGGATGGCTGAGATTAAAAGCTTTTAATCCCCATCTTCTCTCTTACTCGATCTCCCTCCACGCCCAAACCAGAGCAGAACACCTCCCCCTTCCCTCTCACTTCTCTCGACCCACCTCCTTCCCTCCACTCCGGCCGGCCGACCGACCGACGCCGCCGGAAACCCCCCACCTCCACGACGATCCCCTGCCGCCGACGAAGCCCCTCACCCCGATCTCGAAAAAAGAACGGCGAAGAGAAGAGAGAGAGAGAGAGAGAGGCGATTCAAACCCAACTCAATCTGGACGACGACGAACGATTCACAGGTATCTTCTCTCTCTCTGTCTCTGACTCTCTCTCTCTCTCTCTGGTTCTTTGTATATGTAAAGGTAGGGTTTTTGTAACCCATTTCGATCTGGATTTTTGAAGACGCAGGGGATAGGGCTTTCCACAGATTGTCTCGTTGCTGCTTGAATCAGGGGTTGATATTAATCTCTAAAGGAGCTTGCAAAATCCCATCTGCTTACGCTGGTTCAGACGACCTCTGTTCATCGGTATACTCTCTCTCTCTCTCTCTCTCTCTCTATCTCTTGGAGGGTGCAAGTGAGATGACCGGAGCCTTCCCCCAAATTGTTTTGTTTAAAAAGAAAGAAAAAAAAAATTGGGAGCAAGTGGAAGATTTCGGCTCTCCTCCTCGTCGCCAAGGGGGCAAGTGGGAGTGTTGGTAACCCAAGGTTCCCCTCCTTGAGCCATTTATTTAGTTGTCTTGCTGTTGTTGCTGGTTGTGGTTGTTGTTGGCTGAAATTTTGGGGTGGAATTTTATGAAGGGTGAATAATGGAGATAGAGTGTGTTGATGATGTCGGTTTAGATGATGTTGAAGTAGATGATACCAAGACTGCAGATAACTTTGTGGAAGGGTTAAAAACACTGACACCGATTGTTGGGCAGTATTTTGAGACAATTGAAGAAGCACGGAATTACTATGAATGTTATGGTCGAGAAAATGGGTTTTGGATTCGTACTCGGGGTTCAGCAAAAGGACGAAATAGGTCAAATGAAGTCACTAAGGTGTATTTTGTTTGCGCAAAAGAAGGAAAATATGTTGAGAGAAAAAGCAGGAGGGTGCCGTGGAGGGGAATGATGAGGGGAATGATGAGGGGAACGTAGAGGGGAAAGTGATGCCAAAGAAAAGACGAGAACGAAGTTGTTCAACTGCTAAATGTGGATGCAAGGCTCATATGTCGATTTTGCATGACAAATGGAGTGGGAAATGGAAAGTAACAGATTTCGATGAAAAGCACAACCACCCACTTGTGACTCCATGTAAGAGGACCAAAATGCCGTCAAATCGAAAGATGCCCAAAGCAGTTAAGGACTTGACTGAGGTATTTCATAGTGAAAAAATAGAAATTACGAAAGTTCCTTCAATTTTTGGTGGTGAAATCATTGGCTTTGATAGTAGAGATTGCTACAATCACTTGAGGAATGTGAGGCATAAAAAGCTAGACCGCGGGGATGCACAATCGGTTCTTGACTACTTTAAGAACAAACAAGCAGAGAATCCGCAATTCTTTTATGCGCTTCAATGTGATGAAGATGGGAGGGCAGTTAATTTTTTTTGGGTGGATGCTCGATCTCGGATGGCGTACGAATATTTTGGAGATGTGGTCACATTTGACACGACATATCGAACAAATAAGTACGAAATGCCTTTTGCACCATTTACAGGAGTAAACCATCACTATCAATCGATACAGTTTGGATGTGCACTTTTGCAAGACGAGACCGAGGTCTCGTTTGTTTGGTTGTTTAAGACATGGCTTGCCGCTATGGGAGGACGTCCTCCAAATTGTATCCTCACTGACCAAGACTTGGGAATGAAAGGAGCTATTGCCCAAGTCTTTCCCAACACCCGTCATCGTCTTTGTCTTTGGCATATCAAGAAGAAATTTGTTGAAAAGTTGTCACAAGTGTACTACAAGAGATCGAAATTCAAGAAGGATATGAAAAAATGTATTAAGGGGACATACAAGAAGGAGGATTTTGAAGATAGATGGATGTCAATGATGAAAGAATATGACTTAGAAAGCAACCAATGGCTTCAAGGGTTGTTTGATATTCGTGAATCGTGGGCACCCGTTTATAATCGTGCGACATTCTTCGCCGGTATGAATACTACCGGGCGTAGTGAGGGCATCAACGCATTTTTTGATGGTTATGTAAGTCACTCGTCAAATCTCCAAGAATTTGTGCTCGGATATGAGAAAGCCTTGAAGAGGATTGTGAAAAGGGAAAATGATGAAGATTATGAGACCGAACATAAGTCGCGGATTGTTAAAGACCATGAATTTTTGTTGATGGATGCGCAAAAGTGTATACTAGAAACATCTTTAACAAGTTCAAGGATGAATGGAGTAAAGTTTTTCACTACAAAGTTGAAAATGTGGGAAATACCAATGGTTTTCAATCTTTTGTAGTGATGAAGAAGGATGATGAACTTGAAAAGTTTGAGGTGACGTTGGATTCGCAAACCTATGAGGGTAAGTGTGAATGCCAATATTTTGAGTTTGTTGGGATATTATGTGTGCACATGTTGAAAGTGTTGTTCATTAAAGACATTGATCAAATACCGGAACATTTTATTCTTCCGCGATGGAGGCAAAAGGCCAACAAATTTAGGAAAATTGATTCCCAAGGATTGGTGCATGATGACGGCAAAGATGAATCCGAGGCATTAAGACTTAGCCATATGTGTCAACAAGGTACAAAATTGGCTTGTTTGGCTGCCCCATCAAATGAGTGCTACACAATTTTCATGGAAGGTATTAATGCTTTATTCGAGAAGATCGAAAAAGTCCGTAATTTGCCTCCAATTCAAGTTTGTGATGAATCAAGGGTAGGAAACGACAAATCTACCGAGCCGTCGGCATCTCAAGTATTGCTTTTGGATCCGCACATCTCACAAACCAAGGGTAGGAAAAAGGATGTCAAGGAAAAAGCCACTACGACACAATCCAAAAGATTGAAAAGCGGCATGGAGATGTCGTTAAATAAGAACAAAAGAACGTGTCGCGTGTGCTTTAAAGTTGGACATGATAAGCGAACTTGTCCTTCCAATCCAATGAGTAAAGCGAACAAAGGTAACTCTATTACTAATCCTATTTCTCTTATTGACACTCCCTTCACACACATGTTATTTACTATATTTTTTTTTAGCAACGGCCTTGCAAGAGGATGGAGAAGGCTCAAATGGTGACGTAGAGGAAGAGGAATTGGAAGGATCGCATTGTGACGAAGAGGAAGAGGAAGGCTCATATTAGTGGGATCCATTTTTTTTTCCCTTGAGTTGGAATCTATGTAACTTGTATGGAATTTGGGTGTAACTTGTATGGAATTTGGATGGAACTTGCATGGATCCATTATTTACTAGTCATGTTCTTCCTTATTTCTTTTTGATTCTCAACTTGTATGGAACTTGTATGGATTTTGGCCAGATTTTACTACTCCGTTAGAGAGCTTTTGTTGCATATTCTGAGATTTTTTTGTCCAATAGTTGATCCAACTTGTGATTTTACTACAAGGTAGTTTTGAAAAAATTTGGGCAGCACCTCCCTTATTTTTTGTCTAAGCCCGATGTCAAACATCTCAACAGACAATAGCAATAACACCAACAAAAACGCAGCAACAATCATTAACCCCACACAGGGTCTCCATTCACAATCAAAATTGTCTTCACAAAAGTTTTATGACACAATGCAAACATGTACAACTCCTTTAAGATTACATCAAAAGTCTTCTTTGTGCAATGACACAATGCAGATACAATCATAGAGTTGTTGTTGAGTAGACTTGATTAAAGAATCCTTCTCCGTCCTTGTCTGATTGCAATGCCCTAGTAATGACGAGGTTCAAATCGGTAAGCACCTTGTACCACTTCCAGGAGAATCCCATGTTTGTTTACGCTATCGACCTAAAACAAACATCCATGGATGAGAAACTAGACAAGAAAATAGGCAATCAAACCTAACTCGGAAAACAATATTTAACCTAATCCAATTGCTAGATACTTCTGGCTACAAAATCGGAAAGCCAAAGGCCTAAGGTGTACCTGGATAACAGTGGCATCCTTACAAGTATTGTTCTGAATCACGACTCTGCAACAAGAAGAGGCAAATCTCAGTGTAAGAACTACCCACATACTATTTTAAACTCAAAGAGGAGGACAATTAGAGAGTAATTCCAACGAGCACCTGAACAAAGAAGATTAGAAATGAAATTAAAAGCATGTTTAATGTTTTACTAGAAACCACTGAACCAAAGCCACTTTGGGCTTTGTAGTTACTGGGATTTGGGATCAACTTTCATAGATTTGGTCAATAGTATTGACATAATTGCATTATCAAGCTCAATTCAACAAAAGAAGCTTATCAATTCCAATTATGAAGGCCAGAACATAAAGGCCCTAACCTAAATTAAGGAAAGGTCCAGAACCCATGAAGATTTGTAGAAAAAAAATCCATTTTTTTTTTATGGAAATCGGAATAAAAACTAGAAAGAGAGACAGACCTTGGTGTGGTGATGGTAAGTCGGTGGGATCCATGGCTGCGTCGTTGTCGTCGTCGTCGTCTTCCCTTCGTTGCCCAGATCGAAAAACTGAAACCCAAAATTGAAAAAAACCAAAAGTTATTCTTCGAAATCGAAATCGCAATCGCACCAGAGAGAGAGAGAGAGTCAGAGACAGAGAGAGAGAAGATACATGTGAATCGTTCGTCGTCGTCCAGATTGAGTTGGGTTTGAATCGCCTCTCTCTCTCTCTCTCTCTTCTCTTCGCCGTTCTTTTTTCGAGATCGGGGTGAGGGGCTTCATCGGCGGCAGGGGATCGTCGTGGAGGTGGGGGGTTTCCGGCGGCGTCGGTCGGTCGGCCGGCCGGAGTGGAGGGAGGGAGGTGGGTCGAGAGAAGTGAGAGGGAAGGGAGAGGTGTTCTGCTCTGGTTTGGGCGTGGAGGGAGATCGAGTAAGAGAGAAGATGGGGATTAAAAGCTTTTAATCTCAGCCATCCAAGCCTTTTAAAATTGGATGGCTTAGATTGGTTGTTGTTTTAGTTGTTCAAATGGTTGTCCACGGATCCCTTCCCTATATATATATATATATATATGTATATCTTTGTATATTTGAGTAATGCTTTGAATATTTGTTTTGTGTCACCATTTTCTATCACTGGAAAAGTGAATACTAGAAAGCTGTGACAATTCCTCCAAAAACAAGAAAAAAAGAAGAAGAGAAAGCTGCAAAAAATAAAAAAAAAAACCGTATGTAGCAAAATAAATATGTAAACACCAAATATGTCATCCTTGGGCTGCATTTGGATCAAGAATTCCGAAATCCTTGATCTAAATACATCTCATAACGGGTATATCCTTCAACTTTTTCATTCTACTTTCACTATTCCCACTAAAAACCGTGATCTAAATACGATGATAGAATTATCATCTAGCAGCCTCTAAAATGCCATGGGGAGTAATGATTCTGCCTTGTAGTGTGGTAAAGGATCAGGTGCATATCTAGAATTGTACTGTAAGAAAAAAGAATAAAAGAAGAGTTGTTGGCATGATTATGGCATAAAAGATGACTTGGGTTAAAAGCTAAATTCAATGCCAAAAGGGGCCACTAGTGCTTCAGCTGAGAGGATTCTAAAACCATTATTATTATTAAAAGCAATACTTTATTTTGCTTAGAAAGGATGTAACAATGCACATAGAAGAGTATTTATTGGGTCTTTAGGCTTTCATTTCGATATGCATTCTCCTACGTTAAGTGATCACACCCTCTTTTTTATAATTGCACTTCTTTTTTCGTCTTCTAGTGATGTAAATTTACGATGTTATTTCAAGTGTGAAAGAATATACAAATAAATTTTCGACGTACCCAAAAAAAGAAAGAATATACAAATAAAAGGTTAATTTTGTAAATTTACGACACAAGAGAACGAAAAGGGAGTGTGGTTATAAAAAAATAAAAAATAAAAAATTGTGTGAAAATCACTATCATGGTTCCAACTGCCTCTCTTTTTCTCAAACTCCTTGTACAAACTGATGTGAAGTGCAATAATGGATCCATAGAGTTAGAAGTTGACCAGTGGAATGAAACTACAAGAACTCAACTGCCGCATCAATTTATCACTTAAGTTAGCTAGCTTTATTTGTAAATCATTTTTTGGTAGCTCAAGTATCCGGACCAATTTACCTCAAATAATCATTGAGATTAATTCCACCATCCACTTATTTGTACAGCATTGCTCGAGTTCAGAAATGCAGCACAACCATGTAGTAGTCAGCCACAACACTTTCAAATAGATACTGCTAAGTGCTAACTATGAAAAGAGTGTGAGTGTGTGTGTGTGCGCGCGCGCGTGCGTGTGTGTGTGTGTGTGTGAGAGAGAGAGAGAGAGAGAGAGAGAGAGAGAGAGAAGACATTCACACACATGTCCTGTCCATATATCTAAGCAATATATGTGAACTGTGACTACTGTCAAACCATCTAGTCTCATTTCATGACAAGAAAATGGCAATTCTGATGCTTGGGCTGTTCATCAGCGGGCTAAATCACATGCTATATATAAGATTCATTGAGGTCAAAAGAACTCCACAAAATTAGATTGGCTAAAAGCCTAAAACTAAGGCAGCGCTAAGCCACAAATGACCAAGCAACCATCCTAAAGTAACAGGTCTGCCGTCTAAGCTAGTCTGCAGACATAACAGGCCACTAACATTACTAACAGTCTGTATGACTACCAAATTACCAACCTCCGGTTACATCAACCCAACTTCTTGTTTTTTCAACCCCTTGGGCCTGAACAAAGAGCGAAGAGAGATAAATAAGTGTACAGATCCAACAAGTCATAGTGCAAAACTACTCTAAATATGTTGCTGTAAGAACATTGACAGCAGTTTCGATAAAGCAACCATCTACGTATTTCCAATTCCTTCAACATACTCTCACACTTGATGGGGTTGTTTAGATATGGTGAACGCACTTTGATTTCTGGGTTTTTATTAATCTTACAGATAGACATGAGCTTGTCCTCGCAGATTATCCATGGCTTTATCACTTCAAATACTAATGCTAGGAATCCATTGACGAGATTAAGGTTCTTTATAGGGACATATGGCTCATAAACCTTGACATTACCTATGAGGCTTTGATACATTATCTAGTAACTGGGCCCGAATAGGATTTGGAAGAATTATTGGTTGCTCTCTGAAGAATAACTTCGATATACTCCATAATACGACCCAAAGCTAAAAACAACTGCAAGCTAATACTTCATTTCATTTCAGCATGAACATCTAAAATCAAGCAGTTATCCTCCCAACTCTCATAATTTGGAAGTTCTAGCTTAAGTATAGCACAAAATGCAAACTAAGGCACCAACCTTTATGCCATTCAAGTTGGGATTTGGACCCCACTCTATTCCATAATCATTTCTTTCTGGACCAATCCCCACTTTTCCCTCCAGTTTTGAGTACAAGCCTTACATCTGTAATCTGAATATCCTTTGAAGCAGCCTTGCACATATCATATACTGTCAGACCCGCAACAGTCACCGCTGTCATTGCTTCCATTTCCACACCAGTTTTCCCAGTTTAAGCAGCTTCCCCTTCTATATCAAGACTATAATCCATTGGATTCAATTTCACATCAACACGAACGTGAGTCAAGTTGATGTCGTGGCATAGAGGGATGAGGTTGCTTGTGTACTTTGCTCCACTTATTCCTGCAATTTTTGCCACACTCAGAACATCCCCCTTTGCCATCTGGTTGGCTGAGATCAAATCAAACACTTTTTGGCCCAGTATAACTTTACAACTAGCAACGGCTACTCTCTTGCTAATTTCTTTTGAAGAGATATCCACCATTTGGGCTTCACCAGCGTCGCCGATGTGGGTCAAGCTAAATTCATTATCCGCTACTTTTGGAGATACAGATTGAGAATCTTGAAAATTAAACTGGTCACTGCTAGAGCTGGCGAGAGTAGTTGAAGGAGGTTCACCAAATACAGATTCCATCTCCTGCATCCAAGGAGGTTGAAATGCATCCATAGCTATAGATTGAGGGACAAGAATACAAATAATGTCTAATGCAGGGTGACATGATTAAATTGACCAGAATCTTCTCAACATGAGTCTAGATTTAAATTATGTTGGATTTGGTTTTTCTCTAGTCACCCAGACTGTCCGTGAGGAACATGTCACCCAATATTAGCAAGATCCCCTTTATTGATCAGAGCAGTTAACAAAGAAAATGAGAGCATTTTTCTTCACAATAATAGAGAGTAAACAAACAGGTCTAGAGGAGCCACAACTAGCATGCAAGTGAAGTAAGCAAAGAGACACTACAACTGGATTTGACCCTCAACCCTACGTATCATCAGTTTTTTCCCTTAAATTTGTTTTCTTTTGACAGCTCCCTTCGTACACAACCCTTACTGTTGCATTGGACTGTGGACTGTCCACATTATACAAAGCAATGAACGCACCACTAATTTAACAAAAACTTTCCCAGCAATTGGACGTTCATTGATGCAGTGTACTGTTACCAGTAATAATGCAACAAAAGGAAGCGGACCCTCCGACACTTAGATTTAACTGCCATCCAAGAGCTACTTAAGCTCCATAGTCAGTGAAGGATGAGCTAAACAAGCTGCTAATGTCGGTACTAAACCTTTTTAGCTACAGCTAAATTTTGGCCATAGCCTCTCTCTCTCTCTCTCTCTCTCTCTCACACACACACACACACACAAAACCGCACATACATCATGGGAACACTTGAAATTTTTTGTGAAGAGAACTGAAGAAATAGCATTTGGAGCATTGGAGAAATATCACTTAAACGCAACAATTAGACACTGCTCATTGCAACAAATTTAATTTTAGCCAGACATATTGTAGGAGGGGCCCACACCCATTGCATCTATTCGGAACCCTATGAGCTATAAGAATGTTGTGTTCGAAAATTTTTCTTCTTCTTTTTGCGATATAGGATTTTCTTTCAGAAAGCTCAACATAACAATAATAGTTAACAATATAATCAACCCATAGTATTCATCGAGAAACCATTAGGAAATCATGTTGGGGTGGTCAAAGCACGTGAAACCGTGCTAGGAACAATACATCCTTTCTGCACCGGACTGGTGTTCTTTCCCTATGATACAATGACCTTCAAGGTTGCGTCCTTGCAGCAAAGCAAATCTCACAAACCTATAATTACCTAACACTCAAAATCCTTGTAGCCTTGTAACAATTATAACTGTGTCTGTTTCATGCTTTAAGTCTTATCTATCTCGAGAAAAAAAAAAGTCTTATCTATCTCATAGTTAATCCCAAACTCGGACAAATGAGGAGGGTTGTGTGCTGATGAACCACAACCAACATGTGAAAAAACCCATCAGATCCTTGTGACATGAAGCATTATAACATCAACAAGTAGGAAAACGTGAAACTAAAAACTTTATAGAGAAAGAGGATGAGGAGAAGCTCCATTTGTGTCTCCATTCGAATGCATGCATAAACCATTTAAATAGGTCTTTGAAGGAAAAAGGAGAATGGGTGGTGATGGGCCCGGAGTGCCCCCATGATTTGGCTACGCAATGCCACTCCCTGGCCCCTGTGACTGCTCTAAAAACAGACTTGCGGGTGTGAAGTCGAGTGCCATAAAAGACTTACTTGAAACCATTCCTAACACCAATTGGTTTAAGGAGAGATGGCGGAAAAGAAGTCCGACAAGTGGTATTAAAGCCAGAAAGTCATGGGTTCAAGTTGCGGGAGCGTCATCATGAGGGAGGGATTGTTGGGCCCATAGTGCCTCCAGATTTGGTTACATAATGTCACTCCCTGCAGCTGTTTTAAAAATAGACTTGCGGGTGCAAAGTTGAATGCCATAAAAAACTCAATTGAAATCCTTCCTAAGACCAATTGGTTTTAGGAGAGATGGTGGAAAAGCACTCCGACTGGTGGACATTCTCCTAATAATTGATTCGTGCAGACTCCTTTCTAAATGCAAGCCTCAATTGTAAACTGATGAGAAATAGAATTAGCACATGGCTAGCTACTGAATACAATGCAGAGCATTGGATTTCCCTCCAACTACAACAACGTATCTCTAATCATAACAAGTAAACAAAGAAATAACACATACTAAAATTATTACATACAAAAAAGATGTACCTATAGCACTGCTCTTGCTACTCAATCAGTGGAGATATCTAACATTGCAAACAACAAATGATGCATCAACTACATCCCCGTGAACCAAATCCTCTAGTGACATACTTACAACACTATTGTGTCTTAACTCTTATTCAGCTCTTACTTGCAAAACCCATTACCCATTCGAATAATTTCTGTGCCAAGATGAGGAAAAACAATGCATGTAGGATACCTTATTGAGCTCCGCGATTGCACTAGTAAATTCATGGCTGATTTTACTGCTTAAGAACCTCCTTGACAGAGGCAATGCCACAGCCACTCGATGAAGAAACATAACTGGCAGAGCTCAGACTGGGTGGGGAAAAAAAACAATTCAGACCCACCTAAGTTGATATGAGAAACAATTCGGCAAAGGGTATAATAAAGTTCATATGAAAACCAATTTTCGAAGAGGCATATCTACAAACAGGTAAGGCTCATGAGAGAGTTCAACACAGAGAGAGAGAGAGAAAAACAGGAGAGTGCTAGCAAAGGGAAGTTCGTAAGTACAGGTTGGAATGGAGATTTGAAGCTCAAGGCAGTTGCAAACCTTATTGAAATGGTCTTTGCTCAGTTGACTTCCAAAATCCGATTAGTTGTAAACGATGTTCATTTGGGGCTCTCCTTTATTTATTTATTTTTTTCTCTCTTCATAAACTCCTACTCCTTTTTATGAGATTTCCAACAAATACTGCTACTGACATTTTAAAAAAAGACAGCGTGTATAGATGGACTTTGGACACGTTTTGGGTCCTGCAAAGATGATCGGAGCTGCTCATTTTGTTCAAAACATCTTGTTTAAGGTCCCCGTAAAAAATTAGCTCATTTGGAACTTGAAGCAAAGTTGGGTGTTTCGTAAACCCCCTTACCGATATGTTTTGAAGCAAAGTTGGGTGTTTCGTAAACCCCCTTACCGATATCCAAATGAGTTGATTTTTTACGGGGACCTTAAACAAGATGTCTTGAACAAAATGAGCAGTTTCGATCATCTTTGCAGGACCCAAAACAGATCCAAAGTCCATCTGTACGTGCTGTCTGTTTGCAAAAATCTGTGCGTATAGCACTGTTGATTGGTCTCAATTGGAGTTGAATCGGAGGGTTTGTTTGGGACTAGGGAAAGAAAACGAAAATTATTTTTGTCTTTTTGGTTTGAGAGGGAACTTTATTTTTTAATAAATAGGTGTCTCGATCGAGCCAGACTTCGCGCATTCTGAGGGCCAAATTTCATTGCACGCTTTGTGACAAACCCAATTAAAGCCGAAACAAAGCGGGCGATTTACCGACCGATCCAGCACTGTTGATTGGTCTCAATTGGAGTTGAATCGGAGGGTTTGTTTGGGACTAGGGAAAGAAAACGAAAATTATTTTTGTCTTTTTGGTTTGAGAGGGAACTTTCTTTTTTAATAAATAGGTGTCTCGATCGAGCCAGACTTCGCGCATTCTGAGGGCCAAATTTCATTGCACGCTTTGTGACAAACCCAATTAAAGCCGAAACAAAGCGGGCGATTTACCGACCGATCCAAAAAAAAAGGATCAAAACTCCACTAGGTCCAAGTCCAACCCAAAATGCACACATAAGAATACGGACTAATAAGTTACCAAAAATACCCTCGAAATAAACCACGGGCGCCCGACCTCCTCATTCTCTCTCTCTCTCTCTCTCTCTCTCTCTATATATATATATATATATATCTATCTATTTATCTATCTATCTATCTATCTAACGATAAATTCCCAGATCATCCTCGCGATCAAAGGTTTTTAGTTTCCAGATAATCGAAGCTTCAGTTTCCATCCTCGAATCGCGGATTTCGACAGTTTTGAAGCAAACAATTGACCGAGAAGATGAGGAAAAAAAGTAAGAAACCTGAATCCCTCTAATCTATTCATTACTCACAGTGCATTGAGCAAAGCAATCGACAACGAAACCATAAATCGTCTTAAAATTATGATCTTAAATCGCGAACCCTAAATCACTTTAGAAATTCATCTAACCAGTTCATTATTTATGTTGTGTACCTTATATGTATGTGAAATTGTTTATATGTAAATTCATAGTTATATATATGTGAAATTATTTATCTGTAAATCCAAAGTTATGTGGCTGCGAAATTGTTCATATGTGAAATAGAACAATTTTGCAGAACTTTGTAAGGTAATTGTCTAGTGCTAAGAAATGAGCACTGGACAATAAGCACTGAACATTCTTGAACTGATGTGTAACATGTATTCATAGCTTATATTTAATCAGTTTATTATTTATGTTGTGCATACCTTATAATGATAGATTGTTTGCACTTTGCAGGTATAACTGTAACGACTCGGATTTTTTATCCTAATTTTTTTTCTCCTATAATAATATTATTATTAGTATTATTTTCTTAACACTTTTTTTTTTCATAATACAATTATGCATGCAAAGTATATACATGCATGCATTCTTTATTATTATTATTATTTTCCTACACATGCATGCACACCTCTCCATCTCCCTCACCTCATTCTCATGCAGCCTCTTCTTCCTCCCACAGCTCCCTCTCTCTCCAGCAATAACTCTCTCTTTTCCTTTCCCACCAAGAAAAACCCAAATTCATCCCCCCTTACCCCAAACCGAAATTACTTCACCACCAAGGTAAAATCCACCAAGTCCATTCTTATCCACCTTTGGCTCCCTTTCTAATCCCAAAATCAGCCCCCATTCATTCATTCCAAATCCCATGAACCCAAATTCCATTAAATTCAATCTTATCTTTTCCTATCCAAGATTTGCCTATAAAAACGCCTCCCCATTGACCATGGGCACAAGTCCCACTCCACTAAGTTAGAAGAGAGAAAAACGAGGGTAATCCAAGCTTCAAGCTATTGAGTTTTAGGGAGAGAAAAGTGGGTTTACTAGTTCCACCCAACCGAAACCCAAGTTGATAGGTCCAATCATCTCTTACAACCCCAAAGATCCCCAAGCAAGCCCCAATACAATCCCAAGGTCCACCTTCGGTCAAACCGAAGTTATCTTCCCCAACGTTCAAAGTTTCGATTTTTGATCAATTCGATCAAATTAAGGTATTATAATCCATTCCAACCCTCTCTCTACGTTTATTGAGTGTTTTTAAGCTTAATCCAATGCCCGAAATGGACCCATGCATCAAAACCGAAGCAAAAAAAAAAAAAAAAAGAAATTTGGACTAGGCCTTGCATCCGCAAACTTCGGGCCGCAAGAACCACGCCTGAGTTCGCGGTTCGCTGTTCAACCGCAAGGTTGACCGGGTCAAACCTTGCGGCAAGTGCTGTTTTGGTTCGAATTCACCTGTCGACCTTCCGAACTCGATTTTCGACACTCGGACTATTTTTCCTAGACTCCTCACACTTCAAAAAACATATCTTGTTAATATCATATTTTTTTATTTAATAACTATTTATTAAATTTTTATTTGTTTTTCATTCGAAGTGTACAAACGAAAAATCTTTGCGACTTTCCGAACAACGTTTTTAACACCCAAACTATTTTTCCTAGACTTCTCGCATCCCAAAGATGATATCTTGTTAAATTCATATTTTTTTATTTAATTATCTACTTATTATTATTTTTACAATGTTTCCAAATAAAAATTCTTTATGGCATTATAAACAATGTTATAATGCCCGAGTAATTTTTTTTTAGATTCCTTACATTCCAAGGATGAAACTTTGTTAACCTCAATATATTTTACTTATTAAATTATTTACTATCCATTTATTTTACTTTCAACAACTTTCGTTAATATCTTTATTTAAAATAATCCAGCAACCCTCCGAACCCGATCTTTGATACCCGAACATGATATGTAGGACCGTAGGACTCCTTTTAAGGTCATGCTATATTTTATTCTATTATTGTATTTATTATGGTTATTAATCAATCTAAATCCTTAAATAAAATTAATACAAGCCTATACTTTTCTTTATTTATTTATTTTTTATAAAAAAATTTATTTGATAAAAGCTTCTTGCTTTATTAATTACTTCCTGTGACATACAAGATTAAGGGCAACGGCCCATTCATAAAAGGTTATGTGATTCTACGATTATTGTTTATTTCAATTATCATTGGAATTATTTGTATATTGCTCTGATACTTGATTTGAATGCTAGATTGGACCCTAGAGACATGAGGTGGTATGCAAAATAGAATTTACCTAGACGATGCTAGGAAATGGATAAATTGGGAAGTTTTTCATTCTAGAGATTGCCTACAGGTGTGATTTTGAAATGTGATGAGTTGAAATTGGCAAAGTAAGCCCAGTGATGAATGATGATCTGAAGCTGGCAAAGTAAGCCCAGTGATGAATATGATTTGAAACTAGCGGGCTGTCCAATGATGATTTAAAACCTGGCGGGTAGTCCAGTGATGTTTTGAGATGATAAAACCTGGCAGGAAGTCCAGAGATGTTTTGTGTTGATAAAACCTGACGGATAGTCCCGTGATATTTTGATGTTAAAACCTGGCGGAGGTCCAGCGATATTTTGTGATGTTAAAACCTGACGGATGCTCCAGTGATGTTTTGTGATGATAAAACTTGGTAGGTGGTCCAGTGATATTTTGATGATAAAACCTAGCTGGTGGTCCAGTGATGTTTTTGTGATGATAGAACTGACGAGAATTCAGTGGTGATTTTGGTGTGGTGATTAAGGTAGACGAACCATAGTTATGATCCGAGCATGACTAGCTTTTTGTTGCTGTTAGGCTATTGGGCAGTAATGAATAAATTTATGTGTGTTCCTCTTGTTTTACTTTCTGCATTGATAGTATATTGTTACCTGCTAGCTTAAGGTAAGAGGGTGGTTGGGTTGGATTATTCTACTAGGTGATTTATCACTCACGATGTAAGTGCAGAAAAATGAAAAAGGCTTCGAACAGCACGAGATGACAACGGTTACTCGTGACTTCTCGCCGGAGCCCTAATATGTCGTCGGAAACCTTTCCTGCAAAACAGACAAGGGGTGAGCGCACCTTTGCCTCTCGTGGTTAAGGCCCTCCGATGACTAAGTTAGTCTCACGTACTAGTAGAAAACCCTAATTATCAGTAGGAAAGTCGTAATGCAATGTATTGCGTACCTTTTACCTCTAGGTTTGCCCCATATTTATAGATTCATAGATGCTTGCTGTCTAAGTATCCTTGTTGCCCTAGGTTTCCTATCTCGTATAGGAAACCCAACATATCTTGGATTCTCGTTCCCTTATCAAATCGTTACCTTAGTCCTTTTAGGACTTCTTTCCATAGTTGGCCGAATATCCCATTCTCATTGGGTATCTTCTCCAAATCCTATTTCCTCATGGGATGTCACCGTTCTGGAACCTTCCAAAGCGTTCCCCGCCATTGAGGCTACTTCCCCCAGAATACTGCTCCTGTTCGGTCCTCTCATTGCCGAATAGACCACCTAGACCAGTGACTTCACATGTCATTATCTCTTACTAGATTCTTGGTCCAATAACTCCTTGTGTTTATTGGATCATGCCCTTGTTCGGATTACTTAGACCAATGACCTCTCATGCCATTGGTCCATGCTGCCGTCCACCGTCTTGCACGACAACTGTCATTATTATTGGTATACCGTGGTCCCACGCACCACGTGTTCGGGCCTCTCTTGCTTCTGTTCGGGAATACCTCCCTACAATTGCTCTCCAGCTTTACTCGTTATTTTCTCTTAATATGACGAGCAAAACTCTAAACACCGAGCAAACTTATGTTTATACATTATTTTCTACTCCTGCACCTTGTTCCTTAAAATTGGTGCAATAGTTCATCATTAGTTCAGGCAAAACGTCCCATCGTTTGGGTTGGACATGCTTTTCCAGCTCCTACCTTTATACGTGGCATACTTCGTATTGCCCGAATTAAATGCGAATAGACGTCCTTCGGGAAATGGATCGTCCAAACGGTGTTTGGGTGACGTCTCTCATATGCCACCCACTCATTAGGGTATATCTTGGTTTTCCCCTCAATTTGAACCCCTATTCTTACTCTCAACTCCCTTTGCAAAAAAGGAAGATCCGTGCTCCCCGCCATTGAAGTATTGTTCATCGCTCCTTTTTCTGCACTAGGGACATCGATCTTCTCACCGTAAGTCTCTGCTTTCAATCTCTCCCTACCATTTTTGTTGATTTAGGGCTTCCTTCCTTCTAAGGTTTACTCTTATCCCTTTTCTTCTGTCTGTAAAACTCGTTCTGTCAGAAATGGGGAGGTTCAGACGACACTGTAACACTCCCCAAGCGATGGCCAATTTCAGATCTCGTTATGAGATTCCTGATAATGTGGCCACTGCACTCGCTTCTGAGGACGCTGTTCGAGAGCGTCCAGACAATGATACTCTCCATATCCCTGTCGTTGCCATCGTAGAAGGTGGGGTTAGGTTTTCCTTGGCTCCCGTGCTTCGTCAGGTCCTTGCCCATTACCGATTGTCCCCGATGTAGGTTTCTGCTAACTTTTTTCGCGTAGTTATGGGCACAAATGCTTTGAACCAAATGTTGGGCACCTCTTTTGGTTTACACGATATCCGCCACCTATACAGCATTTCTAGGACCAAAGACGCTCTAACCTACTACCTGAAGAGTAAGGATTCTAGGAAAAAGCTTGTACTGGAACTGCCTGACTCTGCTCGAGGAGATGATGATGATTTCTTCATCATCACGGGGAATTTCGAGCCCAGAGATGAAGATGGCAGGGTGATAAGCTTTCACGCCCCTCACCGATTTGGGCAGCCATGTCAGTTTCTTTCTTACTGTATCCTTTTCGTGGAATCTGTTTGTTAAGCAATTTCTTTGTATTGCATCTCTAACTTATTGTTCATTGACTGCTATCGTTGTGTTTTGCAGCCATAAATGTCAACCAGGGTCACAACATCATCACCTCGCAAGTCCACGTAGTAGATATCAATCGTGCACTTGCTTTCAACGGGTAGGGAACATACCTCGCGGGCCGAGCAAGAGTAGCCCAAGTGCTCCTTAGCTACAAGGCTTCATACGACGGGTTTATTGATCGGCGTACCCGTGTAGCTGACAACCCAGCACTCCTCGATCCTTCCAACTCACACTCCATGCAAGAAGAAGAAAGGCGCGCTCAAACGCCTCCCATCCCAAACGAGCCAATTGTTTTGGCTGAAGTAGCATCAACCTCTTCTTCCAGTGGTTACACCCCCTCTCCTCCAGGTTCTCGAGCTATGAACCAGCCAATTAATCTCAGTGATTTACTTACCATCCCTGGAGCTGGCCGGGGACGTGGCATTACTCGTGGCCACGGCCGCCGTGCTTCTTCCCAAATGGACGCGCCCCCATGTTTTTCACCTAGTGAAATTGCTGAAGCCCATCGTGACAAGCGTCAACATCTGGATTTATCTTCGACCGGTAATGCATCTCCAGATGTCACTCCGATCTCACGGAGACCCGTAGTCTCAATTCCTATCTGGGCTCCCTGCTTATCTCATGGAAATCACCTCGTAAGCATATGGGATAGTGCTGAAGTTGAGGATACCGCTTTGGCTCCATCCCAGGCATTTTTACTTCCCGGGGACATGCAAAAAGAGGTGCAGAATTCTCCTGACAAGCTTTTTAGTTCATTCATGGTCCATAGCATTAAGGTTTGTCATTCTCCTTAACTTTCCATATTTGGATATTGTAATTCGTGCTTTTTACTAAAATCTTTCTGCTTCATTCAGTGTGTACAGAAAATGGTGGCGATGGCCCAAAAGCTTGGCCAAGCTAAACCTCAACGTGCCAAGTTGGCCAGTGACATTGTCAAGCTGGAATGCACGATTGCTCGCCTTGAAAGGGAGAGAGATCAAACTCGAGGAGTTGCTGATGAGTTATAAGGCAAATTGGACGGGGCTGAAGATAGCCTAAACCAGACCCTTATGGAGCTGGAAACGAGCAAAAATGAGGCCAAGGATGCGTATTAGTAGGGGTACAATACAGGAATCAGCGTAGCTACTGAGAGCTACAAATATCAAATACCAGCAATTCAAGACCAGATTTGGGGTATTGCTTGGACAACATGCCTCACCAAGATTGGTGCTCCTGAATCTAACCCCCTCTGGACCAACAAGTACTTGCCGAGTTCTCAAATTATTGCTGAAGAAGTGGAGGAGGAGGAGGAGGACAGTCTAGATAGGGAGCTAAATGCTAATGTCTCCGAGCAGCAGGATGCAGGTGCTGATCAAAGTGTTAAAGGGACAAGCCCTGGCCCGAAGGAAGTCAGTGGTGGCCCACCTGAAGAAGGTACTGTTGCGGGTGACACATTTGTGCCAGCCTCTCCCCCCTGCCGTTCAAGATCTCACCAAGAATGACTAGGTATGACCTCCTGTTGAAAGACATTCCCCTTTCTCTTAAGTCTTAGTTCCTAGCCCTGTGTGGCCGTGAAGTTTGCCCTGCGTGGCATTGGTACATCTCTATACACTTTAGACAAGTTTTTGGCCCTTTCGTGGCATTGGTTTGGGTGATGTGGTCCTTCGTGGCCAACCATTTACGTCTCAGTTGCTAAGTATTTTCGTACTTAGTTAATTTCAGGTAAGTGTTAAGTGTTTCGTACTTAGATTGGCGCCATACGTATGTGTGGCAAAACAATGCATGTGTTCATATGCACTCCAAGTGTTTCGTACTTGGGCAAATTCATGCATACGCTCGTATGCTCCCCAAGATTCCACGTACCTTGGTAAGGCCCTAAGTTTATTCATACTCGGGTTATATATTGTTTTTAAGTATCTCACACTTAGATGCCAAATGTATTCATATTTTGGCAAAACAATGTATTTTTCGTATGCCCAAACATTTTCGTATGTCGCATATCATGCATGTTATCGAGTGCATACCAAAAATGCCTAAGTTTGTTTGTACTTTGATCATGTTGCATGTTCACGTATGCAACCCGAGTGTTTCATACTCGGAAACATTCCTAAGTATATCGATACTTAGGTTACCCAAATGTATTCATATTTGGCAAATTAGTGCATGTATTCATATGCACATCAGGTATTATCGTACCCAAATGTATTCCGTGCATGTATTCGTATGCACACCAGGTGTTATCGTACCCGAATGTATTTGTATTTCCAAAGTTTCAAATTGCTCATAATTTTATATTCACCATAACCCTCTGCTCCCCAATACGAAGTGAGGAACGAGGATCACCATAACCCTCTGCTCCCCAATACGAAGTGAGGAACGAGGATGAGGCCTGACTTTGTACTTAGGTGTAAAAAAGGTTTGCAACGAAATTTTTTCACCAAAAATCTTAGAATTTTATTCATAATCCAAAACTCAAGGGGTCGTTACGCGTACCTCTTGCAACTAAAAAAGAGTAAAAACAAGGGAATTGTATTCGTAATTCCCACACAATCACGATGTGCATCCTAAAACAGAATGAAAAATAAAATAAATCGAAGTCATTTAGACAAAGAACTTCCTCAGATTATGGGCATTCCAAGGCCTTGGCACTGGGTTCCCGTCCAGGTCTACCAATCGATAAGCCCCAATGCCAACTATATCTGTAACTCAATATAGGCCTTCCCAGTTGGCCCCCAACTTGCCCTCGTTGGCCACCTTGGTGTTGCCGAGCACCTTACGAAGCACAAAGTCTCCAACACCAAACCCTCGTGGGTGGACGTGCTTGTTATTGCTTTTCATCAGCTGTTCTTGATATGAGGCCAGGTGCACCAGAGCCTTTTCTCTTCGTTCCTTGGCGAGATCCAATTCAATTTCCAGGCTCTGTCGTTCCCTCCACTTTCAACCAAAGCGGTCTTGTTGGTCAGTAGACCAACCTCTAGTGGAATTACAGCCTCTGTTCCATGTGCCAATGAGTAGGGGGTCTCTCCTGTAGACCTCCTAGGAGTTGTTCGGTGTGCCCATAGGACCAGTGGAAATTCGTCGGGCCACTTCCCTTTTGCCTTGTCCAACCTCTTCTTGATCCCGTCAAGTATAGTTTTGTTGAACGCCTCTGCCTGCCCATTGCTCTGAGGGTAGGCTGGGGTTGAGTAGTAATTCCGTATCCCATACTGTGCACAGAAAGCTTTGAACTTTTTCTGGAACTGAGATCCATTATCCGTAATCAACGAATAAGGAACTCCAAATCGGGTTATGATATTCTTCCACACAAACCTTTCTATCATACGTTCTGTGATTTTTGCCAGTGGTTCTGCCTCAATCCATGTGGTGAAATAATTCGTTGCTGCTAATAGGAATTTTCTATTCCCTATTGCCTTGTGGAGTGGACCCACAATGTCCATTCCCCATTGTGCAAATGGCCAAGGACTTGTCAATGGCACCAGATCCTCGGCTGGTGTTCAGATCATGGACGAGAATTTCTGACACTTCTCACAAATCTTTACGTACACCTTTGCATCCTCTTACATGTGCGGCCACCAGTAACCCTGAGTAATTGCTCGGTGGGCAATGGACCTGCCACCAGCGTGACTTCCACACGTTCCCTCATGAATCTCATGAAGGAACTTCTGCACCATCTCTAGATGCACACAAAGTAAGTATGGTCCAGTGAAGACTTTCTGTACAACTTTCCTTCAGGTGATAGCCAAAACTGTGCAGATTTTGTTTTAATCTTGTGAGCCTCCTTTTTATCACTGGGGAGTGTCCCATCTCGTAAGAACTCCACTATTGGGTCCATCCAACTTGGTCATTGGTTCACGTCCAAGACCAACTCCACACTCCAGCCAATGCTTGGCTCAGCAAGGTAGTCTACTGCCACCCTTCTTTTGAACTCAGTTGGCACAGCTGCGGCCAACCATGCTAAGGAATCTGCATGGGCGTTCTGCCCGGAACTTATCTGCTCAATATACACCTTTTCAAAAGTGTCGAGCAAATCCTTGGTGGTCTCCACGTAAGCTGCCATTTTCTCATTTCGGGCTTCGTATTCCCCGGACAATTGGTTCACTACGAGTTGTGAATCACAGTGTATCTGTATCCTCTTCACTTTCAAGGTTTTTGCACTTCTCAGTCCTACCAGAAGTGCCTCGTACTTTGCCACATTATTTGAAGCGTTGAAACCCAGTTGAAGAGACAACTCTATCATTGCTCCTCGAGGGGGGAAAAGCACGATTCCAATCCCTGATCCGGTGTTGCATGCGGAACCATCCACAAATAGTTTCCAATCTAAGGGATTCTGCTCGGTAGACGCCTTGCCTTTCCTGACTATTGGCTCGACTGGTTGCTCCTTTCTCATATGAGGCTGGGGTGCCACTGCAGGAGAAAACTCTGCTACAAAATCTGCCAGCAATTGCCCCTTTATTACAGTGCGCGGCTGGTAGTCGATGTCATATTGGCTCAACTCAACCGACCAGGTCGAGATACGTCCCGAGAAATCTGCCTTTCGTAGCAAAGATTTCAACGGAAACTCAATGTAAACCATAATTTTATGACTCTGGAAATAATGGGGCAACTTCCTTGCCGATGTCCTCAATGCCAGGACCAATTTTTCGAGGGGCAAATATCTCGTCTCTGCGTCTAACAATGGCTTGCTGACATAGTAGACAGGGATTTGCTCGGATCCCTTGTCTCTTAGTAACACTGCACTGACAGCACGTTCACAGACTGCTATGTACAAAGTTAGGAACTCACCTGGTTCAGGAGTGGACAAAAGCGGAGCCGTTGCCAAGTACTTCTTTAGGTTTTGGAATGCCTGTTCACATTCTGCTCCCCATTCATATCCTTCTCTCTTTTTCAATAATTGAAAGAAGGGCCTACACTTATCACTGGATCGGTTGATAAATCGCTTAAGGGCTGCAGCCATTCCACTCAATCGTTGGACCTCCTTCGTGGTCTGTAAGTGCAAGAAAATAGAAAGGCCTTCGAATAGCACCAGAATCCAACGGCTACTTCGTACTCCTCGCCAGAACCCTAGCACACCGCCGGGGTTGAACCTGTAAAACAGACAAAGGGTGAACGCACCTTTGCCTTCTCGTGGCAAAGGCCCTCCGATGCCAAAGTTAGTATCTCGTACTAGTGAAAACCCTAATTATCAGTAGGTAATGAGCGAATAACCAAGAATTGCATACCTTTACCTCTAGGTTTACCTCATATTTATAGATCCACATATGCTTACTGTCCAAGCTATCTCGTTGCCCTAAGTCTCCTTTCTCGTATAAGGAACCCAGAATATCAGGGATTCTCGTTCCCTTAATTGCATATTTCCTTACAGACCATTTAGGAATCCCTTCCTTAATTGGCCGTTCACCCCACTCTCGTTGGGTATCTTCTCCGGATCTCGTTTCCTAATGGGGTATTACCATTTCTGGATCCTTCTGGAGCGTCATCTGCTGACTACTCCAGGATGCTGCTCCTGTTCGGCATTCTCATGGCCGAACAGTCTGCCTGGACCAATGACTTCTCATGTCACTGGTCAGCTTACCAGGCGCCTGGTCCAACAACCTCTCTTGCTCCTTGGACCATACCCCTGCTCGGATTTCTCAGACCCGGCACCTTTCATGTCTCTGGTCCTCATCGCCGTTCTCCATATTGCACGGCGGACGCTCCGATTACATTTTACTCCTGGGCCCCACGTATCACATGTTCGGGCCTCTTTTGTACCTGTTCGGGATAACCTCCCTACAATGGCTCCCCAGCTTTACTCGTTATTTTCTCTTAATATGACGAGTAAAGCTTCTTGGCACCGAGCAAGGATCTCGTCTTTTGCTCCTGCGGCTTGTTTCTCGTACTGGGTGCAGGCCTCATCATTAGTCCAGGCCAAATGTCTCATCGTTTGGTCTGGGCAGGCTTTTCCAACTATTACTTTTACACGCGGCATGCATTGTACTGTTCTCATTAAACGCGAGCAGACGTTTTTGGGGAACGGAATGCCCAAATGGCATCTGGGTGACGTTTCTCATACGCCACCCCACAAGTTAGGGTATATTTGGTCTTTCGTCCAAATTCAAATACCACTTTCTCACTCTGGACTTCTCCTTTGCAGAAAGCACGTCCCAGCACTCCCGCCATTGAAGCTCTGTTCATTTCTTCAAGGCCCCCTTCCTCTCCGACATAGGGTTCTGGACCACTAATTCGTAAGTTTTCATTTACCCCTTCACTCCATTTCTTTCTTAGGTCTAGGGTTTTCCTAGTTGATTTAGGATCTCCATCTTTCACTTAGACAGCCCATACCCACGTTCTTCGTCATGGATAGGTTTCGTAGACATTGTGACACCCCACAGACAATGGCCGATTTCAGATCTCGTTACGAGATTCCTGACAACGTGGCCACTGTACTGGCCCCTGAAAATGCCATCCGTGAGTGTTTTGACAATGACTCCCTTCACATCCCTGTCGTCGCTGTCGTCGAGGGCGGCGTTAGGTTTCCCCTAGCACCGTTACTCCGCCAGGTTCTAGCCCATTACAAACTGTCCCCTATGCAGGTCTCTACCAATTTCTTTAGGGTTGTCATGGGCATCAATACCCTGAACCAAATGCTAGGCACATCCTTGGGTTTGCACGACATTCACCACCTGTACAGCATCTCTAGAACCAAGGATGCCTTGACCTACTATCTGTGGGCAGCATTCCCTGGAATTTCCGGATTCCAAGAGGTGCCTTCGGGAATTTCGGTTCCCAAAGCAAGGGCCCATAATCGAGGGAGCGCGAGCAGAGAAGCAAGCGCTCGAAATACAGAGTCGCCACTCGGGTTTGAAGGTCTAACACCCAAGGAACCGTACTTCGAAGCACCTGCCGCGCTGTTTGATTTGAAAATGTGAAGGAACCAATCCGTCATAACCATATCTGGGTTCGGGAGCCAGGTTACGAGAGGGGAAGGGTTTTAAGGCACCCCTCTCGCCCAATCCGGAGATCGGTCTTTACTTAGGCATTTTGAAAATGTTGTGATTCTTCTTTTTATTAATCAATTTTTAGCCAATTAGGGCGGGGGAACAGTTAATCGGGGATTAAAACTGTAACAATTTGCAAGATGTGATAGATGGCATCGATGAGCAGTTAGTATAGGATGAGAACAGACTGCTGTGGGATTTTACAGGTTGAGCCCACAGCTCTTATTCTCAAGCCTTCTGGGCTCTGGAAGGACCAGTGCACACCTAGGACAAACCAAACAGTTTATAGTAGTTATAATATACAGTTTAAAGGCTGAAAAGCCCAACAAATAAACAAAACACCCCATAAACAGTGTGGGGACAAAAATAGAAGATTGAAAACCAAGTTAACCATGCATGACTAGCTTCTGGTCGGGGAAGAATTGTCGCGCGAGGGTTCCAGACTGTCGCGCGAGGGTTCTCCCTAGAGTGCGATGGTTTGCGCCCTGGCGCGCGACGATTGCGCCCTGGCACGATGGTCAATGCTCCATTTGACCATCGCGCGCGGGTTTGAAATCATCGCGCGAGGGTTTGGGTCAACCTTCCAGTGTTTGGTTTTGCTCCTCCTGAGTTCTGGGACAGGTCCAGAATGATCCCGGGGATGCTCCAACAAAACAGAAATGCAATACAGCTAGCAGTTTAAACTAAGAAAAGCAATAAACTGGTTGTTTAGCATACCAACAGTGATTTATATAAACAAAAGACATAAAAACCAGGATACCCTTCCCCACGAGGTTCATTCTCACACTGACACAAAGTGTCGCGCGAGACTTTGGAACCGTCGCGCGAGGGTTCCCACTCCACTGCTTCTTGTAACTTTGCTGACTTTAGGGCCAGGACTGGTATTGATTACCAGCCTTGGCCCTGCCATCCCCCCTCAGGGATCTGAACAGAGAGGAACAAAGATAAGCTATACCTTTGGTTCTTTAAGGTTTGAAATGTGTTTGAGCTTTGAGTTGAATTGAGGTTGCTTGAGGTGTTAGAGCTTGGAAAGTGAGTGTATGAGAATGACTTGAGTGGTGAAGTATCAAGTGTATTTGGCTTTGTGTAGCCCTTTTTGCTTGAACTTTGATACTTTTTTTCTTCTTCTTTTTTTTTGAACCCAAGATTGTTAACCCTTTGAAAGAGAGACAATTGGGGGGGGGGTATTTATAGGGAAAATGGTGGAAATGGTGTATGGAGGAGAAAGAACCAACCGAGTGAAGGTTAACTTGGCTTGGTGGCCAAATTGCCTTTTATGGAAAGCTTGCAAGGAGAGAACCCCAGCCAGTCCACGAGGTCTGGCTGAAAATTACTTGGTGATTAAGCTGTCTAGCTGAAAAAGGTGAAAGGGACAGGAGAGAACTGTCGCGCGATGGTTCTAAGATGTTGCGCGAGGGTTCTCCCTGGTGCGCGATGGTCAACGGTCAACAGTTTGGCTGTTGACCACACTTGGCAACCTGATCCTCGCGCGATGGTTCTAAACCCTCGCGCAACAATTGGTTTTTGGCTTTTTGATGTGGCTTTTGGCTAGGTTAGGTTCAAGGGTTCTTCAAACACTCAAAGCTCAAACACTCGACATTCCCAAAGTGTTCTTGATCCGTTTCATCATCGGGGAATCAAATACCGTAAGTAAACTAATCTAGAAGCCCAGATTGGGGTGTCTACAGTAGGCCCCCTTTGACGACACTTGGAGCACCATCGACTTGGGACAAGTAACGTCAAAGGTTTCTAGACACCCCTCAAGGCAATCCTAGAGTAAAGCAGACATGAATACTTAAAGAACCTGATTGGTGGAATGGACGAGCGATCCATTGCCGGGGATGGAGGTAGAAGTGGACGATTGCATCGTCGCTTATTGATCGAATTTGGACAGGACAGGCTGTCGCTACAGATTTGGACAGGGCAGGCCGTCGCTGCTGGGGATCAAGCTATCCTCAGCACAAAGTATTCCAACAAACACGGGTAGGTCGTGTCAGGCAGGTTAAATTCCATCTGTTGGGAATCAGAGCCAATCTCCTTACCAAAGACCATCTGAGACAGAGCAATAAGCCTGCTGGAAGATGCACTTGTGGCTAGATTGAGGGTTATTGTCGTTTGGGACAGGCCAAGACGGACTCTCCTGGGAACAATCAGTTGCGGATGAATTGACCATTGGACGATAATCTGATCGTCGTTGTGGATTGAATGGACGATGTGCTGATCGCTGTTGAAGGATTAATCACTGTTGAGGATCAATTGGACGATATGGCTGATCGTCGTTGATGGATTTGATAGGACTGGCTGTCGTGAAGGCAGACGGAGAGATCAATGTGCTGAATGATCAAACCGCTGAGGGATTTTGACAGGACCGGCTGTCGTTGAATCGGCTCTGCAGGATAGCATCCTTTGGTTTACGAACCGAGATTAGGGAGATTTCTATTGCCTCCACTAACAAATTGAACCAAAATCGGAGGAGATTGCATCGCATCCTTCGGCAAACAAATCGAGAGCTAGAAAGATTTCCATCGCATCCGCTAACCAACGAGAATAAGACCGCAGGAGATTGCATCGCATCCTGTATGACGGCAACCATGCTGGCCATCTTCATGCTTCAACATTTAATATACACAATATGCAATGATGTATACGAAATTAAAAATGCAGATGCAAGCTAAGGGCGGCTCCTAGGAGGACAACGACACCTTAGGACTACCACTGAGCTTCATTATTGTAGTGTCTGTTACTTCTGAGATGCCCACCCAGATAGAGAGACATTGAACAGGCTGACATGCCCCAGTTGACGGATTTGGGCTTGTGTGCCCTCTCTTTGATGCTTAGGAAGACGTGCCAGACAGATATGCTTTGCTTGGCCTTGGGCTGACGTGCCCTTGCTGTTCATGAGATTTCCACAGCTTGTAAATTACAGGAGCTAGGGTAGCAAATGTAAAAAATTGCACTTTCTAGCCGTTAATATCTAATTTGCATTGACAAGTGACCTGAATTGACACATAGACATGCGCACATGTATAGACTCGCCTAGCTCAATTGGAAAGGGAGAAAGAGTCCCAGGGTACAATGCAAACCCTTTGACACACAGAACACAATGAAATTTTGGGCATTAAGCGGCCAAAACTCACAACATTCCTTAGATAGGTGAAACTGATACTTACGAAAGTGCAAAAGGTACAAAGACCTGTACAAACAAAAACGAGAAAAGCATCTCGACATGACAATTGATTGAAAAACTGGAAAAATACCACAAAGACGGACATAAGACACAAAAGATGACTCATATAGGCCCGGACTGAAACCAACACCCCCGTGCAGTCACACTAAGTCCACATGACTTGCATGGCATGGCAAGACTTGGCAAAAGCCCCTGGAACGACAGTCAAGGGCAGTAGTTGACTGCTATTGTTTGCTGTTGAATTGAAGAAGCGCACAAAGGTTTGAGACCAACGCACATCATTTTGAACAAACGCGCGTGAGTTTTAAACTAGCGCACGTGACTGCAAAACTGTTGCAACTGCTTAAACTAGACTCCGCTGAACTTAGAACAAATTGTGAGCCATTAGGCTTCTAGCATTTCGTTCTGTTTTTTATGCTTTAAATATTTTTAAGGCTTTATGCTCAACCTGTAAATAGAAATAGCAGTTTTGCAATAAAATTGAAAGACAAAGGTTTTCCCCCTTCTGGTTCCTCCAATGCAGCTTGATCTTTGATCCTCTCTGACCTTTGATGTGTACCAAAACGTCAACCATGGATCCAATTGATAGATTGTGATCGAGTCTTAAAGAGAAACTGCCTACGTATCCCATTCTAGGGAATCAGGTCAAAACGTAGTTCAGGCTAAGGTTCACTCGTGTGTTTACCTCTCCCTTTGCGCTCTAACTTTTGCCTAGTACCACCCATTCGGATTTTCGGTCTAGCGAGCTTTTGAATATTGCCTATTACTTTTGCCTAGACCCCCTTCATAGGTTTTCGGTCTAGCAGGCTGCTCTAACTTTTGCTTGGAACTGCCCACCCTTGGGGTTTTCAGCCCAACGAGCTTCTCTAAGGGAAAAGTAACTTTTGAATTGATCCAGGTTGACCAAGGGTATTGAATTGTTGTCGTCGAGGTCGATGATCTTTGGCCGTAGCCCCAGATAGAATCGCTTTGATAATGCAAGGTCAAGAGTGCTTCGGTTGACATGCCTCGCTCCGGGCCATTTTTACACTTTCTCATTTGTACTTGGCGGAACGTCACTGTTGCTGCTTGTGAACACGGTACGAGGCTTGGAGCCTTCTGAGCCACTGCTTTCTGGCTTAGCACCCGATATCAGGGGATTTGATGCTTTTTTATCTCAGGATCAATGCGAAGCGTGACTTGATGAAACCTCGCCAAGATGTCGATGCTTGTCTGACCGGGCGCAATACTCCTCTGAGGGCAGTGCTTGGACCAACTTTGAACCTTTCGGGAGGTTATACTTGCCTTTTAAGTTTATTGAAAATTACTTCTTCTTTTAATAGGCTGAGCATGCCTTTTATCTTCCTTTTTGGTGAGGGAACACGTTTCCTTGGGGATGATCCCATCGGAATCTATCCCTTCGTCGCCAGGGTCGACACAGTTTATATAAAAGCCAGCAAAGTACTTAGAAGCAAGATAATGCATATCATAAAAACCCACGGGGTTTGCCAAGTACAGCAGACTCAAGACTTGAAACAAAAGCTACGACGTAGAGGGCCAAGAGGCACAAACTCCGACTCAGAGCTAGACTTTAGACAAACGCAAAAGACTCTGTGTCAGACTCAGACATATCGCCAATGCAAACTAGACGCAGTTTTGAAAACGCAATATTTAAAAAGCTACCCGTAGCTTTTCCAAAAGAGGTAGGATCCAGCGGGCGTCAGGCCCAAACAATAGCACTTCGGCTCCCTCAGCTTCTTCAACCAAACCTACTTGGTGCTCCTTTGATCAAAGGACCTCAGCCAGTCAGTCTTCTCCTTTATAAGCCCCTCATCACTATTAAACCAGATGTCGGCAGTAAAAACCTCAATTGCCCAATCTACTACCATCATGTTAACCTCCGACTCGAACGGGATGGATACGATGGGTTTGGGTTGATTTGCTGGGATGATATAGTGGCTAGCGTTGAATATGGTGGAGCTTGGGTTGATTTGAGTGGAGGTGATAGATACCTGACCAACCAGAGGGTCAGGACTGTGCCGAGTTGGAAATGATGTTGGGCTTTGGTGGTACTTGAACCGTGCCATCGTCAATAAGATCTTGAATTTCATGTCGAAGATGATAGCACTTGTCAGTGTGGTGGCCAGGCATTTGGTGGAAAGAACAGAAGAGGTTAGGATTGTAATCAGCAGGTAAAACGTTGGGTGGGGAAGTTGGGGTCAAAGGTTTGAGATGCCCAGACTTGACAAGTTTCTCCATCACTGCGGATAGAGATGCCTCACAGGCAGAGAAACTCTGGGGTTGGGTTCGAGCTCGGTAGCTTTGAGCATTTTGAACCTGATTGATGTCGGCTGTAGGATTAGGGGAAGCAGCAGCGTTGTCCCCACTTGTAGCCGTGCTGGCGTAATTGCTACCGCCAAACAGTGCGGTACTGTTTCCAGAGTAAGCCCTCGACTTTGATTTCTGAGGATTCGAAGAAGAGGACTCCCCTCTTAGCAGTATCCCACTTTGCAGCGCATCCTCGATGGCCAGACCAGATTCAAAGAAAGTCTCGAAGTTGGCAGATGCTTGAACCAGCACGAGATGCTTAGCATAGTCGAGATGCAGGTTGCGGGAGATAATGCTGTAGGGGGAAAATTCCGGACAGTGTTCAGAGCGACACTGAATGATATCAGCTGCACGTGCTACCTCGCCGGAACCCTAATTTGCTGCCTGAACCCTATCCTGCAAAACAGACAGGGGTGAGCACACCTTTGCCTCTCGTGGCAAAGGCCCTCCGATGCTAAAGTCAGTATCACGTACTTATGATCAAAAACTCGATTAACAACAGAATACTGCAATATGAATACGGAATATTGCGTGCCTTTTTCTCTATGTTCACCTCGTATTTATAGATTCGCTGCGGCTTGCTCTCCAAGCATCTTTGTTTCCCTAGATCTCCTACCCCGTATAGGAAACCCCATATCCTTTGGATTCTCATTCCCTAAATTGCTCGTTTCCTTTTAAGTCGTTTAGGAACCTTTCTCTTAATGGACCGTGGATCCCATTCTCGTTGGGTATCTCGTCCTGATTCTGTTTCCTTACTGATTATTGCCATTCATGGATCCCTCCAGAGCGTCCTCCAGAATGCTGCTCCTGTTCGGCTTCCTTGTTGCCGAACAGCTTACTTGGACCAGTGACTTCTCATGTCACTTACCCGGTCTAGCAATTCCTCGTGTTTATCGAAGCATGCCCCTGTTCGGGTAAAATTGGGCCAAAGACATCTCATGTCTCTGGCCCTTATCGCCGAACAGATAGTATGGTCCTAATGACCCCTTCGGTCACCGGTCTTTAACCACTGGCCGGCGGCAACAGATCACGTGTTTCCCGAATATCTCATGTTTAGTTACTATTTGCGTCTGTTCGGGATTACCTCCCTACAATTGCTCCCCAGTTTTGCCCTTATACCACTGTTCGGGGGTATAGGGTGAAACTTAAAACCAATCTGTAAGTATTTTGGCCCTGATGGGGTATAATCATTCGTGTCTTTTGAAGTCTTATTTTTGGCGGCTTCAGTCATTTATTATTTCGGAATAATGGTTCCACGTGGCATATCCCGTACGCTTCCTCATTTAATTTGAACTGACGTTTGGGCCAGACGGCGTCAAACCAGCGTCCCTCCAGGCTTCTTCTGCCGTTTCTTTTTGCTTAACGGAGTGAGAGGAGACGTTTCATCTCCGTCTCTTCTCCTAAATCCCAAAAAGGGATCTTTTTGGGCTTTCACTTTTCATTCGAAACTCACCTCTGTCTCTCTCTAAAACCAGGCGAAGAATACCTTTTTTGTACCCGCCATTGCCGCCGTCTGAAAACTCGATCTCATCTCAGGCAACCTCCAATCCCTTCGTAAGATTCTCGTTCCTTTATTACTTTTACCTTTCGTGTTCCTCTGAGACCTTCATTCTCAGATTCTACCATACTTAGGGTTTCTGTCGTACCCATTTTTTTGGTTTCGTTTCGAATTCATCCATGGCGGGTGAAAGTGGCAACGAACTTAAGCCTGGCAAATTTAGGAAACTTTGCGAAACTCCAGCTGCAATGGCAGCTTTTAGGACGACTTACAACGTCCCTGATAATGTAGTACTCGAACTGGCTCCCTTGGGTGCTGAGCGGAACGCCTGTTCTTGGGAACGAACTTGCATTCCAGTCGTCGCCATTGTTGAGGGCGGAGTCCGTTTCCCTCTTGATCCACTGCTTCGGCGTGTACTAAACTGGTACCGTCTCACGCCTATGCAAGTGTCCACCAATTTCTTCAGATTGGTGATGGGGATTGTGGCCTTAAATAGGATATTAGGTACCCAGATAGGAATTTGGGACATCCAATGGTGGTATAGCATAGTTTTAAACCGCAAATACAACACCTACTATCTCAAGGTGAGGAAAGCGGAGAAGCGTCTCGTGCTAAACTTGCCAGACTCTGCTCGAGACCATGAGATGGACTTTCTCTATGTCACTGGAGGCTCCGAGCCAATGGGGGAAGATGGCCAGGTGGTGGGTTGCCACTGCCCCCACGAGTGGGGCTACCCACGTATGCTCCTGATTCGCATCGTTCCTTTTGTTATTTTCGTCTTTGCACTCTCAATTGTATTTTCTAACGTTAATGTCTTTGCTTTTTACAGCTACAAATGCGAATACTCGCCCGAGCAGGGAGTCGAGCTGCGTCCGAACAGAGGAGATAAACAGAATCCTGAGATACAAGGGAGAGCGTGGGACCCGTACTTATGGTCGTGGTCGTAATGCTGAAGTACTGCTAGGCTACGACCCTTCATACAGGGGAGTCATTGACCGGAGACTTGCCCATCCTAGCACTAGTACTGCCTCTACGTCCTCTGCTCCCCAATCAAGAAGCCAAAGATCCAACTCTGGGGTGACTGTCGCTGGTCTGGCCGGGGAAATTGCTATTCCTGACGGCGTTCCACTTACTCGCGTGGTTGCACGAAGATCTGCACGTCACCAAGCTTCCTCTCAGCATCAGTCCGAACAGCCAGCTCCAAATCGTGACACCAGCCAATCGTCATCCTCCGGCTACTCTCCATCTCCACCACACTCAGGTGACATGTCTCGTCAACCCTTGAACCTTAGCTCCCTGCTCACCGTCTCTTCTCGGGGACGGGGCTCTTCTGGCCGCGCCCCATCTACCGGACAGGCCCCTCCGGCTCCTCGTCGCACCAGAGGGGTTTCAACGCGATCTTCTTCTTCCCCTCGGGAACGTGACAGTTCCCTTGAGGGCCAAGATGCTCATCGGGACAAACGTCCCAGAAATCAGGGGGCTGGGGACTCTGTTCCTCAAGCTGCGGTATCCAACTTGGAGACCCCCTCCCCGAACACACAAGTGACTCATGAGGTCTGGACCCCTCAACCCATCAGAGGTGACTATCCAGTCAATATTGGGGATAGTGCTAGTTCCTCAGAGACTGCACTGGCCCTAGCTCAAGGGCTATTGCTGCCCGTAGATATGCAGAAAGAAGCCACGTCCCCTCCTGACCGGCTGGTTTCCACGGGGCTCGTTAGTGGAATCAAGGTACTTGAGATTTTACTTTTAACCCTTCTTGTCATCTTTTGTAGACTGCTAATCGTAAATTAATTCTTGATACTCAGCTTATCCAAAAGATGGTCACGTTAGGCCAGAAATTCCAAGACGCTGAGTCTGAGAGAATCAGACTCCTGACTGAAAACACCAGGCTGCTCCGAACAGTGGCAAGGATGGAGAATGAGAGAAACAATGCCAAATCGGATTATGTAGAAGCAAGAGACAAACTTGCGACTACCGAGGACAGCCTTAATCAAGCCCTGGCCGAGATTGACAGTTCCAAGAAGGTTGCTCTTGAGGATGGTTACAAGAAGGGCTTTGATGCTGCCACTGCAAGTTATGTGGAGCAAATACCGGGCATTCAAGACCAGATATGGGCCGCTGGCTGGGAGGTTTGCTTGACAAAGATTGGCGCTGCAGATGATTGCCCTTTATGGGTAGAGAATGACTTGCCAAGTTCCCGTGCAGTGGCCTCTCAGAATCAGGTGGAACAGGAAGAGGACGAGGTTGAGCATCAAATTGACAACTTTGTCGACACCAATGCAGACGTGCAGATGGAGAGCCAAGAGGTTTCTGTCGAACAAGCTGCTCTGGAGCCCTTAGCTGCACCTGTCAATTTGGAAAAAGAGGATGCTGTCGTCAACGAACCCCGCGCTGGAGCTAACACTGAGGTCCCTGATAATTCCTCTCTAGAGGTCCAGAATCTGGACTGACATGGTAAGCCCTTCTTCCCCCAGAAACGACAGTACTGTTGGTCCTGCGTGACCGTGATTTTTCTGGCCCTGCGTGGCATCGGTTAACTTAAACGTTTTGATAACACAGTTTTTGGCCCTTCGTGGCATGGTACTTTAATTTTGGTGGCTGTTGCTAGGCCTGTTGAATTTGCTAGGCCCTTCGTGGCCAGGAACTGTTTATGATATCTCGTATCTTTTATGCATATGATCAGATGCATACGTTTATCTAAATTTCTCATATTTAGATACAAACATAACTTCGTTACGTTTCTCGTACGTTTTAATTTAAGTGTCTCGTACTTAGCAAAGTTTCTCATTAAGTATCACGTACTTAGCAAAGTTTCTCATACTTGAACAAATTTAAGTATTTCGTACTTAAAAGAAAGTTTTTCGTACTTGGATGAATCTAGATATTTCATTTTTTCAAGTGTTTCGTACTTGTAAGTTTTATACTTGTAAATAATTCTTAAGTATTTCGTACTCTCGTATGTTAAAGCTTTTCATGCATAAATAACCAAAACGTATATTCGTACCCATTCCCTGCTCCCCAATACGAAGAAAGGGTTTGGAAGGCCATTGTTCATATTTATAGATCAAAACAGAATTTCAATATATTGCAGAAAACATGATTTTATTCTTAATCCTAAAAACTCAAGGGGTCGTTATGCGTACCCCATGCAACTAAAACAGGAAACACAAGGGAATTGTATTCATAACTCCCACACAATCACAATTCTAAAACAGAATAAAAATTAAACTGAAGTCTTTCAAACGAAGAACTTCCTCAAGTTGTGGACATTCCAGGGTCGTGGCACCGGGTTCCCGTCCAAGTCCGCCAAACGATAGGCCCCAATGCCCACAACCTCGGTAACTCGATATGGGCCTTCCCAATTGGCCCCCAACTTTCCCTCGTTGGCCACCTTGGTGTTGCCGAGCACCTTGCGGAGCACAAGGTCTCCAACACCAAACTCTCGAGGGCGGACATGCTTGTTGTAGTTCTTCATCAACTGTTCCTGGTAGGAGGCCAAATGCACCAGGGCTCTTTCTCTCCTTTCCTCGGTAAGGTCGAGCTCAATTTCAAGAGCCCTGTCATTCCCTCCACTCTCGACCAATGCAGTCCTGTTAGTAGGAAGGCCAACTTCCAATGGAATGACCGCCTCTGTTTCATAAGCCAAAGAATAGGGGGTCTCTCCCGTAGACCTCCTAGGCATTGTTCGGTGTGCCCATAGCACCAATGGCAGCTCATCAGGCCACTTGCCCTTTGCTTTATCCAACCTCTTCTTGATCCCATCCAGAATGGTTTTATTAGATGCCTCTGCTTGCCCATTACTCTGGGGGTAAGCAGGGGTTGAATAATAGTTTCTTATTCCATACTGGGTACAAAAAGTCTTAAACTTTTTCTGGAACTGGGAACCATTATCAGTAATCAAAGAATATGGGACCCCAAAACGAGTAATGATGCTCTTCCAGACAAACCTCTCTATCATAGGTTCAGTAATTTTAGCCAAAGGCTCAACTTCAATCCATTTCGTGAAGTAGTCTGTTGGTACCAGCAGGAATTTTCGGTTCCCAGGAGCCTTGTGAAGTGGACCAACGATGTCCATCCCCATTGAGCAAATGGCCATGGACTAGTCAAGGGCACCAGATCTTGGTGGTGTTCTAATCATCGGTGAGAACTTCGGCATTTCTCACAAATCTTTACATAAACCTTTGCATCTTCCTGCATATGTGCCACCAGTAACCCTGTGTGATTGCTCGGTGGGCGATGGACTTGCCCCCAGCATGCTCCCACATGTTCCCTCATGAATCTCACGGAGGAACTTCGCACCATCTCGGGGTGCACGCAGAGTAGGGTCCAATAAAGGACTTTCTATATAGCTTTTCTTCTGGGGATAGCCAGAACCTGCGGACTTGGTTATGATTTTGTGGGCCTCCTTTTTGTCAATAGGAAGTGTCCCGTCTCGTAGGAATCCCACAATTGGATCCATCCAACTTGGCCCCTGGTTTACGTCCAGGACCATTTCAACACTCGGTGCTCAGCTGGGTCAGGTAATCCACTGCTACCTTCCTCCTGAATTCTGTGGGTACGGCTGCAGCCAACCAGGCCAAGGAATCCGCATGGGAATTTTGCCCGGAGCTTATCTGTTCAATGTAAACCTTTTCGAAGGTGTCGAGCAGGTCTTTAGCTGCTTCCACGTAGGCCGCCATTTTCTCACTCCGGGTCTCGTATTCCCCGGACAGTTGACGTACCACCAATTGTGAGTCGCAGTAGACCCTGACCTTTTTCGCCCCCAAAGTTTTTGCATTTTTAAGGCCGATCAAGAGTGCTTCATATTCTGCCACGTTGTTCGAAGCGCTGAATCCCAGCCGGACAGAGAGCTCTAACATGACTCCCTGGGGTGGGAACAGGACGATGCCAGCACCAGAACCGGAGTTACACGCCGAGCCGTCGACAAATAACTTCCATTCCTCGGCGTTCTGTTCGGCTGATACCTCACTTCTTCTGTTCGAAGTCCCCGTTCGGCGCTCCTTCCTCGTAGGAGGCTGGGGTGCTCTGAAGAAGAGAAAACTGCTCTGAAATCAGCCAACACGGCCTTTAATCGCGGTCGTGATTTGATAATCGATGTCGTCTTGGCTCAACTCAGCGGACCGGTGGAGATCCTTCCCGAGAAGTCTGCTTTCCGTAGCAGAGACTTCAGTGGATATTCAGTGTAGACTACCACCTTGTGGCTCTGGAAGTAGTGGGGTAATTTCCTTGTGGCTGTCCTTAAAGCAAGGACAAGTTTTTCAAGGGGCAGATACCTCGTTTCTGCGTCCAACAGCGTCTTACTCACATAGTAAACTGGAATTTGCTCAGCCTCCATATCCCTTAACAGAACCGCACTTACTGCATGCTCAGAAACCGCCAAGTACAACACCAAGGTCTCTCCTGGCTCTGGGGTTGATAGGAGCGGGGCAGAAGCCAGGTATTTCTTTAAGTCCTGGAAGGCCTGCTCACATTCTGCTCCCCACTCGAATCCCTCTCTTTTCTTCAACAATTGAAAGAACGGCCTGCATTTGTCGCTTGAACGGCTAATGAACCGGTTAAGAGCTGCAGCCATTCCAGTCAGCCTTTGGACTTCTCTCGTTGTCCTAGGGCTCTGTAGCCCCTGCAAGGCTGCTATCTGGTCAGGATTTGCCTCGATCCCTCTTATGGTCACCAAGTGGCCTAGAAACTTTCCAGAGCCCACTCCGAACGCGCACTTCGAGGCTTTAAGTTTTAACTTGTACTTCCTCAAGATTTCGAAGGCCTCTTTGAGGTCTGCTATGTGACCGTGTTTGGCTTCGCTTTTCACAACCATATCGTCTATGTAAACCTCCATAGTCCTGCCGAGCAACTTCTTGAACATAATGGTTGCCAGCCTTTGATATGTTGCCCCTGCATTCCTCAATCCAAAAGGCATTACAGTATAACAGTACAACCCCCGTGGCGTGATGAAAGATGTTTTCTCCTGATCCGGCCCAAACATGGCGATCTGATGATATCCTCGATATGCGTCGAGGAAACTCATCCGCTCGTATCCAGCAGTTGCATCAACCAATTGATCTATCCTTGGGAGAGGGAAGCTGTCTTTGGGACACGCTTTATTTAAGTCTGTGAAGTCTACACAGACACGCCATTTCCCATTCTTCTTCTTCACTACTACAGTGTTGGACAGCCATTCTGGATAATAAACTTCTCGTATTGCCTTGGCTTCCAGCAGGCGATCCACCTCTTCGATGACAGCATCGACGTGTTGGGTGGCTGCCCTTCTCTTCTTTTGGATCACTGGCCTATGTCGGGGGTCCACGTTTAAGTGGTGGCGAGATCACATCTGCATCTACTCCAGGCATTCCTCTGGTACCCATGCGAAAACATCGACGTGTTCGCTTAGGAAACTCACCACCTGGCTTCTTCCGCTTCTCGGTGACTCCCCAATCAGAAAATACCTCTCCGGATCAGTCTCGTTGATCTGTATTTTCTTCAGGCCTTCCACCACTTTCTCCGCTGGATTTCTCCCGACGTCCTCGATAGTCGGTTGATCAGGTACTTCCACTGTATGGACGTTATGGGCCTTTGGCATTTTCTTGATGATTGAGATCAAACACTGCTGTGCTGACTTTTGGTTACCCATGATCTTTTCAATTCCATTAGACCCTGGCAATTTCACCATCTGGTGGTAAGTAGAAGAAATAGCCCTCATCTTGTGTAACCAAGTTCTCCCTATAATCGCGTTATAGGAAGACGGGACGTCTACAACCAGAAAGTCAGTTCACAGGACTATTGAACCTGCACGGACAGGGAGGGTTATCTTCCCTAGGGGCCAAACTGCCCCTGCTCCAAATCCCACTAAGGGTGTCTTTGACTGCTCCAAATCTGCTTGAGTCAAACCCATCCTTTTGAATGCTTCGTAGTACAATATCTCTGTACAGCTTCCTGAGTCTACTAGGATTCTCTCGATATCATACTCCCCAATTCGTAGGGTTATGACCAAGGCATCGTTATGGGGCACCTGGACTTCTTTCAAATCTTCGTCTGAGAAGACTAGGCCTTCGTTGCCTACGTCATTCTCTCGTCCTCTCTTCCTTCCCAACCTCATGACATGTTGGTCGTGTTTGATTTGTCTCTGGAGCAACCTTACCTCATTTCTCGTATAAGGGGCGGCCAACCCATGTATCATATGGATTACTCCTTTAGGATTCTGTTCGTAATCCAACTCCATGGCCTTCCCCTTATCCTTGGGATCCTCCTGGATGAATTCTTTAAGGTAGCCCCGAGAGACCAAATCGTCGAGGTGCCTCTTAAACATCTCGCAGTCTTCAGTCATGTGACCCCAGTCTTTGTGGTAGCTGTAATGCTTATTTGTAGCACGTTTCGCATCCTTATCTCCTCCCTGAGGCTGGGGCCATTTGAAGTAAGGCTGATTCTTAATTCGATAAAGAATCCTGTAGATGGGCTCCTTCCAAACTGTAGTAATTGAAAAGAACGACTTTGGGTCAGGGGGTGGTCTCTCTCTGTTCGGCTCTCTCTTGGCCTGCCTGAATTCCTTCCTTTCCTTGTATGTTCTGGGCTATGGCTTATCCGTCTTTTTTGCATAGACCCTGGACTGCTTGGCACCCAGCTTGCCATCCTCCCGCAGTATGTCATTCTCGTTCCTGGCATGCTGTTCAATTCGTTCCATCAGCTGTGCCAGCGTGCTCACCGGATTCATATTCAGGGACTTTCGTAGTTCCCCCCGAACAGGCAACCCAGTTTTGAACGTGGCTATGGCGTATTCCTCGCTGCAACTTTCAATCTCGTTGAAGGTTTCCCAATACTTTTTGGCGTAGTCTCTGATCGGCTCGTTCTCTCCCTGTTTCATAATTGAGAGGCTTTCGAAAGTCTTAGGTGGTTTTCTGCTGGTTAGGAACCGGGCAGTGAATTCTTCGGCCAACTGCCTCCATCCTCGTATGGTGTTCGGCTCCAATTTATGGAACCAAGATAAGGCCACCTTTCCCAGACTCGACGGGAACATCTTGCACATGATCGCGTCGTCGCCATCATGCATGAACATTGCCTATTGGTAATGCCGTATGTGTACCACTGGGTCAGCACTAGTTTCATATGGGACGAACGTCCCGTGCTTCACCCTGCTCGGCAACCTTGCCTCCTTTAATTTCTTCACAAAAGGAGAAGAGGCTATGTTGCTAAGAGCCTTTCGTGCTGCTTCTCGTGCAGACATGGTTGCCTCTTCTTGCCCCTTCGCGATCTTAGCAGCATGCCTCTCCCAATCGGAGTCAGGTCTCTCGTACCTGTCCCTGTGATGCTTCCTGGTCCCACCTTCCTCTGGGTGGAACTTCTGCTCTTGCTTCTCCTTTTTCTTGAAGAAGCCCTTGCCCGTTTCGGAGTGAGGCTCCTGCTCCTTTTTCTTCGTGAAGAAGCTTTCTTATACTCTGCCACCACCAGACCTCCTCCTCTGGACTTTCTTCGTGAAAGTCCAGAATCCTCCGGATGTTCTCGTATCCGTTGCAGTTGCTGAATCTCGTACTCTCGCTTTTTAATCAGACGAGCGTACTCCTCTATCTCCTGTCTCTTCTGGTCCAGGATATCCCTATTGTTGCGCACACTTTTCGAATGTGCCACCGACTCTATCCCACGGTGGGACTTGCTCCTTCTCGTGGATTCCGTGGCCGTCCCACCTTCCTTGTTCTTCGGATCATCTTGAAGAGTTATGGGACGATCTTTGCTCGTTATCCTCTTGCTATGGCCACCAGCATGCTTTTTCGGAGCACCTGGAGGGGATTCGCCTCCTTCCCCACCAGCCTGGTTCTTCTCTGCAAGCGGTGTGACTGGGTTTACTTCCACCATGGTCGTTTTTCAAATGGAACTCGTTCGTTTCCCACAGACGGCGCCAATTGTAGGGGGAAACTTCCGGACAGTGTTCAGAGCGACACTGAATGATAACAGCTGCACGTGCTACCTCGCCGGAACCCTAATTTGCTGCCTGAACCCTATCCTGCAAAACAGACAGGGGTGAGCGCACCTTTGCCTCTCGTGGCAAAGGCCCTCCAATGCTAAAGTCAGTATCACGTACTTATGATAAAAAACTCGATTAACAACAGAATACTGCAATATGAATACAGAATATTGCGTACCTTTTTCTCTATGTTCACCTCGTATTTATAGATTCGCTGCGGCTTGCTCTCCAAGCATCTTTGTTTCCTTAGATCTCCTACCCTGTATAGAAAACCCCGTATCCTTTGGATTCTCATTCCCTAAATTGCTCATTTCCTTTTAAATCGTTTAGGAACCTTTCTCTTAATGGACCGTGGATCCCATTCTCGTTGGGTATCTCGTCCTGATTCTGTTTCCTTACTGAGTATTGCCATTCATGGATCCCTCCAGAGCGTCCTCCAGAATGCTGCTCCTGTTCGGCTTCCTTGTTGCCGAACAGCTTACTTGGACCAGTGACTTCTCATGTCACTTACCCGGTCTAGCAATTCCTCGTGTTTATCGAAGTATGCCCCTGTTCGGGTAAAATTGGGCCAAAGACATCTCATGTCTCTGGCCCTTATCGCCGAACAGATAGTATGGTCCTAATGACCCCTTCGGTCACCGGTCTTTAACCACTGGCCGGCGGCATCTTATTTCAACGGATCACGTGTTTCCCGAACATCTCATGTTTAGTTACTATTTACGTCTGTTCGGGATTACCTCCCTACAAATGCGGAGTTGATGCCTCTCGCTCGGGCGCTCAGTCATTAGAGCGGCTTTGGCTCTCCACCTTTTAACAAAATCCGCAAAGGACTCTTTGGCTTCCATCTTCTTGGATTCCAACTCTCGAATAGTCATTTTGAGCTGGGAGTTGTAGTTGTATTGAGCAATGAAGGCAGCCCCTATATCTTCCCAGGTCTTTCTCTTGGAGATGTCGAGTGATAAAAACCAGTGGAAAGCAGGCCCAAAGAGCGTTTGAGGGAAAAGCTGAGACATGGCCTCACTTTCTACTTTGAGTAACTTCATGGCGGCATGGTAGCCGTAGAGATGAGTTTTGGGGTCACCGCTCCCATCAAATTTGACCAAATCAGGCATCTTGAATTTGTCTGGCAGTTTAGCATTAGGATACAGGCAAAGACGATCCAAGTTGTAGACACCCCAATCTGGGCTTCCAGATTAGTTTACTTTCGGTTTTTGATTTCCCGATGATGAAATGGATCAAGAATACCCCGGGAGTGATGGCATGTTTGAGCTTTGAGTGTTTTCAAAACTTTTTTAAAATTCTCGGAAACCTACTGGCACGCGCCGATTTTCGATCGGCGCGCGCTAGTTAAATTTGCAACGGACCTGTGACTTTCCATTTTTGGAAGGTTTCTGGAAGCTTTCCATTAATAGAAGGATTCTAGAATGTTCTAGAAGATTCTAGAATGTTTCTATTATTGGCATGTTTCTAGAATGTTTCTATTATTGGAAGGTTCTAGAATGTTCTAGAATATTCTAGAATGTTCTAGAATGTCTCCATTAATGGAAGGTATTGCCTTATAAATACCCCCCATGTTAGTCTTTTTAAAGGGTTCAAAAACATCAAACAAGAAAGCTTAGAAATCCATACACCTTGGGTTGGAAAAAAAGGTTATAAAGTCTTACACCTAATTTTTCACACCTTGTTTCTACTACTCAAAAGCATTCAACCTCAACTCAACTCAAAGCTCAGGCACTCTTCCAACTCAAGTTCAAGCACTTTTTCAAAATGAACCAAAGGTATAGCATACCTACCGTTTTCCTGTTCTGATCTCTGAGGGGAACAGGTAGGGCCAAGGCTGGTAATCAATACCAGTCCTGGCCCTAAAGTTCACAGAAATACAAGAATCCGTGCCAAGCACTCCCTCGCGCGACGGACTCGCTCACTCGCGCGACTGTTCTCAGTTGCTTGCGACAGTCCACGTGGGGTTTGGGATGCTGGACATATTCTTGATTTTGTATATCTATGTTTATTACAGAGCATGTTAGGCTTTTGCTCATTGTTTTGCATGTTAAAACTCTTAGCTTAGCTTTTATTGCTTAGTTACTTTGTTGGGATGCTTCTGGGTTGCTTTTGGACATGTACCAGGGCTCAGAACATGTAAAGCAGTTCCTGGAAGTCCAGTCAAGACACTCGCGCGAGGGACTCACTGTCTCGCGCGATGGTCCTCTTGAGTCCAGTAACTGCCCTTGCATGAGCAGCTTGGCCCTTGGCCTCTGTTTTAATACCCCAAATGTTTAGGGGTTGTATTTCAATTTTTTTGGCTTCTGTTTATAATAATTTGTAATAATTATTTACTTTTAGTACCTATAAACTGCTTGGTTTGCCTCCTGGGTGTGCACTGGTCCTTCCAAAGCCCAGAAGGGGATAAAATTCAACCTGTGGTGAGACTTGAACACTCGCGCAAGGGAGTGGGTGTATCGCGCGATGGTCTTTTTTGCATGCACGTAGATCCATGCGTGCAAAGGTGGCTGTCATATGTGATACACCTATTCTATGAGCAGCTTGGTTTATTCTGATCAGGGGGTTAAGTTTTATCCCGTTTCACATTTGCCATTCATCCATGCCATATTCAATCACATCTTGCAAAACGTGTTACAGTTTTAAATCCCCGATTAACTGTTCCCCACCCTAATTGGCTTAAAATTGGTTAAAGAAGAAATCGAATCACAATCATTTGCAAAATGTCTAAGTAGAGACCGATCTCTGGATTGGACGAGAGGGGTGCCTTAAAACCCTTCCCCTCTCGTAACCTGGCTCCCGAACCCGGATATGGTTATGACGGACTGGTTCCTTCACTTTTTCAAATCAAATAGCGCGGTAGCTTCGAAATCTGGTTCCTTGGGTGTCGGACCTTGAAACCCAGGTGGCGACTCTGGTGCGTGCCGCCTCCGCTTCGCGCTCCCTCGATCTATCGGGCCGCTTTGGCAAAACGAGGAACGAAATCCTCTTTTCCAAGGGCATGCTGCCCACAGTGGCGACTGTGCTGGGGAAAATAGAACCAATATTAATTCATACTTAGGGCTTAATACGTTTGTGAACAATTCCTTAAAAGTCTGTCAAAACGGTGAGCTTCGCGCGGCCGAAGGTTGGAATGGTGATTTAACAGGACCTCATGTCCGGCCAATCCGATCTGGGACTTTTTCGATTGTTCATTTGCGTAGTTTCCTCTAAAGATGGACTAAATAAAGTGAGCCGAGCTTGAAAAGGCATTTTGTGATTTTGTGATTCTTCTTCTTCTTAATCAATTTCTAGCATCTCATTTGCATCGATGTGGGATAAGACTCGTTGGATCGTTTTGGCAATCCGGCACGGTTTACCGAAGCCCGGGACCCTGAATGACCAACAACCTTCGATGATGATGGGACATGCTACCATTTGACTGTTGCTCAGCGATATCGCGGGCAACGGGAGGTATATCTGTGGCCCTAGTCCGAGGAACCTATTACTAACCAAAACCGGCCTTTGCATATACAAAGCATTAGAACTCTCCAAACTAGGACAGGTACCTGCAGGGTAGGATCTATTTGCATCTAACCCCATAACTGTCTATGTGTTACTGCTTTCCCTATCGCATGCACTGTACTTACATTGTTTTGCATAGGAGCATGCTTAGGGCAGTTCTTTCTTTCGAGTTTGTCTTATGCTGTCTAAGACGTTGTTGGACCCGATGAGGAGTCGTTCATTCTGTCGAATGTTCGTTATCAATCGCAAAGTCCTTAGTTCAATGCGACTTTGAGAAATCAAAATTTGCTAAATCCTCGGCTCATGCCTAATTGAGGATTCAACCGACAATAAGGAACAACAAAGTATTGATGTTGTGTCACTGGCGCCACCCAGGTTGAAGTGCATTGTCACTATACACCACGTTGTTCAAGGTTAAGGTGCCATGTCATCAATGCGAAGTTGTTTCTAATTCAAAGTTGAATCTTCAAAAGGGACTAGACGAAGATTTAGTCTATTTTGACATCTTTTAAGATCTGTCGATTTACTCAAGGACACATCGCCGAAAAGAATTATGAGGATTCTGACAACGTCTGAAATTCATGGGGCAAACTCGTCTCTGGAACTGTAAATACATACACGTCATTTTGCATAGGAGCATGTTTAGGGCAGCTTCTAGGTTGTCTCTCGCTTTCGAGTCTGTCTTATGCTAATTTGGACGCTGCTAGACCCGATTAAGAGTCGTGCATCTCGATGGTGCATGTTGTTAATTTTTCAAGTCCCTAGATCAACGAGACTTTGGGAAATCAGACCTTATTAAATCCTTGACTCATGCCCAGTTGAAGATTCAACCAAAAATAAGGAACCACGAAGTGTTGACGTCGTGATATTGATGTCATTTTGGTTATCGTGCTAAGCACGTACACCACCCGACTAACGCGCGTTATCGCTGAAGCCACCCCGATAAAGGTGTCACGCCATCAATACAGAGTTGTTCTAAGTTCAAAGTTGAACCTTCAAGTCGGACTGGTCGAAAACTTAGTCTGTTTTGAAATCTCTTAGGATCCGTTTGACCCTTTCAAAGGATACACCCTCGAAAAGAAATCTGAGGATTTTGGCAGTGTCCGTACATCATGAGACAGACTCGTCTCTAGTTCTAGAGTCTAGGTTTGACACCAACGACGATGTCATGTACATTGCATTTTTCTTGCAAATGAACTGATATAGGAGTGCCACTGAGCTTTCACTTATTTTACTGTCTAGTTCATTGCCATTGCACCTAGTAAGAGTATCGAAAGGAAGAGCCAAACCTACTTGAGAATGTCTTCAGAATCCAAGTCAAAGGTTGGTCAGGTTATAATCCCAATCAGTCACAACGGAAGGCTCTTCGTGCTCTTAGTTGGCTGCTTTATGTAAGTGCAGGAAAACAAATGGGCCTCCAAACAGCACCTTGATCGTAACGGCTACTTCTCGTTCTACACCGGAACCCTACCACACCGCCGGAGTTGAGCCTGTAAAACAAACAATGGGTGAGCGCACCTTTGCCTTCTCGTGCAAAGGCCCTCCGATGCCAAAGTTAGTATCTCGTACTAGTGAAAACCCTAATTCTCAGTAGGTAGTAATCAAATAACCAGGAATTGCGTACCTTTACCTCTAGGCTTTACCTCATATATATAGACCCACGTCTGATTGCTGTCCAAGCCACCTTGCTGCCCTAAGTTCCCTTTCTCGTATAGGGAAACCAGAACATCAGGGATTCTCATTCCCATAACTGCATATTTCCTTTTAGACCACTTAGGAACTCTTTCCAAAGCTGTCCGTTCATCCCATTCTCGTTGAGTATCCTCTCCAGATCTCATTTCCTTACTGGGCACTTGCCATATCAGGAACCTTCTGAAGCGCCTCCTGGCACCACCTCCAGATTGCTGCCCTGTTCGGCCTTCTCGTTGCCGAACAGATCCTCTGGTCCAATGATTTCTCATATCATTGGACCCTCTATCATGCGACCAGCCCAACGACTACCCTTGCTCTTTGGACTATACCCCTGCTCGGGTATTTTAAACCTGGGACCTTTCGTGCCCCACTTCATCGCCGCTCACCGCATCGCACGGCGGATACTCGACTATATTGATTCTCGCCCCACGCATCTACGAAGTTCGCCACTCTTTTACCTGCTCGATTACCTCCTACAACGGCTCCTCAGCTTTACTCGTTATTTTCTCTTAATATGACGAGCAAAGCTCCTAAACACCGAGCAAGGTTCTCGTCCTTTGCTCCTGCACCCATGTTTCTCGTACTTGGTGCAAACTCATCATTAGCCCAACCTAAACGCCTCGTCGTTTGGTCTGCACAGGCTTTTCCAGCTAATACCTTTACACGCGGCGTGTCTTGTACCGCCCACATTCAATGCGGCAGACGTTTGAGGACGGAATGCCCAACGGGCGCCTGGGGTGACGTTTCCCATCGTCACCCCTTTGTCAGGTATACTTGGGTTTTCGCTCCCAATTTCAAACCCACTTCTTCTCTAAGTTCCTTCTGCAGACAACAGCCCAAGTGTTCCTGCCATTGAAGCACTGCTCACATCTCAGGGTCTCTGTTTTCTCCGATTCTAGGTTCTACTTGTTCGTAAGTTCTTATTCCCCCTTCTATTCTCGCCTTCGCTGCCGATTTAGGATTGCTACAGCTTTCTTTTTAGGTTTTTTCGCACTCCAACTTGTTCCTCGAAACTCACACCCACGCCTCGTTATGGAGTCGATTCCGTAGGCACTGCGACACCCCCAACGGATGGCGAGTTTAGATCTCGCTATGAGATCCCGGATAACGTGGCCACTTCGTTGGCCGCGAAAACGCCATTCGTGAGTGTTTCGACAACGACACTCTGCACATTCCATCGTCGCCGTCGTCGAGGGCGGAGTTAGGTTTCCCCTGGCACCGCTACTCCGCCAGGTTCTAGCCCATTATAGATTATCCCCCATGCAGGTGTCTGCTAATTTTTTTAGGGTCGTCATGGGCATTCATGCCCTGAACCGAATGCTAGGCACATCTCTTGGCCTACATGACATGCACCATTTGTACAGTATTTCTAGAACCAAGGACGCCTTGACCTACTATCTCAAGAGTAGGGATTCCAGGAAAAGGCTGGTGCTTGAATTGCCTGACTCTGCTCGCGGGGACGACGACGACTTCCTCATCGTCACAGGGAACTTCGAGCCCAGAGACGAGGACGGTAGAGTCGTCGGCTTTCACGCACCCCACAGATTTGGCACTCCACGTTAGTCCTTTTTTCTCGTAGAATTCTTCGCCGAGCAATATCTCGTATTGCATCTCCTGTTCTTACTTTACTGACTGCAAATCTTTCTCGTATTTGCAGCTTCGAACGTCAACCAGGGGCACGCCATCATCACCCCCCAGGTCCACATCACCGATATCAACCGTGCACTCGCCTTCAACGGGCAAGGCACGTGCCTGGCTGGCCGAGGAAGGGCAGCACAGATTCTTCTCGGCTACCGAGCGTCGTACGGGGGCTTCATTGACCGGCGTATCCGAGCAGCGGACAATCCTATCGTCGCAGATCCTCCTGCTCAACAACCCGAGCAGCAAGAAGAGAGGCATTCTCGGACCCCTCCACTGCCCGACGAGCCCATTCAGCTTGCCGAGGAAACCTCAACCTCCTCGAGCGGTTACTCTCCGTCTCCCCCTCCTGACGAGATGCAGCAACCGATCAACCTCAGCAGCCTCCTCAATATCCCGGGGGCTGGTCGTGGACGGGGCCGCGACACATCTCGTGGCAGTGACGCTCTGAGTCTCGAGCCAGCGCTTCTCTCATGGTCGCCGTGGGCTCACCAACCTCGACGCCTCCAGGCTTCTCCCCGAGGAGATTGAGGCCCCACAGGGACAATCGTCCACGGTTGGAAGCCTCTTCTGTTGAACACCCAACTCACTGCACCTCCAACACCTCTCTAGACTCCACAGCTCACTCATGGCGGCCGACCAGTCACGGTCCGTGAGTCCGAAGGGACAGCTCTTGCATTGTCCCAAGCATTCATGCTTCATGGGGATATGCAAAAGGAGATTGCCAGCCTCGGACAACCTTCTCGGCTCTTTCATGAGCCTCAAGCCAAGGTAAAGCCATCATACCCATTTCTTCATGCTAATGGCTTCAAATTGCTTATTCTGCCATTTGTCTAATCATGTGTCTGTTCATGCAAAAAATGGTGCCCATGGCCCAAACCAGGACATTCCGAGCCCCAGCTGGCTGGCTCACAATGAGAACGCAGTCGCAGAACACAATTGTCGCTAGAAAGGGAGAGAAATCAAGCTCGGGAGACGGCGGATGAGCTGAGAGGTAAGCTCGAGGGTTCAAGACGCCTTGAACTGCACTCTTCAGAGCCGAGGCGAGCAAGAACGAGGCCAAGGCAGCCTACCAAGGCTACAACGAGAGAATCCGTGTGGCCACCGAGAGCTATACGGACCAGATGCCTGGGATCCAGGACTAGGTATTTAGGCTGGCTGGCTGGCTTGCCTCAGAAAATCCGGTGCCCTAGAGTCTTCTACCCTGTGGATCGAGATTGACCTTCCGAGCACCTAGGCGGCCACCGAGGAGCTGGAAGAGTGTGGAGGAGGAGGACAGCTTGGACAGGGAGCTTAACAACATCCCCGAACAGCAAGGTGCCGAAGCTGATCAAACTGGAGAAGCGACCAACACTGGCCAGAAGGAAGCTGGTGGCGGTCCGTCTGAACCTGGCACCGCTGTGGATGATGCAACAATCTCTACCGTTCCAACCTCTGCAAATGCTCCAGCCTCTACCCCTGTCATTGAGGATCTGACGATCGAAGAGTAAGTGGGACTCTTCGTAGTAATAACATTTGAAACTTTCTTTGAATCAGTTTTTGACTAGCCCTGCGTGGCCATTGGTATTGCCCTGCGTGGCACCTGATACACTTTCAAATACTTTACTTTTCGTGTTTTTGCCCTTCGTGGCTTTTTATGCTTTGGCCCTTCGTGGCCTAAACTCCAGTTTTGCATGGCCCTTCGTGGCCTTTACCAACGCAGGTGGCCATCTCTTGGCCAAATTTCTATGTGCTAAGTGTCTTCGTACTTAGCCTTACGCATATTCGCGTATGCTCCCCAGGCCTTAGCTGGTCTGCTGATGTTTTAGCTGCACTCTCATTTATACTGCTGCAGGTTTCTCGTACCCTAATGTAAGTGTTAAGTATATTCGCAGCTTGTCTATCAACACATTTACTCATATGTATCTAGGCAGTCTTTAAAAATTTTTCGAACTTGGGTATTGCTGCACGTTCATGTATGCAGCCCAAAATGTGCTCGTATTTGTACTTAGTAACCTTGGGTATATTCATCCCCAGATTGTGTGTAAATTCGTGAGGGCATGCAACCGTACAAGCAAACAAGTCTATTCGTATTCGGAATTTACCCCAAACATATTCGTACCCGAGCAACTGTCAAGTATATTCGTACTTGGCAAAATTCTGGGTGTATTCGTACCCGAGCAACTGTCAAGTGTATTCGTACTTGGCTCAATTCAGGGTGTATTCGTACCCGAGCAACTGTCAAGTATATTCGTACTTGGCAAAATTCTGGGTGTATTCGTACCCGAGCAACTGTCAAGTATATTCGTACTTGGCTCAATTCAGGGTGTATTCGTACCCGAGCAAATAAACAAGTATATTCGTACTTGGCTCAATTCAGGGTGTATTTGTACCCGAGCAAATAAACAAGTATATTCGTACTTGGCTCAATTTTGAAATATTCGAAATTCCATTTAGTTACCCTATCCCTCTGCTCCCCAATACGAAGTGAGGACTAAGTACATAACTTGACTTCGTATTTCAAGCATAACAAAAGAAAAACTCGTAAAAAACAGTGTTTGTTTACCAAAAATCTGGGAACTTTTATTCATAATTTGAAAAACTCAAGGGGGCGTTATGCGTACCCCTTGCAACTAGTAAAAGAAAACACAAGGGAATTTTATTCGTAATTCCCACACAATCACGATGTGTACCTAAAACAGAATAAAAATAAAATCGAAGTTCTTTACACGTAGAACTTCCTCAAATTGTGAACATTCCAGGGCCTTGGTACCGGGTTCCCGTCCAGGTCTGCCAATCGATATGCCCCAATGCCCACAACCTCTGTAACTCGATACGGGCCCTCCCAATTGGCCCCCAACTTTCCCTCGTTGGCCACCTTGGTGTTGCCGAGCACCTTTCTTAACACAAGGTCTCCAACACCAAATTCTCGTGGGTGGACATGCTTGTTGTAGCTTTTCATCAGCTGCTCTTGGTACGAAGCCAGGTGTACCAGAGCTCGTTCTCTCCTCTCCTCGGCGAGGTCCAGCTCGATTTCCAGGGCTCTGTCATTGCCCCCACTTTCCACCAATGTGGTCCTGTTGGTCGGCAGACCAACCTCCAATGGAATAACAGCCTCTGTTCCATACGCTAGCGAATAAGGGGTCTCTCCCGTAGACCTCCTAGGAGTTGTTCGGTGTGCCCACAGGACCAGTGGCAATTCGTCAGGCCACTTGCCTTTTGCTTTGTCCAACATTTTCCTGATCCCGTCAAGTATAGTCTTGTTGGACGCCTCTGCCTGCCCATTGCTCTGAGGGTAGGCCGGTGTGGAGTAGTTGTTCCTTATTCCATACTGGGAGCAAAAAGCCTTGAACTTTTTCTCGAACTGCGACCCATTATCCGTAATCAGTGAATAAGGAACTCCAAATCGAGTGATGATGTTCTTCCACACGAACTTTTCTATCATGGGTTCTGTGATTTTTGCCTGTGGTTCTGCTTCAATCCACTTGGTAAAGTAGTCCGTTGCTACCAACAGGAACTTCCTGTTCCCAGGTAGCCTTATGGAGTGGACCCACGATGTCCATTCCCCACTGAGCAAAAGGCCAGGGGCTAGTCAAGGGCACCAGATCTTCGGCCGGTGTTCGGATCATTGGTGAGAACTTCTGACACTTCTCACAGATTTTCACATACGCCTTCGCATCTTCTTGCATGTGTGGCCACCAATAACCCTGTGTGATTGCTCGGTGAGCGATGGATCTCCCACCTGCATGACTCCCACACGTTCCCTCATGTATCTCGTGGAGAAATTTCTGCACCATCTCGGGATGCACACAAAGCAGGTACGGTCCAGTGAAGGACTTCCTGTACAACTTCCCCTCTGGTGATAGCCAAAATGTTGCAGATTTCGTCTTTATTTTGTGAGCCTCTTTTTTGTCTGTGGGGAGTATCCCATCTCGTAGGAACTCCACTATTGGATCCATCCAACTTGGTCCTTGGTTCACGTCCAAGACCAATTCCACACTTCTCCCAATACTCGGCTCAGCAAGATAGTCCACTGCCACCTTCCTCTTGAACTCTGTTGGCACAGCCGCTGCCAACCAAGCCAGTGAGTCAGCGTGGGCGTTCTGACCAGAGCTTATCTGCTCGATGTGTATCTACTCAAAGGTATCAAGCAAATCCTGGGCTGCTTCCACGTAGGCTGCCATCTTCTCATTCCGGGCCTCGTACTCCCCGGACAGCTGATTCACCACGAGTTGTGAATCACAAAATACTCGAATTCTTTTTACCTTCAAGGCTTTTGCGCTCCGTAACCCGGCTAGGAGTGCCTCGTACTCCGCCACGTTGTTTGACGCGCTGAAACCTAGGCGCAACGACAACTCGATCATAACTCCTTCAGGAGGGAAGAGTACTACTCCAATTCCAGATCCGGTATTGCATGCGGACCCATCAACAAAAAGCTTCCATTCCAAAGGGTCCTGCTCGGCGGATGCCTTTTTCTTCTCGGCTGATTGCTCAACCAACTGCTCCTTTCTCGTAGGAGGCAGTGGAGCCACCGTGGGGGAGAATTCTGCCAAAACTTGCCCTTTAATTGTCGTGCGCGGTTGATAATCAATATCATACTGGCTCAATTCCACCGACCACGTCGATATTCGCCCCGAGAAATCAGCCTTTCCGGAGCAACGACTTCAACGGGAACTCTGTGGGTAAACCACCACTTTGTGACTTTGGAAGTAATGGGGCAACCTCCTAGCCGCGCCCCGCCAGACCAACTTCTCAAGTGGCGGATACCTCGTTTCGCATCCAAAGAGCGCCTTGCTCACGTAATAGACAGGATTTGCTCGGATCCCTTGTTCCTTAGTAAGACCGCACTTACGGCATGTTCGTCTGACACTGCTATGTACAAGGTCAAGGTCTCACCAAGCTCGGGAGTGGACAGAAGTGGGGCGGCTGCCAGTACTTCTTCAGGTCTTGGAATGCTTGCTCACATTCTGCTCCCCATTCGTAACCTTCTCTTTTTTTAACAATTGAAAGAAAGGCCTGCATTTGTCACTCGAACGACTGATGAACCTGTTAAGAGCTGCCGCCATCCCTGTTAACCGCTGGACCTCCTTCGTGGTCCTTGGACTCTGCAGCTTCTGCAAAGCTGTGATTGATCAGATTCGCCTCTATCCTCTAATGGTCACCAAGTGGCCCAGAAACTTCCCATAACTTACTCCAAAGGCACATTTCGAGGCGTTGAGCTTCACTATACTCTCAAGATCTCAAAAGCTTCTTTCAGATCAGCTATGTGGTCCCGCTTCTCCTTGCTTTTAACCACCATGTCGCCTATGTATACCTCCATGGTCTTGCCGAGCATTCTTTAGCATAATCGTTGCTAATCTCTTGATAAGTTGCTCCAGCGTTCCTCGGACCAAAGGGCATGACCTCAGAAGTACAACCCCCGTGGTGTGATAAAGGACGTCTTTTCCGATCGGGGCCGTACATAGTTATCTGGTGATATCCTCGATAAGCGCCGAGAAAACTCATACGCCCATACCCACCGTTGCATCCACCAGGTTGATCTATCCTGGCAGGGAAAACTGCCTTTTGGATGTGCCTTGTTTAGATCTGTGAAGTCGACGCAAACTCGCCACTTCCCATTCTTCTTTTTCACCACTACCGTGTTAGACAACCACTCCGGGTAATACACTTCTCGGATCGCCTTTGCCTCGAGCAAGCGGTCCACCTCTTCGATGACAGCGTCCACATGCTGTACGGCTGATCTCCTTTTCTTCTGCATCACCGGTTTGTGTTGTGGATCCACATTCAAGTGGTGGCAAATCACGTTTGCATCCACCCCAGGCATCTCTTCTGGCATCCAAGCAAACACATCAACGTATTCTTCGAGGAACTTCACCAATTCTTCCTCCTCTTCTGTGCACAGGTTCTCCCCAATCAGGAAATACCTTTCTGGATCATTCTCGTTGATCTGGATTTTCTTCAATCCTTCCACCACCTTCTCGGCTGGATTCCCTCCGACATCCTCGATGGTCGGCTGGTTGTTAACCTCGACGGTTTGCACTAGCTGTGCCTTGGGCGCCTTCTTGATTATAGAAACCAAGCACTGTTGGGCTGTCTTCTGGTTCCCCTTTATTCTCTCGATCCCATTGGATCCTGGAAACTTCACCATCTGATGGTAAGTGGACGAAACTGCCCTCATCTTATGCAGCCAGGTCCTTCCTATAATCGCGTTATAGGAAGACGGCACATCCACCACCAAAAAATCGGTTCTGAGCACCACTGTTCCTGCCCGAACAGGAAGGGTTACCTTACCCAATGGCCAAACTGCTCCTGCACTAAACCCGACCAACGGGGTTACGACCGTACCAAGTCCGCCTGTGTCAATCCCAACTTTTTGAATGCGTCGTAGTAAAGCACCTCGGTGCAACTTCCCGAATCCACCAGGATCCTCTCTATGTCATATTCCCCAATTCGTAGGGTTATGACAAGAGCGTCGTTGTGCGGCACCTGGACTCCTCCCAGGTCCTCATCCGTGAAGACTATGCCTTCGTTGCACCCTTCCGCTTCACGTCCCCGTTTCTTTCCCAACCGCATCACGTGCTGGTCGTGTTTCACCCGCCTCTGGAGTAATCTCACCTCATTTCTCGTATAAGGTGTGGCCAACCCATGTATCATATGGATTACGCCCCTTGGATTTTGCTCGTAATCCAGTTCCATCGCTTTCACGGCACCCTTGTGCTCCTCTTGGATAAACTCTTTCAAGTACCCACGGGAGACCAGGTCATCAAGATGCTGTTTAAACATCTCGCAATCCTCTGTCATGTGCCCCCAGTCATTGTGGTAGCTGCAGTGCTGACTCGTAGCCCTTCTTGCATCTTTGTCACCCTCCAGCCATTGGGGCCATTTAAAGTATGGGCGGTGCTTTATTCGATAAAGAATCCGATAAATCGGTTCTTTGCAAACCGTTGTCACCGAGAAGAACGACTTCGGATCAGGGACGTGTTTTTCTCGGTACGACTCTCTCTTAGTCTGCCTGTGCTCCTTCCTCTCTTTGTAAGTCTTGGGCTCGGGTTTATCTGCCTTCTTCGCAGGGCCCTTGACTTGCTCGGCACTCAGCTTGCCATCTTCCCGTAGTATGTCATCCTCATTCCTGGCGTGCTGCTCAATTCGTTCCTTCAGCTTTGCCGGCGTGCTCACTGGACTCATGTTTAGGGACTTTCGCAGCTCTCCCCGAACAGGTAGCCCAGTTTTGAACGTTGCTATTGCATACTCTTCACTACAACTTTCAATCTCGTTGAAAGTCTCCCAATACTTCTTGGCGTAGTCCCCGATCGGCTCACTCTCTCCTTGCTTCTTAGCCGAGACTCTCAAAAGTTTTGGGTGGTTTCATGCTCGTCGGGAACCGAGCAGAACTCCTCGGCCAACTGTCTCCAACCTCGTATGGTGTTCGGCCCCAACTTATGGAACCATGATAGGCCACTTTTCCCAAACTAGATGGGAACATCTTGCACATGATTGCGCCATCACCGTTGTGCATAAACATCGCCCTGGTAATGTTGTATGTGCGCCACCGGGTCTGCATTGTCTCATACAGGATAAACGCCCCGTGCTTAACCCTGCCGGCAACCTTGCCTCCTGCAATCTCTTTGCAAAAGGAGAAGTTGCTATGTTGCTAAGGGCTCTCCGTGTTGCTTCTCGTGCAGACATGGTCCCTCCTCCGATACCTTCGCAGCCCTGGCATTATTCCTTTTCCGGAATCAGGTCTCTCGTACTGTCCCTGTGGTGCTTTCTCCCCCCTCCTTCCTCGGGGGAGCTCCTGCTCCTGCTTCTCCTTTTCGTGAAGAAGCCTTTGGTCAGTGAGGCTCCTGCTTCTCCTTCTTCGTGAAGAAGCTCTCCTGTACTCCACCATATCCAACCTTTCTTTTCTGGACTTCCTTCGTGAAAGCCCAGAATCCTCTGGATGTTCTCGTATCCTCTGCAACTGTTGAATCTCGTACTCTCGCCTTTTAATCAAGCGAGCGTACTCTTCTATCTCCCGTCTCTTTTTGTCCAGGATATCTTCTCGGCTATGCACGCTTTTCGAACGTGCCACCGACTACCTTTCACGGCGGGACTTACTCCTTCTCGTGGATCCCGTTGCCGTCCGTCCGTCCTTGTTTCTGGAGTCGCCATGGACTGCCAGGGGGCGGTCCTTACTCGTGGTCCTCCCCGCTCGCCCGCCATCGGGCTTTCTTGGAGGATCCGACGGGGACTTGTCACCTCCCCCACCCAGCAGATTATTCGGGTCAAGTGGGGTCTTTGGATCTTCCTCCACCATGGTCGCTTTTTCGAAGGGACCTCTTTCGTTTCCCACAGACGGCGCCAATTGTAAGTGTAGGAAAACAAATGGGCCTCCAAACAGCACCTTGATCTTAACGGCTACTTCTCGTTCTACACCGGAACCCTACCACACCGCTGGAGTTGAGCCTGTAAAACAAACAATGGGTGAGCGCACCTTTGCCTTCTCGTGGCAAAGGCCCTCCGATGCCAAAGTTAGTATCTCGTACTAGTGAAAACCCTAATTCTCAGTAGGTAGTAATCAAATAACCAGGAATTGCGTATCTTTACCTCTAGGCTTTACCTCATATATATAGACCCACGTCTGATTGCTGTCCAAGCCACCTTACTGCCCTAAGTTCCCTTTCTCGTATAGGGAAACCAGAACATTAGGGATTCTCATTCCCATAACTGCATATTTCCTTTTAGACCACTTAGGAACTCTTTCCAAAGCTGTCCGTTCATCCCATTCTCGTTGAGTATTCTCTCCAGATCTCGTTTCCTTACTGGGCACTTGCCATATCTGGAACCTTCTGAAGCGCCTCCTAGCACCACCTCCAGATTGCTGCCCTGTTCGACCTTCTCGTTGCCGAACAGATCCTCTGGTCCAATGATTTCTCATATCATTGGACCCTCTATCATGCGACCAGCCCAACGACTACCCTTGCTCTTTGGACTATACCCCTTGGTATTTCGGACTTGGGACCTTTGTGCCTCACCTACATCGCTGCTCACCGCATCGCACGGCGGATACTCGACTATATTGATTCTCGCCCCACGCATCACGAGTTCGCCACTTTGTACTGCTTGGGATTACCTCCTACACTTTACAAATGTGGTCACCACCGGTTGTACAGAAGGGCAACCAGATCCCCATCTTCTCAGATCGAGCACTTCGAATCACCTACCATGTCAGGTTAGCCAGAGGTTCAACCACTTTCTCTCGGGAGACATGCTCATGAACCTCCAGAACAGGATCACCGCTATGCAGCAGAGGGCCATCCAGATTGATGCTAACATCACCCGCCTCAATGACCTTATCAACACTCGCCTTCCACCTCCACTCGAAGAGGAAGGCGAGGACGATGAGGATGACCAGAAGGACTGTCATGGTCCCAGATCCGAATCACGAGGGGCGCCTCATTGTTCAAATTTCAACCCTAGGTGAGGTTCACGACTGTTGCAAAGCCGATTCGATGTGGTAGGCCTGTTTTGAATCCTGATATGGTAGCTCTTATGGCTAAGATGGCTAAGCTAGAAGAGGCTGTCTCAAAACCTGGGAAGATCAGTGCAGGAGGGATTGATTTGGATCGTCTCTGCCTGTACCCTAATGCTAAACTGCTAGACAAATTCAAAATTCCTGACTTGGTCAAGTTCGATGGGCGCGGTGATCCCAATACTCATCTATATGGCTATCATGCTGCTATGAAGCTACTCAAAGTAGAAAGTGAGGCCATGTCTCAGCTCTTCCCTCAAACTCTCTCTGGGCCTGCCTTCCATTGGTTTCTGTCGCTCGACATCTCCAAAAGAAGAACTTGGGAAGACATTGGGGCTGCCTTCATCGCTCAATACAACTACAACTCTCAGCTCAAGATGACTACTCGGGAGTTAGAATCCACAAAAATGGAAGCTAAGGAGTCCTTTGCGGATTTTGTTAAAATGTGGAGAGCCAAAGCCACTCTAATGACTGAGCGCCCAAGTGAGAGGGATCAATTCCGCATCATCTCTCGCAATCTCCAGTCGGACTATGCTAGGCACCTGGTGCTTGCTCAAGCGTTCGCCAACTTTGAAATCTTCTTTGACGCTGGCCTGGCCATCGAAGATGCGCTGCAAAGTGGGATTCTGTCAAGAGGGGAGTCTTCTTCTTCCAATCCTCAGAAATCAAAGTCGAAAGCTTACTCTAGAAACAGTAGTGCACTGTTTGGCGGTAGCAATTATGCCAGCACAGCTACAAGTGGGGATAACGCTGCTGCTTCCTCTAATCATACAACCGATGTCAATCCGGTTCAGAACGCCCAAAGCTACCGGGCCCGAACCCAACCTCAAAGTTTCTCTGTCTTTGAGGCTCCTCTATCCGCGGTGATGGAGAAATTTGTCAAGTCTGGGCATCTCAAACCTTTGACCCCAACTTCCCCACCCAAAGTATTACCTGCTGGTTATAATCCTAACCTTTTCTGTGCCTTCCACCAAATGCCTGGCCACCACACTGACAAGTGCTATCGTCTTCGACATGAAATTCAAGATCTTATTTACGATGGCACGGTTCAAGTCCCACCAAAACCCAACATCATTTCCAACTCCTTGCCTCAACACGGGTCTGACCCTCTGGTTGGTCAGGTATCTATCACCTCCATTCAAATCACTCGAATCAACCCGAGCTCTACCATATTCAACCCTAGCCACTATATCGTCCCAGCAAATCAACCCAAACCCATTGTATCCATCCCGTCTGAACCGGAGGTTAACATGATGGCAGTAGGTTGGGCAATTGAGGTTTTTACTACTGACATTTGGTTTGACAGTGATGAGGGGCTTGCAAAGGAGAAGACTGACTGGCTGAGGTCCATTGATCAAAGGAGCATCGAGTAGGTTTGGTTGAAGAAGCTGAAAAAGTCGAAGTGCTGTTGCTTGGGCCTGACACCCGCTGGATCCCACCTCTTTTTGTGGAAGCTATGGGTAGCTTTTTAACAGTTGCGTTTTCAAAACCGCGTCTAGTTTGCATTGGCGTTATGTCTGAGTCTGACATAGAGTCTTTTGCGTTTGTCTAAAAGTCTAGCTCTGAGTCGGAGTTCGTGCCTCTTGGCCCTCCACGTCGTAGCTTGTATTTCAAGTTTTGAGTCTGCTGTACTTGGTAAACCCCGTGGGTTTTTATGATATGCATTATTCTTTTTACTTCGCTCGCTTTTGAATAAACTATGTCGACCCTGACGACGAAGGGATAGATTTCGATGGGATCATCCCCAAGGAAATGTGTTCCCTCGCCGACAGGGAAGACGAATGGCATGCTTAGCCTATTGAAAGAAGAAGTAGTTTCAATAAACTTGAAAGACAAAGATAACCCCCGAATGGTTCAGTTGGTTCAAAGTTGTTCCCAGAGGAGCATTGCGCCCTGTCAGACAGGCACGAAGAGTTCATCGACGTCTTGGCGTGGTCTCATCAAGTCACGCATCGCGTTGGTCTTAGATACAAAAGCATCAAACCCCCTGCTACCGGGTGCCAATCCAGAAAACAGAAGCTCAAGAGGGCTCCGGGCCTCATACCATGTTCAAAAGCAACAACAGTGGTGTTCCGCTGAGTACCAATGAGAAAGTGTACAAAACGGTCTGGAGCAAGACATTTCCGACCGAAGCACTTTTGACTCTGCGTCATCAAAGCCATTTTATCTGGGGTTGCGACCAACAGTTTTCGACCTCAATGGCAACAAATTCAATACCTTGGTCAACCTGAATCAATTCAAAAGTTAGTTTTCCCTGAGAGAAGCTCGTTGGGTTGAAAACCCCAAGGGTGGGCAGTTCCAAGCAAAAGTTAGAGTAGCCTGCTAGACTGAAAACCTATGAAGGGAGTCTAGGCAAAAGTAATAGGCAATATTTGAAAGCTCGCTAGACCGAAGACCCGAATGGGTGGTTCTAGGCAAAAGTTAGAGCGCAAATGAGAGGTAAAACACACGAGTGAACCTTAGCCTGAACTACGTTTTGACCTGATTCCCTAGCTTGGGATACGTAGGCAGTCTCTTTTCGAGACTCGGTCACACTCTATCAAAATGGATCCATGGTTGACGTTTTGGTACACATCAAAGGTCGAAGAGGATCAAAGATCAAGCTACATTGGAGGAACCAGAAGGGGGAAAACCTTTGTCTTTCAATTTTATTGCAAAATTGCTATTTCTATTTGCAGGCTGAGCATAAAGTCTTAAAATATTTGAAGCATAAAAAACATAACGAAATGCTAGAAGCCTAATGGTTCACAGTTTATTCTAAGTTCAGCGAGGTCTGGTATGAGCAGCTGTAGCCTCGCTTGCAAGCTTATAACCACGCGCGTTTGTTCAAAGTGATTCGCATTGGTTTCAGTCCTGTGCGTGCTCTTTCAATTCCAGCGGTAGCTTGCTACTGCCCTCGAATGTCGTTCCAAGGGCTTTTACCAAGTCTTGTCATACCATGCAAGTCATATGGACTTAAAGTGACTGCACGGGGGAGTCGGTTTCAGTCCGGGCCTATGTGTGTCATCATTTGCGTCTTCTGTCCATTTTTGTGACATTTTTCTAGTTTTTCAATCAATTGTCGTGACGAGGTGCATTTCTCGATTTTGTTTGTTCATGTAGGTCATTATACATCTGTTTGACCTTTCGTAAGTGTCAATTTCACCTGCCTAAGGAATGTTGTGAGTTTTGGCACGTTAATGCCCAAAATTTCATTGTATTCCGTGTTCCTAAGTGTTCGCATTGTACCCTGGGGCTCTTTCCCCCTTTTCATTCGAGCTAGGCAAGTCTGTACATATGTGCGCGGTTTTGTGTGTCAATTCAGGTCACTTGTCAATGCAAGTTAGATATTAGCGGCTAGAAAGTGCAATTTTTTATATTTGCTACCCTAGCTCCTGTAATCCACAAGCTGTGGAATCTCATGAACAGCAAGGGCACGTCAGCCCAAGGCCAAGCAAAGCATATCTATTTGGCACGTTTGCCCAAGCATCAAAGAGAGGGCACACAAGTCCAAATTCGTCAACTAGGGCATGTCAGCCCGTTCAATGTCTCTCTATCTGGGTGCGCATCTCAGAAGTAACAGACAGTACAATAATGAGGCTCAGGGGTAGTCCTTAGGCGTCGTTGTCCTCCTAGGAGCCGCCCTTAGCTTGCATCTGCATTTTCAATTTCGTATACATCACTGCATATTGTGTATATTAAATGTTGCAAGCAGGAAGATGGCTAGCATGGTTGCCGTCATACAAGTTTGCTTGTCGAAGGATGCGATGCAATCTCCTGCGGTCTTGTTCTCATTGGTTAGCGGATGCGATGGAAATCTCTGTAACTCTCGATTTGGTTTACCGAAGGATGCGAGGCAATCTCTTGTGGTTTTGTTCTCGTTGGTTAGTGGATGCGATGGAAATCTCCCTAACTCTCGATTTGGTTTGCCGAAGGATGCGATGCAATCTCCTACGGTCTTGTTCTCGTTGGTTAGCGGATGCGATGGAAATCTCCCTAACTCTCGATTTGGTATGCCGAAGGATGCGATGCAATCTCCTGCGGTTTTGTTCTCGTAGGTTAGTGGATGCGATGGAAATCTCCCTAACTCTCGATTTGGTTTGCCGAAGGATGCGATGCAATCTCTTGAGGTCTTGTTCTCGTTGGTTAGCGGATGCGATGGAAATCTCCCTAACTCTCGATTTGGTTTGCCGAAGGATGCGATGCAATCTCCTGCGGTTTTGTTCTTGTTGGTTAGTGGATGCGATGGAAATTTCTCTAACTCGCGATTTGGTTTGTCAAAGGATGCGATGCAATCTCCTGCGGTCTTGTTCTCGTTGGTTAGCGGATGCGATGGAAATCTCCCTAACTCTCGATTTGGTTTGCCGAAGGAAGCCATGCAATCTCCTGCGGTTTTGTTCTCGTTGGTTAGCGGATGCGATGGAAATCTCCCTAACTCTCGATTTGTTTGCCGAAGGATGCGATGCAATCTCCTGCGGTTTTGTTATCATTGGTCAGCGGATGCGATGGAAATCTCCTTAACTCTCAATCTAGTTTGCCGAAGGATGCGATGCAACCTCCTGCGGTTTTGGTTCAAGTTGTTAGCGGATGCGATGGAAATCTCCTGGTTTGATCAATCAGCACATCGATCTTCCCGTCCACATCTGCAGTGACAGCCTGTCCTGTCCAAATTCGATCAACAAGCGGCGATGCAATCGTCCACTTCTACTTCCATCCCCGGCAATGGACCGCCCGTCCATTCTACCAATCAGGTTCCTTAAGTTTACTTGTCTACTTTGCTAGTATGCTTTGATCTGGATTGCCTTGAGGGGTGTCTAGAAATCTTTGACGTTACTTGTACCAAGTCAATGGTGCTCCAAGTGCCGTCAAAGAGGGCTACTGTAGAAACCCCAATTTGGGCTTCCAGATTAGTTTACTTTTGGTTTTTGATTCTCCGATGATGAAATGGATCAAGAACACCCCGGGAGTGAAGGCATGTTTGAGCTTTGAGTGTTTTCAAAACTTTTTAAAAATTCTCGGAACCCTACTGGCACGCGCTGATTTTCGATCGGCGCGCGCTGGTTAAATTTGCAACGGACCTGTGACTTTCCATTTTTGGAAGGTTTCTGGAAGCTTTCCATTAATGGAAGGATTCTAGAATGTTTTTTAGAATGTTTCTATTCTTGGAAGGATTCTAGAATGTTCTAGAATATTCTAGAATGTTCTAGAATGTCTCCATTAATGGAAGGTATTGCCTTATAAATACCCCCCCATGTTAGTCTTTTTAAAGGGTTCAAAAAAATCAAACAAGAAAGCTTAGAAATCCATACACCTGGGGTTGAAAAAAAAGGTTATAAAATCTTACATCTAATTGTTCACACCTTGTTTCTACTACTCAAAAGCATTCAACCTCAATCAACTCAAAGCTCAAGCACTCTTCCAACTCAAGTTCAAACACTTTTCAAACTCAACCAAAGGTATAGCATACCTACCGTTTTCCTGTTCTGATCTCTGAGGGGAACTGGCAGGGCCAAGGCTGGTAATCAATATCAGTCCTGGCCTTAAATTTCGCAGAAATACAAGAATCCGTGCCAAGCACTCCCTCGCGCAATGGACTCGCTCACTCGCGCGACTGTTCTCAGTTGCTCGCGACAGTCCACGTGGGGTTTAGGATGCTGGACATATTCTTGATTTTGTAATGTCTATGTTTATTATAGAGCATGTTAGGCTTTTGCTCACTATTTTGCATGTTAAAACTCTTAGCTTAGCTTTTATTGCTTATTTACTTTATTGGAATGCTTCTGGGTTGCTGCAGACCAGAAGTGGTTCTGGAGAAGATGCTAATGGGGACGACCGTCGCGCGCTAGAGCCAGACACTCGCGCAAGGGAACCCGTTGGGGTCGTGGGGCCCAGGGCTGATCCAATGGGTCCCAATTCAATAGTAGAAGGCCCTTGGCCTCTGTTTTAGTACCCCAACTGTTTAGGGGTTGTATTTCAATTTATTTAGCTCCTGTGTATAATAATTTGTAATAATTATTTACTTTCAGTACCTATAAATTGCTTGGTTTGCCTCCTGGGTGTGCACTGGTCCTTCCAGAGCCCAGAAGGGGATAAAATTCAACCTGTGGTGAGACTTGAACACTTGCGCAAGGGAGTGGGTGTATCACGCGATGGTCCTTTTTGCATGCACGTAGATCCATGCGTGCAAAGGTGGCTGTCATATGTGATACACCTATTCCATGAGCAGCTTGGTTTATTCTGATCAGGGGGTTAAGTTTTATCCCGTTTCACAATTGCCATTCATCCATGCCATATTCAATCACATCCTGCAAAGTTTTAAATCCCCGATTAACTGTTCCCCCGCCCTAATTGGCTTAAAATTGGTTAAAGAAGAAATCGAATCACAATCATTTGCAAAATATCTAAGTAGAGACCGATCTCTGGATTGGACGAGAGGGGTGCCTTAAAACCCTTCCCCTCTCGTAACCTGGCTCCCGAACCTGGATATGGTTATGACAGACTGGTTCCTTTACTTTTTCAAATCAAATAGCGCGGCAGGTGCCTCGAAATACGGTTCCTTGGGTGTCGGACCTTCAAACCCAGGTGGCGACACTGTGTTTTTGCGAGCGCCTGCTTCTCTGGTCGCGCTCGCTTGATCTATCGGGCCACTTTGGCAAAATGAGGAACGAAATCCTCTTTTCCAAGGGCATGCTGCCCACACAAGTCTATTATGCTTGTGCTGATCTTTTCAGATTTTGTGGCGGATTCCTCTAGCTTTGCCATCTTGGCCATAAAAGCAGCTATGTCAGGGTTTTGAACAAGTTCCCTACCCGCAAGATTCGGGTTTGCAGCAGGCGCACGAGCCTTCCTAGGGTTGGGCTGAACAATGAGACGCCTCTCGTGATTCGGATCTGGGACCATGACAGACTGCTCCTGGTCGTCCTCATCGTCCTCGCCTTCCTCTTCGAGCGGTGGTGGAAGACGAGTGTTGATAAGGTCATTGAGATGGGTGATGTTAGCATCGGTCTGGATGGCCCTCTGCTGCATGGCAGTAATGCTAGTCTGAAAGTTCATGAGCATCTCTTCTAGAGAAAGTGGTTAAACCTCTGGCTGACCTGACATGGTAGGTGGTTCAAAAGTGCTCGATGCAGAAGATGGGGATGCTGACTGTCCGTCTTGTCGAGTTGATAGTGAGCCTGACTGTAGGGCAGCCAGTAAAGTGCGCGGAGAGTCTTCCGTTGTGACTGACTGGGATTCAAGCCTGACAAGTCTTTGAACTGGACTCAGATGCAGACGTTCCCAAGTAGGTTTGGCTCTTCCCTTCGGTACTCTCTTGCTCGGTGCAATGGCTATGAACTAGATAGTAAAATAAGGGAAAGCTCAGTGGTGTTCCTGTAGCAATTGGAATGCAACGTACACGTCGTTGTTGGTGTCAAACCTAGACTCTAGAACTAGAGACGAGTCTGCCTCATGATGTTCGGACACTGCCAAAATCCTCAGATTTCTTTTCGAGGGTGTATCCTTTGAATAGATCAAACTGATCCTATGAGACATCAAAACAGACTAAATCTTTGGCTAGTCCCTTTTGAAGATTCGACTTTGAACTTGGAACAACTTGGTATTGATGGCGTGACACCTTTACCGGGGTGGATTCAGCGACAACGCACATTAGCCGGGGCGGTGTACGTGCTGCGCACGATAACCAAAATGACATCAATATCACGACATCAATACTTTGTGGTTCCTTGTTTTCGGTTGAATCCTCAACCGAGCATGAGCCAAGGATTTAATAAGATTTGATTTCTCGAAGTCTCGTTGACCTAAGGACTTTTAGAATTGACAACGTGCACCATCGAGATGCACGACTTTTCATCGGGTCTAGCAGCGTCCAAATTAGCATAAGACAGACTCGAAAGCGAGAGATAACCTAGAAGCCGCCCTAAACATGCTCCTATGCAAAACGACATGTATGTGTGTACAGTTCCAGAGACAAGTTTGCCTCACAAGTTTCAGACGTTGCCAAAATCCTCAGAATTCTTTTCGGTGATGTGTCCTTGAGTACATCGACAGATCCTAAAATATGTCAAAATAGACTAAATCTTCGTCTAGTCCCTTTTGAAGATTCAACTTTGAATTAGAAACAACCCGGCATTGATGACATGGCACCTTAACCTCGAACAACATGGTGTATAGTGACAACGCACTTCAACCTGGGTGGCGCCAGTGACACAACATCAATACTTTGTTGTTCCTCATTGTCGGTTGAATCCTCAATTAGGCATGAGCCGACGATTTAACAAATTTTGATTTCTTAAAGTCTCATTGAACTAAGGACTTTGCGATTGATAACGAACATTCGACAGAATGAACGACTCCTCATCGGGTCCAACAACGTCTCAGACAGCGTAAGACAAACTTGAAAGAAAGAACTGCCCTAAGCATGCTCCTATGCAGAAATGACATGTATGTACAGTGCATGCGATAGGGAAAGCAGTAACACGTAGACAGTATATGGGGTTAGATGCAGATAGATCCTACCCTGCAGGTACCTGTCTTAGTTTGGAAAGTTCTAATGCTTTGTATATGCAAAGGCCGGTTTTGGTTCGTAACGGGTTCCTCGGACTAGGGCCATAGATATACCTCCCATTGCCCGCGATTCGCAGAGCAACAGTCAAACGGTAGCATGACCCATCATCGTCGAAGGTTGTTAGCCATTCGGGGTCCCCGGGCTCTGGTAAATCGTGCCGGATTGCCAAAACGATACGACGAGGCTTATCCCACATCGATGCAAATGAGAATGCTAGAATTTTGATTAAGAAAAAGAAGAATCACAAAATCGCAAAATGCCTTTTCAAATTTGGCTCACTTTATTTAGTCCATTTTTAGAGAAAACTACGCAAGTGAACAATTGAAAAAGTCCCAGATCAGATTGGCCGGACACGGGGTCCTGTTAAATCACCATTCCAACCTTCGGCAGCGCGAAGCTCACCGTTTTGACAGACTTCTAAGGAATTGTTCACAAACGTATTAAACTCTAAGTATGAATTAATATTGGTTCGATTATCCCCAGCAGAGTCGCCACTGTGGGCAGCAAGCCCTGGAATTTTCGAATTCCAAAAGGAGCCTTCGGGAATTTCGGTTCCCAAAGCAAGGGCCCATAATCGAGGGAGCGCGAGCGGAGAAGCAAGCGCTCGGAATACAGAGTCGCCACTCGGGTTTGAAGGTCTGACACCCAAGGAACCGTACTTCGAAGCACCTGCCGCACTGTTTGATTTGAAATGTGAAGGAACCAGTCCGTCATAACCATATCTGGGTTCGGGAGCCAGGTTACGAGAGGGGAAGGGTTTTAAGGCACCCCTCTCGCCCAATCCAGAGATCAGTTTTTACTTAGACATTTTGAAAATGTTGTGATTCTTCTTTTTATTAATCAATTTTTAGCCAATTAGGGCGAGGGAACAGTTAATCGGAAATTAAAACTGTAACAATTTGCAAGATGTGATAGATGGCATGGATGAGCAGTTAGTATAGGATGAGAATAGTCTGCTGTGGGATTTTACAGGTTGAGCCCACAGCTCTTATTCTCAAACCTTCTGGGCTCTGGAAGAACCAGTGCACACCCAGGACAAACCAAGTAGTTTATAGTAGTTATAATATACAGTTTAAAGGCTGAAAAGCCCAACAAATAAAGAAAACTCACCATAAACAGTGTGGGGACAAAAATAGAAGCTACTGGTCGGGGAAGAACTGTCGCGCGAGGGTTTCAGACTGTCGCGTGAGGGTTCTCCTTAGAGCGCGATGGTTTGCTCCCTGGCGCGCGACGGTTGCGCCCTGGCGTGATGTTCAATGCTCCATTTGACCATTGTGTGCGGGTTTGGAATCATCGCGCGAGGGTTTGGGTCAACCTTCCAGTGTTTGGTTTTGCTCCTCCTGGGTTCTGGGACAGGTCCAGACTGATCCCGGGGATGCTCCAACAAAACAGAAATGCAATACAGCTAGCAGTTTAAACAAAGAAAAGCAATAAACTGGTTGTTTAGCATACCCACAGAGATCTATATAAACAAAAGACATAAAAACCAGGATACCCTTCCCCACGAGGTTCATTCTCACACTGACACAAAGTGTCACGCGAGACTTTGGAACCGTCGCACGAGGGTTCCCACTCCACTGCTTCTTGTAACTTTGCTGACTTTAGGGCCAGGACTGGTATTGATTACCAGTCATGGCCCTGCCATCCCCCCTCAGGGATCAGAACAGAAAGGAACAAAGGTAAGCTATACCTTTGGTTCTTTGAGGTTTGAAATGTGTTTGAGTTTTGAGTTGAATTGAGGTTGCTTGAGGTGTTAAAGCTTGGAAAATGAGTGTATGAGAATGACTTGAGTGGTGAAGTATCAAGTGTATTTGGCTTTGTGTAGCCCTTTTTGCTTGAATTTTGATACTTTCTTTCTTCTTCTTTTTTTTTGAACCCAAGATTGTTAACCCTTTGAAAGAGAGATAATGGGGGGGTATTTATAGGGAAAATGGTGGAAATGGTGTATGGAGGAGAAAGAACCAACCAAGTGAAGGTTAACTTAGCTTGGTGGCCAAATTACCTTTTATGGAAAGCTTGCAAGGAGAGAAGCCCAGCCAGTCCACGAGGTTTGGCTAAAGGTTACTTGGTGATTAAGCTGCCCAGCTAAAAAAGGTGAAAGGGATAGGAGAGAACCGTCGCGCGATGGTTCTAAACTGTTGCGCCAGGGTTCTCCTTGGTGCGTGATAGTCAACGGTCAACAGTTTGACTGTTGACCACACCTGGCAACCTGATCCTCGCGCGATGGTTCTAAATCCTCGCGCAACAATTGGTTTTTGGCTTTTTGATGTGGCTTTTGGCTAGGTTAGGTTCAAGGGTTCTTCAAACACTCAAAGCTCAAACACTCGACATTCCCAAAGTGTTCTTGATCCGTTTCATCATCGGGGAATCAAATACCGTAAGTAAACTAATCTAGAAGCACAGATTGGGGTGTCTACACTGTCTCAAAAGTAGGGATTCCAGAAAAAGGCTCGTGCTTGAACAGCCTGATTCTGCCCGAGGAGATGATGACGACTTCCTCATCGTCACAGGGAATTTGGAGCCCAGAGACGAGGACGGTAGAGTCATCGGCTTTCATGCACCCCACAGATTTGGCAGTCCACGTTAGTCCTTTTTCTCGTAGAACTCTATTGCCGAACAGAATTTCGTTTTGCATCGCCTTCTTCCTGCTTTACTTACTGCTAAATTTTTCTCGTATTTTGCAGCCACAAACGTCAACCAGGGGCACGCCATCATCACCCCTCAGGTGCACGTTACTGACATCAACCGTGCTCTTGCCTTCAACGGGCAAGGTATGTGCCTGGCTGGCCGAGCAAGAGCAGCGCAGGTCCTCCTCAGCTACCGAGCATCATACGGCGGGTTCATTGACTGGCGAATCCGAGCAGCAGACGACCCTATCATCCCAGATCCTCCTGCTCAACAACCCGAGCAACAAGAGGAGAGACGTTCTCATACCCCTCCGCTTCCCAACGAGCCCATCCAGCTCGCCGAAGAGGCGTCCACATCATCGATTGGATACTCTCCATCTCCCCTTCCTCAAGAAATGGATCAGCCGATTAATCTTAGCAACCTGCTCACCATCTCCGGAGCTGGCCGTGGAAGAGGCCGTGGCACATCTCGTGGCCGCGGACAGTCTCAGAGCCCGGCACCTTCTCATGGTCGCCGAGGAGCAACCCAGCCTGACGTCCCTCCAGGCTTTTCCCCCGAGAAAATTGAAGCCAGCCACAGGGACAAACGCCAACGGCTGGAAACCTCTTCGGTCGAACAGCCTCCCTCTCAACTCACAGCACCTCCAACCCCCCTCTGGGCTCCTCAATTTACACACGGCGGCCGGCCAGTCACCGTCCGTGACAGTGTGGAGTCTGAAGGCACTGCACTTGCACTGTCCCAAGCGTTCATGCTTCCTAGGGACATGCAAAAAGAGGTGGCCAGCTCCCCAGACAACCTTCTTGGCTCCTTCATGAGCCATAGTGCTAAGGTAAACCATCGTATTCTTCTTTACGTGCCAATTACTATTCCTTTTGTCTGTCTAACCATGTGCTTGTCTAGGCGATGCAAAAAATGGTGGCTATGGCCCAAAGATTCGGTCAATCTGAGCCCCAGTGTGCCAGATTGGCCGGTGAAAATGCCAAGCTTCAAAACACCATTGTCAGGTTGGAGAGAGAAAGAAATCAAGCCCGCAGGCTTGCGGACGAGCTCAGAGGCAAGCTAGAGGGTGTTGAGGACAGCCTGAACCAAACTCTGACGGAGCTGGAGGCAAGCAAAAATGAAGCCAAGACCTCCTACCAGCAGGGCTATAATGAGGGGATCTGTGTGGCCACTGAGAGTTACACGGACCAAATGCCCAAGATCCAGGACCAAGTTTTTGAGGTTGGCTGGTTGGCCTGCCTCAAAAAATCTGGCGCAGCTGAGTCTTCTCCTCTCTGGACAGAGATCGACCTTCTAAGCACCATGGTTGTTGCCGAGGAGCAGGAAGAGGTGGTAAAGGAAGACGACAGTCTGGATAGGGAGCTTATCGCCAATGTCCCCGAACAGTAAAATGTTGGTGCTGATCAAACTGGAGAAGTGACCAATCCTGGCCAAAAGGAAGCCAGTGGCGGTCCATCTGAACCCAGCACCGCTATGGATGATACAACAACTCCTGCCTCTGCAATTGCTCTAATCTCTCCACCTGTCATCCAAGATCTGACGAACGAAGAGTAAGTTGGACTCTTCGTAGCATTGTGATAACAATTGAGACTTTTAAATCAACTTTTGCTGGCCCTGCGTGGCCATTTGGCACTGCCCTGCGTGGCACTGATACATTCCTGCACATTTTAATTCTGGTGTTGGTTTTGGCCCTTCGTGGCCTTCTGAATGTTTCTAGTGGCCCTATTTGGCCTAAACAAATGACTTTTTCTTTAATACAGGTGGCCGTCCTATAGCCAATATTTTTCGTGCTAAATGTCTTCATACTTAGCTTTATGCGTATGCTTTCCAGGTCTCATCGTGCCTGTTGATGATTCAGCTGTATTCAGATTACATTCTCCAAGTTTCTCGTACCTTAGAACAACGTTGATTGCACTCGTAGCTTGTCTACCACTGCATGTACTCGTACATATTCAGGATCTGCTCGTACCTGAGCAAGCTGTTAACCATATTCGTATAATGTTGTACGTTCACGTACGTGCTCAAGGTTTGTTCATACCCGAGCAACCCTCAAGTTTTTTCGAACTTAGATATTGCTGCATGCAGCCCATATGTTTCGCGCTTGGAAACTTTCCCCAATATATTCGTACTTAGGTTACCCAAATGTGCTCGTATTTGGACTAAGTAATCTCGAGTTTATTCATACCCGGATTATGTTGCAAGTTCATGTGGGCATGCACCCGTACAAGTGAACAAGTCTATTCGTGCTTAAAATTATCCAAACATGTTCGTGTTTGAGAACAGTGTGCATAATCTCGTATGTTTTCTGGGTATACTCGTATCCGAGCAAATGGTCAAGTATATTTGTACTTGGCAGAATTCTGGGTATATTCGTACTCGAGCAAACGGTCAAGTGTATTTGTACTTGGCAGAATTCTGGGTATATTCGTACTCGAGCAAATGGTCAAGTATATTCGTACTTGGCAAAATTCTGGGTGTATTCGTACTCGAGCAAACAGTCAAGTATATTCGTACTTGGCAAAATTTGAAACATTCGAAATTTCCTTTAGTTACCCTATACCTCTGCTCCCCAATACGAAGTGAGGACTAAGGACATAGCTTGATTTCGTATTTAAAGCATAATAGAAGAAAAAACTCGTAAAAAACAGCGTTTGTGTTACCAAAATCCGGGAATTTTATTCATAATTCAAAAAACTCAAGGGGGTCGTTACGCGTACCTCTTGCAACTAATAAAAGCAAACACAAGGGAATTTTACTCGTAATTCCCACACAATCACGATGTGCATCTAAAACAGAATAAAAATGAAACCGAAGTTCTTTACACGTAGAACTTCCTCAAGTTGTGAACATTCTAGGGCCTTGGTACCGGGTTCCCGTCCAGGTCTACCAATCGATAAGCCCCAATGCCCACAACCTCTGTAACTCGATATGGGCCCTCCCAATTGGCCCCCAACTTGCCCTCGTTGGCCACCTTGGTGTTGCCGAGCACCTTTCGTAGCACAAGGTCTCCAACACCAAACTCTCGTGGGTGGACATGATTGTTGTAACTTTTCATCAACTGCTCTTGGTACGAGGCCAGGTGCACCAGAGCTCGTTCTCTCCTCTCCTCAGCGAGATCCAGCTCAATTTCCAGGGCTTTGTCATTGCCCCCACTTTCCACCAATGTGGTCCTATTGGTCGGCAATCCAACCTCCAGTGGAATCACAGCCTCTGTTCCATATGCTAGCGAATAGGGGGTCTCTCCCGTAGACCTCCTAGGAGTTGTTCGATGCGCCCACAGGACCAGTGGCAATTCATCGGGCCACTTGCCTTTTGCTTTGTCCAACCTTTTCTTGATCCCGTCAAGTATAGTCTTGTTGGACGCCTCTGCCTGCCCATTGCTTTGAGGGTAGGCTGGTGTGGAATAGTAGTTCCTTATTCCATACTGGACGCAAAAAGCCTTGAACTTTTTCTGGAACTGCGACCCATTATCAGTGATCAAGGAATAAAGAACTCCAAATCGAGTGATGCTCTTCCACACGAACCTTTCTATCATAGGTTCTGTGATCTTTGCCAGTGGTTCTGCCTCTATCCACTTGGTAAAGTAATCCGTTGCCACCAACAGAAACTTCCTGTTCCCAGTTGCCTTGTGGAGTGGACCCACGATATCCATCCCCCATTGCGCAAACGGCCAAGGGCTTGTCAAGGGCACCAGATCTTCGGCTGGTGTTCGGATCATGGGTGAGAATTTCTGACACTTCTCACGAATCTTCACGTAAACCTTTGCATCTTCTTGCATGTGCGGCCACCAGTATCCCTGGGTAATTGCACGGTGAGCAATGGATATGCCCACAGCATGACTCCCACATGTTCCCTTGTGTATCTCATGGAGGAATTTCTGCACCATCTCGGGATGCACACAAAGCAGGTACGGTCCAGTGAAGGACTTCCCGTACAATTTCCCCTCTGGTGATAGCCAAAACCGTGCAGATTTCGTCTTTATCTTGTGAGCCTCCTTTTTATCTGTGGGGAGTGTCCCGTCTCGTAGGAACTCCACTATTGGATCCATCCAACTTGGTCCTTGGTTTACGTCCAAGACCAATTCCACACTTCTCCCAATGCTCGGCTCAGCAAGATAATCCACTGCCACCTTCCTCTTGAACTCTGTTGGCACGGCCGCTGCTAACCAAGCCAATGAGCCAACATGGGCGTTCTGCCCAGACCTTACCTGCTCAATGTGCACCTTCTCAAAGGTATCAATCAGATCCTTGGCTGCCTTCACGTAGGCTGCCATCTTCTCATTCCGGGCCTCATACTCCCCGGACAGCTGATTCACCATGAGTTGTGAATCACAGAATACTCGAATTCTCTTAACTTTCAGGGTCTTCGCGCTTCGTAATCCTGCTAAGAGTGCCTCGTACTCCGCCACGTTGTTTGACGCACTGAAACCCAGGCACAGGGACAACTCGATCATAACTCCTTCAGGAGGGAAAAGCACCACCCCAATTCCACATCCGGTGTTGCATGCAGATCCATCAACAAAAAGCTTCCATTCCAAAGGGTCATGCTCGGTAGATGCCCTTCGCTTCTCGACTGATGGCTCGACCAACCGCTCCTTTCTTGTAGTAGGCAGTGGAGCCACTGTGGGAGAGAACTCTGCCATGAAGTCTGCCAAAACTTGCCCTTTGACTGCCGTGCGCGGCCGATAATCAATATCATACTGGCTCAATTCCACCGACCACGTCGATATTCGTCCCGAGAAATCGGCCTTTTGAAGCAGCGACTTCAACGGGAACTCTATATAAACCATAACTTTGTGACTTTGGAAGTAATGGGGCAACTTCCTAGCCGCCGTCCTCAGTGCCAGGACCAATTTCTCAAGGGGCAGATATCTCATCTCTGCGTCCAATAGCGTCTTGCTTACATAATAGACAGGGATTTGTTCGGATCCCTTATTCCTCAATAAGACTGCACTAACTGCATGTTCAGAGACTGCTAAGTACAAGGTCAAGGTCTCACCAGGCTCAGGAGTGGACAGAAGCGGGGCTGCCGCCAAGTACTTCTTCAGGTCTTGGAACGCCTGTTCACATTCTGCCCCCCATTCGTAACCTCCTTCTTTCTTCAACAACTGAAAGAAAGGTCTACACTTGTCACTTGAACGACTAATGAACCTGTTAAGGGCTGCCGCCATCCCCGTCAATCGCTGGACCTCCTTCGTGGTCCTTGGACTCTGTAGCTTCTGCAAAGCTATTATTTGATCGGGATTCGCCTCTATCCCTCTAATGGTCACGAGGTGACCCAGGAACTTCCCAGAACTTACTCCAAATGCACATTTCGAGGCGTTGAGTTTCAGCTTGTACTCCCTCAGTATCTCAAAAGGTACTTTTAGATCCGCGATGTGGTCCCGTTTCTTCTTGCTTTTGACCACCATGTCGTCTATGTATACCTCCATGGTCTTGCCGAGCAGCTTCTTTAGCATAATCGTTGCTAGTCTCTGGTAAGTTGCTCTAGCATTCCTCAGGCCAAAGGGCATAACACTGTAACAATATAGCCCTCGTGGTGTGATAAAAGACGTCTTCTTCTGATCGGGCCCATACATGGCTATCTGGTGATATCCTCGATAAGCGTCGAGAAAACTCATACGTCCGTACCCAGCTATTGCATCCACCAATTGATCTATCCTGGGCAGGGGAAAATTGCCTTTTGGACATGCCTTGTTTAGATCTGTGAAGTCAATGCAAACTCGCCATTTCCCATTCTTCTTTTTCACCACCACTGTGTTGGATAACCACTTAGGGTAATACACCTCTCGTATCGCCTTTGCCTCGAGCGAACGGTCGACTTCCTCGATAACTGCATCCACATGCTATATGACAGATCTTCTTTTCTTCTGCATTACAGGTTTGTGTTGTGGGTCCACATTCAGGTGGTGGCAAATCACGTTTGCATCCACTCCAGGCATCTCCTCGGGTACCCAAGCAAACACATCAACATGCTATTTGAGAAACTTCACCAACTCTTCCTCTTCTTCTTTGCACAGGTTTTCTCCAATCAGAAAATACCTTTCAGGATCACTTTCGTTGATCTGTATTTTCTTCAATCCTTCAACCACTTTCTTGGCTGGATTCCCTCCGACATCCTCGATGGTCAACTGGTTGGTAACCTCGACTGTTTGCACCAGTTGTGCCTTGGGTGCTTTCTTGATTATGGAAACCAAGCACTGTTGGGCTGTCTTTTGGTTTCCCCTTATCCTATCGATTCCATTGGACCCTGGAAACTTCACCATCTGATGGTAGGTGGATGAAACTGCCCTCATCTTATGCAACCAAGTCCTTCCTGTAATCGCGTTATAGGAAGATGGCACGTCCACCACCAAAAAGTCGGGCTTCAAGACCACTGCTCGCTCGAACAGAAGGGTCACTCTTGCCCAACGGCCGATCGCTCAGATCGAACTCCAACCAACGGAGTTATCGATCGTACAAGTCCGCTTGTACCAATCCCAGTTTCTTGAATGCGTCATAATGGAGCACCTCAGTGCAACTTCCTGAATCCACCAGGATCCTCTCCATGTCGTATTCCCCAATTCGTAGGGTTATGACCAAAGCATCATTGTGCGGCACCTGGACTCCTCCCAGGTCCTCATCCGTGAAGACTATGCCCTCATCACATCTTTCCGTTTCACGTCCTCGTTTCTTTCCCAACCGCATCACATGCTGGTCGTGTTTCACCTGCCTCTGGAGCAACCTCACCTCATTTCTCGTATAAGATGTGGCCAATCCATGTATCATACGGATCACGCCCCTTGGATTCTGCTCATAATCCAGCTCCATCACTTTCTCGGCACCCTTGTGCTCCTCTTGAATGAACTCCTTCAAATACCCACGTGAGACCAGGTCATCAAGGTGCTGCTTGAACATCTCGCAGTCCTCTGTCATGTGACCCCAGTCCTTGTGGTAACTGCAGTGCTGACTCGTAGCCCTTCTTGCATCTTTATCACCCTCCAGCCTTGGAGGCCATTTAAAGTACGGACGATTCTTTATTCGATAAAGAATCTGATAAATCGGTTCCTTCCGAACTGTTGCTATCGAGAAGAAAGACTTTGGGTCCGGGGCGTGCTTCTCCATGTAGGATTCCTTCTTAGCTTGCCCGTGTTCCTTCCTCTCTTTGTACATCTTGGGCTCTGGCTTATCCGCCCTCTTTGTAGAGCCCTTGGCCTGCTCGGCACCCAACTTGCCATCTTCCCGTAGTATGTCATCCTCGTTCCTGGCGTGCTGCTCAATTCGTTCCATCAGCTTCGCCAGTGTGCTCACTGGGCTCATGTTCAGGGACTTTCGTAGCTCCCCCCGAACAGGCAACCCAGTCTTAAACGTTGCTATAGCATACTCCTGGCTACAACTTTCAATCTCATTGAAAGTTCCCAATACTTCTTGGCGTAGTCCCTGATTGGCTCATTCTCCCTTTGTTTCATAACGGAAAGACTTTCAAAAGTTTTGGGGGGCTTTTTGCTCGTCAGGAAACGAGCGGTGAATTCCTCGGCTAACTGTCTTCATCCTCGTATGGTGTTCCGCCCCAACTTATGGAACCAAGACAGGGTCACCTTTCCCAAACTAGATGGGAACATCTTGCACATGATTGCGTCATCGCCGTCGTGCATAAGCATTGCCTGCCGGTAATGTGTATGTGAGCCACCAGGTCTGCATTTGGTCTTGTACAAGATAAACATCCCATGCTTCACCCTGCTTGGCAACCTTGCCTCCTGCAATCTCTTTGCAAAAGGAGAAGTCGATATGTTGCTAAGGGCCTTCTGTGCTGCTTCTCGTGCAGACGTGGTTCCCTCTTCTGGCACCTTTGCAGCCCGGGTGTCATTCCTCTCTCAGTCGGAATCAGGTCTCTCGTACCTGTCCCTGTGGTGCTTTTTGGTCCCTCCTTCCTCGGGGGTAGAACTTCTGCTCCTGCTTCTCCTTTTTCGTGAAGAAGCCCTCAATCGTTTTGGAGTGAGACTCCTGCTCCTTCTTTTTCGTGAAGTAGCTCTCTTGTACTCCGCCACAACTAGCCTTTGTCTTCTGGTCTTTCTTCGTGAAAGTCCAGAATCTTCCGGATGTTCTCGTATCCGTTGCAGTTGCTGAATCTCGTACTCTCGCCTCCTAATTAGACGAGCGTACTCCTCTATTTCTTGTCTCTTTTTGTCCAGGATGTCCTCCTTGCTGTGCACACTCTTCGAACGTGCAACTGACTTTCTCCCATGGCGGGACTTACTCCTCCGTGTGGACTCTGTGGCCGTCTTTCCGTCCTTGTTTCTGGGACTGCCATGGATGGTCAGGGGGTGGTCCTTGCTCGTGGTCCTCCTTGCATGCCCGCCATCGGGTTTTCTCGGAGGATCCAGTGGGGATTCGTCGCCTCCTCCTCCCAGCTGATTATTTGGGTCAAGTGGGGTTTTTGGATCTTCTTCTACCATGGTCGCTTTTTCAAAGGGATCTTTTTCGTTTCCCACAGACGATGCCAATTGTAAGTGCAAGAAAATAGAAAGGCCTTCGAACAGCACCAGAATCCAACGGCTACTTCGTACTCCTCGCCGCAACCCTAGCACACCGCTAGAGTTGAACCTGTAAAACAGACAAAGGGTGAGCGCACCTTCGCCTTCTCGTGGCAAAGGCCCTCCGATGCCAAAGTTAGTATCTCGTACTAGTGAAAACCCTAATTATCAGTAGGTAATGAGCGAATAACCAAGAATTGCATACCTTTACCTCTAGGTTTACCTCATATTTATAGATCCACATATGCTTGCTGTCCAAGCCATCTCGTTGCCCTAAGTCTCCTTTCTCGTATAAGGAACCTAGAATATTAGGGATTCTCATTCCCTTAATTGCATATTTCCATACAGACCATTTAGGAATCCCTTCCTTAATTGGCCGTTCACCCCACTCCCGTTGGGTATTTTCTCCAGATCTCGTTTCCTAACGGGGTCTTACCATTTCTGGATCCTTCTGGAGCGTCATCTACTGACTACTCCAGGATGCTGCTCCTGTTCGGCATTCTCATGGCCGAACAGTCTGCCTGGACCAATGACTTCTCATGTCATTGGTCCCTTTACCAGGCGCCTGGTCCAACAACCTCTCTTGCTCCTTGGACCATACCCCTACTCGGATTTCTCGGACCCGGGACCTCTCATGTCTCTGGTCCTCATCGCCATTCTCCATATTGCACGGCGGACGCTCTGATTACATTTTACTCCTGGGCCCCATGTACCACATGTTCGGGCCTCTTTTGTACCTGTTCGGGATTACCTCCCTACGTGGTCCTTGGACTTTGAAGCTTCTGCAAGGCTATTATCTGATCGAGGTTTGCTTCGATCCTTCTTATGGTCATGAGGTGACCTAAGAACTTCCCTGAACTTACTCTGAACGCACATTTCGAGGCGTTGAGCTTCAACTTTTACTCCCTCAATATCTCAAAGGCATCCTTCAAATCTGCTATGTGGTCTTGCTTCTCCTTACTCTTGACCACCATGTCGTCTATATATACCTCCATGGTCTCGTCGAGCAACTTCTTTAGCATAATCATTGCTAACCTCTGGTACGTTGCTCCGGCATTCCTCAAACCAAAAGGCATGACGCTATAACAATACAGCCCCCTCGGTGTGATAAAGATGTCTTCTCTTGATCAGGCCCATACATGGCAATTTGGTGGTATCCTCGTTAAGCATCGAGGAAACTCATTCTCCCATATCCAGCTGTTCCGTCCACCAGTTGATCTATTCTGGGGAGGGGGAAACTGTCTTTCGGAAACGCTTTATTCAGATCGGTGAAGTTGACGCACACTCGCCATTTCCCGTTCTTGTTTTTTACCACCACAGTGTTGGACAGCCATTCTGGGTAGTACACTTCTCGTATAGTTTTCGCTTCCAACAAACGGTCAACCTCCTAAATCACAGCGTCTACGTGCTGTGCAGCCGATCGTCGTTTCTTTTACATCACGGGCTTATGTTGGGGATCCACATTCAGGTGGTGGCAAATCACGTTTGCGTCCACCCCAGGCATATCTTCGGGGACCCATGCAAACACATCAACGTGCTCCTTTAGGAATCCTACCAACTCTTCTTCTTTGTGCTTGCTTAGGTTTTCCGATATCAGGAAATACCTTTCTAGAGCATTCTCGTTGATTTGGATTTTCTTCAAACCTTCCATCACTTTCTCGGCGGGGTTCCCTCTGACATCCTCGATGGTCGGCTGGTCTGGAACTTCGATTGCCTGAACTAACTGTCCCTTATGTGCCTTCTTGATTATGGAAATCAAGCACTGCTGGGCAACCTTCTGGTTTCCTCTGATCCTCTCAATACCATTGGATCCAGGGAATTTTACCATCTAGTGGTAAATGGAGGAAACCGCTCTCATCTTGTGCAGCCATGTTCTCCCTATAATCGCGTTATAGGAAGATGGTACATCTACTACCAAGAAATCGGTTCTTAATACCACTGTTCCTGCCCGAACAGGAAGAATTACCTTGCCCAATGGCCAGACTGCTTCTGCACTGAATCCGACCAAAGGGGTCATTGACTGCACTAGATCGGCCTGCGTCAGTCCCAATTTCTTAAACGCGTCGTAGTACAGCACTTCGGTGCAGCCCCCTGAGTCCACCAGGATTCTCTCCATATCATATTCCCCAATGCGCAGGGTTATGACCAAGGCATCGTTGTGTGGTACTTGGACCCCTCCCAGGTCCTCATCCGTGAAGACTATGCGTTCGTTGCATTCTTCTGTCTCACGTCCTCGTTTCTTTCCCAACTGCATCACATGCTGGTCGTGCTTTACTTGCCTTTGGAGCAACCTCACCTTATTTCTCGTATAAGGTGTGGCCAATCTATGTATCATATGGATTATGCCCCTTGGATTTTGCTCGAAATCCAACTCCATTGCTTTTTCTGCACCCTTATGCTCTTCCTGAATGAATTCTTTCAAATAACCCCTCGAAACCAAGTTGTCGAGGTGCTGTTTGAACATCTTGCAATCCTCCATCACGTGACCCCAATCCTTGTGATAACTGCAATGCTGACTCGTAGCTCTTTTTGCATCCTTGTCACCTTCCAATCTCGGGGGCCACTTAAAATATGGGCGATTCTTTATTCGGTAGAGAATCCGATAGATTGGTTCTTTCCAAACTGTTGTTACTGAGAAGAAAGACTTGCGGTCCGGGGCGTGCTTCTCCTTGTACAACTCTTTTTTGGCTTGCCCATGTTCCTTTCTCTCTCCATAGGTTTTGGGCTCTGGCTTGTCTGCTTTCTTTGCAGAACCCTTTGCTTGCTTGGCAATCACCTTGCCGTCCTCCCGCAGTATGTCATCCTCGTTTCTGGCATGCTGCTTTATTCATTCCATTAGCTTTGCCAACGTGCCCACTGGATTCATGTTTAGGGACTTACGTAATTCCCCCCGAACAGGCAACCCAGTCTTGAACGTGGCTATGGCGTACTCCTCACTGCAACTTTCTATCTCGTTGAAAGTTTCCCAGTACTTCTTTGCATAATCCTTGATCGGCTCATTTTCTCCTTGTCTCATAACGGAGAGACTCTCAAAAGTCTTTGGCGGCTTCCTGCTCATCAGAAACCGAGCAGTGAATTCTCCGGCCAATTGCCTCCATCCTCGTATGGTGTTCAGCTCAAGTTTATGGAACCAGGATAAAGCCACCTTTCCCAAACTCGACGGGAACATTTTGCACATGATTGCATCATCCCCATCGTGCATAAACATCGCCTGTTGGTAGTGCTGTATGTGTGCCACTGGGTTAGCATTCGTTTCGTAGAGGATGAACGCCCCATGTTTCACCCTGCTCGGCAACTTTGCCTCTTGCAGCCTCCTTGCAAAAGGGGAGGACACTATGTTGATAAGGGCTTTCCGTGCTGCCTCTCATGCAGACATGGTCCCTTCTTCTCTTTCTTTTGTCTTTTTGGGAGCACTCCTTTCCCAATCGGAATTTGGTCTCTTGTACTTATCCCTGTGATGCTTCCTGGTCCCTTCTTCCTCGGGGGTGGGACTCCGACTCCTGCTCCTTCTTTTTCGTGAAGAAGCCCTCTTTCGTCTCGGAGTGGGGCTCCTGCTCTTGCTCCTCCTTCCTCATGAAGGAGCCTTCTTGTACTCCACCAGATCAACCTGTCTCCTCTGGAATTTCTCCGTGAAAGTCTAGAATCCTCTGGATGTTTTCGTATTCGTTGCAATTCTTGTATCTTGTACTCTCGTTTCTTAATCAGATGAGCATACTCCTCAATTTCCTACCTTTTTTTATCCAGGATATCCTCATTGTTGTGCATGCTTTTCGAATGCACAACTGACTCCCTCGCACGATGGGACTTACTCCTTCTTGTGGATTCCGTGGCTGTCCTGCCTTCTCTATTCTTGGAATCACCATGGACAGCCAGGGGGCGGTCCTTGCTCGTGGTCCTTCTTGCATGCCCGCCATCGGGCTTTCTTGGAGGATCTGGTGGGGATTTATCACCTTCCCCACCCAGCTGGTTTTTTGGATCAAGTGGTGTTTTCGGATTTTCTTCCACCATTGTCGTTTTTTCAAAGGGATCTCTTTCGTTTCCCACCAACAGCGCCAATTGTAAGTGCAAAAAAATGAAAAAGGCTTCAAACAGCACGAGATGACAATGGCTACTCGTGACTTCTCGCCGGAGCCCTAATATGTCGTCGGAAACCTTTCCTGCAAAACAGACAAGGGGTGAGCGCACCTTTGCCTCTCGTGGCAAAGGCCCTCCGATGCCTAGGTTAGTCTCACGTACTAGCAGAAAACCCTAATTATCTGTAGGAAAGTCGTAATGCAATGTATTGTGTACCTTTTTTACCTCTAGGTTTGCCCCATATTTATAGATTCACAGATGCTTGCTGTCCAAGTATCCTTGTTGCCCTAGGTTTCCTATCTCATATAGGAAACCCAACATATCTTGGATTCTCGTTCCCTTATCAAATCATTACCTTAGTCCTTTTAGGACTTCTTTCCATAGCTGACCGAACATCCCATTCTCATTAAGTATCTTCTCCAGATCCTATTTTTTTACGGGATGTCACTGTTCTGGAACCTTCCAAAGCGTTCCCCACCACTGAGGCTGCTTCCCCCAGAATACTGCTCCTGTTTGGCCCTCTCATTGCCGAACAGACCACCTGGACCAGTGACTTCACATGTCACTATCTCTTACCAGATTCTTGGTCCAATAACTCTTTGTGTTTATTGGATCATGCCCTTGTTCGGATTACTTGGACCAATGACCTCTCATGCCATTGGTCCATGCCGCTGTCCACCGTCTTGCACGGCGACTGTCATTATTATTGTTGTACCGTGGTCCCACGCACCACGTGTTCGGGAATACCTCCCTACACACGGATACACTTGTATCCTGGTAAATCGATTGCTTCGGCGATCAATTTGCCAGAGGGCGCAGGATTCAATTGAGGGGATTCTATGATGGTGTAGTTCGACAAGGAAAGAATATCAGGAACGAAAATCGAGTATCCTTGGGATTCGTATCAAGCCTAGAGTCAGCTCTGAAGTTAATGTATTTTGAGTCAGTAAATTTTCTTGAGATTGTAATAGCTAAACCTTTATTTTGGAAAATTATATTTATTTAGCAAAATTTTCTTAAGAAATTATTTTATATTGCTCCCGAAAAATTGAGGCGTTACAATAACATTCAAGAAGAAACCAAGGAAATCTTTTGTTGCAACACCGTTAGCACGCAGTCAACATCATCATCATAAAACCGAAGAAAAAATCGTAGCCCTTATTTTAAACATTCGCCATATAGAGCAAATCTGTAGGTTGCAATAAAATACATCCTAACAATTAAACTTAGAAAACCACATCTTGAGCTTTTGAAGGAAACACCATTTTGGTTGCTAATACATGTGTTGAAGGAAAGTCGTTGAAAGCAGAGAAATGCAAAAAAAGTATATATTTTTATAGAAATCGTATTGAGTCAATATAAAGGAAATGGGCGATTTCTCATAGGTTCAAAATTAGTTGAGTTTCGAGTATCAGATATCCAATTGATGTCTTGGATAATTTGTGGCAACAAAATGGTTTCTGGCTTGTATTGTTCAAAGAATAAAGTGAAGTTTGCAAGAAAAAAGATTTGCAAAGATTAGATCAGTTAGGAATTAAAAATTTGATAAGTGAACAACTTCTAAAAAGTAATAAGAAGCAAGATGTTCAGGATGTTGCTAGACTTGTGTGCCCGTTTTTATGTGCAACTCTTTTTTTCACAAGTAGTGCAACACTATCATGTGTATGTTAAGCATATGGACGTCTGGAATAAAATGAAGAAGTATGATTGATGTAGAGCGATAAAGGACATGCTAATCAGACCAATAAAGAAAAATATCTCTGACCCATGGAAAGTACAAGGATGTGCCATTTTGTTGTTGGTAAGTGAAGAATAATGGTTTATTCTTACATAGAAACAATTTTGGTTGTGTTTGGTTGGGAGTTTAGTTTAGTTTAGTTTTGGTAGTAGGTGGAGAGAGAAATAGAGTAATGATTGAAAATAGGGGTAATGATTAGAGAGAGATAGAGAGAGAAATGAAATTAATAATTGAAAATATAGGGTAATGATTGGAGAAATATATAGGGTAATGATTGGAAACAAAACTAAAATTAAAATTAAGTTAAGAACCGAACAAAGCCTTTATGTTTGTGTATCAAATATAATATTCAATTTTTTGTTTTTAGTATTGGTTTTGTGAACACACAAAAATAATGCAACCAAAAATCGGGCCTGCAGTACTAAGATTATTGAACTGGGACATATCAAGATTGCATTTGAAAGATTTTCAGATCGGAAATATTGCGGATGAGCAGGTACAAAAAACATTGGAATCATTAGTGTACAAAAAATATTGCGGATGAACAGGGAGAAGAACATGGTGATTTGGGTTTTTTTGAATGGTTGAATGTTAATCTTAACTTGAAAGATCTGCAACTAAAATTTGTTGTCTAATGAGGAAAACAAGAAAGAGGAATAGGGAGAAGAACATGATGGTTTGGATTTTTTTTGAATGGTTGAATGTTAATTTTAACTTGAAAGATCTGCAACTAAAATTTGCTGTCTAATGAGAAAACGAGGAAGAGGAACAGGGAAAAGAACATGATGGTTTGGGTTTTTTTTATAGTTGAATGCTAATCTAAACTTAAAGATTTGTAACTAACGGGTACCTGGTTCTTGTAATGGTTTAGATTTCTGCTTTACTTTTGCCTGTATTTATATTTATTCATATATTTATATAATTGTTGACAGGGCTCAGCTTCACAACGCTATGTGAAAGTGTTCACATGGCTCTGCAAAATTGTTTAGATCTAAGAAGTAAAAAAATCAATTTGATTTTATAGATTTTTAATTGCACCGTTCTATGTATTAGTGTAAAGAAACCGAAAGAATATAAATAAAATAAAAAGAACAAAACAAGACTACTGTGCTGGCTCACAGAAAGTGAATAAATGAAAACAATAAATAAATAATAAACAGAGTGATAAAATCCCCAAACAAGACTACTCTGCGAAATTGGCCAATTTGGAATTGCATGTATTTGTTTTACTTGTTGGCATACATTGTTGTATTCAGATTGCCTCTATATGTATTACTACTTGGCTCTACGAAATTGGCCAATTTGAAATTGTTTAATTTCACAGTTCTATATATATATTTGCAATTGATTTTTAATTTCACAGTTCTCTATATTTGTAATTGAACAGTTCTATGTATTTGATTGATTATTGGAGTAATTGTTAGTCTGCGAAATTCTGAATACCTCCAACGCAGAACAACAGTAGCTTTAATCACCAAACATGAGATTACAAAAATGTTGTGTTGGCTCTGGGAATTTTTTAATATCTGGAAAAAAAATTCATAGGGCTCTACGAATAGAAGAAAACAACTTTACAGGACTCTGCGAAATTGTTTATATGTAGGCAAAATAATCACCACTAGCCCCAAATGCGTTCATAAATCCACATTTTTACAAACAAAAACCAAACACAAAAGTACTAGTTCATCTTCCACAACTAACCATGTTTACAAAAAAACACGGTAAATTGATGGACCATCAAAGGATACCTATAAACAAAAACCAAACATACCAACCAATGTACTACGTACTAAATACTAACTACAAGAACCAAACACAAAAAGTATTTGTAGACACCCATTTCTGGACTGTTCGAATTAGTTTGCTTACGGTCTTTGATTCCCCAATGATGATTAAAAGGTCAAGAACACCCCGAGTTTGTTGGTATGTTTGAGCTTTGGGCCTTCCAGTCCCTTCGTCAAACCCTTTCGAACTGTATTTCGAACCCTTCAAGCCAGAACTAAATGGCCACAGCAAAACCCTACCTGCTTGCGCTGGTACTATGCTGGCGTGCGCTGATAAATTGCCACGTGTCAGTCATCGACTGTTGACTCGGTTTCAATTGGCGCACGCAGGTGGTAAACCGTCGCATGCCGGTCAAATCAGCACTGTTCAACCATGTGCTCGGGACTTTTGCGGCCACCCCTGTATGTGAATAGTCTCCTGATGATTGCAAATCAGCCGGTTTGTCTCCCCCTCTCTCCTACAAGCCCTTTCAAGCAAGTCCCATGCATTTAATGCATGGAGACTTGCTTGCCAACCCAACTATCCAACCAAACCAGCCCAACCAGCTCCCCTTCACCTGGTTTCTACCTCCCTCTCTCCTTTATAAATACCCCTTTGCATTTATATGCAAATGGTTAACCACCATAAAAGCTCGCAAGTTTTCTTTCTCTCTCTCTCTCTCTTGTTTGTTTTGCTTTCCTTTCATCCATTGAAAGAGAAAGCAAAGGAACACTATTCACAGTCCATAATACCATCTTCACCCATTATCCATCCTCCAAATCCTAAGTTCAAGCTTAAAACACACCATCCAACTCAATATCAAAGGTATACCACCTTTTTGTAAACCGTCTGTTCTGATCCCAGAGGGGGGCTGGCAGGGTCAAGGCTGGTAATCAATACCAGTCCTGGCCCAAAAGCTAGTAAGCTTTCAAGAACCGTGCATGAGGATAAGTGGTGTGCGCCAATACTGCTGTGCCGTAGGCCAGTTATGGCTGTATGTGTACCACTGGCGTGGGGATCACCAATCATCACTTTTCCTACTTCATTTTAATGTGATCACCCTATTGCATGAAAATAACCAGTCTACTACTTTCTATATTTAAAACTGTGTAGCTATCTGTTTGTTATTTCTCCTTTAGTAGGCCGTTGGGGTTAATCTGGTCATGATCCAGAACCCAGACGATGCAAAGCCAAGCATAGGACCAAAAGGGTAACTAGTGTACGGTGCCTTACTATTGGCGTACGCCAGTTACCTCAAGGCCCAATGGTTGGCCCTTGCATGGTAGTCTAGCCATGGCCTTTGTTCATTTCCCCACAATATTTATGGGGTTTCTCCTTATAGTTTATTGCTGTTTGATTTGTTGCTACTGTCTGTATCTGTGTATATCCTGCCTTATATAAGTTGCGTGGTTTGTCTTGGGTGTGCACTAGTCCTTCCAGAGCCCAGAGGGTTGACGAGCAAGGATTGTGGTTTTGAACTTATTGGAGGATGCCAGTTTGGGTGTGGCGTGCGCAGGTAAAGTCTGCGTGCAGTGGCTTGGCCACTGCAAGCAGGTCTCTTCCTGTGCACGACACCCTGGACCAGTGTGCTCTAGTCTGATCAAAACATTTATAAGTGCTTGTTCTCAATCTATTATACTTGTTTAGATCAATCATCCATCACGCTTTGTCACATAATGCAACTTGTTACATTATTAACTCCCCTTTAACTGTTCCCCCACCCTAAATGATTAAGAATGATCAATGAGAGAAAAATGCAAATGTTTTACAAAATGCCTGAGTAGAGACCAATCTCCGGATTGGGCGAGAGGGGTGCCATAAAACCCTTCCCCTCTCGTAACCTGGCTCCCGAACCTCAGATACCGAAGCTGACGACGGTCCAGTCTACAAGCCTTTTTCAAATCAAATAAACGTAGCAAACGTTTCAAGTGTGGTTCCTTGGGTGTTTTCCGCAAAACCCAAGTGGCGACTATGAATTGTAGCGTTTCGCTGCGCTTTTCAAAAAGGGCGCACCCAATTTTAATAACCAAAAATTGAAATTTTCAAGGGCATGTGCCCACAGTGGCGACTCTGTTGGGGATCATTGCATTGATTAATATTTGGCGATTAATACATAAATGAATAATTTTTCAAAAGTCTGTCAAAACAGTACGCTTTGCGCTGCTGAAGAATGGAATGGTAACGTAACAGGATTCTACATCCGACCAATCCGAACTGGGGCTTTGGCTATTGTTCACTTGTGTAGTTTTCTCCAAGTATTGATCAATAAAGTGAGCCAAGCTTGGAAAGGGCATTTTCACAAGCATTGCGTTTCTCTCTCATTCAATCATTCTTTGGCATTCTCCATTTGCATCGATGTTGGTCAGCCCTGTTGAGGTGTTTTGGGTAACCGGCACAGTTTACTGGAGCCCGGGGTCCTCGAATGCCCAACAACCTTGGACGATGATGAGTCATAATATCGTTCGACCATTGCCTTGCTATACGCGTTGCAGTGGGAGGTATGCCTCGGCTTTAGTCAGAGGAACCCCTTTTAACCAAAATCGGCCTCTACATGTGTACAAAGCACTAGAACCTTTCAACCTAAGACAGGAACCCGCAGGGTAGGATTACTTTCATTTAACCCCCATGAACTGTCTATGTGTTACTGCTTTTCTTATCGCATGCCTGTACATACATTCATACCGTCTCGCATAGGAGCATGCTAGGGCGGCTTTTAGGTGGTTTTTCCTACAAGCCCATCTTATACCTCTTGGGATGCTGCTTGGCCCGATGAAGAGTCGCGCATCTTGATGGTGCGCGTTTTCAATTTTCAAATTCCTTGAATCTATGAGATTTCGAGATATCAAAAATTTCTAAGTCCTTGTCTAAACCCAATCGAGATTTCAAACAAAAAACTAGGAACAACGAAAACAATGACGTGATGCTCACACCGCCTGGGTTAAAAGTGCTAAACAGTTACACCATTCAAGGCTCCGACACAGTGCTGCTTACGCCATCTTGGTTACGGTATCATGTTACCAACATCATGTTGTTCCACTCAAATTTGAAACCTCAAGAATGGAATAGCCAAAGATTTAGGCTGTTTCGACGTCTTTTAGCTTTTAAAGTCGATTCAAACAAGTATACATGGCCGAAAAGAAATCTGAGGATCTTGACGGCGCCCTATTGTCAGAAGATGGGTTTGTCTGCTAGCAATAGAGTCTAAGATGACACCGACGATGTTGACATGCGCATTTTCCATCTCTTTAAATAAAATTGCTGCAGGCTGTCACTGAGCTCTTATACTTTACTGTCAGCCATTACACCATCAAAGGAAAGTTCCATAATCAAGAGCCAAACCTACTTGGGAAGGTCTGCCGGGCCTGTTTGTAAGAAGATTTGGGTGGTTTTGCTCCTCAGTCAGTTACAATGGATTCTCTGGATTGCACTCTGTCAAGGGAGGACTCACTACCGTCACCCTCTCCACCATCATCTCCGAAGCCTATCAAAGTCGAAGCTCTAGTCATGGCCGGTACCCCACGTCCGGATCTTGCCACTGTCCTAGCCGATATCCAACGAAACATGGTTATCATGCAGCAAAGGGCCGACCAGGCTGATACCTCCATGGCTACACTCTGTGCTTTGATTGAAGAACGTCTTCCCCTACCAGCCGGAGCTGGTGGAGGTGGTGAGGAGCTCGAGCAGGAACCTGAAGCTGAAAGAGACCTCCGTATTGAAATCCTTGCTTCGAATCTAGAAATGGCTGCTCTCATTGCCAAGATGGCCAAGCTTGAGGAGTCCGGCTCCAAGTCTGAGAAGATAGGCGCTGGTGGTTTAGACATGGACCATCTTTGCCCTTTTCCTAATGCTAGGCTGCCAGAAAGGTTCAAGATGCTGGACTTTGCAAAGTTCGATGGCACTGGTGATCCCAAGACTCATTTGTTAGCCTACCACGGTGCTATGAAACTTCACAGAGTGGAGGAGGATGCGGTGGCTCAGCTGTTCCCACAAACTCTTGTTGGCCCAGCCTTCCAGTGGTTTTTATCCCTCGACATTTCCAAGAGAAGGACGTGGGAGGATATTGGCACTGCCTTTAATTCCCAGTATAGTTACAATGCTCAGCTCAAAATGACTACTCGAGAGTTGGAGTCTACAAAGATGCATGCAAAGGAGTCTTTTGCAGACTTTATCAAGCGATGGAGGGGCAAAGCAGCTCTTACGACCGACCGTCCCAGTGAAAAGGATCAAATCCGCATCATCTCTCCCAATCTATTGCTTGATTTTGCCAAGAATCTCGTGTTGGTGCAGGGGGCGAACTTTGAAACTTTCTTTGACTCTGGTCTTGCCATTGAGGAGGCTCTTCAAACAGGTGTCTTGCCAAGAACTGAATCTCCTTCCTCTGCTGCAGCTCCAAAAGCCAAACCCCGTGCTTACACCGGGAATAGTACTGCCCTTTTTGGCTCCAACAACTATGTAAACGCAACTGCCGCCAGCAATCCTACCACCTAGAATTCAAACCATATTGCCGACGTCAACCACGTTCAAGCCCCACAAAAGCCTCAGAACCGCAACCAACCCCGCAACTTTGCCAATTTCGAGGCCCTAGTTTCCTCGGTATTGGAAAACTTGGTCAAGACTGGTCACCTCCGACCCTTAACGCCAACCCCACTTCCTCAAAATTTACCCCCCAGCCATAACCCCAATGTTTTCTGTGCGTACCACTAGATGCCTGGCCACCTTACTGATTTTTGCTATCGCCTCCGTCACGCAATCCAAGATTTGCTAGAAAATAGCACCCTTCCAACCCCGCCTGCCAAACCCAACGTCATCTCCAACTCCCTACCCCAGCACAATTAGCAAGTCAACCAGATATCCCTCAGCTCCACCATAATCTCTCCAAGCTCCACCATATTTAACCCCACTGACCACATAACCTCAGAGAACAACCCCAAACTCGTTGTAGCGGCCCCTGAGGAGATCAATGTCAACATGCTGTCAGTAGGCTGGGAGATGGAAGATAAAATGGAAGAATGGATGGAGCTCAAAAATGACTAGAACGAGCGCTATCACTTGGGATTTCCTACGGCTCCGCAAGTTGATCAGGCTTGGGTTGACCAATTGGAGGAAATATTGGAGGCAGCGCAGATAGACCCTCTGGATGGTCTTTCCTTGTTCATGTTATACTACCAACCTGAACCCGCCGGCCCTGAGGAGGAGGAATACGTCTGAAAAGGATCAAATCTGCATTATCTTTCGCAATCTATTGCTTGATTTTGCCAAGAATCTCGTGTTGGTGCAAGGGGCGGATTTTGAAACTTTCTTTAACTCTGGTCTTGCCATTGAGGAGGCTCTTCAAACCGGTGTCTTGCCAAGAACTGAATCTCTTTCCTCTGCTGCAGCTCCAAAAGCCAAACCTCGTGCTTACACCGAGAATAGTACTGCCCTTTTTGGCGCCAACAACTATGTAAACGCAAGTGCCGGCAGCAATCCTACCACCCAGAATTCCAACAATCTTGCCGACGTCAACCAAGTTCAAGCCCCATGTAATGCCCCCGAAATTGGGTTCGTTAAATAATCATTTTATTAGATAAACAAGGAAGAGTCTAGCTCATTATTACATGAAACTCCTCATAGAGTACTTATATTACACAAAAGGGATGAACATCTAAGGTTATCTACAGCTCCTTCTCTTCTTCCATCCTAGCAAGTTCTTCAGCTCCGAAGGCCTCCAAGGTGTACAACTCTCCTTGGTCATCTAAGAAGTCTGACACATTATACCAGCGTCGCCACCAGCATAATATGTCAAGGTCACATAAAGCAACACCATGAGCTTGAAAGCTCAATAGAGTAACCCAAAACCCACTAACCCTTAACATACAAGTCAAAGATAGTATAGACACGATTTTCCAAACTTAACATGCTTAAACAAGAACACATAGCAATTACACATGCGTATTCACTAACGAGCGTTGGTGTCATGTTTTCCGTGTGTTTCTCCTACGCGACTCATCGTTTTGTGTCTCATCTTTTATCATCATTTCCAAAAACACACACACACACACACCAATGAGCTACCAAGTCCGGCTCATTGGCCACAATGGCTACCAAGTCCGGCACATTGTGAACACACACAACCAATAAGCTTCCAAGCCCGGCACCTTGTGTCGCACAACAATGAGCTACCAAGTCCGGCTCATTGCCACAAAGGCTACCAAGACTGACTTATTGGCCACAATGGCTACCAAGTCCGGCACATTGTGTCACATCTTGGCTCCTCTCCGCGGATAACCAAGTCACACACCTCCAATGAAGCTACCAAGTCCGGCTCCATTGGCAACGCACACCAACGTAAGGCTACCAAGTCCGGCCATTACGTAGTTTCAAAAGTATTTTTTATCCATATCAACCACATCTTAAGTGTCATGTCTCTACTTTCCAATTTCATGTGTCTCGTATCATGCATAGACTCCGCGGCGGGACTTCGTACACAAGTACAACACTATCATAGTAAACTTGAAACTAAACTAGCAAGATCATCCAACTCTATTTAATCATGCTTGTTCATAGCCACAAGTAAGGCAAGCAATCATGCGATCAAGTTTACTTTCCTCGAAAAAGGTCAAACTATGAATACTTCATTTTGGAAACAACACCTTATCTTTAATTCAAAAGCACACATCCTTCTTTTTGGAAAGTCAAAACAACATATGTTTATTGACGAGTTCATACTTAAGCAAGCAACTATCACGAGATCAAGCAATCAAGTAGCCATAAGATCAAAGTAAACTACGTATCTTTTAGCGAAAATAGATATACAAGTTTAATACTTTACGCTAACATGCATTCCACTATACTTAGAGAAAGTAGGTAAGGATTAACTACACATCATTAACTCTATACTTAGAGAAGTAGGTTCGAAGAACTCTACATTAACATGCTTTCAACTATTCAAGTACTACACATACTTAGAGATAGCGGCAAACGAACGGAGTAACGGCTTATGGTAAGCTTCCGATAGCTTCGAAAGAGAATGGTTTCTCTCGAAACTAGATCCTAACTATAACTACTACTACTTTTGGATCGAGGTGGTGGTCGAGTGGTGGTTTAGTGGCGGCAAAAGAAAGTCTCTTGAGAAACCTCAAGAATCAAATAAAGAAAGTAAGCAAGAACAAGCAAGAACACTAACTTTTTCTCGAGAGAAGTTGGAGAATGAGGTGAAGGTGTGAGTTCAAAGCACCAAGAGCTTGGTATTTATAGGCAAAGCCTCTCCTCTCTCCTCTCTTGGCCGGCCCTCTCTTTCTCTCCCAATGTCTCATTTTTTTATCTTGCTTCCTTGCAAAGCATGGTCTAGACTTTTGATATGCTCTCAAGAAATGGGGATTTGAAAGATTGCTCAAGAAATGGGGATTTGATTCAAGTAAAGAATTAGGGTTTGTATAAGAAGGACTAGATTTTGCTTACAATGGTCATGCTTTCACTTGAGAGCATATCAAAAATAGGACAAGATGACCAAAGCATGGTCAATCAAAGGAAGCACACATCACTCTCTCTCTCCCTCTCTCATCCGAGCTCCCTCTGTCTCTCCCAATCTCTCTTGGCCTCTCTCTCCTCTCTCTCTCTCTCCCCCTCCCTCCTTGGTACAATGGTACAATATATATATATATATAACTATATATATAAGATATGGAAGGACAAGGGTTTGGTGGATTGAAAGAGTGAAGATTTTGGCTTGTAAGAGATTTGACTAGTTAGAAATTCATTTAGGACAATAGGTCATAGATTTGCTAGGAAGAAATCACCAAGATATCAAGCAAGGGTCAATGAAAGCACAAGGAAGGTTTAGGTACAATCCCTATATCTCTTTCCTTCTCTCTCTCTCTCTCTCTCTCTCTCTCGGATTCTCTCTCTCTCTCTCGGCAATCTATCTCCTGTCTCCCTCTCTCTCTCTCTCTCCCACGTGTACTCTCTTGAAAGCATATATATATATATATATATACATACTAATATATATATATATATATAAGTACTATGGGTCTTTCATAAAATCCATGCTTTCAAGTAAAATAGATTTTCTAAATAAAATAATCTAATACACACATGCTATATACAATATTATATATATAACTATATATATGTAGGGAGGTTTTCCCAAACAGAGGAAACACAGCCTGAGCACATGCATAACACATGTGCTCATCGGAGCACTAAGTGAGGGTGCACGGTACAGCCTAACAGGTGTGCTGGTAGGCAGCGCCATGTGAAGGTGCTAGGGAATAATGCCTAACAGGTGCACTGGTAGGCGGCACCATGTTGGTAGGCAGAGGGTGCTAGGTGATAATGCCTAATAGGTGCGCTGGTAGGCGGCACCATGCTTGTAGGAAGAGGGTACTAGGTGATAATGCCTAACAGGTGCACTGGTAGGCGGCCCCGTGTGAAGGTGGTTGGTAATAATGCTTAACAGGTGCGCTGGTAGGCAGAGGGTGCTAGGACATGATGATGCCGAACAGGTGCGCAATACCAAAGGTTGCTAGGTAGTGACGCTAAACAGTATCGACTGCACCATATAAAGGTGCTCGTTGGTATAGCCGAACACATGGTACATGGGACCATGGTATAAATATGATAGGGGTAGTCGCTATGCAAGACGGTGGTCGGCAATATGGACCAGCGACATGTGAAGTCTTTGGTCCAAGAAGGTTGTACGGGGTCTTGATCCAGTAAACATGAGAAGTTATTGGACCAAAAGACCAATTAAGTAACAATGACATGAGAAGTCACTGGTCCAAGTAGTTTGGTCCAAGCAGTTGACAAAGGACCAGTAACATGAGAGGTCATTGGTCCAAGCTATCTGAGCAGGGGCCTGATCCAATAAATACGATGAGCTATTGGACTAGGAGTCTGGTAAGGGACAGTGACATGTGAAGTCACTGGTCCAGATGGTCTGTTCGGCATTGAGAAGGCCAAACAAGAGCAGTATTCTGGGGGAAGCAGCCTCAGCTACAGGGAACACTCTGGAAGGTTCCAGAACGATGACATCCCGTAAGGAAATACGATCTTGATAAAATAGGATCTGGAGAAGATACCCAATGAGAATGGGATGTTCGTCCAGTTATGGAAAGAAGTCCTAAAAGGACTAAAGTAATAAATTAATAAGGGAATGAGAATCCACAATATTCTGGGTTTCCTATACGAGGTAGGAAACCTAGGGCAATTAGGATGCTTGGGCCTCAAGCATACGAACATCTATAAATACGAGGTAAACCAAGAGGTAAAAGGTACGCAGATTGTGGCAATCGAGTTATTTACCTACTGATAATTAGGGTTTCTTAAGAGTACATGATACTGACTTTGGCATCGGAGGGCCTTTGCCGACGAGAGGCAAAGGTGGGCTCACCCCTGTTTGTTTTGCAGTTAGGATTCCGGCGGAAGGCTAGGGTTCTGGCGAAGAGGCACGTGAAGCTGTCCACCAAAAAAGCTAGAGTTAGCATTACGCGGATTTTTTCCCCTTACAATATATATACAAGTACATATATAATATATATACAAGCAAGTACATACAATCTAGGCTAGGTACATCCAAATCCCATATCTAATAAACTAATCTACTACTTTCAAAGTACTATGTATATTATTAATAACCCAATGTACTAATTGTATTCTAATGGATTTTAACACATGACCAAATCTATTATTTTAATAACCTAGTACTTGGTTGGCAAGTAAAGCCATTATCCAATGGATAATAGTTTCCCTAGCGGTTAATAACCAATGGTTAAGGATGGCAAGTACTTTGGTCTATCGTCCAATGGGTGATAAATCTCCTTGCGGTTATTATCCAACGGTTAATACTAGAAAGTATAATACTTTGCAATTAAGCACAAATTAATCCAATCTCGTACTTGGGAAGGTTAACTAGGGTTATCCTACTAACCAATGGATAAAGAAAACCCTAGCGCTATTGACCAATGGTCGATAGCTAAAAGGTTCAAACGGTTCAAAGGGTTAATCTAGGGTTACCAAACTCAAGGGTTTCAAAAGGTTCACGAGGTTTAGGAACGATTGGTAATTAGGTCAAACGATTGCTAGGTTGCATTGTCGGTTAAAAGCTAGCTAGGGATGCTAGATAGGATATCCAGCCGAGATGTGGGATCTTAAGACTCAATCCTAGAAACCACGGAAAGATCGACAGTTAACGACGATTAAAAACTTAATTAAGAGTTTTCGAGATATTAACAATGAAATTTTTATTTAGTGAAAATTAGAGTTGTTACACCCCACATGTAGACACCTCCCAAACGGGGCATCGCCATACAATTGATTATCGTTTGTTTGCTCAATTGGTTGCTCGCTTCATAAACAAAGATCATGGATACTTCCTTGGCTAGAAGTATCGCCACACGATAGTGGTTATCATCAAAACAGAGTCGCCACCCAGTTTATTAAAAGTAGGAAAATAGATAGAGATTCTGGATACGGAAGCCAAAAGTACAGTAAGGGGAAGGTGTTAGGCACCCCTCTTTGCCTAGCCGTGAGGCTAGCCCATAATTGCTCAACATAAGACGTATAGATGCTTTATTTAACCCTGGCAAGTAATCTGTTTTTATGCCTTTAAACAGTAAATAAGGTGAGCCAAGACGATGAATGAACATGCATCAGAAAGCAGAACAAAACAAAGTTGTTCCAGCAGATCGATTACTCGGCCGATGAATGGATGTCACGGCCGAGTAATCATGCTGGATTGATGTATCGGCCGAGGTATCGAAGCCCGGCTGGTGTTCTTCCTCACACCAGACAGAAAGTTTAACAAACGATCAGAACGCTATGATTCGTAAAATAAATAGTAATTAAACCATACTAGAGGCCGTTGGGCCTCACCACCTTGATCCCTCAGTTGCTTGATTGCTTCGGATCGATTGGGATTGACTAATTGATTGCTTCTTGAACGAAACCCTAGGGTTAGGGTTTGAACTCCGGGGTTTGATCGTCGGATTGATGGCTGCCTTCGGGAGGTTAGGGCTTCTGTAGAGAGGGTTTTTGTGAGTATTTGGGCAGAGTTTCGTGGCTGATGAGGGTGTGAAAGTATATCAATTTCGTGGTGCAAAGGCCTCTATATATAGGCAATTTTGATGACTCACTCGGTCCAATCAAATCACGCGATTGCAATTGCAATTGCAATACAATTCGAACTCCTCGTTGTGATCTCTAAACGTGGCCCGAATGCATCAGAAAGGTGTCGTGGTTGGATCAAACAACCGATAGAACATTCAAGAGTCTGGAAAAAGGTCGATCTGGCGGCCGTAGAAAGGAACTGGCAGCCGAGGAATGGTTTGGGCGGCCGAGCCATTGATCTGGCGGCCGAGGCTTTGATCTCTCGGGGAGATTTGCTTACCAATAGCAATAGGTTGCTCGGGTGAGGAATGGATGTTAAGGCTGTGAGATCGATGTTACGGCCGACCGATGGATTTTCCTAGAACACTGTGTTTCTGTCTGAAAGGCTATTTGGCTCTGGACTGGGTCCTCTAAGTGGCTTAAAGTTCTTACCATAAGTCCATGGGTTTCACAAGAAGGCAATCAGCAATCATCGGATCCATATCATCATCGGGATGGTCCCAAGGTGGGACTTGAAATAATCGTTAGGCCAAATTGGGGTGTCTACAGATGCCCCTCTTTGCCTGAGCTCAGATGGATCGCGAGACATGTTTGAGTAAAAGTCAAAGCTGTAAAACAACTCAATTTGGTCCAACCACTATTACAAGGGTTTTTAAAAGAAGGTTTTGTTATGGTCGGGCCGGGAAGCTGCCTACATATTCCACAGGGGAAATTCAGACCAACTACAGTTCTGAGGCAATAAAAAAAGAAAAAGTTTGGAGGTTTAGAGATAGAAGACGTACCTTCGGGCTTTAAAAGCCATAGTGTGACGTACCTAGGCGATGCCAGGGTTTTGGCGAATAGTAGTTGAAGGAGCGCGGGGCTACCGGGGGAAGTTTTTGCGGAGAGTTACCTTAGTATTTCGGGGTAGATCTGTATACGGCAGGTGTGTTTGCTTTTCTTGACCATCCTTACTTTAACTGAGAGAAGCTCGGTAGACAGCTTATTCTTGTAAATGAGCTGGAAGGAATTGATGTAATTGGGGTGGGATACAAGCCATCTTCTGGAGACAAGTTGGATGCCGTTTCTTGAGATATGGGAGGCGCAAGGGCCATTAACTTTGAGCACGAAGCATGGGAATGAAGGAACCGAGGCACGGAGCCAGTTGCAATCATGAGGCGAGAGCCTGAGGTGTTGGAGCTTTGAGCTTGATCAGACCAAAGCACGGAGCTGGCATTGATCAGAAGGCGAGAGCCTGAGGTGATAGAACCAAAGCGCGGAGCTGGTGTTGACAGTTCAAAGCGCTTTGCCTTCTGGAGGTGAGAACTTGAAATATCGGAGCTTTGACCTTGATGTGATTGAACTGAGGCGTAGAGCCGGTTGTATTCTGATGATCTGTGTGTGGAGCTTTCTCATCATAACATTTGGCGTAGAGCCAAAGGATCGAGGTTCTGGACCGATCAATAAAACCGAGGCATGGAGCCGGTTGATTGCAGGATTGACCTATTGCATGAATAAGAGAGATATGCAGGACATAGCATGTATGTATGATGATTTGTTAGATATGAGCAGATATGGTGATAGTGATGGTTATGCAGACTCGATGTGCTTGATGCAATATGTGCATGGACCCGTGTGTGTGTGTTTTGATATAAGCTTAGAGCTTCTTTCAAGTTCTGGACTTGAGCATTTAGAGCATAGAGCTCGAGCATTCGGGCGGCAGAATCCGAGCATTCAAAGTACAGGCTTTGAGCATCCAGTACACAGTGGTTGGGCATCCAAGCATAGAGCTTGAACATTCAAGTGTAGAACTTGAGCATCCAGTACATAGTAGTTGGGCATTCGAAGAGCTTCGAGCATTCAAAATGTTGGATTTTGAGCATTCAGGCATAGAGCCTGAGAGTCGATGATATCTTGATTGAGGCAGCATGGTGCCTGTTGAGAGTTGTTACGGCATAGAGCCAGTTGAGCGACCGTAGAGCCACTGATATTGAATGCGGGCGTGGAGCTGCTATGATAATGGGCTTCGAGCCACTGAATTTGATAATAGGCGTGGAGCCGCTGAGGTGATGGGCTTAGAGCCATTGAATAGCTTGAACATGGGCTTTGAGCCGCTTGATTGGCGAATACGGGCATTGAGCCACTGAGATAATAGGCATAGAGCCGCTGAGGTAAGAGGCCTGGGGCCGTTGAATGGCTTAGAGTTGTTGGCAGTGAGCATGGGTGTAGAGCCAGTTGAATAGATGGGACATCGGGCATAGAGCCGCTAAGCGGTGAACATAGAGCTGCCAGGTGATAGTGAGCTTTGATGGTGGGCTTGGAGCTGCTGAATGGTGAAGCCACTGAGGACGGTGCTGCTGATAGTGAATACGGGCGTGGGGCCGCTATGATAATGGGCTTTGAGCCGCTTGAGTTGATAGGCATAGAGCCTTTTGAGTTGATAGATAGGCGTAGAGCCGCTGTGGTAATGAGCTCGGGGCTTGCTAGAACTTGGTGGCCAAATGACCAGCATTTGGTGAATTTATCTTTGGTGGTGTTGAATCCTTCTTGTGCTTGAGCATGCCCCCAAAGCTGGTTTTAATTGCGTTGCACTTGCTTGGGGATGCCCCCTGGGTTGATTTGATTATTGGTTTTGTTGGTTATGGACCCAAAACTTGATAATGGCTTGAGTTGTTGCATCGAGCAAGATCTGGGGCTTCCATGGGAGATTGGTTAGGGGTCCAGGAGATCGATATCTCGGCCGAGCAATGGATGTAGCGGCCGAGGTATCGATGTTTCGGCCATGAGAATGCCAAAAGTCAGAAAATCGATTTAAGTTAAGTTCAATCGAGCTCACGGCTTATTTCAAACATCACTCCCTTCCTCCTCTCCTTCGACCGAGCGATTATCTCCGCTTCTTCCCCTCATCAACCACCGCCGTTTGCCGCCGTCGTTCCTTTGACCACCACAGTTCCAACTGCCATTTTCCTTGGCTGTCATGGGTTCCTCGTCGCCTTCTCCTCCGGTTGACACCACCACCGGTGCTCCTTCATCTTCTACGGCCATTCCGAGGGATATGGGCAAGGCACCAGTTGTGGAGGCCACGGTTCTGGGCGGGGTTTCGAGTACCCGCATTCTTCATTTAGCCCGCCGCACGCCCGCCGTTGGAGGAGGTTCTTCGCAGCCCACTCCTCCTAACGCCGAGTTTGAAGTTCCTTCCGATGTGGGTGGCGATGCTTTGCCGCCGTTTGATGCCACCACGTATGCCCCTTTGGTTCACATTATTGGGGGTGGCGGTTCATTGCGATATCGTCCTCCTCTCACTGACGTTTCGTCTGAGGTTCTGCATAGGGAGCCGGAGCAGCATTTTGGTTTTACCAATCAGAAGGTAATTTTTCTTGTAAACAATTTTGCTTGTATTAGACTTTATGAAGTTGTATTTGATATTAGAATTGGAAATTGAGTTCTTTAGGAACTGCCCCTGTTTAGGCATTTTTGTTATTGTATTGATTTCTTCTCACAATTTGCAGGCAAACGAGAAGCTGCGTATGTGGGGGAGTGGTCCACAGGTGTTTGAGTGGTACGAGAGGCTTCCTCAAAGTGCCAGGGATGCAGTTGCCTTGGCCGGCTTTGAGCGGCTGATACTGGGTTTCCACGTTCCGAAGGCGGAGCTAGGCTTGACTATAGCACTTGTGGAGAGGTGGTGGGATACCACCAACACCTTTCACCTTCCCGAGGCTAGAGAGATGACAATCACGCCTGGTGATTTTGCTTTGCTTACTGGTTTGAGGGTTGGCGGTGACCCTCTTCCGATTGACCCGCGGATTCATGAGCGGAGAGGTGCTTTCGAGTATATTTTGGGGAAGACTCCTACCGTATCAGAGAGCGGTCATATCACCTATACCTGGCTTCGGGAGCAGTTTGATCGTGCGGGGATTTTGACGGAGGTATCCCTTTCTCAGCTGGTACGAGCTTTCCTCCTTTACCTCATTGGACAGACCTTATTTTGCAATAAGGAGAACTCAGTGCACGTCCAGTTCTTAGCTGCTTTGGTGGACTTGGAGACCATAGCAGAGTTTGACTGGGGGACCCCTGCCTTGGCCACATTGTACGGTCATTTGAGTGCTTGCTCGTGAGGCGTTAGCCTATCACTGGGTGGGCACCACCGTGTTCTGGAGGTATGTGTTTATATTCTCGGTTATTCCTTTATTTGTTTTGGTTTCTGCAACTCATGTTTACCTTCCATCTTTGCTTGCAGCTCTAGGCTTTTGAGCACCTGTTACAGTTTCCTCCTCCCACTAAGCATAGAAAACCTAGGTTCGTTCCGCGGGCGGCCCACTGGTTGAAGGGAATTCGAAAGAAGAGGTCGCCTACTATGGACCTGCTGGCTTGGAGATGAGTTTTGGATCGTCTGTCAGTGGATCAGGTATGTTGTACCTACTTTTTTGATTTCCATGTGATTCCTTTGTTTTTGTTATCTTCAATGCTATCTGTCCTTATTGCAGGTATGCTTCGATCCGTGGAGGACCCTACTTGACGACGCTCCTTTGGAGTTGACCTCTGTTCGGGCTTTGGACAGCCAGCACTTCCTTTTGGAAGGGCCTTTCTCGAGAGCTCGGTATCTCGGGGAGAGGGTGGCGAGTCAGTACTTCCCGCGTTCCGAGGCGTTGTAGCTTGTTCCTCTTCCTCCTCCAGCTAGTATGAGGTCTACTCATCTTTTGACAGGAGAAGGCCTGCTCCTTGCTCTTGAGAGACGGTTAGCTGTAGATTTTCTTCAGGAGGGAGATTACTCAGCTTTTCGTTTGGCTTTGCTGACCCTACCTACTGCTACCACTACTGCCGCTCCTCCTGTTTGGCCACGGGCCCCCAGTTTCATTTCTTTCCATAATGCCAATGAAGAAGAGGAGCGTTTGACGCTGACCCCATGCGCTACCCAGCTTTACGTGCTTCCTACCGGAGTTCAGCAGGTAGCGTTGTAGACTTTTGCTTTGGTCTCTATAGCTTTCCTGTTTTGTAATATATATGATTATTTTCTTCCACAGGTGCTTGCTGACATTGTTCAGGAGTGGCTGCGTGCGTTTCAGAGCGCAGAGGCCTTGGTTTGACGGCAGCGGAGCCGGATAGTTACGGTATGTATCCTTTGATTTCTTCTATTTCCATCCCATATTCTACGTGAACCTGAATGTCCCATATTCTGTTCTTTGCAGCTTGAAGCGGAGCTGGTGCCGACGGTATCAGTTACCCAGAGTGCTGGAGTCAGTAAGGGCGGGAACACTAGGGCTGGTGACGGAGTTGCCGGAGTTGATGATGGGGGTGCTGGGGCTGGTGCCAGAGCTGGTGACGAAGATGCTGTCGAGGGACAGAGGATCAACATTCAAGTTCCTAAGCGCTTTCGTCCTTCTTCTTCTAGTCATGCACCCAAGAAGGGTCGTAGGCAGTAGCTTGCTCTTTTGTTTGTACCTGTACTTGTTAGTTCCAAGACAGATAATGACATTGTATTTTTATGAAGCAACTTTAGCATGTTTTGGACAAATATTGTATTTCATGCCGAGATATTTGTATGGTTTGAACTCTTTAACTGCTATGATTGTTAAAGGATTGAAACATGGGCCGAGGAATGGATTACTCGGTCGAGGATTCCATTCTTCGGCTGCTACTTCTTAATTCCTAAAGAAGCTGGACTTTTGCTTTTTTAGCCAAGTGGCATTGCTTCCCTCTTGTGCTCGAATCAAATTCATGTCTTTGATTTGCTTTTGCTACTTCCACAATCTCTTTGCCATGTTATGGGATTTTTTTGGGATATCTCGTCCCTTATGTTGATGACTTTTAAGTCAGAGAGGACGAGCAATGATTCTCGTGACCTTTTGTTTTTGTCGATCCTTTGGAAAATGACTAACTCATCTTTTGTGAGCTCAATACGCAGGGTTAGCCATACCTATCACTGAGTACAAACATGTCGATGTTTTTCCTTCTTTCTAAATGTTTGGGCCGCATCTCAATGTGATATTGCCTACGTATCCCAATTAGGGAATCAGGCCATGAACGTAGTTCCAAAATTACTACCTTTGAGGTTGGGTTTCCACTCTTGGTTTTTCTTCTCACATGCTCTTGATTTTGCCTAGGTTACCTGATGGAGGTCGAGTTCCTAGCGAGCTTTTAAATGCCTTAACTTTTGCCTAGGCTGCGGTTTCGCATTTTCTTGCCCTAGCAGGCTTTGCTCTTATTTTTGCTTGGGCCATTTGGTCACCCAACGAGCATATTCTCTCAAGAAGTTTTGCTGCATCTTTGGAGAAAATTTTGATGGAGATATCTTTTTGCTTTAGAAAGGAATTTGATAGAGATATTTTTCTGAATCTCCCTTTTGTGTTTGTACCTTCGTAATAGGTAAGCTAACCTTAAGTGTTCTCACGGAGATAACGTCATCTTCCTAAGTTTTGACAAAAACCTAGTCTTAAGTAATCAAGGTTCGTCCCTTCTTTCTTTTTGTTAGCGACATAAATAATTTGATTCTTATAATTCCCCTTTCTTGGCAAAGAGATCGCAGTGTGTAGCTATTGCATTTCGAAGGATGAATCATTCACCAAGCATAAAATAAAATGAGAGTTTAGTTATAGAAATTGCCCAAACAGGGGCCCAAAACATGTCCTAGCTTGATTTAGGAAATAGAAGTAATGTTTTTGCCATGTCATGCAGTTAATGTAGCATCTCGGGAGTTGCTCCTTTGCCTTTCACAGTTTTATACTCTTCTTCACCCTTTTCGTTACCAAACAGAATCTTTAGGTCAAACTCAGCCAGCGCCTCAATCCAATCTTTTGGAGGAATGGGTGGAGGATTTGTTGGTTCTTCTTCCACGTCACTGTCAGTCCATTCCTGATCAAAGAAGATTTGCATTCCTGGATACCTTTGTTTGGTAGTTTCATCTTCCTATGTTTCTGTGAAACCACAAAATGGGAAGTTTTCTCCTTCTCTTACAAACCAGCCTTTGAGTGTTTTTGGGATCATGAGTTTCTCTTCTTTGATCTTGCTTCCCCTTGCCTTAGCTTTTTCCATGCTTTTCTTCTTCTCTATCTCGGCTTTTGTCGGGGTTTAGCTAAGACCAAAAGCGTCTTGATTGTGCGGAGGATCAATCATTTGCGGGATGCCTTGTGATCTTTTGCCTAAACCCAACCCAGGACAGTAGTTATGTTTCTTCATCATCCGTATGGCAGGGGTGCTTATGTAGAAGCTTCTTTCGGCCATTAGAGCTTGCACAGCGGTTGCTTCTTCAAGGCTGAATCCGGTAAGGAAAGTTTCTTCGGTTCCTACCTCTTGTACAGGTGTGTCGGAATGGGTTCGGATTGATGAATCCCCTAGGATGGTGATGACCTTTCCATCTGCTGCGAATTTGACTTTTTGATGCAAAGTGGAAGGTACTGCCCCAGTGTCATATAACCATGGCCTTCCTATCAAGAGGTTGAAGGTGGCTGGTATGTCCATTACATGGAATTCCACATCTCTCTTAATATTCTCCACTTCTAGTGGTAGGGTAACACACCCAACCACTCTCCTCTTTGAATTATCATATCCCCTTACACCTTGGCTGGACGGACGTATATCAGCAGTATCAACTCCTAACTTGTCGAGCGTCCTTTGAGGGCACACATTCAAAGCAGACCCGTTATCCACCAGGACTAATGGGATCCACTTAGTGAGGCACTTGAGAGAAATATAGAGAGGTTTGTTGTGTGCAAGGCCTTCAGGAGGCAGGTCCTTGTCAATGAAAGCTATTGTGGGCATCAGGGCTTTGGATGCTGTTATGAAGCCTACTAGATCTTCAGGAGTGATGTCAATGGGAACTTTAGCTTTTCCCAGAGTTTTGAAGAAGGAATTGCGATGTTCGTAGGAGGACATAAGTAATCCCCAGATAGAGATATCAGCCTGGATTTTCCAATTGTCTTAACACTCTGTCTTCCTCAGGTTCGATCCTTTAGCTTTCCTCTTCTTCTTCTTCTTCCACTACTCGTGTTGAGGTTGAACTTTCTCCACTTAGTTTGGGAGGTTTGTATACTCTGCCGCTTCGGGTGAGATGCCCTACTTCTTCTTCTTGGATGTTCCAAGGGTCAGCGGGTTCAATCCTTCCAACTTCCCAGTCACTTGGCAGAGCTTGGCCCATCTCCAGCCACCAATCTCCATCGTCAATTACATTGATACAAGGGAAATCTCTTTTAGGAAAGGTGAGGGACGGTTTGGCTTGGGTGTTCAGGGTGATATACTGGGCAGGATTATATGTGGAGTTATTAAAGAGGTTTATAAAATTGATGCTTTGAGGCGGTGGCTCAGCATTGTGAGTGGGGAGTGGATTGGTCTGTACATTGGGTTTGGGTGGCTTTATGGTTTGATTGTCGATGAGATCTTGAATGTCATGACGAAGACGCATACAGCGGTCTGTCTCATGTCCAGGATGCTGGTGGTAGATGCATTGTTTATTGGCGTCATAGCTTGGGCCATAAGGTGGCTGAGGAGGTGGGTTATTCAGGGGCTTCAGATGCCCTTGACGGCTTAGAATAGCTAAGGCTTGAGATGGGGTCATATAGAGGGGGTTAAAGTAAAGACGAGGCCGGTTTGAACTTTGGGATGAGCCAGCTTGGAAAGGGTCTAGTGGTAAGGTTGAGTTAAGGGTGTTGACAGAGGCATTAGATGTACGAGTTGAGAAGGTTTTCTTGGGTGGAGGAGTCTCTTCTTTCCCAATGAGTCCCAGTTTGAGCCCTTCTTCAATCTGCAGCCCAGTAGCATGCAAGCAATTGAAATCAGTGATAGCCTGTGTATAGATATGCTTGAGATACTTAGATTGCAGATTCTTGACAACTATCCTCACTTGATCCTCCTTAGAGGGGCGGTTCTTCATTTTGGCAGCCTTTTCCCTCCATCTAGCCATGAAGGTGACAAAGTCTTCGTTTAACTCTTGCTTGGTCATTTCCAAATCTCGGGTGGTTAGTTCAACTTGGACGTTGTATGCATATTGCTTGATGAAAGCGTTGGCGATCTCAGGCCAAGTGGGGTAGTGTTCAAACTCCAAGGTGAAGAACCAGTCAGGAGCACTCCCAGTGAGAGTTCTTTGAAACAGTTGAGCAATGAGCTCATCATTCAGACCCATTGGCTTCAGGGTGTTGATAACATGGCGGACATGGCTGGTAGGGTTGCCAGTTCCATTGAACTTCTCAATGTTTGGCATTTTGAACTTCTCGGGCAGTTAAGAACCAGGGAAGAGACAAAGTCCTTCAAAGTCCAGGATTTGGTCTCCTTGGGAACGGGCTAAGGCACGCTTGATTTCCTTGACTTGTTTGGTTAATTCTGAACTTTCTACCAATACCACTTCACGAGGATTTCCCGCTTCTTCCTCGTCTTTCTTATCTTCAGCATCTCTTGCTGCTTTCTCGGCTAGCAAATAGGCAATTTGGGCTCGGAGCACAGCGATAGTAGTGTCATTGTCTGCCATCCTTAGGATAGAGGCAGGAGGATTGCTTGGTGAAGCTTGGGATCGAGTAGGTAATTGGATTTGTTGATAAGATGACCGCGAAGTCCCAGGAAGTGATTGGGACCGTTGCAGTGAAGGTGTTTTGAGAGGCGAGATGGCTATAAAGACCTCTGTTTGACGGAGCTTCGGATATTGTAAGAGTATAAAACTGGCTGAAGTTGCTTCTTTGATCTACCTATTTTGCCTGCTTTTAAAAGTAAAATACCTGCAAGTTAGTACTTGCCTGTTGTTTTAGGGTTAGGATTTGGGCTAAAAATCCCAACCCTTCTGCACAGAAAGAGTTAATACAATATGATACAAGGTGTGAGGAAGAACTTGGAAGCAAAATGCAAGTAAGTTCCTAACCTGCAGGTTCCTGTCTTAGTTTGATAAGTTCTATGGCTTTCCAACACATGTAAGGTTTAGGTAGTCTCAGGGTGCTCCGTTGTCAAAAGGCACCAGTCCTTTCACCAACCCATCATAGGCGGTGATTGGGTGATTCCCTTTTTGATATACCAAAAGGTACAAGTGACTGTGGAGTTTGCTGGAACCCCTAACATAGCCTGTGTCATACCGGGGTATTAGGTGAACTCAACGAGGCTTGCCTGCTCGATGCATATGATAAATGAATTAAATAGGGCATGTATTAGTCTTATGTTGAACTTTCTGGTTATGGCTCTCATATCCCCAGCAGAGTCGCCAGAAAACTGTAGACACCTCTCAAACGGGGCATTGCCATACAGTTGATTATCGTTTGTTTGCTCGATTGGTTGCTCGCTTCATAAACCAAGATTGTGGATACTTCCATGGTTAGAAGTATCGCCACACGATAGTGGTTATCATCAAAATAGAGTCGCCACCCAGTTTATTAAAACTAAGAAAATAGATAGAGATTCTGGATACGGAAGCCAAAAGTATAGTAAGGGGAAGGTGTTAGGCACCCCTCTCTGCCTAGCCGTGAGGCTAGCCCATAATTACTCAACATAAGACGTATAGATGCTTTATTTAACCCTAGCACGTAATCTATTTTTATGCCTTTAAACAGTAAATAAGGTGAGCCAAGACGATGAACGAACATGCATCAGAAAGCAGAACAAAACAAAGCTGTTCCAGTAGATCGATTACTCGGCAGATGAATGGATGTCACGGCCGAGTAATCACGCTGGATTGATGTACCGGCCGAGGCATCGAAGCCCGGCTGGTGTTCTTCCTCACACCAGACAGAAAGTTTAACAGATGATCAGAACGCTACGATTAGTAAAATAAACATTAAACCAAACTAGAGGTCGTTGAGCCTCACCACCTTGATCCCTCAGTTGCTTGATTGTTTCGGATCGATTGGGAATGACTGATTGATTGCTTCTTGAACGAAACCCTAGAGTTAGGGTTTGAACTTCGGGGTTTGATCGTCGGATTGATGGCTGCCTTCGGGAGGTTAGGGCTTCTGTAGAGAGGGTTTGTGTGAGTATTTGGGCAGAGTTTCGTGGCTGATGAGGGTGTGAAAGTATATCAATCTCGTGGTGCAAAGGCCTCTATATATAGGCAATTTTGATGACTCACTCGATCCAATCAAATCACACGATTGCAATTGCAATTGCAATGCAATTCGAACTCCTCGTTGTGATCTCTGAACGTGGCCTGAACGCATCGGAAAGGTATCGTGGTTGGATCAAACAACTGACAGAACATTCGAGAGTCTGGAAAAAGGTCGATCTGGCGGCTGTAGAAAGGAACTGGTGGCCGAGGAATGGTTTGGGCGGCCGAGCCATTGATCTGGCGGCCGAGGCTTTGATCTCTCAGGCAGATTTGCTTAGCAACAGGTTGCTCGGGTGAGGAATGGATGTTAAGGCCGTGAGATCGATGTTACGGCCGACCGATGGATTTTCCTAGAACACTGTGTTTCTGTCTGAAAGACTATTTGCTCTGGACTGGGTCCTCTAAGTGGCTCAAAGTTCTTACCATAAGTCCATGGGTTTCACAAGAAGGCAATCAGCAATCATCGGATCCATATCATCATCGGGATGGTCCCAAGGTGGGGCTTGAAATAATCGTTAGGCCAAATTGGGGTGTCTACACCACAAAATCCTCAGAACCGCAACAAACCCCGCACTTCGCCAATTTCGAGGCCCCACTTTCCTCGGTATTGGAAAAGTTGGTCAAGACTGGTCACCTCCGACCCTTGACGCCAACCCCACTTCCTCAAAATCTACCCCCCAGCCATAACCCCAATGTTTTTTGTGCGTACCACCATATGCCTGGCCACCATACTGATTCTTGCTATCGCCTCCGTTACGCGATCCAAGATTTGGTAGAAAATGGCACCCTTCCAACCCCGCCAGCCAAACCCAACGTCATCTCTAACTCCCTACCCGAGCACAATCAGCAAGTCAATCAGATATCCCTCAGCTCCACCATAATCTCTCCAAGCTCCACCATATTTAACCCCACTAACCACATAACCTCAGAGAACAACCCCACACTCGTTGTGGCGGCCCCTGAGGAGATCAATGTCAACATGCTGTCAGTAGGCTGGGAGATGGAAGATAAAATGGCGGAATGGATGGAGCTCGAAAATGACTGGAACGAGCGCTATCACCTGGGATTTCCTGCGGCTCCGCAAGTTGATCAGGCTTGGGTTGACCAATTGGAGGAAGAATGGGAGGCAACGCAGATAGACCCTCCGGATGGTCTTTCCTTGTTCATGTTATACTGCCAACCTGAACCCACAGACCCTGAGGAGGAGGAATACATCTAGGATCCACGACCCACCGCTGCACAGCTGGCCTGGGATCAGAACTTTCACTTGGAACACGTCGATGCTGAGGATGTTATGGACGAAAAGTATCTGAAATTCTACGCCGAAGGGGAGGTCATTCTTATTGAGCGCCGGCAGCTTGGGTCCTTCCATCCCTTAGTAGACAGGCTTTCGGAGGTGGTTCGTAAGTTTCACCATGAATGTGATCCCACTGACAATATTGTGCCTGTAGAACAACCGCGTCCTTATGTTGCTCCGGGGATGATTGCCTCGTCATGCCATTGGACGCAGTACCAGATGTAGGTGGAAAAAAATAGACACTACCTAGAACAGCACTGGACTCGTGATGGACCCACTTGCTATTTGATTAGTACCCTAATGCCTCCGCCGGAACCCTAATTTGCAAGACAGACAAGGGGTGAGCGCACCTCTGCCTCTCCTGGCAAGGCCCTCCAATGCTTAAGTTAGTATCTCATACTGGTATAAACCCTAATTATCAGTAGGAAAGTATGGAATGAATGCAACTTATTGCGTACCTTTTGCCTCTAGGTTTACCTCATATATATAGACATACGTTTGCTTGGTTGTCAAGCATCCTCGTTGCCCCAGGATTCCTGCCCCGTACAGGAAACCTGGTTCATTGGGGACTCCCTTGCCCAATCAGCCGAGACCCCTTATCCATAGGGACTCTCCCCTTCATGGGACTCTTTCCATAATAGGACTATCTCGTCGTTGTGTACTCTTTTTGGAATACTGCCTCCGCCTTAACTTTAAAGGCTATTTTCCTTAAGATAACTCTATCTATCCGGCATTCTCTTTGCCGAACAGACTGTACCTAATTGCTACTGTTTTTATGTAAAAGATCTGTATTGCCGAACAATTGGTACGACTTTAGGATGTCTCATGTCCCTACACCCGAACAGTTCCCTGTTCGACGTGCACTTTCGGATGATCGGTTCTTATTGCCCACCTTTATGGTGCCTCTCATTACTTTTCTCATTGCGCGTTTCCTATCACGTGTTCGGCACATGTTTATTCCTGTTTGGGAATATCACCCCACAATTGCTCCCCAGCTTTGCCCAATGGAACTGTTCGGGGCAATGGGTAAAACTTCTAAAGAACAAACCATAGGCCGAGCTTCTTGATGGCCCATGCAGATATAGTATTGATGACCATTGATGCTTCTTGGCAGTTAAGTCTTTATGCTTTCCTGAAGCATGGACTCCACGTGGCATACTTCGTACGCCTTTCATTGATTTTGGACTCACGTTATGACAAACAGCGTTTCGAACGTTAATTTACCAGATCCTTCATCTGTTACCTTTATGTAATGGCGTGAGAGGGGATGGTTCATCTCCGTCTTTGTCCCTAAATCCCAAAAAGGGATCCTTTTGGGTTTTTACCCAAAAATTCGTACCTCGCCTCCTTCTCTCTCTAAAACCAGGCGAAAACACTCACCCCACGACTACCATCGCCACCGTCTGCAAAATTGATTGCATTTCAGGAATACTTCACGATAGCCCTGTAAGACTCTCGTTCTCACTTCTCTTTCGAGTTTCAATATGAGAATTTGTTCTCAGATTCCTTTTCGTTTCAAGGGTTTCGATCGTACCCATTTCTTGTTTTCGTTAGTCTTTGAGCACTTCCATGGCAGACGAGGGTGATAGTGGCCCTAAGCCTGGTAAATTTAGGAAACTTTGTGAAACTCTTGCAGCAATGGCGGCCTTTAGGACTGATTACGGCATTCCAGATAGTGTTGGGCTCGAACTTGCCCCACTAGGAGCAGACAGGGATGCTGGATCATCGGATAGGATGTGCATCCCTGTCGTAGCCATTGTTGAGGGCGGAGTTCATTTCCCCCTTGACCCTCTACTCCGTCGAGTTCTCAATTGATACAGGCTCACACCCATGCAAGTTTCCACGAACTTTTTTAGATTAGTAATGGGGGTTTTAGCCCTAAATAGGATTTTAGGGACCTAACTAGGTATCTGGGATATCCAATGGTGGTATAGCATCGTGCTAAACCCCGAGTATAATACGTACTACTTCAAAGTAAGAAAAGCAGAAAAGCATCTCGTGCTTAACCTGTCGGATTCTGCTCGTGATCATGAGATGGACTTCCTCTATGTCACCGGAGCCTTTGAGCTAATGGGTGAAGATGGCCAAGTGGTGGGTTTCCATTGCCCCCACATATGGGGCTACCCACGTATGCTACTGATCCACTTCGTGATTTCAATTACTGCTGTCTCATAGCTTTTTCATGTTTCTAATCTATGCTTGCACTTTAAATCTGCAGTGGATAACGAAAACACTCACCCAAGACATGAACCCAGCTACATCCGAACAGCAGAAATCAACAGGATTCTCAGGTACACAGGAGAGCCTGGAACATTGACAACTAGTCGAGGTCGTGATGCAAGTGTTTTATTGGGCTACGACCCTGCATACAAAGGATTTATAGACCGAAGATTAGCCAACCCAAGCACCAACGCAGCATCAACGTCAACTGCTCCCCAGCCAAGAAATCCTAGGTCCAACGCGGGGGTAACAATCGCCGGACAGCCAGGAAAAGTTCCAATCTCCAACCTCAATCAGGCCCTTGGTGAGATTGATAATAGCAAAAAAGCTGCTTACGATGATGGGTACCACAAGGGTTTTGATGCAGCGACAGCCAGCTATGTTGAACAGATGCCAGCTATTCAGGACCAGATATGGGCAGCTGGCTGGGAAGCATGCTTAACGAAAATTGGGGCCCCAAACGATTCTCCGTTCTGGACAGACAATGATCTACCGAGCAAACGCTCTGCTGCTTCCCTGGAGTTAGAAGAGCCTCCCTATGGATATTGTTGATCAAGAATTGATGACTTCGTAGACGCTAATGAAAACATTCAAATGGAGACGCAGGAAGTTCAAACTGAACCACAAGATGCTCGTCTTGAAGAGGCACATGTGCAGACAACAGCAAATGAACCAATCAATTTGGGGGAACAAGCTGCTGGGGAAACCATTGGAACAAACACTGAGGTTCCAATCGACACCCCTCCAGATGTTCAGAACCTGGATTGAGTTTTGGTAAGTGTTGTCTTCTCCCTCCAAGATATTTTAAACAATATTTGTGGGTCATGCGTGGCCCTAGTTGCTCGACCCTGCGTGGCATCAAAACTCTTAGAACTTTTGGTTTAAAGTTTTTGTAGTAAGGCCGGTACTTGGCCCTTCGTGGCATAACATTCGTTTGTGGTGGCCATGTATGGCCTTTTCATTTTTGCTCTGTCCGTGGCGGCTATAAACTGTTGTTGGTATCTCGTACCTTATTGCGTATTTCATACATAAATTTGTTTGAGTGCATATGTTCGAATGCATACAACTATCGAAGTTTTGGTTTAGAATTTACTAAGTGTTTTGTACTTAGTCTATCTACATTTCTCGTGTTTAGATAGTTGATACACACCTGAGGCTGTGGTCGTATCAAACATAATTTCGTTATGTTTTTACCCAAGTTTTTCATACTTGGGAAATCTAAGTGTTGTCATACTTAATAATCTGTGCATTGTTCGTTTGCGATACAACTTGTTCATACTTGTATATGCTTCAAGTTTGTATTTGTTCCAAGTCTCTCATACTCAGACAATTAAAACGTTTGTGCGCACGTTTTTTCAGGCAATCGTACGTTTAAGTTTCTCCTGCTTAAACAATATGAAGTTTCACGTACTTAAAAGATTCTGAGTATCTGGTACTTAAATATTAAGCTTCACGTACTTAAACAAATAAAAAACTTGGTACGTATTTCGTACTTTAGATGAACATGCCCATTACCATGCTCCCCAATACGAAAAAAGGAGACCAAGTTCTTTGTTCGTATTGAAGATGATAACAAAACGATAGAAAATCAAAATTTCCAAAAAATTGCAAAAAGAGTGATTTTATTCATAATCATTGAAGTCAAGGGGGCGTTACTCGTACCCCTTGCAACTAGTGAAAATATAACTGATAAACAAGGGAATTTTATTCATAACTCCCACATAACCACACGGTCCTAAAACAGAATAATAAAAATAAATGAAGTCTTTAAACAAGGAACCTCCTCAAATTATGGACATTCTAAGGCCTTGGCATTGGGTTCCCGTCCAAGTCTGCCAATCTATAGGCCCTGATGCCCACAATTTCAATCACTCGATATGGGCCTTCCCAATTGGCTCCCAACTTGCCTTCGTTTGCCACCTTGGTATTGCCAAGCACTTTTCGAAGTACAAGGTCCCCACCACCAAATTCTCTAGGGTGAACATGCTTGTTATAATTTTTCATTAGCTGCTCCTGATAGGAAGCAAGATGGATCAAGGCCCTTTCTCTCCTCTCCTCGGCAAGATCAAGCCCAATCTCAAGGGCCCTGTCATTGCCCCCACTCTTAACCAACGCGGTCTTGTTGGTTGGGAGACCAACTTCTAGTGGTATGATTGCTTCTGTACCATAAGCCAAAGAATATGGAGTCTCTCCCGTAGACCTCCTAGGTGTTGTACGGTGTGCCCATAGCACCAAAGGTAACTCATCAAGGCATTTGCCTTTTGCTTTATCCAACCTTTTCTTGATCCCATCAAGAATGGTTTTGTTGGAGGCTTCTGCTTGCCCATTACTCTGAGGGTAAGCTGGGGTGGAATAGTAGTTCTTATTCCGTACCGGGCACAGAAAGCCTTGAATTTTTTTTGAAATTGCGCCCCATTTTCTGTGATCAATGAATAGGGCACTCCAAAACGAGTAATGATACTTTTCCATATGAACCTTTCTATCATAGGCTCTGTTATCTTGGCCAACGGCTCTGCCTCAATCCATTTTGTAAAGTAATCAGTGGCTACCAGTAGGAACTTTCGATTTCCAGTCGCCTTGTGGAGTGGACCCACGATGTCCATGCCCCATTGAGCAAACGGCCAAGGGCTTATTAAAGGCACCAGATCCTCGGGTGGTGTTCGAATCATTGGTGAGAATTTTTGGCACTTCTCACAAATCTTCACATAAACTTTTGCATCTTCTTGCATATGCGGCCATCAGTATCCTTGGGTAATTGCTCGGTGGGCAATGGACCTTGTGGGCAGCATGCCCTTGGAAAAAGGATTTCGTTCCTTTTCCAAAGCGGCCTGAAAATCGAGGGAGCGCGAGCGAAGAAGCAAGCGCTCGGAATACAGAGTCGCCACTTGGGTTTGAAGGTCTGACACCCAAGGAATCGTATTTCGAAGCACATGCCGCGCTATTTGATTTGAAAAAGTGAAGGAACCAGTCCATCATAACCATGTCTGGGTTCGGAAGCCAGGTTACGAGAGGGGAAGGGTCTTAAGGAACCCCTCTCGCCCAATCCGGGGATCGGTCTCTACTTAGGCATTTTGTGAAAATGTTTGCGATTCTTCTTTTATTAACCAATTTTTAGCCAATTCGGGCAGGGGAACAGTTAATCGGGGATTAAAACTGTAACACCTTGCAAGACATATTTGTATTGAGCATGCATGGATGGAATACTATGAAAAATGAGATAAAACTGAACCCTCTGATAAGACATAAACCAAGCTGCTCAGAAAATGAGTGTGCCATGCACAATGGCCAACTTTGCATGCATGGATCTACATACATGCAAAGAACCATCACGCGACACTCCCATTCACTCGCTCGAGTGTTTGTGTCTCACCACAGGTTGAATTTTATCCTCTTCTAGGCTCTGGGAAGGAGCAGTGCTCACCCAGGGGCCAAATCAAGCAGTTTTATATGTACTGTAATGTAAATAAATATTACAAACAGAGTGAATTAATCTTGTAATACAATCCCTAAACAGTGGGGGTGAATAAACAGGGGCCAAAGCCCTAGTTGCCATGCAAGGGCAGCCTCTGGAAGTAAGAGAACCGTCGCGCGACAGAGTGATACACTCACGCGAGGGTACTGACTGGACTTTCAGGAATTGCTTTGCATGCTTGGGCTCTGATACACATTCAGAAACAACCCAAGGGCATTCCAAACCAATTGAAATAGCAAACTAAGCTGGTCTATGGCTTTAAGCATGCAGCACAGTGAGTTTACACCTAAACATGCTTCAAAACAGTTACAAACAATACATGAAACTTAAAGACCAGCATACCCTTCCCCACGTGGTCCATTCTCATGCTGACAGAATCGTCGCGCGACACAGTGGGACCATCGTGTGAGGGTTTGCTTGGCCTCGACTTCTTGTAACCCTGCTGACTTTAGGGCCAGGACTGGTATTGATTACCAGCCTTGGCCCTGCCAGCCCCCCTCAGAGATCAGAACAGGAAAACAGTAGGTATGCTATACCTTTGGTTGAGTTTGAAAGAGTGCTTGAACTTGAGTTGAAAGAGTGCTTGAGCTTTGAGTTGAGTTGAGGTTGAATGCTTTTGAGTGGTAGAAACAAGGTGTGGAAATTAAGTGTAAGATTTTGTAACCTTTTTTCAACCCAAGGTGTATGGATTTTTTCAACCCTTTATGTTTGAATTTTTTGAACCCTTTCTATGAAAGACCCATGGGGGTATTTATAGGGCAAGACCCGTCCATTAATGGAAACCCTCCATTAATGGAATTTATTCCATTAAAAGAAACCATTCCATATTAATGGAAAACATCCCATAAATGGAAACTATTCCATTATTGGAAGCATTTAGAAACCTTCCATAAATGGAAACATTCTAGAAACATTCCATTAATGGAAACCTTCCAGAAATGGAAAGTTATAGGTCTGTTGCAAATTTAACAAGCGCGCGAGGGTCAAAAATCGGCGCATGCGAGTAGGGTTTCGTGAATTTTAAAGAGTTTTGAAAACACTCAGAGCTTAAACATGCTATCACTCCCGGGGTGTTCTTGATCCATTTCATCATCGGGGAATCAAAAACCGAAAGCAAACTAATCTGGAAGCCCAGATTGGGGTGTCTACAGTAGCCCCTCTTTGATGGCACTTGGAGCACCATTGACTTGGTACAAGTAACGTTAAAGAATTCTAGACACCCCTCAAGGCAATCCAGAACAAAGCATACTAGCAAAGTAGACAAGTAAACTTATGGAACCTGATTGGTTGAATGGACGGACAAACCGTCGCTGGGGATGGAAGTAAAATGGACGATTGCATCGCCGCTTGTTGAACGAATTTGGACAGGACAGGCTATCGTTGCAGATTTGGACGGGACCGGTCGTCGTTGCTGGGGATCAAGCTATCCTCGGCACAAAACATTCTAACAAACACGGGTAGGTCGTGTCAGGCAGGTTGAATTCCATTTGTTGGGAATCAGAGCCAATCTCCTTATCAAAGACCCTCCGAAATAGAGCAATAAGCCTGCTGGAAGATGCACTTGCGGCTAGATTGAGGGTGGTTGTTCGGGACAGGCCAATGTGGACTCTCCTAAAGAACAATTAGTTGCAGATGAATGGACCATAGGATGATATGGCTGATCATCGTTGAAGGATTAACCGCTGTTGAGGATTAATCGGATGACATGGCTGATCGCCGTTGAAGGATTAACCGCTATTGAGGATTAATCGGATGATATGGTTGATCGCTGTTGAAGGATTCATCGCTGTTGAGGATCAATCGGACGACATGGCTGATCGCCGTTGAAGGATTAATCGCTGTTGAGGATCAATCGGACAACATGGCTGATCGACGTTGAAGGATTAACCGCTGTTGAGGATTAATCGGATGATATGACTGATCGCCGTTGAAGGATTAATCGCTGTTGAGGATCAATCGGACGATATGGCTGATCATCGTTGATGGATTTGACAGGACTGGCTGTCGTGAAGGCAGACGGAGAGATCAATGTGCTGAATGATCAAATTGCTGAGGGATTTTGAAAGGACCGATTGTCGTTGAATCAGCTCCGCAGGATAGCATCCTTTGGTTTACGAACTGAGATTAAGGAGATTTCTATTGCCTCTACTAACAAATTGAACCAAAACCGTAGGATATTGCATCGCATCCTTCGGCAAACAAATCGAGAGTTGGGGAGATTTCCATTGCGTCCGCTAAACAACGAGAATAAGACCGCAGGAGATTGCATCGCATCCTTTGGTTGACAAATCGAGAGTTAGGCAGATTTCCATTGCCTCCGCTAACAAGTGATAACTATACCATAGGAGATTGCATCGCATCCTTTGGCAAACAAATCGTATGATGGCGACCATTCTGGCTAGCTTCCTGTTCAACATGTAATATACACAATATGCAATGACATGTATAATTTTGAAAATGCAGATGCAAACTTAGGGCAGCTCCTAGGAGGACAACGACGCCTAAAGACTACCACCGAGCCTCATTACTGTACTATCAGTTACTTCTGAGATGCGCACCCAAATAGATAGACGCTGAACAGGCTAGCATGCGCCAGTTGACATAGTAACGGCATTGGGCCTACGTGCCCATTCTTTGATGCTTGGGCAGATGTGCCAAACAGATATGCTTTGCTTGGCCTCGGGCTGACGTGCCCTTGCTGTTCATGGGATTTCCACAGCTTGTGGATTAGAGAGGTTAGGGTGGCAATGTAAAAATTGCACTTTCTAGCCGCTAATATCTAACTTGCATTGACAAATGACTTGAATTGACACACAGATATGCGCACATGTATAGACTTGTCTAGCTCAAACGAAAAGGGAGAAAGAGTCCCAGGGTACAATGCGAACCCTTAGATACACAGAACACAATGAAATTTTGGGCATTAAGCGGCCAAAACTCACAACATTCCTTACACAGGTGAAACTGACACTTACGAAAGTGCAAAAGGTACAAAGACATGTACAAACAAAATTGAGAAAAGCATCTCGACATGACAATTGATTGCAAAACTGAAAAAATGCCACAAAGATGGACATAAGATGCAGATGATGACTCGTATAGGCCCGGACAGAAACCGACACCCCCTTGCAGTCACATTAAGTCCACATGACTTGCATGGTATGACAAGACTTGGCAAAAGCCCATGAAACGACATTCGAGGGCAGTAGCAGATTGCTACTATCTGCTGCAAGCATTGAAGAAATGCGTGCAAGTGTGAGATCAACGCGCATCACTCCGACCAAACGTGCTACGGTTGTTTACACCAGACTTCGTTGAACTTAGAATAAACTATGAGCCATTAGGCTTCTAGCATTTTGTTTTGTTTTTGATGCTTCAACTATTTTAAGACTTATGCTCAGCCCGTAATAGAAATAGCAGTTTGCAATAAAAATGAAAGACAAAAGGTTTCCCCCTTCTGGTTCCTCCAATGCAGCTTGACCTGACCTTCGATCCTCTACGACCTTTGATGTGTACCAAAACGTCAATATGGCTGATCGCCGTTGAAGGATTAACCGGTGTTGAGGATTAATCGGATGATATGACTGATCGCTGTTGAAGGATTAATCGCTGTTGAGGATCAATCGGACGATATGGTTGATCGTCGTGGATGGATTTGACAGGACTGACTGTCGTGAAGGTGGACGGAGAGATCAATGTGCTGAATGATCAAACCGCTGAGGGATTTTGACAGGACCGGTTGTCGTTGAATCGGCTCCACAGGATAGCATCCTTTGGTTTATGAACCGAGATTAAGGAGATTTCTATTGCCTCTACTAACAAATTGAACCAAAACCATAGGATACTACATCGCATCCTTCGGCAATCAAATCGAGAGTTAGGGAGATTCCATTGCATCTGCTAGCCAACGAGAATAAGACCGCAGGAGATTGCATCGCATCCTTTGGTTGACAAATCGAGAGTTAGGGAGATTTCCATTGCCTCCATTAACAAGTGATAACTATACCGCAGGAGATTGCATCGCATCGTTTGGCAAACAAATCGTATGATGGCGACCATTCTGGCTACCTTCCTGCTTCACCATGTAATATACACAACATGCAATGACAGGTATAATATTGAAAATGCAGATGCAAACTTAGGGCGGCTCCTAGGAGGACAACGACGCCTAAAGGCTACCACCGAGCCTCATTACTGTACTGTCAGTTACTTCTGAGATGCGCACCCAAATAGATAGACGCTGAACAGGCTAGCATGCGCCAGTTGACATAGTAACGGCATTGGGCCTGCGTGCCCATTCTTTGATGCTTGGGAAGATGTGCCAGACAGCTATGCTTTGCTTGGCCTCGGGCTGACGTGCCCTTGCTGTTCATGGGATTTCCACAGCTTGTGGATTAGAGAGGTTCAGGTGGCAATGTAAAAATTGCACTTTCTAGCCGCTAATATCTAACTTGCATTGACAAATGACCTGAATTGACACACAGACATGCGCACATGTACAGACTCGCCTGGCTCAAACAAAAAGGGAGAAAGAGTCCCAGGGTACAATGCGAACCCTTAGATACACAGAACACAACGAAATTTTGGGCATTAAGCGGCCAAAACTCACAACATTCCTTAGACAGGTGAAACTGACACTTACGAAAGTGGAAAAGGTACAAAGACATGTACAAACAAAATCGAGAAAAGAATCTCGACATGACAATTGATTGAAAAACTAGAAAAATGCCACAAAGACGGACATAAGATGCAAATGATGACTCGTATAGGCCTGGACTGAAACCGATACCCCCGTGGAGTCACATTATGTCCACACGACTTGCATGGTATGACAAGACTTGGCAAAAGCCCCTGAAATGACATTCGAAGGCAGTAGCAGATTGCTACTGTCTGCCACAAGCAGTGAAGAAATGCGTGCCAGTGTGAGATCAACGCGCATCACTCCGACCAAACATGCTACGGTTGCCTACACCAGACTTCGCTCAACTTAGAATAAACTATGAGCCATTAGGCTTCTAGCATTTTGTTTTGTTTTTGATGCTTCAACTATTTTAAGACTTATGCTCAACCTGTAATAGAAATAGCAGTTTGCGATAAAATTGAAAGACAAAGGGTTTCCCCCTTCTGGTTCCTCCAATGCTGCTTGACCTGACCTTCGAATTTTTTGCCATTGAGGTCGACGATCTTTGGCCATAGCCCCAGATACAATGGCTTTGATGATGCAGAGTCAAAAGTGTTTCGGTTGGAAATGCCTTGCTCTGGGTCATTTTGTACACTTTCTCATTTGTACTTGGTGGAACGCCACTGCTGTTGTTTTTGAACACGGTACGAGGCTTGGAGCCTTCTGAGCCACTGCTTTCTAGCTTGGCACCCGGTAGCAGGGGATTTGACTCTTTTTATCTTAGGATCAACGCTAGGTGTGACTTGATGAGACCACACCAAGATGTCGATGTTTGTCTGACCGGGTGCAGTGCTCCTCTGAGGGCAGAGCTTGGACCAACTTTGAACCTTTCGGGAGGTTATACTCGTCTTTCAAGTTTATTAAAAATTACCTCTTCTTTTAATAGGCTGAGCACACCTTTCATCTTCCCTTTTGGCAAGGGAACACATTTCCTTGGGAATGGTCCCATCAAAATTTATCCCTTCATCGTCAGGGTCGACACAGTTTATTCAAAAGCTAGCGAAGTACTTAGAACAGAATAATGCATATCATAAAAACCCACGGGGTTTGCCAAGTATAGCAGACTCAAAACTTGAAACAAAAGCTACGACGTGGAGGGCCAAGAGGCACAAGTTCCAACTCAGAGCTAGACTTTAGACAAACACAAAAGACTCTGTGTCAGACTCAGACATATCGCCAATGCAAACTAGACGCAGTTTTGAAAACGCAATATTTAAAAAGCTACCCGTAGCTTTTACAAAAGAGGTAGGATCCAGCAGGCGTCAGGTCTAAGCAACAGCAATTCGGCTCGCTCAGCTTCTTCGACCAAACCTACTCGACGCTCCTTTGATCAATGGACCTTAGCCAGTCAGTCTTCTCCTTTGTAAGCTGTAGACACCCCGATCTGAGTCTCCTGATCGTTTTACGATTTCTTGTTTCCCCGATGATCAATCAGATCAAAAGCAGATTTGAGAATGGGAAGGTTTGAACTTGGTGTGTGTGGGCCCCCTTTGAACCTTTTGAACCCCTTTAAAACCTCAGTCAAACCCTAGTCTGGGGTTGCCATCGTGCGAGGAAGGCACTCCCTCGCGCGAGGGTATGCTTCGCCAGGTGTGGTCAAAGTCAAATGTTTGACTGTAGACCCACGCGCGACAGGTTTTTATACTCGCGTGATGGTCTCACTCCATCCCGCAATGGTCCTAATCTGTCACTTTCACCTTTTCCCAGCCGAGAAGTTACTTGCCTGGGGGTCTACAGGGCTACAGAACCCCGTTTTCTTCCCCAGAACAGTGTGTTGTGCGGGTGTGGGGTGCACCACCCTCATAACCTCTCCCATCACCTTTTGCAAGACTTTCCCACCAAGCTATTCCCTAAAGCTTTGTTCGGCATGCCCTTGCACCCTTCCAAGCCTCCTATAAATACCCCCTTTTGGTCTTTCATTAAAAGGGTCATAAAAGTTACAAAATTTCCAAAGGTTAAGAACACTTTCAAGCACAAAGGTCACACCAAACCCTAGCACTTGCTCATCCACTAATCAATCCATTTTCCATCACAACCTTCATCACCTTGTTCAAACCATTTCCAAAACCTTTCAAGCAAAAGTATAAACACCTTGTTTTGCTTACTGTTTTGATCCCTGAGGGGGCTATCAGGGCCAAGACCGGTAATCAATACCAGTTCTGGTCCTAAAGTTAGCAGAGTTACAAGAATCCATGCCAAGCATACCCTCGCGCGATGGACTCACATGCTCGTGTGACTGTCACCAGTTGCACGCGACAGTCCACGTGGGGTTTGGGATGCTGGCCTTCTCTAGTCTTTTTATGTTTTTATCATGCTAATACTTATTTTGAAGGATGACTTGTTCTTTACTCACTGTCTAGCATGTTAAAACCTATAGACTAGTCTATTTGCCTATTTTCTTTATTTGGAATGCTTCTGGGTTGTTTTTGGACATGTACCAAAGCCCAGAACATGTAAAGCAATTCCTGGAAGTCCAGTCAGGACCCTCGCGCGATAGACTCACTCTATCACGCGATGATCCAGTTGATTCCAGTGGTTGCCCTTGCATGAGCAGCTTGGCTCTCAGCCTCTGTTTCCTTAACCCCACTGTTTAGGGGCTGTATTCCATTTATTTGGCTTATGGTTGCAATAATTTGTAAAAACTAAGTCATTTACAGTACCCATTAACTGCTTGGTTTGCCTCCTAGGTGTGCACTGGTCCTTTCAGAGCCCAGTAGGGGATGAAATTCAAGCTGTTGTGAGTCATCAACGCTCGCGCGAGTATATGGGAGTGTGGCGTGATGGTGTACTTGCATGCACGTAGATCCATGCATGCAAGTTGGCCACTGTTTGTGACAAACTAATGCCGAGCAGTGTGTTGATGTTTTGTCTCAGTGTTGGACTTCATCTCATTTCATTTTCCAGTATTCCATCCATCCATGCTATATCGATCACATCTTGCAAATCGTGTTATAGTTTTAATCCCCGATTAACTGTTCCCCCGCCCTAACTGGCTAAGAATTGATTAAATAAAAGAAGAATCGCAATGTTTTCAGAATGCCTAAGTAGAGACCGATCTCCGGATTGGGCGAGAGGGGTGCCTTAAAACCCTTTCCTCTCGTAACTAGGCTCCCAAACCCAGATATGGTTATGACGGACTGGTTCCTTCACTTTTTCAAATCAAACAGCACGGCAGGTGCTTCAAAGTACGGTTCCTTGGGTGTCGGACCTTCAAACCCGAGTGGCGACTTTGTATTCTGAGCACTTGCTTCTCCGCTCGTGCTCCCTCGATTTTCGGGCTGCTTTGGCGAATGAGGAACGAAATCCTCTTTTTCCAAGGGCATGCTGCCCACAGTGGCGACTCTGCTGAGGATAATCGAACCAATATTGATTCATACTTAGAGTTTAATACGTTTGCGAACAATTCCTTAAAAGTTTGTCAAAATGGTGAGCGTCATGCTGCCAAAGGTTGGAATGGTGATTTAACAGGACCCGTGTCCGGCCAATCTAATCTGCGACTTTTTCAATTGTTCACTTGCATAGTTTCATCTAAAGATGGACTAAATAAAGTGAGCCAAATTTGAAAAGGCATTTTTGCGACATTGTGATTCTTCTTCTTCTTAAATCAATTTCTAGTATTTTCATTTGCATCGATGTGGGATAAGACTTGTTGGATCATTTTGGCGATCCGGCACGGTTTACCGGAGCCCGGGGGCCCCCAATGACTAACAACCTTCGACGATGATGGGTCATGCTACTGTTTGACTGTTGCTCAGCGATATCGCAAGCAACGGAGGTATATCTGTGGCCCTAGTCCGAGGAAACCGTTACAAGCCAAAACCAGCCTTTGCATATACAAAGCACTAGCACTTCCTAAACTAAGATAGGTACCTACAAGGTAAGATTTATTTGCATCTAAACCCCATATAGTGTCTACGTGTTACTGCTTTCCCTATCGCATGCACTGTACATCATGCCGTCTTGCATAGGAGCATGTTTAGGGCAGCTTTTAGGGTCTTGTTCTTACAAGTATGTCTTGAGCTGTTTAGGGCATTGTTATGGCCTAGTGACGAGTCGTGCATCTCAATGATGCACGTTTTCAGCTTTTCAAATCCTTAGAACAGTAGGGACTTCAGTAAATCAAAAGTTTTCTATGCCCTTGTCTGTTATACCAGGTTAGGGTTTCAAACAAAAAAAAAGCAACAACGGAGAACATGCCATGATACTTACACCAGCTAGGTAACAAGTGCCTCGTCACTTACACCGCCTGGCTAATAGCGCAGTGCCGCTCACGCCCTTTTGGTTATAGTATCATGACATGCATTCCGAGTTGTTCCAACTTCAAAGTTGAAACTCCGATCAACGGAATAGCCAAAGGCTTAGGGTTCTTTTGACATCCGTTAGTCTCATTTGTTTCGAGCAATGGTACATCTCTGAAAAGGGTTCTGAGGACTTTGGCAGTACCCGAACATCTTGAGATAGACTTATTTTCTAGTCTTAGAGTCTAGGACGACACTGACAGTGCTGGCTGCATATCTTTAGTCTTTTATTTAGATTAAAGTTGCTGCAGGATCGCTACTGAACCTTCTTTTTACTGTCTAAGCAAAGTTCTGAGCCATTGCACCGCCAAGGAAAGTATCGAGGCAAGTTGGCGAACTTGCTTGGGAACGTCTGCAACGGAATCCGAGTCAAAGACTGGTCAGGTTACAATCCCAGTCAGTCGGAACTGAAGTCTCTCTGCTTTCTTCATTGGCCGCCTTACGGACAAGCTCACCATCAATCTTGGAAGAGGTCTTACAGTCAGCATCTCCGACTCCTTCTTCAGCATCAAACACTTCAGAAGCTCCCAACATGACAGAACAGCCAGGACTACAGCCATTTACTGTTGAACAAATGCTCATGAACCTTCAAAACAGCATCACTGCAATGCAGCAGAGGGCTGCCCAAACCGATGCTAATATCACCCGTATGAACAAACTCTTTGACACTCGCATTCCACCACCGCTTGAGGAGTAAAGCAAGGCCGAAGAAGATGTGCACGCGCAGCCTGTTATGGTTGAAGATCCAAACAATCCAGGGCGCCTCATTGTTCAGCCCAACCCTCGGATTGTTCGTGCACCTGTTGCAAATCCAAATCCAACAGGTGGAGCACCCACTGCAAACCCGGACATGACTACTCTTATAGCCACGATGGCCAAACTCGAGGAGTCTATCTCCAAAGCTGAGAAGACCAACGCAGGCGGGATCAACTTGGACCGTCTCTGCCTATATCCCAATGGCAAGCTTCCTGAAAAATTCAAAATGCTTGACCTAGCCAAGTTCGATGGAAGCGGTGATCCTAGAACTCACATCTACAGTTACCATGCCGCTACGAAGCTTCTACCAGTCGAGCCAGAGGCCATGTCACAGCTGTTCCCTCAGACTCTCTCTAGCCCTGCTTTCCATTGGTTCTTGTCGCTCGACATTGCCAAGAGGAGGACTTGGGAGGATATTGGAGCTGCGTTTATTTCGCAGTACAGTTACAACTCCCAACTCAAAATGACTACTCGGGAACTTAAGGCCACTAAAATGGAGGCTAAAGAGACTTTTGCTGACTTCATCAAAAGGTGGAGGGCCAAGGCTACTCTAATGACTGAGCATCCCAGGGAGAGAGACCAACTCCGCATCATCTCCCGCAATCTCCAACCAGACTATGCCAGGCACCTGGTGCTTGCTCAAATGTCCGCCAACTTCGAAACCTTCTTCGACGCTGGCTTGGCCATCGAGGATGTGCTACAAAGTGGTATCTTGCCAAAGGGGGAGTCTTCTAACCCTCCAAAATCTAAGCCCCGTGCATACTCTGGCAACACCAATGCTCTATTTGGGGGTGGGACTTACTCCAACATGGCAACTAGTGGTACCAACACCTCTGCCTCTAATACTACGAACCACATTGCTAACATCAATCAGGTTCAATCACCGCAGAACAACCGGCCTTGAACTCAGCCTTGTAGCTTCTCTTCATTTGAGGCACCTCTATCCGTAGTGATGGAGAAATTGGTCAAGTCAGGGCATCTCAAGCCTCTTGATCCAATCCCTTTACCCGAGAACCCTCTGGCAAACTTCAAAGCCAACCTTTACTGTGCCTACCATCAGGGAGCCGGCCACCTTACAGATTCCTGTTTTCGCCTTCGACATGCGATTCAGGATCTCATAGATGAAGGGACTCTTCAGACACCGCCTCCACCAGAGCAAAAGCCAAACATCCTCATTAATTCCATCCCCAACCACAAAGCTATCCCGCACATCAGTCAAATATCCCTCAGCTCCACTCATATCAACCTTACCTCCACAATATTTAACCCTATCGACCATATAACCTCAGTCGATCAGCCCAAACCGATCGTACTCATGCCTTCAGAACTTGAGGCCGAACTCATGTTCGTGGGCCAGCCATATAATCATAATCTGACTCCCCAGTTGCTGCAATTGGGCCTGGACTTCTTCAATGAGCTCATCGGTGATCATCACGACGGTCCCGTTCCGCCGGTTCGGCTTGATCCTACATCAACCCGTAGTGTTCCCACTTTCGTTGTTTCTCCTCCCGATCCTTCTCAGGATCTTGTAAGCCATTCAGAGCTGCAATGCCAGCCTTGCCTGAGCCAGAACCAGAACTTGACATGCAAGCTGTAGGCTGGGCGATTGTCGATAGTGAGAATCGCACTGCTCCTCTGATCTAAGAGTGGTTCCAACTTGAATTCGAAGGTTTTCCTTTGCATCTCGAACAAGCTCCACTCAACCCTGCATGGGACGCGGAATGGATCGCTCAACAGGAACGGATCGCTCTCGACCCTTTGGATGGCATTTCCTTATACATGCTCTTCTAGCAGCCTCAACCTCAAGTTCCTGAGGAAGAATACTTTTGGGACCCTGAACCGGTTTGGCAGTTTCCGGTCGTTTTCCCTGAGCCTCTCCAAGGTTAAACTTTCCCTGAGCACATGACACACTTTGTTAAGGACGACCTGGTTCAAGAAGAGACCCACGTCTTGGGAGGATGTTTCTTCCGTTCTACCATCAATAGGCTTGTTGACTCGGTGACTGATCCTGCGTACGACCCTGTGTTCAACATTATAGATGAAGATCAACCACACCCCGTGATCCCTCCGACTGCAGCATCATGGTCACAGACCTTGTTCCGCCGGCTGATCTTTGGGATGTGGACGAGATAGTCGATGTCCAGGTTGGGGCAGAAGTCTGGGCTGTTAGCTGTTCTTTAGCCGATGGTGGCCTCTGGGATGTTCCTTTCGCTACGAATCCGGAGCCGGAGCGCGAAGTCGTAGCAGTCCAAGATCTGAACTTCTGGGACTCACTACTAATGAAAGACTTGGCTGAAGACCTGGGGTTGAATACAAAAGCGTCGGTAGCTGCACTGGCCACCAACAAAGGAAAACGTAAGCTGCGGGAAGTCCCTTCTGATCTCTGGGATGTGAACCAAGACCCTCAGGTTATGTCCTCCTTGGGGAAAGTTCTCAATGTTACGAGGAGCGTGTGGATTTTTTTAGCCTGCTAATCTACAAGCTGGAACTTCGTCCAACCCTTCTAATCAAAGGAATGAACTTATTGCTTTCCTAAGGTCTGCACCACTTGAGGTACTCGTAGGCTCTCCAAGCACGGATTTTATTCAGAAGCAAATTGAACGGGTTACCGCCACAATATCCATCTGGGGTCTAATACGTTCTTCCCATGAGCACCGTCAGAAACTTTGCCACACTCTCTCTCGCCTGGAAGTTCGAGCTGATGTCACCCATCAGGCTGTGGTGTCTCTCATTCTCCCTCCTACTGCTAAGCACACTGTGGTCTTCACTGACAAGGATCTTCCTATTGAAGGGACTGATCATAACCGTCCCTACATATTACAGTCAAATGCTGTGGACTCTGGGTTTCGACTGTCCTCATTGACAACGGCTCTGTAGACACCTCCCGGATGGGGCATCGCCATACAGTTCCATATCGTCTTGTTTACTCGTTTGGTTTCTTGCTTCATAAACCAAGATCATGGACATCCCCATGGCTAGGAATATCACCACATGATAGCGGTTATCATCAAAACAAAGTCGCCACCCAGTTTATTAAAACTAGGAAAATAGATAGAGATTCTGGATACGGAAGCCAAAGGTACAGTAAGAGGAAAGTGTTAGGCACCCCTTTCTGCCTAGCCGTGAGGCTAGCCCATAATCATTCAACATAAGACATATAGATGCTTCATTTAATCCTAAACAAGTAATCTGTTTTTATGCCTTTAAATAGTAAATAAGGTGAGCTGAGACGACAAGTAAATCATGCATCAGAAAATAAGAATCATAACAAAGCTGTCTCAGGGGATGGATCTCGCGGCCGGTGAATGGATGTCATGGGCGAGAGATCCTCCTGGATCGATGTACCGGCCGAGGGATCGAAGCACCGGTCGATGTTCTTCCTCACACCAGACAGAAAAGTTAGTAGATGTTTAAAAGCTACGATTAAACATAAAAACGATAAATAAACCGAACCAGAGGCCCCTGGGCCTCACCACCTTGATCCCTCAGTAGCTTGATTGCTTCGGATTGATTGGGGATTGACTGATTGATTGCTTCTTGAATGAAACCCTAGAGTTAGGGTTTGAACTTCGGGGTTTGATCGCCGGATTGATGGCTGCCTTCGGAAGGTTATGGCTTTTGTAGAGAAGGTTTGAGAGTATATTTTGGTAGGGTTTCGTGGCTTGAGAAGGTGTAGATCTGATGAATTTCGTTGTTTTATTTTCGGAGTCCAAAGGCCCCTTTATATAGGCAAAGGGATGACTCACTCGGTCCAATCAAATCGCACAATTGCAATTCCAACTCTTCGTTGTGATCCTTGAACGTGGCCCGAACGCATCGGAGAGGTAGTGTAGTCAGATCAAACAATCGACAGAACATTCCAGAGTCTGGAAAAAGAATGATCTGGTGGCCGAGCCATGGATTTGGTAGCCGAGGAAAGGATGTGGCAGCCGAGTAATGGTTCTTGTGACCGTGGGATGAATCTCTCAGGGAGATTTTTGGGCAACAGGTTGCTCAGGTGAGGAAAAGATGTAAAGGCCGTGAGATCAATGTTACGGCCGGCAGATGGATTCTCCTAGGATTTTGTATTTCTGTCTGAAAGGCTATTTGGCTCTGAATCGGGTCATCTAAGTGGCTCAAAGTTCTTACCGAAAGTCTTAAGGTTCTCAAGAAGTCAATCAGCAATCATCGTATCCATTTCATCATCGGGATGGTCCCCAAGGTGGGACCTGAAATAATCGTTAGGCCAAATTGGGGTGTCTACAGATGCCCCTCTTTGACTGAGCTCAGAGGGATCGCGAGACATGCTTGAGTAAAAGTCAAAGCTGTAAAAGCAACTCAATTTGGTCCAACCACTATTCCAAGGGTTTTTGAAAAAGGTTTTTGTTATGGTCGGGCTGGGAGGTTGGCTACGTATTTCACAGGGGAAATTCAGACCAACCGTAGTTCGGGGGCAATAAGAAAAGAAAAATTTTGGAGGGTTAGAGATAGAAGACGTACCTTCGGGCTTTAACAGCCATAGTGCGACGTACCTAGACTGAGCCAGGATTTTGGCGGAGAGTAGTTGAAAGAGCGCGGGGCTGCCGGGGATGTTTTTGCGGAGAGCGTCCTTAGTATTTTGGGGTAGATCAATACACAGCGGGTGTGTATGCTTTTCTTGATCATTCTGACTTTAACTGAGGGCAACTCGGTAGAGTAGCCTATCCTTGTGAATGAGCTGGAAGGAATTGATGTAATGGTGGGGAATCCAAGCCATCTGTTGGGGATGAACTGGACGCCTGGTTTTGAGATATAGGGTGGAACCCAAGCCATCTTCTGGAGATGAGTTGGATGCCGTTTCTTGAGATATGGGAGGCATAAGGCTAGTGTCTTGGAGCACGGAGCATTGGAATGAAGGAACCGAGGCACGGAGCCGGTTTTGCAGAGCTTTTGAGGAAACCGAACCGCGGAGCTGGTGTTGATCGTAAGGCGGAAGCCTGGGGAGATAGAACCGAAGTGCGGAGCTGGTTTCTGATCACAAGGCAAGGGCCTGAGGTTTTGTAGTTTTGATGGAACTGAGGCTCAGAGCCAGTTGAGAGTTCAAGGAGCTTTGCCTTCTGGAGGCGAGAACTTGGAATGTCAAGAGCTTTGAACTTGACGTCACTGAATCGAAGCGTAGAGCTGGTTGTATTTTGATGGTCTGTGCACGGAGCTTTCTCATCATAAATTTTGGCATGGAGCCAAAGGATCGAGGTTCTGGACTGCTCAATAAAACCGAGGCGCGGGGCCGGTTGATTGCAGAATTGACCTGTTTCATGAATAAGAGAGATATGCAGGATGTGTATATGATGATGATGGTTAGGTGTGAACAGATATGATGATAATTATGCAGACTCGATGTGATTATGGTGATGCAATTGATGCAATATGTGCATGGGCCCGTGCGTGTGTGTTTGATTTAAGCTTAGAGCTTCTATCAAGTTCTGGACTTGAGCTTTCGGAGCATAGAGCTCGAGCATTTGAATGACAGAATCCGAGCATTCAAAGTTCAGGCTTTGAGCATCCAGTACGCAGTGGTTGGGCATCCAAGCATAGAGCTTGAGCATTCAAGTGTAGAACTTGAGCATTTTGTACACAGTGGTTGGGCATTTGAAGAGCTTCGAGCATTCAAAATGTTGGATTTTAAGCATTCAAGCATAGAGCCTGAGAATTGATGATATCTTGATTGGGGCGGCGTAAAGCCTGCTGAGATAGTTTGTTACGGCATCGAGCCAGTTGAAGTGGTAGGCACGAAGCCTGTTGAGATAATGGCGAGCTTGGGGTTGTTGAGTTATTGCTAGTTTGGAGTTGCTGAGACGATAAATTTTGGGCGCAAAGCCGCTGAGTTGATAGGCGTAGAGCCTATTGAGTTGATAATGAACACAGGCTTAGAGCCGTTGAACTGTTAGAACTGGGCTTGGAGCCATTGAGTTAATGAGTGGGGGCGTAGAGTCGCTGAGTTGATAGATATGGGCGTGTAGCCGCTGATGAACCCGGAGTTGCTGATAATGGATATGGGCCTGGAGCCTATTGAGGATTGTTATGGCGCAGAGCCAATCGATTAACGGCCATGGAACCACGGAAGTGGCTGGGATACTGGGCGCGAAGCCGCTGAGATGACAGGCGTGGAACCTGTTAATTTACGGCGTGGAGCCAGTTGAGATAATGGACTTGGAGTTGCTGAGGTGGTAGGTATGGGCAGCTTGGGCTTGGAGCCGCCGAGTTTTGAGCTACTGGGCGAGCGGAGAGCTGCCGATGGTGAACACAGGGCTGCTAAGACAGTGAGCAAGGAACCTGTTGTTTTGAAGCTTTTGAGATGACGGGCTTGGGGCTGTAGTGAATTCGGGATGATGAATAGTAGAGCTGCCGGGTGTCTTAATTTATTGAACAAAGGCTTCGGCCAGCAGTTTGTGGAGAGAGAACTCCCTTGGGTATGCCCCTAAGGCTGGTTCTGATTTCACTGTGTTTGCATGGGGATGCCCCCTGGGCTGATTTGATTATTGGTTTTTTTGGTCATGGACCCAAAACTACATAATGGCTTGAATTGGTGTATTGAGCAAGATCTGATGCTGCTGAGAAGAATGGATTGGGGGGCCAGGAGATCGATCCAGCGGCCACATAATGGATACCTCGGCCGCGTTATGGATGTCTCGGCCGCGGCATCGCCTTATTTCCAAGGGCCTATAAAAGGCCATGGCCTTGGCCGTTTCATTTCATTTTCCTTTCTTCCTTCTCTCTTCGTTCACGCCTGAGAGTTCTACCGGAGATTTCTCCTTTTTGCTTTGTTTTTGCTGGGGCCGGGCCATGGGTGACGTGCGACCAGTGATCGCAGAGGGAGACCGCAATGTTCTTGGTCTTGTCTTGCTACTGGATTAGAGACCCTTGCATGGGTGGCTTGCTTTCGTGATGCGGAGCTTCTGGGGTGGCGCTTGTATGCGGTATGATGGTTTTTCTGGGCTGCGTGATGTCTCTTCTGCACCGCAGCGCTTCTTTGGTACACATTGCCCCGGGGGTATCCTTTTTCTTTTTTGCAGCTGGTCTCTGGTGTTTGGATCACCAGAGAACTCGGCATCCTCTTCTCCCTCTTTTTACTTCCTTGCATAGGTTAGTCTGACGGGAAACCGATGTATAGCTTGTTTAGGAAATATGGGATGATTCACCTTGCGATATAAAAGAACTTTTGTTATATGAAACAAAGTATTTTGCTCTTGATACGTGATTGTGTATGCTTTTGTCTATACCTGCGATGGCACAAAATTGGTTTCATAGAAATTTTGACTGAACCGTGGAAACTTTCTGTAAAACGGTCGTTTTGGCGGCCGACCCATCGATTCTGCGGCCGAGGGATCGATCTGTCTTCCCTGGTTGACTTTGAATCAGCCTTGATTTTTTTATGGGCCGATGAATCGATCTGACGGCCGCTATATCGATGTTGCGGCCGGGATACCGACTAGCTTAACGCGAGTTTAGAATTCGATTCCGATTCGAACTAGAACTCATCCTAGCCTATAAGTATACGTTCTACGAACTCGAAGGTATTTGTCAGCAACGATTTCATGGCTCAACCAGTCCTTGATCAGTGGTTGAATTCCTTTAACGGCCTCGACCGTTTGCACTTTAAGTCCTTCGGTATGGACTTCATCTTCTCCCTTCGCCAAATTCCTGTGAATTTTGCTTTCCTTCGGGCGGCCACTAGCTTGTGGGACCCTGTTTTGCGTGTCTTTCGATTTAGAAGAGAGGAATTGTGTCCTATTATCGAGGAATTTGCAGCCATCATGGGTCATTCGGATAGAGAAGGTCTCATTATTCTTAACTCTTTGCTTAATCGGGGCAATCTTCTAAAGGATCTGCTCCAAGTTCAGAAACACGAAGCTAGGTTCTTCATGGTGAATGGAAGGTTGGAAACTTTACAGCTCGTTCAGCATTTTGGTATCGCTGAAGCTCATCATCAAATTTCTCAATAGAAGGCATGCTTTCATGCGCTGTGCATTTGTATTCTCCATTACTACTTGCTGGGACCTTCTACTGGCCATGCTGACTCTATGCTGCTTGACTTTGCCCAACAGATAAACCGTGTAGGTTTTGCTGGTTTAGTGTTGGCGGAGACTTTGATTGGCCTCGATATGGTAAACGGTAGTCCTATAGCTCAGTTTTCAGGCAACCCTTTGTTACTGCAGGTTCGCTCTTTATCTATTTGTCCTTTGTCAAGTTTATCTTTTCACTCGACACTCTTTTGTTTTGACTCACGTGTTCTCGCAACTCACAATTTTCCCTTGTTTTCTATAGGTATGGCTTCATGAGAAGTTGAGGGTGTGGGATGTGCCAGAGCGGTTGCCCTATAGTTCAGATCACTGCGTGGAGCGTCGTGTGATCAGATAGCTTCCCACCGAGGCTGCTTGGAAAGCATGGATGGAGACTCGTAAGGGTGACCGGAATCAATGGGTTTGCCCCTGGTATGGTGTAAAGAGCATGACTGCAAGTACCATGAACCATTTTGGTGTAGCAGTGACTGGTATCACTCAGGTTACCTTCTATTTCCCTGCTCGTTTCCAAAAGCAGTTTGGGGCTGAACAGGTTAAGGTTTTGGGTGACCGTGAGTATGCTGTTTCTAAGGTTCATGATGCCAACCTTCGTCGTAATGTGCTTCGTTTATGGCCAAATCGAGTAATGCAAGGGGTGGCTGAGAACTTTGCTTGACAAACTATCAGGTTCGTATAAGCGTTAGTTAGAAAAGAACCTTTTAAAGGACAAAAGTGCAAAGAGAATGAAGACCTAGAGATCGACATTTTGCTTACGCTTTTTGAAAGATTTTTTATTCTACTTTTCATAGATTGGGAATTGTTTGAGCTTGCTTTTCCTTTTTCCTTGGAAGTAATGAAACATTGGTTGCTTTATTTTGGAAATGTTGTTGCCATGGTTTGACAGTTAACATGCTTTAGGATAGACCTAGAAATTAGGAAGTGATAACAATAGCAATGGCCGGATCTCAATTCAGAGATTGCCTACGTATCCCATGGAGGGAATCAGGCCATAAAAGTAGTTCCAACAAAGTTTGTTTGTTTTAGTTAGGGTTCACTCGGGTATTTTTCCTCTCCTTTTGTGCTCTTGATTTGGCCTAAACTGCCCTTGCAGGTTTTCAGTCTTAGCGAGCGCTTTTATTTATGCCTTAGTTTTTGCCTAAGCCGCCCTCGTGGGTTTTCGACCTAGCAGGCTTGCTTTAATTTTTGCTTGTGTCCACCCACCTTTGTGCTTTTTGGCCCAACGAGCATCTCTCAGGGGTAATACTTTCTCAGCTTGTCAATATTGACTGGCGTTGCGAACTCTATTCCATCCAAATCTGCAATGTAGGCTGCTCCTCCAGACAGTATGCGCTTGATAAGGTAGGGTCCTTCCCAGTTTGGTTTAAACTTGCCTATTGGGTCTGAAACATGGCGACGGATTGCTTTGAGCACCATGTCCCCCACTTTGAAGTCTCGTGGCTTCACCTTTTTGCGGCGTTGATACCCTTGCACATGGTATAATGCTTTCAGTCTCCTTTCATCTATCAATGCTAGCTCATCGTAGCGGTTTTGAATCCAGTCTTCTTTGATCATACCCGTCTCAGCTAGAACCCTTAATGAGGGTAGTTCTAGTTTGATAGGTAAGACAGCTTCTATTTTGTAGACCAGAGAGTAAGGAGTGGCTCCAGTTGAAGTTCTTTCAGTGGTTCGATAACCCCATAGTGCCAGGGGTAGCATTTCTGGCTAGTTTGTGTAAGTGTCAGTAGTCTTCCGCAGAATCCTCTTGTTGTTTTTGTTTGCAGCCTCAACTGCTCCATTAGTTTGAGGTCGATAAGTAGATGACCGATGATTCTGTATCCCAAATTCGGCAAAAAGCTTCTTTGTCGCCTTTTTGAAATGTGACCCATTATCGTAGATGAACTCGTGAGGTACTCCATATCGGTAGATGATATTGGTGCGAATGAACTTAGCCACATGCGTAGCCTTAAGGCTGGCATGGGAGGCTGCTTCTACCCACTTGGTGAAATAATCGATGGCTACTAAGATGAACTGATGCTTGTATTTTCCCTTTAGATTTATACTCCCTATGACGTCAATTCCCCAGGTGGAGAATGGCCAAGGAGATGTCATGCTGTATAATTCCGTAGGGGGAATACGCATGCGATCAGCGTGAGCCTGGCATTTGTAACATCAGCGAACATAATTAGCGCAGTCGGCTTCCATCGTAGTCCAGTAGTACTCCTGACGCAGGATTTTCTTTGCCATTGTGGCCCCATTCATGTGCGGCCTGCAGATTCCCTCATGTATTTCCTCCATTATCTTACGGCTTTCCTCTGTCGTGACACAAAGCTGATTGGGACCTAGATACGCTCTTCGATACAATGCTCCCTCGCAGATTACAAATCGAGTAGCAAACTTTCGTAGAGCCACCTTGTCTTTCGAAGTGGCTTCAGAGGGGTACTCTCTTTCTTCCAAGAATTTCTTCACGTCCTCATACCAGGGTTTACCATCATTTTCATCCTCTTTGATGAAAGTCCACTCGCATGTTGGTTTGACCTTCTGCTCGATCATAAGGGGTCGCATTGTGAATCCCAAGGGCATTTCGACCATGGAGGCCAGTGTTGCCAATGCATCTGCGAATCTATTGCTTTCTCGGGGAGTGTGCGTGAAGATGACTGAATCGAATTGTGGAATCAAGTCTTCTAGTACAGAGTGATATAGCCTTAGGGTATCCTCTTTGACCTTCCAGTCTCCTCTTGCTTGGGATACTACTAGGTTTGAATCTCCAGTGACTTCTACCCTTCTTGCCCCTAGTTCCAGGGCTGCCTTCATTCCAGTAATGCAAGCTTCATATTCAGCCTGGTTATTGGTGACTTCAAACCTTAGTTTATATGACAAAGGAATATGAGAGTTGTTTGGGGAAACTAGCAGTATCCCTATGCCATATCCACTTTGGTTCGATGCTCCATCGAAGTATAGTTGCCAGGTGTCGTCTAAGAGATATAAAATGTCCTCGTCAGGGAACATGAAGTCTTCCACCTCGGCTTCTGTTACAGGGTGATCTGCCAAGAATTCTGCCACAGCCCTTCCTTTTGCTGATTTCCTTGTCATGAACTTGAGGTCAAATTCTGCTAGAAGCAATAGCCACCTAGCTAGTTTTCCAATAAGTGCTGGTTTCTCGAAAAGATATTTGATTGGATCTAAACGAGAAACTAACACTACCGGATGTGCTAATAGGTAGTGCCTTAGTTTCTTCGTGGCCCATACTAGCCCCCAATAGGTCTTTTCCAGGAGAGTATACCTTGTTTCATAGTCCATCATCTTCTTGCTGAGGTACTATATGGCGCACTCTACTTTGGCGTCGTTTTGTTGCGCTAGCAAACATCCCATGGATGTGTCTGTTACCGAAAGATATAGAATCAATGGTTTCCCAGGGATGGGTGGTGACAGCACAGGTGGGTTTTGAAGATACTCTATGATGGCTTCGAACGATTGTTGATAGTCTCGGCTCCACTCAAAATCAGTACCTTTCTTCAGAAGCTTGAAGAGGGGTTCGCATGTGGTTGTGAGTTTGGAAATGAACCTGCTGATGAATTGCACTTTCCCCAGAAAGCTCCTTACCTCTTTTTCTGTCTTTGGTGGTAATATCTCCATGATAGCTTGTATTTTGGAAGGGTCTACCTCGATTCCTCTTTGAGTGATGAGAAATCCTAACATTTTGCCATCCGTTACCCCAAAAGTGCATTTTTGAGGATTGAGGCGTAGCTTGTACTGCCTAATCCTCTCGAAGAACTTTTGAAGTGCTTCGTAGTGTCCCTCCCTTTCCTTGGATTTGACTATCATATCATCGACATACACCTCCACTTCTTTGTGCATCATGTCATGCAGCAATGTGGTTGCCATCCTTTGGTAAGTGGCTCCAGCATTCTTTAACCCGATTGGCATCACTCGGTAACAGTAAGTTCCCCATGGCGTGGTGAAGGTGGTCTTCTCTCTGTCCTCGGGAGACATCAAAATCTGATTATACCCAGAAAACCCATCCATGAAAGACAGCAGTGCATGTCCCGCGGTGTTGTCCACGAGCTCATCTATGTGTGGTAGTGGGAAGTCATCCTTTGGGTTGGCTTTGTTGGGATCTCGGAAATCTACACAGACCCTGATTCCTCCAGTTTTCTTCGGCACTGGAACGATGTTGGCTACCCACTGTGGGTACTCGGTGACTATGAGGAAACCGGCGTTGATTTGCTTAGTGACTTCTTTTATTTTCAAGACCCAATCAGGGCGCATACGTCTTAGCTTTTGTTTAACAGGTTTTGCATTAGAATGAAGTGGAATTTTGTGCTGAACAATTTCAGGGTCTATCCCAGGCATGTCTTTGTAAGACCAAGCAAAAACATCTTTTATTCTTTTAGCAAAAAGATTAATTTTTCACTTTCTTAAGAAGAGAGTGTTGCACCAATTTTAACCAGTTTGGGCTCATCTTCAAAGCCTATGTTGGCTGTAATTATTTCCTCAGAAAAAGGTTTAGCGCGCCTTTCTTCTTCTCTTTCGATGAATTTCTAGAATGTTTTTGGGAATTTCTTTCTCAAAATTCGGATTGTCGGAATCCACCCAATTAATTATAGGCAAAGTGAAATACTCTAAATTTTCCTTCTCATTGCTAAAATTGTCAAAAGACATTTCAGAGTCAAATTCAAAATAGATGCTACTCTTTGGTACTTTGACCAGGTTTTCCTCACTAGACTCGGTAGGGTAAGCCCCTTTTTCAGCATCCACAATCAACTCAGAGCAGTCTTTTTCATCACCAAGGTTGATCATCAGCACTTCGTTGTCACTTTGATTCGCACTTTCATCATTGTCACCCTGCAAGTCTTGGAGGGCCATTTGATTTGCTATTGCCGTTATCTCCTCCAGTTGAGCTTCAATTTCTGCTTCGTCGCTGTTGTCGATTCTTTGGGTGCTAACAAATCCCCACCAATTACCAAACCTATCTGTGATGGGATGGATCACCCTCATTTTGTTGTTGGTGACCCTCTCATCAAACAGTAAGTTTAGTGATACTTCGTCTAGTGGATCATTGTCAGTAGATTCTTCCTCCCTTGCTTCTTCAGCTTCAAGGTTGTTGACCTCAGCGATTGGCCAGTAGTCATCGGTAGGTGCATAAAGGTCATAGAAATAGATTGGGACCCTACCAAACCCTTCTTCTTCCATCATGTCGTTTACTCTTCTTCATAGACTGTTCTTGTGAACATGACATGGTTGCCTTCAATGATAGTTACCACAGGCCTTGGTTGTTCCATCGGAGTGATGTATTTGGAGGGATCGAAATCCTTGACTGCAGAGTGGGATGGACCAGACAGCTTGGTGACAATTGAAAGTGTGAATCGAACATGAACAGCGATGCGACCATTTTTCCTAAAAAGTTTTTGCTTTTAGTTAGATTAGTTTAGCTTACTTACTTCCATTTGGCTCAGAAAGGCCCCTAAGGTTTAAGCTGCAAAAGAAGACTTTACAACATACATGTATACAATGGGTGTGAGGAAGAACTTGGAAACAAAATGCTGGAAATTTCCTTAACCTGCGGGTTCCTGTCTTAGTTTGATGAGTTCTATGGCTTTCTAACACATGTAAGGTTTAGGTAGTCTCAGGGTGCTCCGTTGTCAAAGGGCACCAATCTTTTCGCCAGCCCATCATAGGCGGCAATTGGGCGATTCCCTTTTTGATATACCAATAGGTACACGTGACTGTGGAGTTTGCTGGAACCCCTAACATAGCCCGTGTCATGCCGGGATATTAGGTGAACTCAACGAGGCTTGCCTGCTCGATGCATAAGATAAATGAATTAAATAAGGCATGTACTAGTCTTATGTTAAACTTTTTGGTTATGGCTCTCATGTCTCCAGCAGAGTCGGCAGAAAACTGTAGACACCTCCCGGACGGGGCATTGCCATACAGTTCCATATCGTCTTGTTTGCTTGTTTGGTTTCTTGCTTCATAAACTAAGATCATGGACATTCCCATGGCTAGGAACATCACCACATGATAGTGGTTATCATCAAAACAGAGTCGCCACCCAGTTTATTAAAACTAGGAAAATAGATAGAGATTCTGGATACGGAAGCCAAAAGTACAGTAAGGGGAAGGTGTTAGGCACCCCTTTCTGTCTAGCCGTGAGGCTAGCCCATAATCATTCAACATAAGACATATAGATGCTTCATTTAATCCTAAAAAAGTAATCTATTTTTATGCCTTTAAACAGTAAATAAGGTGAGCCGAGACGACAAGTTAATCATGCATCAGAAAGCAAGAATCATAACAAAGCTGTCCCAGGGGATGGATCTCGCGGCCGATGAATGGATGTCACGGCTGAGAGATCCTCCTGGATCGATGTACCGGCCGAGGGATCGAAGCCCCGGTCGATGTTCTTCCTCACACCAGACAGAAAAGTTAGCAGATGATTAAAAGCTACGATTAAACATAGAAACGATAAATAAACCAAACCAGAGGCCCCTGGCCCTCACCACCTTGATCCCTCAGTAGCTTGATTGCTTCGAATTGATTGGGGATTGACTGATTGATTGCTTCTTGAATGAAACCCTAGGGTTAGGGTTTGAACTTTGGGGTTTGATCGCCGGATTGATGGCTGCCTTCGGGAGGTTAGGGCTTTTGTAGAGAAGGTTTGAGAGTATATTTTGGCAGGGTTTCATGGATTGAGAGGGTGTAGATTTGATGAATTTTGTTGTTTTATTTTTGGAGTCCAAAGGCCCTTTTATGTAGGGTGGTATGACAATCACGCTGGACGCGAAACCTTGGAGGTATGCTTGAAATTCCTCCATTGTCGGACACAACTCGTCATCTCCAAATCTGAACACGTGGACGTCTGGGTCCTAGAACCGTACTACCGCCCACAAGATTTTAGGGCCCAGTCTTATGCTTCGGAGAAAGCAAAAAGCGGCCAGCCTGTGGGTCCGGAATGATATCTAATCGCCTGCAACGAAGGTTTCGAGCCATGGGCCGATTAGGGTAGGGAGGTGATTTGCCATTACAAATGTTGTCTGGGGCTTTACTTTCAAGGGGGTACCTTACAATTCATGGGACAATGTCCCTTTTATAACCAAAGGATAGGAAAATATCTCTTTTTTCAAGGGAAATATCTAAGCAAGGTGGCATGACCCCTTCAATTCAAGGGTACATCTTTGATGTTGTCCCAAACATCCTTTGGATAGCCACCATGCTGACAATCACTGCTCTCACGTTCCTTCTCTGATTGGGTCAAACTTGGCACCTATACTGGACATAACCATCACGCGACACACTGGGATGGTCGCGCGAGTGGGTTGGTCTCGTGCGATGTAGTCACTTCATTGCGCGAGGGTTTTCTCTTTTCACGTTTAGAGGGACAACCTACTGACTTTTTGGGGTGATTTTTCATGTTTTATCTCAGACTGGATTTCGGATTTGGTACATTGCCAGCAGGTCAATACAAGTATAAATGGACGTATCAAGGTTTTCGTTACGCGGTTCGATGTTTGTTTCAAATTTTCAGCTTCCAATGAATCTTTCAAATGAGAATCAGGGTCTTGCTGAAGACGTTCTTTATTGAACATGCCAGGCATAAGCGCCATACAACGGATTCAAAGGACAAACAATAAAAGAAAAATACTCGGATAGCCCAATGGCTCTCAAACTTATTCTTAATACAAACAGGACTCTTTTAGGACTCAATAGTATCCCCCTGGCCTTGCCTTGATTTCTACATGAAGCCATGCCACGTAGCGGCTATCTAGCCAGTCTACGAAATCCAGACTGGGGCCCTCAAGCACCCCACTTCTCCAACTCCTTTGATAATCCCGCAGCGTCAGAGTATTGAAGTCAGGCAGTTGGAAGTCCACAGTTCCAGCTCTGTGCAACCCTTGACTTATGCTTAACTGGCGTAGGATGAGGCCCGGGATGTAAAACTAAAGCTCGCCAAGCCGGCAATTACCACTCTTTCAAAGCCCGCGGAATTGATAGCCATCTCAGGCATGTTTAGCCATGGACATCTCCAGACATAGTTGTCGGATTGCATGTCGTGCAGGATTACATACCACCCCAGCATATCCTGTTCAGGGTACAACATGGATCTTTCGAGCATCCGTCTTGGGAAATGATCCCAGCCTGCCTGAGGACCTTCGAGCAAACCTACCTTGTCGGAAAGCCATACCTACATGAGAGAAAAAACAAGTAAGGAAGCGGATAAAGCCTGAGCGAAAAGACAAGGAAGGTTCTAGAATGATCCTTATCCGAGCATTGAGGTAAAATGAGAAAGTGTGAAAACCGGAAAAAGGTGAGCTGAGTGAGGATTCACCTAAAGCAACCGTGGACTGCCACTGAAGACATTGCTCTCTCGGTTTTTGAATAAATCCAAGCCCATCAGTGTCTAAGCCAAGACTATTGGGATAATGTTCTTCTGGGCTCCCATTTGTGAAGCTATGCTCACTATGCTGGGACTAACTTTGCTGTTGGTGGGAACCAACATATAGGCTACCAGTGCGCAAATTGAAAAGGCAAAACACAAGTGCGTTTGTTCGACATGGTTCTCCAAAATTCCGTTAGGCCCGTACAACTCAATCAGGCGGGGAACGTCCAGCTTGCCATCATGAATGATGCTGGCTGCTAGTTCTTTAGAAATATTCAGTTTCATCCGCAGCAGATGACTCATATTCTCCTGAATCGGTGGGATGGCAATCACATTGGAATTTGCGAAGCTTTGCACATAGGCTTGGAACTCCTCCACCGTAGGGCACATTTCGTTGTCGTCATGCCGAAAGACATGCATGACTGGATCCCAGTGAATCATAGCTGCTTCGAGAAGCTCAGGGCATGGCCCCACATATCGAAGATCTCGGATTAAGGCCAAGCCTCGGGATCGGGGACTCGCCCAATCAATGGTTTCGGTCCTCATTAACCAAGGATCAAGCATTGCTGCTAATGGACTTTCCATTTCAAGTAATGGGAGGGTGTTTGTGGTCAAGGCAGAGAATACCTTACTTGGTTGCCAGTACATCCTTTTTATAGGCATTCTCGAAAATATCAGTCCTCAGTCCTCGTGCCGAAAGATAACTTCAAGGCATAGGTGTCCTACCACTTGGCATGTGAAGAGCACCCCCATTATGGGTTCAAACTGTTTGCAGGCCGTTTAAAGGGCTACCAAGACTTATGGACCTTCAAGAGGAAAGTCTGGTCAAACAAAGGCAGCCTGACAGAGGCTAACCATCGCGCGAGTGTCCCACTTCATCGCGCGGCAAATACTCCCTCGCACAATGATCCCACTACATCGCGCGATGATCCCACTACATCGCGCGATGATGCAGTCTGCAATTTGATAGCTTCCAATAGCTACTGGTCTGATTTGGGCATTTTGGATTCCAGGGGTCTTTTGGCACTTTTGATGGTTCCTACAAGTCACAATGGACATATGTGACTGTATCCAAGCGTCGGTTTCGAAATATTGCGTATAACAAAGATTTTGGACCCTCGGTGGCCCGTTTCAAGTCAAAATCAAGATTTTGGGAGGTCGAAATCCGTTCTAAAGGTTTTTGTCGAGTTCTTTCATGCTGTACAAGTCATATGGACCTAATGTGATTGTACGGAGGTGTCGGTTTCAATCCGAGACATAATCGAGTCATGTTTTACGTCTTGTGTCTGAGTTTGTAATATTTTAGGTGTTTTTGGGTCTATCTCTCGCCTCGGGATGTTTTTCTTGGTTCCGTTAACTCGCGCAAGTCACGTTGTGCATATTTGACCTTGCAGAAGTGCCAGTTTCGATCAAAGTCAAGTATTTTGGATTTTGGCCTGCTAATGCCCAAAATTTCATTATATTTCCCGTATCTTTGTATCCTGGCCCTGTCCTAGGGTATATTTCCTGTTTTCTTTCAAGCTAGTCACTCTTGTACATATATGTGTGTCTGAGAGCAGTTTCAGTGTGTTTGGTATTAGCGATTGGTGTTTGTTTTCTTTTATACATAATAAGAGCAAATAAACGGTAAAATGCAAATTTTATAGCTAAACTGTGCTGTACCATATCAAAACAATGGAAAGTACTGTGCATATGGCGCTCTGGCCAATCAAAAACCATTAAAGTGATCCGGGCACAATGACCCACCATCAAAAAAAGGGCACGCAGGCTGCCAAATACCTGTATCAAAGTATCTAAGGCACGCCGGCCATCTATCTATCTACTTGGGCACGCAGGCCCGAAATCAAAAGTCAAAATGCAGGAGGTAAGTGCATAGGGCTCCTCAGCAGCCCTCACCTCAACCCGAGCCAGTCAGTGTCACCGCTGTCGTCGTCGTCGTCGCCTCCGTCGTTGTCATCATCATCGACGTTCTCCATCGGATCCTTCAAGTATCTAGGATCGTCAGCGGTGTCATTAGAGTCACTCCTTGCCTCCTCTTCTTCTTCCTCTTCTCCTCTCTCCTCTTCTTCCTCTGAGGGTTGGGACAGGATTAGCCGCTTCTTGCTGACCAGTTCATCTTGGCTCGACCTTTCGCGCATCTCTATCCGGTGCCGCTCCTCCACGCGTGCCACCGCCTTCTTGGCTGCCTCTTTGCTTGCTATGGTAGGCTGAGATCTCCTGGTCTGTCGTCGTGTAGCTGCTGGAGGTGTAGTAGTCTTTGTTTTTGGTGGAGATTGCGCTCTCCTTTTAGAAGCCGCCCGTCCCTGTGCCTGTATAGTTATTTGTTGCATTAGTATACATTTTGTAGCATATTGTCTGTCAAATGGTTAAATGACAGGGCCATTCTCTCAATTGGAAGCTATTTATCACTTATCTATCGGTTTTCAAGAGTCCTCAATGTATGTCATATATCGAAAGCAGATACGTATCGTAAGTATCGAAAGCAAGAGGGAGTGTATCGTTTTGTATACCTGAGTCCTCCGAGAAGCAGCTGGCTGAGCTGTGGGTGCTGGGTAGCGTAACTCCAATGACATGCCACTCGCCACCTTTCTGATCACGTTCTCCATCGCTAGCATGCGACGGGCAGCCTCATTCACCCACTCATTAGGCACCTGCAAATACAATTTGGCTTCATCAAGCAATTCAACAAATATGCAAGTGTATTAAATTCAAAACAGAAAGGAAATCAAATACCTGAACAGTCACGGGCGCAAGCTCTACTCGCGCAGGCACAAGCTGCACCTTAGCTGGATTACCCTGGGAATCCCCCACCGCTATTCTCCACTTCATTTCTGGTGGTCCGCCAACTATTGGCCCACTCAGGCTCCGCCTCACATGGCCCTTGCCACCTCTCTGCCTCTCAGCTACAGCCCTCCTCTCCTCAGCGGTTCCATGAGCCTAACTCCTCACGTCCATCAAGGCTCTCACTCTAAGTGGCCTCGCCAAGTGGTCTCGCTGGTACACTGCATAGTCATGCTCAGGCCGTAGGTAGTGTGTCAGCTCGGTGTAAGGCCTCGTTGTAGACACCCCAATCTGGGCTTCCAGATTAATTTACTTATGGTATTTGATTCCCCGATAATGAATCAAATCAAGAACACTCCGGAAATGTCGAATGTTTGAGCTTTGAGTGTTTGCAAAACCATTGAACCTAACCTAGCCTAAGCCACTTCTAAAAGCCAAAAACCCTACTGGCTGCGCCAGGGCGCGACCGTCGCGCGCCAGGGTGCATCGTCGCGCGACAGTCTGACTCCATCGCGCGATGGTCAAAGACCATTGACCATCGTGCGCCAGGGCGCATCCTCGAGCGACAGACCCACTCCATCGCGCGACGGTCAAATCTGTCCCCATCACCTTTATCAGCTGGGAAAACTTAGCCAAGAAGTTATCTTCAGCCAGCCTCGAGGCAGGCTGGCCTCCACTCTTTGGACCAGAGCTACCTCTCCATTAATAGAAGGTGCAAATCCTATAAATACCCCCTCTTGGTCTCTCTTTCAAAGGGTTTAAGATTTTCATTCACCAAAAGGCTTACACCCTAGCATAGTTTGATCTTCCACCCCATTTTCACACTTCAAACAACCTCAACTCAATTCAAAGTTCAAACACTTTTTCAACCTCAAAGCCAAAGGTATAGCTTACCATTGTTCTGCTCTCTATTCTGATCCCTGAGGGGGGCTGGCAGAGCCAAGGTTGGTAATCAATACCAATCCTGGACCTAAAGCTGGCTAGGTTTCAAAAACCGTCATGGCAAGAACCAGCGTGCGACGGTCCCACTCTCGAGTGCGACACTCTGCTGTTGCGCACGCTGGACCGCGTGGGGATTGGTGTCTTGCTGGTTTATGTTTTTCTTCCATATAGATCATTGTGTTGCATGATAAAATCCAAACCTTAGTTTTGTATATCTTTTTGTTTACTTTGGGAAGCCGCTGGGATCTTTCTAGACTTGTCCCAGAACCCAGAATAAGCAAAACCAAACACTGGAAGGTTGACCCATACCCTCGCGCAATGAACCAAAACTCGCGCACGATGGTCAAATGGAGCGTTGACCAGCGCGCTAGGGCGCAACCATCGCGCGCTAGGGCGCCACCGTCGCGCAGCAATTAGCCTGTTTCCAGTGAGTGGCCTTTGCTTTGGCAGCTTGGCCCCTGGCCTTTGTTTTAAATACCCCCCACTGTTTAGGGGTTGTAAGTTAATTTTGTTCATTCTGTTAGTAATAATTATTTACTTTCAGTACATAAAAACTGCTCGGTTTGTCCCTGGGTGTGCACTGGTCCTTCCAGAACCCAGAAGAGGATAGAATTCAAACTGTTAGTGGAGCATTAACACTCGCGAGAGTGTATGGGTTTGTCGCGCGATAGTCAGCTTGCATATACGTCGATTCATGCATGCAAGTTGGCCATTGCTTATGCCAAATTCATACAAGGCACTGTTTTGATGCTTGATCACTGTTTTGGACATTATTCCTTTTATTATTTAATTTTTCATCCATCCATGCTATATCGATCACATCTTGCAAATATGTTACATTCTAATCCCTGATTAACTGTTCCCCCGCCCTAATTGGCTAAAAATCGATTAATAAAAGAAGAATCACAATCATTTTCAACATGCCTAAGTAGAAACCGATCTCCGGATTGGGCGAGAGGGGTGCCTTCAAACCCTTCCCTTCTCGTAACCTAGCTCCCAAACCCAAATATGGTTATGACGGACTGATGCTTTCACTTTTTCAAATCAAATAGCGCGACAGGTGCTTCGAAATATGGTTCCTTGGGTGTCAGACCTTCAAACCCAAGTGGCGACTCTGTATTTCGAGCGCTTGCTTCTCCGCTCGCGCTCCCTCGATTCCGGGCCCTTGCATTTTGGAATCCGGAAATTCCAAGGCATGCTGCCCACAGTGGCGACTTTGTTGGGGATAATCGAACCAATATTAATTCATACTTAGAGTTTAATACATTCATTAACAATTCCTTAACAGTCAGTCAAAACGGTGAGATTCGCGCCGCCGAAGGTTGGAATGGTGATTTAACAGGATCTCGTGTCCAGCCAATCTGAACTGGGACTTTTTTAATTGTTCACTTTTAATTGTTCATTTGCGTAGTTTCCTCTAAAGATGGACTAAATAAAGTTAGCCAAGCTTGAAAAAGGCGTTTTGCGATTTTGTGATTCTTCTTCTTCTTTATCAATTTATAGCATCTCATTTGCAGCGATGTGGAATAAGCCTCGTTGGATCGTTTTGGCAATCCGGCATGGTTTACAGGAGCTTGGGAACCCTGAATGACCAACAACCTTCGACGATGATGGGTCATGCTACCGTTTGACTGTTGCTTAGCGATATCGCGGGCAACGGGAGGTATATCTGTGGCCCTAGTCCGAGGAACCTGTTACAAGCCAAAACCAGCCTTTGCATATACAAAGCACTAGCACTATTCAAACTAAGACAGGTACCTACAGGGTAAGATTTATTTGCATCTAACCCCCATATACTGTCTACGTGTTACTGCTTTCCCTATCACATGCACTGTACATACATGTTTTGCATAGAAGCATGCTTAAGGCAGTTCTTTCTTTCGAGTTTGTCTTACGCTATCTAAGACGTTGTTAGACCCGATGAGGAGTCGTTCATTCTGTCGAATGTTCGTTGTCAATTTCAAAGTCCTTAGTTCAATAAGACTTTGAGAAATCAGAATTTGCAAAATCCTCGGCTCATGCCTGAATGAGGATTCAACAGAAAATAAGGAACCACAAAGTGTTGATGACGTGATATTTATATCATTTCGGTTATCGTACTAAGCATGTACACCGCCCCGGCTAAAGCACTAAGTTGCCCACGCCACCCCGGTAAAGGTGTCATGTCATCAATACCAAATTGTTCCAAGTTCAAAGTTGAACCTTCAAATGGGACTAGTCGAAGACTTAGTCCATTTTGACATCATTTAGGATCTGTCGATCTACACGGGAACACATTGCCGAAAAGAATTCTAAGGATTTCGGCAACGCCTGAAATTCGTGAGGCAAACTCGTCTCTAGAACTACATACATACATGTCGTTTTGCGTGCAAGCATGTTTAGGGCGGCTTCTAGGTTGTCTCTCGCTATCGAGTCTGTCTTATGCTTATTAGGATGCTGCTAGACCCGATGAAGAGTCATGCATCTCGATGGTGCATGTTGTTAATTTTTCAAGTCCCTAGATCTGGGAGACTTTGGAAAATCAAACCTTATTAAGTCCTTGGCTCATGCCCGATTGAGGATTCAACCGAAAATGAAGAACCACAAAGTATTGATGCCGTGACACTTGTATCATTCAGGTTACAAGTGCCTTGTCACTTACAACCACCCCGGCTAAAGCGTGATGTCGCTGACACCACCCCGGTTAATGTGTCATGCCATCAATACTGTGTTGTTTCAAGTTCAAAGTTGAAACTTTGAAAAGGAAAAAGTCAAAGGCTTAGACTGTTTTGATCATCCCTTAGTGTTATTGATTCTAACAAAGGATACATCCTCGAAAAGAAATTTGAGGATTTTGGCAGCGTCCGAACATCATGAGACAGACTTGTCTCTAGTTGTAGAGTTTAGGGTTGACACCGACGACAACGTGTGCATTGCATTCTAATTGCTGCAGGAACGCCACTGAGCTTTCACTTACTTTACTGTCTAGTTCAAAGGCATTGCACCAAGCAAGAGGGTACTACAAAGAAGAGCCAAACCTTCCTGGGAACGTCTGTTGGGGCTATTTCACAGTCACTTTCAATCCAAAATGGCAACACAAGCAGAGCTAGCTAAGCTGAAAAGGGCTGTGGAGGAATTGGGTCACAAAATGGACAAGTAGATGACTTTGGTTCAGGGGATGGTCGATCTCTTCACCTCCACTGTCCTGCAACCGAATATAGGGCTAGCCAAAGAACCTTCTCAAGCCTACCACCCTCCAACGGTTGGAATCAAGCTGTGCTCACGAGACATGTTCACAGACCTGGCTGAATTCCATGAGGCCAGAACTCACCCAAAGGAGGATGTTGATTCCTTGTTCAAAGTCAATGCCAAAGGGGAGGACGTGCTTAGTGATGAAGTCAATCCTAAAGGCAAAAGAGTTCATCCTGTTGACAGTACGATGCAGTGCAGTTGCAAAGCAAGCAAAGGTTCCACCTTGAACTCTTAAAGCTTCTGGGCCCGAACCCAACCTCAGAGTTTCTCTATCTTTGAGGAACCTCTATCTGCTGTGATGGAAAAGCTCATCAAATCTGGGCATCTCAAACCTTTGACCCCAACTCCTCCTCCCAAAGTCCTATCTGTTGGTTGCAACCCTAACGCCTATTGTGCTTTCCATCAAATGCCTGGCCATCTCACCAATGCCTGCTTCTGCCTTTGACATGAGATTCAAGATCTTATTGACGATGGCACGGTTCAGGTTCCACCGAAGCCCAATGTCATTTCCAACTCCATGCCTCAGCACAAATCTGACCCTCTAGTTGGTCAGAAATCCATCATCTCCACTCAAATCAACCCAAGCTCCACCATATTCAACCCTAGCCACTATATCGTCCTAACACATCAACCCAAACCCATCGTATCCATCCCGTTCGAACCAGAGGTTAACATGATGGCTGTAGGTTGGGCAATCGAGGTTTCCACTGTTGACATCTGGTTTGACAGGATGAGGGGCTTATAAAGGAGTGGACCGACTGACTAAGGTCCATTGATCAAAGGAGCATTGAGTGGGTTTGGTCAAAGAAGCTGAGGAAGCCGAAGTGCTGTTACTTGAGCCTGACACCTGCTGAATCCTACCTTTTTTGTGTGGAAGCTATGGGTAGCTTCTTAATAGTTGTGTTTTCAAAACCACGTCTAGTTTGCATTGGTGTTTTGTCAGAGTCTGACACGGTCTTTTGCGTTTGTCTAGTCTAGCTCTGAGTCGGAGTTTGAGCCTCTTAGCCCTCCACATCGTAGCTTTTGTTTCAAGTTTTGAGTCTGCTGTACTTGGCAAATCCCGAGGGTTTTTATGATGTGCATTATTTTTCTTCTAAGTACTTCACTGGCTTTTATATAAATTGTGTCGACCCTAACGACGAAGGGATAGATTTCGATGGGATGACCCCCAAGGAAATGTGTTCCCTCGCCGAACGGGAAGACGAAAGGCATGCTCAGCCTATTAAAACAAGGAGTAGTTTCAATAAACTTAAAAGACAAGGATAACCCCCGAAAGGTTCAATTGGCTCAAAACTTTTCCTAGTTGACGTTTTGGCGTGGTCTCATCAAGTCACGTCTCGCATTGATTCTGAGATAAAGAAGCATCAAACCCCCTGCTATCGGGTGCCAATCCAGAAAACAGAAGCTCAAGAGGGCTCCGGGCCTCATACCATGTTCAAAAGCAACAATAGTGGCGTTCCGCCAAGTACAAATGAGAAAATGCACAAAATGGCTCGGAGCAAGGCATTTCCAACCGAAGCACTCTTGACCCTGCGTCATCAAAGCCGTTGTATCTGGGGGTTGCAGCCAAAAATCATCAACCTCATGACAACAAATTCAATACCTTAGTCAACCTGGATCAATTCAAAAGCTACTGTTCCCTTTGAGAAGCTCGTTGGGCTGAAAACCCCAAGGGAGGGCAGTTCCAAGTAAAAGTTAGAGTAGCCTGCTAGCCCGAAAACCTATGAAGAGGGTCTAGGCAAAAGTAAATAGGCAATATTTGAAAGCTCGCTAGAACGAAGACCCGAATGGGCGGTACTTGGCAAAAGTTAGAGCGCTAAAGGAGAGGTAAACACACGAGTGAACCTTAGCCTGAACTACGTTTTGACCTGATTCCCTAGCATGGAATACGTAGGCAGTTTCTCATTGAGACTCGGTCACAAATCTATCAATTGGGTCCATGGTTGACGTTTCGGCACACATCAAAGGTCGAAGAGGATCAAAGGTCAGATCAAGCTGCGATGAAGGAACCAGAAGGGGGAAAACCTTTGTCTTTCAATTTTATTGCAAACTGCTATTTCTATTATGGGCTGAGCATAAGTCTTAAAATATTTGAAGCATAAAAAACAGAACGAAATGCTAGAAGCCTAATGGCTCATAGTTTATTCTAAGTTCAGCGAAGTCTGGTGTAAGCAACCGCATCGCATTTGTTCGAAGTGGTGTGCGTTGGTTTAAAGCCTACACGTGCTTGTTCAAATTCTTGCAATAGACAGTAGCATTCTGCTACTGCCCTCGAATGTCGTTCCAGGGGCTTTTGCCAAGTCTTGTCATGCCATGCAAGTCATATGGACTTAATGTGACTGCACGGGGGTGTCAGTTTCAGTCCGGGCCTATACGAGTCTTTATCTGCGTCTTATGTCCATCTTTGCGATATTTTTCTAGTTTTTCAATCAACTATCATATCGGGATGCTTTTCTCGGTTTTGTTTGTACAGGTCTTTGTGTCTTTTTGCGTCTCTCGCAAGTGTCAGTTTCACCTGTTTAGAAATGTCTTGAGTTATGGCCCTTAATGCCCAAAATTTCATTATATTCCTTGTGTATAAGGGTTCGCATCATATCCTAGGACTCTGTCTCCCTTTTCTTTCGAGCTAGGTGAGTCTGTACATATGTGCGCGCGTCTGTGTGTCAATTTAGGTCACTTGTCAATGCAAATTAGATATTAGTGGTTAGTTTTTGCATTCTCTTCAATACTTGCAAAAGAGAGTCAATAAACTGGAAAACGCAATCTTTACATTACCACCCTAACCTCTGTAATCCACAAGCTGTGGAAATCTCGTGAACAGCAAGGGCACGTCAGCCCAAGGCCAAGCAATGCATCTCTAGGGCACATCATGCAGGCCCAATCTCACTGCTAATTATCAATTGGGGCACGCTGGCTTGCTCAATGTCTATCTATCTGGGTGTGCATCTCAGAAGCAAAGGCAGTAAGGTAAATAAGGCTCAATGGTAGTCCTTAGGAATCGTTGTCCTCTTAGAAGCCGCCCTTAGTTTGCATATGCATTTTAAAATTGTGCATTTGTTTACACATCATTGCATATTGTATATCAAATGTTGAAAGCAGGAAAATTCTATCAAGTGTAAAGCACGCCTATCCAGTATCAAAGGCAGCAAGTAAACAGGATTTTGGGGATCATGCCTGTTGCTTGGTCACTTTTGTAACTGCGGTTGGAACCGCTTCTTTGGGATGATGCAGCTGTGAGAGGAGTGTCACACGCCGCTTTTCTTATCTTGTTTTTCATGGCAACCGTCAAGCCTGCGACCTGTACTAGTGCGCGCAGGTAAATTCGGGCTTGAGGCCCAATCAGCAGTTATCACCAATTTCTCCCCAGCTGCAGTTCACCTTGCCTCTATCCATGCTATTATCAAGGATAACCACTGCTTGTGCTACTTGGATCAACACAACGACAGCCGGTTCTGTCCAAATTCTCAATGACACGGTCATTCTGAAAACGATCTGCCTGTCTCAATCGACGACAGCCGATCCTGTCTAGTCTGCGATGGCACGATCTGCCCGTCTAAATCAATGACAGCTGCTTCTGTCCAATTCATCCTGAATAATGATCCGTCGGTCCAATCAATCAAGCAACGACGATCAGCCATATCGTCCGATTAATCCTCAACAATGATTAATCCTTCAACGACGATCAGCCATATCGTCCAATTAATCCTCAACAGCGATTAATCCTTCAATAGCGATCGGCCATATCGTCCGATTAATCCTCAACACCGATTAATCCTTCAACGACGATCCGCCATATCGTTCGATTAATCCTCAACAGCGATTAATCCTTCAATAGCGATTGGCCATATCGTCCGATTAATCCTCAACAGCGATTAATCCTCCAACAATGATCAGCCATGTCATCGCCGTTGATCAGCCATGTCGTCTCTTTCAATCAATCAACGACGATCAGCCATGTCATCGCCGACGATCAGCCATGTCGTCTCTTTCAATCAATCAACGATGATCAGCCATGTCATCGGCGACGATCAGCCATGTCGTCTCTTTCAATCAATCAACGATGATCAGCCATGTCATCGCCGACGATCAGCCATGTCGTCTCTTTCAATCAATCAACGATGATCAGCCATGTCATCGGCGACGGTCAGCCATGTCGTCTCTTTCAATCAATCAATGATAATCAGCCATGTCATCGCCGAAGATCAGCCATGTCGTCTCTTTCAATCAATCAACGATGATCAGCCTTGTCATCGCCGACGATCAGCCATGTCGTCTCTTTCAATCAATCAACAATGATCAGCCATGTCATCGCCAACGATGATCAGCCATGTCATCGCCAACGATGATCAGCCATGTCATCGTCGACGATCAGCCATGTCGTTTCTTTTAATCAATTAACGATGATTAGCCATGTCATTGCCGACGATCAGCCATGTCGTCTCTTTCAATCAATCAACGATGATCAGCCATGTCATCGCCAACGATGATCAGCAATGTCATGCCGACGATAAGCCATGTCGTCTTTTTCAATCAATCAATGATGATCAGCCATGTCATCGCCGATGATCAGCCATGTCGTCTCTTTTGATCAATCAACGATGATTAGTCAAGTCATCGCTGACAATCAGCCATGTCGTCGCCGATGATCAGCCATATCATCAACGACGATCAGCCATATTGTCTATTTCCATCCATCAACGACGATCAGCCATATCATCCCTATTCCTTCGATCAACGACGATCAGAATTATCGTTTGTGTTCACTCACTCAACGGTGATTAGCACATCATCCATTCACTCCTTCGACGACGATCAGATTATCGTCTGATGGTCCTTTCATCTGCAATTGGTTGTTCCCCAAGAGAGTCCGCCTTGGCCTGTCCTGAACAACCACCTTCAGTCTAGCCGCAAGTGCATCTTCCAGCAGGCTTATTGCTCTGTCTCGGATGGTCTTTGATAAGGAAATTGGCTCTGATTCCGAACAGATGGAATTCAACCTACCTGACATGACCTACCCGTGTTTGTTGGAATACTTTATGACGAGGATAGCTTGATCCCCCGCAACGACGGCCTGTCCCGTCCAAATCTGCAGCGACAGCCTGTCATGTCCAAATTTGATCAACAAGCGGCGATGCAATCGTCCACTTCTATGTTCATCCCCAGCGACGGTCCGTCCGTCCATTCAACCGATCAGGTTCTGTAAGTATGCTTCTCTACTTTACTATGTTCTGCTCTGGATTGCCTTGAGGGGTGTCTAGACATCTTTGACATTACTTGTATCAAGTCAATGGTGCTTCAAGTGCCGTCAAAGTGGGGCTACTGTAGACACCCCAATTTGGGCTTCCAGATTAATTTACTTACGGTATTTGATTCCCCGATGAAGAATGGGATCAAGAACTCCCGGGGAATGTCGAGTGTTCGAGGTTTGAGTGTTTGCAAAACCCTTGAACCTAACCTAGCCTAAGCCACTTCCAAAAGCCAAAAACCCTACAGACCCGCGCCAGCGCGCATCGTCGCGCGCCAGTCTGACTCCATCGCGCGATGGTCAAAAACCGTTGTCTGCGCCATCACGCGACAGACACACTCCATCGCACGACGGTCAAACCTGTCCCATCACCTTTATCAACCGGAAAAACTTAGCCAAGAAGTTATCTTCAGCCAGCCTCGTGGCAGGCTGTCCTCCACTCTTTCGACCAGAGCTACCACTCCATAAATAGAAGGTGCTAATCCTATAAATACCCCCTCTTTGTCTTTCTTTCAAAGTGTTCAAGATTTTCATTCACCAAAAGGCTTACACCCTAGCATAGTTTGCTCTTCCACCCCATTTTCACACTTCAAACAACCTCAACTCAATTCAAAGTTCGAACACTTTTCAAACCTCAAAGCCAAAGGTATAGCTTACCTTTATTCTGCTCTCTGTTCTGATCCCTAAGGGGGGCTGGCAGGGCCAAGGTTGGTAATCAATACCAATCCTAGCCCTAAAGCTGGCAAGGTTTCAAAAATCGTCATGGCAAGAACCAGCGCGCGACGGTCCCATTCTCGCGCGCGACACTCTGCTGTTGCGCGCGCTGGACCGCGTGGGGATTGGTGTCTTGCTGGTTTATGTTTTTCTTCCATATAGATCACTGTGTTGCATGCTAAAATCCATGCCTTAGTTCTGTATATCTTTCTGTTTACTTTTGGAAGCCCCTGGGATCTTTCTGGACTTGTCCCAGAACCCAGAATAAGCAAGACCAAACACTAGAAGGTTGACCCATACCCTCGCGCGATGAACCCAAACCCGCCATCGATGGTCAAATGGAGCGTTGACCAGCGCGCCAGGGCGCAACCGTCGTGCGCCAGAGCGCGACCGTCGCGCTCCAGGGCGCACCATCGCGCGACAGAGTTACTCCATCGCGCGATAGTCAGCCTGTTTCCAGTGAGTGGCCTTTGCTTTGGCAGCTTGGCCCCTGACCTTTGTTTTAAATGCCCCCACTGTTTAGGGGTTGTAAGTTAATTTTGTTCATTGTATTTGTAATAATTATTTACTTTCAATACATATAAACTGCTTGGTTTGCCGCTGGGTGTGCACTGGTCCTTCCGGAGCCCAGAGGGGGATAGAATTCAAACTTTTGGTGGAGCATCAACACTCACGCGAGTGTATGGGTTTGTCGCTCGATAGTCAGCTTGCATGTACGTTGATTCATGCATGCAAGTTGGCCATTGCTTGTGCCAAATTCATACAAGGCGCTGTTTTGATGCTTGATCACTGTTTTGGACTTTATTCCATTTATTATTTAATTTTCCATCCATCCATGCTATATCGATCACATCTTGCAAATATGTTACAGTCTAATCCCCGATTAACTGTTCCCCCGCCCTAATTGGCTAAAAATCGATTAATAAAAGAAGAATAATAATCATTTTCAAAATGCCTAAGTAGAGACCGATCTTCGGATTGGGCGTGAAGGGTGCCTTAAAACCCTTCCCTTGTCGTAACCTGGCTCTCGAACCTAGATATGGTTATGACGAACTGGTGCTTTCACTTTTTCAAATGAAATAGCGCGACAGGTGCTTCGAAATACGGTTCCTTGGGTGTTGGACCTTCAAACCCGAGTGGCAACTCTGTATTCCAAGTGCTTGCTTCTCCGCTCAAGCTCCCTCGATTTCGGGCTCTTGTATTTTGGAATCCGAAAATTCCAGGGCATTCTGCCCACACTCGTAAACCTCTCCAGCTCAGCCAGTGTATAGTCGCCTGTATGTGAAGCTCTCGGCGGGAGTGGTCCTGGCACCTGGAACTCAAGGTAACCGAGTGACTGGCGAGTCACTCGATCCCCTAAGTACCACTGCCAGCTGAAGGCCGACTCCAACAGCACCCTACTGGCTGTGACGACTTTGCTCCTGGCCAGGTACTCTGGCTCTGGCCCCTCCGTTCTCCAAGGATTCCACTCGATCTGCACAAAGCAACGGACGAGCAATGCAAACAATTGATCAGCGACAGCATTAAGTCAAAAATGGGAATGCATGATTAATGACGAGGGTTTATGGTATACCTGTGAAGCCTTGAGATCATCCAAGTACAATCTATAGGCATTGAGCTCGCCCCTTCCTTCTTTTGTCCCCATATACTCCTTACTTCAGATCAGCACGCGGGGTAGAGTTTTCAAGTCCGGACACTTGTTCTGCAGAGGATACATCTTCAGCACCTCGTAGGCCCAAAGCTACATAGTTTTCAAACATGGAAATGCATTAGTCACAGGGTATTCAGTTATACAGTTATACAATCAAACGGGCTATACAATCAAATAATACAAGCATTATGGAAATTGTGCTTTACTATGTTGAAATCATACCTCCCAAACTCTCCAATAGCCGGTGGTGCTCTGCTCAGTCCTCGAGGAGTCACCTAAGAAGACGTAGGCCGTTCCAAGTGCTGCTCCGCCCCAGTCAAAGCGCGAGGTCGTCCTCAGATCCCTCAGCGCCGGCAAGTAGGACAAGTGTACCGTACTGCGCCTGTTTGGGAACAGGGAAGCCCCGAACGGATACAGCAGGTATGCCTGGGCCATCTACTCTGCCTCCCGCTCTGTTATCACCTTCTTCTTCAAGTACTTCTTGAACTGGGCATATCTCGCTGCCCCTCCCTCTATCTGGGGCACCTCCCCCAAGAACCATGCCAACGCTGCTGGATCTGTGTGTATGCCCGAGTCGAATGGGATGGGATCTCCCCCAACCTTTAAGCTTGTGATCGCCGCGAAGTCAGTCGGCATCACTGTCATCTCTCTAGGTGGTAAGTGGAAGGTATTGGTAGTATCTCTCCATCTCTCAGCTAGTGCAACGAGGACGGCATGGTCATTCCTGATCGGTGATAGCGTCCGTATGTAATCGTCAAACCCTGCCTCATCCACCAGCTGCCTCACTCTCGCTGGCAAGCTCTCATACAGCGCTAGGGAATTACGTGCGCCCCCGAAGCCGCTTATATCCCTCTGCTCTGCCTGTTTCAAGCAGCAAAGGCAAGCAACAAAGCAATGTCAGCATACATGGCTTTCATTTTCAAGTTCTAGGTAATCAATGCAGCAGCTTAATCACACATGGTTGGTTTAAATTATTGGTTCAAGTTCTTGTTCAAGTTATTACATGCGTGGAGTATAATACAAGGACTATATCATCGTGACGTGATTCCAATACATCAGCCTACAACAGATGGTTGGTTCAAGTTATTACATGCATGGTATGTAGTACTAGGGTTATATTATCCTGGTGCATTCTATATTCAGCCAACAACAGACGGTTGGTTCAAATCTTTACATGTGTGGCATTCGAGGCACGGATTCTATCATTATTGCATGATTCAATTGCGAAGTGTTTTATGCTATTCAAGGCATGCATAAATATGAAGTTGAATTACAAAGGGAATTTTCAAGAATTATACCTCCGCCCAAGTGTTCGCAATATGCACCCTGGGGTCCCTCAATACCAGCTCGGAGTGATACTCGGGCTGCTGTGGCCTATAGGCTTGAAAACCTGATGGCACGAACAAGTGTGGCACCGGAGGCACATACACCTCTGCTGAAAATGCGGGGCGTGTCATGGCACCTGCCTCGTCCACAGCTCTCACCCTCGGTCCATGTACCTCCTCTGCAGCCCTCTCCTCGGCCTCCACGTCTCTCGCCAGCCCCTCTTGCCTGGCTCTTTCCCTCTCGGCCCGCTCCGCTAACTCTGATGCCTCTATGGCCCTCGCCCAGTCCTCCTTGGCTTTCAGAACCAACTCCCCGATGATGGGGTTATCCTCCAGAAGCTTCGCCAGTATCTCGTCGGGCAAGTGCTCGGCGACATCATATTTGGTGATCGGAACAAGACATCTGCCTCCTGATATGTCACGGGTTCCACTGTGGTCTCCTCCTCTTCAATTACAGCCCCCTTTCCCTTCGCCGAGACCCTCGGCGGTTCGACTCTGCCCGGTATCATCACCCACGACACCACTGCCTCTGGCGTCCTCTGAACTCCCCCTGACCACAAGCGAGCCCTCGGCTACGGTACCCGAGCCCACTGGCTCCACAATGGACCCCGCTGGACTGGCCTCCACCGTCGCGCGATGCTCGTCTCCACCACCGACCTCCTGCTGAGGGCGGCCTTGTTCGCCATCGCCGCCGTCTGTTGCCACTGCACCCTGGATCCCAGTCTCCTCTGTAGTCGTTTGATCCACTCTTTTAACTTCCATTGGCCCTCCGCGGTCCTCCGACCGATCAATAACTTCACCCTCTCCACCACCGGTACCGTGGTCTGCCATGGAAGGGCGTGGATGTGTCTTGGTTCTTGATTTCGTGGTTTGATCAGGAGTTTTTGGGAAAAGTTTGAGAGGGTTTGGGTTTTGAGAGAGTTTTGAAAAGGTTCGAAACTGCCGTTGGTGGTTCTGAACGTCTGCAGCGTATATGAGAAGCAACCGAGCGTGGGCCGGGTCTGGGCTGCTTTAAAAAGCCAGGCCCTGAGAACAATCCATTGCGCAAGGGAGTGACTACCTCGCGCGATGCTCATTTGGGCCTCAGGTGCATTTCACCCGCAGATCAAGCCCGATCTTGCTTTTCCTTATTATTTTGGCCCGTGATTTTTAATATTGGCCCTTTACTAATTTTGGGGTCATGATAAATTGATGCTTGTGATCCGGAGCATTTTTGTATCCGCAGCAGTAATCCGCTCGTGCGCACTCCATTTCCCAATTAACGACGATCTAACCGTCCAATTTCCAATCAGCGACGATCTAACCGTCCGATTTCCAATCAGCAACAATCTAACCGTCCAATTTCCAATCAGCGACGATCTAACCGTCCGATTTCCAATCAGCGACGATCTAACAGTCCGATTTCCAATCAGCAACGATCTTACCGTCCGATTTCCAATCAGCAACGATCCAACCGTCCAATCCTCAATCAGCGACGATCTAACCGTTCGATTTCCAATCGGTGACGATCCAACTGTCCAATCCTCAATCATCGACGATCTAACCGTCTGATTTCCAATCAGCGATGATCTAACCGTCCGATTTCCAATTAGCAATGATCTAACCGTCCGATTATCAATCAGCGATGATCTAACCGTCCGACTATCAATCAGCGACGATCCATCCGTCCAATCCTCAATCAGCGACGATCTATCCGTTCGATCATCCTTCGGTGCACGGTATTTCTATATATTCGTCTGCATTTTCCTTTAATCGGCTTTTGGGCGAATTTGGTGGGTGTCTAGAAATCTTTGACGTTACCCGTACCTGTCAATGGTGCTCCGCGTACCGTCAAAGAGGGACTACTGTAGACACCCCGATCTGAGTCTCCTGATCGTTTTACGGTTTCTTGTTTCCCCGATGATGAATCAGATCAAAAGCAGATTTGAGAATGGGAAGGTTTGAACTTGGTGTGTGTGAGCCACCTTTGAACCTTTTGAACCCCTTTGAAACCTCAGTCAATCCCTAGTCTGGGGTTGACATCGGGCGAGGAAGTCACTCCCTCGCGCGAGAGTATGCTTTGCCAGATGTGGTCAAAGTCATGTTTGACTGTTGACCCACCCGCAACAGGTGGCATACTCGCACGATGGTCTCACTCCATCGCGCAATGGTCCTAATCTGTCACTTTCACCTTTTTCCAGCCGAACAGTTACTTGCCTGGGGGTCTAAAGGGCTACAGAACCCCGTTTTCTTCCCCAGAACAATGTGCTGTGCAGGTTTGGGGTGCACCACCCTCACAACCTCTCCCATCACCTTTTGCAAGACTTCCCCACCAAGCTATTCCGTAAAGCTTTGTTTGGCATGCCCTTGCACCCTTCCAAGCCTCCTATAAATACCCCATTTTGGTCTTTCATTAAAAGGGTCACAAAAGTTACAAAATTTCCAAAGGTTAAGAACACTTTCAAGCACAAAGGTCACACCAAACCCTAGCACTTGCTCATCCACTAATCAATCCATTTTCCATCACAAGCTTCATCACCTTATTCAAACCATTTCCAAAACCTTTCAAGCAAAGGTATAAACACCTTGTTCTCCTTACTATTTTGATCCCTGAAGCGAGCTGTCAGGGCCAAGACTGGTAACCAATACCAGTTCTGGTCCTAAAGTCGGCAGAGTTACAAGAATCCATGCCAAGCATACCCTCGCGCGATGGACTCACATGCTCGCGTGACTGCCACCAGTTGCACGCGACAGTCCACGTGGGGTTTGGGATGCTGGCCTTTTCTGGTCTTTTAATGTTTTTATCATGTTAATACTTATTTTGAAGCATGACTTGTTCTTAACTCACTGTCTAGCATGTTAAAACCTATAGACTAGTCTGTTTGCCTGTTTCTTTATTTGGAATGCTTCTGGGTTGGTTTTGGACATGTATCCGAGCCCAGAACATGTAAAGCAATTCTTGGAAGTCCAGTCAGGACCCTCGCGCGACAAACTCACTCCATCGCGTGATGATCCACCTAATTCCAGTGGCTGCCTTTGCATGAGCAGCTTGGCTCTCAGCCTCTGTTTCTTTACCCCCACTGTTTAGGGGTTGTATTCCATTTATTTGACTTATGGTTGCAAAAATTGTAAAAATTAAGTCACTTACAGTGCCCATTAACTGCTTTGTTTGCCTCCTGGGTGTGCACTGGTCCTTCCAGAGCCCAGTAGGGGATGAAATTCAAACTGTTATGAGTCATCAATGCTCGTGCGAGTATATGGGAGTGTCGCGCGATGGTGTACTTGCATGCACGTAGATCCATGCTGAGCAGTGTGTCGATGTTTTGTCTTAGTGTTGGACTTCATCTCATTTCATTTTCCAGTATTCCATCCGTCCATGATAGATCGATCACATCTTGCAAATCGTGTTACAGTTTTAATTCCTGATTAACTGTTCCCCCGCCCTAACTGGCTAAGAATTGATTAAATAAAAGAAGAATCACAATGTTTTCAAAATGCCTAAGTAGAGACCGATCTCGGATTGGGCGAGAGGGGTGCCTTAAAACCCTTCCCCTCTCGTAACCTAGCTCCCGAACCTAGATATGGTTATGACGGACTGGTTCCTTCACTTTTTCAAATCAAACAGCGCGGCAGGTGTTTCGAAGTACGGTTCCTTGGGTGTCAGACCTTCCAAAGAGCGGCAGGTGCTTCACTTTTTCAAATCAAACAGCGCGGCAGCATGCCCTTGGAAAAAGGATTTCGTTCTTTTTCCAAAGCGGCCCGAAAATCAAGGGAGCGCGAGCGGAGAAGCAAGCGCTCGGAATATAGAGTCGCCACTTGGGTTTGAAGGTCCGACACCCAAGGAACCGTATTTCGAAGCACCTGCCGCGCTATTTGATTTGAAAAAGTGAAGAAACCAGTCCGTTATAACCATATCTGGGTTCGGGAGCCAGGTTACGAGAGGGGAAGGGTTTTAAGGCACCCCTCTCGCCCAATCCGGAGATCGGTCTGTACTTAGGCATTTTGTGAAAATGTTTGCGATTCTTCTTTTATAATCAATTTTTAGCCAATTAGGACAGTGGAACAGTTAATCGGGGATTAAAACTGTAACACCTTGCAAGACATGTTTCTATTGAGCATGCATGGATGGAATACTATGAAAAATGGGATAAAACTGAACCCTCGGATCAGACATAAACCAAGCTGCTCAGAAAATGAATGTGCCTTGCACAATGGCCAACTTTGCATGCATGGATCTACGTACATGCAAAGAACCACGCGACACTCCCATTCACTCGCGCGAGTGTTTGTGTCTCACCACAGGTTGAATTTTATCCCCTTCTGGGCTCTGGAAGGACCAATGCTCACCCAGGGGGCAAACCAAGCAGTTTTATATGTACTGTAATGTAAATAAATATTACAAACAGAGTGAGTTAATCTTGTAATACAACCCCTAAACAGTGGGGGTGAATAAACATGGGCCAAAGCCCTAGTTGCCATGCAAGGGCAGCCTCTGGAAGTCCGACAACCGTCGCGCGACAGAGTGATACACTCGCGCGAGGGTACTGACTGGACTTCCAAGAATTGCTTTGCATGCTTGGGCTCTGATACACATTCAGAAACAACCCAAGGGCATTCCAAACCAAATGAAATAGCAAACTAAGCTGGTCTATGGCTTTTAGCATGCAACACAGTGATTTTACACCTAAACATGCTTCAAAACAGTTACAAACAATTCATGAAACTTAAAGGCCAGCATACCCTTCCCCACGTGGTCCATTCTCATGCTGACAGAACCGTCGCGCGAGACAGTGGGACCATCGTGCGAGGGTTTGCTTGGCCTCGGAATCTTGTAACCCTACTGACGTTAGGGCCAGGACTGGTACTGATTACCAGCCATGGCCCTGCCAGCCCCCCTTAGAGATCAGAACAGGAAAACAGTTGGTATGCTATACCTTTGGTTGAGTTTGAAAGAGTGCTTGAACTTGAGTTGAAAGAGTGCTTCAGCTTTGAGTTGAGTTGAGGTTGAATGGTTTTGTGTGGTAGAAACAAGGTGTGAAAATTAAGTGTAAGATTTTGTAACCTTTTTTTCAACCCAAGGTGTATGGATTTTTTCAACCTTTTATGTTTGAATTTTTTGAACCCTTTTTATGAAAGACCCATGGGGGTATTTATAGGGCAAGACCCTTCCATTAATGGAATTTATTCCATTAAAAAAAAACCATTCCATTATTGGAAACTATCCATTAATGAAAAACATCCCATAAATGGAAACTATTCCATTATTGGAAGCATTCTAGAAACCTTCCATTAATGAAAACATTCTAGAAACATTCCATTAATGGAAACCTTCTAGAAATGGAAAGTTATAGGTCGGTTGCAAATTTAACCAGTGCGCGGGTCAAAAACCAACGCGTGCCAGTAGGGTTTCGGGAATTTTAAAGAGTTTTGAGAACACTCAGAGCTCAGACATGCTATCACTCCCAGGGTGTTCTTGATCCATTTCATCATCGGGGAATCAAAAACCAAAAGTAAACTAATCTGGAAGCCCAGATTGGGGTGTCTACAGACCTGCTCCCAGCATGGCTTCCACACGTCCCCTCGTGAATTTCGTGAAGAAACTTTTGCATCATCTCGGGGTGCACACAAAGTAGGTATGGTCCAGTAAAGGATTTTCTGTACAACTTTCCTTCTGGGGACAGCCAAAACCTTGCAGAGTTGGTTTTGATCTTATGGGCTGCCTTTTTATCAGAAGGAAGAGTTTCATCTCGAAAGAACCCTATGATTGGATTCAACCAACTTGGTTCTTGGCTCACGTCCAGGAACAGTTCCACACTCTTCCCAATGCTTGGTTCACCTAGATAGTCAACTGCTACTTTCCTCTTAAGCTCAGTAGGAACGACTGCAACCAACCAGGCCAAAGAATTTGCATGGGAATTTTGTCCCGAGCTTATTTGTTCAATATATACGTTTTCAAAGGTATCAAGCAAATCTTTGGGTGCCTCCACATAGGCTGCCATTTTTTCACTCCGGGCCTTATACACCCCGGATAGTTGACATACCACCAACTGAGAATCACAATAAATCCTTATTCTTTTTACCTTTAAGACTTTTGCACTCTTAAGGCCGATCAGAAGGGCCTCATATTCTGCTACATTGTTTGATGCGTTGAAACCCAGCCGAACAGATTGTTCGACCATCACCCCATCAGGAGGGAACAGAATAACACCGGCACTAGAACCAGTGTTACAAGCCGAACTGTCAACGAATAACTTCCATTCCAGGGGGTCCTGTTCGACAGGCATCTTTTGTTTCTTGGTTGGTTATTGAACAGACTGCTCCTTTCTTGTAGGAGGCTGGGGTGCTACCGTTGGTGAAAATTCTGCCACAAAATTAGCCACCATTTGGCCTTTTATTGCCATGTGCGGCTGAAAATCAATATCATATTGGCTTAACTTAATAGACCAAGTTGAGATCCTTCCAGAGAGTCTGCCTTTCGTAGCAATGATTTTAATGGATATTCAGTATAAACTACAACCTTGTGGCTTTGGAAGTAATGAGGTAACTTCCTTGTTGCTGTCCTTAATGCAAGGACCAGTTTCTCAAGGGGCAGATACCTTGTTTCTGCATCTAGTAGTGTTTTACTTACATAATAAACTGGGATTTGCTCAGATCCCTTATCTCTCAACAGAACTGCACTAACAGCGTGCTTAGATAGTGCCAAATATAAAACCAAAGACTCACCCGAGTTTGGAGTTGATAAGAGTGGAGCCTCGGCTAGGTATTTCTTCAATTCTTGGAATGCCTGCTCGCATTCTGCTCCCCATTCATATCCTTCTGTTTTCTTCAGGAGCTGAAAGAAGGGCCTACACTTGTCGCTTGACTGACTAATGAATCTATTGAGGGCCGCTTCCATCCCAGTTAACCTCTGAACTTCCTTCGTCGTTCTGGGACTCTATAGCCTCTGTAAGGCTGTAATTTGATCAGGGTTTGCTTCAATCCCCCTTATGGTCACCAGATGTCCTAAGAATTTTCCAGAACCTACTCCAAACCCACATTTCGAGGCATTGAGTTTTAGTTTGTTCCTTCTCAGGATCTCAAAGGCTTCTTTCAAGTCTGCAATATGTCCCTGTTTGGTCCTACTTTTCACCACCATGTCCCCTATATAGACTTCCATGGTTTTGCCAAGCAATTTTTTGAACATGATTGTTACCAGCCTCTGGTACGTTGCCCCTGCATTTCGCAGCCTGAAGGGCATAACATTGTAACAATATAACCCTCGTGGTGTACTGAATGAAGTCTTTTCTTGATCAGGCCCAAACATGGCATTTTGATGATAACCTCGATATGCGTCGAGGAAGCTCATTCGTTCATATCCAGCAGTGGCATCAACCAACTGATCAATCCTGGGTAGGGGGAAGCTGTCCTTCGGACATGCTTTGTTCAAGTCTGTGAAATCCACACAGACACGTCACTTTCCGTTCTTCTTTTTTACAACAACAGTGTTGGATAGCCACTCTGGATAGTAAACCTCCCGTACTGCTTTGGCTTCCAGCAAACGATCTACCTCCTCAATAACAGCGTCAACATGCTGTACAACTGCCCTTCTTTTCTTTTGAATGACTGGCTTATGCTGAGGATCTACGTTTAGGTGATGGCAGATTACATCTGCATTCACTCCGGTCATCTCCTCTGGTACCCATGCAAACACGTCAACATATTCTTTTAAAAATCCTACTAGTTCGGCCTCTTCCTCTACTGGCAGTGACTCCCCAACTAAAAAATACCTTTCAGGATCAGTCTCGTTGATCTGTATTTTGTTTAAGCCCTCAACCACTTTTTCTGTTGGATTTCTCCCGACGTCTTCGATAGTAGGTTGTTCTGGCACCCCTACCGTGTGAACCTGATGGGCCTTTGGGATCTTCTTGATTATGGAAATCAAGCACTGTTGTGCTGCCTTTTGATTCCCTCTGATCTTTTCAACTCCATTGGAACCAGAGAATTTCACCATTTGATGATATGTAGAGGAAATAGCCCTCATCTTGTGGAACCATGTCCTCCCTATAATCGCGTTATAGGAGGATGGAACATCAATGACTAGGAAATCTGTTCTCAATACTACAGATCCCGCCTGAACAGGCAGTGTCACCTTACCAAGGGGCCAGATTGCTCCTGCTCCAAACCCAACCAAAGGTGTTATTGATTGCTCCAGATCTAACTGAGCTAATCCTAATTTCTTGAATGCATCATAGTACAAAACCTCTGTACAGCTCCCAAAGTCCACCAAGATTCTCTCAATGTCGTATTCCCCTATTCGTAAGGTAGTGACCAAAGTGTCATTGTGAGGTACCTGGACTTCTCTAAGATCCTCATCCGTAAAGACTATGCCTTTGCTGCATTCGTCAGTTTCTCGTCCTCTTTTGTTTCCCAACCTCATAACGAGCTGGTCATGTTTGACTTGCCTTCGGAGCAACCTAACCTCATTCATCGTTTAAGGTGCAGCCAACCCATGTATCATATGGATTACTCCTTTAGGATTCTGTTCGTAATCCATCTCCATGGCTTTCCCTTTTTCGTTGGGGTCCTTCTGGACATATTCCTTCAGATATCCTCGGGAGACTAAATCATCGAGATGCCTTTTGAACATTTCACAATCCTCAGTCACGTGTCCCCAATCCTTGTGGTAACTGCAGTGCTGATTCGTAGCACGTTTCGTATCTTTGCCCCCACCTAGACTTGGGGGCCACTTGAAGTAGGGCTGATTCTTGATTTGATAGAGAATTCTATAAATGGGGTCTTTCCAGACCGTGGTAATAAAAAAGAATGACTTGGGGTCTGGTGCTGGCTTTTCCTTGTACGGCTCTCTCTTCGGCTGCCCGTACTCCTTTCTTTCCCTATAAGTTTTGCGCTCTGGTTTATCCATCTTCTTCACTAGCGTCTTTGGTTGTTTGGCAATCACTTTGCCATCCTCTCAGAGTATGTCATCATCCATTCTGGCATGCTGCTCTATTCACTCCATCAGCCTGGCTAATGTCTACACAGGATGTTTGTTTAATGACCAGCGAAGTTCCCCCCGAACAGGAAGGCAAGTTTTAAACGTGGCAATTACGTATTCTTCACTGCAACGGTCAATCTCATTGAAAGTTTTCCAATATTTTTTAGCGTAATCCCTGATCGCCTCGTTTTCCCCTTGCTTCATCGTGGAGAGGCATTCGAACATTTTAGCAACTCTCCTGCTGGTAAGGAACCGAGCAGTGAACTCTTCTGCAAGCTGCGTCCATCCTCGTATGGAACGTGGCTCCAACTTATGGAACCAAGACAAAGCCACCTTTCCTGGACTTGATGGGAACATCTTACACATGATGGCATCATCTCCCTCATGCATAAACATAGCCTGCTGGTAATGTTGAACATGAGCAACGGGATCGGCATCTGTCGCGTAGAGTACGAATGTCCCGTGCTTCACTCTGTGCGGCAACCGTGCCTCCTATAGCCTTCTCGTAAAGGGTGATGCCGCTATGTTAGCCTTGCTGCTTCTCGTGCAGTCACATTCCCATATTCTCGATCTTTAGTTTTATGGGTGCTTGTCCTGTTCCAATCGGATTCAAGTCTCTCGTACCTGTCTCAGTGGTGCTTCCTATTATTCTCTTCAGGGGAGGAGCTTCGGCTCCTACTTCTCCTTTTACGTGGAGACGGCTTCCGCCTAGTCGTACTCCTGCTTCTTTCTCTTCGTGAAGAGGTCCTCTTCCGTCTTGGAGTAGGGCTCCTGCTTTTGCTCTTTCTGTAAGAGGGAGCAGCTTTATATTTTACCATTACCCCTCTAGCTCCTTCGGAACGTCCTCATGAAAGTCCAGAATCCTCGGGGTGCTCTCGGATTCGTTCCAATTGTCGAATCTTATGTTCTCGCTTTTTAATCAATCGAGCATACTCCTCGATTTCTTGCCTCTTTTTATCGAGGATATCCTCATCGTTGTGTACACTTCTCGAATGTGCAACTGATTCCTCCCTTCGATGGGATCTGCTTCTTCGCGTGGAGTCTGTAGCCGTTCTGCCTTCCTTGTTCTTGGAATCGTCTTAGATGGTCAGGGGACGATCTTTGCTTGTCGTCCTCCTGCCATGACCTCCAGCATACTTTCTCAGAGCACCTGGGGGGGATTTATCTCTTTCCCCATCAGCCTGGTTCTTTTCAACGAGTGGTGTGATTGGATCTACTTCCACCATGGTTATTTTTTTCAAAAAGGAACTCTTTCGTTTCCCACAAACGGCGCCAATTGTAGGTGGAAAAAAACTGACAGTACCTAGAACAGCACTGGACTCGTGATGGATCCACTTGCTATTTGATCAGTACCCTAATGCCTCCGTCGGAACCCTAATCTGCAAGACAGACAAGGGGTGAGCGCACCTTTGCCTCTCGTGGCAAAGGCCCTCCGATGCCTAAGTTAGTATCGCGTACTAGTATAAACCCTAATTATCAGTAGGAAAGTAGGGAATGAATGCAACTTATTGTGTATCTTTGGCCTCTACGTTTACCTCGTATATATAGACATACGTTTGCTTGCTTGTCAAGCATCCTTGTTGCCCCAGGATTCCTGCCCCGTACAGGAAACCTGGTTCGCTAGGGACTCCCTTGCCCAATCAGCCGAGACCCCTTATCCATAGGGACTCTCCCCTTCATGGGACTCTTTCCATAATAGGACTATCTCGTCACTTATCTAGACTGGATATTGTGTACTCTTTTTGGAATACTGCCTCCGCCTTAACTCTGAAAGCTATTTTCCTTAAGATAACTCTATCTGTCCGGTATTCTCTTTCCCAAACAGACTGTACCTAATTGCTACTATTTTTATGTAAAAGATCTGTACTGCCGAATAGCTGGTACGACTATAGGACGTCTCATGTCCCTACACCCAAACAGTTCCCTGTTCGACGTGCACTTTCGGATGATTGGTCCGTATCGTCCACCTTTATGGTGCCTCTCATTACTTTTCTCATTGCGCGTTTCCTATCACATGTTCAGCACATGTTTATTCCTGTTTGGGAATATCACCCCACACCAGACGATCTGTGGGAAGTGGACGAAATCGTCGACCTCAATGCGAATCCACTACCTGCTGACTTCTGGGACGTGGATAAGGTGGTCGACATACAAATGGGTAACGAGGTATGGACTGTCAACTCTGCTTTGGTCGACGCTGGCTTTTGGGATTCGCCGTTTGTCACTAATCCGGGGGCACCTTTTGAGGAAGCTGCTGCACACGACCCTTCTTTCTGGGAAGGGTTAATAATGGAGGACTTAGAATGGGACTCGACTTCGGACCAGGATTCATCAGCAGCAGTGGCGTCGATTGACAAGGGAAAGCGCAAAATGACAGGTATACCTACTGACTTCTGGGACTTCGACGACACAACTTCTTGGTGGGACATAGCTAACGTCACAAGGAGTGGCCGGGTCTTTCAGCCCTCTAACCTGCAGGCTGGGAGCTCGTCTAATCCTCCTGTTCCAAAGCCCGCCAGCCCTGTTGTTCAAATGAGCATTCCTGTGGTTCCCGGCAGCCTCCCGGAGGAAGATATTATCCAGAAGCAACTCGAGAGAATCCCTGCTTCCGTTTCTATATGGGGGTTGATTTCATCGTCAAAGGAGCATCGTGACAAGCTATCTGTAGCCCTGGCTCGGCTCAAGGTACCAACCAACATCACAACTGAGGCAATGATTGCTCTTATCCTGCCTCTGCTTGTAAAACATTCTGTCACGTTCACTGAAAGGGATCTGCCTGTTGAGGGAACTACTCATAACTGCCCATTGCACATTACTGTCAAATGCATGAGGCTTTGGGTGCCAACTGTGCTGATTGACAATGGCTCAGCCATTAATGTTTGCCCACTGAGAGTTGCGTACCGCCTTGAGACCGCCAAAAAGGATTTTGTGCCATCTATTTTGGCAGTCAAAGCCTATGATAGCACCCGCCGTGTGGTAGAAGGAACTTTAGTGCTCAAACTCGACGCTGAGGGCTTTGAGATGGATGTGGAGTTTCATGTGGTGGACATCCCTGCTACTTTCAATTTGCTGCTGGGCAGACCATGGCTACACAGGCCCGACATCATGGCAGTACCTTCGACTCTGCATCAGAAGGTTATGTTGGGGCTCCCGACTGGTACTCTGACCATCTGTGGGGACTCTGGGATCCGCCCACTCAAGGATGATGAACCTGTTTTGGGGATAATACACGGAGAGGAAGACGCATATTTTGGAGGGTTTTCATTTAATACCTCAGGCTCGGTCCATGCTATCACTGTAGTTGATGACTTTATCATTAGCTCGGCCGCCTTTGAAATCATGAGAAGGATGTCGTTCATGCCTGGTTTGGGACTCAGGATCAACCAATAGGGGATCGCTGAGTTCCCTATCTTTCCCTTTATCGAAGGCTGTTTTGGTCTAGGATACACTCCTCCTACCAAAAGGGCCAAACTAGGGAAAGGTACGGGAAAACCTCGAACCCTTTATGGTAATACCGGCAGTTACTTCGTCCGTGAAGGAGGGAGCATCGATTATCTGGGGCAGGTTGAACCGTTTTGGGATCCAGAGACTGGCACTTGGCTACTGGGTTTTGAAATCTTCGCTGCTGACACCTGGTCTGACAGCGAGGAGGAGATTGCTAAGGAAGAGTTGGCCATGGAAGAATTCAAGAAACAGTTGGCCGGGGTCAAGGAAAAGATGGATTGGGTGGAGTCCTTCAATCAGAAACGTTTGGAGGTGTTGTTCTCTCAAGTAGGTTTGGTTGACAAGACCGAGGAGGCTGAAGTGCTGATGCTTGGGCCCGACTCTCCGGACATCCTCAGGGATCCAACCTCCCTCAACGTGGAAGCAAAGGGTAGTATTAATAACTGCATTTTCATTCCACGTTTAACATGCATTGATGATGTATCTAAGTCTGACACAGAGTTTGTTGAGTCTAAGTCTAGCTCAGAGTCGGAGCTTGTGCCTCTTGGCCCTCCACGTCATAGCTTTTACTTTGAGTTCGAGTCGTCTGTACTTGGCAACCCTTCTGGGTTTTATGAAATGCATGATCCTGCTTCCAACTATTTTACTGACTTATACATAAACTGTGTCGACCCCGACGATGAAGGAACAGACTTCGATGGGAACATCCCAGCTGAGTTGTGTTCCCTCATCGAAAGGGAAGACGAAAGGCATGCTCAGACTCTAGAAGAAGAAGTAATTTCTGTAAATTTGAAATATGAGGGAGATCCCCGTATGATTCAAATTGGTTCGACTTTGTCCCCTGAGGATCGCACTGCACTGATCGACCTGCTCAAGGAATACTTCGAGGTTTTTGCATGGTCTCACAAGGATATGCCCGACATCAATCCTGAGATTGTACAACATCGGATTCCGCTAGCACCCAAGGCTATACCAGTCAAGCAAAAGCTCCACAGGATGAGGCCTGACTAGGTTGAGAAGATCAAAGAAAAGGTCACTAAATAGATAGACACTTGGTCCTTGAGGGTCGTTGAGTATCCAAAGTGGGTGGCCAACATCGTGCCAGTTCCTAAGAAGGATGGGAGGATCCGAGTCTGCGTCGACTTTAGGGATTTAAACAAGGCAAGCCCCAAAGATAGTTTTCCTTTGCCACACATCAATGTGCTTGTGGACAACACGACGGGGGATGCCTTGCTCTCTTTTGTCGACGGATTCTCTGGATACAATCAGATCTTTGTAGCACCGGAGGATTAGGAGAACACAACGTTCGTCACTAAGTGGGGTACTTACTGTTATGTGATGATGCCGTTTGAGCTGAAGAACGCTGGTTGCACTTTTCAGCGAGCCCAGGCAACCCTGCTACATGATTTCATCCACAAGATAGTCGAGGTTTATGTGGACAACATGATTGTCAAGGAAAAAAGGAAGGAGGACTTCATCCCAGCATTGCGGCAGTTTCTCAAAAGGCTCCGCAAGTACAACGTGCGTCTCAACCGACAGAAGTGCACATTTGGGGTCACAGCAGGCAAGATGTTGGGGTTCCTCATCACTGCAAGAGGAATTGAGGTATATCTGTCTAAGATCAAGGCCATTCTCGATATGGAACTGCCACGGTCAGAAAAGGGAGTGCGAAGCATCCTGGGGAAGGTTCAGTTTATCAGCCGGTTCATTGCTAAGCTCACCCTGACTTGCGAGCCGCTGTTTCGTCTGCTCAAAAAGGACGTTTGCTTCGAGTGGACTGACAAGTATCAAGCTGCTTTCGAATCCATCCAAAGATACCTACGAGAACCCCCAGTGCTGATGCCACCTACGCCAGGTCGACCGTTGATCCTATACTTATCCGTTACACCAACAGCTATGGGATGTTTGCTAGCTCAAGAAGGGGAAAATGGAGTTGAGAAAGCTATCCACTATCTGAGTAAGAAGATGGTGGGAAGTGAGGAGCGTTATACCCCCCTGGAAAAGACGTGTTGGGCGCTAGTTTGGGCTACCAAAAAGCTTAGACACTACATGCTGGCCTATTCGATGAAGCTGATTTCTCGGATGGATCCTATCAAGTATCTGTTTGAGAAGCCGACGCTCACCCATAAGCTAGCACATTGGTTGCTTCTGCTTGCTGAGTTCGATCTCCAATATGTCATAAGGAAATCTGTGAAGGGTCGTGCTGTTGCAGGAATTCTTGGCCGATCACCCGATTGCCGGACCTGAGGATGTGGATTTCACTTTCCCAGACGAAGATGTGCTAACAGTAGTCGAAGAGGTTTGGACGCTCTACTTTGACGGGGCTACTAATCAGAGAGGATTCAGGATCGGAGTATTGTTGATCACACCTGCCGGTGCTCATATTCTGCTCACCTTTAAGTTAAACTTTGATGTACCAACAATCAAGCTGAGTATGAGGCCTGCATCGTCGGAATGGAAGCTGCAATTGCACTAAGAGTCGAGAAGCTCGAAATAATCGAAGATTCAAACTTGGTAATCTCTCAGGCCAATGGAAATTGGAAGGTTCGAGAGGAAAGCTGAAGCCTTATCACCAAGAGTTGGAAGAACTGATTCCTCACTTCAATAAGGTGACTTTCACCCATATTCCACGTTTGAAGAATCAGTTCGCCGATGCCTTGGCGACCTTGGCTTCTATGGTGGAGCTTTCGATAGGAGTTAGGTTGCGGCCAATTGTGATTGAACAGAGAGACTTGCTTGCTTATCAATACGTCAACGCCATTGATGATGTCAATGATGGCCTACCTTGGTACCACGACATCTGGAACTTTGTGGAGCATGGAGAGTTTCCCGTTGGGGCTACTAGGAAGGACCGGATCGCTTTACAACAGTTAGTAGCTCAATACATCATTTGTGGAGGGAAGCTATAAAGAAGGTCTCACTGCGGGATGTACAATCTATGTGTCAACGGGGCCGAAGCAACAAGGATAATGGAGGAGATTCATGAAGGAGTCTACGGTCCTCACATGAGTGGTGTTATGCTAGCCAAGAAAATCCTCAGGCAGGGTTACTAATGGTCAACCATGGAGTCTCAGTGCATTGACTATGTGCAGCGCTGTTACAAGTGTCAAATCCATGCCAATCTTCAGCACGTTCCTACGTCTAAGTTGTACGGCATGACCTCACCTTGGCCGTTTTCTGTATGGGGAATTGATGTTATTGGCATGATCACGCCGTCCGCTTTAAACGGTCACAAGTTCATACTGGTGGCGATAGACTACTCCACTAAGTGGGTCGAAGCCGAGTCCTACAAGACCTTGACAATGGTTCAAGTCGCACAGTTCATCCAAAAGAACATCATTTATCGATACGACATCCCTCAAGCATTCATGTAAGACAACGGAAGTCATTTCAAAGGAAGGGTTCTGGAGCTCTTTGAGGAATTCGGTATTGAGATCCACCATTCTACAACCTATCGTCCGCAAACGAATGGAGCAGTCGAAGCCGCAAACAAGAATGTCGAGATGATCATCAAGAAGACTGCTGAGTCTGCGAGGGACTGGCATGAGCAGTTGCCACTGGCGCTCTGAGGGTACCGAACGTCATTCCGCACTTCAACTGGTGCAACTCCGTTTTCCTTAGTTTATGGAATGGAGGCTGTACTCCCCATCGAGTTTGAGGTTCCTTCTCTGAGGGTCATGGCTGAAAGTGATCTCGAGGAGTCGGAATGGTTTAGTGGAAGATTTGTCAAGCTGATGCTGTTTGACGAAAGAAGGCTCCGTGCTTTGTATCATGTTCAGGGATATCAGCGTCGAATTGCCCGAGCGTTTGACAAGAAGGTGAAGTCCAGGGGCTTAGTCGAAGAAGATATGGTTACAAAGGAAAGTTGGGCTCTAGTGTTTGATGCCCGTGGAAAATTCAGACCAAAGCGTTCTGGGCCTTACATCATCAAGACCATCCTGTCCGGGGGTGCTGCTAAGCTCATCGATCTCGACGGCAACGAATTCAGTACCCTAGTCAACCTGGATCAACTCAAACGCTTCTATCCTTGAGAGATGCTCGTCAGATCGAAAACCACGAGGGTCGGTGGTGCCAAGCAAAAGTTAGAGCAGGCTTGCTAGACCGAAAACCTAAGGAGGCGGTTCTAGGCAAAAATAAATAGGCAAAAGTTCAAAGCTCGCTAGATCGAAAACTTGAAAAGGCGGTTCTAGGCAAAAGTTAAAGCGTAAAAAGGAGAGGTAAAATACACGAGTGAACCTTTGCTCGAACTACGTTTTGACCTGATTCCTTGAAAAGGGATACGTAGGCAGTCTCGCCTTGAGACCCGGTCATAGTCTATCTATTTTGATCCATGTTTTGACATTTACGGGTCCATATCAAAGGCCGACGGAAGTTGGGGACAAGTTAAAGCTTCATTGGAGGATCAAAAGGGGGAAACCCTTCATCTTTCAACTTTATTGCCAAATTATTATTTCTAATACATAAGCTGAGCATAAAAGCCTTAAAACAGTTAAAGCATGAAAAACAGAACAAATGCTTGAGAAGCCTACGCTCACAGCTTATTCTAAGTATAACGGAATGGTTCGGAGTCAGTCAACATTCTCTCTTGCAAATACGTCTGCTCTTAGCCACTGTCTATAGCGGTTTCGCAGCATGGTGGTGAAATTCGACATTTCCGCCTGGAGAACCCTGAAGTCCCAGCGTCTCCCATAGCCGTTGAGTGTTTGGGCATTAAGGTTTGGGACACAGAAGTTCCCAACAGTGATGCGGTTGTTCTCTTGTGAAACGCCTAGCTGGCGAAGAATGCGGCCAGGGATGTAAACGGTGAAGCTTGTCAGCCCGGCAATTACAACCCTGTCAAATCCTTTGGAATGGAGGGTCATATTCGTCAAATCCAGCCATGGGCATCTCCAGACAATTTCAACAGGCTACATTTGCTGCATGAACTTGTACCACCCTTCCAAGTCCATCTCAGGGTATCTTATCCCCCTTTGGTGAATCCTCTTTTGAAAGAGATTTCAGCTAGGTGCCGATGGTTGCAGCAAACCCAATTTATCTGACAGCCACAACTGCATGAGCGAAAAGACAAGTAAGAAACCCGATAAAACTTGAGCGGAAAAACAAGTCAGGAGCTAGAAAATACCCTAAGCCGAGTACTGAGGTAAAATAAGAATGTGCGAAAATCGAAAAAAGGTGAGTTGAGTGAGTTTACCTGAAGCAGAAGTGGACTGCCACTGAAAGTGTTTGTTTGGCCAGTATATACCAGGTCCAGACCAGAGAGTGTCTCTGCCAAAACTAAAGGGATCACATTTTTCTGTGCACCCATTTGAGCGGCAACGCTTACCAGTAAAGGACTAACCTGTCCGTTAGCAGGAACGAGTAGGTATGCAGCCAGTAGGCAAATCACTAGAGCAAAACGGCATCGAGCCTGCATGGCAGTGTCCTCTAAATTGCCGTCCGGGCTGTACTGTTTGATAAGCCGCATAATATTAATTTGGCCATCTTCAAGCATGGTGTTAGCCAAGCCCCTGGAAATGTTGAGTGAGGACGCCAGCAAGCCCGGCATGCTCACCTGGTAGGGTGGAACAACAATGGTGGGAGATGCGAAGGTTTGAAGGTATGCCTAGAATTCCTCCACGGTAGGGCATATCTCGTCATCACCAAAGCGAAAAACGTGAACGTCTGGATCCCAGAACCGGAGAGCAGCTCTCAGCAGCTCAGGACGAAGCGGCACGTGACAGAGATATCGGAATGAGGCAAGGCCGTGGTACTGGAAATTCAGCCAGTCAACACCTAGGAACTGCACTAGCCAAGGCCTAAGCAAAATGGGGATTGGGTTTTCCATTTGGGGTATTATTGGACAATGCTGGAAGCAATAGAGGTGTAAGTGCAGCAATGCGTATTTCTTCTCTTCATAGATCAAAATATCTATAGACACCCCAATATGGGCTTCCAGATGAATTTACTTACGGTATTTGATTCCCCGATGATGAAATGGATCAAGAACACCCCGGGAATGGTAGCAGGTTTGAGCTTTGAATAATTTTAAAACTCTTTAAAATTCTCGGAACCCTACCGGCACGCGCCGGTTTTTGACCCGCGCGCGCTGGTTAAATTTGCAACCGACCTATAACTTTCCATTTCTGGAAGGTTTCTATTAATGGAACGTTTCTAGAATGTTTCCATTAATGGGATGTTTTCCATTAATGGATGGTTTCCAATAATGGAATGGTTTCTTTTAATGGAATAAATTCCATTAATGGAGGGTTTCCATTAATGGAAGGGTCTTGCCCTATAAATACCCCCATGGGTCTTTCATAAAAAGGGTTCTAAAAATTCAAACACAAAGGGTTAGAAAAATCCATACACCTTGGGTTGAAAAAAAGGTTACAAAATCTTACACTTAATTTTCACACCTTGTTTCTACCACTCAAAAGCATTCAACCTCAACTCAACTCAAAGCTCAAGCACTCTTTCAACTCAAGTTTAAGCACTCTTTCAAATTCAACCAAAGGTATAGCATACCTACACATTTCCTGTTCTGATCTCTGAGGGGGGCTGGCAGGGTTAAGGCTGGTAATCAATACCAATCGTGGCCCTAAAGTCAGCAACGTTACAAGAAGCTGTGGGCTACCAACCCTCGCGTGATGGTCCCAAACGCTCGCGCGACACTTCTGTCAATGTGAGAATGGACCACGTGGGGAAGGGGATGCTGGTCTTTGAGTTTTATATATAGTTTTTACTGTTTTGAAACATGTTTAGGTCTTAAATCACTGTGTTGCATGCTAAAATACCTAGTCAAGCTTAATTTGTTGTTTTATTTGGTTTGGGATGCCCTTGGGTTGTTTCTGATTATGTTTCAGAACCCCAGGCATGCAAAGCAATTCCTGGAAGTCCAGTCAGAACCATCACGCGAGTGTTCCACTCTGTCGCGTGATGGTTCTCTGACTTCCAGTGGCTGCCCTTGCATGGCAACTAGGGCTTTGGCCCCTGTTTATTCACCCCCACTGTTTAGGGGTTGTATTTCTAATTCTATCCTCTCTGTTTGTAATAATTATTTACATTACAATACAAATAAAATTGCTTGGTTTGCCCCCTGGGTGAGCACTGATCCTTCCAGAGCCCAGAAGAGGATAAAATTCAACCTGTGGTGAGACATGAACACTCACGTGAGGGAGTAAGTGTGTGGCGCGATGGTTCCTTTGCATGAACGTAGATCCATGCATGCAAAGGTGGCCATTGTGTATGGCACACTCATTTTATGAGCAGCTTGGTTCATTTTGATCAGAGGGTTCAGTTTTATCCCATTTTCATAGTATTCCATCCATCCATGTTTCGATTTATATCACATCTTGCATATCGTGTTACGGTTTTAATCCCCGATTAACTATTCCCGCGCCCTAATTGGCTAAAAGTTGGTCAATAAAAGAAGAATCACAAAAGTTTTCAAAAATGCCTAAGTAGAGACCGATCTCCGGATTGGGCGAGATGGGTGCCTTAAAACCCTTCTCCTCTCGTAACCTTGCTCCCGAACACAGATATGGTTATGACGGACTGGTTCCTTCACTTTTTCAAATCAAATAGCGCGGCAGGTGCTTCGAAATATGGTTCCTTGGGTGTCGGACCTTCAAACCCGAGTGGCGACTCTATATTCCGAGCGCTTGCTTCTCCGCTCGCACTCCCTTGATTTTTGGGCCGCTTTGGAAAGGAACGAAATCCTTTTTCCAAGGGCATGCTGCCCACAGTGGGGACTCCGCTGGGGATAATCGAACCAATATTAATTCATACTTAAAGTTTCATACGTTTGTGAACAATTTCATAAAAGTCTGTCGAAACGGTGAGCTTCGCGCTGCCGAAGGTTGGAATGGTGACTTAACAGGACCCCGTGTCCGGCCAATCTAATCTGGGACTTTTTCATTTGTTCTCTTGCGTAGTTTCCTCTAAAGATGAACTAAATAAAAGTGAGCCAAATTTTAAAAGGCATTTTGCGATTTTGTGATTCTTCTTCTTCTTAAATCAAATTATAGCATTCTCATTTGCATCGATGTGGGATAAGCCTCGTTGGATCGTTTTGGCAATCCAGCACGGTTTACTGGAGCCCGGGGACCCCGAATGACTAACAACCTTCGACGATGATGGGTCATGCTATCGTTTGACTGTTGCTTAGTGAATCGCGGGCAACGGGAAGTATATCTATGGCCCTAGTCCGAGGAACTTAATACAAACCAAAATCGGCCTTTGCATATACAAAGCACTAGAACTCTCCAAATTAGGACAGGTGCCTACAGAGTACGATCTACTTTCATCTAACCACCATACTGTTTATGTGTTACTGCTTTCCCTATCGCAGGCACTGTACATACATTGTTTTGCATAGGAGCATGCTTAGGGCAGTTCTTTATTTCGAGTTTGCCTTACGCTGTCTAAGACGTTGTTGGACCCGATGAGGAGTCATTCATTCTGTCGAATGTTCGTTATCAATCGCAAAGTCCTTAATTCAATGAGACTTTGAGAAATCAAAATTTGCTAAATCCTCAGCTCATGCCTAATTGAGAATTCAACCAACAGTAAGGAACAACAAAGTATTGATGCTTCATCACTGGCGCCACCCAGGTTGAAGTGCGTTGTCACTATACACCACGTTGTTCAAGGTTAAGGTGCCATGTCATCAATTCCGAGTTGTTTCTAATTCAAAGTTGAATCTTCAAAAGGGACTAGACAAAGATTTAGTCTATTTTGACAACTTTTAGGATCTGCCGATCTACTCAAGGACACATCGCTGAAAAGAATTCTGAGGATTCTGACAACGTCTGAAATTCATGAGGCAAACTCGTCTCTGGAACTGTAAATACATATATGTCGTTTTACGTAGGAGCATGTTTAGGGCGGCTTCTAGGTTGTCTCTCGCTTTCGAGTCTGTCTTATGCTAATTTGGACGCTGCTAGACCCGATGAAGAGTCGTGCATCTCGATGGTGCATGTTGTTAATTTTTCAAGTCCCTAAATCAGCGAGACTTTGGGAAATCAAACCTTATTAAGTCCTTGGTTCATGCCCGATTGAGGATTCAACCGAAAATGAAGAACCACAACGTATTGATGTTGTGACATTGGTATCATTCAGGTTACAAGTGCCTCATCACTTACAACCACCCCGGCTAAAGCGTGATGTCACTGACGCCACCTCGGTTAAGGTGTCACACCATAAATACTGTGTTGTTTCAAGTTCAAAATTGAAACTTTGAAGAGGAAAAAGTCGAAGACTTAGTCTGTTTTGGCATCTTTTAGGATCAGTTTGATATATTCAAAAGATACACACTCGAAAAGAAATATGAGGATTTTGCCAGTATCCGAACATCATGAGACAGACTCGTCTCTAGTTCTAGAGTCTAGGGTTGACACCGACGACGACGTGTACGTTGCATTCCAATTGCTGCAGGAACACCACTGAGCTTTCACTTATTTTACTATCTAGTTCATAGCCATTGCACCGAGCAAGAGAGTACCGAAAGGAATAGCCAAACCTACTTTGGAACGTCTTCAGAATCCGATTCAAAGACTTGTCAGGCTCGAAATTCATTCAGTTGCAACGGAGGCTTCTCCGAGTTCATTGTTGGCCGCCCTACAGTCGGGTTCGCCTTCGCTTTTGCAAAAAGCCACGCCGCCAGCTTCCCTGTCTTCTACATCAAGCACCTCCGAGACACAAGTCATGGCAGATCAACCGCTCAGTCTAGAGACCGTGCTCACAAACCTTCAAAACAGCATTACCACCATGCAGCAGAGGGCCATCCAGACCGATGCTAACATCACCCGTCTCAATGACCTTATCAACACTCGTCTTCCACCTCCACTTGAAGAGGAAGGCGAGGACGATGAGGACGACCAGGAGCAGCCTGTCATGGTCCCAGATCCGAATCACGAGGGGCGTCTCATTGTTTAGCCCAACCCTAGAGAGGTTCGCGCACCTGTTGCGAACCCAGATTCGACAGGTGGTAGGCCTGTTTTGAATCCTGATATGGTAGCTCTTATGGCCAAGATGGCAAAGCTGGAAGAGGCCATCACAAAATCTGAAAAGATCAGCGTAGGGGGAATTGATTTGGATCGTCTCTGCCTGTATCCTAATGCTAAACTGCCAGACAAATTCAAGATGCTTGATTTGGTCAAATTTGATGGGAGCGGTGATCCCAAAACTCATCTCTATAGTTACCATGCCGCTATGAAGTTACTTAAAGTAGAAAGTGAGGCCATGTTTCAGCTTTTCCCTCAAACTCTCTCAGGGCCTGCCTTCCATTGGTTTCTGTCGCTTGACATCTCCAAGAGAAAGACTTGGCAAGATATAGGGGCTGCCTTCATTGCTCAATACAACTACAACTCCTAGCTCAAGATGACTATTCAAGAGTTAGAGTCCACGAAGATGGAAGCCAAAGAGTCCTTTGCGGATTTTGTTAGAAGGTGGAGAGCCAAAGCCGCTCGAATGACTGAGCGCCCGAGCGAGAAGGATCAACTCTGCATTATCTCCCGCAACCTGCATCTCGACTATGCTAAGCATCTCGTGCTGGTTCAAGCATCTGCCAACTTCGTGACTTTCTTTGAATCTGGCCTGGCCATCGAGGATGCGCTGCAAAGTGGGATTCTGCCAAGAGGGGAGTCCTCTGTAAGTGCAAGAAAATGATAGAGCCCTTTCGCAACACAAGATCGTAACGGCTACTTCAGTCTCCTCGCCGAAACCCTACCATGCTGCCGGATTTGATCCTATAAAACAAACAAAGGGTGAGCGCACCTTTGCCTCTCGTGGCAAAGGCCCTCCGATGCCAAAGTTAGTATCTCGTACTAGTCGAAAACCCTAATTCTCAGTAGGTATAGAGTGAACAGCAAGGAATTGCCTACCTCAACCTCTCGGTTTAGCTTATATTTATAGATCCTCATATGCTTGCTGTCAAAGCAACCTCGTCGCCCTAAGTTCCCTTTCTCGTATAGGAAACCCAGAATATCATAGATTCTCGATCCCATAACTGTATATTACCTTATAGACCATTTAGGAACCCTTCTCTTATTTGGCCGTTCATCCCATTCTTGTTGGATATCTTCTCCAGATCTCATTTCTTTACTGGGTATTACCATTTCTAGATCCCTCTGGAGCGCCTCCTCCAGAATGCTGCTCCTGTTCGGCCTTCTCATTGCCGAACAGCCTTCCTGGTCCAATGACTTCTCATGTCACTGGGCCCTTTACCAGGCGTCTGGTCCAACAGCTTCGCTTGCTCTTTGGACCATACTCCTGCTCGGGTATCTTGGACTTAGGACCTCTAATGTCTTTGGTCCTTATCGCCGTTCACCATATTTCTCAGCGGTTGCTCTGACTACATTTATTCCGGGCCCCACGTACCACGTATTCGGGCCTTTGTTTTGTCTGTTCGGGATTACCTCCCTACAATGGCTCCCCAGCTTTACTCATTATTTTCTCTTAATATGACGAGCAAAGCTCTTTCACACCGAGTAAGGTTCTCGTCCTTTGCTCCTGCACCCTGTTTCTCGTACTTGGTGCATACTTCATCATTAGTCCAGGCCAAGCGTCTCATCGTTTGGTCTGGGCAGGCTTTTCCAGCTTTTACCTTTACACGCGGCACGCATTGTACTACCCGCATTAAATGCAAGAAGACGTTTCGAGGAACGGAACACCCCAAATGGCGTTTGGGGTAACGTTTCTCATACGCTACCCTATCTGTTAGGGTATATTTGGATTTTGGTCCAATTTAAAATCACTTTCTCTCTCCAACTTCCTTCTGCAGAAAGAATGCTTGAGTACTCCCGCCATTGAAGTTCTGTTCACCACCTTAAGGCCTTATTCTTCTCCGATTTAGGGTTCTCGTCCACTAATTCGTAAGTCTTTACTCCCCCTTTCTCTCCATTTATTTCTTAGATCCTGGGTTATCTCAATCGATTTAGGGTTTCCATCTTTCACCCAAACGGCCCATACCCACGTCCTTTGTCATGAGTAGGTTTCGCAGGCACTGTGACACTCCTCAAACGATGACCAATTTCAGATCTCGTTATGAGATCCCCGACAATGTGGCCACTGCACTAGCCCCTGAGAACGCCATCCGCGAGTGTTTCGATAACGACACCCTGCACATCCCTGTCATCGTCGTCGTCGAAGGCGGCGTTAGGTTCCCTCTGGCACCATTACTCCGCCACATTCTAGCCCATTACAGATTTTCTCCTATGCAGGTGTCTGCTAATTTCTTTAGGGTTGTCATGGGTATCAATACCCTAAACCAAATGCTTGGTACGTCCCTTGGTTTACACGACATCCACCACCTCTATAGCATATCCAGAACCAAAGATGCACTAACCTATTACCTGAAGAGTAGAGACTCCAGAAGGAGGCTTGTGCTTGAACTGCCAGACTCCGCTCGAGGAGACGACGACGACTTCCTCATCGTCACTGGGAACTTCGAGCCCAGAGACGAGGATGGTAGAGTCATCGGGTTTCACGCACCCCACAGATTTGGCACACCACGTTAGTTCTTTTTCTCGTAGAACTCCTTTACCGAGCAATATTTCGTTTTTCATTTTTCACTCGTTCGTTTTACTGACTGATTGCTTCCTTTTTGCAGCCACAAACGTCAACCAGGGGTACAATATTATTACTCCCCAAGTGCATGTAGCTGATATCAACCGTGCTCTTGCCTTCAACAGGCAAGGCACATATCTTGCGGGCCGAGCAAGAGCCGCGCAAATTCTCTTGAGCTACCGGGCGTCGTATGGCGGATTCATTGATCGGCAGATCTGAGCAGCCGGCGACCCTGTCATCCCAGATCCTCCTGTTCAACAACTCGAGCAACAAGAGGAAAGACGTTCTCGGACCCCACCGCTTCCCAACGGACCATCCAATTCGCCGAAGAAGCGTCCACGTCTTTGAGTGGATATTCTCCATCTCCCCCTCCTCAAGAAATGGACCAGTCAATCAATCTCAGCAACCTGTTCACCATCCCTGGAGCTGGCCATGGAAGAGGTCGTGGCACATCTCGTGGCCGCGAACGGTCTCAGAGCTCGGCACCGTCTCATGGCCGCCGTGGATCAACTCAAGCAGACGCTCCTCCAGGCTTCTGTCCTGAGGAGATCGAAGCCAGTCATTGTGACAAACGCTAGAGACTGGAAACCTCTGAGCGGCCTTCATCACAACTTTCTGCACCCCCAATCCCCCTCTGGGCTCCTCAGTTCACACATGGCGGCCGGCCAGTCATCGTCCGTGATAGTGTGGAGCCCGAAGGGACTGCACTTGCACTGTCCCAAGCATTCATGCTTCCTGGGGACATGCAAAAAGAGATTGCTAGCTCCCCAGACAACCTTCTTGGCTCATTCATGAGCCACAGTGCTAAGGTAAACCTGTCGCGTTTATTTTTATGTGCTAATGGCTCCAAATCGTTATTCCTGTTGTCTATCTAACCATGTGATTGTCCAGGCGATGCAAAAAATGGTGGCTATGGCTCAGAGATTTGGTCAATCTGAGCCCCAGTGTGCCAGATTGGCTAGTGAAAAGGCCAAACTGCAGAATACTATCATCAGATTGGAGAGAGAGAAGAACCAAGCTCGCGGGACTGTGGACGAGCTAAGAGGCAAGTTAGAGGGGGCTGAAGACAGTCTAAACCAGACTCTCACAAAGCTAGAAACAAGCAAAAACGAGGCTAAGACCTCCTACCAGCAGGGCTACAACGTGGGGATTCATGTTGCCACTGAGAGCTACAAGTCTCAACTACCTGCCCTCTAAGACCAGATCTGGGACGTGGCCTGGACCACATGCTTGACAAAGATCGAGGCTCCTGAGTCCTGTCCCTTTGGACCAACAGAAACCTTCCGAGCACCAATGTTGTTGAGGAGCAGGAAGAAGAGAAGGAAGAGAACAACGTGGAGGGAGAGGATCAAGCACAGGTCACCGAGCAAGTAGAGAACGATGCTACCGCAACTGTGGATGATGCCAACACTAGCCAAAAGGACGCTGGTGGCGGCGCTCCAGAGTTATCTACCGTGGTGGAGGACATGAATGCTCCATCTTCTTCCGCAACTGCTCCAACCTCTCCTGTCATCCAGGACCTGACAATTGAAGAGTAAGTTGGATTTTCTCTCCTCTGATGATGACAATTGGAACTTCTGAATTAGTTTTTGCTGGCCCTGCGTGGCTATTGGTATTGCCCTGCATGGCATTGACACATTTCTGCACGTTTTAATTTTGGTGGTTTGGCCCTTCGTGGCCTTTGGAATATTTTGGGTGGCCCTGTTTGGCCTAAACTATTGTTTTGCCTGGCCCTTCGTGGCTCTTTTCCTTTTTCAATGCAGGTGGCCGTCTCATGGCTAGTATTTCGTACGCTAAGTCTTTTCGTACTTAGTTTCGTATTTGCATGTTCTCGTATGCTCCCCAAGTTTTGTCGTGCCTGTTGACGATTCAAATGTATTCATATTTATACCCTTGCAGGTTTCTCGTACGCTAGAAACATTCGTAGCTTGTCAAACAATACATGTACTCGTATGCATTCAGGGTCTGCTCATACTCGAGCAATCTGTTAAGTATATTGATACTTAGATAATATTTTATGTACGTGCTCCAGGTTTATCCTTACCCGAGCAAACCATCAAGCATTTTTGAACTTAGGTACTGCTGCATGTTCACGTACGCAACCCAAGTGTTTTGTACCAGTATATTCATACTTAGGTTATCCAAGTGCACTCATATTTGGCCATAGTAATCCTGAGTTTATTCGTAATATGATTGTGTCGCAAGTTCATGTGGGCATGCATCCGTACAAGTAAACAAGTCTATTCGTACTTGGAATTATCCCAAACATATTCGTGTTTGAGAATAGTGTGCATAGTCTCGTATGCGCTTTAGGTATATTCATATCCGAGCAAATGGTTAAGTATATTCGTACTTGGGGGTATCCCAAACATATTCGTGTTTGAGAACAGTGTACATAATCTCGTATGTATTCTGGGTATATTCGTACTCGAGCAAATGGTCAAGTATATTCGTACTTGGGGGGTATCTCAAACATATTCGTGTTTTGAGAACATTGTACATAATCTCGTATGTATTTTGGGTATATTCGTACCCGAGCAAATAGTGTAATTTTATATTCTTCTCATTTACCTCTGCTCCCCAATACGAAGTGAGGACTAGGTATAAGGTCTGACTTCGTTTTTAAAGCATTATAAAAGAAAAATTGTGAAAAACAGCCTTGTGTTATCAAAATCTGTGAATTTTATTCATAATTCAAAAACTCAAGGGGGGCGTTACGCGTACCCCTTGCAACTAATAAAAGCAAACACAAGGGAATTTTACTCGTAATTCCCACACAATCACGATGTGCATCTAAAACAGAATAAAAACGAAATCGAAGTTCTTTACATATAGAACTTCCTCAAGTTGTGGATATTCCAGGGCCTTGGCACTGGGTTCCCGTCCAGATCTGCCAATCGATAAGCCCCAATGCCTACGATCTCTGTAACTCGATATGGGGCCTCCAACTTGCCTTCGTTGGCCACCTTGGTGTTGCCGAGCACCTTTCGTAGCACGAGGTCACCGATACCAAATTCCCGTGGGTGGACATTCTTGTTGTAGCTTTTCATCAACTGCTCCTGGTACGAGGCCAGGTGCACCAGGGCCCGTTATCTCCTCTCCTCGGTGAGGTCCAGCTCAATTTCTAGGGCTCTGTCATTGCCCCCACTCTCCACCAATGTGGTCCTTTTGGTCGGCAACCCAACCTCCAATGAAATCACAGCCTCCGTTCCATATGCTAGCAAGTAGGGGGTCTCTCCCGTAGACCTCCTAGGAGTTGTTCGGTGTGTCCACAGGACCAGTGGCAATTCATCGAGCCACTTGCCTTTTGCTTTGTCCAACCTTTTCTTGATCTCGTTAAGTATAGTCTTGTTGGATGCCTCTGCCTGCCCATTGCTCTGAGGGTAGGCTGGGGTTGAATAGTAGTTCCTTATTCCATACTGGGCACAAAAAGCCTTGAACTTTTTTTGGAACTGCGACCCATTATCAGTGATCAAAGAATAAGGAACCCCAAATCGTGTGATGATGCTCTTCCACACGAACCTTTCTATCATAGGTTCCGTGATTTTTGCCAGTGATTCAGCTTCTATCCACTTGGTAAAGTAGTCTGTTGCCACCAACAGAAATTTCCAGTTCCCAGTTGCCTTGTGGAGTGGACCCACGATGTCCATTCCCCATTGCGCAAACTGCCAAGGGATTGTCAAGGGCACCAGATCCTCGGCTGGTGTTGAGATCATGGGCGAGAACTTCTGACACTTCTCGCAAATTTTCACATACACTTTTGCATCTTCTTGCATGTGCGACCACCAGTAACCCTGAGTTATTGCACGGTGAGCAATGGATCTGCCCCTAGCTTGACTGTCACATGTTCCTTCATGAATCTCATGAAGGAACTTTTGCACCATCTCGGGATGCACACAAAGCAGTTATGGTCCGGTGAAGGACTTTCTGTACAATTTCCCCTCTGGTGATAGCCAAAACCGTGCAGATTTTGTCTTTATCTTGTGAGCCTCCTTTTTATCAGTGGGGAGTGTCCCATCTCGTAGGAACTAAACTATTGGATCCATCCAGCTTGGTCTTTGGTTCACGTCCAAGACCAGTTCCACGCTCCTTCCAATGCTCGGCTCAGCAAGATAATCTACCGCCACCTTTCTCTTGAACTCTGTTGGTACAGCCGCTGCCAACCAAGCCAATGAGTCGGCGTGGGCGTTTTGCCCAGAGCTTATCTGCTCAATGTGCACCTTCTCAAAAGTATAAAGCAAATCCTTGGCTACCTCTACGTAGGCTGCCATTTTCTCATTTCGGGCCTCGTACTCTCCGAACAGCTGATTCACCACGAGTTGTGAATCGTAGAACACTCGAATTCTCTTCACTTTCAAGGTTTTTGCACTTCGTAATCCTTCCAAGAGTGCCTCGTACTCTGCCGCATTGTCTGACGCACTGAAACCCAGGCGCAGGGACAACTCGATCATTACTCCTTCGGGAGGAAAAAGCACCACCCCAATTCCAGATCCTGTGTTGCATGCGGAACCATCGACAAAAAGCTTCCATTCCAAAGGATCCTGCTCGGCAAGTGTCCTTCGTTCCACGGCTGATGGCTCGACCAAATGCTCCCTCCTCGTAGGAGACAGTGGAGCCACTGTGGGAGAAAATTCTACCACAAATTCTGCCAGAACTTGCCCCTTCATTGCCGTGCGCGGCTGGTAGTCAATATCGTATTGGCTCAATTCTACCGACCAAGTGGATATTTGTCCCGAGAAATCTGCCTTTCGTAGAAATGATTTCAACGGAAACTCTGTGTAAACCACAACTTTGTGACTTTGGAAGTAGTGGGGCAGTTTCCTAGCCGCCGTCCATAGTGCCAGGACCAACTTTTCAAGGGGCAGATATCTCATTTCTGCCTCCAGTAGCGTCTTGCTCATGTAATAGACAGGGATTTATTCGGATCCCTTGTTCCTCAGTAAGACTGCACTAACAGCATGCTCAGAGGCCGCTAAGTACAAGGTTAAGGTTTCACCAAGTTCAGGCGTGGCCAGGAGTGGGGCAGCCGCCAAGTACTTCTTCAGGTCCTGGGATGCCTGCTCACATTCTGCTCCCCATTCATAACCTTTTCTTTTCTTCAACAATTGAAAGAAAGGTCTACAATTGTCGCTCGACCGACTAATGAACCTGTTAAGCGCTGCAGCCATCCCTGTCAGTCGCTGGACCTCTTTCGTGGTCCTTGGACTCTGGATCTTCTGCAAAGCCAGTATTTGATCGGGATTTGCCTCTATCCCTGTAGGGAGGTAATCCCGAATAGGTACAAAAGAGGCCCGAACATGTGGTACGTGGGGCCCAGGAGTAAAATGTAATCGTAGCGTCTGTCGTGCAATATGGAGAACGGTGATGAGGACCAGAGACATGAGAGGTCCCGAGTCCGAGAAGTCCGAGCAAGGGTATGGTCCAAGGAGCAAGAGAGGTTGTTGGACCAGGCACCTGGTAAAGGGACCAGAAATGGTAATACCCCGTTAGGAAACGAGATCTGGAGAAGATACCCAATGGGAGTGGGGTGAACGGCCAATTAAGGAAGGGATTCCTAAATGGTCTGTAAGGAAATATGCAATTAAGGGAACGAGAATCCCTGATATTCTGGGTTCCTTATACGAGAAAGGAGACTTAGGGCAATGAGATGGCTTGGACAGCAAGCATATGTGGATCTATAAATATGAGGTAAACCTAGAGGTAAAGGTATGCAATTCTTGGTTATTCGCTCATTACCTACTGATAATTAGGGTTTTCACTAGTACGAGATACTAACTTTGGCATCGGAGGGCCTTTGCCAGGAGAAGGCAAAGGTGCGCTCACCCTTTATCTGTTTTATAGGTTCAACTCCAGCGGTGTGCTAGGGTTCCGGCGAGGAGTACGAAGTAGCCATTGGATTCTGGTGCTGTTCGAAGGCCTTTCTGCTTTCTTGCACTTACAATTGGCGCTGTTTGTGGGAAACGAAAGAGATCCCTTTGAAAAAGCGACCATGGTAGAAGAAGATCCAAAACCCCACTTGACCCAAGTAATCAGCTAGGAGGAGGAGGCGACGAATCCCCACCGGATCCTCCGAGAAAACCCGATGGCGGGCATGCAAGGAGGACCACGAGCAAGGACCGCCCCCTGACCGTCCATGGCAGTCCCAAAAACAAGGATGGAAGGACGGCCACGGAGTCCACAAGGAGGAGTAAGTCCTGCCATAGGAGAGAGTCAGTTGCACGTTCAAAGAGTGTGCACAGCAGGGAGGACATCCTGGACAAAAAGAGACAAGAAATAGAGGAGTACGCTCGTCCGATTAGGAGGCAAGAGTACGAGATTCAGCAACTGCAACGGATACGAGAACATCCAAAGGATTCTGGACTTTCACGAAGAAAGACCAGAGGACAAAGGCTGGTTGTGGCGGAGTACAAGAGAGCTTCTTCACGAAAAAGAAGGAGCAGGAGTCTCACTCCAAAACGATTGATGGCTTCTTCACGAAAAAAGAGAAGCAAGAGCAGAAGTTCTACCCCCGAGGAAGGAGGGACCAGAAAGCGCCACAGGGACAGGTACGAGAGACCTGATTCTGATTGGGAGAGGAATGACACCCAGGCTGCAAAGGTGCCAGAAGAGGGAACCACGTCTGCACGAGAAGCAGCAGAGAAGGCCCTTAGTAACATAGCGACTTCTCCTTTTGCAAAGAGATTGCAGGAGGCAAGGTTGCCAAGCAGGGTGAAGCACGGGACGTTTATCCTGTACGAGACCAATGCAGACCTGGTGGCTCACATACAACATTACCAGCAGGCGATGCTTATGCACGACGGCGATGACACAATCATGTGCAAGATGTTCCCATCTAGTTTGGGAAAGGTGGCCCTATCTTGGTTCCATAAGTTGGGGCCGAACACCATACGAGGATGGAGACAGTTAGCCGAGGAATTCACTGCTCATTTCCTGACGAGCAGGAAGCCCCCCCCAAACTTTTGAAAGTCTTTCCGTTATGAAACAAGGGGAGAATGAGCCGATCAGAGACTACGCCAAGAAGTATTGGGAGACTTTCAACAAGATTGAAAGTTGTAGCGAGGAGTATGCTATAGCAACGTTCAAGATTGGGTTGCCTGTTTGGGGGGAGCTACGAAAGTCCCTGAACATGAGCCCAGTGAGCACACTGGCCATGCTGATGGAACGAATCGAGCAGCACGCCAGGAACGAGGATGACATACTGCGGGAAGATGGCAAGTTGGGTGCCGAGCAGGCCAAGGGCTCTGCAAAGAGGGCGGATAAGCCAGAGCCCAAGATGTACACAGAGAGGAAGAAACACGGGCATGCTAAGAAGGAGTCCTACAGGGAGAAGCACGCCTCAGACCCAAAGTGTTTCTTCTCGATAGCAACGATTTGGAAGGAACCGATTTATCGGATTCTTTATCGAATAAAGAATCGTTCGTACTTTAAGTGGCCTCCAAGGCTGGAGGGTGATAAAGATGCAAGAAAGGCTACGAGTCAGCACTACAGTTACCACAAGGACTGGGGTCACATGACAGAGGACTGCAAGATGTTCAAGCAGCACCTTGATGACCTGGTCTCACGTGGGTATTTGAAGGAGTTCATTCAAGAGGAGCACAAGGGTGTCGAAAAAGTGATGGAGCTGAATTATGAGCAGAATCCAAGGGGCGTGATCCATATGATACATGGATTGGCCACACCTTATACGAGAAATGAGGTGAGGTTGCTCTAGTGGCAGCTGAAACACGACCAGCACGTGATGCGGTTGGGAAAGAAATGAGGACGTGAAACGGAAAGATGCGACGAGGGCATAGTCCTTACGGATGAGAACCTGGGAGGAGTCCAGGTGCCGCACAATGATGCTTTGGTCATAACCTACAAATTGGGGAATATGACATGGAGAGGATCCTGGTGGATTCAGGAAGTTGCACTGAGGTACTCTATTATGACGCATTGAAGAAATTGGGATTGGTACAAGCGGACTTGGTACAGTCAGTAACTCCGTTGGTTGGGTTCAGTGCTGGGGCAGTCTGGCTGTTGGGCAAGGTGACCCTTCCTGTTCGGGCAGGAACAGTGGTGCTGAAAACCGACTTTTTGATGGTGGACGTGCCATCTTCCTATAACGCGATTATAGGAAGGACTTGGTTGCATAAGATGAGGGCAGTTTCATCCACCTATCATCAGATGGTGAAGTTTCCAGGGTCCAATGGAATCGAGAGGATAAGGGGAAACCAAAAGACAGCCCAACAGTGCTTGGTTTCCATAATCAAGAAGGCACCCAAGGCACAGCTGGTGCAAACAGTCGAGGTTACCAACCAGCCGACCATCGAGGATGTCGGAGGGAATCCAGCCGAGAAAGTGGTGGAAGGATTGAAGAAAATACAGATCAACGAGAGTGATCCTGAAAGGTATTTTTGATTGGAGAAAACCTGTGCAAAGAAGAAGAGGAAGAGTTGGTGAAGTTTCTCAAAGAGCACGTTGATGTGTTTGCTTGGGTACCCGAGGAGATGCTTGGGGTGGATGCAAACGTGATTTGCCACCACCTGAATGTGGACCCCCAATACAAACCTGTAATGCAAAAGAAAAGAAGATTTGCCAAACAACATGTGGATGCAGTTATCAAGGAAGTCGACCGTTTGCTCGAGGCAAAGGCGATACGAGAGGTGTACTACCCCGAGTGGTTATCCAACACAGTGGTGGTGAAAAAGAAGAATGGGAAATGGCGACTTCACAGATCTAAACAAGGCATGTCCAAAAGACAGTTTTCCCCTGCCTAGGATAGATCAATTGGTGGATGCAACAGCTGGGTATGGACGTATGAGTTTTCTCGACGCTTATTGAGGATATCACCAGATAGCCATGTACGGGCCCGATCAGGAGAAGACGTCTTTTATCACACCACGAGGGCTGTATTGTTACAGTGTTATGCCCTTTGGCCTGAGGAATGCTAGAGCAACTTACCAGAGACTAGCAACGATTATGCTAAAGAAGCTACTCAGCAAGACCATGGAGGTATACAGAGACGGCATGGTGGTCAAAAGCAAGAAGAAACGGGACCACATCGCGGATCTGAAAGAAGCTTTTGGGACCACATCGCGAATCCCGATCAAATAATAGCTTTGCAGAAGCTACAGAGTCTAAGGACCACGAAGGAGGTCCAACGATTGACAGGGATGGCGGCAGCCCTTAACAGGTTCATTAGTCGTTCAAGCGACAAGTGTAGACCTTTATTTCAGTTGTTGAAGAAAAGAGGAGGTTACGAATGGGGTGCAGAATGTGAACAGGCGTTCCAAGACCTGAAGAAGTACTTGGCGACAGCCCCACTTCTGTCCACTCCTGAGCCTGGTGAGACCTTGACCTAGTACTTAGCAGTCTCTGAACATGCTGTTAGTGCAGTCTTACTGAGGAACAAGGGATCCGAACAAATCCCTGTCTATTATGTAAGCAAGACGCTATTGGACGCAGAGACGAGATATCTGCCCCTTGAGAAATTGGTCCTGGCACTGAGGACGGTGGCTAGGAAGTTGCCCCATTACTTCCAAAGTCACAAAGTTGTGGTTTACACAAAGTTCCCGTTGAAGTCGCTGCTTCGAAAGGCCGATTTCTCGGGACGAATATCGACGTGGTCGGTGGAATTGAGCCAATATGATATTGATTATCGGCCGCGCATGGCAGTCAAAGGGCAAGTTTTGGCAGACTTCGTGGTAGAGTTCTCTCCCACAGTGGCTCCACTGCCTCCTACGAGAAAGGAGCGGTTGGTCGAGCCATCAGCCGAGAAGCGAAGGGCATCTGCAGAGCATGACCCTTTGGAATGGAAGCTTTTTGTTGATGGATCTGCATGCAACACCGGATCTGGAATTGGGGTGGTGCTTTTCCCTCCTGAAGGAGTTATGATCAAGTTGTCCCTGCGCCTGGGTTTCAGTGCGTCAAACAATGTGGCGGAGTACGAGGCACTCTTGGCAGGATTACAAAGCGCGAAGACCCTGAAAGTTAAGAGAATTCGAGTATTCTGTGATTCACAACTCGTGGTGAATCAGCTGTTCGGGGAGTATGAGGCCCGGAATGAGAAGATGGTAGCCTACGTGGAGGCAGCCAAGGATCTGCTTGATACCTTTGAGAAGGTGCACATTGAGCAGATAAACTCTGGGCAGAATGCCCATGCTGACTCATTGGCTTGGTTAACAGCGGCCGTGCCAACAGAGTTCAAGAGGAAGATGGCAGTGGATTATCTTGCTGAGCCGACCATTGGGAGAAGTGTGGAATTGGTCTTGGACGTGAACCAAGGACCAAGTTGGATGGATCCAATAGTGGAGTTCCTACGAGATGGGACAGTCCCCATAGATAAAAAGGAGGCTCACAAGATAAAGGCGAAATCTGCACGGTTTTGGCTATCACCAGAGGGGAAATTGTACAAGAAGTCCTTCACTGGACCGTACTTGCTTTGTGTGCATCCCGAGATGGTGCAAAAATTCCTCCATGAGATACACGAGGGAACATGTGAGAGTCATGCTGGGGGCAGATCCATTGCTCACCGTGCAATTACCGAGGGATACTGGTGGCCGCACATGCAAGAAGATGCAAAGGTTTACGTGAAGATTTGTGAGACGTGTTAGAAATTCTCAGCCATGATCCGAGCACCAGCCGAAGATCTGGTGCCCTTGACAAGCCCTTGGCCGTTTGCGCAATGGGGGATGGACATTGTGGGTCCACTCCACAAGGCAACTGGGAACAGGAAGTTTCTGTTGGTGGCAACAGATTACTTTACCAAGTGGATAGAGGCAAAACCACTGGCAAAGATCACAGAACCTATGATAGAAAGGTTCGTGTGGAAGAGCATCATCACTCGATTTGGAGTTCCTTATTCTTTGATCACTGATAATGGGTCGTTCCAGAAAAAATTCAAGACTTTTTGTGCCCAGTATGGAATAAGGAACTACTATTCCACACCAGCCTACCCTCAGAGCAATGGGCAGGCAGAGGTGTCCAACAAGACTATACTTGACGGGATCAAGAAAAGGTTGGACAAACCAAAAGGCAAATGGCCCGAGGAATTGCCACTGGTCCTGTGGGCACACCGAACAACTTCTAGGAGGTTTACGGGAGAGACCCCTTATTCTCTAGCATACGGAACAGAGGCTGTGATTCCACTGGAGGTTGGATTGCCGCCCAACAGGACCACATTGGTGGAAAGTAGGGGCAATGACAGAGCCCTGGAAATTGAGCTGGACCTCGTCGAGGAGAGGAGAGAACGAGCTCTGGTGCACCTGGCCTCGTACCAGGAGTAGTTGATGAAAAGTTACAACAAGCATGTCCACCCACGAGAGTTTGGTGTTGGAGACCTTGTGCTACGAAAGGTGCTCGGCAACACCAAGGTGGCAAACGAGGGCAAGTTGGGGGCCAATTAGGAGGGCCCATATCGAGTTACAGAGATTGTGGGCATTGGGGCTTATCGATTGGCAGACCTGGACGGGAACCCGGTACCAAGGCCCTGGAATGTTCACAACTTGAGGAAGCTCTACGAGTAAAGAACTTCGGTTTCGTTTTTATTCTGTTTTACATGCACATCGTGATTGTGTGGGAATTACGAGTAAAATTCCCTTGTGTTTGCTTTTATTAGTTGCAAAGGGTACACGTAACGCCCCCCTTGAGTTTTTCGAATTATGAATAAATTTCCCGAAATTTTGGTAACACAAATGCTGTTTTTTATGAGTTTTTTCTATTATTATACTTTATATACGAAGTCAAACTATGTCCTTAGTCCTCACTTCGTATTGGGGAGCAGAGGTATAGGGCAACTAAATGAAATTTCGAATGTTTCAAATTTTGCCAAGTACGAATATACTTGACTGTTTGCTCGGGTACGAATACACCCAGAATTTTGCCAAGTACGAATATACTTAACCATTTGCTCGGGTACGAATATACCTAGAATTCTACCAAGTACGAATACACTTGACCGTTTGCTCGGGTACGAATATACCCAGAATTCTGCCAAGTACGAAAACACTTGACCGTTTGCTCGGGTACGAATATACCCAGAATTCTGCCAAGTATGAATATACTTGACCATTTGCTCGGGTACGAGTATACCCAGAAAACATACGAGATTATGCACACTCTTCCTCTCCCTCTTCTCTTCTTTTCTTATGTGCGGGCCCCTCAGCTGTTTTCTTTTGCGTTGGCCTCTTCCTCAGTTCCTTGCGAAACTATGGCTCGTCTCTGATTTCTACCCCATGCTGCGCACTCGCCTGCCCCTGGGTTGTGGTAGGAGTAGCAGCGGCGCCTGTCGCCTTTTTCTTCTGAGCCACAGGTCGCACTGTCTTTTGTCTAAGAGTCGCCCTAACGTGTCCCTGCATTGTCAAGTCAACCATATTAGTATACGTATTGTGCATACATTGTATATTAAATGCTGAAACAGGAATCAAGAACATGCACATCCAGCATGCCTTGTATCAAACACGCACATTCTACCTAAAAATCGAAAGCAGAATGGAGCAAGTGTTTTGGGGGTTCGTACTTGAGGTTGTATAGCAGGAGCCGGAGCCGCCGGTGGGTAGTGCAGCTGCAAAGGAGTACCGCTGGCAATCTTGTTAAACTCTTTCTCCATCGCCAGCATCAAGCGAGCAACCTCTCTCGCCCATTCAATTGGCACCTGTGTTGCATTTTGGAAACAAGGTCAGGTTACAAATCATATATGGTACATGGCAAGGAACAAGATTGAAAGGGAGTCATACCGGCCCTGTGATCTGCTCAGGCTCCATCCTCTCCGGCTCAAAGCGAACTGTCGTAGCCTCTCCCTGCGGGTCTCGCACTGCCAAGGTCCACAAAAGTCGAGGAAGCCCGATAGCCACCGCATACTCATTCCTCAATCTTGAATGGGATGATCTGCCTCCCTGGCCCTGCCTCTCCTTGCCAGCCTCCAAGGCCTCGTTCTACACAGTCGTGTGCTCCACCACTCCGAGCGGTCCCGCCAAGTATTGGTTTCTGTAAACAGCATAATCCCGTCCGGGTCTCAGAAAGCGAAGGACGTCCTCAGGAACTGTGAAGCGTTGCAGCTCGCCCAGAGTATATCTGCCTGTATGGGATGCACGCGGCAAAAGTGGCCCAGGAACTATAAACTCTGACGAATCAATGGATTGCCGAGTCACTCGGTCACCCAAGTACCACTGCCACCCAAAAGCCGACTCCAGCAGCACTCGACTCGCTGTCACTACTCTACTCCTCGCCACATACTCAGGCTTAGGCTCTGCATTTCTCCATGGGTCCCACTCCACCTAAAAAGCCAAAACGAAGGTCATCAGCAACAACATTAAAGCAATTCAAGGCGTGAGCTACGAAAGAATTGGTTTTCTACCAGAGAGCCAGACAGGTCGTCGAGATACACTTGGTAGGCTAGGAGGTTGCCCCTCGCCTTTTTCTTTCCTTGATGCAATGGGCCCCAGATCATGGCACGGGGTAGTGCCCTCAGGTCCGGACACCTGTTTTCCGGGCCGTACATTCTCAAGACCTCGTAGGCCCACAGCTGCAAAGGTTTTCAGACAGACAAACCATCAGAAATTAACATGATTAATATATGCATGTAAGAAAAGGAATTGAAGGGTTTGCTTTTATACCTCCCAGATTCTCCAATAGCCAGCAGCGGCCTTCGCTCCTCACGAGAACTTGCCCATGAACCCGTAGCAGGCACCCAGGGCTGCTCCTCCCCAATTGTATCGGGAGGCCGTGCATAAGTCATAGAGCGCCGGCAGGTAAGACAAGTGAACGGTGGCCCATTTGTTGGCATACAGGTACAGCAGGTAAACTCTCGCCATTTGCTCTTCTTCCTGCTCTATTTTTGGCACCCTTCCCTGCAAATGGCTATGGAACTGGTCGTAAGAAACCATCTCTGTACCACCTCTTGGCACCATGCCCAAAAACCACTACAATGCCGCCGTATCCTCATGGATCCCCAGGTCAAAAGGTATGGGCTCGCCTCCTACCCTCAAGCCTGTCAGTGCCGCGAAGTCCACAGGGGTCACTGTCATCTCCCCAATTGGAAAGTGGAAGGTGTTGGAAGTATCATGCCACCTCTCCATCAGCGCAGTCAGCAAGGCATGGTCACTCTTCACCGCTGTCAGTGTAGGAATGAAAAGGGCAAACCCTGCGGCATCTATCGGCTCCCTGACCCGCACAAGTAAGTCCCTGTACAGCTCTAGCGAATACGCCGGACCACCGTGTCCCCATGTGCTAGCCGCTCCTCTCTGCATGTCACAATAGCCAAGGCAAGGAAAAGGATTGTCAATGAAGCAGTACAAATCCAACGGACAATCGAACCCATAGAATCAAAGTAGGCTTCAAATTGAAGCATGCATTCTATCGAGTCAAGCATCCAAGGACAGGTTGTCAGTTGAATCAAGCTACAAGGAATCCTATCCGGTATCCTGTTAGTCAATCTCAATTATCACAGGGCATGCTACCGGTCGAGTCCAACTATTACCAAGCGTTCTATCAGTCGATCACAAACTGTCGGTCAACTCCAGATATACAGCAGTGTCTCACGGTTAATTTTCTCAAGCGTGCTATCAAGGAATAATCACTTCAAGGCACCTCGTTCAATCGAATTCAAGTTATAAGTGTTCTACCCATTGATCTCAACTATCTCGAAGGCATTCTATCAAGTCGATCAAGCTACCAGATATTCTATTTAGTTGATTCTCATTTCAAGGGGGCATTATTACTCGAATCAAGCAATCATGACATGTTGATAAGTCGATTTCAGGTTCTAAGAGTTATAGTATCGATCGAAGCAATCTACGTTCAAGGTTATAATCGGTATTCTACAATCGAGTCAAGCAATCATAACAATCGGTTTCAAGGCCAAGTCACATGCATCGTAGGATACAAAGTATAGGCAGTAATATGGAATGAAAACTGAAGCAAGTTCAAAGTTATACCTGAGCCCAAGTCCTGGACAAATGCTGATCAGGGTCCCTTAGCACCTGTTCTGCGTCGTACTCACTTCGGGAGGGAAGGTAGCTCTTGGCCCCCGACGGTATAACCACGTATGGCTCCGGTGGTATGTATGTCTCCACCACGAACCTGTGACGGGGCATTCGTCGTATAGAGTCTGCCAAAGTCACTGCGACCTTATAAGTCCATGGCCCCTCCTCTTGGGCCCTCTCGGTTGGTTCGGCCTCTCTCGCTCGTATATCTTCCTCCCGTCTCAGCCTCTCTTCTTCGTTGTGAAGGGTGATTTCCTTCAACCTCTCCTCACGGGCTGCCATGACCGCCTCAACCACCTCGGGACTCTCCCTCATGAGCCGCGCCAGCGAAGCCATGCCCACAAACTCTGCCAAGTCGCTGCTCATGATGGGCTCATGATCCGACAACCCCATGGGCGGTATAAACTCAACCAGTTCCACGTGGGCCGCTCTTGGCGCCTCCTCCTTAACCATCGGAGCCTTACCACTTGTCGGATCCCTCGGCAGCTGCCCCATTTGGCCGTCACCATCGCTGCTTCCACCGCTTCCGCTACCACTGGCTCCCGTCGAACCCATTCCAGCGATCACCAAACCCTCCACACTACTCCGAGGATCCAATCGACCGATTTGTGGCCCCCCTAACCCAGTTGTCACCAGCGTACTCCCTTGGTCTACTGGCGCACGCCAATCGCCGCCATCACCGCCCTCCGTTGCATGGCCACCATCGCCGCCTGTGCTACTCGAAACCCCTACACTGACATTTATTAAAGCCCCTTATGCCGTCTGATCATCCATTTGAGGCCCCTTAGCCTCGGCCTCAACTGCTCTCGGCTGGTCACCACCATGATTATCACCATTACCGCTGCCACCGCCGGATTCCGCCATAGACGGGTTGGGATGTGTGGATTTTGGAAGAATATGGGAGAATAGGGATGCGAGTGGGAGATTTGGAGGATTTTAGGGAGTTGGGAGAGTTCAAAACCAAAGTATGGCAGTTTCAGAACTCTGCCAGAAGTTTATACGACGAAGAAACAAGCTGGACCAGGTCTAGGCTGTATTTGGGGCCGGATCTGTCAAGGGTTATGGTGCACGCCAGTCATGTGGTGGCGTACGCCGGTAGCCTCTGGGCCTGAGGCCCAAATTGTCTACAATGGAAAAAGCCCGTTCTCAAGCGGTAGTTCATATCGCCCCGAGCAGAGTCACATCAATGACAATCTATCCGTCCAATCTCAAATCAGCGATGATCTGTCCGTCCAATCTCAAATCAGTGACGATCCATCCGTCCAATTTCAAATCAACGACGGTTCGCCCGTCCAATCTCAAATCAACGACAATCTATCCGTCCAATTTCAAATCAGCGACGATCTATCTATCTAATCTCAAATCAGCAACGATCCATCCATCCAATCTCAAATCAGCGACAATCTATCCATCCAATTTCAAATCAACGACGGTTCGCCCATCCAATCTCAAATTAATGACGATCTATCTGTCCAATTTCAAATCAACGACGGTTCGCCCGTCCAATCTCAAATCAACGACGATCTATCCGTCCAATCTCAAATCAACGACGATCTATCAGTCCAATCTCAAATCAACGACGATCTATCCGTCCAATCTCAAATCAATGACTATCCATCCAATTTCAAATCCAGCAAGTGCCAAGAACAGTTTATCCACGGGAGAGTCTGCCACCCGCCTTATTTCAAATCAACGACGGTTTGCCCATCCAGTTTCAATCAAGCGAAGGAGATATGCTCTCAATGAACTGGTTCCCAGAGGAGTTTGCCTATTGTTTTCGCAACAGGTATTCCCCAGAAGGGTCTGCCTTTCGGTATAATCTGTTCCCTTAAAATCAATCAATCGGCGATCTATCCGTCATATCTTCCCTTAGCTGCGGCGATCTCTTCATCTGATCAAATTAATCAACCAGGTTCTTTAATGTTTCGCACTTACTTTGACTCGTATGTTCTGTTTTGGATAACCTGAAAGGGTGTCTAGAAAACCTTTGACATTACTTGCACCAAGTCAATGGTGTCCCAAGTGCTGTCAAAGGGGGGCTACCGTAGACACCATATTCTGGACTGTCCGAATTAGTTTACTTACGGTCTTTGATTCCTCAATGATGATTAAAAGGTCAAGAACACCCTGGGTTTGTTGGTATGTTTGAGCTTTGGGCCTTCCAGTTCCTCCTTCAAGCCCTTTCAAACTGCATTTCAACCCTTCAAGCCAGAACCAAATGGCCACAATAAAACCCTACCAACTTGCGCTGGTACTATGCTGGCATGCGCTAATAAACTACCACGTGTCAGTCATCGACCATTGACCCGATTTCAATTGGCGCACGCAGGTAATAAACTGGCGCACACCGGTCAAATTCAGTCAAATCAACATTGTTCAACCATGTGCTCGGGGCTTTTATGGCCACCCCAGTACGTGAATAGTCTCCTAATGATTGCAAATCAACCGGTTTGTCTCCCCCTCTCTCCTATAAGCCCTTTCAAGCAAGTCCCATGCATTTAATGCATGGAGACTTGCTTGCCAACCCAACTAACTAACCAAACCAGCCCAACCAGCTCCCCTTCACCTGGTTTCTACCTCCCTCTCTCCTCTATAAATACCCCCTGTCATTTATATGCAAAGGGTTAACCACCATGACAACTCTCAAGTTTTCTTTCTCTCTCTCTTATTTGTTTTGCTTCCCTTTCATCCATTGAAGGAGAAAGCAAAGGAACACTCTTCACAGTCCATAATACCATCTTCACCCATTATCCATCCTCCAAATCCTAAGTTCAAGCTCAAAACACACCATCTAACTCAATATCAAAGGTATACCACCTTTTTGTAAACCGATTGTTCTGATCCCTGAGGGGGGCTGGCAGGGTCAAGGCTGGTAATCAATACCAGTCCTGCCCTAAAAGTCAACAAGGTTTCAAGAACCGTGCATGATGATAAGTGGCGCGCGCCAATACGACTATGCCGTACGCCAGTTATGGCTGTATGTGTACCACTAGGGTGGGGATCACCGATCATCACTTTTCCTACTTCATTTTAATGTGATCACCCTATTGCATGAAAATAACCAGTCTACTGCTTTCTGTATTTAAAACTGTGTAGCTATCTGTTCGTTATTTCTGCTTTAGTAGGCCACCATGGTTAATTTGGTCATGTTCCAGAACCCAGACGATGCAAAGCCAAGCATTGGACCAAAAGGGTAATGGGTGTACGGTGCCTTACTACTGGCGTACGGTAGTTACCTCAAGGCCCAATGGCTGGCCCTTGCATGGTAGTCTAGCCATGGCCTTTGTTCATTTCCCGACAATGTTTATGGGGTTTCTCCTTGCAGTTTATTGTTGTTTGATTTGTTGCTGATGTCTGTATCTGTGTATATCATGCCTTATATAAGCTGTGTGGTTTGTCCTGGGTGTGCACTGGTCCTTCCAGAGCTCAGAGGGTTGAAGAGCAAGGATTGTGGTTTTGAACTTATTGGAGTACGCCAGTTTGGGTGTGGCGTGCGCAGGTAAAGTCTGCGTGCAGTGGCTTGGCCAGTGCAAGCGGTCTCTTCCTGTGCACGACACCCTGGGCCAGTATGCTCTAGTCTGATCAAAACATTTATAAGTGCTTGTTCTCAATCTATTATACTTGTTTAGATCAATCATCCATCACGCTTTGTCACATAATGCAACTTGTTACAGTATTAACTCCCCTTTAACTGTTCCCCCGCCCTAAATGATTAAGAATGATCAATGAGAGAAAAATGTAAATGTTTTACAAAATGCCTGAGTAGAGGCCAATCTCCGGATTTGGCGAGAGGGGTGCCATAAAACCCTTCCCCTCTGGTAATCTGGCTCCCGAACCTTAGATATCGAAGGTGACGACCGTTCAGTCTACAAGCCTTTTTCAAATCAAATAAACGTAGCAAATGTTTGAAGTTTGGTTCCTTGGGTGTTTTCCACAAAACCCGAGTGGCGACTCTGAATTGTAGCGTTTCGCCGCGCTTTCCAAAAAGGGCGCACCCGATTTTAATAACCAAAAATTGAAATTTTCAGGGGCGTGTGCCCACAGTATTTCTTCAACCTGGGTCATCTCTTAACCATCTGCCTCGCTTACTAGTTCAAAGGCCAAATACATTGCCAAAGCTTGATGTTGTGCCTTTGCTTTTGCCTTCCTCCCGGCAACACCAGTACCAACTCCTGAAGCATGTTGTAGAATATCCCTATATTTGTACTGTTGTTTTTTCTTTCTTGGACAAAACGGACACCTTAGTGTTCTGTCCTGATTTTTCACCATGTACTTCCTTTTTTTCAAATCCTCGTACGGCTTCTGTTTGTAGTCATCAATTTCCGAGTCACTCATATCTGAGTTGGACTTGGACTAAAAAATGTAGCCCTTTGTATCTTAAGAGAATGGCAGAAATGAAGAAAAAAATCATTATTCACATTATCAAATAGGCAAAAAAAAAGAATAACAACATGTTAGGGCTTATCATATACGAACTATGTAGAATTTGTATACAAATATGAAATACCAAATGAACAACAACATGTTAGGACTTATCATATACGAACTGTGTAGAATTTGTATACGAATATAAAATAGCAAATGAAAGTAAAAAAGGAGACCCAGACACGAAAGTACAAATAGAACAAAACAACTTCAGAGGACTCTGCAAAATTGTTTATATATGGTATTTAATAGGTTACCAAGTTACAAAATCAATCTGATTATACATATTTTTAATTTCACAGTTCTATATATTTGTAATTGATTTTTAATTTCACAGTTCTCTATATTTGAATTGATTGTTGGAGTAATTGTTAGGGCTTGTATATATCATCTACAAACTTGCGTACAATTGTTTAGAATGTAAACGCCTCCCAAATGGGGCATCGCCATACAGATGATCATCTGGTGTTCAATTCCACTTCATAGACCAAGATCGTGGACATTCCCATGGATAGGAATACCTCCACACGATGGCGGTCATCATCAAAATAGAGTCGCCACCTAATTTATAAAAATTAGGAAAAACATATAGAGATTCCGGGTATGAAAGCCAAAAGTACAATAATGGGAAGGTGTTAGGCACCCTTCTTTCCCCAGTCGTGAGACTGGCCCATAATCATTCAACTTAGGATGTATACATGCTTTATTTAATTCTCAACACACAAACTGATTTTAGCATTTAAACAGTTGATATGGTGAGCCAATACAATAATTGAAGCATGCAACAGAAAAGACAGACTGTCCCAGCAAATAAATTCCACAGCTGGTGAATTGATGTCATGGCTGAGTAATCCCACTGTATCGATGTATCAGCCGTGGAAATGATGCCACAGCCGATGTTCTTCCTCACACTAGATCAAATGATTAACAGAAAATTAGAATGCTATGATTACAGTACAGAAACAAAAAAAGAGTCAAACCATAGGCCCTTGGGCCGCATCACCTTGATCCCTCAGTTGCTTGATTGCTTTGGATTGAGGGCGATTAACTGACTTCTTTCTCGGAACTCTAGGGTTAGGGTTTGTATTTCGGGGTTTGATTGCTCGGATTGTGGCTGCCTTCGGGATATTGAGGCTTTCGTACAGAGGGTATGAGAGAGTATTTTTGCAGGGTTTCGTGGCTAGAGAGGATGAATTCTGTTATCAATTTCCAAACCCTAAGGCCCCCTTAAATAGGAACCGGATGACATCACTCCAACCAATCACAATGCACGAATTAAAGAAGTATATGATCTCAAGATCTCTTCTCAGAATCTCCTTTCGTAGCCCAAAAGAATTGAAAAATAGGTAATATGGTTTTGAGCATCGGATCAAACAATTGACAAAACATTCCAGAATCTGAAAAAAGTACGATCTAGTGGCCAAAGGAATGATCTGGCAGCCGAAGGAACGATCTAGCAGCCGAGGAATGGTTCTCGCGAGCGAGGGATCAATCTCTCAGGGAGATTTTCAAACATGTTTCACGGGTGAAAGAATGAAGTAGAGGCCGTGAGATCGATCTTACGGCCAATGGATGTATTATCCCAGGATGCTGTATTTCTGTTTGAAGGCTATATGGCTCTGAATTGGGTCCTCTAAGTGGCTAAAAGTACTCACCAAAAGTCCTAAGGTTTATGAGAAGTCAATCATCAATCACTGT